>JAJTUV010000468.1:0-1308881 GCA_021653895.1 Mastomys natalensis
TTTTAATATAGAGAGAGCCAGCTCCAACCATCCCAGTCTAATGAGGTAAGCAAGTTCTGTGCTCCCTTAATCTAGAGCTTGCTGGGCGATGGAGCATGGTAGCAGTGGTGGTGGGGGGGCAGAATATAAAGACAGTTGAACTGGGCCTGTGGAGATGGTTCAAATGCACTATGGCAAGGGCTGCTTTCCCTCCCTTTCTAAGTTCCCCACTGACAATTCTGAGTCTGGATATTGTTCTGCTATCCATCCTAAGTCCCGTGGCTTCTCCTACCTATCATTTAGCCTCAAGAGCCCTACCCAGTGTCCGGCGGAGAAAGTTCTGACTCATGTACCTTTAGGTGGAGCAGATCCAGCCAGAGCTTGCAGAGAGAGAGAGAGAGAGAGAAGGAGAGAGAGAGGTGTGGAGTGGCTTTCTCTCTTCCTCTGTCCTTTCTCCTTGTGTGAAGTGTACAAATGGTTTTGTGACGGGACTGTGACTTTTCTAGTGGAAGTTTGTGTAACCAACACTGGGAACCTATATCTCTGACAATACCTATAGACAATGCATCATCCTTACTCTTTTCCAAATCTCTGTGGACAAAACCAAGATAGTCTAAGAGTGCAGGTGTGGGACTGTATAAGGGTATCCTGGTTCTTGGCTGGGCATGGGCCTGGAACCCCGAGACTCCAAGGGAGAAACGGCAGAGTTTGGCCACGCCCCCAGAATCAGGGTCCTGAAAAGCAGTCTAATCTCCATGGACCTACATTATTCAGTCACAAAGGCCATTACAGCCCCTCCCAAAGTGCACAGGTAGAGGGTTGTAACTACAGGCCTCAGGCCCTAGAGATTTACATACTAATGAAGGTCAGAGGGTGGAGCCAATTAAGCATTCCTCCCCAGACCCTTCCTACTTCTCCCTCCCTATTTAACTCAGGTCTGCCCTGAGTTTGGGGGGGTACATCCAGATCCATCCACCATCCGCCATGACAATAAAGCCTTATGGAACCAAGGACTTCCTTGTGTCATTGGGGCCTGCCAAGCCTGCCGCCACCGAAGCCTCCAGCCACTGGAACCTGGGACCTTCCTCCGATATGTGAGACAGGCTGCCTGGAAGCCTCCAGGCAGCCTCCACCTTGCAGGTCCTGGGGCCTGATGCGGGCCGCTGCCACGTGGGACTGGGCCTGCTGCTGCGGCCCTCCCAGGATTTTCCCACATGCAGGGTATTTAGTGATAAAAGCAGGACCAGCAGGATGGTTCCATCTTCCATCTTGCTGTACAATGCAGAGTGTATGTTTTCTGTCAGGATGCAGATTCTGCCCACATACCATATGATCATCATACACCACCAAATCTCACCAGAACTTTTCCTTACCTTTATTATTCTGTTCAACTAACCCACCCAATAACCAATATGGGGCCTGTTCACATCAACACTGTTTCAATGCTAAGGATCTTCAGAATCAGTGTTCAGATAATATCCACCCCCATCAGAGACTCCTGACACAGTGGTAACTCTCAGTGCATACATAAAACAGATGAGATCCTGTCCAGAAAGAGGGTAGCATAGCTGTGTCTACGGATCTCCTCTGCTCTACAGCATGCATCCTCAAAGGGCAAGACCTAGTCCTCTACCACTCTAGCCAGCAAAACCCAAGACTTTCTATCCTTCCATTCACCATGAAGTCCTTGTCCGTCATTGGCTGGCAGATCTTGATAAGTACCATGGTACCATCCCACTCACTCTTTGGGCTGTCCAGCACCTTGCTTGACTCTTGAGAGTCTTAAAGATGACATGTATTGATGTTGGAGAGATGGCTCGGTGGGTTAGTGCTTGACATACAAGCCCAGGGATCCAAGTTTGGATCACCAGAGGCCACAGAAAGTCAAGAATGGTGTGGGGTACCTGGTAATGAGGAGACAGGTGGATTTCCAGGGAAATGATGGCCAGCCAGTCTGGTTGAACCAGCAAGTTAAGAGTTTAGTGAGAGCCTGTCTCAAAACCTAAGTGAAACTCAGCAGATCAACAGACAGACAGACAGATAGACAGACAGAGAGTACAAGTCCTGCCTACAAAACCCTCTTGCGATAAAACGATGCGTTGCGACTTCTAACAGTAAAGACGGACAAACCTCAGAAAGGGACCACTCTGGATGGTAAATTATAAATCTGAATTCTTCTCAGCCCCTTCCCAAAGCTCAATATCCATATTTTATTAAATTAGCACTATGTAATTTTTTTTTTTATAAGAAATGAGTTGCAGTGTTGCAAGGCTGATGCTGTGCTGCCTCAGTGAGCTATGAACCAAATGTGTTCAGGGATAGAAATAACTTCCACCTTATCACGGAGTCGATGGTAAACAGAATATGCTCGGGCTTGGTAAGTGCTTCAAAAAGCCAGTCATGTGGCATTTCTCTGTAATTAGCTCCACTGTGCACCCTGTCTGACTTCCCTAAATCCTCCTGCGACACACCATACCCCCCCACACACACACACACACAGCCATCTCTACTCTTCCCGAGGTCAGTGTCTGGAATGCCACATGTTCAGCCCTGCCGACATCAACGACAGCACCTGTCAAACGTCTCACCAGCAAATCCACCAGGCCGCCTAGAAACCAGCCAAGCCCAGGGAATCAACTGCTACGGTCTAGATGTTACAGGTGCTTCCCACTGTGCAACACAATTGGAAATGACCAGGGTGCTCGCCTTTCCTCCTGCCATAAGGGCTCCAGTCTAGAAGCAACTGGGCCTTTATTCCCATGACAACTAAAGAAAATTAACTTATTGAAAGGATTCTTTATGCATACAAACAGAATACACATTCCTGTTTCAAAAAAAAAAAGGATGGGTTCTGCTCGTGTGCAAACATAAACAATTTAAAATTACAGAAGATGCTTAAAATTTTATCAGCGTTTCAATAGGGGGATTGAATTTGAGGTTGCATGTAGGAAATCAAAAACCATGTGACCACTTTATATCCCCGTCACTGTTCATTATTAAAACCAGAATTTCGACTTGTACAATTTAAGCCTCTGGTGACATGGGAGGCTCTGCAGTCCTAAAATAGTCTGGCTTCATGAAAAAGTGGCCGTCTGATTTCAGGTTTGCATTTGACTCTTTGTGGCTATTTATAGTAAAGTAATTCAGAAGCCAATTCACTTTTCCCTTAGCAGACAATGCATCTCAAAAATATTTGTTAAAATTGGGTAGATTTGAGAGAAATAGGCGAAAGCTAACCGAGTCCCCACCAGTGAGTACATTCAAAATTGAATCCAGAACACTTTTCAGCTAATGAGAAAGTTCTCTTTCATTTTGTTTTTGTGATCAGCAAAAAGGGGGAAAATATTGTGGAGGTGCCTCCAGGAAGTAAAACTATCACTGTTCTGTGATGCAGCTATAGCACACACTCAAATGCATCAAAAGGAACCAAAATACAACAGACATGTTCCCTCACAGCTGGATTTGCTGAAACACTGTTCAAAACAACCAAGGGACATCACCTGCCTAGGTGTCCATGGACACAGATCATTGATGGAAAAGGGCGGTGACTGTGCACAGTGGAGTTGTGCATAGTCTACTCAGCCACAAAAAGAGCGTTTGCTGGGAGATAGCTCACTTGTGTGTGGGTCCAGGACTCGTGTGTTGTGTGTGTGTGTGTGTGTTGTGTGTGTGTGTGAATGGAGTGGGTGTGGTAGGGAGGCAATTATCAGGAGTGGAAGTAGGGAGAAAAGAGGAGTGCATAAAGGTGAATATGGTCAGAGTGTGTGATACACACGGATGAAAATGTACAGAGAAAACCTACCACTGCGTACATGATGTACACATGGTATGATACACATATGTGGTGTGTGAATGACTATACACCAACTTAAGAAAGGAAGGTCTTATTTTAAAATGCCCCATGGACTTTTCTTAACAAGGTTCGGTTGTGGCAACAGTCTTGGAGGACATCAGAACAGTAGAGTGTTCATCAAGGCTCTGCTGAGCTAAGGCAAGACATATCTGTGATTTCTGAAAGATTTTCCAATATTACTCACTATAATAATGAAGCGGAATTCTGCAAAATTTTCAGAATTTAACTCATCAGCGAAACCTGTGAGCCAAGCACAGAGATTGGAGTGCAAGGTAACCTGGGAAAAACATAGCCTCCTGGAAGCTTCCATGCTGGAGATCCTGACAGAAAGATGTCTGGAGAGCTCAGCTCTGCTGGCTGCTTGGCTGTCCCTGTCCAGACATAGGACTTATGAATGAAAAAGTGCCCAGATGACGCCACCTTCCTAAGAAGTCTGAGTGAGATTCATTGTGCCGAGCCTAGACAATCAACCCCTAGACTGTGAGAGTCAATATACTTCTGGGGAAATGCTTGGCAGGGGGATGTGTTGCCTAGCATAATGAAACCCTGGGTTCGATCCCCGGGACTATATAAACTAGGTTTGGTGGTCTCATCTTCCTGGAGCTGGGAAGATAGAAGACGAAAGGATTGGGGTGGGGGGATCTAGTATTGTTATAAATACTCTTGTAAGGAATCCCCCACCTACAGATGCACGTGGATACATGACCTCTTGATGGTGTTACCATTGCTTTTTTCTGATGCCTTTGGAAGATCAAATGACTGAATTCAGGCATGGCATAGGAGCAGTGTCTGCACACAGTAGGGCCTCCACCCTCACAGACTCTGGCTCTGTGGATGGAGTGAAGCTAGGGGAGGTGCCACTCCCTTGTCACACCAGCACACTGCTCAGCTGTGACACAGGTGATCTAAGGGACTTGTCCCTTGGAGCCAATAGCACCCTTGATAGTCTTTCTTCCTGAAAGGGCCAACTCCCATCTGCCTCCCCATCCCTCTAAACCCTGCATCTCACTAGAGAACCACGTCAGTTACATAGTGTTTGTTTGGTTTTCTGTTTTTGTTTTTCATGCAATGTCTCACGCTGGTAGCCCAAGCTGGGTTTGAATTTTGAACTTGGGGTATTTGACCAGTTGTATGATGGTTAGTACTCTGGACTCAAAACTTGGAGCAATCCTCCTGCCTCAGTCTCCCAAATGCTAGGACTATAGCTGTGTGTCACCACACTCAGTATAAGCATTTTTTTTTTTTTAAGGAAGCTTTCCCTGGCCATCAACTTCGACACAAGTCCTCCTCCTCCTCCTCTTCTTCCTCCTCCTCCTCTTCCTCTTCCTCCTCCTTCTCCTTTTGTTTTTTTTCCAAACAGGGTTTCTCTGTGTATCTCTGGCTGTCCTAGAACTCACTCTGTAGACCAGGCTGGCCTCGAACTCAGAAATCTGCCTGCCTCTGCCTCCCAATTCAAGGTCATGGACCACTGTTCTCCTCCTCTCAGGTTCTTGTTCACATCTGCATGGTAGACAGATCGAAGCTCTCGACACTTAGCTTTCTTGCATACTGGGCAGCCAGCTCCCAGACAGGATGGCTACTGTAAGCCCAGAATCTAGCTCACGCTTGGCTATTCATGAGCCAATCCAGGAGAATGGATGGGAGAAAGCAGGCAGGGAGATACATCACCTAGAACAAGCCTTGCTGGTCCAAACAGGGCTTCCCTTAGGCCAGATACAGCGGCTATACAGGCTGAAAGCCTGGGAACCCCAGTTGTCTCTCTCAGGCTATGGCCTCATTAGTCTAAATTTTCAAAAAAACTGTCTTATGCCAATATCATAAAGATGATTTCCTCTTGGAAAGGACACTGCCTCATTTGCTTTAAACATTCACTAATGTTCCCAATTTCCCCTTAGAATTTCATGTCAATGATCCCATGGAGAATTTAAAAGTAAAACCAGAAAAAAAAATGATGTGGGGGAAAAATGTCAAATGAGAACCGTAAATGTATTACAGACCTTCAACTAATATTGCTGCTGTCAAAGTTCAAGGATTAAAGAGTCATCAGTGTGCCACCTTCCCCAGGGGCCCACCCCTTCCTGACAGTGGTGCCGGCCCTAGCTGGCTTGCCAATGGTGACTGCTTCAGATGTAACTGATGGCTTCATTAATAAGGAGACCATGATCTCAGAGTCGCAAGGCTCACCCTTCCCTGGGAGAGGCAAGTCCCGCTGGCTGGCCACAAAAGAACTTCACCAGATGCAAGGGAAATATCCTCATATATGCAAGGATATCCTACATGCTTGTGGTTTAACGTGGGTTGCCCTCGTCCAATAATGACAAGAAGCCTTTATAATCAGGGCCATATTCAGCAAGTTCTGAGTACATCAGGGAAAATTTCAGACCCAAGTCCATAGGGCGGATAGAGAGTTAGTCTGACATGGTGCCATAAGTTTCTCAGGGGATGGGTCTTCCGTGACCCCTTTGCCCCTGTATTCTCAGTGCCTATCAAAGACCTGTCACATAGTAGCAGATCAATAAATGCTTGATGGGCTGGGGAGAGACGCTGGTAGGTAAAGTCCTTGCCTTGCAAGCATGACGACCTGAGTTCAATCACCAGAATTCATGGAAAACAAATCCTGTAGGTCGTTGTGCTTGTAATCCCACTGCAGGGAGGCAGAGGCAGGAAGATCCCTGAAGCTCACTGGTCGGCCAGCATAGCCTAATGGGAATATCCTAGGTCAATGAAAGACCTTGTCTCAAAAAGACAAGGTACAGGGCTCCCGAGGAAGCTGTATAACCCAAGGTTGACTGACCTCTGGCCTCCACACACATACACGCATGCACATGTACCCACATACATACGTGTACCTACATGAACATTCGCCCCACACACAGATAAAATAGATATCTGTTAGATAAATCAACTGCGTGAGTAAACGGTTAACTCTATAGCTTGGGACCTGAGCATAGCTGCAGCGTAGCTCCAGAGCACTTCAGATCTTGCCTTGACCTTAAATGGCTATTATAAGACTTTAAGGACATCGCTTTGGCTCTCTGTGCCTCGGTTCCACTATCTATAGACAAGGCACACAGCACTCATCTCCCAGGGTTGTGTGAAATAAATGTGGCTCACACAGGCTGAGGACGATGACCCAGGAGATGAGTGAGCTCCCTTCTAAGTGCCATGGTGACAGATGAGCACCTATACCAAGTGCCCAATGCATGCTGGGCCCTGTGATCAGAGCTTCATATGTGCTATTGACTCCATCAAACCTTTTGTGGGTTTTATCCCTTTTAAGAAGTGTGGTGGAAAGAAAGTCGTATCTCATTGAATCCACCCTTTCTCAACATAGCAGATACCTCTGTCCCTGCTTTGAAGAGGAGGGAGCTGAGTGACAAGGACCAGGCAGTAATGCTCTCCCACAAGTGACAAGGATCCCTCCCAGTCTCACTGCCTTCTCTCAGTCAGCTTCTGCAGTCCCAGAAACACTTACTGTGTCAACACCAACACTGTTTAGGCAAGACACATCTACAGTGGGTTGGCCTAATGCTGCTTGTATTCAAATGCTAATTTTGGGCCCCCCAAGACTGGTTGCCCTATAAAGAGAGTCCACACCTAAGATGCTAAGTGACTCTGGCCCCAAGTTATTTCTGATTTGGTAAATAAATACAGATGCCACCAACCAGTAGTTGGGCAAAAGAGACATAGGTGGGTTTTAGGTTTCATGGGGGATTGGGGTCAGGAGGAACAAGGGGAGAAAAAGGCAGAAAGAGGAAGGAGAAGCCACCATGGGTTAGGTAAGCCATAAAACCATGGCCCTGAGGGCTGGCCAGTTAGAGTTAAGAACAGAACAGATGGGACATAGTAAATAGTAAGTAATAACTCGGGGTTATTGATAGGAGAGTAGATTCTAACAGCATGGAGGGCAGGCAGCTGCCCAGCTATTGTGCTGTTTAGGGTTTATCATAAATATAAAGGCTATGTCTGTTTTTTATCCAAGAACTCAATAACCAAAGGTGGGGCAGAAACCCTGGGCAGCAATTTAACTAATTTCTACAATACACATCACCCATCGCCTACTCCAGCCCCACCCCACCCCTCCTTTTGCAAGTCCATTTACATCTCCCAAAAGAACATGGACTTGCTCACTTGTTTGCAAGTGATTTGCCATCCATGTCAGTTCTACCAACCTGGGGATCTAGGAAACTGTGGGACTTGATGGGGGATATGGGGGGAGAAAAGGGAAAGAGAAGGAACAAGTAAGAAAGAGAGAAGGAGTAGGAGAAGGAAGACGGGAGAGAAGAGGAAAGGAGGATGGGTGAGAGAGAGGGTAGGAGGGAGGGTAGGAGGAGGGAGGGTAAGGAACTTCTACCCTCCTTCCGCATTCTCTTCTCTCTTGAGCAGCATGTCCTGGGTAGCTGCTACCAATCATTTAAGCATCATAATATCCTGTCAGACATCAATGACGCCCAGC
Source organism: Mastomys natalensis (assembly GCA_021653895.1). NCBI lineage: Eukaryota > Metazoa > Chordata > Mammalia > Rodentia > Muridae > Mastomys > Mastomys natalensis. The sequence goes on from JAJTUV010000468.1 coordinate 8,289, forward strand.
TTGGCTAGAGATGAGGAGGGAAGCCAAAGAGAGGAGAAGGCTAAGACAGAGGGCAGGAGGAAAGGTACATGGCTGTGGGCAGGAAGTTTGAAGAGAAGGAACTTGAAGATCCCTTCCAGTCACTGGAGCCTCAGCTGATCTGGGAATCTGTGTTTGAGACTATGATCTGTCACCCACCGGCCAGAGGCTGTCAAGTCTCAATGTGTCATTTCTCCTCTTCAGCCTGGAAACTTACTTGAAATCTACCTTCACGCTTAGCAGGATATACTATGTTATCCAATTAATTTAGATCAATTAATTGATTGGTTTTTGTAATTACAGGATTACTCACCTAGCAATGAGAAAGTGAGTTTGAGCAATAAAGAGCACTAGACAATGGAAACAACCCAGCTGAGTGGACACCCCCTCCCCCATGTAAATGCACACACACACACACACACACACACTCACACACACACCTTCCCTGTACACACCTCCCCATACAAAACACACATACACCCTGTATACATACACCCTCCCTGTACACACACATACACCACACACACACACACACACACACACACACATTTCCCGCATTCCTCTCTCTCTCTCTCCTCTCTCTCTCTCTCTCTCTCTCTCTCTCTCTTTCCCTTGCAGTGCTTAGCCACCAAATAAATACAAGCAATAATGCATGAACAGTTCTGTCCAGTGTCTGGGGCATTTTTCAGGGCACCTCATGGGCAAAGCAGGGTCTTGTGATTACCAGCTCTCAGGAGGTTCTGGGCAGAGGCCAGCCACTGCAACTGACAGTGCTTTAGAAAGCAGGATTCTCTGTGCTTTTAGCCCTGTTTTCTTGCTTCTTTGAAGTCATGACACCAGAGGGCAGGACCAGGTGTTTGCATGCAGATGTATAAATATGCAAATGGAGCAGTAGAGAAAGCCATTCCCAGAAGCTGGCCTGAGGTCATCTGCATACCTGCTAAGAGATGCCTGTAGCCAGGTGTAGTGCCTCCCCTCCTTCCTTTTTCATAAACTGCTTCATTCCTGTAGTTGCTGAGCCAAACACATGTGGAGCCTTTGAGCTTCTCCAAAAGGCATCCAAGGGCTACCTTAGAAGCATACCCATGCCATTATTAGGATGCTTAAAAATCCCTAGTCCTGGACTAGGAGAATGGCTCGATGCTTGCTAAGGTGCTTGCTGTGCACACATGAGTTCAGATCTAACACCCATGTGTGTTGGATATAGCAGCTCCTGTCTCTAACCCAGCCCTTCAGCAGGGACGGGAAGATCCTTGGTACTTACTGGACAGCCAGTGTAGTCTAGTGGTGAGTTCCAGGTTCAGTGGGAGACCCTGCCTCAAACCATAACGTGGAAAACAATAGAAGGTAGACCCATAACATTACAGGAGTGTACGTGCATACCCAGCACAGACACAACATGCCACATACACCATACACACTACCCACACCACCCACACTACCCACACCACCCACACCACATACTACATACCACACATACACACTCCACACACACACACACTCATACACCACTCACAGATACACATACACCACAACACAACATATACCATTCATGCGCATGCGCACACATACATACATGCACACACCACATACATACACACCAACCCATAGCACACAGCACACATTACATACTCACACACCACATACACACGCAACACAAACTGCACCACATATCACATACATACACACCAATACACACCAACACACACACATACACACATACACAACACATACCCCCCCCACACACACACACTCCTTTCTTCAAAACTTTAGCTCCTTCCAGCCTCTGTGGATACCATTCCCTCTTCTTCATGTTCTTCCTACAACATTCTATTCCCCGCTTAAGGACCACAGAGACCTTCACCCTGATTGTCTCTCCACACGGCCTGTAAGGGAGGAGCTCGTGGTCTAGATGTGTGTGGAGTCCATTCGTGCTGTTGTGTTTCTGCTTCTCTGTTAACATCCGTAACCATCAGGGTGGGGTTGGAGTGAACTCTCTTGTCTCTGAGTGTTGGTTTGAATGTCAGCTTTGGGATTTACCAGGCATGTGACCTCTGCCAAGAAATTTCAAGTTCTAGAGTCCAACAGGAAACATAAAATGGCGGTGGTGCAGAGCTGTGTTACAGCGTGAAAAGGCAGACACTGTAAAGTAAGTGGCAAATTCTAAAGCACATATAGGCACACACACAACCATACCTACATACACACATTATGGATAAACACATTCATGCATTATATATAGACGTTTATGTGAGTGTGCTTGCAAATAGAGCATAAATCTACATATTCATAGTACATATCTATGATTTTGGATATAAATGTTTATGGAGGCACATATGCAAACAGTATGCAAAGCTAGATATTCATATGTGTGAATCTGTGACTTTATAAATGTTTATGTGAGCATGTATATATGTACATTCATGCATTTATAATTATAGGTGCATGCATACATGTAAAAACATGAATGTGCATGTAAAGCCACACTTGTGCCTGCATGCATTTATATAACTATACGCATGAGCAACATGTGTGCATTCGTTCCTTTATCTGTAAATACGTATCACTGTGTGGGTATGGATACGCCATTACTCTTCCCTTCATCAACCCTTAATCCTTAGAGGCAGCTTGAGCCCAGAGTGTAGATTTGCTTGGGCTGTGTTCAGAGTCAATGGATTTAGCAGAAATATATTTCTGAGGAGAGCGAACACGCTGAGCTGAAAAGAGCTGCTTGTCAAAGTGCTAATCCAAAAGGGATGGACCCAGAGGGCAGCCGGAAGCAGAGCTGGGTCATAGCAAGTAAGAGGAAATCTTCTCAGAGTCCTGGTTGGATAAAGGAATGGGCTCTTGCCATAAACAGAGACGAGGCCCTGCAGAATGGGTTTGGGGGGCTCTGTGCAGCAGAACTTGCCTGTGTTCTGGCAAGCATGCACAGTTGACATCCACTCTTCTAAAGATCTGGACTTAGAAACCCTGTCTGCCCTCCAGGGGGTTGTCCTTGCCCTCAGTCATGGGCTGTGTTTGTGCTCATCCCTGGGGTTGCTTCCTTGCTATATACTCTGTTCACAGCAATACCAGTCTGTCCTCTGTGGGCATTCAGGGAAGCAGAGACTACCTTGATATTTCCCTGCAGATCTACCACAGATGCTGAGCTAACAGGAAGGGGGCCAATCTTGATCTGAGTGACCATTACAAAAATATAAATTCTTATAAATGGACTTCAGGGATGAACACAGGTTTCCTGTCTTTTACTTCCATACTCCCCCTTCATCTGGTCACCATCACCTCCTGGGGACCTCTGTGGACTTCCTAGCATACCAGGCCTGTCCATCCTCTGCCATTTGGAGGGATGGGAAGCCCTGATGGCATCCCCTTCATCCATGAATTAGTTTGCATGTCTATTCCCTAGCAAGATTGTCTCTACTCACCTCCCACGAATTCACACACATTCTCCCCAAGGGAAGCACTACTTACTTTCTTTCTTCAACAATTTCCATTCATAGACACAGCCGTCATCCTTTCCTTAACAAAAGCCAGCCTGTTCAGGGCAACGGTGCCCCCAGCCCATGCTTCCCCAGCTTCTACGCAGGAAACACACTTTGCAACACATTTTATCCTAAACTGAAACAAAACCCAGTAATGTGTTTTATCAGGTCCTCAACACGTTTCTTGCATTCAGAGTAAAAGCGGGAGGCGGGGGGAGGAGACCCACTACCAATAACAACATCATCTCCCTCCCCCCAGCAGTCATCTGTGGTGTTAAACTGCATTAATTAAATTAAAAGCATCCATGAACTATGTGGAATATAATGGTTTGAATAAACCTCGAATTACTGTAATTAAAGCTTGTGGAGACCTCATAGTGTAACTAGCGGTCAACAAATCATAACCAGCCAAATGACAATGTGCTATTAGGAACGTTGGTTTACAGCAGGAGACCCAGAAGGGACACTTGGGATTGGGAAGGAAAAAGAGACTAGGAATGGATAGTTATCCTGAAACGCTTGGGTGAAGAATCTTGGACCTTCACTGGTCCCAAATGGCTTCTGCTTGTGACTAGTGGGCTACAAGGATGTGACTCATTTCTAAAAATGGAGTCAACACATCTATTGAGCACATTCCAAGTTCCAGGCACTGCTATGAGCATTGGATGTAGTCTAGCTTGCTTACCCATCACAGCCTCTCTCAGAAATCCAGATGAGGAAACTGAGGCACAGAGCAGGAGACGAGTCAGTTGTCTGTGGTCCTGTGACTTAAGTTACCTCTTTCCACTTACACTTTGAGGGGCAGCCTGTCATGTTGGGGAGAGAATGTGAGGCAGCTGGTCATATCGGATCCACAGACGGGGAACCTGAGAGCAATGGCCGCTGATACTCTCTCCTCCCTTCTGTTCATTAAGGACTCCAGCGCTTGCAGTGGTGCCGCCCCACATTGAGGACAGGTCTTCCCACCCTGGTGACCCTTACACAGAAGCTTCCCTACAGATGTACCCAGCGGTTTGTCCTTTTGGTGATTCTAAATTCTGCCATATTGACCATCATTATAAATGACCATATTCTATGCTTAGCATGATGGGCTGCTCATGGGCCACCATTGTTGGTGTCTTTGGTCCCTCCTACTGTCTGCCCCTTGGTCTCCTCCTCCCCACATAACTATCAGCTAAGCGTGCAAAGCCTCGTCACCCCCTACAGCATATCAGCTGGGTCCCAATATGCTTCCAGCAGAATACAAAGGGCAAGAAGAGGAAGGAATAAGAGATTCGTTAGGCAAGCTGTCTGGGCCAGTGTTCAAGGTCTGAAAACTTAATGTGTTCTACTCCACTCAATGCTGTTCTGGCAGGGGATGGAACTTCTTTTTCCTCCTCATCCCATGCAACTCTCCAGCTGCTGCCAGCTCAGGACCATGGGATGCAGTTTAGTTCTGACCGTTGACTTACAGATGAGGTGAGGTTTCACAAGTGAAAAGGGTGATTCCTACACATCAGCCTTGCCTTCAGATAGGCTCCTAAGCCCAGGTGTGTTCTAGAACTGTGTTGACACAATTCCCACAACTCCTTCAGCATCCATTAACTGACACAACCTGCTCATGGCATTCGGCAAAACACTCCATGTATCCCCCCCTTCATAGTTATAAAGAACACCATGGGGTGTAGAGATCAAGAGGCACATGGGGTCCCCAGGAGAAAAATGTGTATGGTAACAGACATCACATTTCCTTGTTTTCATTGGATGAGACACTTCCACCACATTTGCGTGTTCAGGATCTGGAATCTTGGTCCCTTAGTGTTTGCATAGAGGCCTTATTGGACATAGTTGCTCTGATCTTGAACTGGTGGGGATCCATGAGACCTGCCTTCTTTCCCTCCTTCAGGTTTGAGAAGGATGAAATTCTGTTTCTCTAACCCTGAAGCTATCTACGCAGCATGCCAAGAATAAACTCACTAAACCAGAGATGTATCTACCACCAAGGGGATGATGTCAAGGCATTTGGGGGGAGGGGGATCTGAGTGAGGAGCTGGGGTCTTTTAGGTTATAGAGCCAACGTGGCAGTGCCAATGGCAATGACTCAACCCCAACCTCATCTTGGTTTTGCTAGGAAACAGAAACCAAGAGCATTTCTCAGAAGCCCCTAACGGCTAGCTGAATGTTCATGACCACAGCTCTCGGCACCTGAACGCAAAGCTTCCGCCCACAACTGTCGCCAATCATCCGTCCTCCGTCTGAGCTCGGTCTCATATACCCTATATATAACCCAATAAACTTTGGCAGCTGTCTGTTGTTCTCAACTGTCCAAGACAGCTGGGTAGTTTTCTTTCTATTCAAGGACTCTGTTTTATGGTTTCTTGCTTCGCCTGCTTACAGGGTCCAAGACCAAATATAAGAACTTTGAGTGGAGATGAAGTATATACATCTATTCTAGTGTAGAATCACAGCCAGACACCAGTTTGCCTACTCACCTGCTGCAGGCTCCTGAGGCAAGCACCTTAGAGCTGAGCACACAGCAATGTCTGAGCAGGTGCTCCGGCATAGGCGAGATGGATTGCAATGGTTCTACAAAGTGGGGGAGAGCATCCTGACTGCATGGATAATGTACACAATACTCAGAGAGGGCAAGAGACTAGTGTTACCATCCCATGGCCAGTCAGAATTGATATCTGTGCTAGCTGGACTTCCAAACGTACATCCCATAACACAGCAAAGATGATGAAGGCTTGAAAGGAGGTGGCAGAGACTCACAATTTCGGCTACGATGCTTCAGTTGGGAATACTTTATAAATTAGGTCTCTAAGGCTTTAAAGTAATGAGCAGGGGAGGCAAGGACGGTACAGGAGCCCAGTGTCAGCATATCCAACACAGCAGAGTGAGTGGCCAGGGGCAGATCCCAGGAGTGGACACCTTTTTTGAAGCCTTTTATCTTAACCCCAGGTACTTGGAGCACTATCCACACGGAAGCACTTTTTTGCCCATAAAAAGCGCTGCCAGCTAATACCACTCTGAGCCTTTGATGCAGAAAAGCCCACATCGGTCAATAAGGCTTTAGTCTCTGGGTCTTGAGAGGCAGGCGGCTCTCAGCTGGATATAGGGGTCACAAACAGGGCTCAGCAGCCCTGAGGAAACAATGCCTCTGATCCCCAATGCAGCCACATCCCAGCAAACACTCTTATGTGTTGACTACTCAGAACTCTTGGACCAAATAGTTCCTGCCTGGAAAATGACTCTCAGTTCCAATTTCCAAACTTACTCAGAGAGCATCCATAAAACACTTCCATTTCCAGCTTGCACTTCAGAACATATTTCCCTACAGGCCCTGTGGATGTGCGAAGCTCTTGAAGACCATAAAAGCACTGGAAGTGCCACTATGTGTTTCTGAGACAAAAAAACAGGGATGACTGCATCTTCAGTGTAAGATTTAAGCAGGTATGATGTCTTCTGAAGACACAGGATTCTGTCTAAGATGAGGAAAGCAAACGGCATCATTTAAAGGTAGCTGACTGATGCCTGTAAACCTTCACCCCTTCAACTCCCCAACAGAAAACCTTAGCGGCCGCTCCCTCCCCCGACACACACACACACACACAGAAGTCCACCCTCATTTTCACAGGAGCTTCACACCATCACTGATTTCCTGCCTCTCAAGTATCTCTGCCTTCGCTGTTTCAAACAGCCTTCTTACACACAAGCTCTCCCACCACAAAGAAGCAAATGGTACGCAGCAATTTTCTCTGAGGTTCAAACCTTCCATCTTGAAGGGAAACTTCTTAAGACAAAGGATGTAAAGAGAAAGTAAACAACAGGGTATTTTAGAACCTGGTGTTTAGAGGGAGGTAAACACAAAAGGATGTTCTAAGAAGATGTGGAACAGTCCCTTGTTCCAGAGAAGTAGACAGGAAGTAAACAACACAAAATAGCTTCAGGAAGTCCCTGAAACTAAGCAGATTCACTAAGTCCATCCTCCCCAAGATTATATAAGTAGTAAAACCTACTAAGAAGACAGGCAAGATAGGGCACCTGGAAGAAACAGAGACAAGCTGGACTGGTACAAAGAGACTCAGATGAACTGGGAGAGGACACCCATCAACCTGGAAGCTGCCTGCATGTTCATTGCACTCTGGGTTTCTGCTTTTGTGAGCTGTCACCCACACTGCAGGAGGCTATTAGTGATGCAGCTGTCTTGAGTCATCTATAAAACTCATTGGTTTACCATGCTAGACATTGGTGAGATTGATATTTTGGTCTATCAGCTGAGGTGAATAGACATTTGGTCACATCTCCTCAGGAATAGTGAGTGTCATACAACAGGGAGGCAGGAAGGGAGGAGACGTGGGCAGATAGAGGAAGGAGATACCTGTTGACTCTGTACCCATTTTCTACCATTTCAAATCTGCCACCTTTTGTCATTTGTGTGTGGTGTGTGTGTGTGTGTGTGTGTGTGTGTGTGTGGAAGGCCAGAGGACAAGTTCAGCTGTCCTCCATCAGGTACTAACCACCTTATTTACGGAGATAGTGTTTCTCACTGGCCTTGAATTTGCCAAGTAGGCCAGACTGGCTGGCCAGTCAACCCCAACGATCAGCCTGTCTTTACTTTCCCAAAGCTGAGACGAATTTGCCATCATGCCTGGCTGTTTTTATATGGCCTCTGGGAGTTTAACTCAGGTCCTTCTGCTAGCGTGGCATATACTTTATTGACATCTCCCCAGTGCAAATCTGCCTGCTTCTTGGGAGCTAAATCCCTTAAAAGATGTGCCAGTAACTGCTGCCTTCACTTCCCCATTTCCTGACCAACTTCCTCTACCAAGACTGCCTCGTTAAAATGATCCTCTGGGTCACAGAGCCAGCGGCTCCCTCTCCAGTCTCACTTGATCCCACCTCACTTGCCATTCCACCTCTTCCTGGCTGTTCTTTCTGTAATCTCATCTTTAGGCCGATCTGTGAGACTTATTACCTATCTCTCTTCTCACTTAGCGTTTCTTTCAGGGCAGTTTCAAATTGGGTGGGAGCTTCAATTGTATAAATCCTGTGGTGATTCCTTGCTGTATTGTTACTACTGTCTTTGTTTCACAGTTGGACTTTAAGATCCAGCCAAGTAGCTAGAGAAGTAGTGAGCTAAATCCCCCATTGTGGGACCACCTCCCAGGTTTTAGAAGAGTCCTATGGGACCAAGGACTGTTGAGAAACAAAGATACCAGTGAAAGCAGTGAGAATTCATCCTCCAGAAGCTGGCTTAACCTCATGTGGTTTGCTGCTGTACTGCAGAGTACCCCTTTCCTTATATAGTTTGGTTCTACCCAAGGCTGATGGTCCAGCCTACTTACGTCTCTAGCTCAAATGCATCTAACTAGGTGTCTTTTCAGTGTTTTCATATAGTTGTTTAAGAGGTCCCTCAAAGAAAAACAGGTCCCAAACAAGCTCATGGTCATCGTCCCTAAACCTATCCTAGCTAGAATTCCCATCCTTATTGAATCTGGTAGTGTAGGCAGCAGGCCCAGGCATCAGTGCTGGCCTCTCCTTCACTCCTGTATCTACACATGTCCAATTACTGCATCTTTCCTCATCTAACCACCTCTAACACTGTATGCATTGTTATACGCCTCACCATTTAAGACTCCATGGGTTTTCATTTTGAATCCACTGACTGGTTTCTCAGTTTCCTACAGTTTCTTCCCACTTTGTCTTATTTGTGTGTGTGTGTGTGTGTGTGTGTGTGTGTGTGTGTGTAAAGACTTCAGGTGTCCTGCTCTATCATCCTTTATCTTAGTCCCTCGAGACAGGGCCTCTCATTGAATCTGGAGCCAGGCTGGCAGGCAGGAAGACCCAGGGATCCTCCTGTTTCTTTCCCCTCATATCGCTGTGTGTGTGCAGGACCACACGTGACCTTTACCTGGGTGCTAGGGATTCAAACTCTGGCCTTTCCGTGCCCTCATAGCAAACATTCTTACCCTCTGAGCCACAGCTCCAGTCCTGCTCATTCCCATTTCTGAGCACTGTCGTGCAGTAACTCTTTATGTGGGGGGAAATCTTTCTTTGTATTTATCTTTGTCTGAACACAGCACTTCTTTCAACTGTGAATGCAGGCAACCCATCACAATTATTATTGGCAATGCCTCTATTTGCTCAATTACAGAAACAAACATTACATCTCTGCCTTTGTTGCAGGTAGCCTTTAAATATGACTTACATTCATCAGCATTTCAAAGTTACAATAGTGACTAAACCTGTCACTTAACGTCTGTTATTTAAGGCATCAGAAAAAAAAAAAAAAAAAAAAAAAAAAACCCTGTAAATGCTAAAGAGATAAATATTTGACACCAGGCTCTTGGGGAACAGTTGATGTGATGGTTAATTTATGGTTAATTTTCATTGCCAAGTTAACCAGCTTGGGAGTCACCATGGAAACACATCTCTGGGCATGGTCATAAGGATGTTTGCAGGAAATTTTACCTGAGGAGCATAGATCTGCTCTTAGCTATGGCTGATGTCATGCCATGGGCTGGGGACTGAACATAGAGTGTCTGAGCTGTTACGGGGTTGGAGCTTCACCCCTATGTTCTAGTCTCTTTGGTGCAAGATGGGCACCCTGTAGACTCTGGAAAGAGAAACCGGGACACCAACCCAGCGACAAAACCCTCCACCTACAATCCGTTCTTCCTACAAGGTGTGCAGGGGCAGTGAGTGGCACAGAGCTTGTGGACGTATCCAACCAACGTTTGGTCTACACTGCTTAGATAGCTAGCTAGAAATAGGAGACTGGATAGTTTAGAGACCTAGGGTAAAAACAAACACAACTGGGGAAAAAAAACATGAAATGATTCCTAAGGATATTCTGCTGTACTCACAGATTTGTACCTTGTCCAGTTGTCATTGGTCAGCAGATAGGAGCCAGTACAGAGACCCATAGCTAGACATTAAGTAGACAGAGAGGCTAAATTGGAGGTCTACATCAGGTGCCTTCCCCCAGAGATCAGGTAATTTTGTGGAAGAGGAGTGGAAAAAAACTGTAGGAATCAGGGGGAATGGAGGACACCAGGAGAACGTGGGCCTCTGAATCAACTAAGCGGGGCCACCATGGAATTTTAGTGGGAATTCCAAACACTCTGAGGTCTCATTACATTGACTAGAGTTCCTAGGGATTGTGGGAAATCTCCTAATGCATCCCTCTATAGGTCTATGTCTTCTCTTCTGGCAAAAGTCACTCACTTCTTGTCTGCTGACCTATGCTTCCTCCCTGACTTCACTAGTGGACATGGGTGACTTTTGACTAAGGAGCTGCTGCCTGGACTTTCAACCATCTCATTTCCACTTACTTCAGAGGCACCTTTGGTTGAACTGTGACCACTATAGCATGGTCTCAAAAGGCTATTCTTGTATAACATTTCGATTAGACAGGGAAATGGGCATTGTGTCCTCATCTTCAATCGGAGAAGGTTTTCCATTTTAATCACTCATGTGATCATGGGCAACTTGGCAGTTGCTAATCACCATTGGCAAGTATGACTGTGCTTACACATTGGGCAATGGTGGGCTTCCTCTATGTGGGAGGTGTCCTTGATGTCTAGGCACATGGAGAATGAACCCTGGTATCTTAAAAGCAAGTCGATGTATCAGTTAATCAAAAACTTGCCTTTTTTTCCCTAATGGGCACCCTATATGTATCTTGAGAAAGCTATAAATTGTGCTAACCCACTCCTTTTACTGCTGTCCAGAAAGAATTATTTTTGTTAATGGTGTGGTAAATCAGAAGACTTGTTAGTGAAACGGCTCAGAAAATGGGTCTCGAAAATGAAAGCTGTAATGTTGTCAGATTTCCAAATTCCCTCTTGGGAACAAAGATGGTAACCGTAACATATTTGCTAAATTCCATTACTTTAATACATTTATGTTGCTTGAGATATGGGATGCTAAGGAAGGTACCTACATAAATCAAGGGTAAAAACATAAAAGCCAAATCCAAAGATAGATATTATGGCTGTAAATCCTGACCCGATTTCAGGGTTAGGATTCTGATAGATTTGAATGCCATCACTTACGAGCTTAAAGAAACGGTTCGGCCTCCTTTATAGCCTCTCGGCAGATTCAGAATGACCGTGTGATCTAGCCCACCTCCCGACTCCAGGAGTCTAAGTCAAGTTACCTCACAATATCCTCATCAGGAAGAAAGTCACTGTCTCTCTGCAGAGCCCAGAGATGACCACTCTTCCCTTCTTTTTCTTATTGTGACCTTACTGGAGGACAAGTCAAGAGGCCTGTGAGGCTCTCATGACCAGTGCTGGGCACACATACAGGGATGTAAGAAGAACTGAACAGATGTTTAAAGCTCTGATGATGGTATAGGAAGCAAACATCCCCATGAAGTGCTGGGAGTAGACCATGTCATTTGGAGGGACATCTTGGCAAGATGCCTCCCAAAGTATCGGAAGGGTTAGACACATGACTCAGTGGGAAAAGGGCTTGCCACACAGCACAAGGTCTGGTATCAAGATCCCTAGAATCCATTTTAATGCCAGGCATGTATAGAAGCCTGCCTGGAATCCCATCCCTCAGAGGGAAGAGACAGATCCCCTAGCAAGCTGGCTAGCTATACCAGCCATATCAGTGAGAATCAGGTTCACCAAGAGATCTTTTTCCAGTCAGTAAAGTGGAGTGTGATTGATGAGGATTTTGCTGGACACCAACATCAGGCCTCCATATCCATGTTCACATGTGTACATCCATGCGCATCTACACACATGCAAATATGCATACATACATGCACATCGCCACATACACATTTCCACACAAGATACATATATGTGCATTCGTACATATACAGATATACATATATACTGTATTGTATAAATATGCATACCTACACATACATACATATATAGCACAGGTCTATATGCCTGCATGTGTGCCCCCCTCCACACACACACATTTCTACAGGGGCATGCTTAACTGTCTTGAATTCACAAAACTCATTCTTAGGTGTGAACATGTCGACACACATAAAGAAGCTTGCTCTGAGAAAGAGGTTGCCTTTATAGGTGACAAGATAGCACAGATACGCAACTGAGTCAGTGAACAAGATATTTCTATGTGCATCGCTTGGTGAGATGCTCATGCCCTCTGCTTGTAAAAATGAAGGGACAGAGCAGTTGCAAAAGGTGATGGAAGCCTTAGCCATGACTATTAATTTCTAGTTGCCCCCTGGTTTGAATTTCTGGCTGGGATTCTTTGTGACACCATTCTTCGCTGGGTGACTCTCAGCCATGTTTGATTGCCTTATGCCTCGATTTATTTTAACGGCAAAGCTGGGGAAACATCCTCATTTTTTGTGAGGGTGCCTAACCCGTGCCAGATACAGCAGATGCTCTGCAAATAGTAGATGCATTTAACCTGGCATCGTTCTGAGATCGTCTCACAAAAGTATATTAAGACTCTCAAGGAGGGAGAAGGGGCCTGTTTTCTGGTGGCTTAAAAAAAAAAAAAGAAAGAAGAAAAGAAGAAAAGCTTGTCTCCACGAGCTTTCCCCCTGTCAATCTTTTATATTTCATCTTCCACTTGTCTGTTGTAGAATTCAGCTCTGATAGCACTGGGGAAGCAGAAGGCATTCGGTGACAGCTTTTGACCAAGTGTCTCGGTACAATCAAATGATATTCTATCTCTAAGTCCCAAGAAAGCAGACATAAAGATATCAAAGGCTGTTAGATCTTGCTTAGGAGAAATACAAGGAACCAGAGATTCTAGCAAATGAGCCTGAAATTTCAAAGAGAGTGAGTGTAAACCATCTCACACATGTAATTATGGAGCAGTTTTTAAAACTTAGAAGAAGCAGAAAGTAAGGGTCGGTGGAGTGACAGCATCTCACCTCCACCTCGTCTAGTAAATGAAGAAATGGATGGGAGGGTGGGGGGAAGAGGGGGTGGGACTTGCTCAAGGTCACTGAGCTAATTAGGTGGAGAGCAGAGTCAGGCCCTGGGATTTTTACATGGCACTTTCCCATTTCCTCCTCTTGCCCCTGCCCTGGAGCACAGAGAGAACTGCATTCAAGAAATCCTGTAATGGGTGAATACTCTTTCTCCAGTTAATAAGTTGCCCCTGGATAATAAGTCATTCTTTTTTGATCATTTTAAGGAAAAAGGAGACAGCCTTTGGAAATGACCAGACATGTTGTTGAAAACTATGTCTAAAGTTTGGGGAAGTCTAAGAAAAGGTTGTTTAAAATCCTCAGCGATTACAGATCTTGTTATAAGTATTTCGCCATCTTTATGCACACAGAGATGACTAGTTATCCCCTCCAGCCCCCTCTTTCTCTCTTTTCATATGTGTGTGTTTCAATGGAATAAAATGGGAGTTGAATTCTTTCTAATAAACAAGAAAGGCCTTTTATCTTTCTGCAACATAGAAAGCCTTTACCTGAAGCGTCAATCTCCTGAACTCGCCAGGAGAATCTCCAGAGATGTGGCCAAGATTCCATCTTTGAGATGGCCTTAAGGAAATTCAGGACATGGGTGGGTTCTTTCCATCTGCTTAGCTGTGCCTCTCTTTCTCCTCTGTGTGTCAACTGTCTTGCTCTCTTCTTCCTTCAGCTGAGAATCCCGGACCTCTCACTCTTGTCCTTGACCTCAGAATCCTCCCTGTGTTTTCAGGGCCCCTTCTAGCTCTCAAACCACTCTCCCTCCATCCCTGACCTACATCTACTACAGAGAAGTATCTCATTGCTTTAATCAACACATCTATGTTCTTCTACAAAAAGAATAGCAAAAAAAAAAAAAAACAAAAAACAAAAAAAAACATCAACTTTTCTTTTTCAACAACAATAATAATAAAAAAAAACATAAAAGGTTGTTTGTTCAAAAGAATTAAAACAAATATAGGCACTTCTGGAACAGGTTACATAACAATCTTGCTAATCACTGAATTTTTATGTAGTGTTTGGACCATTGTGCAGATAAATCTGAAAATGTCTGTTGTTGGTAAAAAGCAATTTAAGTCTTTTGTTTGAAAAAATAACCAAAGGAGTCCAGTACCAAGTGCAAAATGAACATGTTTGTCATTTAGACATAGAACTTCACTGGTCTCTTTGAAAAGACATGCCTCTCCTCCACCACCTCTAGAGAGATGCCTTCAGTTTTACCTTCCTGGTGATCGCTACACCCACACTAGGTCAGTATCCACTGGCAGATACTAGAACTCAGCATTCTTCACAAATTCTATTGTCTATCTGCATTCACTAGTTATATATTTCTACCATGCCATAATGGAAACTTTGCATCTCTGTAGGCCTAAAGCTATGCCACTAGAGAGGCACAAAACTGGTTTTACCATCATATTTCCACGTGTATACCAAGATAAAAAACAAAGTCCCCATCTTTTCCTGCCTGAGGGTGCCTGGGAACCTTCTTTGCTGGAGGAGGCGGGGATTATTCAATGGAGCTTATAATCAGATTGTGTGGGGGTTTGGTTGGGAAATAATGAGACCTTAACTTTTCTCTACTCACTTCTGCACTTCCCATGATTAGATCTCCCCAAGAAAGACATGATGTTGATCAAAAAACATACAAACAAACAAACAAACAAAAACCAAGCAGTTAGTCAAAACCTTTTAAAATCTCAGCTTCAGAGATCTGTTTCTAAATTATTATTTTAAAAGAGACTAGGTTTTTGTGTTTTAAATCCTAACCTTTAAAGAATCCAGGGCTAAACTGTGTGCCTTAGTCCGTGGGAAAGTGGATTAGGACTCAGAGGACACTGGCTGTTGTCTACACAATGACTTGCTGGGCTGGAGGGATGAGGAGGAATAGAGTACATAGAAAATCACAATGTTATTAGTTTGTCCAAAGAACTGCCTCTTCTTCCTCCTCCTCTTCCTCCTCATCTTCCTCTTCCTTCTCTTCCTCCTCCTCCTGTGCTGCATAGCCAAGTGCAGTGTAGCCAGAAAGCAACAGAGCGGGCTATGGCTGCACACAGTGGGAAAGGGTTAACAGAGTACAGTGCTAGACCTGAGCTACATCTGAGCTTGGAAACGAGACTACAGAGACTTCCCTGGCATCTCAGCAGATGCCTGTGTCCCCAAACCACTCGGTGCCATAGAAGGTTGGTAGCTGTTTGACAGAAGCTTGGGGTGCTTCAGAGAAGTGATGGATGGCCCAGCCTATACTTTCTGCTGACTGGTAGGATGGGCGATCAGAGTGGAGACACTGCATGAGGTTAGGAGTTAGAGACTACCCTCTTATTTGGACACAGGAGTTTGTCAACAGTACCATCTTCCTCACATCCCTCATGCTCTCTCTTCTGCATAGTTTTGTGTGCTTAGGGCAGAATGGCAAAGCCGCGCTTTAAAATAGAACTTGGGAACTCCAAGGATGCCTGTCAACACATCCACCATTAGAAACCTCTGGACTGTGAATAAAGTTCCAGATCATTCTCACGCTTGGTCCCCAGAATATGTTTTCACGGTCTTGTTGACCTTGTGACTCATACAATTGAATTCTCTCCTGCCCTCATTATATTTGGGCAACTCTCACTGCAGTTCCAAGCTGTCTGCCACTGACTCTCGCATCAGTTCCAACTGCCCCACCTCCTGAACTCTGTTTCTGTCATCCGGTCCCCCTCCCTGCCACACACACACACACCCAACGCAATGCTAGCTTTGGACCGTATCCATTTGTGGCTCCACTAACACATGAACTAGAACTTGTCACTCTGCCTAGCTGAGATAAACCAAGTGTTGACCTTGGAGAGCTGTAAGGTTAGGTTACTTGATGAAAGAAAAGGACAAATCCCCACAGAGTTATTTAATAGTTATTTTTCTTTAAAACCCCAATTAACTTTGTAATGCAATTACTCTACTATTCTACACTGGCACAGTCACTCTTAGGTCCCAGCGCCTACCTGATCAGCAGCTGTTATAGCTGTAATGAAAGAAGAACACACAGGACTAGAGGTTGGACTTAGAGGCAGGTTCCCTCTGAGACTGACATTGTAAGTGGCAATGAATTTATACTGCCTCTTGTTCTTACACTTGACAGTGAATGGTATCTGCTTTTCTGTGGATTCTATGGCTTCTCCTTGAATCTCTAGATGAAACATAATGGAAGGGAAGAGATATGCTGTCCTTGGGCACCTACTAAGTGGTTAACTGAGTAACTCTGCTTCAAAGGAGACTGGAGAGTATGCTTTGCGTAAGGTGGGAGATCAAATCTGAGGATCTTCTTCATACTCCTTGGGAACCTCAAGCTACTGAGATAAATCTTTTAGTATTTCTGTTACCATCCAGATGGCTCTTTGACCCTTCAACTACACGAGTGGGTTTTCAATTTTCGGTCTTTTCTTCGCTGTGGGATGCCTGCTCTGGGATTCAGAGTTCAATCTCAGAACTGTTTCAATCCCTGCTGTATAGCAAGGATGGATGTTGTCATATAGGGATTGATTACCCCTCTGTGCTATGCCCCGGGCCAGGGGTCCTAACCCACAAACGGATTCCATGAATCATGTATCAGTATCTTCACCATTATCAATAAAAGGAAGCTGAGGCAAGGTTCACACAACACAAGTAGGCTGCATATCCAGAATCATTAGATAAGAAGTCTAAGTAATTTCATTTCTTTTTAAACATATAGCAGACAGTAAAAACCACGTATTTATTGTTTGGAATTTGATGAGTTTGATATTACACACACACACACACACACACACACACACACACACACACATATATGTATATATATATCTCCCTGATACCATTACCACAATCATTGAAATAAACATGATACATCATTTCCAAATGTTTTCTTGTTACTACCGTGTGTGTGTGTGTGTGTGTGTGTTGTGTGTAAGAACCTTGTACATGAATGCTATGCTTATTTTTTTAATTTATGCATATAAGTGTTTTGCCTGCATATATTTCTGTGGGTGCCAGGTATATGTGTAGTGCCTCAAGAAGCCAGAAGAACTTATTAAATCTCCTGGAACTGGAGTTACAGATAATTGTGAACCACTATGTGGGTGCTGGGATCTGAACCTGGATCTTCTGGAAGAGCAGCTAGTGCTCCTAACTGTGGAGCCATCTCTCCAGATCCTACACGCACATTTTTTAAGTACATCATTAAGTATGGTTAATTATAAGCACCTTGTGACACAGAAAATTCTAGAATTGTGTTACATTTTATAACCGAAGTGGTAAGCTGTCTTTCTATGTCTGCTTATAGTAACATGACGACTTCAGATTCTCACCTAAGTGGAACTTGTGGTTTTGTTCCTTCTATGCTGACTTTTCTCCCTTGCATAACAGCCTCCAGGCCTGTTCATGACATCACAGGTGGTAGGCCATCTTTGTAGGGAAAAATAATGTTTAATTATAGGATCCCCTTCTCAACTCTATACTGTACTTAAAAGATTGACTGTAACGGTAGAAGCCTCTGTGTTGTTCTCTTCATTTCTGTTTCAGAGGAAAACAAGAGAAAGCTACATCCAGCCAATGTGCTGTTGTTTTAAATATCATGTCTCTGTAGTTTAGAGATTCCAAACAGACACTGTGGGTATCAGCCTGGAGTGTGGTGAAAGTCAGTTGTCCAGCACAATCAGAAGTGAACAAGGGACTTCTCAAACAAGGTGGAAAGTAAAGTCTGATACGACAGTTGCCCATTGACTTCCACACATGTGCCATGACATGAGCTGGAATTCACAGGCACACATACATAGACACACCAAAATGGATGGAACCTGAGAAATGACACCTGAGGTTATTCTCTGGCCTCTGTATGTATACATATACACATAGCTTTACACATACACATATACACACAGCTTTAAATAAATGAACACATACACACACACACACACACACACACACACACAAAGGCCCAAAACGAATGCATGTACTGTCGAATGCCAATGAATGTGGACTGAAATCCTCCAAGTTGTAGCTACCTATAAGCTTCTCACCCTGTGTTCAGAGAACTGCTTCTGTAAGATGGAGCATCGATAATGGGCCATTAGTCAGTTGGGAATGGTTACCAATAACTTCCAGTAGTTGAAAATATCATCCACAATCAAAAATGCATACAGCATACCTACTTACTGAACATGACAGCTCAGAGGCATGGAGCTCTGTACAGCATGGGTGTTTCCCCTCATGACTGTGCGAGCTGACTGAGAGGCAAGACTCACTGTTGGACCTCAACAGTAAGAGTCCCTGAGCACACACCTGAGTACCCTGCATACGGATCAAAACTCAAAATTCCAGTCGTGTTTGCTACAGAAAGCGAATCACTTCTGCACCTTCTATAAAGTAAAACAAACAGACAAGCAAAATACCTCTAGGTTGGAGCATCATAAATCACAGGCTCTTTGTGTCTTACAGGGCTGTGCTAGCTGAGCGGAGAGTCACAGTATTCATCTTAGTCTGGGTATCGGGTCAGTGAGAAGAGCCAGGCAACAAGAACAACAAAAACAAGTACTTCAGAGAAATCTCTGCTTTTCCACAGAGCTGTAAATCTCACCCTGCCTGAACCTCATGGCCCGGCTGTGCTTCTAACACGCTGTGAGGGAAGGAGGGAGTCAAACAGGACTCGGCGGATCCATTCCAGGGATCCAAAGGGATGATTTGGGTTGCCCAGATTTCCTGGGTCTTTATTGTAAATCAAGGGAGAGGGTGAGGGTGAAGAATCTAGGCAGGAGTCATGAGGCCGAGAGGCATCTGTCACCGTTGGGAAAGGTACTTGGACTGGTCCTGCAAATTCAAGTATGTTTTTTTCCTGGCAACCCCGAGGGGAAGGTTGGAATGTCCCTGGGTATCTTGGCAAGGGTCACACTCTTCACTTTTCTCTGCACACTCAGCGCTAAAACATCCATCCAGAGGAGGGTCAGAAAGATTGTAAAATGCAGAGGACCAGGACATCTGCTGTGAGACTGCGTCTTCCAGAGGCGACATGAAAGCTGCATCCATTGAATCTCAACAACACACAGTTGCCCAAACAACACGAGGAAGGGCAATGCTAGGTGACAGACACACCAACATGGATGGGAGAAATCTCAGAAGGCCCCGCACTTAGAGGAAGATCTACAGTCATTTAAGGATGACTGAGAGAGAAAGGGGCCATCTGCTCCGGGGATGAGTACCCTAATCGGTGAACAGCACCAAATAACTATCCCTAAAATCAAAGACATCTGAGCAATACTAAGTGGACTCTTTAGCATGTCACATTTAGATATTATTTTGTTCATATATATATATATATATATATATATATATATATATATATAAAGAGGGCATGATTTTGAGTCGGAGTAACGACTGTGGAAATAACCTATAGGAGGGAGACGGGAAAATGCTGTAAATACAGTACATATTTATAAACTCTTGGAGACACAAAGAGGATATCCATCTGATCCTCTCTCCCTTCCACTTTGTGTCTTCTCACCTGGTGTGCATTCTTTAGGACATGCAGCTTGAGAGAGGGTGAAAACCAGTGTGCAAATCCTGATTGGAGGTGCGTATACCCACCTAATGAGCATCCTTCTAAATGTATGTGTGTTGGGAGGAGAGTCATCTTCCTCATCATGATTTAGGAACCTATCAGGATGGTAAGTATAGCAAGAGAGAAAGAGACACCTCAACCCTCTCAATGGGCTTCCTGTCTCTTCTTTAGGAAACTTAGAAGTGGATTTTCTTCCCCACTGGGCTTCCCAGCTGGGGAGGGGGATGCAAGAGTCCTCATTAGTAAATTCATTGGTAACAGGTTGAATGCATAGATCCTGGAGCATTTCCACAATGTCGGTCTCCTTCCCAGGAGCCCCCATGAGTCTACTTGTGTGCTTCTTGGACCAGAGGAGCATTCCTGTGCTCTACCTGCTACAATGGCTACATAAAAAGTTATGCCTTATAGAGCCAACCTTCAAAGAGATAGGAGGTGGATATCCAGCTGCCGGCCCCTTGGGTGGCACAGCATGGAGGCTCTCTACCAATCTCCCTGAGGTCCCTAGTGGTACTGGAAATTCCTTTCCATGACAATGACTTACTATTCGCCTGCCTTTCATCCATTATCCATCTCACCTCCTACCATTCCAGGCTTCCTGCATTACTTTATAAATACATGGCATGCATTGAGACCCAGTTGTTGTCACCTGCTCTTAGCCACAGCTCCCAAGCCACTGGAGCTTGTATAAATGCAGACAACAAGATGAATCTATCTATTCCCTCAGTAAAGATGAAGGAACAAGAAGAATGGCAAGCACATTATAATAACTTGTAATCATTTTACATGTTGCATACGGATTTGTTGAGGAGACAAATCCAGCATTCCCAAGTTCCTATCTGTAACCACATTCACACTTTCTTTATTACTGGCCCCAGAACATTCCTGTGTCCTCGTCTTACTTTAAGTCACACTTAGCAGGATCTTTACTGCTTGTGACCCTGACCATTCTCTGGAACGTCACACCTTTGGACTATGACTAAATGAGAGTTTCTGGTTGCCAGAGAAAGTCCTGAGCTGTTGCATACAGCTAGGGAGCCCTGGAGGGTAGAGTAGATTATGCAGGGCTTCCCTTGGACACATTTGAATCCTTAGGAGCTAGAGGGTCTTCAACAAGTACTAAGCAGGGAGATGAGGAGAGCCTATGAGGGGAGCCATGGTTTATGTATTCACCAGGTGGCTTCATGTGAACAGATGGAAAGTTGGTGGGTGGGTGGAGATAAATGATTTAGAAATAAATCTGTGTAAACTCAAAGATGACAACGGCCATCATCTCAAAGCTCTGTGAAGGGTGAAAAATGACTACATAGGAAGACAAGCAGGATTGGACACATGCTGGTTCTTGAGAATACCCAATACCCCATACTTCTTATGCATCTCAGATGCTTGAGATGGCAAAGGGAAGATTTTAAGCACTGACGTCCATCTTGGCTTCACAGAGATGACAGAATAGGAACTCTGTGTTACCTTTGAGCTTTCAGGGAACCCTTTCTCTTTCTTCTGTGGCTTAGTGGCAACAACTATGCCAAACGGGATCAAAATAAGGAAATAAGATGCATGAAAATGTATGACCTTATTTAAATAAGTGAGTAACCCAAACCAGTAAAATAACCAAACTCCCTAGAACTCTGGACTTCTCATTTGAGACTCTCAAATCCCAGAACAAACTTTAATTAGCCCAGGATCAGTAATCCTTTGGGCTTTAGGTAAATCTTGTTTTTTTTTTCTTCATTTATATAATGAGATGAACAGTCGTTGACTGGCATGGCCAAGGGCAAGCAATGTGCAAATATATGTAAATATATATCAATCGTGTATATCTGATCACAAACCTATTATTCTAAAGAATCATCTAAGATGAATGGTTTTTAGCTGGTGTGTCACGAGTCCTTTTGTTTGTTGATGACACTTTGGAGAATTAATCCATATCTGAAATACTACTTCAAATATCGGGAGGGCATAGGTCCTCTAAAGTCCATTCTTGGTTGAGACTCAATGAATCCTGACTTTAAAAGGTGATTTTAGAGGAAGGACCACTGTGGATTGTCTTTATTGAGAAGAAGCCCTTTGGGAATTGAATAGTTACCATTTACCTCAAGATAGCCAGGAAAAACATTTGAATTTTGTGTGCATGCATTTGTGTGTGTGTGTGTGTGTTTTGACATGCACATGCATACACATGTTCATCTTTGTGTATATATGTGTACATGTGGGTTGATTGAACATCATTCATCCCTGAATTTGGAGATAAGGTCTCTCTCAATGGCCTGGAACTCACCAAGTAGGCCACATTGGCTGGCCAGAGAACTTCAGGGATTCATTTACATCTTCCTCCCCAGTGCTTGGGTGACACATGCCATCACATCCTGTTCTTATGTGTACTGAGGATAGAGCTTACTTAGGCCCTCATGCTTGCACAGCACCTGACCTACTGAGCTACCTCCCAGGTCATGAACTTGACCTGCTAGAAGAACACAAGATGGCTTTCAAAGAGGTCTCACTCCATGTTGAAGTCTAACTTCCTCATTCACTAAGGAAGAACTTTTGGCATAATTTCAAATTTGGTTTGCCCCAAATGAAGGACATAAATGAAAAGCAATGTTTAGAAAATTATTCCTGATATGATGGGAAAAAAATGCAATCATTGACATCGAGCCAAAGAGGGCCTATCTTTTAATCAACATGGCAGCCATTATGTTTATTAAGTGCATCTGGAATTTGGTTTAAGAGCACTGGGCAGGGCCTGGGTCAGCATCTACTTTGAAAATAGATGTGGTCTGCTCACACCAGTGCAGCAAGCTAACACAGCAGCTTCATTATTTCCACTTAGGAGCCAATAAATTGTCCAATTCTGACAGCTAGAAGCCTGGTGTGTAGTTGCCATAAAGCCAAAATCTATAACATCAAGAGATACAGAGACATAGGTTGGAATGAAAAATCTGTAGTTTGTGTGGATTTCAATTTGAAAAAGCAAATTCAATAGCCTCAATGTTTTTTTCCCCTTCTTAAAAAGCACAAAACACTTTTTTTTTCTATTTGAAAGATGTCTCTGTTAATTATAAAAACACAAAACCACACGCTGAATCGGAGGACACTCAGAAGTTACTGATGGAGGCAAATGGATCCAAGCGAATCAACAGAGAGAGCCTGCATCTATTTCTCCCTTATTATAAAGAGGGGTTAGTAATGTTGGGGACAGTGAAGTGGTTGCCCTGACGGTGTTCCCTCCACAAGCCACCTCCAGAAGCTAATGAGCTTGCAAGCAAACTGCTGAGAGCATCGTGATATTAGGGTTAAAAGCCCATCTTATGGTAAATTACTGCTACACTCTAATTTGGCAAGAGTAAATGATTTGTAGTTCAAGTGGGGATTTGGTGCCAAGTTCCTAATTTGGGCTTCAGAAAATATTTCAAGACCAACTTTCATTAGCATCAGTTTACAAATGAATTATGTATAAGCAACTGAACCAAACAACAGCAAAATACCAAGTATTGAACTTCCCTTTGGCGACTATCTAGATTCATCCCTTTATAAACAGACGGTGGATACTCCACACTTTTCAATACGATGAAGGCATACTGGGAAGGAGGTTGGTATTGATCGTTGTCATATATAGCCTTGTCATTTGCTGTCCTGAGTGGACTCGCTGGGTTTGAACAGCAATAAAAAAAAGACAAAATTTAGTGGTTCAGTGAGGACAATGGTGGTAGACACCATGGCCTGGAATCCCATAAAGTCCCAAATAACTGCACATCTTTGACAGACCGCTCTACCTGTCTAGACCTCAATTTTCTCATCTGATATGTGAGAATTAAAACGTGCTCATATGTGACAGTTATGGTTACTTACAAAGTAATTCTCACTTAGCAGTACATGAATGTGTCATGGTACTCAGCACATACACTTAGCCCAGTACATGAAATATATATGTAGCTCAGTACCCAACATGGACACTTAGCCAAGTACCTAGCATGTACAAATGTTTCATAAATACTGGGTAGGGTGATGCATCCAACAGTAAGGAAGATGACAAGAAACAGCAGGAATAAGAGAAGGATGAAGGGGCAGCATTTCCCGAGCCTCTCTCTGTTACATGCTTTCAAACACAAAGATCTACAGACCATGTCACAGTCAAATAAACACTATTAGGATGGAGGGCTAAACACATCCTCCTTGGAGTCTACAGCTATAGCAACACAGCACAAGAAAGATGCCTATAAGTACTGTCTGTAAGGAGCAAGATATTGAAGTCAAGCATGGTCACCTTTGCGCCTATGGGAAGGGAGTCTTTACAATCAGAAAGAGCTGATGAAGATCCCAGGAAACCAGGGTCTTTGTTTGTTTGTCTGTTTTGTCTTATCTCGTCTTATCACTTTTGCGAATGTCAGATTCCAAACTGCCTCTCAAGAGCCATGCTAGCCAGCCACACAACCACTGGGCAAGCTGGCCAAGGGCCTTGCTTAGTGGCCGATGTCTCTCTCTTCCAGAGAAAACCCACAACTAAAATAGATACAAAAACATAGCCATATCTTTAAATGTTAAGCACTGTTAGCTTATCTATGTATATAGCTCTTAGACTCTGGCCAACCCTGCAACTTTTCTTTATACCCTACCCAGTCTATCCCTTCCTCCCAAGAATTCCTCTAGTTCCTAACCTGGGACACCAGCAGGGAACTGCGAGGAGGCAGGAAGATCGATTGCAAGAATGTACTTCCATATCTACTTTATAAACAGCTTCTTCATTTAGCTCCCTTGCCATGGCCCAGTTGGGCTGGACTGTGGTGACCCTATTGGAATCTTGCCAGAGTCCTCCTGGGAATTTGGAATTCTCCTAATCGAGTCACAGACTCCTGTCTAGCTGAAGCACGTTTCCCAGTACAGCCCAGCCAGCTTCCCAAACCCACTGCTGGCATCCAGCCACAGGCCAGCCTGGGCACTCAGGGATGGCAACTCCCCAGCACCCATGGACATTTGTGAAACACATTCCCAACCTACAGCAGAGCAGCAACTTCTACAAATGGCCCGAGGGACACGGACATCCCACAGCCACTGTGAGGGAGGTTCACCCACATTTACAGCTCACATCACTGACCCCCGGCAGCCTCCGCTCTCCCTTCCCTTCAGAGCAGCAGGTAGGGAGTGATAGCTGACATCATCAGCCCATTTCAGAAAACCTTATGTGGAAAGCTGAGCCACACAGTTTAGCAAGAGTTCCCAGGAAAAAGGGAAAGCTTTCATGGGCACATGAATATTTTAAGTAGTGCGGAAAGAGATCTGAAATCAGGCAGACCTGAGCCCTAATATTAGCTTATGGGCCGCACCACTCCTATGAGCAATCTTAACTGCCTTGTGTACTTTGTTTTCCCAGAGCTGAAAACCAGGAGGATGCAACCTGCAACCAGGGTTCCCATCAGTGGGGTGGGAGTAAGCGGAACATGGTGCAGTCAGTAAGAGGAACTTTTATGGCTCCACTTAAAACACAGACCTGCAGGAGACTTGGCCTGCAGTAGTTATGGGGAGAGGAGGTGTCTCCTTACTGGGCAGAAGCTAACTATTATCTCATTCATAGGGACAGAAGAGACCTAAGGCTAGCCAGCAGTGAGAACACTGAGAAGACCACAGTTATCATCAGATATAAAGGAATCCCAGGACGGAGTTTAAAAGTGTGTGTGTTTGTGTGTGCGTATGTTCAGATGCATATAGACCTAGATATGGCATATATACATTACACATAAATATACATATGCATGCACATATACATGCAAATGCATAGGCACATTCAATACATGCTCATAAACACAAACATAAACACAAAGATATATATACATACAAACATATTTATACATGTACATATACACACATGCATATATATGCAAATACATGGATATACATATATACACACATGTATATATACACACAAATATACACAAGTGTACATATACACCCACCTACATACTGTAGACTTGTGACTCTGCACCCTTACAAATTTACCAGTAGATTTTATATCTTTAATGTTGAATTAAATCACCCTATGTGACTTAGTCTAAATAATATTTTACTTTAACATGAAGGTAGTAAGTACCTCTTGGGTGGTAGGGTTCTAGATGAATACCTGTGTTGACATGAGGTGATGAGCCAGGTCTCATTTCTCAAGGTCATTCAGACACACTGATAGACCCATTCAGGTCCATTCAGATCACTGTCTAAGTGATGTGACAAGAATTTCCCAGAATCTTGAGTTAGATGTTGTATCATTAACATCTGCCCTTGAACTACATCAAGACCCAGTGGCAGCAGAGCCTGTTCTCTCTAGGGCTTGGTGATCATGGCGCACAGTGGCAATGCTTGTCCTATGGCCGCATCTCTCCTGGCTCCGCATCATGTTTTAGCCATTGCTGCCCTGCTGGGCTTTGTGTGGATGAGACTGTAAAGCCTGGGCTTTCTCAAATCACTGTTGTCGTGAGCAGCGGATGGCACATCTTAGCCATCAGCAGCTGGCATCGCCATTGTTTCTTGCCTCGTGGGGAAAACTACGGCATGTTATTCCAATAGAGAAGTCGGTGCTTATCTCACCTGTACTTTGCTCCGCTTTCAAACCCAAATTTAAGACAATGATCAATGAGTCATGCCAAGTATGTAGTCATAGATGAATCAGATCCACCATATCCTCGTTCTGTGTAAAGAAAGGTTGATGACATCCTGTCCCCAATGGCCACCCAGTCTCAGTGAAAAGACAAAGGTCTACGTTGAGCCTCTCATGGTAGATGGCCCACAGCACATGCAGACCTGTTGACATGCAGCCATGTTAGAAACCTGGTATGCTTCTGTGACTCATGTAAGGAGAGGCTGCCATACACCCCAGTTTCCCCCTTCCCCCAGCCTGCTGCTGGGATCACCTACAACCTCATGATAAATTCTCCGGTGACTAAATACTTGTCCCAGCAGGAAAGCTTCAAGAGACCTCTCAGCCCCCAAAACAGAGTCCATTCTAATATAGCCAGTTATCAATCATCAAAGCTCAAGTTTGGAATTCGTATCAGCTCAAGTGTCCTGAGGAGACCTAATGATCAAAGTATGGAAGAGAATTCGTAAGAAGGATCAACACAGGGAAAGGTACATTTCCACAGGAAGAAGACTTATCAGTCCCCACACTGAGGGCATAGCTCCCAGAGTATGCAGCCTGAAACAAAAGTATCTATCTGGTTGCTCCCTGAACTAATGAATGTATGGGTTATTGTCTTAGTTAGGGTTTTACTGCTGTGAACAGACACCATGACCAAGACAACTCTTACAAGGACAACATTTAATTGGGGCTGGCTTACAGGTTCAGAGGTTCAGTCCATTAACATCAAGGCAGAACTGAGAGTTCTACCTCTTCATCTGAAGGCTGCTAGTGGAAGAATGACTTCTAGGCAGCTAGGACAAGGGTCTTAAGCCCACACCCACAGTGCCACACCTACTCCAACAAGGCCGCATCCCTTACTAGTGCCACTCACCTGGACCAAGCATATCCAAACCATTCACAGGTATTCAAGGGTACCCATCCTAAAATCAAGAGACTAGCCAAGGCAGGGCATGGTAGAAAAGACCTACAATCTCAGCACCTGGCAGGGAGTGGGGGAGGTAGAAGAATCATTACAAGTTTGAGGCCAGCCTGGGCTACATAGCAAAACCCTGTCTCAAAACCAAAACCAAAGAGGTTAACCAGGAAAGGGAGTAGATTCCATGCACTCCCTCCACAGGGCCACAGGGGGCAGTAGAGACTACAGTGCTGATGAGCCATGGTTCTTTCCATTCAGACAATTGAGGGCATCCATCTATTAGCTAAATTGCACTGGGTCTGCCACTCTCCGTCCTGGAACCTGGGCTTCCTCTGTGAAAGGAGGCATGTTTCTTCCTTTTCCGGAGGCTGGGGGAACCAGGACAAGAATGCATGGTACACCAGATAGAAAGCCACCGTGAGCTGATACACACCAGGAGGGCAAAATGTTTTGCATCTTTCTCAAATTCTGCATCCCAGAGGTCAAGAGCATTTATTGAAAACTGTCAGACTCAGAGAAATAGCTCAGTGGGTAAAGCCACTTGTCAGAAAGCTTGGGGGACCTGGATTCCACCTCTAAGACACATAATAGAAGAAAAACCAACTCCTGAAAACTGTCTTTTGAGCAATATATGTACATAGTGACTTATGTACACATTCATACATGTACACACCACACACATACATGCATACACACACACACACCACCAACACTAGCACAAAAGTAAATAATAATAAATTAAAATGTTTTAAAAAATTATTCTAAGCCAGCCAGCCAGCGGTGGCAAACCGCTGTCGTCTCTGCGCTTGGGAGTCCAAGGCGGCGTCTCTCCTGAGTTCGAGTCCTGCCTCTGCCGTGAGTCCGTCTCACAGCCTGGAAAAATAAAATAAAAATAAAATAAAAAATTATTCTATGCCTAGACCCTGATTTGGTAATTATAGGACCCAGCCTGCTGCTAGCTTGTCTGACTACAAAGTGTGTGAGCCAGGCAGATGGACATTGCAATCGGACACCAACATATCACCAAGGAAAGATGGAAGCCAGGTTTCTTTACTCCAAGACCATCCCTGGCTTCTCTGTGGAACAGGACGAGAACTCTACTGTAGAGGAGGTAGCACAGAACATTCTGTGGCTAGTATTTTTAAGTCCTAAATCTTTTGGAAACAGATTGCTTTGTGTCATGCAGGCTGAGAAGAGTGGGTCTCCATTCTCTGTGAGAAAAGACGCAGGCAGAACGATCAACTTGGAAGAAACTAGAGTCAGGAGAAATTGGTTGAAATTATTCTGCGGCTTAGATAAAATACCATAACTGCTTTGGAGTTCAGAAACACGGGCTTTGCATTTACACGTTGTTTGCAAAGATGTCACAACAACACAGTTCCACTCAGTCAAGGAGAAATTAAGCCCCAGAGACAATACAACTTGCAAGTGTATTTTCTGAATGAAGCAAATGTGCTGGACGTGGCTTGGGTCAGACCTGGAAGCAACGCCTGGAAGGTTCTTCAGCTTCCTAAGGAGCTTCCCTCTGGAGGGAAGAATTTGAAAGGATCCTCATTTCACTCCTAGATGCCCCAGGAGAAAGAAAAAGAATAAGAAAGAAGAATGTATTTTCTAGAACACAAGTGCAGTTGTTTGTTTCTTTCTTCACAAAGCTGGTGAATGGCAGGAAGTAGGTTTTTTTTTTTTTTTTACATTTATCTCCCCTTTTCTGTCTGGGTAATCTAAGGGGCTTCTAGCAAGGAGGTAGTTATATGGCAACCCAGCAAAGTCTGGGCCACCTCATACAGCAAATGCTCTGATTTAAGGCCCTCACTGCTGCCTCAGACTGTCCCTTACATTCTTGACTCAAGGGGAAACTGAGTGGTCCGTCTTCTAGCCTAAAAGGCTACCCTGAGATGCCACCGAGTCTTCTATAGTCCCTCACAGGCCTTTCAAGGCCTTAGGTAAGGGTTTGGGGAGCAGCCCTGTGATTCTGAGCATCTCAGTAGACAGGAGGGAAGAGGCTATAGGCAACGGAATAAGTGATACCAGAGTTTGCTCTGTTACTATATTTGGGCACCGAACATCCTCCAGGGGTCTGACTTTTAAATGATGTGGCCTAGCAGGCATTCACCGAGCACGGGCAGACTGACACGGAAATAAGAATATTCATTTGGGAGAATGGCCTTTGCAACTTGAGGTACCAAGCTCAATTGGATAATGAAACGCTGGGAACTCCACAGGGTATTTTTTTTCACCTCTATAAAGAACATTCAATTAAATTCTTTTTCATTTGGACAGGAGGGGTGGAACAGGTTTTTTTTTTCTCTCCTTCCTTTTCTACACAAAGTATCTTCTTGGCTGTTGGCCCATAATTTTCCCTTCTTATTATTGCGTCTGTACTCCTCCCCAGTAGTGTACCATCAGTGCCTGCACACCCTGCCTCCTCACAGGTTTATGGAACTCCCCCATGTTGCTCTCGGAGATGATCCTTACCAAATGAACTACACAATGGCTTAGCTGGGGATGCATTGGTGATGCTTCCAGAACCTTCTGAAGCCTCTGTTTCATGGGCCACTTGCTTGGCTGCTTCCAAAATGCCCCAATGCTGTGAAGGTTGCGTTTAAAGTAGCCATCTGTGAATGACTCTCATCGAGGGCTCACTCGAATTCAAAGTCAGAATGCCATTCCGCCCCATCTGGACCATAAAGAGCTTTCCTAGCTTAGGAGTTCAGTGCTGGGGTCCTTCCAAGCACATGGGAGCCCAGGAAAGGACCTAGGAGCATGATGTATTTTACTTGTGGACCTCCTGTAGATGTATTAGCAGTTATGTCACATGGCCTATGTCTAGCCAGGCTCTGGGCAAAGATTCCAAGCCTCATGGTCATTTTGACCTGAGAGGTGCATCTATCTCTCTTTCCTGGAATGTGATCTGAGGAACAAAGAAACAGATAAAAAGCTTCTAAGGACAAAGCCAGCATTTATTTATTTTATATTATTTTAATT
Organism: Mastomys natalensis; assembly: GCA_021653895.1. NCBI lineage: Eukaryota > Metazoa > Chordata > Mammalia > Rodentia > Muridae > Mastomys > Mastomys natalensis. The sequence continues at coordinate 38,787 of JAJTUV010000468.1, forward strand.
TTGATAGAGCCTGGGTGGGGCCCAGAACCTTGCATATGCTCAGTAAGTCGTCCACCACTGAACTATAACCCCACCCAAGAGTGTATATTTAATTCACTTTGATTCATATGAATCGAGTTCCAACCTCTACTAGGCTTTGACTTTGAAGCAATGCTGATATACACAACATGACATCTCTCCAGAAGCAGGCCCTACAACCTGGGTCCCACAAGCCACAAGAGCCTCAAAATAGCCACAGACATTGCCCAAGATAAAATCATAAATGTACTTAAAACATTACGACATGTTTGTGAGATTAACAAATTGTCCTTGAGTGAACTCTGTAAATGCAATGTCAAATCATAACGTCAGAAGGTGAGGCATGCCTAGAGGTCTTGGTAGCTTACAGCCACAGGAGGGAATTAAAGACTCAGAAGAATCATGTAAACAAACAGCTTTCAGGAAATCTAGAAGCCCTCAGAATTATATATAGTGGAACTACCTATGGATAGTATGCTTTTATTTATTTTTATGCATTCAAAGAAGGATCTGAGATACCTCCTCCCCTTGCCCACCCATCAAAACACTATTGTTAGTTAGGCCAATATCTTTGTTCATTGTGGAATCCCAAGCACATGAGAATAGATAGTGAGCGAACGAATGGTGAATGATTAGTGACCCTTCAAACAATGACAGCAGCCAGGACAGCCCAGGTAGCGGGAACTGGGTGACACCAGGACAAAGAAATCATCAAAGCTGTAACCATACCTGTCAGAAGCTGAGGCCAGGAAAAGGGACAGTTCCAAAGCTGGACAGTGCATGTGAAGAAAGGGGCAGATTTTATTGGCTAGAAGCTTAGCACTGATCCCACCCCAAAGCAAAAGGTTTATAGGGGGCACAGCCTCAAAATACAGGAATTGTGACAGCCCCCCCCCCCATGAATAGACCACTGTTCTTTCTTTATGCTTCCTGAGTCAAAGAGGTTTTGTATGACTGTGTATTTGTGTGTGTGTGTCTGTGTGCATGTATATGTGTGTGTACTATATATGCATGCATGTGTATGTAGTGTGGTATGTGTATGTGTAGTGTGTGTGTATAATATCATAGATGTGTGCAGGTATACATGTGTGTATGTATGTTATATAAGCATAGTATATGCATGTGCATAGTATATGTGTGTACAGTGTATATAGTATATGTAATATATATAGTATGTGTGCATGTATGTGTGTTATGTGCATGTAGTATATGTATGTGCATGTGTGTAGTGCATGTGTGTGCATGTGTAGTGTGTGTAGTGTGTGTGTACAGTATGTGTAGTCTATGTAGTATGTGTGCATGTGTGTGTATGTGCATGTAATATATGTGTATGTATATGTGTATAGTGTGGTAGTGTGTGTGGTATGTGTAGTGTGTGTATAGTATGCGTGGTATATGTACATGTGTATATGTAGTATATGTGTATGCATGTGTATACTCTGTGTACTATGTGTGTATAGTATGTGGTATATGTAGTTTTGTGCGTACATGTATGAGTGTGTGTGTGTGTTGTGTGTGTGTGTGATGTAGTTTGACTTTAACTGGGAGGATCTCCTACTAGCTCCAGAACCACTGAGGCATGAAACAGTCCTTCCCTGCCAAATGAAGAAAAGTAAAGGAGTACTTTGCCCATACAAGGTGACACAGAAGTCCCTGACAGCCTTCCACCCCACAGCAGGCCCGAGGCAGCTGCCCATGCAGGAGGAACAGAACTTTGCATGGAGCTTTCAGTCAGGACACAGATACAGTGACCACCCAAATCTGAAGACAACCTAGAAACATGTAGAACAGGAAGAAGCCACTAGGACCCCAGACCTCCCGCACTTTTCAAAATATCAATAAAGCCCTAAGTCTTCAAGTAGAGAAAATATTTAATTTTTAAAAAAAAAAAATAAAAAAATTAATCTTAAAGAATTAAAGCTTAAACATTAAAAATCTAAAGAAATTATGTGATATTTCCTTGATGACAAAAACCCACCACCACTACCAAAAACAACAAACAAACAAGACCACTCTGATATTAATAGAAATAGGTCCTGCCATTGAACCACCCAGTCATCCCTTATCCATACACCCCAGAATGTTCTGTGAAAATCTCCCTTGCTCTCCTCTCTCATTAAAAGTTAGAGGACCACTGACCTGAGAGATGAAATGTCCTTTCCCTGACACACTGAATCTAAGCCAGATGCACTTGGGCCTCCTTGAGATGACCCAGGGATTTGAGGCAAGCTGTGCAATAGCACTAAGCCCTGGAGGAGCTCCCCCTGATCCTGCTAACACCCTCCTGGAGGGGCTTGCAGTTGCTGTCATTAACTCTCAGCTCAGGGACTCAGACAGAATTAGCTCTTTGTGTAATTAAGCAGAGGAACACTTAGAGTTTTGTGATATGTCTAATTTCCCTGAGCAATCCGACTACACAGAAATGGAATGACCACCAGCTGCCTCTAAAGCCCTCAGGGTACCTTGAGGGTCTGGTGGGGGGTACGATTCTGAGAAAAACTGGAGGAAGCCAAGTGAGGGCTGGGCAGGAGCAGTTACATTGGCTTTGAGTTTCACTCAGCACCTTGGCTCCCAGAATAAGCCAGAAACGAGCAATACTGTGAAAGAAAATTCCTTTGGAAACCCAGAGGAGAGCCCAAAAAAGGAAATGTACAATTGAAGAGAAGCCTGGTGGGGACTCGACCGACCTGGAAGCTCGCCTCTACCTGTGCCCAAACTTTGTCTGTGTTCTCTCCAGCATCCGCCTACAAAAGTCGATCCAAAGGCTTAATGAGCCAAAAGGCATTTAGAGTCTCGCGTGTGAATTATGCCACCGATTTCCCACTTCTTTAATTGGATGCAAATAACATCACCTGGGCTTCACATCCCAGGATCCGTCCGGCTTTTTGTCACAAGGCACTTTAATGCACCCCATTCGGAAAAGCCTGGCAGGAGAGGAAGACATTAGCTGTGAGCCATGCAGCCTTGTGCCAGAGTCTGCGAACACTGGCAGTCAGACCTATAGATAGAATGAGGGGTAATTTCATGCAAATTCTCCCTGCTATTCTTTGAGCGCCGAGATTAGAGATGTCAGAAATGTAAGTGTGCCACTGCTTAATAAGACAAAGAACTCATTCAGTCCTGTTCCCTAAGCTAGGCCTTAAGACTTAAGACTGGAGAGAGGTGGTGAATTCACAGAGGGAGGTTCCCGATGGCAGCTGGAAGATGCTGCTATGTACTGGGATTCTGGTTCCTGATGGGGAAGTGGAGGCTACTGTGTAAGAGTCACCAGGAGTCACATCCAGGAAGTATCTAGAAGCCTTGTGTGGCTCTTGGACTCCTGGTTCAGGCTGCTGTTGTGGCAGTAATGAGCTTGTGGGCTCTGGGATGAGCCAATGACTACAGGGTTGAGAACAAATCCCAGAAGACATATAGAGGACACTGCTGATCTCTTTGGAGGTTGAGCTTTCTCAGACACTTTCTTTTACTTCCTCCATGTTTTCTACGGGTTTCTTGGGCACAGGCTCCTCCATGTTCCTAAGCTAGTTTTTATTAGGTGTTTTCTCCAGAAGCATCCTGATGTATTGTTCAAACAGGGAGCTTCTCAAGGGTGGTTATGAATCCTACAAGTCACATGAATAAATGGCACTATTTAGGTGACACCTTGATCCTATTCATGGGGTCCTAGGCCTGGCACGGGATGGAATGGGAGCCTCTGGAACTTCCAATTTCAGTGTTCGGTCATCCTGGGATATCCATGGATGGCTTTAAGATGAAAACCACATGCTATTCCATCCAGTCCTTACTGCACCTACCACTGACTCAAGCTTTCATCTCTAACTTTCCTATAAGAAGAGGAGGTGGAGGAGGAGAAGATGGAGAGGAAGGAGAGGAGAAGGAGAAAGAGGAGGAGAGGAGGGGTAGAAGGACAGGGAGAAGAAGGGAGGAGGAAGAGAAGAAGAGAGAAGAAGGAAGAAGAGGAGGAGGAGAAGAGAGAAGGAAGAAGAGGAGGAGAAGAAAAGGAAGAAGAAGAAGAAGAAGAAGAAGAGAGGAGGGAGGAGGAGGAGGAGGGAGGAGGAAGAGGAGGGAGAGAAGAAGAAGAAAGAAAGGAAGAAGGAGGAAGAAGAGGAGGAGAGAAGGAGAAGAAGAAATGTTCTTAGTTAGATATTCACGGGCAGTTTCGCTGATTATCAGATTTCTGGAAGAAAATGAATCTCAATCTAAACAGCAGATGCCTTTAATCAACGTGTAACTCCCTGTACATGAACATGGGATCAGGCCCTGCTTTCCCCTATTGGCTGTACGACCCCATTGAAGCCCTGAAAGGTTCCTGACCTGCCTTGCTCTCCCTTATCCAATTAGGGCACTAATAATCCTATTTCTTAGGCTAAGTGTAGAGATTGAGTTGATGAACATTTATGCCTACTGTACAATAAGAACCAAATAAATCACCTATACCCTGGTTCTCATAGATTTATATGATTAAAGACCAATACAACAGAATCATTTGTACACAAGTGCTCAGAACACTTCTATTGTTGTCGTTGTTATATTGTTCTTGTCGTTGTTATTGGCTCTCTGCAGTGGTAACTTCTTTCAAATAATGTAATGTGGTAAATGGGATGTTTGTTCAGACTCCAGAACATACTATACTCTGCTGTTCCATCTATTCCGAGTTTCATTTTATTTTGTTTTGACACTATGATATGTACCAATAGATTGGACACGTCTGCCTGTATATACAGACAAAATGAAGAAGCAGAACCAGTCATTTTAAAAAGCACAGACTCTACTCCTGGGAGGATTCCACACACAGGCATTCCCCTTGCCCAGCCAGAGATCAAACGAAACACAGCACAGTCTTGGCAGCCAGATGATGAGGCCCATTTTGTCATATGAGACAAAGGGACTTTTTTTTTTTTAAAGTAAGCATTTGTATTTTATTTTATAGACCTATCCAATCTAAATAAGCATCATCATGAACCACTAGAAATCATGACTCCGCAAGTGGCCTCTGCCCTGCTGATTTACTAACCAGTGGCAGATTGGGCAGCTGAGTGTTTATGGCTCTTAGTCTACCTCCCCTTAAGATGATGGCTTCCTGATTTCAAGATGAAAAGAAGTGTTACAAGCAAGCCCAGGCAAAGGCATTCTCAAAAGTGATTTTTATATCTTTTCAATGAGGTATGTCAATTTTGTCCTACATATTGTAAACTGCCTATGATGTTTTTTGAGATTAAAAAACAATACCAACAAACCAACAGCTGGGTGTGGTACTGCACACTTGTCATCCTAGTCAGGGGCTTGATTTAAGAATAGCCTGGGCTACACAGAGAGACTTGAGTTCAAATAAACACACAACAACAACAGCAGCACCCTCTTTCCTTCATTTCTCTCCAGCTACTAGAATAGTGGCCCTTGAATTCTTAGTTGTTTCAAAGGAATAAAAGAAATTGTTCGCAATTAGGAATCTATAGCGGGCTTTACTGGATTTCAAATTGGTAGACTAGAATGAAAGATTATACACAGACAAATCTTAAGCAAGATGGTATACGTCATTGAAATGAAGGGCGTGATTAATTAGTAATTTACTATGAGTGATTTATCTCATGCCTCCCCCCACTGTTAGAACTGCCTGCTGTGGACATCAGGTATACAGCTGCCTCGTGCATAGTGATGAGGGACCATGGAAGTGCAGGCTAAAAGGGGATCTGACTTCCATGGAACCTCTGTCTTAAAGAGCCAATTTTTATTAAACAGGCTTGAAGTCAAGAAGGCACCAGACCCTCAGAGGAAACAGAAGAATCTATGCTGTCCAAGCTTGTTCTCTGTCTCCTTCCCTCTAAATGAGTCAGCTGCAAGTCTGCATACCTGGGCGCCATTTTGGCCTCACCTCAATAAGAGAGTTCGCACATCGCGGGGCAGTGGTGGCGCATGCCTTTAATCCCAGCACTTGGGAGGCAGAGGCAGGCAGATTTCTGAGTTGGAGGCCAGCCTGGTCTACAGAGTGAGTTCCAGGACAGCCAGGGCTACACAGAGAAACCCTGTCTCGAAAAACTAAGAGAGAGAGAGAGAGAGAGAGAGAGAGAGAATCTTCCTACTTTCACAGTGTTACTTGCCAGCCCCTCAGTTGGTCCCCCATCTCTATCCTGGATGTCTGAGGCAGCCACCTTACAGTGGCTTTATGAAGTAGAAGAGACTTTTCCCAAGCACAGCTCACTATGTGATATCCTTTAACCCCGAAGTGGTTGGTCAGTGGCTGCCTTTTCTGTGAGTGGCTACTCAGCCATAGTCTCAGCCCATAGACACTGCTTCAGACACATCTCCTGCCGCTTTACAAGACTCTGTGGCTCAGCCATGTATGTCTAACACCAGCATGGAGATTTAAGGTTCAAACATTTTTCCCCAACGTCTTTCCACTTGCTGGTTTCAGGTCTTAAAATGGCCCCTGCCACACTTCTGCCTGAGTAAGTCTGTCTCACCCAGATGTCCCCAGATTGCTGGTCACTTCTGTCCAGAAGCCTTTCCAGATTCCCCTTGCCCTAGAGACACTCAGGAGCTCCCAGGGTGTCCTGTAGTCTCCACTCCAGAAAGCACTAAATTGTAATTAATTTTACAGATAGCCTTTAACATTACTTCTTTTCCTTTCCCTGGACTTAACTGTAGAAAGAAGGACAATGGATGTGTTGATAACAGCTGCATCCTCAGTCCTAGGACAATGAAAGGGTCACAGCAGGTCCTCCATAAACAACGGGCTTACAAGAGGAAGGGACACCAATAGCTGATGCCTAAACCACTGCCCCTTCCTTCCTGAGTGCAGGACTGGACTACATTTCCCAATAGCCCTCACAGGCAGGTGTGGTCATGTGACCAAGGGCAGAGACTATGTAGTCATAAGCAGGCAGAGACCACATACATCTGAGTGTGGTCAATGCACCTCCATGGTAGTTCTGTGTCCTGGGCTAGGCAGGAGGAAGCTGCCCTGAATCACTTGGAAAGCCAAGTGTTAGAACCACCCAACAACCTGGTTTTCTGAGTGACTTTTAGAAGCAAACATCTGGGCAGGATATGAAGGACTGCTACATGCTGGGGCCTTTTTTATTGCTAGGATTGGCCTCCCAGAGCTGATGCATTAGGATTCAAATCAGGCATTGGAGAAGACAGAAAAGGGGTGTGCCTTCCCATCATGCCCCTTCATGTCGCACAAACATTCAGCAGTTCCTATCGGTTTCTGATGACATAATATCAAAAGAGATTGGAAGATATTTTTTTTTGTAACTATCTCTATTTGTTCCTTCCCTTCACCATCTCAATGAGCAATTATGAGCATAGCGTGTGAGGAAACCCCTACTGCTTTCTGAAACCAGTTTTGGGGTTTTGGGGATGGGGAAGATGGGCACACAACTGGACTACATTTCCCAACAGCCCTCATGGGCAGGTACGATCATGTGACAAAGAGATGCCACAGCTATAGACCTCCTGCACACAGCCACAGATCCTGAGCTTGAGTTTGTTTGTAAGATATCTGTGATGTCTTTTCGAGTCCTCCCTCTTCTATATGTTGAGTGAGGCAGCACCAAGTGTTGGCATGTAAGAGTCTCTGGGCTGTGAGGGAAGGTTGACCAGGGCAGTTGAGGTCAGGGAGTCTCACCAGGCAAGCAATTCCCTTTAGTTCAGTTACAAAAAAGAGAGAGAGAAGAGAGAGAGAGAGAGAGAGAGAGAGAGAGAGAAGAGAAGAGAGAGAGAAAAAGAGAAGAAGAGAGAAGAAGAAGAAGAAGAGAAGAGAGAGAGACGAGGGACAACAGAGAGAGACAGAGACAAACAAAGACAGAAAAAGACAGAGAGGTAGAGATAGAGAGAGAAAAAAAAAGTGTGCTGACTTTTCAATAGGTAAAAGTTCTTCTCTTTGTCCTTGGGGATTTTATTCAGTAGTCTTAGGACTGGGGAACTTCCTAGAACCACCTCTCTGTGCCCTCATGGTCTGAGCTCTTGATTTCAAGGTGAGAGAAAGACAAGCTCGACTCCATGATGCCAGCTTCCCTTACCAAGTTAATCTAGTCGAGTTAATGAGGGATGATGTAACCCCTTAACACCCTCACCGAGCCTTATCAGTCAGCTGCCATGGAGCTGCAAGGTCCAGTCATTCTCCCTACCCCAGCCCACCCCTGCCCCTAGAGGATGCCTGCTCACAGAGCTGGGTGCCTTTAGCCCTAAAGGGACAGCCCAGAGCATGCCCTGGCTCAGAGGCACTCTCCCATGCTCCTGAAGCCTGCCCCTCAGGCAGGAAATGTGCTTGTATGCCAACTGTGGTATCAGAAGAGAACATTTACTCTCTGTGAGCCACACCTGTTGTCCACAAGCTGTTGTTTCCAATCTATTTAATCTCTGCAGAAGGAGAAGACCTATGGGTCTCTGGCACTATTGGTGATGTTGGGCTCACAGCACCTGGGAAAGTAACAAAGTCAATGCTCTTGTTGGGAGGTGGTGTTGGCTCCCGGAACAGATACTGTGCTCCAATAGAGACCCAGAGGCTTCTGGGTAAAGGAATTTGAGCAGAGTGCAGTGCAGAGCTGAAAGCCAGGAACAGGGGCTCAAAAGCAGTTTGCTCTTCCTGGCCTCCTGCAGATACCAGCAACAGGAAACAGGCAGTCAGAAAGTAGGTTGAGGTTCACCCAAGGAGTAGAACTGCTTCCGGGTTCAGGGTGTTAGTATGCGTAGTTAGAGGAAGTTCCTATGCTGATTGAATCTGCATGTGTTTTGATGTGTCCCCTAAGACATGTTGAACTACCTCTCGTTCATTTACGTGTTCACCTGTCCATTTGGTTATTCTTCTATTGCATTTGTTTCATGTAGAACCTAGGCTCTTTGTGTGGTTTCCTGAAGCTGATTCTGGGTACCTTCATCTGCCCAGAACCTCCCCAGAATTGTCTGTGGTCATCCCAGTCCATATGTAGATAGTGCTCTGAAATGACAAATCTACACACATGTGGGCACCTAGCTCCCAGACTTCCGTGTTCCACTCAGCTTCTGGCTGTCAGATTTCCCATTCCTAAATGGCCACTCCCTTACCTTCTATGTCAGAGTTCAGTAGATGCTCTCTGCCTGCTCACAGTGAGGTCGCCTCTCTGTTTCATAGCCACTCTGCATGGTCTCTATACTCAAAATCAGCTCTCTGCACTGGCTTTCTACTTGGCCTGTGGCTTCTGTATTAGACCTTAAGTCCTGAAGCAGTATAACTATGTCCATATGTTTTTTTGTCACTCGGGCCTGATTTGTATGAAAGGTTTGTGCTTCTGTGAATGAATATAATGGGTTGGTAGGAGAATGGATATGTGAATGGTTGAATAGAAGCAAGTGAGTAAGTGGATCAATAAATGGCTGCATGCATAGAGTGGTGGTTAGAAGATAGATAGTAATAGATAGATAGATAGATAGATAGATAGATAGATAGATAGATAGGCACATAGATACATAGATACATAGAAACATAGATACATAAACAAATGATCCCTACCCCATATACAACATTCAGATGGATACATAGAAACTTAGATACATGGATACATAGAAACATAGATAGACAAATGATCCCTACTCCATATACAACATTCAGATGGATGGATGGATAGATGTATGTATGAATAGATAGACAGATAGATACATTAGATAAGATAGTATAGATAGATAGATACATAGATACATAGATAGATACATAGATATACATAGACAAATGATCCCCACTGTTAGCATTCTGTTAAACTCCACCTCCAAAGTTACCTGGCAACAGCTAGGTATGCTCCTCCCCGAAGCTACCTGGCAACGGTCAGGTAGCCCTGCCCACTATTATAAGAGGGGCTGTCTGGCCCCTCCTCTCTCTCTTGCTCTCTTGCTCCTGTGACCCAAGCCTGCAGGTCATATCTGACCCTTTTTCCTCTCCCCTCCCCCCTCCATGTGGTCATGGCCGGCCACCTCTCTCCCTCTCCTCTCTTCTCTCTGCCTAAATAAACTTCTCGTGGAACCCTCCGCCGCCGTTTTTCTTTTTTTAAACAACAGTGGTGCCGTGATTTGAGATACGAAGACTTCGGGGACTTCAAGACCCGTGCAGCCGCTGGCTCGGCTGCTGTGACCGTGTGAGACTGACACCATATGGCCTGCCACAACTGCAACTCCACCACCGCTGCTCCCATTACTACCAGCCATCACCGGGTGAGCAGTGGCTCCTCAGCCATAGCCATGGCAGTTCCGTTCCTGCCTACACCACCTGTACCACTGGCCGTTCCTGCTGCTGCTGACTGTGTGAACTTCCACTGCTGCTCCAAACTTCCACCACATGAGCTTTGCCCCTAACACAGTGCTCAACCACCGGCTGCCGTGTGGGCTGGGTATCTCAGACAGAGACCTTGCCTGTTCCCCCGTTCCCCACTGGTCCCCAAGAAAGATCTCTTGAGCTCAGAGCTAACCCTGTAACCCTGTTCCTCCTAAACCTCACTCTAGGATAGCTCCCGTGGGCAAGACACTTCCCCCTCCTCTAGAGACAGTTTTCTCATGGCAGAATACTCCAGGTTTTTCTTTTTTTAAACAACACCCACTCCATACACAACATTAAGATAGATAGATAGAGATAGATAGATAGATAGATAGATAGATGATTAGAAGATACAGATGAATAGATAGATACAAATATTGGATACTGTGTAGGTAGATTAGTGAGAGGGTGGGAGGATGGGAGGATGGATGGACAATCAGTGGGCAGGTAGAATGTGGCTAGATGGAACGATGAATAAGTACATGAATGGACATATCAATGGAAGGATAGATGTGCCGTGGGTGCACAGGTAGCTATATGGTTGCATAGCAACCCTAACTGTCAGGGTGATAAAGTATGTGTCAAACATATAGGTAATATCCATTAAGAAAACATCTAGCCTGGCAAGATGAGTCAGTGGGTATAGGGACTTCTTTCAAGCCTGAAGACCTCAGTTTGATCCCTGGAACCTACATGGTGAAGGGAGAGAATCAGCTTCTCCACATTGTCCTGTGATCTCCATGCATGTGCTATGGCATGCACACACATACACACACATACCAAATAAGTAAATAGAAGAAAAGGGGGGAGGAGGAGGGAGAGGAGGAGAAGAAAGAGGAGGAGAAGGAAGAAGAAGAAAGAAGAAGAAGAAGAAGAAGAAGAAGAAGAAGAAGAAGAAGAAGAAGAAGAAGAAGAAGAGAGCAGCAGCAGCAGCAGTAACAACAACAACAACAACAACGACGACGACGACAACATGACAACCTGCCAATCCTTCAGTGAGCCTATAAACCTTGAGCCACCAGCAGGCCACTTGGTGGTCAGGACTCAGTAGCCCCCAGCCCCAGAACTAGAGGAGTGTGTAGAACACTGTGATTTCAGGCTCTAGGTTAGTAGGTGCAGTATCTCCAGGTGTAGATACCCACTGGCCACACCTTAGCGGTGGTCAAACCCGCTTCATAAAAGAGTTTTAAAAGCATCATCTCTGAATACTGCTTCATGTATTCTTCCTTCTTTGAATGAACCCAAGCAGCAAGCTACAGGGGATACACTTAAAACAGAAGTTGACACAGAAGAAAATATGAAAGTCAAGTCCAGGGCCACCTGCCTGCCCGCAAGTATCACAAAACAACCTCTTTGGGCAGTAGGAAGGGAGGTTGGAGTCCTCATGCCTGACCTCCTTCCAAGGCCACCGGGCTTTCCTCAAGTGGGCAGAAAATAGAGCACTGGCATCAGTCAGCTACTGACAACTGTAGGACAGAATATAACCATTGCTTTTACTACATTATGTTATAGATATAGTATAGTATAATATAGTAATATAGTTGGTAGTAGTTGAAAATGTAACAACACACATAAATATATATGTCCAACATATATATTACTATATACAGTATTTATATATATACTATAATACATATATCCATATATATGTTATAGTAATATAGTATATACACATTATGTCTTTGCTTCCTCAAAACTAACAATAGAATAATGAACCAGTTTGGGTAAGAAAAGCTGTCAGTTTGGTTAAAGTCAGTCCAGTTTTTCTTAATATTATTATAAAAAAAAATAAACGAGGACACTAATCATGCCAGTTGTGATTTTTACTAAGTCATTTCTGATGTAAGTTTATTAAACCATGAATTTTCTCTTGAGCTAAACTAATGACCACTATTAGGTTTGTGTCTCTTTTTAAATGATCAAAATATTCAGCAGAATATGATGAAAATTATAGATAGTGATAATTACAAAATGTCGGCATCACCTGGAATCAATTTACTCATATGTCAGCTCAGTCGCAGAGGAAGCGCGCTTCAGAGATGTGCAGAAGGCAGGCTGAAAGCTGCTGTCATTTATCCTTCAGGGACTGTCAGGACTGGATATTTATATTCTTGCTACCCAGGAGTCATTTTGAGCCTGCCTGCCATCCCCTTTATCAGAGAGCAAGAGAAGGATCGTCAAAGAGACACACCTTCCCCTCCTGTAAGGCCCTGACCCTCTAATGAATTTCTGAAGGCAGGCATAGCTTTCAAATAAACTCTGACAGGGCCACTTATGGTCTACAGGGATAGAGTTCCTCCTGAAAATATGGCCCTGGCTGTCCTAGTTTCCAATCCTACAAGCAAGAGGGGGAGGTTTGCTGTAGTGAAATCTGGTATTTTTCTTGATATTACTCACAGGTTTCAGCCCTGAAGATATTCATGCATACACGAAACCCAGGGCAATATGGATTTGCTCTTTGTACCAAAGAGCAGAGACAGCATCCCCTAAAAGTGGGTATATGATGTATTTGTCTCTTTGAGGACTAGTTGATTTGAGGGGAAGAGGGAGGACTGTCTCACAAAGGAACTGAGTAACAGAATAGAATAAGAGGTGTTATCTTCTCCCATGGCCAACTTCTGTCACAGTCTGGTAGGGAAGAACCTTGGGGGAACACACAATCACACGCACACATGCAGAAATACACACATACATACACATACAAAATATACATACATCATGTCATGCATGTGCACACACACAAGTGTACGCATGCACACATGCCACTCCCCTGAACTCTATTTTGACCTACGCAACTCAACAAACAGTTCAGCTGTAGTTCAGGACAGTGTGTAGGAACACACAGCACAGCTGGAACTTAGGGCGAGCACATGTGCAGTGTGGTTCTTTCTGACTTTCCGTGGACTTTTCAGCCCTGACCCTTGGAGTGAGTCGCCACCATTCTGCACCCGCTCCTAATGCCCGACTCCTAATCTGTTCCACATCCTTCCAGTCCCAAGGGAGAAGGATACTGTTGCAGGACACCAGGCCTTTGCTCCCATTGTTCTGTGACCCTGACATACGTAGTTCTTGCAGTTACACAAGAATCCCCCTAGGGCTGTCTCCTGGGTTCTTAGCTCCGTGAGAGCAGACTGTCTGTCACCTGCTGACTCAGTGACCTTAGACATGTGTTTGTCTGAGCCTAAGTATACTCCTCTATAAAATTGGGGAGATAGAACCTCCCTTTAAGGGACTGAATTTTCCAAGTGCTTAGTACATTATAAATGCCTTTTCAGGTGTTAACCACAATGAATAATGGTTTCAAACACCTGGGAAGGTAGGTATTCTTGAGAGCTGGATGCTGCCTCTCGTCTGATGGACTGATGATGTGAGCCTCACCTTCTTCTAACCCCTTCTAATTCTGGCTTCATGTTTCTCCTCCTTCTTAGAAATTCTGACCGTTTTCTTCTCTTTCTAGGATCCAAGCCCTTCTATCTGAGATGGATCGATACACACAGCAGCCTCCAGGGCTCACTCCCGATCATTCTCTTCTCAGACTTACACTTGTGTTGGAAAAACCTTACAATCGTAGGAGCAAGGGTACTTCAGCTCCTGGGGCTCAGGCATCTAAGCATGGACGGAGGTGGTGCCGGTGCCTGTGCTAGCCACCTTCTATCTGCATATATCTGGGGTCCAATAGCTTTGTATACAGTGAACATACAGCAGGGGGTGGGGATATGGCTAAATAGATTTTTAAAATAGCACACCAAGCAAAGATGAGGAGCAGACTTTGGATCGCAGAACCTACGTGAAAGCTGGATACATGTGGGGACCTCCTGTAACCACAGCACTCAGGAGGCAGAGACAGGAATCCCCAGAGCAAACTGACTCAATGCTGTGAACGTTCCTTCCTTTGATGACCTGTGAACAATGTCTACCCTCACCTCCCATGGCAAGCCAAAGCACAGTTCTACCAGTTCACCCTGAGGACTGATATGTCTATCCATTTACTTACAATGAATGGGTAAGAGGTGACTTCGGGAGCACGGGTAACCTCAAATCATCCAAAATGGGAAATATTTACCTAGCATGGATAATGGTTTCTTCATAGCAATGTCATTGGGGCTCCCTTTCCCCAAACGAGATCCCAGAGATCCTTTAGGATCCCCCCAGGAGAAAGTCAATTAAAACAGACTTGTATATTGTATACTCATGGCTGGGAGGAGGGGTTGTCCTGTGGATGGCCCTGACTCTTCTTTCTGAGAGAGAGAGCCTCAATCCACAGGCCTTACTGAGATGGACTCCTGAAAGATGGCACAGCTGATTTTATGAAGAAGGGACAGTTTGGCTGGGAGGATGGGGCTTCATAGCATTAAACTAGCTGGACTTGGGTTTAAGAAGGGAACTTGCTTCTATAAATATAGCGGAAAACAATCTATAAAGATATTAACTGTCAACTTTAGACATCCATATACCCATATACAGGCACATACATGATGCATACTCATACTCAAGAGACCCCCTGTATACACCACACAAACATACATGTACAAACCCCATGGTGTACATATTGAGAACCACCTATGTACAGCAATGCCATAATTCAGCCTCGTGCTTTACACGCCGTACCAAAACGACAGTTTTAAAATAGAAAATGTAAGTGTTGAAATGAAGTGGAACATGTGGCACTAACTCAGGGAGACACATTGCACCTGTATGATGATGATAATGATGACGTACAATGGAAGTGAAGAGGAGAGGAGAGAGTGCCACAAGCTGTGACCGTCACTCAGCAGGCATGAATGAAAGCATCTACGAGAAGTGAGAGTGTTTTGATCAACATTTTTCCTCTTTAATCACTGAGATTAACTTGTATTGCTACTTTGCCTACATCATAAAAGAAGCAGTGACATTTAGCATCAAGGGAAATTAAGTGAGCATATTCAATGTATTATGCTACACGGGATAGGAAAGAGATGCAGTTCTTAAATATCTGTAGCAGACAGTCTAAGAAAAAGGAGGGCTTTGGAGAAGGTCTCCATTCAAATTGACTAGCTTTGGAAACAATCAGTGGGAGATAAGATGCCTTCTGTGCAGTCAGAGCCCGTAAGTTATGGTAATCTCTCATCTTAACTAAAGGAAGAGGAGGGGAACGTATAGAGCTACAAAGACAGAGGGAAAGCATCTGGAGTGAGAAGCACAGAGATACAGAGATGGAGAGAGAGAATCTGGAGGGGGTTTTGAAAGAGATGCTTCCAGATACAAGGTAATACATGAATATAAAGATTCCCATGCCAAACGTATGGGTTCTACAGAAAACCTTTATTTGTATAGAACATCAACAGAAGCCTCAAGGGAATGAGTGCCTCCTCCATATTCAACTTAAGGAAGAAGGTTGGATTCATAATCAAGATCAAGGAAAGTGGATTCAAAGCAAGCAATGAAGACTTCTAGACCAACTTGCCTCTGCCCTGGGTTTTTCAAACCAGCCCATCTTTGTTTTAGGAATAGGGTTGCCAGAGTACCTAAGAATTTTTAAGACAGACAAGATTTTCTTTGGGAGATATCGCTCTACTCTGTATATGTAACTTGATGTTTACTTGATATTCGCTTTGTATCAAAGTAGCCCTGGGTATATTGCTAGGCAGCGTCTGGCTGTCAGTGATATCCACTTTTCTCAGGTGTTTGGTCTCCTGGACTTCCCTATCAAAAAGTTGGATCAAGATTTAGTGATTTGCTTCGAAGGAACTGAATGTGGTCTTCCATGATGAAGTAATGGAAGGGCAGAGCTCTGGAGTTGCAGGCACCCATCCATCCTTCTGATTGTCCTCCATCATTTGCTTCCAGGAGGTTAAGCTGCCCTCTGGGGGAGACCACAGAGCAAGAGATTGAGAGCTTTCCTTATCCAACCGCCAAACAGCAACCAAAGCATGCAGTCCCATAGCCTCAAAAGACAAACTCCTCCCCACATCTTCATGAGTATATTCAGAAGCTAACCTACCAGGCTTATTTAAATGAAGCTTGGGGTCCAAGTTAACCTTGATGTTAGCCTCAGGTATGGCTAAGCTATATCCAGAGTCTTGATACCCAGATATCCTGGATAGTTTTTACATAAACAACTATGTTTGAGGAATAATTTGTTATGTGTCAATAGATAACTGGTACAAACAAACACATTATATATCATAGTGCAGAATTTGTGGAATGAGAACAATGTCATATCTACTGGAAGAGTCCACTCAAATCCATCCATGCAGTTTGAGATGTAAAACTCTATGAGGTGCCCTTTATAACAGGCATGATGCAAGGTTATACAATATTAAAAGTTCCATGAACATGTCTACTCTATATTCTGAGTCCTTGTGAGACTTGCACTTAATTTTCTATAATACTTTCTGGCCCACACAGGCTATCACCTCCTTGACGTTCAGTTCCCTTTCTTGTAAAGTAGATTTAAAAGTCCAAACTTCCCCCATTTTCTTGGAAAGGTAAAAAGAATGTTACGAAAGTCAGTGTCTGACATGCAGCAGAAGCTAGCCAGGAACGTCTCAGTTTTGGTGCTGGATTAAATGCTGGTTCTGTCCTCTACGCAATGTGAACTGTGACCTCCTACCTTGTCTCTACTAGAAGACAAGGGGAACAGAGCCACTGCCAAGCAGACTAGCTTTTTAGTACAGCAGTTCCCCCAACAGTGTCTGATGACACCCTGAAGGACCAGGTGTTCCATTTGGAAAGCAACCCAATCCCATCATCAACCTATCTTGGTGAATGAAAACAAAACCAGACAGGACCAGGGTTTAACTCCCTTATTCAGCTGGAACCAGTGCTCCCCAAACACACTAGTGACAGCACTGAGATTCTAATTTGGAAAGAAGGCTCATTTTTCAGGCTGCTTGCAGAGTTACAGTAGCTGCCAGTGGGTCCAGCTGGCCCCTTTGTGGACCCCATTTGCTACAAGAGAAGCCACAGACTTGGAGAGTCACGCTAAGCATGGATACTTCTTAAGGAGTTAGAGCCTCTATTAAATGAGCATCCTGGGCAGTATGCATTACAGGAGTCAGCCTCAGAAGGAATATGGTATCCTATGCCATTTCCTTTCTTCTAGTCCTTTTGTCCACTGACAAAAACAGAGCTATCTGTTCTTGTCCAAAGTGAGTGAAGATATTCATAGGTTCATGGACATATCCTCCCATATGCACCCATTGGCTATTACTTAAAGAGCCAACTGTGTGCCTAGCCATATGCTGAGTGTTTCTTGGAGTATGGAGGTCTATGGTGCATATATTTGAGATCCTACTCAAGAAGCCAGACTGCCTAGGTTTTCCACTCTTGTTTGCCAGTGAGATCCTAAGCTGTTGTTTAATCTTGCCTGGAGAGGGGGATAACAAAGTATTCTGTTACAACACTTTCCTTCACAGATGAAATGGGCCAACATGTGTTAACATACCATTCATCTTACTAAGGGTTCAGTCAATGCCAGCAATTTACCCCTGGCCATGCTTATGGGTTAGCTGTATCTCTACTCCATCTTGCCAATGAAGAACATGCAAGTCAGAGAGAGGTGATTTTCCAAGTTCACATAGCTGGGACACTACAGAACTGGATGTTGCATCCATGTTGTGACTGAATCCAAAGCTGTTGTTGCTATGTGACAAGGCTGTCTTGACTTTCTATCACAGATAGTTCCTGAGTCTAGTAACTGCATTCCGACTACGACTACTTCCCATGCTGGGCAACTGCAGGCAATTGTACAAGGCTCATCCATGGTTGGGGAATTTGGAACTTAAGAGAGGTGCTGAAAGTCAACTGGGAGGAGGCTAGCACATGGGGCATCCCATTCTATCATTGTAGTGCCTATGAGAGAGTTAGCGTTGCTGGGACCTTCCAGTAGGCACTGCACCTGTGTCTCAGTCTTACTTATGGGTGTTGGTACAGTGACCCACCCATTTTATGTCTATGTGAAGGCAATTAATGGCACGACAGATTCATCTGTCATGGTTGAGAAGGCAGGAGGCCTGGCAAGAAAAATGAGCCCAGGCACACCAGTTCCTGGCTCAGTGCCTACTTGTGACTACAGACGCTAAACCAGAGTCATTTCCAGGCTCTGTGTTGTGTGTTCTCCTCATTGCAGCCCTGACCTCATGGGTTTCCCAACTAACATACATGGGGAGCACACAGTACTTTCAGGATGGAGCCAAACCCCCAGAAGAGTTTGACACAGGATGATGGTAATGGTCAAGTCATGTGAGAGAAAGGCTACATGAGAGGGACAAGCATAGAAAATGGCTCATGGTACATGCACTAAAGCAATAGAAAATAAATTCACCTTGTTCTGAAGGTGAATTTAAACCTCAATGAATGCTCGCTCTGCACTGTGTAGACAACTAAGGGCTGATCCATAGACTTAATACATCTCCCAAAGACTTATGAGAGGTACTCTAAGTATCCACAATGCACAGATGGGAAAGCCAGGGCATGTGAAGATGGGTGGGACAGCTGTGCTAAATCTGTACAGATATAAAGGGAAGAAGTATGTACTTCCAGAACCCACACTTGACCACTCACCATGCCAGAGCCCTTTTCCTGGCAGGTAACTAGACAAACGATGAAAAGGTATTCTAGGGAAACAGCATGAAGAAGTCACTGTGTATAAGCAGAATCAATATCCCTAGTTGAGTTAGGAAGAAAAAATGCAATGGCCGAATCCTGAGCATTGTGGTTAACCTTGAGCACTAATACGGCAGGTTCTAGAATCACCTAGGAGACAAGCCTCTGGGCACAGCTGTGGAGAATATGTAGATTAGACTAATACATGTGGGGAGGCCTGACCCCAACTATCGAAGCTCTATATCACAGGCTGAGCTCCTGTTGTTAACAAAAAGGAAAGGATGAACTCAGTACCAGCACTCATCTTTCTGCTTCCTACCTGTGGATAGAGTGTCACCGGTGCCTCATGACCCTGCTGCCTTGATTTCCCCACTATGATGACCTTCAAACTATGAATTAAACTCTTCCTTCCTTAAGGAGTTGTTGGGTTAGGAGGGCAGCTTTTGTCCCAGAAAAGAAGCAAACACAATAAGCAAAATTTTTATATTCAGTTTGCCTCAGCTGAGTGACATAAGTCATTCTGAGCTCTAAGGACCACAGGCCTACGATGGATGCTCCCAAATGTAGACAGTACTGTACACTGTGTGCTAAGCATTTCCTATACACATCATCCATCTTTGATGAAAGTTTCATTTGTAAGTCAAGCAGAGTAAGTGATTGTCAACAGAACAATGTAGGCAGCAGAGTTGACCTTGGGCAAATGAAACACTAATAAGGAGTCTCAATATTCTTCATGATGGGAGGCAATACATGCCTATGGATCTATGCACACAGAGGGAAAACTAGACTGTCTCAGAGAATAGTGAGTTCTGATAGTACCCCATGAACAAGAGAGCAAGCTGAAAGTGTCTAGTGTTTAAAGGGGACTTCTCAGTGTACCTCTAATCTTCCTTTATCATCACTTCCCCTGTAGGACTACCAACAGCAGAGCTTTCTGTGCTGCTAAAATGGAGCCTGGAAGAAGAGAGTAGCCATGGTGACAGACTTTAATGGTGTTTTAACTATTATGGTGATAGTCAAGGTGGGAAAACTAGATAGAAGGAATGGGAACTTGTACAAAGAAGGGCTCTTGTGGCCAAGAAAGACAACCAAGAGAAAGAGAGGCATTTATTTCTAAGAATTGCAAAGCATTGACTCAGCCTGACTATAAGTATTTGCTGTTGGCTTAGCCTATCCAGCCTTACCTGCTTCTGCTTCCTTGCTTTGGTCCAACCAACCGGAGCTGATTCTGGGAGATGAAAATATCCAGCTCAGAGCTGCATCTCTCCATGCAACCTAAGTAACGGTTCTTCTCATCAAACCACTAATACTTGGTTCTCATGCCCCTTCTGTATCATTTGCTGAGATCCATCTGGAGGAAACCAGAATCATGAAGCATGGGGGTACCCTGGGCTCTTCTCAATGGCCACCTCTATGACTACCATGTGAATACAGTTCTTAGGAAGAGAGACCAGGAAAGTATGCTGGGATAGTTATTACAAGCTTGGCCTCTGTAGTTGGACTTAATGATTTCAAAGGTCAACTCTGTAATTATGATGTTGGACCCATTGCCCTACCTACATCTTAACTTCATCATTTATTAATGAGGGATGATGGAGCTGGTGATTGTTCTAGTTTCATTTCCACTACTGTGATAAAAGATCCTGACAAAAGTCAACTTAGAAGAGGAGGAGGTTCATTTCAGTTTATGAATTCAGTCTATAGCCTATTATTATGAGAAAGCTAAGGCAACAACTTGAAACGGCTCCTCACATCACATCTATTGTTGAGAGTAGAGGGAAATGGATGTATGTAAACTCACCTTGGCTCCTGCTCTATTTTTCCACTCTATTTTTACACAGTTCAGGATCCCCTGACTAGGAGTGACACCACTCACAGTGGACTGGGTCTTCCCACAGTCAGCTTGATTAAGACAAATCCCCTGCAGAGATGCTCACAGGCTAACCTAAACACACACAGTCCTTTATTGAGACTCTTTCCAGGTTAATTCTAGGTTATATTGAGTTGGTGATTAGAGCTAACCACCACAACAGTGGTAACAATGACAGCAATGAGATCTCCCTCCTATGATTCCTAGGAAGATGAGCCATCATTCCTAGGAAGATGAGCCATCGCTGTACATATATCACTACATATCTTCAATAGCCTGGTTGTGCTAGCATTTCCATTGTCCCCGAGTTTGTCTGTTGAGCACTGCTCACATCCAGACAGCTCAAGTTCAAGTACTCTGATCGAGAATCCAGAAGTCTGCTCATTTCCCCAGTTTGTCACCCTTTGACACCCCTGTCTGGCCTGTGCAAATGGCCAACTGTGGACTTCACAGGCCTTATAGACTGGAGGAGAAACAAACACTTCTAAGCTCCACCTGCATCCCATCTCCCTGAATCTCTCTGACATTTTTCTAAATACAGACTCCCAGTGTGCTATTGTTCCTGGAAGCCAGCACCTGCAATAGTAACTTAGTAAATATTTAACAACCATTCCTACTTAATGAGAGGAAGTCCAAGTTTGGAACACTGGCTTATTTCTTCCCAGTGTAAGTACTCCCCACCATGGTTTATTCAAGCTACCCATGGCAGGTCATCTAGCTCACAAAAGTTCGTATGTAACATCCAGTTCTTACAAACCATTACTACCAAAACAAACCAAGGGCATCTGTGTCTCTATAAACAAACACTGCATCCAGACTGATTAGCTTGGCTTTGCTTGTAGTTAAGGAGTTTGGGAGTTTCTAGAAAGGGTGTTCCTCTGCTCCAACAGTCCTGATCCCAAAACTGGTGAGTTCAAAGGTATTGGTACTCATATTCCTTGGTGGGTTCAATGCTTGGTAGTAAAACAGATTAATAGCACCCTTTCCAAAAGCCATCAGCTAGCCTCCACTTTATCATCCACAGCACGGGATCTGAGGATGTCATTCCAATATACTCTTCTTAAGAAAAGACTCCTGAACTCAGGAAGACATGCAAACACAGCCCGTGTTAGCACACTCTGTAGATACTCACTGATCAATGCACAGCCCATGTCAGAACACGGCTTTCTACATAATCACTTATTATGCATTTTAATTAATCAACCCAACAAACACCCAGAGTATCTTTGTGTTAACTTGAAAGGCAACTCCATCATTACGGAAAGACACATAACAATATGTAAGTTTTCTGGGGCTGGCATTTGTTAAAAAAGGTTTGTGTTTGTTAAAATGTACATAAGAAATTATAAAGCATGAAACTGTTTATAAACAAATGTGACTTTATCTAAAATCACACACTTAATCTTTTTTAAATGTACAGAGGAAAAAAACCACCAGAAACACGGGAACTAAATCTGCCACAGTAAAGGAGTATTTAACTAAAATATACATATCTAAGAGAAGAGCTGTGGTATGGTAATTGGGAAGTGACTGTGTGAAAGTCATGGAATGACAGCTGTCTCTGGATGGTAATAACAGCGCAAAGCACAGTTAGTGCATATGGAATCATATAGGCAAAGCTTATGATGGTTTTTAAGCAGCATCAAGAATATATGATTGGTGGCATTCCAAACAATATAAAGATGAAATCAACAATCCAAAGATGGCTGCACAAGGAAGAGTCAGATGAGCTAAGGGAAACGTCTCCGTGGGACACTCATGGGATATGGCCCTTAAGGGATTTTCTCTCTTTCTACTTTAAAACATCTTTTTTTTTACATTTAAATTTTAATTTTTTATGTGTATAGATGTTTTGTCTACATATATATATGAGCACCATGTGCATGCCTGGTACCCAAAGAGACCAAAAGATGGTGTTGGCTCTACCTTGGGAATGAAGTTACAAATAGTTGTGAGCTGCCATGTGGGTGTTTGGAATTGAACCTAGGTCCTCTGGGAGAGTAGCTTGTGTTTTTTAACCAGGGGTCCATCTATTCATCCCCTGTCTTAGTCACTAATCTATCACTGTGAAGGGACACCATGGCCAGGGTAACTCAAGGGCTGGGAGAGGGGCGTTGCTTACAGTTTCAGAGCTTTGGTGATTATCATCATGGAGGGAAGCATGGTGGCACACATGATGCTGAAGTATCTGAGCACTACATCCTGGTCCAACGGTAGAGACAGAGACAGAGATAGACAGACAGACAGAAGGATGGATGGACAGAGAGGATGGGGGAGGGTGAGAGGGACGGACAGACAGACAGACAGAGACTGGACCTGGCATGGACTTTTGAAATTTCCAAGCCTATCTCAGTCACACACTTCCTCAAACAAGGCCACACAGTCCCTAATCCTTCTAATTCCTTCAAACAGTTCTTCTCTCTAGTGACTAGACCTTACGGGGCAACTCTTATTCAAACCACTGTAGCCTCTCTTTCTTATGTTCCAATTTCTAATGAAGTAAGAAAGAAGCATGCTTATAATAAAAAACCATTCTGATTAATCAATTGAATTATACAGTACAGTATACACACACGCACACAAATACACACACATACACGCACAACACACACACACAGAAGAGAGAGAGAGAGAGAGAGAGAGAGAGAGAGAAGAATAGCTAAGTTGGTAATGAGCTTGCCTTGCCAGCATGAAGACCAAGCTCCATTATTCAGATACCACAGACAGAAGAAGCTCTGTGTGGTGGGAAGTGGCGACAGGCAAATCCCGAAGGCTCATTGGTGGGCCAGTTCCAGCCCACTTGACAAGTTCTAGGCCAATGGAAGCCACTGTCTCAAATACAGACATGTAGATAATGAAAGAGGAATAACACACAGGGTTATTCATATGCATGAATATGCATGTTCATGTGTACTCATATTCTCCTGTACCTGTACACACATTTAACCACACAGATGTAAATGTGGTGTACATGTGTGTATGCTTGAGCACTTGCATACACACACATAAACATGCAGACACACAGACACACACAAGCATGCATACATACACATACATGCACACACACAGACATACACACATAAACATGCAGACACACACATACATAAACACACACAAACACATACACACATACATGCACACACACACACACAAACATACGAGTAAAAGACAAAGGAAACCACTGCTATTGAGACTGCCCTCTTGCACTGTTTGCTAAGGAAAACTAAAGTCACAGCTATGCCAAGGATGAGTAGTGTTCAATCTCACAGAAAAATCTGACTCATATGAGATTGGTCCAAGCCATAGCAATGCTTCAGCTGACACTTCAGCACCAGCAAAATTAGCTGGGGACAGCAGCTGGGCACTGAGCTGGACAATTCCAAAGCCAGGGGATTCAGAACTCAGCTTATTGAAACTGAATTCAGTCGTCCTGCTGTTTCCACGGTGCCTTCAAGGACTTGCCAAATCTCACCTTGGAAATCACATTTCTTTTCTGACCAAGGCTGGCACATTCCTTGGGTTTCAGCCCATTGTTCCCAACTGAATCTGGCTTTCGATAATTGCAGTGTGTTCTGGGAACTGTGTTCTTGCTGATGACTGGAAAAGGCCACTCAATGAAGACCCACTGATGCACCAACTAGTATGCGTGTGTCCTTTCCGTGAACAACTCTCATTGATAAACATGAAGGAGCAACTAGGGCACCCAGAACATATCTATCTTCTTTCTACTGCATCACCTGCTATCACAGGAAAGAACACCACATCTACACTAAACAATACCCACTCACATTCTGGGTAGCCTCGTACGTGGTAGATTTCAATAGCCATTATCCTGGGCGTGTATCGAAGGGCAAAAATCACAGGATTTCCCTCTCATTCAGAATGCAGATTTAATATGTAAATATAGGGGTTGGAGATGAGACTCACTGGTTAAGGAGGCTTGTTACTCTTTTTACAGGTCACCTGAGTTCAGTCTCCAGCAGGCATTTTGGGAAGCTCACCAGCTGCCTAGAAACCAGCACTGGGAGGTTCAGTGCTCTTATCTGGTATCCACAAGTCCTCACACACATACGACATATACATAAACACACTCACAATATGTATATGTGTATGTGTATATGTATATATAATAAAGACGTATATTCAATTAAGATATATAATAAAGGATATGTATATATAAGCACAATATCAAAGTAAAAGAGGAGTTCTGTAGGAAGAGGAGAGGGGGATGTTAATGCATTGAACAAAGAGAGAAATATACTGTGTATGCCTTCTCACATATACAGTTATATATTATAGAGCCTTATATATAATATACCCAGATACATGTACACATTCAGGATAAGGAAGAGAACCAGGAGGTGGGGTGTGACAAGGACAGGCTATAACACTGCCACTTCTGTACATTGTCTGCAAAGAGAGGTTCTGTTTAGCATCAATAAAGGTCCACCTAGCTTCCCCTTCCTACTCTTTCCCTAATGCAGAGGGCAGGATGCCTCTTTAACATACCATCTCCTAACACATGAACATACAGTATCTACAAACCTACCATCTGGCTCTTTCTTCCCCTGATGAGGCCGTTTGCATTTCCTCAGTATAATTAGCATTGCGAGGCAACTTGTCAATATTCTTTTCTGTGCGGCATCAAATCAGTTTTAAGTATAGCTGCAACTTTGATGATGTATTTGTTGCAGTGTGCTTTCAAGCTCTGGTGAGGGATAATTACCAAGGAGATTATTACATGGTGTTGGGTTAATTAAATATGATAAAGCCATTTGCCTGTGACATGATGGGCCTATTTCAATCTAAACGATGTAAAATGGTCAGACTCGTTGAAGGCAACATGGTGACCCTATAAAAGCTTACACCTAGCCAAAATAGATTCCTGCTAATGCCCGTTCCAGAGGCTGGTGCTCCGCTTCGATTTTATAGACTGTCTTGCAAGATGTCATTACAAGGATCACTCATGAACATTTGTGCCCAGCCCTTAGCAGAAAGCAAGGGGGTAGTCAAGCCCTCCTTTGAGTTGTGAGAAACAAAATTCTGAAATTGTGAAAAGGAGCAGCTGCTATCCTCTGGGCTGAGTTAGGCTCTGTCTCAACTAGAAATCTTGCTGGCTCCAGGAGGTAAGAGGTCAGAGGGGATGGGAAGATGGCTCAGTCACTAAAGGCTTACAGGCACGCCAACCCAAGAAAATGTATGCTTGGTACTCCGGTGTGCACTTGTGACACCAGTCATGGGGACGTGGAGGGTGGAGACAGGAGGAGCTCCAGATTTGAATGGCCAGCAAATCTAGTCTTCTTGCTGAAGTTCCAAAACTGTGAGATCTACTCTCAAACAAAAGTTGAAATGCACCTGAGGTTATGTTCTCACCACACACACACATAGGTGCACAAGCATCCTACAACAAACATGTACACACACATGCAACCCACAATAAACATGTACACACACAAAGACATGCATGCACATGTGTGTGCATGTGCATATAGCACACACACACATTGAAACTCACGTACAGACACACACAGATACACATGCAGATAGACACATACACACATGTGCTTGCATGTGCACACATACCCCTCTGGGAGAACATTAAGGAAGAGAAGAATAACAGAATGGGGAAGATTAATGTCAGTGCCACCTTCTGGACATGGCAGGGCTATTGCACTCATGAACACAGAGCAGGTGTGGTGGCCTTGCACAAGACCTGCACAAGATCAAGCCAGTCACTACCTTCTGAACTTGGATAAGCTCCTGATGCCCCACCCCTACCTGAGGAGCCAAAAGAAGTTGCTGACTGCTGGGTAAGCAGAAACTATTTTCCTTTCCAGCGTATGTGTGGCCACTAGTAGGGTGCCCATACTCCAGTGCACTGAGTGACCTCTTGCCACAGTGGGGGCAGGCAGCATTCACTGGACTTAGTGGGCCTTAAAGGGAAATAAGCATAGGCATCCAAACAACAGCATCCTTTTGAAGACATAAGTAGCACCTTCCATCGTGAGCATCAGTGGATGGTGTCATGCCGTGGGTAGAAATAAAATGTAACAAAACTCCCACTCTTTGGGAAACCACGTTGACAGGCAGACCTGTTGCCAAGGCAGAAATGATCAATTCAGTCAAATACCCAGTAAGTCTGGTCTCAAACTATCAATAAAACTAATTGCTGCAATGACGGTCCAGGTGAGAGACACCATTGGCAATTAGCAATATCTATCCGCGCCTCCCACAAGGGGATCACAGGAAGAAGCAACTGAATAAACAAACACCTTATGAAATGCTCTCCCTGTCAATAGGGAGGCACTGACTCACTCTTTGGTCTAGAAAAAGAGACATATGCTGTGTGGAAGTGGGGTGCTCCCCTCGGCCATGAGGGATATCTATTGTGTGCTTTGCTTTTAGGGTCATCACACCCAGGAGCAACTGCTCTCCATGACTTCCCACTCTTAGATACCTTTGCTCTCCTGAGCAACCAGCCTCAACGTCTTTCAATTTCTTCATTCTTCACTGATTCAGTGCCTATCCCCAAACCCCTTCTCTCTCTCAGACTTCACAGAAGAATCAAACACCACAGACAAAACCCCAATGTGTAGAAATTGACTGAGTACCCAAACCAGAGAGAATGTAGACAGACAGGGCCAAGATGGTCCACATGCGCTGAACCCTGGAGGAAGGGCAGGGCTTAATAAGCACCTGGAGAGGAGAGAATTACAATCTAGGAAATGGATGCCGTAACCTAAGGAAGTAAGTGGCAGGCATAGAGGGCATATACGGGTCTGTTACAGGGAGTCTGACAACACACCAAGGCCCGTTCAACTCAAACACAACAAAAGTTTTCAACTCAGAA
Organism: Mastomys natalensis; assembly: GCA_021653895.1. Lineage (NCBI taxonomy): Eukaryota > Metazoa > Chordata > Mammalia > Rodentia > Muridae > Mastomys > Mastomys natalensis. The sequence continues at coordinate 66,396 of JAJTUV010000468.1, forward strand.
GGATTGCTGGTTCTGCAGTATGGGTGTAACCTACATGTATCACGGGATGCCAGAGCTTCTCCATGAAAGACCTGCTACGTAGTAATGGAATAGCAAATTCTCAAGCCAAGTTCACCCAGATGGGGGCTACTTTAGGCATTAAAGGCGTGGAATAAACTGAGATGAGTTCTGAGGAATTTCTGAAGTAATGAGAGGAGTCTACAAGTCAACAGGGGCCTGGACTCAGTGTGTGTGTGTGTGTGTGTGTGTTGTGTGTTGTGTGTGTGTGTGTGAGAGAGAGAGAGAGAGAGAGAGAGAGAGAGAACTCAGAGAATTCAGTTAAGATTCATACATGTCATTGTGTATAATGCTCATATCATAAAAGAAAAATATCTAGGTATTCGTGTCTACCTAGCAATATGCATAGAGTTGCTTAGAGGCAAATATACAGAAACTTGCAATTTGAAATGCATCATGCTATGGCAGACCAGATAAATTAGTGAGTGGACAGAGATCAGAGCAGGGAGACCTGAGCATTGCTGGTTGAGTCTAACTAGTGAATACATAAATGCACCCTGCAAAAGCTAACTTGCCCTAAGTGTGAAACATAAACTGTTGTGCTTTTAAAACTGTATTGGGCATGAATGGGCTGTGTTACTTTATCTGTACTGTCACAAATATCCCCCCTCCAAAAAAAAAAAACAACTTCGGAAAGGTTGGGGGTGGAGAGATGGCTCGCTCAGCAGTTGAATATTTACCGTTATTGCAGAGGATCTGAGTTCAGTTCCCAGTGCCCAAGTTGGGCAACTCACAACCACGAGTATCTCTAGTTTAAGGGGGGCTGGTGGCCTCTTCTGTTCTTCACAAATATCTAAATATAGACACATGCGTGTGCATGTGCGTGTGCTCACACACACACACAGTGCACACATGGCTCTCTCACACAGGCACACATAATATGCACACACACTCTTTCTCTCACATGCATGCATGCACACTCTCTCACACATATACATGCATGCATTCTCTCTCTCCTCTCTCTCTCTCTCCTCTCTCTCTCTCTCTCTCTCTCTCTCTCTCACATACACACACACACACACACACACACACACCACAAGTAAAATAAAGCAAATCTTTAAGAGTGTATTTTTAAAAAATAAGAAAGAAAGGCTTATTTGACTCATAGTTTTAAAAGATACAGTCCAACCTGGCAGGTAAACATGGTTACGTCACTCTTTCATAGTGGGAATGTGTAGTAGAGACTCTCCATTTGAAGGCTAGACTAGGAATCAGAGAACAGATCAGAACCAGAAGTGGGTGTCACCTTCAAGGTGACACCCTAGTGACCTACCTTCACCATCTATGGTCCATATCATAGAGGGTCCAAAGGCTCCTAAAATAGCCAGACAGGGACCAAGTGTTCAAACACATGCCCTGGTGGGTAACATTTTGCACTCAGACCATAACATTTGACTTTTACAGACAAAAGACATCTCACATTTTGCTCAAGGAAATTCTGAGGAAGAATGGGATGAGATTTTGTCATATTTATTAGAAGAAATCAGAGAGTGGTAGAGAAGGAAGATGATAGACGAGGTGACTGCCATTACTATGTGTTGGCAACTGCCATGCAATAAGCATTAGACAATATGCTATTTAACCCCATGAAAGCAGTCTTACATTGAGTCAGATTGACTGGTTATTAGTAGACCCTGGCTTCCCATGGTATCATTTGCTTCCGAGTCAACTATAGTCTGAAAATATTAAATAGAAAAAATCCAGAAATACAATAATCCATATATTTAAATAAGATATATTATTTTATTTTTATTTCAAAGTGTATGTAAATGTTGGGGGCTGGATGTGTGCACATGGGTGCAGCATCCTTGAAGGCCAGAAGAGGGCATCAGATCCTCTGGAGCTGGAGTTAGAAGTGATTGGCGCCACCTGATGGTAGATGCTGGGAACTGTCCTTTACCAAGAACAAGTGCTCTTAACCGCTGAGCCATCTCTCCAGCCCTTTACATTTCTTTCATTATAGTGTTGTAACCTCTCCACTTTATTATTAGTGGCTGTTGATCTGACACTGTGTCTGATTCATAAATAACATGTATCATATATCTATATCATGGGTTTCAAACTACCCAGAGCTTCAGAAAAGAAGGGTCTACTGTCCTGGCAGAACTAGAATTTGAGCTTAGGGCTGACTGATCAGCAGATGGCATCTCTGTTCATTGCTATAACAACCTATAGGTAGCCTTGACAATGTACCATGTCCTGAGAGCCTGGTCGTTCTTCTCTTGTCTTCATAGTTAAGGGAAGAGCTTCAATCTTTGAAAATGACCTGGACCTGGCAATAATTTAACTTTAGATTTATGGGGCTTATCAAATTATTCTCCATGGACCATGACTTAATTCCATAATTATTCCTTAACACTTTAGACCGAGTGATACTATATGGCTCAGGCACCCCAAAATGCTGGCCTCTCCTCAGGACACTAACTGCAATGGTGGGCTGGTGGTAGCTGGTGGCCTGAGATAGTATGGACGGTGTTTTCTGGCAGTCAGTTTTGGGGGTGCACTTAATTCTTAAGTTTGGCATCAAGACCTACCTTGTCAGTCTGGATATTCCCTATGAAGCTTGGACACTGGCATCACACAGATCAGGACTGATCCACAAACTCTTATCTAGTGACCTCATGAGAAGCTACTGACATCACGTGGAAATCTCTGCTCTCCTATAATGGGGATCATTTTATGTGATTCTCCAGCAATTATGAGGAGAAACCAGTGTTGGGGAACGCACAGGCTCGGGCCCATGTAGAGGCTAGATACAGTTTTATTTCTGTCTTACTCCCTCCCCTGGTCCGCAGGAAGAAATGGCAGTCAGAGAGTTGGACCATGAAATATTCTTCAGAGGTATGTTTTAACACCAAGAATTAGCAATTACCTCCCTAAGAATGCCTTTCCAGGGAGAAGCCCGCCGTATAAAAATTACACACTTGCAAAGGCAATTATTCTTCTCTATGCCACCTGATTTTCTCATAATAAATACCCACTCACAATATAGCTCTCAGTTGGTGCTGGCATCACCAGAGCCCACCCAGGATGGAAGAAAGGGACTGTCGGCGGGAGATACTGGTGAACATTCAGTCAGTAACAATATGGACTATGATTTTTGACAGTTAAAATAAAAAGGAGTTGGGAATGAGTTCCACTTGAGATGCTTAGTGCCGGGCGTTCAATGGAAACCTTGAATTGAGCTAAAGATGAGGGGGCTTCCCACTAGATGTGTAAGTAACAACAATATCCTTCCAAGAGGATCCTTGTGGTTCCCCCAGGGGTTTCTGGTCTTTAATTGGAGTCTCCAGAGGGGTTCAGCTGACAGAACCTTGACATTTGGAGTCATTCAAAGGACCCAAAGACACATCTCTTTTTTAAAAAAAACAAAGGAATTAGCTAGGCATTGTGGTGCACAGCTGTACTCTCAGCACACAGGACCTGGAGACAAGGAGGATTAGAACTTAATGGTTAATCCTTGGCTACATAGAGAGTTCAAGACCAGCCTGGGCTACAGGAAACCCTGCCATAGAATAAAGTAAAGTAAAATAAAAAAAGAGGAAGGAATGTAGCAAAGGATATAACTTGGCAAACAATATTTACTCCCAAATGACTTCCCCTCTCCCTCATTATTCAGAGCACTTATGTAGAGCACACACCCAGGCACCAGGCAGGTGACTAAGCACTTGAATATGTCCTTGGAATAAAGGATACAGCTTTAGTCAAAGAGGAGGCACGCCCAATCTCAATGTGGCTGAGCCTTTGCTTTCGGCCTCTTCTAGTTTTGACCCTCAAGACAGAGAATCTTTCTTGGGAATGAGAAAGGCTTCTAGTAGGTAAAGAAGAGAACAGAGGAAAATTTGTGACGTCCCAAATCCAAGACACTAGGTTGTCATTCTGGGTTGACACTGGGAAACTTTTACTCCTGCTAGATGGGGCTTGCATGCACGAAACTGCCAAGAGCAAACTCTATGAATATCTACAGGAGTGGCAGGACACCAGTGGGACCCTGATGGATACTGGGTGTTATCTGTGGAAAATGATGTGTGATCAGATTCCAATCAGAAGTCATGACAAGCCACTTGGGGATTTAGGGCACTAAGTACATGAATTGCAAGCAATAAGGAGAGCCCATGCAAAGGCCCTTTGGTGCCTGGTAGGTTCTAGAACTAGAGAGAAGGCTGGTATAGCTGCAGTCCTATCTTATGCCTGAATAAAATCTACAGAAATGATGGTCTGCCTCTCACACAATTGAGCCAGAAATGCCAAGCCTTGTACCTGAAATCCTAGACAGGTCTGTGCAGCTTCAGAACTACACGGGAGATCATTATTTTTTCCTTAAAAATTCATCAAACTTTTTTAGTCACTCCATAGCAATGACCTGGATAATGAAGAGCGAACAGACAAACCACCCAGCATGTTCCCAAGAGCCTGCCGATCAGAAAGACAAGTACAAATGGATGCAAAGTGAACAGAGAATGAGCCCCTTCCTCTAGTATATCTTATCCTTGCTATCAGCACCCAAGCCTTGGCTCAGGGCTTCCAGGAAGTACCTCCCTCATGTTCTCCCACGCCCACTGATAGTCCATGGGCTTCAACACCACCTCTCTGAGAGCACAGCCAGCTGGGGAGATGGAGAGAAAGAATCAGAGCTAGAAAGTCAGACTGCTAAGAAGTAGAAAGTTGGGGTTGGCTTGAGTCCTGAGAGTTACGGACTCCAGGGTTTATTAAATAGCATCCTCTCACATATATTTTCTATTAATTCTCCGTGCTAGTTCCAGCTAGGTTTTGTGCTTGAGAACGGCGTGTATTGGGAGATAATATTTTAGAAACTCATGAGCATACTTTGTGCCAGAAAGTACAAGCTTAAATAATTTTCATTTTATGAAATGTACATAACAATGTTGAGCTAATCCAATTCTAATGGCCCTGAACTCTCAGAAGCCTGACGATTCAAAATATTTGGGGACCAAGGGGTGGAGCCTGGTCATCCATGGTCATCATCACCACATTAATCCTCTTCACATTGTTCCAAGGGGTGGGGGGCAAAGAGGAATACAGAGGAAGGTTAAGTGTGGGTCACTCAGAGAAAAGAAGAGAAACACACCAGCTCAGGATCCTCTCCTGGAGCCCAGGTTCCTCTCTTCTAGACCCTGATTTCAGTTCTCTTTCCTCTGTATTTGATGTTGTCAGAACCCACCATCTGTTACAGGTTTCAACTGTCATTTTTCTTTGTCTTTAGCCTTAGGAGCCATCATGTCCATTTTGCCTGCAAGAACTCGGAATAAACAGAAACCATTTTTCTTGTTATCTGAAGCTCTTATATTTTGATATTTTTTTTTCCTGTTGTGAAAAACCTTAGATATGTCACATAAGTCAGGAAGAAAGAAAACCTTTTTAGGCATCACTTCCAATTTCATAGTTCTGAATCATTCTTTTTCTTCCTCCCCGTCAAAAATATGTTCCATTAAGCTTGGGACCTCACAACTTGGAAAAAAACGCTAACTTAAACAAATGGAAGTTGTTGAGATATGAGACAAAGGAAGAATATGTTTTTAAAGTGTTTGTGTGACTTTTAATCCTGTCTAGATCATAAGCACTTCAGCTCCAGGCTGGCTGGCTCCTTCGCTGTAAATCATCTACCGAATACCTTACAGGATGTAGGAATCAGGTGGCCTCAGAAAATGGACAAAGACTTGGCAACTGCTTGGTGAGGAAAGATGGCATGGAATGCCAGGCTGTGGCTAGACCCAGAACATGCTGGGCACCTCGATGTCCTTAGGAGAAATGAACCATTGGCATTGAGCCCATTAGTCTGCTGTATAACTCACATGGGAATGACATAGTGCTCTCTAGTAAGAGCCCTGCCACAGGTTGACACTTAATCCATACCATAGAACTGGAAACCCTTCCCTAAAAAAATTCCAACATATGAATCACATCAAAGGGCTGCAGTAACATAATAGTAACAACAGTATAAATATTTTGCTTGGTCTACACCCTTACAAAATCATCAACAATGGATTCAAGTGACTGTTGCCCAGACTGTAGTATGCCCATTCCCTGAACTCAGTGTCTCCGCCTACCACCCAACAGAAAGAGAAAAATCCAACACTCGCTTTTCTGATGAAGGCTTGAACAGAAGATCCAAAGTAACAGCTGGGTGCTCATCTAAGTGTGCGGCATCACCACAGCCGTGAGTAGACACCCAGAAAGCCAGTCATGAGCTGGGTGCTCGGGTCTAACTGACATCTATGCTGCTCTGCTAGGAGCAACCGTGAAATAAAAGCCACTGAAAATGTCTGTGTTCTGGAAAAGTATACTGCTCAGTAGACATCATGAACACAATTTCTTTTTTGTTCGTTAGGTTTGTTTTTGTTCTCTCTCTCTTTTTTTTTAAATACCAGATTAAGGTAGAATTATCCTGATCTTTGCAAGTTTGAGACCAAGTGACAGTACCAAATAGTAACCACCATAGTAATCCTCATTGTTATTTGGGGGCATTGTCAGAACCACAATTGAATCAACTGAAAAAGGTGGCCAGTCATTGCTGTTGGTTTGTTTTCATGGGTTCATTTGGAAAGACGTGATGTTTTAAAGATTTATTTACTTTTACTGTATATGTCTGTCTGTCTTCCCTGCATGTATATCTGCACTCCACATTTGTGAAATTCCTGCAGAGGGAAGGAAAGGGTGTCAGAAACTCTGTAATGGGGGTTATAAACAGCCATCTTGGTGCAGGGAATTGAACTCAGGTCCTCTATATGAGCAGCGATACTGCTCTTAACCACTAAGCCATCTCTCTAGCTCCTGTAGGGTTTAAGTATTTAAATATTGGGTCAAGATGGGGCTTCTTTGCTTTACAAAAGAGAAGATGGCTCGAAGAAGGCTTGTAAGGAAAGTCTGAGGCTGGTAAGTTATGGAAAATGCCACATAGCATGCTGAGAACCGGAAGAATTAGTCATTACACATCAAGACAGGGCCCAGGTAGACCGCAGAGAACATTTTTACTCCAGGAAACTCAGAGCCTTGTGATATAGGTAAACTTTTCTGCAGCATCTGCTTCTAACACAGCATTCTGGAGCATTCTATTTAAGAAAGAAAAAAAAAAACCGAAGTATTTTCATATCATAATGATTTTTCCTATTGTATCAATGACCTTTGAGCTTATTTGCTTTATAGAAGACCCTGTGTGGATGAAGATGATAACACAGGGCCTCATGATCCAACTAATAATAATAGTAATACTTGACTGTCTCAATTGGGGTTTACCCAAAGCAGAACTTGACACAAGGATTGGTCCACACGTAATGTCTTTACGACTTTATCCTAGTGAGTAAATGTAAAAATGAGGCAGGGTAGGGAGACACAAGCATGGGCAGACATTGATGAGCAGCTCTGTGCTACAGATATCTAGGGCTCAGCCTCAAAGAGTTGGCTCAGAGAAACCAGGTGGGATTTGATGCAAAATGGCTCCCCAGGGGTCTTAGGGGTGAGTGGTGCTTTTATTGAAAGTCTTCCAACAGTCTGGGGGCACCCTGAGACTTTAACCTCCCCAATTCCCAGACTGGTCTGCTAGATACTTGGCAAGCTCCAATTGCTGAGAAAGAGGTAGGCCGAGCGAGAGGGAGAGCGGAGAGTGGAGAGCGGAGAGCGGAGAGTGGAGAGTGGAGAACAGAGAGCCTGCCAAGTGTCCACATGGATGAGATGCATCAAACCCCATTCCCTCAGCATGACCTAAATTCTCCGTGCTACTCCTCCACTCCCTCATGTGCAGGAGCCAGCTGTTACAAGTTCTCTGGGACTGACATCACCTTTACTTCTCAAAGACCCATTATTCGGACACAGTCAAGTATGTCCCATTTGCTTGCCCCAGAAGAGCCCAACTAACCCATATCAGAGTCTTGTATCAAGTCTCCAGCTTTGGCTACATCTTCTGTTATGAAGTCTCCAACTTCAGACAAATCTTTTCCTGCTAAACACAAAGAAAATGTCTCTGGTGCACAAAGTACCAAGTTCTAGTGTCTCAGCACCCATCAGTCCCTTGGCTGCTCATAGTTCTGGCTTTTCCTTTTTTGGGTTTTGGTGTGAGCCCTCAAGGTGTGACACCACTTCATCCAGCCCAGAAGGCTGGCCCACAATGGCTTGCCAGTGGCATTTTAAAAATTTACAGTGTTATTAGCCAAACATTTCCCACCAGCGCCAGTCAACTGATCTCCCATCCCATCAATCACCTGAAAGTTGAGCTTTAAATCAACCCCCAAGCTGTTCTGGAAGCCCTCTAGGTAGGGTAGCTATTGCTTGCAATTCAATGTTGACGTAATTCTTTGAGAGCTATCTCTCTAAGCCTTCCTTCAGGGCAAGTGAAAACAGACTAGTCCGAAGACTAGGCTTCCTTTGAAAAACCTGGATCTTCACAGCAGATGTCTCTGGGTTTTGAATTGGAGTGGAAACTTTAAATATTAAGAAAACTGCTTAGATTTAAATAGGGTTTTGGTCATTTATTCAAGTACCTGCAAAATGCCTACTTAAAGCCAACCATGAACAAAATAGCCAGGGCTGTAAAGTAATTGCCACTTTAGGGACATCATCTCTAAGTAGAATGACAGACCCAGGAGTCTGGGGAGGTGGATCCATTGGTGAAATGCTTGCTAAGTAAGCATGGGGACTTGAGTTTAATCCCTAGAACCAACATACAGAAAATAGTCATACCCATGTATGCTTATTATCCTAACAGTGAGGAGGCAGAAACAAGTAAATCACTGGAGCTCACTGGCCAGCCTGGCAAGCATAATTGGCAAGTTCCAGGCAACTAAGAGACCTCTATTTCAAAAGTAAAGGTAGAAGTACCCGAGGAACCCACACAGAGGATGACCTATGACCTCTACATAGGGTGTCACACACATGAATACACATAGAAGAGAGAGGTATATGACAATCAATTCATGTTGTGATCTGACCACTCTAGGACCCCACAAGATCCATGGGAAGCAAGGGTAGAACACTATGTATTGGGGGTGGAGCGAAGGAGGCTCAGTGATGACCCATGGGTCCTGATGGATGAGTACGAATTTTCCAGACAAAGAAGAAGTAAACTTCAAAAGTTGGGCATTCTGTTGGGGGAAGGTGGATCTGCGATGGGAATGCCCTCCCCAACCCCATCCTTGGTTTTCCTGAATGTCTATTTCTTAGACTATCAGCAGGATAAGAACTATGTGTGGTAATTGGCTCATACAATCTTCTGCCACCTGCCTGATACAGTGATACACACACACACACACACACACACAAAGTATTGTCTTGGGTTATATGATCCCCATGTCTTAAAAGAGGAAACTGAGACAGACAGAAACTAAGAACTCTAGACTCTAGACTAATCCTGTGTGCCTCTTCGCTGTTTTCATCATAACAAACTTCAATGGCATTCTTTATTCTCATACATAGAACATAAAATGAGGAGGTCAGAAGGACATCTAGGGATGCTCTGTGTCTGTGAGCATCATGTGGGATTGAGAACAGAGGTAGAATCCCATATAGGCCTTGCTGGTCATATGTCAACAGCAGAGGAAAGAAAAATGGGTCTGGGTTGCCACGCACAGCTGACTACCAATTGCTGCAATTTAACCAAATCCAGCAAAGAGAATTTTAATTAGGTATCCCCAAGTCAATGCACATGAGTTCCTATTCATCTAGGAGGAGCCTGTGTGTTGTGTGTGCATGTTTTTCTCTCTCTCTCTCTCTCTCCTCTCTCTCTCTCTCTCTCTCTCTCTCTCTCTCTCACTCTCTGTTTCTCTGGCCCCTGCTTCTCTTCTAACAAGTCTGGTGATTTTTTTTTATAGTTTTATTAAAAAGAACTTTGAAACTGCCTTGCTTGAGTACCCACTAAAACACATGATTACTCTCCCAAAATGTCATTTCAATTACAGAAACTCAATAATGAACCCCCCCCCAAAAAAAACCCTCCTGTGTACTCTGTGACAAGTGCTAGTTGAGGTTTGGGGTTTATTATTAATAATAATAAAAGGAAGCACGCTAAATGAGTTGGCTTTTAGAGATTGTCATCGGAAGCCTGGCTTGCAGAGGCCTGTGGGCAGCTGCTTGGCATTCAGCTGTGTCATCACAAGGGATAGAGCTGCTTAGAAATCTGAATAAATTAATAAATAAGCCTTGCTATAAAGATATTGATCCAGCTGCTCTGGAGGGAGAACACCCCACTGTCTCCTGTTGTGTAGAAATCAGGCTCTGACAGATAAATCTGAGTTAGGGGAATGGTATTTCTGTGTCACCTCTCACAGGGGACTTACTCCAGCTCCAGGAAATGGAGAGATGCTACAGGTGATGTCTTTGACAGAGCAACAGATATCTACTGCCTAAAGTTTGGGCCCCAAGATGAACTCCAAACAGTGACATTCCCTCATGGTATTCATTTGGTCTGTGACTTGACAATCATGTATTCATTTATTCAAAGATGATTATTAATGCAGATCTGTTTCTGTTTGAGACTGATCACCCAAGAGAACCATGGGATGTTAACATTTATGTGTGAGGGCTCTGGGGCAGAGGCAGACATGGAAGGTTCTTGTTGAACATGAAATGTAAATCTGGTATGAGGCAGGGGAGTCGCCATGGACTTTGTTTGGTACTGACAACAGTTCTGTGCTCATCCACAGAGAGCGAAACACTGGTAGACTAGGGCCTTCTAGTTCTTACGTGTTCTCTTGTTCTCTCGTTCCCTCGTTCTCTCTCTCTCTCTCTCTCTCTCTCTCTCTCTCTCTCTCTCTCTTCCCTCTGTGTATCTCTGTGTACATCTCTGTCTGTTTGTCACTGTCTTTTTGTATCTCTCTTTGTCTCTTTTTCTCCCACAAATTAGGTCACACATCCTATATCTCTCAGTGAAAGATTGAGACAGGCTACTATGCCATTCTGTCTCCTCTTCCCTCCCCTCCGAGCCCAGTTGCCTCCAACCCACCCCCTACAATATCTAAGACAACTTGAATTACTGCTTATATCTAGTACCTTTCAATCTTACAGTATGAAACCACCCACATCTAGAACCCTGTAAGAGTAAGAAGCATTTTGCCCTCCACTGTTGAAGCTTCCTTCACTTTGGGACCCCATCATGTTATCTCTGGAGGCCATGTTTCTGTCCCTCATGAGGCTTCCTGTTCATGGTTCCACAGCTCTCTCAATAAATTTCCGAAGGGTGATTCATCTCGGCTTCGTTGCCAAGAACCTTTCCATCTTATCTTTCAATACCACCAAGGGTAGGGCTGCTCTGTCATTCCTAGTAACCATCCTTGTGGCCCTCTCTTGTCTATTGGTTCAAGGACAAGGAATGCGAGGCCTACAGGGAAACAAGAGAACATCCAAGTCATTGATTCTCACCATTTCCTGGGTCACTATTTCTTAAAGGAAAAAATTTGTATTGAACTTCAGTATGTGAAGGAGACGGAAGGGGGAGCTCCTATATGAATGGAGTACAGAACATCCAGCATCCAACCGCAGGCTTCCTTCTCAGCTACCTGGACAGTTACCAAGAAAGATGCACAGAATCGAGGGTTCTTTGAGATACGGAATCCTTAGTCAGATCAATTATCAGATTAATTAGCCTATTAATCTGATAGCCTGAGCAGGGTCACGGAGCTGAGAAAGACAGCTTGAACTTCAGTCTGTCCTGCCATCTCAGAATGCTGTTATTTGGGCAGGAAGAATCATTTAGCAAAGGGGAAGAGTTATGTTGGATGGCGTAGTTTGAATATAAAATGTCCCCCATAGGCTCATGGGTGGGGTCGCTTGGAGCTTGCTCGTGGTGCTGTTTGGGAAGGTTATGGAACCTTTAGGAGGTAGAACCTTGTTGGAGGAAGGAAGTACATCACTGGGGTGAGTCTTGGGGTTTATTTCCTGGACATACTTGTTCTCTAGCTCTGCTTCCTTGGTGTGGAAACAACATGATGGGTTAGCTTCTTGCTCCTATCGGTTATGTGTTCCCTACCTTCATGGCCTCTATTCCTCCAGAACTGAAAACCCAAACAAGCCCTTTCTCCTGTAAGTTACTCTTGTCAGCATATTTCATCACAGTAGCAGGGAAAGAAACTAACACAAAAGAATCAGAGGATATAGTGGGGACAGCCACATGTCAGTACCCATGAAACATGAAGTAGTCACACACAGAGGTCTGCAGCTGGCGACATAACTGGGTCAACTCCTTAGTGTGGGCGCTCCCATGACAGGGAGGATAAATGATGACCAACACAGAACAAAAGTCCCTTGCTTACAAGGAAGAACCAAAGAAGGGATGTTACCAGCACCAGGGGTAAAGATGTGGGATGTTGTCTGAAGACGAAAGATTTGGTATATTGTTTTGAGGCCGAGTTCGATATTCACTCTGAATTAGTCTAAAGTAGGCCATCTACGGGGGAGACTGTGGTGAGATGCTTGCTAACCCCTTCCTTTCAGCCAGTTATTTCTTAACCTATCCACGGCTTCTCTGCATCTCGGCCTCAGAAGCAGGGAAATGGGATATATGAGGTCCACGTGTCCTGTTCCTGAGGGATATTATTACGACTTCAAGAATTTAACGAGCCAATTTAAAACACCAATTTTAAAAATGAAATTATTGGCACTAATAATTAAATAACCTCAAAGCAGCAAATACCCAAAATATATCACTCTCTAATTATATTTCTATAGTTTCTCTTTGTGCCCATGACATGATTTGTAGACGTTAGATCCATATGGCAGAAATACAGGAATGGGGTGCGACTGCACAGCTTGTTCTTGGCGGTGGTAATTCTGGGGATCTAGTCCAAGCCCTTGTGCCTGCCAGGCAAGCACTCGACCACTGAGCTACATCCCAGCCACACAACCACAGATCTCCACCCATCTGCCTGCCTTCAGCGAGGCATGGTTTGCAGCTTGGAGTCAACCTTGTGGGGATATTCCCTCTATGGAAATAGGCAAAGACTACAAACCAATGCTTGAAGGCCTCTGGTTGATACTTTCTTTCTACAGGGCCTCTTGAAGGACTCCATAGCGGCCCTCTGAGTGGATGATTACTACAAGGCCTGGATGGATTTTCCCAAGTGGATTTGCTGCTCTGTGATCAATGAATCCTGGTTTGTTTGTTTGTTTGTTTAGGCATGCTTCAGGAAATGTTGGCAATTTGGGTGGCTGAGAGGTGGGAAAGAAACAGGTATTAAAGTCAGAGCTTGCAGCTGTTTGGAGAGCCGCATTAGCAGACAGGCAAGATGATTCAGTGATAAGAACACTCGCTGCTCTTGCAGACAACCAGGGTTCAGTTCCCAGCACCCACATCAGGAACCACACAACCACCTGTTTCTCCAGCTCCAGGAGATGTCATGCCCTGTACCCTCCCCCAGAAACATGTCTGTATGTGGTGCACACAAATCCACACAGGCACACACACACATACATTCATAAAATAAATACATATTTAGACAGCATCATGTCCTTTTTGAAGACTTGGGTTTGGGTCCCAGATCTCACATGTAGCAATTTACAAACAAGGTAACTCCACCTCTGGGGTGTTTCAACAGATACACATGCACACAAAGGCACACACATGCACATAATTCAAAATAAAATAAATCCTCAAAATAAATGTTTTCTGAATGCAACAGGCATTCAGAAAATCTGAAAGTGTCTATTAAAATGGGGCACCAAGAGAAGTCATTTAGGACCCGCAGGATGGGGCAGGAGAATGTTCTGGACACTTGGAGCGTGGTAGGTAGGATAGCGAGAGAGGGAGGGAGGGATGGGGAACAAGGCGCCACAACAACGAAGAGGAGGGAAAACTTCCCTTCTGCATCTGCCTTTCTATCCTTCACAGCCAAGGTCTCTGCCCAGGCATTGACAGTCCCGAGAAATCAGTTATTAGCTCTACTACATCTGCAGTTATTATTCTCTTCATCATGCTCACACCTCGGGCCATCCCATTTACATAATGAGAAAGAGAATCTGCCGGAGAAGATGGGTGTGTGTTGAGTGTCACCAGCCTGCCTTGTTAGTTGATACAGTAAATAACACTTGCGTCCCAGGCTGCGGCTCTGGGTGGATGTTCTGTTAATTTTAGTTATCATCTTGTTTTCCCCCAATTTGGTTGTGGAGCTTCCCATAGAACTGTTCAGACGAAGAGACGTGGGCATTATTTCATGGTGCTTTAGCCACGATGTTTCTGGGAGATGGATGTGGCTGATTGGCTCCCCAGCTGAGTGGTGCAGAGCTGGGTCTTCTGCTTTCTGTGCATTTTGACCTGAGAGTGTTTTCGCAAACTCACCTGTGGGTGGGCTCAGATTTCTCCCCACGCCCAGAGCCCTGTATACACCGTTAGACACTAAAAGCTCCAGGCAGAGTGAGCCACAAAATTTGCAGGGATGGATATAAGATGAAAATGCAGGGTTCTTTGTTCTAAAAACAGGCAGAGAGTTTTGGCTTCTTCCCTTTCTCAGCTTACTGTGGTGTTTTTATTTACTACATGAAAAACCAAAGGGTAAATATAGACCCTTTTGGGTACCAGGAGCTCTCCCTTGTGGTTCTGTCCAGGCTGAACCCCATACCTGACTTAATCTGTCCACTCTCAGATTTCTGGCCCATGCTGGAGACACTGAGCTGAATGAGAGAGCGGTTGGCCAAGAACCTTCCCCAGGAATGCAGGGCTGCCTGGGATATGAAGCTACAGAGTTCAGCTCATACACCACTGGCCCATGAAACGTTACATGTAGAACACTCTTAAAAATACATTAGGGATTTCAAGTCCATGACCATCAAACACAAATGCTATGAATGCAGATATGTCTTAGGAACACAGAGCATCATGCGGTCTTTAACGGAACCGATGGAGCTACTCTTGACTGTAAACCTGACCTGTGTTGTCTGGCATTGTGACAGTTGACACACACCACAGGGTGTGACAGCATGCACTAAAGGATGCAGGTGTCAGAAAGGAAGAAGGAAGTGTCGGGAAGAGAGAGGGTAGAAGGATCGAGGATTGAGGATCTGACTGAAGAGAGAATTGCTCCCATGTTTGTGCTGACAGATGCTGGCTCTCCTCCATCCCTGCTAGAGCCTGCAGCTCCTGTGTCTAAATGAAAAATATTCAAAGGCAGTTGTTTTAAGTGACCAGCCACAGCGTTAAAAGAGCTTGCTAAGTATTTCCTAAATGTATGTGCTCAGCCGTCACCCAAATGTGGACTTGAACGTCTTTGCCTCTGCTTTGAGGAAGAAGAGGCAGCTTAAGTCAAGCTCTTGATTCTAGATGTTAACAAGCTCCAGGTAGACTTAGGAGAGAGAATTGTTCATGTGGCTCTGTCTGACATCCATTGGCTGGAAGCAGTCTGTCAAGATTTCTTTTTCTTTCTTTTCATTATCACGAAAGCAAAAGGACGTCATGTAAAGTCTTCCCTCTCTGCCTGAGACCTTCTTAAGACAACAGTGAGAGAGAAAATAAGCTGAGATTTCAGGCAATTCCTGGGCAGCAGCTCCAGTTTCCCACTGGGTCATTAGAGTCTAACATATAGACTGCAAGTGCTTCCTTCTTCTTCTATAGAGTCCGTAAGAGGAAAATCCAGTGAGATCCCCGGGAACAAAGACAACACAATAAAAATGTAAGATAAAATTGGAGTCTGGCAGTAATACACCCTTGGGCCAAGATCTGTGAGGCTGACTTTCCAAAAAGAGATTAAAGAACAGACATCCTTCCTGGATGTTCAGGAAAGTTCTGGTCATTTAGATCAAGACCAGGCTTGTTTACTTAGCAAGAAAGATGTTCTTATTTCTGGCCCGAGATTCCCTTACCATCTACTTCCTGATTTGTGTCTACCACTGTCCACCAAACACTGATGCCTGGGGGAATTACTCTCTACTTACCCTGTGTAACTTCAGCTTCCAGAACTCACACAGGCTCGGACGGTTAACGTAAGTGCCTCCTTCGAGCGCAACACTTCCACAGAGAGTTGGCTGAAGGAGGTTGTTGAGAATATTCAACCCAAGGATATGCCTTCCATGATGCCTAATTTGGAAACTGGCAACTTTACTCCCATGTGCCCATCCATCCACCTACCAAACATTCATTCTTATAGTCACTGGAAAAAATTATCAGCCACAAGCATTCATGGATCTAGCTGTATGCATCTACTAGTACAGAAATGAAGGGATGGGGGTGGTGATGATAAAGGAGTGGGAAGGAAGTGATTTTTGTCAAGCCTTTGCTTACATACAAAATAGTCTAATGCATTAAATTTAATAGAGATGTGCTCTGTCTGCTGGGTTGAAGCTGCACTCTAGACCGTCCATGTAGAATGGTCTGACATGGATCATGAAGAACAGAGATAGTGGTGCTCAACAAAGACATCTGAAGTCTGCATAGGACTCACAGCAGGTTGGCATAGAGAGGGTATTGGCTATTGTCATTCTACTTCCTGGAAAGTCTCTGGGTGCCTGGTTTGTTACACAACAATGGACCGGTGTGCCTTTCTCCTGTGCACTGTTCAATCACCACCGTCCCTTTGGAGTGGTCTCTTTCATCTGTCCCTTATTTGTCTTTTGGCAGCTGTGTCCCCTGGCTGACTCATTGTGAGGTCACAATCTGAGGGAAACAAAACAACAAAACCCAACGAAGCCCCGACTCTTGTTCACATTGAATCAAAGTTCAGCTCTCAGAACGGCCTCTCCACTCATGACCACTGAGAGATTACTCAGAGCCCATTTTCACTGACAAATTGCACACACAATTAAGGGCAGGATCCGTCATCTTGTCCTGGGAGTCAGAAGAAAAGGAGCAAACCACACTCTACTTAGCAAATTCATTGCCTTGGACAGCAAAGGCCCCTTCCGAATAGGAACATGGACAGGCTACAATAATGAGAGTCATTTCCTGCAGACTGTGGATCCAGTCTCTTTTCTTAGCAGATGTACGTCACACTGTGGAGAAGCAGCCAGGCCTTTGGCAGAGTCCGTAGCTGTGACATTAAAAGCCAGTGAGTCACATAAGACAGTCCAGCTTCTGGGTCAGATGGCAGTGGGGGGTGGGGTTAAAGAGGACACTGAAGACTCTTCTAGACTTTTCTGCACTGAGAAATACTTGAAAAGTCAGCAGACCTGATGATAAAGTGTTTGCTGTGTAAGATGAAGACTTGAATTCGAATCACCAACACCCATGTTTTAAAACTGTCAAGCATATACCACAGGGCTGTCACCCCAACACTGGGAAGGCAGAGACAGGGGGATCCCTAAGACTTGTTGGTCAGCCAGCCTAGCCAAATCAGCTGTCTAAGTATCACTAAGAGATTCTTTTCCTCCCTGTCCCTGACAAAAATTAGTTAGATGTCTCCAGAGGGACAATACTCAACAATGGCCTTTGTTCTCTACATTCATCTCTATGAGCACACACATATGCACACATTTTCTCTCTCTCTCTCTCTCTCTCTCTCTCTCACACACACACACACACACACACATACACACACACACACACACACACACATATACAGAGACACTATATACACACCATACACACATACATGCATACATTCACGTCCTCCTACATACCACATACACATGCACACATAAACGACACACACACTCACGCACCCACCCCAGCACACATATGGAATATTCTCAGTTGCAGTCTACTGGAGAGGGGATCCAAGTTGAAAAGGCAGTCACAATGGTCTTTAGGATACCAACCTTGCTGCTATTATTCATGAGGCCCCAGAGTACACATAATTCATATATTCACACCATACAGATATTCCAAAAGTATGAAAACACCTTAGAGAAACTAATTTGTAAATGGACTCAAAACCTCCAAGATTTCTGTTTAAACAACAAAGCCCTTCCATAAGCACAGAGGCAATGATTCTCAAACTCTAACCTACCATGTTACCAGGGAGACTTGTTAAACAGTCCTGTTCCCCAGCATTTCTGGGGTCATGAGTCTGGGAGAATACCAAGGATTTATATTTCTTACAGATTTTCAGAATTTCCTGATCTAGAGACCCTGCTTTGAAAACCACTCTGCCAAAAAATAAATACTTCTCACCATCATTGTTTTATAACACACACACACAGCTCTTTCCTTTCCCTATGTAATACAGATGGAGAAAGTTGAAATACCTGAGAAGGGAGTCCTCTAACCCTGCTGTCTAACAGATCTCCCAGGGATCTTGTTAAACTCTGATCCCAACTCAAGAGGCTGGGGACTCTTGGGTGGGGTCTGAGACTGTGTTTTCTTTCTACTCCCAAATCATGTGTGGCTGCTGCCTTGGACCCACAGAGTCCATCCTCAGCTGTCATCTGAGGGCAGGTCACTCTTTCATGGCATGCATATTTCATGGCATTCTGCTTAAGCAGCCCCCCCCCCCACTGCAAGCTAAGCACCTTGTATGGAGGGAGCATATTTTCAATTCCAAAACAATTACATTAGACTGGAAGGTCCTTTGCATAGAGGAAGGTTATGTGTTGGACTATGGCTATAGCTCAGTGGAAGAGTGCTTATCTAGTATGCACAGAGCCCTGGACTCTGTCCACAGAGCTGCATAAAACTGGGTATGGTGACACACACCTGTAATCTTGTCACTTAGAAGGTTGAAGCGGGCAGATCAGGAGTTCAAGGTTATACATATATATATAAAGTTTGAGCCTAACATGGGAGACATAAGACCTTGTCAATAAGTAGATAAATAATAGATAGATAGATAGATAGATAGATAGATAGATAGATAGTTGTGTGAATTTAGCAATTCAACATATTCCTAGCATCTATTATTAATGTCTTTACAGCAGAGTTTTTAACCATCAAAGATATAAAAATAAAAGTGACAAGCTGGCCCTAAATACAACAGCCACTCCTTATAGGCCTTTAATTCAAGCATTTTGGAGGCAAAGACAAATAGACCTCTGTGAATTTGAGGCCAGCATGGTCTATGTGGTGATTTTCAGGACAACCAATGATATATAGAGAGACCTAGACTCAAAAAACAAACAAAACCAAAAG
The DNA here is from genome assembly GCA_021653895.1 of Mastomys natalensis. Taxonomy (NCBI): domain Eukaryota; kingdom Metazoa; phylum Chordata; class Mammalia; order Rodentia; family Muridae; genus Mastomys; species Mastomys natalensis. Next base: position 85,447 of record JAJTUV010000468.1, read on the forward strand.
CACCAAATTAAGTGGTGGGTTGGATGGAGGAGAGAGAGAGAGAGGGGAAGAGAAAGAGAGAGAGAGTAGAGAGCAGATGGATAGATCCATGAGAATAGATGACTAGAAAGATGATAGATGATAGATAGATAGATAGATAGATAGATAGATAGATGATAGATACAGATGATAGTTGATTGTTAGATAATAGCTAGATGATCGATGGCTAATAGATTGGTACCAGAGAGCTAGACAGATGAAGATAGATAGATAGATAGATAGATAGATAGATAGATGATAGATAGATGATTGATAAGTAGATGATGATAGATAGATAGATAGATAGATAGATAGATAGATAGATAGATAGATAGATAGATGATGGATGCATAGATAGAAAGATAGGTGATTGATAGATATATAGATGATAGATACAGGTGATAAATGATCAATGGTTAATAGATTGGTACCAGAGAGCTAGATAGATGATAGGTACATAATTGATAGATCACTGATGGACAGATATGCATGTATTCTTGAATAAACTCATCTCTTAAGATTAGTGAACTGATTTTATTGATTCTGTCTCTTGGTATTTCACAAGTGAAAATCTACAAAAAGTGGAGGAGAGTTTGGTCCTTATTTTCAGCAGCTAGTTTGAGAAGAATCCTGAATTCCTGAGATCTTTTTTTCACTACCAAAGATGAGGGTTGTCGCTACCCTCGTCCGATCAGCAGAATAAGGCAACGGCAACCATGTTCTTCTTCAAGCAGTTTATTCAGGCTTCCTTGTTACAGCAAGCTTGCTCCTTCCTCCTCCTTCCTCCCTCTCCTCCTCTCGATTATTCCTAGCAGCCCCTTATATACATTGCCTTAATCCCATCAGCAGCTGCCACGCTGTCACTGTTAATTGGCTGTTCCATATGATATGAGATGGCTGAAGCACAAACCTTTTCTCTTTAATAAGCCACAGCCTCAGTGCCTACTCATGCTTGCTGGCTACATGCCAAATGCCATCTTTTAATGGCAGGGAGAACTGCTTCCTACAGAGGGTATATTTTCTACTTTCAGTGATGCAAACTCTCTAGAATCAACCAGATTTTAAAGACCATGCCAAAGTACCATCCTGCCATAGTTTCATTGTCAACTTGACACACTGAGGAAAGGGAATCTCTGCTGAGGAATTGCTTCCATCATATTGGCCTGTGCTCATGTCAGTCGGGGCCTTATCTTGATTGTTAACTGAGGTAGGACATCCCAGCCTACTGTGGGTGGTACCATCCTTACTCAGGTGACCTGGGTATATGAAAAACCATGAGTCTGGGAGAAAGCCAGTAAGCAGCTTTCTTTCATAGCTCCTGCTTCTGCTCCTTAAGTTCCTTCCTGACTCCCCTCATCACTGATCTGTAACCTATAAGATGAAATAAACTTATTTCTCCTAGACTTGATTTCGAACATGGTACTTCATCACAGGAACAGAAAAGCAAATTACAACACATTCAATATTCAGATGACTGAAGAATATGGACACACATGTACATATGCATATATGTACATGTATATGGATGAATAGATGATTATATAAATATATATTACCCTTTTGTGTTGCCAGTTACATTCAAGAGCAGTTAGTGCTGACTAATGTAATTAAGCCTGTGAGTGGATACACTTTAGTGGTATTATCAAACGTTTCCATGGTTTGGAGGAAGAAGTTGGCAATCTGTAAGCATGAGAAATCCAAACAGTTGCTAACTGACTTGGCAATCTTACCTTGCAAAATTACTTTCTGGGAATAAAATGAGACAAGACTGCATTGGAGCCTAGCAGCTTTCTACTCCAGAAGAATCGGGGAGCAAGATATTCGCTTTGTAAACTGGGAATGGATACTTACATGATGGTTTACTAATGCATCTAAGTGTCACTGTATTTGTAAAGATGGCATTCCAAAGGCCTGTGCACAGAGAAAATGAGGGTGACAGGCTCCAGTGATAGTCTTCAATAGGACCATAGAGAACATCCTAACAAAGAGTCAGAGCTGTGGCTCCATCAGGGAACTCATGTTATGGACCAATCCCAGCTACTGCTTTCATTTCTAGGTTCTGTGGAAGTCAGAGATTCTGGAGCTGGAGGGGTGATTCTTCAGCTAAGGGTACTTGCTGCTCTTGCAGGGGGCCTGAGTTCAAATCCTAACACCCATGCCAGGTGGCTCACGACTGCTTGTAACTCTAGTTCCTGGGGATTCAATGCCCTCTTCTGGCCTCCATTGACACTGCATGCACATGCACATGTACAGGTAACACAACACACACACACACACACACACACACACACACACACAATAAATCTCTTTTGAAAGTAAGATAATTAGAACTTGAATCTGGGTTCTACCTCTTTGCAGTGGTCTACTAGCAGACCTATTGTATTTCTGATCTTAAGTTTTTCTTTCTCGTTGCTCTCTGCCCTCACTCAGTATTGTCAATGAGAGACAGCGCAACTGGAGATATTGTAAATACATCCCTGTTTGGTGGACAAGAGTACACAGTGGCTTCTCCTTCTCTGTAGTCAAATTCCCAATGAGGGAACCTAAGGGGAAAGGGTTTAGTTTAGGCTTAGAATACAAGGAGATATGGTCCATCTTGGTGCGGGAGGCATGGAAACAGGAGCGTGGAGTGGCTACCCTCAGGAAGCAAAAGGCAGACAGGAAGTGGGGCTGGACTATCCAAATCAAGGCCCACCTCGAGGAACCCATGTCCCCCATTGAGTTCTGCCTCTTAAAGGTCTCACCACCTCCCAAAACAGCAGCAACAGCTGTGGACCACCTGCTCAGACATGTGGGTCTATGAGGAACATTCCACGCTCAAACCACAGGGAAGTGATACACTCAGATGTTCCTACAGGATGCCATTGACAGCCTCTGTGCCTTGGGCGAGTGGCTCAGGAAGCTTATACCTCAGTTTCCTCTTGAATACCATAAGGAGATAAATGCCCATAAAATAGAGTATAAAGTATTCAGAGGCATTTGCCATGGCACCTCCCATACTGGCTGTGTTCAATTGCAGTCATTACTGTCTGTCTATCCAAGAGCCATGGGGAGGAGGAGAGTCCATTTTTCATACTGCTATACAGACTGAGGGAGCAAGGGACCCAGGATTCTAGAAGGTAGCCTAGAGATTTATGTCTGGGGGGGGAGAGAGAGAGAGAGAGAGAGAGAGAGAGAGAGAGAGAGAGAGAGAGAGAGGAGAGAGAGAGAGAGAGAAAGAAAGGAGAGAGAGAGAGAAAGAGAGAGGGAAAGGAGAGAGAGAGAAAGAAAGGAGAGAGAAAGAGAGAAAGGAGAGAGAGATAGAAAGAAAGGAGAGAGAAAGAGAGAAAGGAGAGAGAGATAGAAAGAAAGGAGAGAGAGAGTGAGAGAGAGAGAGAGAGAGAGAGAGAGAGAGAGGGAGAAGGAGAGAGAGAGGACACTTGGAGAGTTCACCCAATACAACTAAGGTCAGTTCATCTACTCCTAGGTTTAGAAAAAAAAAAGAGACAACGCCATCCCAAATTCAAACTACTGCCACTCAGACAGAGGCACACAGTGGTTCATTCCCTGTCGAACGGGAAGTGCGGCTTGTGAAAAATGACTTCAAGGGGAAAGAAATTAGAGCCAAAACAGACACCATTTCTCAGTGTTCACTATAATTACTAGTGCAACAGTCAGCCTTTCACTTTGCATTGGAGGTTGGAGTAACTGGATAGTTGCTGCTGGATTTTCTAGAAACAGAGTGGAGAAGGTGCCAATGTCTTCCTTGTCACCTCAGCCCATATGAATGAGTAAGAACCCTTAGGGAAGGGGTAGGGGAAGATCCCAATTGTCTGAGATGAATGGTCTCTCTTATCCCCATCTCCCTTAAGAAACATCTGAAGAGTAGCGGGGAGATGGCTGTCAGCAAAGGGCTTGCCACAAAAGCATGGTGACTTGAACTCAACTTTCAGAATCCACACAAAAAATGCTGAGCACACAGTGGGTGCTTCTAACCCCAGCAGTGAGGAGACAGAGGCAGCCAGATCCCTGGAGATCACTGAGCGGCAAGCCTAGCCTACCCATAATGCTCCAGTGGGACCTTACTACAAAAGAACTAGGCAGACAGTGTGGGAGGAATACACTCTGCCAGTCCACCCTACATACACAGACACACATATGCACGCTCACAACCGCATACACACACACAAGCACGCTCACACATATGCATACACCCACTTATGCACACATGTACGCACATAAGCAAACATACACACACATAAGCACACACAGACGGACGTAAAAAAATGTCCAGAGGAAACTACGCTGCAGAGATGGAATCCTGTTCTCTTTTGTCCATTATTTTCTCTAACATCTCTAAAAGGAACATTTCTCTAAAGTCCAAAAGGTGACTAATGCGTGCTGGATGAACACATCCATCTGTGCCTATCAGGACTTCAAAATCTATGCCCACATCAAGATATGCACTGGAACAGCTGGCCCTTTAAAAGAAAAACCAACGAGGCTATATTTATGAATTAAAATGTTTTTTCTTTTGAGAATAAGTGCAGAGGAGGCTTATGTTCTATTCAAGTTTGGTAAGAGAATCTCCCGGGAGGAGGATGAGAACATCACAGAGAGGAATATCACTCAACAGGTTTCTACATTCTTACAATTGATGCTGACCGAAGAAAGAATGTGGGTGTGTTTTAAACTTGGAAATGAATTACAGATGTGTCTGTCCTTTTTCTGGATGAAAAAAAAAATACCTATTCACACTGGAACAATTTCCCCAAACTTTCCAAATAATGCCTTCAAAAACTCCTGCTGCGGGCAGGAGTGCACAGTTATTAAAACGCTTACTGTGGCTCAAAACTAGTTTTTGCTCAGAAGATAAAGACACACAGCAAGAATCAGGCACGAAATTTTAGATTAAAAATTTTTTTTTTTCTTCAAAGAAGATATCAGGCTTAAAAAATGTAAACGTTGCCTGGAGAGATGGCCCAGTTAGTAAAACATCCACAGTATGGGGTAAAGGCCTGAGTGTGGTTCCTCAGAACCCACGCAAAATCAGCCACTGTTTACCCACTGCTGACACACGTGGCTCCATGGACAGTCCAACACAGGGGTCATCACAGATGGCCCTGTTTAAACTGAATTGGTAAGAACCAACCCCAAAGTTCATGGCTCTAAAAAAAGGGACTTGTAAAGAGGACCCCAAGTTGACAGGATGGAGGGAGGTGAGAGGTTGAGGAAGTGGTAATCTGGATGTACATGCACACTTATGTAACTGCCAAAAGACAGAATTAATTACAAAAATTAATTTTAAAAAGTGAGCCCAACACCACTCATATCTGTAACCCTGGCCCAGGGGCAGGGACAGGAGGATCCTGGAACCTACTGTCCAGCCAGTCTAGACAAATTGGGAGCTGTCAAGTTCAGTGAGAAACTCTGACTGAAAAACAAGATGGAAAGCAACTGAGGAATACCCTCAGTATCAATCTCTACCCTTGACATACAAGTACATGCATGCACACCCTACACACTCACACACACACACACACACACAAGAGAGAGAGAGAGAGAGAGAGAGAGAGAGAGAGAGAGAGAGAGAGAAGCATAAACAGAGAGACAAAGACATACAGAGAAAGAGACAGACAGACAGAGACACACAGTGAGAAAGGGAGACAGAGAGATAGACAAACAGAGACACACACAGAATGAGAGAAAGAGAAACAGAGACACACACACACAGAGAAAGAGACAGAGATGCACAGAGACAGAGACTATAGATGCACAGTGAGAGAACAGGTGGTAGACATATGGGCTTGATGAATTCATTTGTTGACATGGTATAGATTTTAGTATTTCTATAATAAAAATGTAATACTCTCTTATGCATTTTTTAATAAATGTGTAATTAGTAATTTTACTCCCCTAAAAATTACATGACATCACTCATACTTCACTTCAGTGTGTGTTGGAATTAGGCCAATCAATTTATTTTTAATGGACTAGAGGAGAAATTCTCAGTATATCCTCAAGACTTCTGGTTTGCCACCAGCCTTACTCAGTGTGTGATGGATAGTTTCTATTTTAAAAAATGGCATTTGTTGTGATATAATTTAAATTACTTTTCTGCCAGGAGCATGCGTTCTGCAGAGTTACAATTATGCAAAGGGAAATTACAAATCATATTCCTACTTTATCTTCTTTTACAGTCCTTGTTGCAGCTACTTTTGCTCAGGTACAATTACGTTAGAGAAAACAAGATGCTGAGTGTATATTAAGAACAATTCTACAGAGAGAATTCATTATGGCTTTTGGTTAATTACAAGAGAAAAATGGAAGCCAATCTAAGAAAAAGCAATACTTGGGGTTCAGAAGTAACAAGACTCCCATGTAAAGCACTGAGCCCAATCAATAATGTAGAGTTTCTACAACCCCGCTTAACAATACAAGTCATTGTATAGTAACTGTATGTTTAAAAGAAATGCACTTAGATCTACTCACTTACTATAAATAGTATACATGCTTATTGTAAAATATTTAGAATATAAACAAGACACAAAAATAAATAAAGACCACCCCTACCCTGGGTGCAGTGACGCCAGAAATTTTCATGAGTGACATTGTGCTTCGTTTCCATCAAGTCCGTAAATAGCAATAGTTTATTCACTTTTATGAAATTAGCATTGCACTGTAGGTTCTAAAAGTCTCCGATTCATAGATGTCTATTTTAGTGTGTGTGTGTGTGTGTGTGTGTGTGTGTGTGTGTGTGCGTGTGTAGTAGAAATTATTTAAACCACCATATTTGTTGCTGTATGATCTCCTCCCCAAAGGAGACCAGTAATGGAAACCACAACTCAATAATTATGGTATAAATCGCATGTCTAGATTGGGCAGATTTACCACTACACTACTCTAATCCCCAGCTATGAGATCCCTTATAACTTGCGGTTTATCCAGGCTGCGTGCTTGTCCAGCTCCGGCTCCTCCGCAGTCAGCTTCCTTCTACTGCTGGCTTCCTTCCACTTCTGCTTCCTCCTGCTTCTCCCCCTGCTTCTACTTCTGCTTCTACCTTTTATATCCAATTCCTCTCACTCTCTCCTCCCTAGGCCTTTTTCTCCACCTCCCCTTCTACTGCCCAATCATTGGTTCTAGCCTTTATTTTACAAGTTTTAATTGGACAGAAGGTTTACAAGATGTCACCTGTGTGTAGATTCAATCATCCTCTGCAGCCCTTCCCAGGAAAGTGAAACTAGGATCAAAATACAAGGCTGGGGCTATACACTGGGAACTAGGATCAAAATACAAGGCTGAGGCTATCCACAACATGTGTGTATGTGTGTGTCTGTGTGGGGATATGTGCAAGTGAGTGTAGGTGCCCACAGAGGCCAGAAGAGGGAGTTGGATGCCTTGTATCTAGAGTTATACCCAAGTGTGAGCCCACCTGACTACCTCACAGGAGTGCTGGGAACCAAATGGAGACACTATGGGAGAGTATCAAGTGCTCTTAACTGCTGAGCCCTCTCTCCAGCCCCCAAACCTTCTGGTTTATGATCTGATTCTTTATTGGAAAATATACGGTCAAATTTCTGCCATTTTAACAACTACAGATTCTTTGCCAAATGTTCTACCTACACCATGATTTATCTCACCCACCACGGCTCTAAGGAACATAGAGGTTTCCATTCTCCCAATTACAAATGAAGTTACAATCAATAAACCTATGAGAATTTTTTTCCCACATCTTTATTTCGCTTGATGAATCATTTAAAATCAAATTTCTGGGCCAGCCAGCAACACATGTATTTTCTGAAGTATTTGTGAAATACATGATAGGAATGTCTAAATGTTTTTAGATTCCTATCCACAACTCCAGTGGCCCGGATTCATGGCATGCTGTGTGATATCTCTCTCTCTCCTCTGTCTGTCTCCCTCCCTTTGTGTATGTGTTTGTGTTGGAGATTGTATATGTTTATGTGTATAGGGGTTGGGTCATGATGTGTGGCTTACATCCAGGGCTTAATGCATGCTAGATAAACACTGAGCTATAATTGCCTCAACCCTAATTTCATTGGTTAAAAGAAACACACAATTTGTGATCTGAAAAGTGATAATGGCATCTCCTATAATTTAAGTTTTCTTTATTCATGAGATTAAAAAAAAATCTGCCTGGGCTATGGCTATTTTCCATATTAACTATTCTGTCTCTATACCCCCCAGCCCCCAATTGGGGAATGGTCTCATATTATAGATCAAAGTTATTTGGAACTTACTATACAGCCCAGGCTGACTTTAAACTTAAGAGGATTCTCCTGCCTCAACAGTCTTGGTCTTTTTTAAAGCACTTACTTTAAACATGTCCAATTAAATCCAGATACCCTGTCCAAACCTCACTACCTGCACAGAGATCAGGCTAAGTACAGCAAATGAATGTTACAGCATCCCTGCTTCCTTCACGGGTCAGAAAGACACACACAGGAATGTCTAATCCCAATCTATTCTTTAAGCATTCTGTGGATGTCTGTATATTTTGCCCCCAACTGCAAAGGCAAGAAGGAAACTTTCCAGGGACCAGTGTGGACAGTGGGAATCTGGGGCTGGCCCCTGACCGACAAACCCACCAGGTACAGGAGAGAGAGAAAGAGAGGAAAAGAGCCTCCCCACAAGCAAAGGAGTGCCTGTTAGGACATCTATGACTCAGGGACAGCTGAAGGAGAAGATGATAGAACCTGAAGGACATTATGAAAGCTACCAAGGGTCTGAGCTAGATCAATTACAGCAGGAGAGCTAGTGGCCTATTTCTGTGGAGGGCATCGGCCCAGGAAGCTTGGGGTTTGGTTAAGTGGAGGGAAGGAAGGCAACATTTAGAGTCCTTTTGGGGAGCAAAACTGAAAGAGGTGTGTGTGCGTACACATAAACATGAACATGTATCAGGCCCAGGACAGCTACAAGACACCGGGCATAGTTTATTTCACAGAGAGTGGAATATTTACTTATAAAAACATAGGCACAGAAGAAGGCAGTCTGTTTGAGGAGCTGTAAAGAGCCCTAAAGCCACACTGTTGTTATGAGACACATCGTTTCCTCCAGTGTTTGCCACTCCCTAAACCTAGCCCTTTGCCATGTGACTTAGCAGCTCTTGCGATCAGAATGGGTCCACAGCCATGATGGCTTGACTCCAAGCCCATCATTGGCCAATGGTTTGATAACGATTGTGCGCTGGGCCCCGTCTCTAAAGTCCAAAAAGTGTTTCCACATTTATCAGTTGGAAAAAAACTGTAACCTCCTCCAGCAGTTTGGTGTCTCTCCAAAAGATTGAGACAGTCACAGTTCTGAACTGAACAAATTTTGCAACCTGAAGCTAAACCAGCTAGGCCCAGCGTAAATCAGTCTTCAGCCACTGAGTTAGATGGGTCTTGTTGAGTTAGGGTACGCATGTCACACAGCATTATCGTGTAAATGCTAACGGATATACTGATATAACCCATTCCGTTCCCAGATACAGTTGTGACCATTTAAATACACTTCAAAAGAAATTTGGTTAGACCAGTATCCTGTTTACGAACCAGAAAGCAGGGTCATAAAACTAATATAAGCGAAGATGACATGAAGCCTGGATCTTCCCACTGCAGAGACACCGCATCAGCTGCGGCTGTAGATGGATTTCCTATCGGTATGAACACACTCACATTCCATAGAAGACATCAACCAGCCTAACTGGACAGCAGTGAACAGCCATGTCTGCTCTTGCAGAGGACCTGGGTTCTGTCGCCAGCACTCATGTGGCAGCTCACAACCATCTGTAACTCGGGTTCCAAGGATCTAAGACCAGGCACACAAGTGGTACACATATATACACGCAGGCAAAACGGTCATAAAATAAAAATAAATCTTTTTTTAAAGAAATCAGCTAAGGAGTCAACGGGGCTGATACTGCATTTTAATGAAGTGATATAATAGATGTGAACTGAGCTCTCTGTTAAAACAAGAACATTTTTATCCCCGTTGCCTTCTCCCAGTGTTGTGGGCAGGCAGTAACCTATTGAGTGGCATGTAGGATTTTAATCTGGTTGCTACAGGCCCCCGCATTCTGCTCATTAAGATAAAGAAAGGTTTGTCAGGAAAATAGTCTATTAGGTGGTAATTTTCTTTCACATGCAAATTAAGGGATAATTAGTTTGACTATCAGGAGATGTAGAATCTGTGTGTTTGACATATTTTCATATGTAGTCAACACCAAAAGTTCAAGTATCTTTTCAGGGAAGAGAAAGGTTCTTTGAAAGTTAAAGCAGATTAAACAATATTCTGTTCTGAAAACACGCTATGCAGGTAAATATCACAGCGGCATAAATTTAGCTCGGTTTTTTAAAACTTGTTAATATTTTGAAAGAGCTGACAGAAGTCTGAGTCTCCCTTTCTTTCTGTAGAGACATGTGTTGTTCCAGACACCATTGAGCTGGGATTTAAACATTTCGGATAATGAGGGGCAAATTCTGTGTCTCTTGGTAGCTTGAAGGAGCGCTTCTGTTTCCAACAGTTTTGAAGAGAAAGAGAAACAATTTTTGTTTAGAGGGCTTAGGAGCCAGCTTCAGGGACATCCTACCTCTGTGAGGGACACTTCTGTCTTCTCCCAGATTTTCAGTTTGTGGAGACAGTTAAAGTATGTTTTGTGATGAAAACATACTAATGTCCAAGACTCAAGACAGGGCAAGATTCAGGAATTAAAAATGCCTGAGTTTGAATTTCAAGGGATTTCCTTGGTAAGGGATGTGTTGCCCCGCCCCCTTCAACGGAGCCTCAGCCCTTGGGATGGGGCACCTAGCAGCATCTTGTCAGAGATGGTCTCTAGATCTGGAACTAACTCCTCAACCATGAGGGTACTTTACCTAAAAAGGAGTTTACAAAATCACCCCCCCACACACACACAAACACACACACCTCTGAGTGCAAATTTAACAGTTTAATTCCACTGGGCTAGGCTATGAATAAATTGTCCTTATTTAAAGGAATAAAGTGCTATATAATTCAAACCATACTAAAAGTTGAGAGATGAGTGACTGTCATTTCAAAATAGTAGCCAATTTGGTTCACAGTGTCTTGGCATAAGGACTGATATCAGTCTGTTTTCGAAGGCGGGAAAAATAATTATAAACATGTTTTGCTAACCGCGTCTCAATTCTTTCTACAATGAATTGGTCCATCTTACGGTTTTGAAAGGTCTGGGACACGGGTGGCCCGAGGGAGGACACAGAAATTACTGAGCGAGCTCAAGGGAGATCAGAGTAAATAATACGAGTTCATGGATAACGTCAGTCAGAGCCAAGGGTGACAAGTGGGCATGGAAGGCACCTCCTACGTCATGAAATATGAGCACAGATTGCCAATTCCTACAGAATAAGACTGAACATGTACTGAAACGAGTATATCCAAAACTAAGGAAGTGGAGAGGAGACCAAGCAAATGGTGGACACCCACGTGGAGCTGGGGACTCGAACTGCTTACCGCTACATCAGGGAGTGTTTAGCTGAGTGGCAGAGTAGAAATGTGATTCCTGAAGAGCAGACCAACAAAAGTGTAGGAAGTCTGGGGCTGATGGCTCAGAGGGAGAGCACTTTCTTAGCGCTCGAGACCCAGTTTCAAAATTCATTCGGAAACCCTGAAGACTGTATTTATCAGTGATTTTTATATTGCTGTGATAAAATGCCATCGCCAAAAGCAACGTAAAGACAGAAAGCGTTTATTTGGCCTCTTGGTTCAGAGAGATAGCGCCCATGATAGTGGGAAAGAGACAGTGAGGGATGGGGGGAGGGGGATGGGGCAGGAGATGGCTGGTAGTAGTATCATCCATACAAAGGAAACAGAGAGTAGGGCCAGGAAATGTAAGCTAGGCTGCAAGCCTTCCGAGCTCCCACGAGTGGCACACTTCCTCCAGCAAAGATCCTAGTTCTAAAGTTTCTATAATCTGCTCTAAACAGCCCTGCCAATTGGAGATCAAGTGTTCAAATACATGACCCATAAGGGACATTTCTTATTCTAACCACCCAAACCCCTTACAGAACAAGCAATGTTAAGCAGGAGGAACCCTCCATAAAAGTGCATTCTGCTGTCTCGGGATTCCTGGCTCTCAAAACTGCAGTGGTAACAGTCGTGGAAGTCTCCACAAGTTTTCAGAAAGTCTGTCACAACCCAGACACTGCTTTTGTTGGCTCACTGGTGACCAAGTCACCATATAACAGTGCTCTGGGATGCCTACCTTCAGGTTCCTGAAATCCTGTCTTTGCTGAGTGAATAGCCCTTTGTCTTTAAAATCCATAAAAGCCAGTCTTTCTTTTTTTGACTCCTGTCCTTTCTTTTTCCCCAGTATTGGGTGAACCTAGAGCCTTGTGCATGCTAGCCAGGTACTCTGCAACTGAGTTAGAACTCAAATCACTTCCTCCTGTTTCTTTTGAGACAAAGTCTCACTAAGTTGTTCAGGCCAGCCTCAAACCTGCAATCCCTGTGCTTCGGCCACTTGCGTATTCTAGGCCTGGCTTAAGGCCCAATCCTAAATGCTCCTTCTTTTGATGAAATGAGGTGAGCACCTCCAGGGTTCATCACACCCTGGGGTATGGCTCCACCAAAGAATGAGAAACAAAACAAGCAGTTTCTCACCAGCCTCTTAGACTAGGAAAAAGGCAGAGCGCAAAACCACAGTGTGGCTGCCTTGGTGCCAAAACTCAGCAGGATTCATTTCCTATGCACTTCAGGTTTTTTCCTGAGTGACTCTCATTGGTTCTCCATTTCCTCCTGTGGCTTTTCCCAGGGCCAGACTGACCAGCTCGGCTGAATTCAAATGAGCAAAGAGAGCTCTAAATCAGGCTGAGGAGTACCGAGTCTGGTTTTTCTCATTCTGTCAATCTCAAGTAAATAGCCAGGCCAAGCACGTTGTCAGCAGAGCCTGTACGTCTTTACTGGTTGCTGGTAACCCAAGTTAAAAAGGCAACTCGCTGAAGAGTCACTCCCCCACCTGTGCAATCTCATGCATGGGTACGCAACACACACACACACACACACACACACACACACACACACACACACACACACCAGCCCGCAGGCAAATAGCTCTCCTTGGCAGCATTTCACTGTTCAGCCCAGGAGGGAATTTGATAAAGTGTATTACTGGGTGGCAACATTGGGGTCTCAGCTTTCGTCAGATCACAGTGGGATAATGAAATTAGAATCCACCTATGACTTCCATTTTACCCCACATGGTTCACAGACACCCATAGGCACCGTGTCAACCCACATCTCAAGGCAGTTAAAGTCCTAAAATCTATGCTCTTCTCCCCCATTGCACACAACCCTGTCAGATTGGAGATAAATTATAAAGAACAATTTCTTGATTTGACCACTCTGGTAGCTGTGACAGAATCCAGCTCCACAGTAAGACTCGATGCCATCAAAATGCGTAAATAACCACACGGTTGCATGCCAAGTTTAGCAATGCAAGTAGTCTCCCTGGCCAGTCTATGAATAGCACAGTCATTGTTGGGACAGAGCCACCGTATGACAAGGACTTATATGCCCTGTCTCCTGTGACAGGGCCTATTTCTGTCACTAAAGCATCTGTGGCTGGAGTATTTGTGATAATACCATATTTTGTCTGCTCAGCATGGAAAAAGATGAGAGCTGTCTGCAGATCACAGGTGTTGGATTCGATTTTGTTACAGAGATCGAATCCCTGGAAATTTTCTTATTCTGCCTGCTTCCTTTGCAAGGTGCCTCTCTGGAGCACTCCTAGGTCATCGATAATATTTGAAACGTCTTTATAGTCAGGGGCGAGATTTATAGTCAGGGAGAGAGATTAGCTGGCAAAGTGTTTGCAGTGCAGGCCTGAAGATTGGAGTCCCACCCCAGCACCAGTGGAAGAAAGCCAAACATGGTGGTATACGACTGGATACCAAGGGGGCACAGTGGGACTCACTGGCCAGCCAGCATAGTCTACTTGGCAAGTCCCAGGTACTCAGAAAAGAAAGTAGACAGCTGCCTCCAAACGATACCTAAGACTGACCCCTGGTTTCCACATAGCTGTGTATACACATGTACCACATAATTATATACTCATGTGAACATGGACAAACATGTACATGTGCACACATGCACACATGCATATAGACTAAGGAGTAGACAACTTTATACCACTTACTGGTCTGATACAGCCCCCTCTCAGCTTGTGAGGGTAGCCCCTGATGAGGCTTGCTTCAGCTGCCCTTACCCTCTATATAATGGGTACTCTATGTAGCAGGCAATTGAATATACCACCCAGACCCCACTTCGGTGAAGGACCCAGGAATCCAGCCGCTGGGAGCACAGACATGGGCAGATCTTCATGGCTATCCCATTGGGGGCCACCTGGGCAGTATTCCTTTTCCACTATAAGTATTAACAGTGAAAGGCATACATGAAATGGCTGGTTATACGGAGTGGGAAGACCTGCCCGCCTCAGATCATATCGCAACTCGTCTCGGGTGCCAAGAAGCGGTGAAGGTAGCCAATTCATTGGCTAGGTCCCAGATGAACTTCTCCCTCTGTCCATCCTGCTCTCTGTCTCTACTCTTCAAAGCTCCCTATCTCCTCTGACCCCTACATTCCCATTCAGAGTGGCTGCTGCCGTCCATAGCAATCTCTAGTCTCCTGTGAGCCATCTCTCTCCTCCATCTCTTTCCTCTCTTCTAAGGCCTCCAGGCAGCCTCATGCCCAGCCTCCAACTTACACCCCTCAACAAGCCCCTGGCTTATACTGCTTCAGCCATGAGCTGCACTTTCTCAAACACAAGACACCTTTACCTTTCATCATGACACAATCACATTGGTTCTTCCTTCTGTCCAGAAAACTCTCAAAATATAGTACAGGCTTTAGCAGGGCGGAGGGGGCATCAAATATCTGTCACAAGAGATTGATTGCTGCTTTTTTTTTTAATTTTAAATGTATTTATGTGTACGTTTTGTCTGCATGAAAGCATGTGTACCATATGTCTGCCTGGTCCCCACATAGGATAGAAGAAGGCACCAGATCCCTGGAACTGGATGGTGGTGAACCACCGTGTATATGCTAAGAGCCAAACCCAGGTCTTCTGCAAGAGCAGCCAGTGTTTTTAACTGCAGTATCATCTCTCTCTTTCAAGCTCCCAGCATTTTTCATTTCAATACAAGACAGCCACACGTGATGTGTAACAAACCAAATGGACTGGGATGAGCTAACGGGAACCCTGTTTATGCTACAAGCCATGGTCCATACTATAGTTTATGTATAGTTTGGCCACACTTGCCTAAATCAGGAGTGTCCATCCTACAGATGTTGCGATATAACTTTATCCTCTACCAAAGCATTGTTCTCCATTTAGAACTACCCTGTTCACACCCTGAACTCAGGTCCTCTGGCAAGCCTGGCAAGCACATTGCTGACTTGAGGAAACTCCCAGCCTCTGATACTCTATCTTAGTGAGTAAACAAGTCCCCAGTGGATCTAAAACGGCAGGCTGCTTGTCAGAATTGCAACCAACATTGGGAAACAAGAAATGAGACCACTGTGGCCAACAGCATGTGGATTAGAACATTAGCTAGCCTGGCCATTCACCTGGCATGGGTTGCTAGCAAGCTGGCCACTTGTTTCTCCAGTTGGGGTGAGAAGGATAAATCTCTCACCAACAGCCCTCTTTCCATTCCACTCTTCTTCCTGCCTGACATCATTTACAACGGCTTGAGAAATAGATTCGTCCTGGCTGATCTTTAAAGAGGCAGTCAATAACAATATGAGAAATAATTACCATACCTGGAAAAAATAGGCATTGATTTTGGCGGCTAATGGGGCCTCGAAACTGGATTTCAAGGAAACGGGGTGCAGTGGAAGACGCTGATCGCTTGACTTGATGAATTTAACTTTTGCTGGATCAAACTGAGGCTAGAATTTTAAAATATAGACCTCTTCTAAATAATAATAATAATATAATAATAATAATAATAATAATCACAGCTCAACCCAGATGCAAATATATCGAATGAGGACTACTTTGAAGAAACTGTATGAGGTTCAGGGGGTTCAGGG
This sequence comes from Mastomys natalensis, assembly GCA_021653895.1. Taxonomy (NCBI): domain Eukaryota; kingdom Metazoa; phylum Chordata; class Mammalia; order Rodentia; family Muridae; genus Mastomys; species Mastomys natalensis. The sequence goes on from JAJTUV010000468.1 coordinate 101,515, forward strand.
GACACAGTGATAGGGAACATGGACTGTCCCTGCCTGATGACACTTGTATTCTTCTGACAAAAAGACAGCACATAATTCATTGTTTAACTATAATTAAGGCAAGTATTGCAAAAAAATAAAAAAGTGTGTTGTGGAGGGGACTGGCATGGTCTTGGGGAAGTCAAGGGAGGCTCTCTGTAAGGAAATTGCATTGAATCTATTTAAGTTGAAAGTGTTGGGGGAGAGGCAAGAATGAAGATCTCTCACTCCAAGGAGAGGCTGAAAACCAAAACTGGGGGTGGGGGCAGCATAAATATACATTTCATACATATTATATATAATACATATATATATATATATATATATATATACACATATATATATATATATATATATACACACACACACACACACACATATAAACATACACATACATGATATATACATGCATCTAGTAAATACACATTTTAAAAAAACTACACTTGGCAAAAAGTACCAGGTTCATTGCCAGACACATACAAAATGTATTATACACATTTCCAATCTCTAAGATAAATACCACAGCAGAGAAATAGCTATAGTCCCCACTGAAAACTCTAGAAATAGCCAGTCGACTTTCACAGGATGGTTTGTTATTTTTTTTGGCAACTTCTTACACTTGTTGAAGATCTATGGTCATAGCTGGTGAGCAAACACAGCTCCCATATTAATGAGTCTCTCTTTTTATTAAAGAGGTATGTGTGTGTGTGCATATATGCACGTGTGTGCGAGCACACACACATGCAGGCAGGCATGCACACGTATGCATGTACCTGTGTTTGTTTATGTGAGTTCAGTATCCACTGAGGACAGAGGAGAGTGTCAGATCCCCTGGAGCTAGGATTACAGGTGCTCCCCGGAGGAGCCATCTGATGTAGGGCCTGGGAACTGAACTCAGGTCCTCTGCAAGAACAACAGATTCTCTTAACCACTAAGCCAGCTCTCCATTGCCAAGACTGGTTCTTTTAAATGAACACACATGCTAAAACACAGTAATGTCCACTCCCATTGTTTGCTAATGCTAGGGAGGCATCTCTATTGAATTATAAAATATTGAGCACTGGGAGAATGTCTTTGGTTGTTTGGTGAGGAAGGAGCTATGTACAATGGAACATCTACAACAGGGTGCACATTTTCGATATGAGATCGTAGCATCAGCATTTTCGAAGTGATAGGGACTGAACTTCAGCCCATGTACATGCTAGGTAAGCACCCAGCTACTGGTCCAGGTCCTCAGATCATGATATTAATATTTCTCCCCATCAATGTTTTAATTTTACACATCTAGACAAGATACAAGCAAGCCATGACTCTGCTGTTTCAGTAAATAAAGTTTTATTGAGTCAGAGTCTCTCTGTTGCTCTCGCTCTCTAACTGCAGATGAGTAATTGAAGAAGAAGAGTCCAACATACGCCAATTCTGAGATATTTACAATGGAGCTTTGTAGAGCTTTATATAAAAGAATACTGGCTGGCCACCAGTCTGAATCATCAAAAGACATAATCATACCCTGACTTACAGTGTGTGCCAATGCCTGTGGTATAAAATCTTCACTACTAATTTTAAGCCATTAGGTCACCGAGTGAGGTCTTGAGAAGACAAAAAGGGGTAGGTCCCCCATTTGACTTCATCACAGAGAAACAGATGTACATAACATCAAGGAAAATGATACCTGTAAAATGTGTATTCCTCTTTTTTATAATTTAATTCATTGGAAGTTACATAATTTCTTTTCCATATGGCTTGAATTGGCTGTTTGTGCTCATCAATTTGCAAACGTAACAAAATGACATATCTCTCCTTTAAACCAATGGGATACATTGTCCAAGATGACAGTGTCTCCCTTAAACCAAAGAGATACATTGTCCATGTTTGGAGTGCAGAGATGAATGGACGGATAAAGTAAAGCTGGTCAAGGGAGTTGTGATTTGAATAAGAAGTGTCCCCCATAGGCTCATGGACTTGAACATGCGGCCCCCTGTTATTGGAGCTGTTTGGAGAGCTTAAAAGATGGAGCTCTGTTGGAGGAACTATGTCTTCTGGGGACAGGCTTTTAGGTTTTCTAATTGGGCCCTATTTTCTGTTCTTTCTCTCTCTGCTTCCTCTGTGGGGATGCAACTTGATCTCCGCACTTCCTGACTGCCAGGTCAGTCTCACACTCCCGCCGCCATGTTTCCCACTAAGAGGTCCCTTCTCCTCTAAGTTGCCTTTTGTCTGAGCATTCTGTCATAGCAACAGAAAAATATCTGATCCAGGAATCAGACAGAGCCTGTAAGAGGTGAAGAGATGAGACATCATCCTCTAAGAGGTAGGGTACCAGGAAGTCTTCTGGATGGGCAGCAGGATGATCCCTCACAAATCCAGATAGCTAAGAATCTAAGCAGCACAGAAGTGGATCAAGGTGGATTATTTTTTGCGTGTCAGGTGCCATTTGAGATATGTCACCGATTGTTAGGTTGTTAGGAAACAACCCTGTAATATAAGGTCTCAATATTACCCTGTCCTCTGCAAGGGGAATAAGAATAGAGTAAGCAATTAAACAATTCACTCAAAGATTTGCATCCTGAGCAACATAGCTGGGAAAGGCTATCATTTTTTTTTTACGACTTATTCAAGGGAATTAGAATCTGCAGAGAGGTGGGGCAGTCCACAAAGATGTATAATGACTTCTTTGTCCCAGTGCCTGGATGGTGACTCAGTTGGCAAAACCTTGTAAGTTCTAGGACTTCAGTTTCAGTCAGAAGAACCCATTTTAAAGAATAAGAAAAGAAAAACAGGATCTGGGATTGCCTGCTTAGCATCTCAGCACTGAGCAGTGGAGACAGGAGGATGTCCAGGGATGCCTGGAGAGCCAGCCTGGCCTATTTGATGTGTTTAAGGCAGTGAGAGATCCTGCCTTAAAACGAGAGGAGGGCCTTGGATCACACAGAAGCAGAGCAGACAGAATGAACCAGCTACATGGTTTTTTCTTTATTCTAACAGGTGAATCCCTTGACAATCTATTCTTGTACTTCTCTAAGTGACAGGAACAAGGGGGGAAAGGAAAGAGATGCCATGTTCTAAATGTGATGGACACCCACCATTTAAGTCCTGGGTCCCTTCCTCAGAAACTGAAGTTGGTCCCTTAGCTCTAAGTGTAGCTAATGCATCCCTCAATCACAGATCTGATTACCCTCTTGGGGAGAGAGGAATAAAGAGGAATGAACGCCCGCTAGAAGCTGTCATGGCTGCTAAGTGCATGGCAGACATCCGTGATTTAAGTTGAAATGTTACTTTTTTAGGGAGAATGAAAATCAGACAATCTTCTAATTTGGTGCATTAGGGAAGAAGAAGAAAAATGTGACAGGGAGACGGGGGTAAGTGCCTATCTCATGAGTGTCATCTCCAATGATTTGCAAACTCCACAGGTACATCCCATGCAAATTCCAGAGTGTGACCAGAAAGAGCAATAGGAAGGGATGCAAACTCACCGCCTCTGGGGCTCTGCTGCTGCTACTCTCCTCAGGACCACCTGCTGGCCCTGGCACCTCTCTCTATTACCTTTATCTCCGACATGGCAGCTACTAATAGCTGTGTCTGAGACCAATGGATGAGAGATCCTTGGACATCATTAAAAGGAGATGATTCAATGGGCAAAGTACTTGTCACACAGAGGGAGGTCCTGAGCCCAGATGGCCAGAACCTACATAGAAAGCAGACGCAGAAGCACATGCCTGTAATCCCAGCACTGTTGAGGTGATAGGAGAGATGGATGTAAAAACATCACCAAGAGGCTATGGGCCAGCCAGCCTGCTGTATGTAGCATCAAACTACAATCATACTCTGTCTCCAACAGGGTAAGGGCAAAAGCGGACATGAGTTTGACCTCAGACTACCACACACATGCTGTGGTACATGCACACCAATATTCAGACACATACTCAACACACCACGTGCACACACTCATACACACACATCATATACATATAATACATCCTGCATACAGAGATTTTTTTAAAACACCCAAGATGGGTCATTATGGTTTGTGTCAACTGGTGTTAGTCTAATTCTAGCTTCAGACAAATGGCTTAATATTTCTGTGCCTCCATTTCTGTAAGACAAGCATGTTTTCTTCTGCCCAGTGTGGTCCTTCAGCTGAAGATAGAAGAACTAATGATTTTCAAGGGCACTCATATTTTATCTTCAGCATTTCACTTCTGCAACCCCCTCCAGCTTCTCTACCACCCCATGAAGGTGCTATTACTGTTTTGTCTACTTTGCACACAAGGAGACGAGGGGATGGAGGAATCAAGGAGTATAGCCTGAGTCACGAGCTAAACTACAAAAGAAATTGGCAGGTTATACCCCCAAGTGTTGACATGGAGAACTGTACATCCTCCCCAACGGTTAGCACCTGGGCCCTCCAGCAAGACCTCAACCATTGCCTGGCCTTTCACAGCTTATAGGAAGGTGACAGGCATAGCAAACACAAAAGGAAAATAATACTGCATGGGCCATAAGAAAATATATGAAATTCATATATTCACAGGTCAAGCCCTCCGGAACATGGCCACACCCACTGACCTCTGCATTGCTGTTAGCTGCTTTCAGGCTAACACCAGAGCTGACCAGCCAGCCATAACTGGATCTTATAAGCCACAAAGGTGAAGCTAAATTCCAGAAAGTTTGCTGACCCCCTGCTCTTCTCAAGACCTAGCTAACTAGTCTTCTTGACCATCAGGCACTTTTGGAGCAGAAGGAAACAGAATAAGGCCCTAGTTCCCAAGTTGTGTGGCGCTTACTACATGCCTATGCGTGCGTGTTACTTTTATGTCCTAATATCTCTGCTGTAAGTGACATCTCCCAACACTCTGGAAATGCCATGGAATTGATGAAAGCCTGCACCAGTTCCATGCTGGTGAGTCCCTCAAACGGTAAAGGTGTTTGTCCTTCTCTGGTACATCCAAGGTGTCACATTTTTACCCGAGAGTTTTCACAGTTTCCCCATCTCAGCCAGGAAAACTCCACTACTCGTGCTCGGGGCTTATTAAGTCTGTTCACGGAGCGACAACTAGAGATCCACAATAATTATCTTGGTAATGAGTTAAAAACCACTCTTGCCTAAAATAACCCAGTTAATGGGTGAGTCCTGCCGCTGTACTCACAGAAGACAAGCCTTTCTCGGGGAGCTCTCTGCAATGGAGAGGGTGTCAAATTAGTTTCTAAATCGAGAAGGCAATGCAGTGGGGATAGGTGCGGAGTGGCTAATAGCATTTGTCCAAGTGAGAACACAGGTAAAAGACCTAAAGCACCAAGCAGGGGCTGGAGACGTGGCTCAGTGGTTAGGAACCCCTGCCGCTCTTGCAGAGAACCCGGGTTCAATTCCCAGCATCCACATGGTGGCTCCTAAATGTCTGTAACTCCAGTTCCAAGAGATCCAATGCCCTCTTCTGGCCTCCAGGGGTAACTTTACTCATATGCATAGGCCCACACACAACACACATGCATGTACATAATCAATATATCTTCAAGAAGTAGCAAGCAATGCCAAAAGGGGTGTCTTACAGCCTAATGGGAACACACAGCCTTCCTTGAGCAAATACCATATTTTGGAGACTAGACTTCGTGTAACTTATCTCAAAGGTCCTTAGAACCATTCAGTTGTCACTTCATTATGAGTTTTTGAAAAATCTGGGTCCCGAGAGGACCAAATTACTAGTCCAGAAGCACACAGCTGAGAAGTAGCCACATGTGTGTGTAAACAGAGGCATCTGTAGCTCTAAGGCCTGTGATCTCCCTTCTCCACACCCAGACCAAGACAGGCATGTACCATGTGCAGGATCACACAGCTAGGACCTTAGGGACAACCTGGATATGGGCTGGAGCAGGATACAGACTCACAGGCACCTTGGGCTCAGCCAAGGATCTAAGTCCCTTTGCTGTCCCTTGCTTCACATTTAACAGGGCCTTTCAAATGACAATGAGCTTCCATAGAGCACATGAAAAGCTTGAGTAAAATAACTGGCTTGAACGAAGCACCATGGGGCTGTAGAAATGGCTCAGAGGTTAAGAGCACCGACTGTTCTTCCAGAGGTCCTGAGTTCAATTCCCAGCAACCACATGATGGCTCATAATCATCTGTAATGAGATCAGATGCCTTCTTCTGGTGTGTCTGAAGAAAGAAGCACCATGGTCAGTCTTGGGCTGGAGACTCACTACTCATCACGAGTAACTTCCATGTGAATGCCCATCCTCTCTGGATTACACTATTCCTTGGGTCCGCCATTCGGCTCTCCAACAGTACCAGTAGTTTCTTAGATGTTGGGTTACCCTGACCCAGTGCTATTTCTGAGGGCCAACTTTAGATCTTGCCATTGTCACTGGGAAATAGAAAATACACCCACCCAGATTGAATTTCTAGTTAAGGTACCAGAGACAAGTGATTGACTTTTACAACAGAAAAGCGAGAAAACATGGATGAAGGCCCAGGTAACAATAGAACAAGGGCTTAGAGCTTTACAGTGCAAGAGCTATTGAGTCAGGACACATATCACAGGTTGAGTTCTACTAAAGAGGCTCTCATGTATGCTTCTGTGGGCCTGATGCATGTGTGTGACTGGAGGGTGGGGACTGAGTTACAGGAAAAGCTGGAAAGAACTTTCATGCAGTGGCAGGTACACACAAAAACACCTATCCCTCTGATCCATCTACCTACACTTCCAGTATCCCCACACCCTAGTGCCCCAGCCTGCCTTTCAGCAACCCCTCCACCCTCTATATTTGTTTCATGAAATTAAGGCTGACTCCATTATGAGCTGCAGAGATGAGCATGTGACCCTAGCTCTCAGCCAATCCCAGCAGGTTACCTGGTACAGAGTCCGGGTGGGATAAGTTGGATGCATCACTGCCTGGAGAGGAGGTCTCTTTTTACCAGTGTGGGGAAGAATGTGGCTATGATCCAATATGGTCAACAGCTGGTTCCATATGTACAGCTCTACCCAAGCGTGTGGGTACCACAGTAGAAAACAACCATGCCAGCTGAGCCAGTGATCCTATGAGAGAGCGTCCCTTTGACTCTACTCATGCTTTTGTATTCAGTTGTCCCTAAAGCAGAACTCTTGGCACCTTTATAGGCAAGTGAGCTGTATAGTTCTCATTTTGAGTTGAATGTTCATCCCTTGAAACTGAAAAGACTGGGAAAATATATCTTTAAAAAAAATGGCTGTTGAACTCAGTTGAAATAACACTCAGAAAAATTGGGATTCTATGAAAACCTCATTATGTTTTAATCTAAACCAAGAGGTCTTTACACCATGTTTTTGCTTCTCGATGGCTTAACTACAGGTGTGCTCAACTTAGGAGGAGGAAGGAGAAGAGGAAGAGGGTGAATACAGAACCAAGACAGATGGTACCACATACAAACATGTGTCCTTCCATCTCCACAGCCCTAAGCTTAGGCCAGCCCCAATGGACTACACCCTCTGCCCTCCTGAAGCCTTTTCTCCTGCAACACCTCTCTGCCACAACATGGTAAAAAGGCCGACTCTAAAACTAACCCCCAGATATCACCTGCTTGCATATCCTAATGACTCTGATTAGTCATGGTATTTTGAATAAATATTTAAATATTTAAGAAAACCCAAACGCTACCATGGTCTATGAGAACCAGGGAGATCTGCTGGGCTGTTAAAATGCTCTTTAGCCGCTTGCCCTCCATTCACAGCATCTATCTTTCCGTTCTTCAAACTTATCCATGTCTTTGCTGCTGAGCCAACATGGGATTCATTTCTCCCAGCCCCATAAGCCAGTTCAGAGATTCTAGCCCTGTGCTCTACCTCATGAGGCAATCAGTCCAGTTCCATGACCTTCCACACATGTCTATATTCTTTCCATGCCTTTTCATGCTGCCCGAGAGTCTTCTGACCTCCCTCTCCTCCATATTTCTAAATGTAACTCTCCCATCTATCCTCTGGTCCTGAGGCAAAGTGGACTCTCTCCTCTTGCAATCCATCGACATAGTATATCTACTGTTAGATCATGACCCACTGCAATGCAGGCATTTTAAATACATCTGAAGCCCCCATGAGACCATAGGCTTATCAAAGGCTGGGAAAGTGTATGGCTCAGGGGGTGGGGTGGGGTGACTCTGTGACGTGACTCTGATTTATTACAGAAACATAAAGTTTTGTTTGACTGTCCAAGCAGCGTCTTACACTTCCTGATAACCGGTGGAAACACTGGATGAGAAGCTGATTCCAAGCCAAGCTGCTTACACTAGTTTGTCCCATCAACACACCTACTAGAGAGGGGTTCACCAGCTAGGCCTTTGATCTGACAAAGGGTGTTGAAGGTTAATCAGTGAGCTAGTCTTTGCCACTCACAGAGAGACTCAGAACAGTCAGTGCACACCTTAAACAGACCAGGCCCCGTCCCCTGCTTCCAGTCTCTCATCACATAAACTCCGGGGAAACTGAGGATGCTGTGGTCACCCCCACTTCATGAAGGAGGAAACGGGGCCAGAGACTCACCCACGACAGTCAGTAGTGAGACGGGTGCTGAACTGGAACCTGGAACCACCTGACCCGGTCACAGGGTTTGCATGGAATTTTAATTTTCAACTTCACACCATCATTAAGGTCTTGTCATCCGTCTGCTCCAGAAAGCCTCGGACCAAAAACGGCAGCAACTTAGGAGGGTCCTGTTTGTGCAGACTCCAGGGAATGGGTTCCAGGACTGGACTCTCTCCTCCGTCACTACAGCCCTGCAAACAGCCCCAGCAACGAAACAGCGACTTGCAAACAAATTGCAAACAGCTGTCACATGTAACCTCTAACTCAATCTTCACAGCCGGTGCTGGTGCTGACCTCCTCACCAAGAGTATTCAAAATATTTGACAATCCTCACAGCTGGAAGTAATTCTTCCAAACACCGGCCAAACACAGGTGACAGGGCCATACCAGGGCACACCTGCCAGCCCCAGGGTCTTAGTGAGCCATTCCCCATGTGGCCACCTCAGAGTGTTGTTCTCCTCCTTTTCTCTCCTCTGAGGAACTCTATGTACCCTCTTCATCCCCAGGTTACTATACAGAGGGTCCCTGCAGAGACACATCTAGCATAGCTTCTCATGGTCACACATACACACACACACAGAGGGTGTCTACAAGAGGTACCTGCACCCACTCCAGACATAGCCTTCAATTAATAACAGATGGTGAGCAGACAGGAAACATCCCAGCTTGCTACATTCCAGTAGAAGTTGATGTGAGACACTTTGGTGCTATCTTCCAGAGTCCACCAATGGGATTCAGCTTCAGTTGCTACCGGGACAACCAGTTGGTTTTCATAGCACTGATGACCCCGTGAAGATGGTGGCTGTTTTGCTCGGAGGACAGCACTACCCAACATTCATTGACACTGACTTAGGCTGCCAGAATTAGAAGAGAATACAATCTTGTTTTAGCTACTAAGTGTGTGGTTACTTGCTACGGATGCACACGGGAAAGTCATACAGTCTTGAAGGTGGCTTCTATTTTGGCATGGCGCTTTCTTCTCTCCTCAGCCCCTTCACCTAAGACTGAACCACCCAAGCCAGCTTCCAAATCAGTCAAATATTAAAGCCTGTCTCCTAAAAGCACCTGTCAGTACCCTAAGCATCAGAACCAGATGTGGCATTTGTAGGTGATCACATGGCGCCAAAGCCTGCTGTGTGGAGCGGGTGTTGCTAGCTTAATATGGCTGGTGTGCTTATAAGGAGAGAAAGGTAGCCATGCAAAGAGAAGTCTGATGATAAAAGCAGACACTGGGTGACATAACCATGGGCCAGGGAACACCAAAGACTACAGGCCACCAGCAAAAGTTGAGAGGAAGGCATGGGGCATATTCTCACCCACAGCTACAAGAGAAACACACACACACACACACACACACACACACACACACAACCAAAGCCCTGGTTTCAAGTGTTTAGCTTTTAGAACCCTGGAACTATAGTTCTGACGTTTAAAGCCACCCAGTTGGGAATACTTAATCCCAGTGGCCCTAGAGTCACCACGCAAAGTCCCAAGCTCTTTTCTACTTCCAGATCAAGAGTTATCCAGAGCTGTGGGAAGAATGAACCCTGGTGTGTGGATCACCTCACTGTCACTGTAACTCATACCTGAGTGGATTAACTTAGGAGAGAGAAACTGTTAGGGAGCCAAGAGATGAGAGCAAGAGCTGAATATTGGCAAAGGGTGGAGGTGTGAAAACGTCTTCACGAAACCCGTCGTTCAAACAATGAAGATAGGCCAATTAAATTTTTGGGATAAAACTTCTACTCTGGCTAACAATTATAAGAGTTTCTATCTCTGATCAGACGATCCTGTTGTCTTGGATGTAACAGTGAAAGAATATAGGGTAAAACTGTGTAGTGGAGAAGACCATTCACTCCATGGCCCAGTTGTGACAGAGAAAGAGTGACTCATGCCCATTACCAATTCACCTTTGATGACCTAAAGACCTCCCACTAAGTCCTACCTCTTGAAGGTGCCACCCATCGCCTTCAAGCATATCACTCTGGGAAGCAAGCCTTTAATCCTCTGGTCTTTGGGGAATACTTAAGATCCATGGCAGCTTCTAGCTCTATTCATTCCTGTGATAAGAGGGGTTAACTGTGCCCAATCATGATTAACTCTGAGAATGCTTGGCCGGCCCGCATGATAAAAATCTTCACCCAGGACACGGCTTTTTCTGAAGCATGGCCTTCCCAAGAATTTCTCTAACGTGGCTGAAGGAACCTCTTTCTATACCCCATAGGCTAAGTTATGAGCTTAGACAGCACAAGAGAACAGCTTGGCAGTAATCAGAACCAACGCTACAGTGTAGACCACCAAGCCAGGCCATTTTTCCGGTGGGAAGTGCAAGGTTCCTTTCCCCGCTCTGGCTTTAACTCACTCATTACTAATGTGTAATGAGGAGTGGGTTCCACTTTATTGATCTCCAAACCAGAACGACATGAGAGGCTGCCTCACAGAACCCCCCAAGGATTGTATTTGATTTTTTGCACTGAGCGATAATGCCCCTCACCAAATTAGTGGCTGCGTTGGCAGGTGGGAGTTTTGCCATGAAATTGTTGACAAGGTAGCCAAATGGGAATGTCTCTACTTCTAATCCTTCCTTAAGTACATTTTCCACTGTTTACACCCTGTCAAGTGAGTCCCTGGAAAATAGCAAGCCATATTATGGAAGAGAGGTGGGGGTGGAGGGTGGGAATCAAACCAGTACAGGACAGATTAGACCCAGGAGAATACAAGCAAGAGCAAAACAAAGCACACCAAGTGGTGGGTTATGTCATTCCGATGACAGTTCAGCTCATGGTCTCAGCTCAACCTCAATGCCTTTCTCTTTATGTCCACTCTCAAAATATCCCTGCCTAGCAAACGCTCAACGTAAGAGGGAACTACAGCAATGCCCTCCTTTCCTTGCCTGTGCCCTAACTGTCCCAGCTGCCTCTTATGGGCTCCTCTGTACTGGCTAAGCAGTGTGTTGGCTTCCGCTGAAAGCTAAGAATGAAAGAGTCAGTGGATTGCCATGCAATCTGCCTGACTTGGTTCTTTGGCTCAGCCTGGTGTTGGATAAGAAGGTGGCCTTCCAGCAACAGTCAGATAAGACCTTGAACCAATCTGACTTCAGGAGACTAAGAGAGTCAATGGTATCTTTTGGCTCCCTTGGGACACCTGCCACTCAACAGGACATAGGTTGACCATAGCTTGGACTCCTGAGCTCTGGGCTATGAGTTTGAACACACACACACACACACACACACACACACACACACACACAAACAGGTTAGATTTATTCTTATAACATATTAGAAAAATAATAATATTAAGGGCTTTATTGATGCTAGCAATGTCTCACAGAGATCTTAGTGATCACTTGTTCTGTGTAGGCCCTCAAGAACATACAGTAAAGATTACCAATAACTTCTCTCTGCAATAGGCTCCCTGGCACCCCATTTACTAACCGTTTCCCCCTAAACCTAGAGGATAAAAATCCCCTCTGGGGCTCACGTGCTCTTTGGTTTAACCTTCATGGGGTCTTGTTCTCCAGGACCTTTGAAGACATACTCTAGACAGCAGAGTGGGCAGCCAACAGCATCCCAGCTTTAACAAAAAGAGTGTCTAGAATCTTCCACGTCAAATTCACAGACAGAGAGAAGATGACCAGGATCCAAATGGAATACAGTCCCTGGGTTCTGATGGATTCTACTCTCAGAATTGCCATGTGTAGCATGTCTGTTGAATTTCGATAAGGTTTAAATAGGGCCAAAAGAAAATCCAGGAGGGAACCACCAAAATGATTAAAAGGTTGTAAAATGGAGGCTTATGGATGGAGGGATTGGGGATTATTTATCCTGGAAAAGAAAAAGCTGAGAAGGGACAAATAAAGACTTCATACTAGATTAATTATGTAAATAAGCAGACACCCAGCTGGCCTGGAATCTCAACCATTTGGCAGGATGAGTGGGTACTGAAGGGGGGTGGGGTTCCTGGTAGTTTTAACATCATTAGTCGTCTGTACAGATTTCTGGAGGGGTGTGTTGTGGCAGGGTAATGCGTGTGATGGGCACGCCAAGCCCATTTACATCAGTCCAGACTCCACCCATCAAACCTCCTTTCCAGAAAAGCACGTGATGGAAATGAGTCTTCTTTGTTCACTGTCTGTGAGTGGAGGACATTTGGATTCTTCATAAGATGAAGATCTAGGATCCAACTTTCCTCAGGTCCAAAGGTAGGGCCAGGAGGTGCAATCAAGGTCTTGGTCATCTATGTGAATCAGCTAGTCAGATGTCAGTGAAGAATCTTACTGAAGACAGTCACAACCTGGCTGCCAGAGAAGTCTGCCCTCCACCAGATCTCCATCCCATGCGCCCTGTGGCCTGTCTGTTTTTCATTCAATAGCACACTGATTGAGCACAGCCAGGTCCTTCTGAACCCTGGGCTCTATGCCTTGGAATGGACACGGCCAAGAGGATGCTAATCACACAATAAATACAGCATGACTAGAATACTGATAGTGCAGAAAGCAAGTCCCACAGGCAACAGCAATGAGTGCTCATCCCGCCTAAGCCCTGCACAGAGCACGTCAGAGTCTGACCCAGTTCTAGTGCATCTCTATCCAAGGGATGCCACTTCCCATACTTCAGTTACTGGAAAGACGAAGATGCTAACCCAAGGTCACAGAATCACTGGGGAACCTAGGTGAACCCTGAACTGGAATCCTCATATTCAAAGTCCCTACTAGTTTGTTTGGTAGCTCTTGGTTTTGTTGGCTATTTAATAGAGATTTTCTTAAGATCATACTCTTGACACAGTATAAATAGTAATCCAATCATCTCTTCAAAGTCTTGCTATGTGAAGATGCCAGATTCTATATTGTATTCTACCTTCTGGACACGTCCCACAGAATGTTGACAATCCCTCAACCATGCTTGAGGATAGAATCCTAGGAAAGAAGTACACAATCCCCTTCTTGGTCTCCAATCACCCTAAGACACATGTGGCTACTGCAGACCAGACTCAAGGTACATCCTGGTTCTAAAGACACTTCTCTTAGACATTGACATAAAGACTGTTTTAAAAAATATAGATACTTGGACCTCACATGAAGAAACCTTTTAGCTAGGTTGTGGATAGGTTAGAAAATATGCATGTTTACTGGTAACCTGAAAGATTCTTAGGTGGTTGATTCAGGGACCCCAAATTGATGGGGCTCTACATTCATGAGTGGATGCGGTGACTCACTTTTTTTTTTGACAAACATCCTTACACACACACACACACACACACACACACACACACACGTTACTAGATAAGTGTTTACAAAGCACCCCAGGACTAGGTTAAGCTCAAGCCTGAGGGAATTGGAACCCTTAAAGAAGTTCATAGCCTTACAAAGAAGATAAGCAAACACCTGACTGACTGACTGACTGACTGACTGACTGACTAGCTGACTGACTGACTGACTCACAGGAGGCTGGAAGTCACGACTGGAAAAGCCCTAGGGGAATAAAGAGAACACTGGCACTGTGAGAGGTGAGCCCCAGAGAGATACCCTGGAGGGTGGGCAAACCTTGATCAGCTGGCTATGCAAAGCACCATGAAAGTAAGGGAAGGAAATCTGTCCTCTGCCGAGGGCTCAAAGGACATGGTGGGGAAGGTGAGAGGAGTTAACTAAGCAACATGATGTGTAGACAGTAGTTCTGTGGATTTGAACAGCAGCTACATTTAAAAAAGGCTCCTAGATGGGGAAGATAGGAAGTGCAAGGCGCAGGCCAATGAGCCCGGAGGCCATGATGGAGAGCCAGGTAAGAGATAATGAGGTCGCTCCATTGGTTATTGGGTAGGATGTATGAGAATGGAGAGAGGAACAAGCCATATTAAGGTGCTCATATTAAGGTTTCTCTTCATTTACATATTAAGTAATATTAATGTTAATAACAAGTCATCAAAGTGAACCTCAGAAAGGAACATCCTCATATAATTTGGCAGGGGAGGGCCAAGGTATGTTTGAAAGTAATAAACTAAAATGCATTCTATAATTTAGTCTCTCTCTAAATGGCACTAGTCTTTAACTAATTAGTAAAAAGATAATGAAGATTGACCGTCCTATAAACAGGGTTATTATCTTCTTCAAGGTCAGGTAGGTAATGACATCACGCACTCTCAAAATAGATCGTGCAGTAAAGGAGACATGGCTGGCTGCCTTGGATACTACTAAATCCTCAATATGGTAGATGCTCAAGCTGGATGGAAAAACCAGGTAGGAAGAGTCCTCTGAGAAGCTTGGCATGAGAGACTCTGGAAGACTGGAGGACAGATGGTGAAGACCACCTGATGTCACATCCAGCACCTTCTGCTTCTATCTGTTTGCTCCTCAGCAAGTCACGTCACTTCTTCGGGCCCTATTTCTCCAGGCTCCTCAGAGGATGAGAGCATCGTATGTCCACTGTAACCAACACTCGCATCCTGTGTTAGGGCAAGAGTAACATGAAGGGAAAGAGCCATACTCCCAGCTAGGGTGATTCTGATGTAACCAAGAAGGCCTCTCAGCATCTCTAGGTGGTCACTCTTCGTACCATGGGAAGTTCGGTCTATGATAAGATGCCAGGTCATGCTTTTGTTAAAAATCTGCTGGTTCTGTTCAGAAAAATTCTCCCCTTGGGCCCTAGAAATCTGTGTGTTCTCATGCGGCTGCATGTGCACATATGTGCGTGTACATGTAGAGAGGCCAGAGGGCAACCACGAAGGCCATTCTACAGGATCCAGCCACCTTGTGTTTGAGGCAAGCTTTTTCGCTGGCTTCCGATGTGCCAAGTCGGATAGGCTGGCCAGCCAGGGAGCCTCAAGGATCCACCATCTCAACCTCCCCAGAGCCAGGACTACAAGTGCTCCCCACTATGCCCAGAGTTTCCAGTGAGTGATAAAGATTGAGTTAGGTCCTCCTGCTTCCTCTGGAGCAAGCGCTTCGCTGACTCCACCTCCTCTGTAGCTTCTGAACTCTGATATCTAAATCAGATAAAAGCAAAAGCCACTATGTGAAGGTTCTATCCGGCCTTGTGCCCCACAGGTTTTAGCAATCTGCTCTCCAACTTTCCCTACCTCAGCGTCTCAAATTCCTCATCGTTCTCTACACTAGAACTCTGTGGACCAAGTTGTATGGCTTCTAGGGTCATTTGAGTTTCTGTGTTCCTATCCTCAGGGTATAGATAAACGACTAGGGCTCTTTCTTGGGGAGATAAAATGAACTCTTAACTATCCCTGAACTATTCTCATGGTGACCCCTGTTCCCCAAGGATTGTCAACCTTGCCTCACAGGATAATTCTCCCTTAGAAGTCTTGGGAGAGGAAATGGAAAATGCAGAGGGTATTTAGAGACAATGAGTGCTGGAGACCAGCAGCCAGAACCTTCAGCTGCCAAGGCCAGCAGAACGTTAAGACAGGAAGAGACTCAGTGACTGGTTTCTTCCTCTACCCTGTTTGTACTCCAGCTATTTTTCTTTCAAAGCTTACCACACACACACACACACACACACACACACACCACATACACACACACCAACACATACACACACACACACACAAGCTGGTAATAATTTCTGAGATATAGTAAATCAAATTGTTCTTCCAGGAATACTTAGAATGAGATAGACTGATTCTGAGATACATGTGTGTGTGTGTGTGTGTGTGTGTGTGTGAGAAGAGAGAGGGAAAGAGAGAGCGATTCCAGAGTACACACATACATACATATATGCATATAAATAGCTAAATATAACATATACAAATATATATTTATATATAAACCCAACATATATATAAAATAAACATATGTATCTAAATACAAACATCATTTATATATATACATACAAGTAATATGTAAATGCACAAGGAGTAGTTAGACTTCTTAAAGGCGGTCTTTCTCAACCTATCCTCAACCCAGTGTCGCCAAGTCCAGAAGGCAGTGCTGACTTGGAGACAGCCCTTCACAGGTTGTCCTCTCTCACGTGGATCCCTCTGGAGAGAGAAAACTTGTGTTTCTGTGAAACCACACCTTGTTTGGAGAACCACATCCCCAGTTCCCTCATCTTCTCCTGACTCTGTTCAGTCCAACAATACCTACCGTTCTACCAGGGGCATGTACCAGTTCCCGGCCAAAGGCTTGGAGTGCATCACTTCACTCTTTCCCTCCAGCTCCACAGAGTGATTGACACCATCCTCACTGTGTGCAAGTGAAGCAACAGAAACTCTGACACCAGAAAGAGCCAGCCGAGAGGCACACACCTAGCAAACTCCAGGAGCCAGAATTCAATTGATGTCTTTGAAGTCCAGGGGCTCGAATGAATGGTTAACTACAGGGTGTTATGGGCACGATCTCTTAAATAAAGTATGTGGTTGGATTTGGCTTAAATAATTTGTTTAAAAACTATTCCCATCGAATAAACTAGTGAAAACGGTGAGTTCAGCCCAGTGGTTTCGGGGAACGGCATTACTTTTAAGGGCAACGTGGGTGATAAAGTAGGAGATGACTGGAGTTCTGCTAGTGAGCCTTTGAGAATTGATAAGGATGTGTTTGCTTACTCTGGTTTATAGATAGGTTGAATCTAGCTAGAACCCTCCTTTACCGCTCTTACATCCATGCTGATAAGAGCTTCACATGAGCACAAGAAGCACAAAGAAAGTGACTGCGCATGTGCACAAGAAGCACAAAGAAAGAGGCTGCGCATGAGCACAACGAGCAAGAGAGGGCACAGTGCTTCTACGTCTCACCTTGAGCTATCCCACTTCTCAACTCAGAGGCAGGAGCATGGAAGCCATGAAGTCCGCACTCAAGACCTCATTAACCTCTCAAGAATAGAGCTCAGTGGCCAAATACATAGATTATTAAGAAACAAGTCTCCATGCACAAGAAATACACGTGGCAGAATGTTTGATGCTGGCCAGCTCCATGCATACTTCCTCTTAGGCTACAGGTGTTAATATCTACTGTCAGACTAATATCTCTATCCAATGCTAATGTCTATAGCCTATGCCAATATCTATATGCAACTACCTGTATCAGTCCATTGGAGAAACATGTATCAGAAAATATACTGCTTTCAATCTGCTGGATCTCATGTGATTGGGCCGTTGTAAGGAGATTAGGATTCCTCTCCTCAAGGTGGCTGTTGTTCTGTTGGGTCTAAGGATCCAAACCAGTGGACTGCTCCCCCAGAAATACTCATGGACAGCAGATTCGATGTAATAACATAAGGTGTATTGATGATAAGATGATAGCAGTATACTGGGGCTCTCCTACATGCAGGTGAGAGGCCCTGAGTCGCAGCTAAAAGCAGCTTTATATACCACTTTTACAGAGTCACAAGGACAGTTAATTACTTCTTAAACAATCACCATAAAACAATCACCGTTCCAGGCCCAGTTTCCATTCCCAGGCCTGGTTTCTAAGTAACTCAGATTTGTACCTTATCTGTTACCACAAAGAGGGTTAGCTTAAGTAGCTTCTGTTTACCCATGTGTACTTGTGTTAAGGGCTCATCTCCCTGATAAACTCTTATCTTGGGTCTCTCTTCCTAGAATGTCTGTTTGAGGCTATGGAACGTGCTCCTCCCAGGATGTGCTTCAGGGGCAACTAATATTTGAGTGTAAACTGAAACTCAGACATAAGGATCTTTTAATTTTAAGTTTAAGCTGAGACTTGAAATTATATTCCTACAGTTCTTGACTGCCTAAGAGCAATCAGGTTTTCTCCAAGTAATAGTAACCATGAGACATAGAAGGCCACTGTTCAGATTTAGGTGGCCCAAGTACAGTAAGTATCATGGAGGATGCCATTAGATGTAAGGCCCAGAGGAAGAGACTGGAAGAGCATCCTGAGGTGAAAGATAAAGTATGAGAGGTGGAGAGTGGTAGACAAGAGACAGGGAACAGAGTGCTCCCCCAGGAACACTTCCAGCTCCCACACTCAATACCCAGCTAAATTAACTCTCTCTGTTCGACCAAAATACAGATCCTTCCCTTCATTCACAGCAGCAAAGTGCAAGACAGCCCACAATGCTAGGCTAGTCAGCCAGACTTCCCAGCTCCCTGACAGCCATGAGGTTCCATGACCAAGTTTGGATGCACAATCCAGGAGCTGGATATCGCACACAGCACTCATACCAATCTCTTAGCAGCAGACAAACCATGGGTTCCTGGCCATGTACCAAAAATAGACCGGCAGGAAAGCCAACTGCCGTGATGCAAAGATCATGCCCAAGGGAACATCTGAGCATCATTCAGCAGAGCAAAGTAAGGTGATTGTACAGGACAAAGCCAGTCACTAGCTGGCACCACTAACCCAGGGACAAAGGCAAAGTCTGTCCTGTGGAGCATGAGGTTTTGAGGCTAAAGCTAGGTCTCCTTTTCCTTAAATACATTTCACCAACTTTCTATTCTCTAGAACCAAAACCATCATCGGGTATCATATAAATGGTATTCCAAGAGGTTGCTGAGGGATGGGTCACATATGCAACTCACAGATGCTAATTACATGCAAATATTACCAAACCACTCTGAAGCTAATTTTGCTAAGGATGCTCAGACTTCTCCCCAGATTCCCTCACCCTCACACCCACCAGGACTAGTCACTCCCTTGTCTTGCACAGACCTCACTCCTGTGGTGAATTTTCTTCTTTCCATTTCTTTAAAATAGAGGAAAGTTCTTCCCTGCACCAGATTCATGTGCCTCATTACCTCAAGTTAGAATGTTATGTCTTTCTCCTTTTCTTCCAAATACCCAGCATCCCATGCTCTGCTCTGATTGGTCAATACCCTTATGCACTTGTTATGAAGTGTATCGAGCATCAGGCCTGCCCTCTCTAATTCCTACATGAGTTTCTACTTTCCTCTCACTTTAAATCTCTCCAACAGAGTCAGTCAGCTGGCACTCTGTGCTGGCCTCATTAGTAATGGCTTTTGTTCAGATAATGGGGGGAACTTCAAGCATGGAATTGGTGTTAATTAGTTAAGCGGGGTACAACCAACCCAACTACTTGACTAAATTGCTGAACATCCAAATCTATACTCTAGGAAGCAAAGAAACAGCCTATAATAAAAGCCATTTTTCCCACTAAGCAGTGAGTTCCTAGGTACACCCTGGGCCTCCCCTCTGAGGTGTCTGCAACAGTGACCAACAGGAAAAGCCTTTTCCTACTGACCAAAGAGGACTCACTAAATGCACAATGGGAAGAAAACTAGTTTTATAATGTTGGGAGAGAGAGTTTTGATTAAAATATTTAGTAAAAGAGTTGATTTCTAAACCATTTTTTCTGAATACTGCGTGTGTGTGTGTGTGTTTGTGTGTGTGTGTGTGTGCGTGCGTGCGTGCGTGCGTGCGTGCGTGTGTGTGTGTGTGTGTGTGTGTGTGTGTGAAGCCAGAGAACAACCTCAATCTTGGTCTCACTGGGTAGCCAGTGATCTGCAGGGATCTCCCTGTCTTTGCCTCCCCAGAACTGAGATTTCAGTCTGTGCTAATGGTCCCATCTGATCAAATGTGATCACCATGTGTACAAAAATTACCAAGAACATTGTTAAGCACACATGTCCTCTGTCTTCTAAATGTGACAGTGAATTTTCAATTCCCAGTCACATGGCACGTGGTTACGCATACAATCTCTTACCTTGAAAGCTGCTGGCACCTTGGGTCTCTTCTTAACATGGTACACAAGGGCTTGCTTTTCCTTACCTCTTCCGATCCACACAGTTCTCTTCAAAGTGACTGACTGGCCTGTGTCTCTATTTCTTTAAAATGTTTACTGGAAATCACTTCTATCTTATTAGCCATTTGTTTGTTTGTTTATTTGTTTGTTTGTTAGAAGATCTATTTAGCGTGTGTGTGTGTGTTCTCACATCTCTGTGAGTTTATGTGCACAGCATGCGTACAGCTGGCTGAGGAGGCCGGAGCCTATCAGATCTCTTTGAAATGAAGTTGCAGGCAGTTGTGAGCTGCCTTGTGTGGGTGCTGGGAACCAAACCTCGTCCTCAGCAGCAGCAGTAAGTGCTTCGAGCCATATCTCCAGCTCAGCTGGCTTTTAATCTATAGGTTCCGACATCACCATAGAAACTACACATCCACCCCTGTATGTAATGTATCTGATGTCCCCCATACTGCCTACCATGGAGTAAGGGTTTAATGCAAATTTTGTGGTGATACAGGAGGAGAGAGGGGAAGGAAAGAATCAGTAAGGGGAGAGGAGGGGAGGAGAGAGAGAGAGAGAGAGACTAAAAGAAGGAATGAGGAAGTGAGTAAAAAGGAAGAAAAGGAAGGAAAGATGGAAGAAGGATAATATGGCTGTTGACTTGGCATTTCGATTGTACTTAAGGCCAAAGTCCACGAGAGCCAACATCGAACAATCCAGTGAATGATAGTCACACCTGAGGAAATGCAGTCACATGATCCTTACACAGCCAGGATTCACAGCAGAGACTCAGCATCCTCTCCCACGAAGGATCAGAGACAAAAGGAAATGCGTCAAACACTGGCTGTCTCCAGAAAATAATACTGGCCTTCCAAAAGCCTTGGAGGGAGCTTGGACTGTGGTCCATTTCCTTTCAACCTTTTTTTTAAAAAAAAAAAAAAATTTGAAAACCTGAGGACTAAGTCTAAATATGATACCTGCAAGGAGGAAGCAGGCCTGTGTGGCAAAGTGTGTCTTCCCTTGCTCCCTCAAGGGGAAAAAATAAGTTAAAGGAAAACTTTATCAAATTTAAAAATGAGTTTAGGGATCCCCAGCCCAGCAAAATCCCTATTGCCAAAATTAGCTTGGCCCCTTGCAATCAAAATGTCGTTGAGGACAGATTCTGATGGGACGGTAGGAAGCCGTGCTAATTTCTGGAACCGTGTGGTGTAGCACATTTGCACACGGGGCACTGGAGGCAACTTCGTGGCTCCACTAATCAGACGTTGAATTTGCATATTGAATTCTAATTGTCTCAAGTCTGAACAGCCCTTTGCTGGAGAGAAGGTGGGAGGAAACCAGGTCCTTAAATAAGGACATTATACCTGCTCAGTGGGACCTGGAGAAGGCTGGCCCTACCTGGTCCTCCCTCTCTTGTGACACACAGCTGACAACTCATCACGGAATAATGGCCCCAGAAGAATCCATTTGCCTGGATCCTGCTGTTTTCCTGGCCAGTGAGATTGTTACTATCTCTTGCTTTATTTTTGATAAATTGCAGGTTTTGACATAGGTATATAGTGGGTCTCAGTGATATCCATAAAAATAGAAACAGGAAACCATTTATTTGCCTGTCCTAGCTTCAGTGTCCTGTCATCTGCCTTTCCCGTGTCAAAGCAGCAAGACATAGAGACAATGTTAGGTGTGATATCTGGCTTGATTTAATTGTTAAAAAGTTGACAAACAGGGGCAACAAGATGGTGCAGGTGGTGGTAAGCTTACTTGCAAACATCGAGACCCAGAGTTAAATCCCCAGTCCCCTACTTGGGAAAAAAAAATTGGCATGGTGGCAATTGCTTGTAATCTTAATGCTAGGGAGGTAGAGACAGGTGGATCCCTGGTGTTCAGCCAGCCTGCCAAATTGTGAGTTCCAGGCCAACACAATACCTTGTCTCAAAAAAAAAAAAAAAAAAAAATCAAGGTGTATAACATTGGAAAAAAGACACCTGTGGTTTCTGAGGCTATGCCACACACACATATGCACACATGCACATGCATATGTACACACATGCACACATACACATGTGTACCCGCTCACACACAGGGAGGAAGGATATTGACAATTATTAAGTCAATGTTGTGTATTACCGCTTACACCAAGCACAGCTCAGACACCCTTCCCCCTTATGTCACATAATACTCCATAAGGTGGGTATTATTCTGTCCACTTAGCAGACTGGGAAAACTGAGACCGCAGCAGTCAGTCATTTTAGTGCAAACAGACTCTTAGGGGCCACAGTGACCTGGTTCTTTTGATACCTGAGTCCTGCTTCGTTCTGTGCAAAACCTTTTGGTTTAACCAGGCCAGAACAATGGAGCAGTGTGTCTGGCCTGGTGTTACTTCCTCCTAGAAGATCTTTCCCATTTCTACATGATGGTAGGACCAACCCGGGATATTTAAGCCCCTGGTTTGCTTGCTTGTCTCCCTTAGCTCTTAAAGTCTTTGAGAGTAAATCATGGGCCTTAAATGCCTTTGTAGCCCCAGGACTTACAGACATTGAATGAATGAAGGATGAATGAATGAATGAATGAATGAATGAATGATGAGTGGCATCCTCCTCACACTTCCTGCAAGGTGTTGAAATAGGCTTGGATAAACTGAACAAAGCTTTGGGAAAGCTGACAAACAGAAGAGCCAGAGTGGCCTCTGAGGACGCAGTCTTAATGTTTCATTCTGTAACATGTATAATTCAAAGTCAGACTCAAAAAGACTGAAGCTCAATCAAGGAACTCAGACCATGCTAGGGGTTGGGGGAGGGAAGCTGTTGGGAGACTTAGAGAGCCCACAGGAACCTGAGGATTGCTTGCATTCAGGGCTGCAAGCTCCCAGCCCCCACCCCCCACCCCCTAGCCCACTTTCTTCTTTTTCTGTTACTTGCGATTTTAGTTTCAGAGTTTAGAAGCACTTGAGCAACATGATCTGCCCTTCTTAAGCCTCTCTAGGCTCTGGCTGGGTGATGAGCTTTTTTTTGGCACTGTGGCAAGAGGAGAGGGTGGGCATGAGAGGAGAAGAGAAAGTAGAGTCCCTGGGAAGAGAAACTAGAAACAGATAAAAATAAATGGAAACGTGTGTGAAAGCTTCTGGGATTTCTGAAACCATTGATGCTAGACTCACAGTTTATACCTATGTCAGGCTCTCAGCAGGGGGCCTCTGTACATGGTCAGTCATCAAAGGCTACCTTCTATGGCAGGTAGTTCTAATTGTCATCTTGATATAATCTAGAATTACTTAGGAAGACTCTCAATGAGTTATTGTTTTGACCGGGTAGCACTGTAGTCATGTCTGTAGGGGATTACCTTAATTAAATTAAATAATTAAATATGTGGAAAGACCCACCCATTGTGGCAACAGTGTTCCCTTTTTTTCGGTTCTGGACTGTGTAATACAAACAAAACAAACTGAAGAGGAAAGTGAGAAGAGAGAGCCATGTATACATTTGTTCTCTCTGCTCTTGATAGTGGAAGCAACTAGCTGCTTCCAACTCCTGCCTTGACTTCTCCACAATGATAGATTGTAACCTGGCATTGTAGACAAATAAACATGTCCTCTCTTAACATTGCTCTTGTCACAGCAACATGAATGAAACTTGAACTGGTAAGAATCTGAGCAAAAAACGGGCTGAAGATGAGGAGGTGGTTAAAGCAGGCTCTCTGAAGTGGAGACACGGAGTTGGGCTAGGGGAGTAAGCACTACAGTCTCTGGGATGCTATGGGGCAGAGATGGGCACACACCATGGATGAGGGAGACAGACTACACAGGGGTGGGGGTTGCGTGTGGAGTTGGGTGAACTATCAGAAGAGGATAGAGAACCAGGTTCTGAGCTTCAGAGACAGAAGGCCCATGGAGAAGAGAGTAAGATTAGAGACAGGAAGCTTAAACAGGCTGAATGTGCATCATTTGCTCTTTTATCAGCCGTTTCCTTGTTCTCAACAAAGCTCTAATGTGCTTGGGAACTGTACTCTCCCTGCCAGGTAGAGCTGACAACCCAATTTGTCTGACTTGAGAAAAGGGCATTTGAATAAGGTTGTACAAGTCTGAGCATCCTGTCCTCTCATTCATAGAAATTAGTCAAACATAAAAGTGATCTAATAGCTAACCTAATTCTCCTCAAAGTAATACCTTAAACAGGCTGAGAAACAAGAACCCCCTCCCTACTTGTGAGTACTGAAGGCAGACACCACACCTGATTCATTACCACACAGACACTACTTCAGAATAGAGCCAGTAAAACTCCAAGTTCACCAAAGGGGACTCATATATGACACTCCCTTACCAACAACTCAAGGTCAATCGCAAGTTGTCCACATCTCTTTCTGTACTTGCTTTTGTGATGGTTAAATTTTAATCATCAATTAGACACAATTTGCAATCATATGGGAAGAGAGTTTCAGTGACAGATTATTTACATTGAGTTGGTCTGTGGACACAACTGTGAGTGATTGGATTAAGTTAATTGATGTGAGAACACCCAGTCTACTGTGGGCAATACCATTCTCTAGTCACAGGGTCACAAACTATATAAGAAAGGAAAAAGCAAGCAAGCTTACATACATTTCTTTCTCTCTGTTGATAAAATGTCTCTAACTTTCTTGAGTTCCTGATACTGTGGCTTCTCTACAATACAACCTGGAATTATAAGTTGAATAAGGAGGCTCTTTCTCATCCTGAGTTGTATTTTGTCACAGCAACAAGCATGAGACAAGTACTAATATAACCGATGCAGGAATGTACGAATCAGAAGGAAACTAGAAATACACTTGGTGGAAGCTGGAGAGATGGCTCAGAGATTAAGATCACTGACTTTCTTCTAGAGGTCTTGAGTTCAATTCCCAGTAACCACATGGTGGCTCACAACCACCTATAATGAGATAGCCTCATTACTTAACTGGGTGTCCCCTCAGATCCTATTTGTTGTTGTAATGAACCATGTAGCCTCGTCTGATGCACAGGTCAGAACATTGTATATATAATAAAAAACAAATTCAAGAAATATACTCAGTGACCAGAAATACCAAAGGTCTTAGCCAAGGATGTAATTGAAGAGGGCTCATACAGCATGTGCAGGGCCCTAGATTTCATTCTCTGCACCCTTTCCCTTAAATGAGAGTTTTTAGGCCACAGCAGAAGGAATTATGAGATGAGGGAAGAAATCAGAGCAAAGGGACTATATAGGTTCATCTACAACAACAAAAGGATCTGAGGGGACACCCAGTTAAGTGCTTGTTGTGTAAGTCTAAGGTCCTGCGAGCAATATACAGAACTGCTTTAAGACAGCTGGCTATGGTGGGATGGTACTTAAAACCTTAGTGTTAGAGAGACAGAGATGGGCAGATTGCTTGCTGGCTAACTGGTCTACCTGCACTGAGACTCTACAGGTCAGTGAGAGAAATCATCTAAACAAGAACAAAACAAGCATAAGCAGACAACATATGATGAACAACTCCTGTGATTGTCTTCTGAACTGCCCCCTCCCCCTAACACACACAGCACCACCACCATCACCACCACCTCCATGACAAAAACAATGAAAAGACCTTTGAACTAGGGCAATGTTCGCAAGAGTGAAAGAGAGATAGGGTTTATGATGTATTTCAGATGTAGAGTCAGGAGGATTTATCAGTTCACAGGTTACCAAGGAAAAGGAAGAAATAAAAAGTACTCAGACTTTCTAACTTTGGAGGCTGAATGGGGCTGGTAATTCATTAGCTGGGAGGAGAGGGGAAAAAAAACAGGAAGAGGCAATGACTCAGAGACAATGAGTTTCCTTTGGGCCACGCAGGGCTCAGGCTGCCCATGAAACTGCAGGATGAAGATGCCCAGGACTAGGGAAGGGCAGCATTTCATTGAGAGAGACTTTGAAATTGCCAAGAAGATAAAAGATTGGTCATCATGAGAAAAATGTACACAGCCTTATTTGGATGTCTTGGACACTAGAATAGCATTACAAATTGAATCAATCTGGAAGGTCACTATATGTGGGGTTGTTGTGTGGGAGGCCTGGATGTTGGGAAGTCATAACAGAAGGCATTAAATGCTGTCAGCAGCTGCCATGGAGGAGATCTTGCAGGAGGACCAAGAGAAGACTCAAAACAAGGTGAAGAACCACTCCTAGAGTGGGATTTGCAGTCTCTGAGCCTTTGAGAGGATTAGATATAGCCCACATTCCAGACTGCTAGTCTCCAGAAGTGGGGACATACATGCACACACCACACACACACACACACACACACACACACACACACGCATGCACAAACACACATGACTATTTCTGCATTACAAAATTTATCTCACCTTGTTTTAACTTCGGTACTCCCAGTTTATTCAATCACATCCATCTTTAAACTTATAATACCCCTCTCGGCACACACCCATGTGTTACTACCCATAACGAATCATAACTAGTGTGCATAAGTTACTTGTAGACTGCACATCAGTCTAGGAAAGACTACCATGAGACAAACTTCTGCTGTAAGCCAACTGCTCAGCAAGCCAGTCTTAGCTTGAGCATAGATCAAGAAAACTCTCTTGAAGCCAGGCATGTGGAGTCAGCTAATTGGTGGAATCATTTTGAATAAATCTCTTTTTACAGAGGACTCCTCAGGCTCTGTTAGCATCACTCTTATGAGGCTATATGAACCACATCCGATTAGATGGTCTCCACCTGTGTGACATTTCACAGACAGGTGACCATCTTATTCTGTCTCAGTCGCTCAAGTGCATTGTCTGACTTCTGGAGAAGGACCATGGCACAGGCTGTGCTTGTGGTTTAAGTCTAAGGGTGTGTTATGTTTAGAGAAAAGTGTGATTACAGATAGACATATGTTAAACACGGTGTCTAAAAAGGTCTTTATAGGAAAGGTTACTGTGAGAGTTGCTGTAAAGGCCCACAGTAAGGACAGCCATGCTGAGGCAGGGGAAACTGGGATGGGGCTTAAGGAAGCGCTGTTTCACTGCTTCAATTTGGATGCCCTTGAAGCCCTTGAAATCAGCCTCCAATCAACCTAGTTTGGGCCAGAATTAGCATAATGTGTCTGTGTCGACTCACCAACTGTGGCATGTGCTTCCTCTGCTAGCTTCTCAGGGAAGCTCAGCCCAGAGGCAACAGGGACAGATAGCTGGTTGGAGTGGCATGGGTGAGCACCTATACCCTCCCAGGCTGGGCCCATGTTCATCCAAACACTTCACCTCTCTCAAGGTGGAACAATGGCTGTCAGCTCCCTCCGGCTTCAGCAACCTGGCTACGGAGTAGATCAAAACAAATGGCAAGTGACAGGTGTCTTTTTGTCAACGGGACATTATTAGGAGTGTGAGGAACATTTTCCTTTCAAGCCATCAGCTGACACCCTATGACTCAGAGCCAACTCAGTTTTGTATAGCCTGAAAACAAAGGACGTTTCTAAAGGATTGTTAAAGACAGAGCAATGTATAGTACAACAGAGAGAAAGAAGGAAACACTAAGGAGATGGTGGGCTAGAGTAGGTATGTGGTCTGGCAAAGCCTGGGACATTTACTATTTGTCCCTTTCCAGAAAAAATGTTTGTGGACCCATCTTAAGTCCAAAATAAAATAAATAAATAAATAAATAAATAAATAAATAAATAAATAAATAAATAAATCACCTTTGTTCTCCCATAGGAATTGCAAGCACAGCACCATCTATTTCTTCATCTATTTCTTCATGTCTGCCTATGCTTACTTAGCATCTCTCCTGACAGATGCTTTGCTAAAGGACCTTGCAAGTGTACTCAAAAGCACCTGCAGGCCCGGGTTTGCCTCTCTTGTGCCTCTTCACTTGCTCTGAGAACATGCACATGGTCAAGAGATCCTACTATAATCTGATAGAAGTGGAGCCAAGTCCAGCTCCTCAGTTATCACTGCCAAGGCCACATAGGGCAATTGTCATCTGACTATCAACCAAAATCAAGCTACCTAGCTGATGGTTGGCCTCACACCCATGGGCAAGAGCATCACCTGTTATATGCTCACCCAAATCTACATGTTTCCTTTCCCCCAGCAGACAGAGGTCTTCAAAGGACATGCAGTTCTCTACTCAGTCTCGACTCAAAGCAAGCCACGGTTCTCAGTTTTTCTTTTAGATGAAAACAGCAAATAGACACTAGCTCAGTCCATGACTCTTTCTACTTTGTAGAGTAGAATACAAAGACCAGAGAAAATAACGGCTTGAAATTACAGTTCTTAGCCATGCTTCTGTCTTCTGTATGATGGCCATGGCATTACTCTGACTACAGCTATTGGAACCTGCTTGTACAAGCCCAACTCCACAATCTCCACCTTCCCACTAATCCACCTATATATACAGCCATGATTGCATGCCTACATACCTATACCATCCACAGACATCCACTCACACCCATCAAATAATTCTTTATAGTTAGTGTGTGCCATGCTCACAGCCCAGTCCTCAGTAGACCATCTATGGAGTTTATTGTGTCTTCCATTCTTATTCAGTATGACAGACTGGATATTTCCATACCCTTATTATAGCGTATTCTTAGTAATACAATACAAATTTCTTATATTTGAACTGTTTGGGTAGTTTAGAATGAATGATGAAAAACTTAAACATATATACAAATACCCATAGTAAATATGGGCACATATATAAATGGCCCCTTTAAAGGTAAGAGATGGCGAGGACAAGCCAGAATGGGTGTGGCAAGCCTTCTCTCTACACAGGACATCTGCAGCACCTGGGAACATATTGTCAACATTGCTCAGGTGACTTTCAATGGGAACACAGACACACAATTCTTCAATGACAGATCCTTCTGAGACTCCGAGAAAGCTTTTGCACATCTCTCAGGTTGAAAAGCAGGTGATGTGAACTCACATAGTGGTTTAGATGACATCAATAGGTTTTTCTGACACTCCTCCCTTCAGTGAGTGGAACCGAATCATTCTTTACCCCTTCAGGGTGGTGCCACCCCCATGACCAGGTCCCCATGTCTGGAAGGTGACGTAATAACTGTGAGAGATAGCTGAGATTAGGACGCAAGTGGCACAAGGCTCCTGCCTTGCCTTCCTCTCTGGGATGCTTTGGTGAAGATGATTTGCCAGGTCTTATAGGTATCCCTGAATACTGTGGAGGGGCCCACTTGGCAAGCAACTGAGTCACATGGGATCTCATCCTAGAAGGAGATCTTCCGCCCCAGTGAGGTCTGCAGCTGGCTCCTTCCTTGGCCAACATGTAGACTGAGGGGATGACAAAATCATGAAAGACTGCCAGCCAGGAACCCTTCATGATATCATTCCTCAGACGCAAATATTTAGGTTTTCTTAGGCTGCTAAATTTTGAGGCAGGAGATAATCACAACCCATAGCACCAAATTAAAATCAGCCGTGGTTGGACTCATTGACTCAAGAACAAAGAAGTCCTGGGATGTGGTGGGATAAGAAGTGGCCGGAGGTTTGCAGTTCCAGTAGGCAGACGTTCCTCCAGTCAGGTGAGCTATAGGTGTTCTCTTACCAATGCCTCCCCTTTACTATCTGTGCCCATCAAGCTAAAGGTTCATAAACTGGCAGGATGTTAGCCCTGACGTCTGTGTTACCACACCACAGAGTTCACGATGATTTAAATTCTGATGCTCAAAAACCAACCATGCCCTTGTTTGTTTGCATTGCTGAGTATAATCAGCATCTTCTTCTTGTTTAATTTGCATAGTTTGTGTTCCCCCCTCATTTGTATTGGAGAGATCAGGAAGTAACGCTACTGTGTAACAAACATTTCCAGCGTTCTGTGACATGAGTGGAGTTGGGCTCCAACTAGCAAAGCATGCCTCTGGGTGCTCCTATCCTCTTAACCAACCAGGAGACAGGGCAAAGATTTTTTTTTTATCAGCATCCCAGAAAGCTCTGTGTTCAGAAAACATCTATCATGGACAAATCTAAGGGCTTTCCCTCAACCAGTTCCCAAACAGTAGGTGTCACCTGCATTTCATGCTTGGGGGAAGGAAGACAATTCCCTGGGACACATTAGACAGGCTTAGTGCGGAGAAAAGTCATTGACAGGTGTGTGTAGATAAAGGATACATTCCGTAGGCTACTGATTTGAGACCTTTATCTGCAAGGCTGCTTTAAATGGGTTATGGCTGATTTAACTCTCTGTTTAATGTCACTCAGTAGCGTGTATGTAATCTGTTAAAAATTAAATGTACTCTTATAAATCCAAAAGTCACTGAGCTCAATTGTACCAGAGTGTGCCCTCCCCATATGGCCTCATGCTCGCCTTTCCTTCCCTTCAGATCCCCTGCTGATCCAACTCATAGAGGGCCAATCAATGTCCTGGAAACCATGACACTTGCAAATTTTCAACTGAGCTTTGTCAAAAAGTCACCAAGATAGCCTCTTGTGCCAGAGCACAGTGTTATGAAGTGCAGTGGGGCCTGGGCAAAGTGTATGCAGCTCACAAGGCTGACAGTTTTCCCTCTCCTTGTTCTTAGAACGGACAGAAGATCCCAGTGCTCTGAACAGGGATCGAGTTCTAACTCTGCCATGATATGATACAGCATTAGAGTGGAAGCCAGAGATAGTGGTGAGATTTGGTGTTGAAAGAATTTTTCAGAACCTTCTGGGCAGCCAAGCACTAACACCAAGCAGGACACCAAGAGCTAACAACAGATAGATTAGTGCTTGCATTCAAATATCTCCACTCCAAAAGAACTCAGAAATAACTGAAGAACAGTGTGCGGGGATAATTTGAGATTCTCTCAATGTACACGTGGATTTTTTTTAAGAGTTTGTTCTTGCAGTTACAAGTCTGGCAGGAATGAAACTCACTTGGCTCCTTTGACCCCATTTTCCCTTCCTGAATCCATGACAGACATTACTAATTAATCCCAGAATGCCTTCCTGCTGAGCCCAGCTATGTTTTTAGATTTCCCTTCTATACAGCCCACCAGGTGGTCACCATCCCTTAACCTCCTCTATCTGGGGATACAAAGAATATTTACCTGAATTCACTGGACCAGGGGATCCTGAAACAGTATATGATCACTTGCTAAAACATTGAAGACTTGAGGATATGAACACAAGCAACAGGAAAGAGAGCAGGCTTTAAGCACACGCTTTAAAAGGTGTAGAATTTCTGTGATAGAATAAAAAAAAAAAAAAAAGGAAGACGTAACCTGACTCCTCCGGCTGCCAGGAGAGAGTGATGAGCCCACAGACCTCTGCCCTTGCTTCTTGGATCACCTTTCATGAGACAGAGACAGTGCAGCTTCGGGAGCACAGTCTGGTGGAGGAAAGCCGGCCTCTTGATTGAGGTGGGATAGAGGCAGTGCTGAGAAAACTCAGCACGATCAGTAATAACCTTATGCTCCCTCAGCACCAAGCTACCACATACGCTTTGGCTGCCTTGAGTCCAATCACTCTAGGGATACAGGCTACTCCAAGCAGGATCCAGGCTGTCTCTGTCTGTCTGGACTTCTGGTACTTTCTAAAAGCTGAATGGCAATCACGGCAGCCATGCAAATGAGGGAAACTGCCAATGGAGACATTACCCTGTATGCCCATCCATCTTCTGTCTTCCATACTCAATCTACCATCTTACCTCGTGCATTCACACTAGCCGACTTTCAAATCCTATGACCTCACCTTATTTATTCCCAGATTAGATCCCACCTCTGCCATCTGACTTGACTTAAAACGGCCCGCTGACTCTCAATCCTTGCCTCACCTTTTCTCCAGATAGATCCATCTCTGCATCTGACTTTTATAACGGCCTGCTTCCACACCGTCTCCTTCCAGTCCTTCCCTCTCCTCCAACCGGAGAATCCATTGTGAAGCTAAAGCCATTTGTGATAATGCTCTCCCTGCCTGCTGTGTGACCCCTCCATCTCCCTATGCTGAGGCTAGAACCAACAGTAAGTCTTGAAGGTCCAGGTGTGTGGACTCTGCTTATCAGGCTCCAGTTCAGGAGCTTTCAGCTGCTCTGTTCCTTCTCCAGCTCTCAGGACCTTGGCACATGCTGTCCCTTCTGTCTTGGGAAATGTAACCCTTCTCTGACTGACACCCCCTCCCCCACTTTTGTTTGGTTTTCCTTTCTGCCTTAAATAGAAGTCCACAGCATCAGAGACCTTCCCTCTTGCCTATTCACTTCTGTCCACAGTGCTCCCAAATACCCATTTGGCTCCCACGCAGAAATTCCTCCCTTCTAGAACACACTGCAGCTAATATCCCCTTTACCCAGAAGAATCACAGTATCTTCCCTTCTTTCTCTTGTATCTTCCAGGATAAGCTCTGAGGGTAAATAAACCCTCAAAGACTACTTCTTGAATGAGTGACTCAGAGTCGTGGCTCACTCATCCCGTGGGCCTTTATTCAAACTTGGGATGCTGCCAGCAGAGGGAGATATTTGGGTAGCAAGAGGCATGGCAGTGGGACAATTCACAAAACAGCTGAGTGTGCTGGAGGTTTTGGAAGATGGTGGAGAATGGGCCAAGGAGTAGGGTGGGGAGGAAGGGGAGATGCCATTAAATAGTCTCAGTATAATCATAGAATAAATAACGTTGAGATAAACAGCCTCCTTCTTATGCCCGCAGGCCATTGATTCAGCTGCAAAGACGATTGCCCAAGAAGAATATGAATATTGCCTAATACATCGATGCAGGGGAAAAGTGCTGAACTTTGCAATGATGGCGAGCAGTCTATAAAAGAAAATTCCGGTGGTAAAATACCAAAGTCTGCCTGTCACATTTTATTATAAGTAGCTCAAATAATGCTGATCAATCTCATCTACCCGGAGCCAAACATCATCGCTTATTGTAAGGCAGAAGACCGAGACATTTTCTATATAAGTACCCCAAACTTGTATCTGTCACATAAACTTTTCTGCATAAATACCTCTAACGCTGTGGGTAAATTGGGGAGGAAGAGCTACTGAGTATGAACTAAGTACCCGACATTGAGTTTTTATGATATTGTTTAAGTGTGCTCTGGATTCTTATTTCTCCCAGACGTGGACATTGAAATTCACCGAGTGTTTCAATTACTTACTCAGGGCCATGTGCTTTGTCAATGATGGCATTTTAATCCAAGCCTTCCCAGTGCCCTGGAGCATCCCATGGACTCAAGGATGAGAAGCCAGAACCAAGGAAGCAATAAGATTCTCTAGGGATGGCAGAACCCAAGAGCTCACTGGAATTCAAGTGGGGACTTTAGGGCTCAGATGGTCCTTTGGGTACTTTGGTACAACCCTTTCCTATCCTTGCTTTCCCGTGAAAGGAATCTCAGGATGAAATGAAGCCTCTTAGCAGGAGGCAGTGTAGAAGACAGTGCTCATTGACAAGTCACTGATAGCAAGATCCTCTACATGAGGGCTCACATGCATTCTGAAGGCTCTGTGCCATCATCTGCCTGAAGCGCCTTCCAGAACAGTGAGTGTAGAAGATGGGTGTGAGGCATGGTACCATGACGTTGGAGGAGGGCCTATAGGGTAGAGCTCAAGTCGATGCTGTATCTGGGGTGGACTCTGCTGTCCTGAGATGAAGGACATTTCTAAGGGTGGAAATGTTCTATACAACTGTATGGTTTTGAACAAGGATTTCATGGATGTTCACAGATCTAGTTTCACATATATATTAGGTTGTCTGTCTCTATGAAGTCACTACAAACTAAGACACTTAAAACAGCACATACCAGTTCCTTCATGTCTTCCTTCATGTCTATGTGTGGGGGACTAGGGGAATGGAATCTGTGAATATCTTAGCCTATAGTGTGTTTTAAAGTCCCTCAGTTGGCCTCAATCAAGGGAGTAACCTAGCCTGGGGTCCATGTGGCAGGTCCTGACATGACACTTGACAGATCCAGTACCTTCTGGGTTGTTGAAATGAAAACCCCAGTTCTTAGTTAGTTGTTAGCAGGAGGCCACTCTGAGTTCCTGGCCATGTGGGCCTCCACAAAACTGATGACCTGTTTGTTCATCAAAGCCAGCAATGGAGGGGGAATGCAAGAGCTTATGCGATCTGTCACAGAAAGGACTGTCCCCAGTGCTCAGGCACTCCAGTCACAATGATCTAGATCCCTAGAGAAAAATAAGACCAGTCATGAGCATCAGGACCTCAGGGTCACTGAAGCTACCATAAAAGCTGCCTACTGTACACATGAAGAGCAACCACACGCTCCTTCCTAGCCACTGAGAGCTACTTGGTCTTCCATGGATGCTAGAAATACAGGGACATCACAGTGGACCCTGCTCTTCCTCCCTCCACTCTCGAGGTATCCTCTCAGAAGAGTTTCAGTGAGTTACTCTGGGGACAGAATAAGGCTGGTTTGAACCTAAAAACATGAGTGTCACCATGTTGGATAGAACATCCTAGATGCTCTGAGTGTGTGTGTGTGTGTGTGTGTGTGTGTGTGTGTGTGTGTAGTTGTGTGTATATGTGTGTGTATATGTTGTGGTGTGTGTGACTTCCCTTCAGCATCTCAGTGTGTATCTGCTCCCACAATATAACTCCTGTGTTCATACCTAAGCACAGATTGTCCCAACCATATTCACTATCCTGTCTAGAAGCCACCTGCAGACAGTCTCCATGTCTAATCTCTTTCTCCTTAAGGCTATTCCCAGCTAGCAGCAGCAACGCCTTCAAGTCATCTTTAGCCATTGGAGGTAAGGGCTGGCACATGAGTACCTGGTATCTTAGTCCGTGGCAGAACAATTCAGGTCTACGTCATCTTGCATAGGTGTGTGTCTCAAATTTATTGAACAACATATTCCTTGCATCCAAGTTCTCTCTGTAGGCAGATCTGGAGAAGCACAAGCAAATGGCACATGTAGTGAGCTTGTGCCGTTTTAGGCAGCTGGTGAATTCCAGAAGTTCAGAACTTTCTTTTACCTGGGATTCAGAAGGTACCATGGAAAGTTGGATGAAGGGGTCTGAGAAGATGCCCACCCCTAGTTTCAGATGAGGGGGTCAAACAGACAGAACAAGAAGACACAGAGTCTCAAGTCTGATGTTAAGTCATTCACTGAGCTGACAGAAACTTCCTAATAAACTCACAAGACAAGCACTTTAGCATACCACAAAGGAGAGGTAAGCCTGGGAGTTCTATGGAACTTGCTAGGAAGAGGTAAGATGCTTTATGAACCCAGCTCTGCCTAGAATTTTACTACATCTGTCCCCTCTTTAAAACCCACAATGATTCAACCTATATAGTCACATGCTCCTAACAGCCAACATTATACACCATCCCCACCTCACCCCGGTCTTACCAACTACCTTAACACTTGACTTTGTGTGTAAATATTCTGTCAGCACCATAACATACTACTGCAAACTGAAAACAACACAAGCTGATTCTCTTATCGTTCTGAAGGTCAGAAAAACGAAATGAGTCTTCTGAGGGTAGCCAAAAAAGCCCACCAGAGTGGGTTCCTTCTGGAATCTTCAAGGATGAATCTATCACAAGTCTATCCCAGATTCTAGAAGCTGTCCACCTACCTGGGCTTATAGCCACCTCACCAACCTTGTCTTCCATCAGCACATCCCTAAATTGACTTCCTGAAAGGAGTGTGGGACTTTCCCAGGCCTATCTGAGGAATCCAGAAGAATCTCTTCATCACAAGACCCCCAATTGTTACATATCTGTAAAGTTCCCTTACTCCAGTAGAGCGACATTTGCAGATTGGAACATGAACACCCTTGAGGTGCCCACTCCACAGACCACCAGAGGTACAACTTGCTTCTCCATAGTCCAGAATGTCTTTATAACAGATCAAGGTTGTTTTATCTCTAGTTAAACCACACTGGTGGCTTCCCACCTAGGCTGAGACCCAAGCCTCCTGCAATCTCTTTTTCCTGGCCTTGGTACACCACCCCCAGCTGCCCCACTCCAACCTCCCCTGGACCTTCCCTGTGCCCTGAAGGACTCATCTCCTCAGGATCTCTCAAGTGCTCTTCCTTCTGTCCACAGGTGAATTCTTTCAGGATGCTTTTAAGATTTGGCTGAGCATCAGGGCCTCGGAGAGGCATTCCTACTTGCAGTCTTTGTGAACTGGTTGCCCTGGAAACCTGCTCTGAGACAGAGCTATATCCAGAAGGATTGGGAAAGACATTCCCTTGAGATGGTCCATAAGGCAACAAGGAAGGCAGGGTGAAGAAGATGCCACAGGAATGTAGCATTTAAGCTTCTCTGGGTACCATAGTAAGAGATGCTTGGGTGGCCTATTACAGTTTTCTGAATGGGGATGAGAAAAGCACGCCGTATGGCCCCAGTGGGAGAATCCTAGCCTTGTTCTTCCGTTTTCTAGGCCCAGAGCCATGCCTGCTGCAGCAGAGTTGCCCAGAGAATACTGCTAAAGGCAGGAGTGTGACCAAAGCCCAGGTATGCTTGCACAAATCCCCATGGAGTCAGCCATTCCTTCCCTGAGTGTCTTTACAAAGCTAGACAGTCTTCCCTCCAAGCTTTGACCTTGGTGACTGATTCTTCGTCTGCCACATACAACTAAAGCATCCACCCTCACCCTAGCTCTGCCTCTGTTCCACAATGACATATGCAGATGCTGCGCTGTCAATCAACGCAGCCAAGGCTGGCTGCATCAGCCAATACCCAGCTGCCTCCTAGACCTGTGAGCAGCTTGTGCCAGGCGTGTTGCATGCTTGCTCACACACGAGATATTTAGAGGTTCTTTTCATCATTCCCAAGCAATGCTGGACAGTTGGGATCCTAGGTCACACCAGCTCAGGGACATCACTGTAGCTACAGTAGCTATGTCCTCGCAAAGCTCTTGAGACCAGATGAACCCCTCAGGTGCTTCTGTGCAAACTTCTTGAAGGTGAATTTCCACCCACAGACTGGATTGGGGAGCTGCGTGGCTTTATTCTTGACAATTACAGAGTAACCTGCAAAACTTGTGCAATCTGTCTTCCAAATTGCTGATGAGTATGTAAAATAAGGCCAACTTCAGCACCACACTATTCTTAGATGTTAAAAATTTAAAGAGTGGTATTCCCATGCCTAAGTCAGATTCCTTATTTATAGCTAAATATTAAAACGCAACTTGGCATTTAAAAAAATATATAAACTTCAAGGTGGAGACAGTCCCAAAGCATCCTGGGGTCTACATGGTGCACACCCAAAGCTTTTCTCATATTCTATGTTTATTTCTCTCCGTCTTTGCCCCACCTGGGGTTCTGAACATATCTTGAGTATTATTTGTGAGGATAGATAATGCATTGCTTTCCCCCCACCCTCAGAACTATGTTTGCGACATTTTGTGGTGGTCTGCCCTCTCAAACATATAGGTGGATTTGTCCAGGTTGTAAATGAGGAGTAAAGCGTGCTGACATCAGGATCCCATTATGGCTACAGCACTTTACAGGAATGGAAGGGAAGAGTTATGTACAGCGCTGAATATAACTCATGACAAGTGTTACTGCAGCAGATATCTTGCCATGCCAAGCAGCAGCTTAGACGCTAACCCTCAAGCTCAGCCACCAGGAGGGTGGCCAGGATTCAAGGGAACATCCTCCTGTATGACCCATAGACCTTCAGAAGAGGCGGCTTGTAGTATACATCCTGATTCCACGATCCAGTCTTAAAGTCATTTGGAATCAAAGCAGCCAGCTCTGTGCCAAAGGAAATTAATAAACTGACTATAATAACGGCAGTCTTAGAAAAGGGCCAGAATGATAAAATTGCCTTTCATTAGGATGGAAAGCCAGGACTGACATCCCTGATGTCAGGCAGGGCAGTCCCACGGGAACCTCTGGGGGCCCATCTCTAATTCAGACATTTTTCTCTGGCCTCCCAGCAACTGTCAGCTGAACAGCATGGCATGTCAGGTTTATCTTGAAAAATAAAATTGGTCTGGTGCAGGCTAGTTAGAGGAATAAGCCTGAATAAGTATTAATCCACAGACGAGTACCTCTGGCTTCATGCATGCAATCCCTCAGGCCGGAGTGCAAGTGGGTGTGCGAGACAGCCAAGTCAGTTCTCAAACTGGAGCATTCAGAGCCAGTCTGGGGAATTAAATCCTGCACCCTGGTTATCGGTGTCCTGTGACTCTGAGTTCTCTGCACCAGCCACAATGGACCCTGGGGCTGGTCAGGACTCTCTCTACCCCTCCCTGTCCCCAGTGTGGGCTCCTCTCCAAGAAGCAAATGGTCCCCTCATCTGCCTGATCCTTTTCCTTCAGCTGTGTGTCTGCCGGGTTGTCTCCTCTCCTCTTCCCTTTTAATTTCAGTTACCAACTTCAAAAACAAAATTAATAAAAATTAAGAGGACGGTTGGTTGAGGATTTGCACCCTCTTTGATTCTTACTTCTTATTCTGGAGGCTTCCGGAAACATCTCGAAGTAGCTGCGTAGGAACATTGTCAAATGAACGACCTGTTTGGCCTTAGTCTTTAAAATACTCTGTCGTAGTTGACAAGTTTTGTTTTGTTTTGGGTTTTTTTTTTTTTTTTTTTTTTTTTTTTGCTTAACTTAATTTGATTTTGGTTTCTTGAGACAGGGTGTTGCTTTAAAGCATAGGCTACCCTGTTATATTCACTCTCTAGTCTAGGCTAGCCTCTAACTCACAGTATCCCTGCCTCAGCTTCTCCAGTACTAGGATGGTAGGCATGTACTACCACAATGGCTCTCATCTGATGTGAGTTCCCATCAGGCAACAAGTTTGGGACTGGAGAAGCACTGGCTATGTTTTAATGGATTTCAAGGTCTTAAGTTATAGTAGGGACCAGAGGTGAATTTATGACATAGTTACTTGACATAGTAAACAAACACCTCCATCACAGTTACCAGACCTGGGGCTCAGAGGTGCCAATTATGCCCAACGTATGCAGTTTGTTTCCACTTAGGTCCTTTATGTGTTTAGGTGCTTGGATCTGCAAGCTGAGAACACATTGTCAAACCGATGGGAAGCCCAGCAGCACAGGCAGGACACAGCCAGCAAGGGGCAGGGGTTGACAGGGTGATGTCAGCACTGGACAAGAGGAGAGCCTTGGATCCACTTGAGGCAAAAGCCAAATAGCTTCCCCAGAGTTTACCCTTTGGAGATGCCAAGGTAGAAGTCCCCATAACACAAGGTAAAGCTGAGAGCCAGACACCAGCCATGATTCTGTTGGCCACTTCTAACATGGAGAGCGGCATCCTGAGGTTGAAGGCTCCACTGCACCTCTGAAGTGTTGCCTTGAGTATCCTGTACCACCCACTGCACCCCTGCAGTACTACAGTGAGCAGACAAGGCTCCGACTGCACTGCCACAGTGTTGCAGTGATTGGGCAAGGTTACCCTATCATTTGATCCTAAGCTTCTCTCTGTCCACAAAACAGGTGTCTGCCAGGAAGCCCATTCTGCCTGTTCCCTGGCTGCCAGTACTGTCTCTATTCCTTCCCCAAGGTCAGACACTATATAGAAAGACTCTTGCCAGACCACCATCTTAGGATCTTCTGGTGAAATGAGACAAAAAGAAAAACCAACCATGGTGGTACAGACAACATCTTTATCCTCTAGAGTTTAATGCCAGCCTCTAGTTGTGTCTCCACATTCAGAAAGAAAAGTCCCACCGCACAGGGTCGCACCTGCTCAGGATTAAGCCACTCGTGGTGCCAAACCCTCTCTCTTTCTTCCTCTGTACACTCCTTACCTGGTGTTGGTCACAAGCACTGACCTCTCCTTAACACCTCTTTGAAGCTAGACTCTGTGGCAAATTCGAGAACCTATGTCATAATTAAATTGCTGGCACCATGTGTGCAGCATGTAAAACCAGAGCCCTTTCTCTCTCCTACCTGGACCCTGTTTGAGGCAGATCCCTAGAGCTACATAGAAAGAGACACAAAGGATGGCTCCAGGACGCCATTGAGAATTAAGTTCTAACCTTTAGGTAACAGATAAAGAATCCCTTTCATAAGTGGGACTTCACTTGCTCCCTACATTGTGCCACACCCTGGGGTGTGTTACAATCACGGGCACTGCCAGCATCCAATGCAATGCCTATAAATAAACTCTCATCATTACAGCTCTTCATCTTCGTTTTTCCAAGTGCACTAAGTGACACCCCAGGCTGCCAACATAAGGAAGAAGAAGAGTATCCTGGGTGTTGGAATGCTTACACACGCGTTATCATTCGGAACCCTCCTGATCAACACAGAAGGAAATGAATATTCTCCTTTTTAGATATGAAAAAGCCGAAAGCCAAAACCGATAAGTAATTTACCCAGGGGAGTCTCAGCAAGAGAAGGAAGGAAGGCCTGATTGTTTCTGAGCTTCAGGTATAGCGCACTCCCTTTGTGATGCAGGGAAGCTCGTACCTTCGAGCTTCAATCTCTGCTGGTGCCAAGAGCCAATCACACAAACAGAGCAAGCAGTCACATAGATGCTCAGAGCCCCTGCATTAATTCATTCGTCCATGCTAAGGAACAAGGGACCTCCACTGTCTTCTGTAGGATCCTCAGGGGAAATGTGCAATAGTTTCTGCTAAGGTGAGTGCATGTCCTGGTTTGACAAGGAAAGACTTGGTTATTTTGGGGGGTACCAGGGTTTAAACTGCAAATTATAAAGCTGGAAAGATGGCTTCTGGCTAACATCACAGGCTGTGTTTGCAGAGGACCCAGGTTTGGTTCCTGGTACCCTCATTGGTTGGCTCACAGCCACCTGTAATTCCAGCTCTAGAGGTTATGGTGCCCTCTTTTGGCCTCTGAGATCACCTTGTGTGCACATAGCACCAGATTCAATCATACATAATTAAATATAAAGCTAGATCTTAAAAATACTAAACCACAAATATTTCGTGGAAATGCTATGGTCTCCACAAACACAAAACACATGTGTTCTGCAAGAGCTGCATTCCTGAACGTCTGAGAAGGGTGTGGGTGCTAAGAAGGTCACTATGCTTCCACTTGCTGTCAGGAAAGAAAAAGTTAGCTCTAATTCACTGTGTACAACATAGAAGAGAAATGTCTCACATTCCACCTCAACCCGCATGCTCTGTGTTGACTCATCTTGACATAACCACAAGAGGGCACCATGGGAGGGTGGAGCCATTTCCAACAGGTACATCTGAAAGCCACCCATTTGTATGACCTGGGAGGAGAAGTAGAGCCTCTTGGGGAAAGTAGCAGACTAGCAGGTGGGAGGAACAAGCAGAGAGTGTGGGGCGTGAAGGTAGGGTAAGGATATAGTCAAATGAAAGTATTTTTTGTAAACCACATCACTAATTATGATAAACTCACACACACTCGCACATATACACACACCCACACTCACACATACTCACTCTTACACTCACACACATACACATACATACACACACACTCACACATACTCACTCTCACACACTCACACACATACACATACATACACACACACTCACACATACTCACTCTCACACACTCGCACACACAGACACACTCACACACACACCATACTCACACATTCACACACACTCACCAGAT
The DNA here is from genome assembly GCA_021653895.1 of Mastomys natalensis. Classification (NCBI taxonomy): domain Eukaryota; kingdom Metazoa; phylum Chordata; class Mammalia; order Rodentia; family Muridae; genus Mastomys; species Mastomys natalensis. Next base: position 143,178 of record JAJTUV010000468.1, read on the forward strand.
GGTCTCTTTAAGATGGAGATTCTCTTTGAAAACCTCTGAGATGATACCTAGGCACAGTAGAATTTTCTAGGCTTGGTTAAGCCTCTTCCTGGGAGCCCAGGATTGATAAAAAGCAAAGAAAACCAGGCAGAGAGGGACCACAGAAATGAATGTGTTAGGATACACGCTAGCTTCAAAGACTGAGAGGTCTATGTACCAACATGCTCGCCTGAACTCAACATATGTCTCTGTTGACAGCTGAGGGTTGTTGATCACTTGGTCATTTTTTGCTACATAAATACTTTTATGTGATCTGTGTTATGTTTTAAATATCTATGTCTTCCCCCTAATTCATATATTGAGGACTCTGGGGATATGGCTTAGTTAGTCAAGTGCTTACCAGGTAATCATAAAAACCTGAGTCTGAACTCCAGAACCTACATAGCAGACAAAAGAGGCATAGGGACATGTGATTTTAATTCCAGTGCTGGGCACACGGAGATAGAGAGATGCCTGGAGCTCACTAGGCAGCCAGTCTAGCCTATTCTGAGAACTACAAGTTCTAGCAAGAATCTGTCTCAAAAAGAAAGGTGGACACTTAGGGTGAACTGATCCTCTGACCTCCACATACAAACACGCACATATACATGTATACATGGACCTGTAACATGAATTCAAATATACACCACATATACACACACACACACACACACACACATCATCATCATCATCATCATCATCTGTACATTAAAATCAGAGCCCTTCATAGTAGGAAGAGGCTTTTTGAGGTAGTCAGGTCATGATAACAAGAGCCCCCCACGCATGGGTCTAAGGTTCCTATGACAGAGGTCTCATAAAGCCCATTCCCCATTCCCCAAAGTGAGGGGGTCAAAGAGAGCCAGGTAAAAGGGTTCAGATCCCCTCAGACATAGATCCTGCCAGGGCTTTGACCTGGGACAGCCCAGCCTCTGAGCTCTCTTATAAGCCACTCGTTTGCTAAGTCTGTAAGACCAAGATGCTTCTTCAGTAACACCAGAGCATTACTCCCCTTGGTTGGATCATTTCCCCCACAACAGGCCTTATAGTGGATGACTCCACTTTGAGTCACAAGTAGAAACATGATAACTCTCGTGTGGCTCTGTAGTGAGCATCACAACCATCTTTGGAAGCTGTGTGTCTGTCTCCCTAGGATTTGTGTGCCCATCTCAGAGTATTGCATTAAGCCCAAATAACCATTGAAAATTATTTCCAAGCAAATTTTAAGCATTTCTCCTTTAAGAATGTGTTAATTATTCTCTGATTTTACCTTCCCCAACTTAGAAGAGGAAGCCATACCTAGGAAAGCAGAACTCGGGCCAGTGCTAAGGTTTGAGCTCTGAGTGGCCGCTGATATGCCTACAGGTTGGTTCTGTAGAGGATAATCCACCTAGTGTTCTGCTTTTCTGGACCTTATCTTCTCATGCCAAAGAACTCAATCATTTAGACAAAGAGTCAAGAGCTATTGTAGGTACTTTCATTCTGCAGAATCAATATAGACTCAAGATAGAATCTACCCAGTGTTCACACTTTTTAAAGAGCTATTCTGAAATAGTTCTCCGAAGCACAACTTCATTGGGTGTTTGTTAAGCCATCACGGTGAACATGAAGTCCATACAACCCAATTGCTTCATCTATGTCCACAGCAGACATCAGTTGCTAAAACTCACTACAGTTTGAGACTCTTAGCAAACAGCCTGAGGCAGCCAGTACTGGGGAGTGACTCCACACATTTTTCTCTCCTGGATATGACAGGGGGGCTATACCTACCTAAGAAACTGATGCCCTGAGACACTCATATGTGGCCCAGGAGGGATCATTTTCAGGAATACATCCATGAGTCACCTTTTGTTCTGAGTTCTAGAACAGTGCCTTAAAGACCTGTCACAGGGGCATTTGCTGCTGTCTAAACCCAGGCATTGTCCCTATTACCAGACCATTTCCCCCAGAAGGCATGAGTCCATAACTCCTCAGGATCTGTTCAGTTTAACCTTCATTCTCTGTGACTTCTCTCCTCCCCTCTTTCACTGCCTTGTATAGAGACTGCCTTTAGGAAGGGGCAGACTGCAGGACAGACATTCCCCATCTGCCTCCCTACTATAGTCTTAAGAAGGGAAGATAGGAGAGTGAAGAGAACACGTATTATAGATCTGTTGGTTCTACAAAAGAATACAAAGCACATGCCTTTATCAACAGAGAAAATAAATGCCTCCCTGTGACAGTTCCTGATGGCACCTAATGTAATATCTGCCACCACCAGAAAGCGCAAATATCATCTGTAACAGGTCTCTGCCTCCTCAGCTTGGGCCGCAGTTTCTCTCTCATTCAATAACTATCGATTGAGTTCAATGATGTGGATAGCTGGTGGGCAAGACAAACGAGACTCAGCCTGGGCAACGGATGCATTTTTTCAACCCATGAGCACTCACGCACCTTGACTGTGACCTCCAAGGCCCGACCCCTATCTTGTTGACCCAGAAGGACTGAAGGGCTGCTGGTCTTTCAGGCCCAACATTATTTGTAGGCTTTTAGATTCCAAGCATACTGCATGTTCCTTGGCCTGGTTGACCCTGGAGTGCTCAAACTGTAGAAGATGGGGTTAAAGAACCCGGATGCAAGACCTTACAGCTGGGCTGTCAGGCTCCCACTGCATGGCAAACCATAGGCCTAAGATGGAAGGTCGAAGGCTGGACACTTGAAAGCAGCAGAAGTGGGCCCAGTGACCAGATGCATTAAGCAAGAAGGCCTTAGTATTTGGAATGAGAAGAGATGATTTGCTGCTGTCTAAACCCAGGCGTTGTCCCTATTACTGAACCATTTACCCCAGAAGGCATGAGTCCATAACTAGATGATGCTAACAAGCAGGCAAGCCAGGAAGATCAGACCAGAATGGAGGCTCTTTCAGTGCAAACTTGGGCAGAAAAGGGTCACAAAAGGAACCCAGAGTAGGAACCAAAGCCCAGGGCCTACACAGAGAAGGTTTTGGGAGAGGACCAGGGCAGTGCCCTCTGATTCCCAGGCCGTTTTCTGAAGAGCAGTTTCACTGGATGCTCATTACTGGATGTGTTTATTATTACAAGTCCTGTGTACAATCAAAGTACCAAGCCCCATGAAGGATGGATATCAAGCATGGTCAAGTACAAAGAGCTTCCACAGTGAAGCTGAGACTCAAACCTTGGTCTTAATCCAAGGTTTACTTCCTGAATGTAGAACATTCTTAGAGCCAAGCATCTTTAGGGCTAAACCTTTTCTTTGAAAAACAAACTAACGAAAACAAACAGCAAATAGTATTGTGAGCATACAATAGTATTGTGAGTATAGTCCTTATGTATACTAGCCTAACCTTCAACTCAACCCAGAATAACCTTAAACGTCTTCTCTGCATGCCTCTACCTCCTAAGTGCTAAGATTAAAGGTATGTACCACCACACTCACTGGAGATTGAACCTAGGGCTTTTTGGTGCTAACCAAGGGTCCTACCAATTGAGCTACATTCTGAACCCAGTGGTGAGGTTCAGTCCAGGTCCTTGCAATGCTAGCAAGCACTCCAGTCTCAACTTCATCTTTAGCTCTCTAAGCCAGCTATCTAGCCTTGAACCAGTGATCTTCCTGCCTCAGCTTCCTGAGTACCTAGGATTGCAGGCCTACATCACTGGCCAGCTCTCTACCCTCTGGAGTGACTCTGTGTGACTGAGCTGTCACACTCTGGATGTCACTGATTTTAGCAAGAGCAGAGGGGCTAAGCCTACTGGGAGATCCTTCCAATAATTTTCTCAGAAGTAAGAACATCCATTTCCTAATTAATTATCTCCATTAGCTAAGCCCAATTACTTTGTGTCCACCTCCAAGAATACAACCTTGCTCCTTGGAGACTTCCTGTTTGAATTTCCAAGGGGGCAAATATTGCCAGAAGCATGTTTTATGTAATTACTTACTGTAGATATTTCACTCTCTTTACTTAATGATTATTAAATGCTGAAATTAACTCCACACATGACCAAGGATTCCCACCAGTTTAAGAGAAAGTAAATAGTGAATAGAGTCTGTCTACAGGATCCCAGGGACCAGAGTTGTAAGAGTGCTATCCAACCAGATGTTCCCTTAAGCCTCCCATAGGCAACCTTTCAGGACATCAGGACTGTTTCCATCCTGCCTTGTGAAGGAAGAACCTGGGGCTGCAGTGGTGGCTCATGTGGTATAAAGCTTGCTGCAAAAGCATAAGGATCCAAATTTGATTCCTAAAGTCAGTGTTAAAAGAAAAACCAGGCCTGGTGATATGTGCTTGCAATCCCAGGGCCGGGAGGCAGACATAAGCAGATCCCTGGGTGTTCATTTCTTCTCTTGTTGTAATCAAATGCCATGGGGAAAAAAAGGCAACATACGGGAGACAGGGCTCACAATTCAAGATTACACTCCGTCCTGGTAGGGAAGGCATGGAAGTAAGGCTTGAGGCAACCAATCATGGCATATCCATAGTCAAGAAGAAAGCAATGAACACTGTGTTCAGCTCACGTTCCCTTTTTAAAAATGGGTTAGTATCCCAGCCCAGGGAATGGCACCACCCATAGTGGCCAGGTCTTCCCTTCTTAATTGACCTGATCAAGATAGCCCCCACAGACATGCTCAGAGGTAATTCTTCATCTCATTGGGTTGACAATTAAGATTAACCATTAGCCTAGGGATAAATGGCTGTCCACTCAGCTGACTTGGTGCCTTCAATGGTGAAGTGAGAAACTGTCTCAAGAATAAGGTGGATAGCATCATGAGAAATGACAAGCTGCCCTTACACACACACACACACACACACACACACACACACACACACACACGTAGGTAGAACTCGGTCATTGCAGATTCCCAGACCCTGCCTCTGAAAGTACTGAATCTGCATATCTGAACAAGAAGACTAGGAATCTGCACATTGAACACCCTCCCTGAGGGATCCTGCTGACATTGATATCTGAGGAGCTATGACAATGATTTGCCTGATACATAAAGACAGTCTTGTCATTGGAAGCAGGAACAGCAAAATGAGCACAAGCCACTCTCTTCTTGCTGTACTTTTATAATGAGATTTCAATGTTATCTGGTATTACTTTATAGATATTATAAATCCCCAGACAAGAACTTTGAAGCAATAGCTGACCTGGGAAATGGAGGAAGAGCTAGGAGGGATATGAAGAGGGGAGACGGGCAAAGGAGAGGACACAACAGGGTAGTATGGGGCCGGTGAACAGACAGCTGGTGCCTACTCGGTTAGGTCCTCAGAAGGCAGAGCAGAGCATACAGGTCCTCAAGCCAAACTTGAGGGCAGCTAAGGTGGTATTGATATGACCACTTCTTTTCAGATCTTGACAGAACCTTGCTCCTCAGAACTGGGAGGCCCGTATCATCGCTGTGTGTGAATATTAGGTTCAACAGCTGGATAGAGCCCTCAGGTAGACCATAAGTAGGTCTGGCTTGAATGGTTGAACTCCCCAAAGGTGAGAGCACACCTGGAGCTCCAATAGCATCGGTTTCCTCTCTACCAAGTCCCCAGCTGGTGAAGATCAAGTGCATTTAGATGCCACGTTCAGACTGTGAAGAGGGGAACACTTAGACTTTGCTGAAGACAGCTCCCTCTTGTCTACTTCATGGTTTAGTTATGATGGATTAAACATGACACACAATTTACCACTGATGGAACTGATTATGTTTACCATGTTGTACAGCCATCACTACTGTCTTGTTGTGCTCTGACAGTGCCATCTCCCCAGAGAGGATTCCTAGCCCGTCAACATCCACTCCCATCCCATTCTCTCCCATTGCTGACAACCATAAATCTGAATCCCTTGTCTGTTTTATACACTTTCTGTCTTTGAAATCATGCTGTCCATGATCTTCCCTGCCCCTGGCTTATTGAGCTCAGCATCATGCTTTCACAACCTATCCAAGTCACCTCATGGGTGATGTCATGGTCTTGAGGTAAAGTGAAGACCATAGGGTCACATGGTATTTAGACATGGCTGGAGGTGGGGGAATCATCGTGGACTGGGCTTTGAGGGATAAAGTAACTATAGTTATATCTGATCTTTACCCCCTGAGATGTAAAGAGTCCCAGATGTACCTCTCTACACACACACTGCTGAACTCCATTGTGCATTCCTTGCCACGATGAACTTGACCCTCTCAAAACATGAGCCAAAATAAATCCTTCCTCACTTGAGGTTTTTTTTTTTTTTTTTTGTCATAGTGGCACGAGCGTTAAGTGATACAAATGAGTTCACTCTTTTTCTAGTTGAGTAATGCTCCTTCAAATAGAAATACAGTCCTCATTATTTTGGATTTGACAGAACACTCCCTACCTCTGGTTTCTTTGCAGAATGACAAGAACACTATATGTCTGTGCTGACTTCCCAAATCAGTTCTCCATAGTTGTTATGTTCAAGGTCCTTAGCTTACATGAGCTGCCTTCTCCTCTAGCTCTCTTCTCCTTTCTTCATTGAAGGAACTGACAAGACAAATGGAAGCCAATACTACTTTCCCCCAAAGCTTTCCCCATGTAGTTCAATCCCAGGTTCCTGTCCACTTACTTCCAATACAGATTTTTATGATTTCTCATTCACCTTGACCTTCCAGGCCTAGGGCTAGTGACACCTTTCACAAGGGCGCGCACACACACACACACACACACAGAGACAGAGAGAGAGAGAGAGAGAGAGAGAGAGCCTTTCATTAGTTTCTTCAAGATTACCCGCACCTCTGAAAACAGTCCATGTCTGATGTCAAAGTGCTATTCAGATCTTCAACTCCTTCCAGCTTTGTTGAGTGCAACACAGTTCTCTCTTTTGGGCTGTTTCAATACCCTGTTAGTTCTCCCTGACAGATATCCCACAACTCTGGCATTTACAACATCTTGGGGCCTCCAACGAAGTCTGAGCTTCATTTTCACAGCTTCGTGAAATGGTCTTTCTGGGCCTGCATGCAGGGACTCCCCTGACACAGGCCTGGCCTCAGTGGCTTTCCTTAGTCAAGGAGGGAGAATTCACAACCTCTGTTTTGTATCCTTAACCCTAAAGCCAGAACCACATGGTCAAACTGCCAAGTCCTGCACTTGCTGGACTGGAACCTGGCCTCCTCATTTAATTACATCTGCATCAGCTTTCTGACTTTCTGTTGTTGGTGCTTTCCTTCTCTGCTTAAACTGTCCTTTACTTCCTTTTCACAAGTTGGGAGCTTAGCTGGGGGGATGGGTTATTCTATTATTTAGCATCCATGTTTTCTTTAATCTGTTTACTTCCTTGAGCACAAGATTTAGCTCTATTCCACTTCCTGCTGCTCTTTGTCTCTTCAAACTGTGCATTCTGTATTTTTCCTGACTCAGCTTGTTCCTTTTTATTATAGATCTGCATAAGAGTGACCACTAGCATAGTCAATACTAGGCTGTCTTGAGATTCCTCTGCCAACACCATTAATCCCAAACTCTTCATAAAAATACCACAAGAGTGATCTCTAGGCCATTTGCTAATATTCTTCTCCTATGAAACCTTTCAACCAGGCCATTCTAATCTACATTGCTCTAAGCACTATTGTCATCCATGTCCTTACTAGCATGGCCCTGCTTAAAGTGTTCAACTGAATTCCTAATCCCAAGTCCCAAAGTCCACATTCTGCCAACAAGCAGCATGGTCAGATGGATCACAGCAATTCCCAAGTCCCTGGTACCAACAGGGACTGTTATTAGGGTTCTGTCTTAGTTATGGTTTCAATTGCTATAAAGAGACACCATGGCCATGGCAACTCTTATCAAGGAGAGCATTCATGGGCTTGCTTAAAGTTTCAGAGGTTTAGTCCATTATCAGCATGACCAGGAGCATGGAAGCATGCAGGCAGACATGAAGGAGCTGAGAATCCTACATCTAGATCCTCAGGCAATAGGAAGAGTGAGCCAAAGGACCTGGCATGGGTTCTAAAACCTCAAAGTGTGTCCTCCCAAGTGACATACTTCCTCCAACAAGGCCACAGCTCCTAATCCTTCTAAGTAGTGCCATTCCCTGATGACTAAGCATTCAAACGTATGAGTCTATGGGGGACATTCTTATTAAAACCACCATACATGGGTAGCATAAGAAAAAAATTTCCCATTGTTAAACCTCTACTGCCTTTAACTATTATGAGGGTGCCATTTACTTTCAAATGATGATAAAGCTATAACCAATACTTTCCTAAGGTTACTCTGTGAAGCAGCAGAGGTAGGATTCAAAGCCATGATAGTCTCATGCCAAGAGTCTGTGTTTCTAGTCACTATATTAAATTTGTCAAATAGTTATCTTCTGCCTCAGCTTCCACCCTTTGCCATCCTTTCAGGTCTTAATGTCTTACTGTTGCCACTAAGAATTAAAGGATGTAGACTTTCAGGTTTATAGGCTATTCTTGGAGGACATGGGTCCTTATAAATTACTTTAAGGTCCTATCTATACTAGAGCATGTTCTGGATACTTGTCAGACCCTGCCCTCTTGCTCTTTAGTCATAGCCCTGACAACCACTAGTTCTAGTATGAACAGGGAGCACCTAGTTTGGGCTCTGTCTCTCATTTCCACCTTGTCCCCTGGTTTATCAGACATCTTGCAGTGGAATACCAGAGGGGATATTCAGTATGGGTCATATTGACATGACTGGAGAATGCAAAGGAGATGATATCTCTGGCACTGCCTTGACTAATGAACAATGAGAAACAAGCCTTCCCCTCGCCCCTAGAAGTAGACATCTGTGAGTGCTTCCTATGGTTTTCTTGGGAGAGCTTGGCTGAGAGTATGCTTTCATCATCCATAGTGGTATTCAACCCAACTCTCCTTTGATTTATTGTTCTTGCTTCCCTCTTGTAGTGTCCCTGTTCCCTGGACTCTCACAGTCCCTCACACTGAGGTTGGCTCTCTGAGATGAAGAATGAAAGTGATTTAGTTTTGTGCTTCATTAAGAATAGGATCTCCTTGATTAATGGTAGACTTTACAATATATTGAGGAGTGTGGTGGTCCACGGTCTTTAAGGGTGTGACTCTTACCAACTGCTACCTCTATAAGCTCTTTTTCTCCAAGGGCAACTCAGAGTTCACGTTTACAAAGCAACAGACAGGTATCCTTGGCATCATCCGATACTCAGAGTTTCTCAGTCCACAAGTCAAACAAAGTCTCAGCATCCAGTTCTCCTTGGCCCTCTGCTCATGCTATGCCTCTTTGTCTCTGTGAAAGACTTTGTTTCATTCAAGAAAAAGTTTTGAGTACTTGAGACCAGCAAAGCTAATGAGAGTTTCCAAGGATAAGAGGATAAACAGAACAAGTCCTTGCCCTTCAGGGGCGAGCAGCCTGGGCTGAAAGGAGATAAGCTAAAAGCAAACACTCATACCTTGCAAAAAGTACTCAGAACTGGAGCAACAGTGACATAGAAAATTGAGCCTTTAAAGCTAAGGAATAGGAAGTCTTCCTGTAGAACATGAGCTTGTATTTTAAACTGGAATTAGTAAAGGTTGTGTTTTAATCTCCCCCTGCTTTCCCCTTGGTCCTAACTCTACAGATTATACCAATGTGAAGACATGATCAATCAACCACCCATTCCTTTGTGGGTCTGTATACCCAATAGACAACATATTTGGCAACAGTGTGCTTATGGAAGAAAGGAACCCTGTGACAGATGCTTCCCACAGAGAATTGAGGAGGCCACCAGAGAGGGCACAGGTGACTGCAGATAAGTAAAGTACATCCAAGACTCCCAAACAGCACTCCCTCTATTCTAACTATGACGTGATGAAATTATGCTTGATTTGAGACTATAGATTTCCTGGATCATTGGCAGCCATTTTCTCAACAGGAGTCAAGAAGCTATCAATCATTCTGAGATAGTGAATCTGTAAGAGCAAGGTCAGAAGGCAAACTCACTTAGGTTGGACTCTTAAAGAAAGGCTTAGCCAAGACACACTGCAACTATGAAGACAAAAAAAGAGGAAGTAATGTGTTCCAGGGACAATAGCCAATTTCTACTTTCAAAACTTCATGTGTATGTGTGAAAGAAAAGGCTAAATGCTAGTATTGCTGCAGTATCAGGCTCTGTTAACTGTTGTATATATTGTAGTATGTATATGTACATGTATAGGCAGTATACATACATATGTGTATATATATTGCGCATGTATATTATATATATATATGCACACACATACATATACATACACATATGATATATATGAGGTTTGGGTGTACCTGGAAACTTGAACCTGAAATGTGCCTCTGATTCTCCCAATCTCTTACTAAGAATGAACCCTGGATTTCTGATCTGTTGGAGGAGACTAATTTTGTCTACCTGACCTAGGTATCCATTAATTCAGTCATTATTTATCAATGACCAATGAATTTCCAAGCCTTGTGCTCAGCAGTGGGATTCAGTGTGTACCCCCCCAAATCTCAAGCATTTATCACATGATCACCATAAATAAATAGGGAACTCTGTGTCTGTCACTTGGGCTTTGGAGAAGGGGCACATGATGGCTACCAAGAGAAAAGGAGGACAAACAATCTCAACTGAGGATCAGTCTTTTCTAAGATCTGCCAATAGAGCTGAGATCCAACAGAGTAAGGAGGCTGGGGAAAGGCTTTAGATAAGGTAGCAGAAGAGACAAGAGCTGTGTATACGAAGCCTGTGTGATGGTCTCAGCAACTGAACAAAGACCCTTGTGGCTTGTTGGTAAAGACTGTAGTGGCACGAAATGGACTTGGTAAGTGAGTCCCTTGCAGAGGCTGGTGGTCCATCAGAAGGCCTTGCTTGTGTTTAATCCCTGTAGCTGTGGCAAGCCATTGAAGGATGTTAGGCAATAGAGTGTCATGGCCATATCCACCACATTGGCACTTCCTAGAGAACGCCGTAGCCAGAAGAGTGCAGATCAAATGGTTGTGGTGAAACCAGCGGAGACATATTGATATTCAGAGCAAAAATTAAGGTAGCTCAGATGGGTGTTGCCAATGGAGGCGGGAGAAACAGGCGGATCCCTGCAACGTCTATCAGACACAGTGAACAGAGTCAGACCTGGATCTGAGGGAGAGACAAAGCCGGACAGAGAGAAATTGGGAAGAACACCTAGCAGGGAGCCCTGGGGATGAAGATTATTAGTTGAGTTGGAAACTGTGAGATCTGGGGTATATATTCAGACACATAGGAAAGAGAGCTGGTAGCTCAGGAGCTTGGGGCTGAGTAAACAGAGGGACTCATCATGTGAGTCACTGATGGCCAGGAGCAGAGATGAGATCATTATTGAAGATAACGTTTTACATAAAAAGCACCTGAAGTCCTAAGGAGCACAAACTGTGCTTAATAAGCCTCTCCTCTCTCTCTCTCTCTCTCTCTCTCTCTCTCTCTCTCTCTCTCTCTCTCTCTCTCTCTCTCTCTCTCCTGTCTCCCTTCTTCCCTTCTTCCTTTCAACAATAGGAATAGGAGTGAGTTTAAGCAAAGCCTGGAGGAGGAGGATTCCTTCCTCTGAGGGAAAGAACCCAGCAGCAGATGACCACTCTGACCTTTGGGGACACAGCACAGATCCAGCATAGCTATATGACTACATGCAACATCTGGTTCATCTGCTGTCTTAGTTAGGGTTTTACTGCTGTAAACAGATGCCATAACCAAGGCAACTCTTATAAGGACAACATTTAATTGGGGCTGGCTTACAGGTTCAGAGGTTTCGTCCATTATCATCAAGGTGGGAGCATGGCAGCATCCAGGCAGGCATGGTGCAGGAGGAGCTGAGAGTTCTACATCTTCATTTGAAGGCTGCTTGCAGGATACTAGCTTCCAGGCAGCAAGGAGGAAGGTCTTAAAGTCCACACCCACAGTGACACACCTACTCCAACAGGGCCACACCTTCTAATAGTGCCACTCCCTGGGCAGAGCATATACAAACCATCACAGTTGACTCAAAACTCTAGTACTCTTACCTGCTCTCTGCTCTTTTAACAAGGTGTTTGTATTAAGGAGAGACGTCACAGAGGCTAAGGTTGCGGGATAATGTCCTCCTCAACCTGACCTGAGAAAGGCAGAAAGGAAGGTACCTGTGTTGCGCTTACAGGTTCCAGGGAGATGATGTCAGCAGTGTGGTCAACTCTGCCCTGGGCATGATCTCTGTATGCATTTTCTAAAGTTCACAGAAGCTGAGAATGTAGCTTAGTGGTTATAGGGCTTACCCTGGGTTCAATCTCCAGCACTGCATAAACCAGGCATGGTGGTGCACACCTGCAATCCTAGTACTTGGGAGGTGGAGGCCGGAGAATCTTTTGACTGTAGAACCTTCAAGGTTCTACATAGCAACTCTGAGGCCAGCCTGGGCTACATAAGACACTGTCTCAATTTTAAAAAATAAATAAATAAATAAAAGTGATTTCGAAATACCTAGCACATCTCTAATGCCAGAATCATAATGGGGAAATTGCAGCTCTGTTTGGCTTCTGGATACATAATGTGTTGTCAAGGAACTATGCAGTCAAAACTATTTCCTGTCAGTGGTGTCTTCTTTCCTAGCTAGCTTATAGGGTCTGTGAGGAGCTGTAGCTCTCCCTGTGGGTGACATCACCAGCTTCTTCCTTCCATCAATTTGACATGCCACGAATAGACTAGCGCATTCTCCTCAGCGCTTCTTGCTGTGTTTCATGAATATATCCACATAGTAGATAGAAATAAAAGATGGGCCGCGGGAATCTACAAAGAAGTTATCTCAGGCTCAGTTCACATTGAAACGAAGGAGCCAATCCCATAATAGCTAATGTCAGAGAGAGTGTAGGATGAAATTATCTTCCTGTAATTCACTGTAGGGTGACTTTTATAGTTCTTTTTTTTTTCCCTCCCATCCAACATACTGATCCAATAGCACTTTTAAGTTGCAAAACTGTTAAGACTGCCGATATGATATTCACTCCTGAGTGTGCTGGCTGCGAGTGTTTGAATCTTTCCACCCGTCACAGTCGGAATGAAAATAAAGGTATCCATCAGTATTCTAAATGTCACGCTTCAAAGCTCCCAGACACTCTTTCTTCTGACACCTGATTGGCAGATTATGGCTTTTTGATATCCATCAAATTAATAGATTATGACTTTCTGAATCCAGAGACTAGGCAATTATTGCCACATTCTATCTATAAAGAGATAACTTATTCTTTGTCATCTACTGTTTCTCAGAAGGCAGCCCCCCATCCCGCCAACACACACCACAATTATAAATAATTCTTTTTTTCCTTCTTGCTTTCTTCCCAAGGTGCCCCCACCTTGAGCATCCGTGAAATAATTCACTTGAAAAATAATGTTAGCACAGAAGAAGGCTGACACGCATCTTATTTCTCAAAACTGTTTTCTAAGTTTAAGTATCTGTCATCTAGAATCCCCAGAGAGACCTCCCTTCTGGTCTTATGTGGTTCTAACCCAGGAATTGCCCAGGTGTAGCCTTAGGGGTACAAGAATCAAGGAACTATCAATCCCGGGTGTCTTCTCTTGCTGCTGCCACCCCAGGCTTTCTGCCTGACACAGAGATAGGTAGAAAGGACAACGCACCAAGCCAGAAAGCCATCCCAGCGTTCAATGGCCATTCATCTGCTTCACCATCTTATTCATTTCAAATACCATAAAACTGAAGATAAAAGCCAACTGAGCCGACTACAGTTATTAGCTGAGGGCGCGTTCTCCAGTCTGATTAGAAGAAAGAGGTCTTTTAAAAAGCCAATTTAGAAAGAGGTGAAATTTCAGTAGGCAATCCTACCAAGCATAGAAGGTGAGAACTGAGGTCAGGTGGACACCTAGCACCCACAGGAGGACCAGAAGAATATAGTAGGATTTCCCATTAACTCTCCTCCTATGGAAGGTTTTAGGATATTCTGGGGTACCAACTCTTTTTGTTCATAACAGGGACCATAAACGCCAACAGGATACCCAACACAAATGGTTTCTGTTCTTCTCCTAGCCCCTGGGGCCCACCTTTCCAAGAGCTGGAAGATAAAGAAGATGTCTCTTCTGTAGGCTTAATTAACATGTTCACACATCTTACATGCAAAGGGAAAAAAAAATGCATAAGTGAGCACAATGCCAGACAAGAGACAAAATTTTAAAGTGTTTCGACTTGAAAGAACTAGGAAGAGTTGATGCCAGTGCAATTTCTTTCGTTGCCAAGACACCTACACGGACACGCTCGTAGGTACCTATGAGGAAGCCCATGGCATCCAGGGCTGTGGTGCAGCTCGGTGGTGCTTAACGTGTGCCAGGCCCTGGGTCCCATGCCAAGTACTGAGAAGAAAGAAGAGAAGGAGAAACCATGCCACAGCTGGCACATAGTTCAGTGGCTGAGCACATAACACACGTGAGACCCTGGATTCTATCTCCAGTATGATGAAAAAGAAAAGAAGAGAAAGAGGAGGAGGAAAAGAGGAGAATCAGAAGCAGTTGAGCCTGTGGCATCTTTCTGTGCCTTTTATCCCTACAACCTCCCTGTACCCATGCCAATGTGAACACTCCTTTTTTCCTGCCCAGGAAAGTGCACCATACGGCAAGGGGACATGTCCCATCTCAGAAAAGATCAGGCCCTTCCATTTCATCCTTGTACCTCCCCTGTGCAGTCTTCCTGCCTCCGTGTCACACTTGTTGACACAGAACCCCATCTCTTTGAAATCTGAGGTCTACCAAGGCACAACTGGGTCTATGTGTTTACTACACCAAGTCCAAAGACCAGATAAGTGCCATGGTTAGAGTCACACAATTCAGAATGTTTGTGGCCATGACAAATGCGACCCCATGACTAGTTTTGTTTCTTGGGAGTGTTCCTATAGATCTTTGTTATAAAAATCATTCCTAACCACCTGTTGACATGGGAAGCTTCATGGGAATGAATGAATGAATGAATGAGTGGCAAAAGCAAGGAGTACAGAGAACTGATTATAAACAGCAGAGACAGTAACCTACTGAGTTCCCACACGGAGCCAGGCACTCTCTAGGATACCAAGTGGGGCATTAAAAAGTAAAATATTTCGCCTCCTAAGAGAAAATTAAGACTGTCCCCCAAACCTATGGAGGAATAAAGAAATCCTATAAGAAATAGTCATGTGTGTTAGATGAGCCAGTGTGAATAAAGGAAATAATCACAGGAGAATGGAATCGTGGCTTAGAAGAGGCATCCCATAAGAAGCCTGAAGGAGGGGACTGTGGGCTAATGACGGACCACCTCTGGGTAGAAGTGGGAGATAGGAACAATATGGGGCACAAGACTTGGGAGGAAACAGAACTGTGAGTGACATTTGACCTTTGGATTCCCAGAGGTTTTATCAGTGATAGATATGTGATTAGGAAGGGGCCAAAGCTGACCTTGGTGGGTGGGGCGCAGTCATAGCACGCTTTTGTTAAAGTAATTTTTAAATCCATTTTTCCTTTTCCAGTCCTGCTCCCAGAATGGTGACTCTGAAGACTAATTAGTTATTATTAAATGCCTAGGCCATAAGCTTTGGCTCACTCCCTGACTAGCTCTTAACTTAGTTAACCATTTAAACTATTCTATGCCTACACTTGGTGAGTTACCTCTCCTTCAGTCGCAGACTGCTTCTTTCTCTGAGTCTCCTCAGTGTCTCTCTGGGTTCATCTGCCTGCTGGTTTGCATATGTCTCCCCTCAGGGCTCTCCAACATTCTCCTGAATCTCTTTTTTATACTCTCACTATTTCCCAGAATCCTCTCTCTTCCTGCCAGTTCCCACCTCCCATTTCCTGCCTCAGCTCATTGGTCATCACTTTTTTTTTTGACAGGTAATGTTGATACGAGATCTTCTCTATGTGCCTTTGTCTGGAGCTGAGGGTGATGGGTAAATATGGGAGCTTAGAAGTCAACAGTATAGAAGTTAACAGGTATAGAAGTCAACAGGTATAGAAGTCAAGTATAGAAGTCAACAAGTATAGAAGTCAACAGGTATAGAGTCAAGTTAGAAGTCACAAGTATAGAAGTCAACAGGTATAGAAGTCAAGTATAGAAGTCAACAAGTATAGAAGTCAACAGGTATAGAAGTCAGTTAGAAGTCAACAGGTATAGAAGTCAACAGGTATAGAAGTCAACAGGTATAGAAGTCAACAGGTATAGAAGTCAACAGGTATAGAAGTCAACAGGTATAGAAGTCAAGTATAGAAGTCAACAGTATAGAAGTCAACAGGTATAGAAGCCAACAACAAGTTTGAAAGTCAACAGGTATAGAAGTTAACAGGTATAGAAGTTAACAGGTATAGAAGTCAACAGGTATAGAAGCCAACAACAAGTATAGAAAGTCAACAGGTATAGAAGTCAACAGGTATAGAAGTTAACAGGTATAGAAGAGCTCTGTGAGCCTGCTGCTCCACCCTACCAGTAATCCCACACTGAGGACTAGTGATGTGTTAAATGGAGAGCTCGCAAGTGACCCTTCCAAGGAGCCCATGTCATAATTGTTAGTGTTCCCATGTTATCAGAGTTTCCATAGGGGAGAGGTGAACTCATTCACTAACATCCGCACAGCAGAAGGTTGGTTGACAGAGTTAGGATTTGAGCATGGGAAAGGCCAAGGTTCCAAGGCTGAGTTACGGTGTTGGAACTGTGATGTTACAGACAAGAAGCTGGGTAGAAAGGTTCCTTCCAGAACAGGAGGGAGGGGGAAGTGAGGAGAAACTGGGAAGCCACGGAGATAAAGGGCTCAGGGGTCAGAGGAGAGGCATGGGACAGAAGACAGCCAAGAAAGAAGGCATCCTGAGGTACACTTGCTCTCCCTTTTACTCTTGGGTACCTCTTCCAACTGTCAAATACCTTCTCTTATATAAACCAACAGGCCATGGGTTGGAAAGAAACCCCCAAACCAACAGGAAAGTAGATGATTCAAATCTGCAGAAACTTGATTCTGGGTCTGAGAGGTGGAGTTGGGGAACATTCTGGTATTAAGATCTCAGCAGAGTTCTAAAAGACCAGCTGCGGGGGATGGGGGGAGGAAGAAGGAGGTACAACACTGTCTGACCCAAAGACTGGCAAAGACTCTGCTGTAGCACCTACAGTTAAAGTGTGTACTTATGACTGTTATTAATTTACCCAGTAGATTTTCTAGCCTGGGTAAGGAGTGGAAAAGTCTAATTCTTTCTCTAAATATTTGTCTCTTAAAATTTTGATTAAAGATTGTGAAGGTATGTTTGTGAATACTGTCTCCTGGAATATTAGGAGAACAGGGCTCGGCTCATATGACCACCACCTGGTGCCGGAGTACCCACCTTCATATAACAGCAAACATCGTTGTCTTGCCAATGGTAAAACATGACCTCAGAATCTCATCAAATCAAATCCTTCTGGACCACTCGACTCGTAACTGAGAGAGCTGTGCTCTTTTCTCTGTTGTAGGCAAGTTGTTTCCAGGTTGCAACATTCACCTTGGTTTTAGATAAAGTTGCAGTGTGTTGGAGGCACAGTGTGTTCCTGGGTTGGTTGGTTTTTGTTTTTATTCTTTGCTTATCTGGCTGCTTTGGGGTTACCTACGCCCTCTAGGGAAGCCCAATATACTTTTTGATGTGCCAAGCTGAACTTCGCTGAAATCATACTTTGGCCTGTCATGACTGCCCTACCTGGCAGGAGGCAAGAACAGGCATTTGTTTACTATTCCCTGGAAGAGGTTCACACAACAGCTCCACAGCACCTGGCACATGGTAAGTCATCACACAAGCATCCTTGCCCTGTTAGAATTGCCCGTTTTCTCTTCTTCCCACTAGGAGACACCGAGAGGCAAGCCGATCCTGATGGTACTCCGCCTCCAGGATGGGGAACAGAGGCGGCTAAGATGAGAGTGTTTTGTTTATATCGCAGGTACTAAACAGCTGCTCCTGCACATTAGGCCAGATGTTCTGTAATGACAGGCAGCATTATGTTCGGCTCCGACTCCCCCTCCGCAGACTCCCCCACTGATGAAAAATGACGGCGCGGAGGAGATGATTTATGGATGGGAAATCCACGGATGTGTCTTTAAGGCTCACACCTTACTCTCTCCCTCAAGCAATACGCCAGTCTACACACTCCAAGCATTGCCAATGTCTGCTCCGTTCTGAGAATCTTTTCCAGGCTTCGGTCCTAATCATAGCCCCACCTGTCCTTTTGGAAGGTAGGTCCCCTGCACGGCTTCCTTGCTGAAACGGGTAAGCAGACCCAGCCACTATACCGACAAACATCATTTAGAGAGGTGAATTTTAATTGATCCCAATTCACTGTGGCTTTTGATTTTGAAATTAATTTTTTATTGGATATTTTATTTACATTTCAGATGTTATCCCCTTTCCCCATTCCCTCCCAGAAGTCCCCTATCCCATCCCCTCTCCTCCTGCTTCTATGAGGGTGTGCCCCCACCCTTGAACTCCCCCACACTGGGGCGTCCAGCCTTCACAGGACCAAGGACCTCCTTCCTGACCTGATAAGCCCATCCTCCCCTATATATACAGCTGGAGCCATGGGTCCCTCCTTATGTGCTCCCAGACTGGAGGTTCTCATCTCATACCCACAGGTAGGTAAAAGATAATCCAAGGGAGAAGGACAGAAGAACAGTGCAATCCCCACCCATCCCCCTTCCCCATATCTCTTGTCTCTCTCTGTCTCTTTGTTCTTCTCTGTTTCTCTATTTGTCTGTTCTTCTCTGTCTCTCTATTTGTCTGTTCTTTGCTGTCTCTTTCTTTCTCTTTGTTCTTCTCTCTCTGTCCTTCTGTCCCTCCCTTCCTTCCTGCCTCCCTCCTTTCCCCCCTCCCTCCCCTAACAGAGTCTCGCTCTGCAGCCCATGGTGACCTGCTTCTTCCTAGTTATTAGCAGGCTGATCTTGAGCTCTAGATAGTCATCCTGCCTCAGTCTTCTCACCATGCCTGCCCACCTGTCGCCTCTTAACCTTGGACCACGGCAGCCATTTTTCTAACATTCCTGTGAAATCTTGACTGTGTCCCAGCGCTAGATGGTGGCAATGTCCTGTCCTGGAGAGCATTTACGAAGCAACAGGAAGTCAGCTGCTTTGATGGGCACGAACAGAGCTCTCCTTTTCTTTAAGTTTCCCATCGGTCCACAGAACCAGAAGCTGTCGGGACTTGGAGGTTCAAGAACCCAGGCAGAACCTCTAACTTGGAGGTAACCAGAAGTTATCCAACAGGACTACCTACCTGCTTGATCTGTTCCTTAAGCCAGGCTAAGAATGATAGTCATCTTACGGCCTTTCTCCATCCTCTTACAAAAGGAACATGTGCAAATGGAAGAAAATCCCCCGTACCTAGCGAGCAGGATACATCTTTGCCAATGGGTCCAGAAGAAATAGCATGTGAACTGCCTTACGAGATCCATTCATCAAGACTCTCAGTAGAGGTCAGGCCAACAGGCTCTGTGAGCCTCCCGACTCAGCTGGGGTACATCACACCAGAGAGAGTGATTATCAGGGGAGCAAATGGTTCAGCCCAATTATATATGCTTAATTGATCTACATTCTAGGGGGCATATTCTTATGGAAAAGGTTTGCCAGCTAATCACAGGAGAAGAAACGGCATCTTAATTGGGTGGCACTGCACTGGGCGGTATTACAATTAGTTACAATGTCTAATAAGTTATCTATAATGCTTTTAATGAGAAACATTTAAGTCCTTCTGGAATTTTTCCAGTCAAATTAATTCTCGGGACTGGAGACAGTATTACAAGGAATGTTATCGGACTTACAATTAAGTCACTACTAGAATGTGTCACTTAAAATAAAAGGCTCCATGGCTAAGCCACGAAGCACCCACTATTTCCTGTGCAGACGTTATCTGTGTGGCACCAGATAAGACATCTCATACTCGAGTTCGGTTTTCGTGAGCTTGGTAGTATCGTGCAATCCTCGTGGCTTGAAATTCCAGAGCTGGTGCCCTAAAGGGATTATCTTTGTGTCTGTCATCCTCAAGTCAAGTGTATCCTGTAGGCTAGTAGAGAAAGAAATGGCATCCCCTAGAAACACGTGATAGCTTGGGATGGGGTTTCCATCCAGCTAACTCAGAGCTGTGGGAATACTCTGAGAGCTAGTCTGTAACTCCTCTGGATTGGGCCTCATCCGTGGTCCTTGGGGCTTGCTGACTGAGTCCATTTTGTATGGAGAGTAGTGAGCAGGCTTGCCCTGGGTGAGGTGCATTATGGGTAAAATCCTAGGTTAACAGGCCTGTTAGCATCTCTCCTTTCCTCAGGAAGATACTCCTCCACCATAGAAACACTTCTCACTGAAAGTCCCACGAGGCATAGGTTTGATTTCAGAACAAGGGTTGGTACTTTCTCTGTGTCACTGCCATACCTCAGCTATCCCTACTCGGCCTTCAAAAGGTGGAGTGAACCAGGACACAGCTTAGAGCAACCAAAAAACCCCACTAGCTAACAAGCCCTTGGGCTATAATCTCAGAGGAGTCCCTGAGTCACCCTGGAAGCTTATTAAAACAGACTCCACCCACTCTAAGGAATTTTGAATCTGTAGGTCACAAGGGGAGCCCTGAAGCCTCCTTACACTTAGTGACATCCAAGAGGAGACTGAGAGTTGTGGCTCAGGTTACTACTCAAGGCAAAACTGTTGCCCAAATAGTTGCCCTGGGCATCATCTTGAGGATGAGAACTGAGCCCACCCTATTGGTACAGTGAGTTAGCGTTCCTTCTAGGCTTCACCCCGAGAGAAGGGACAAAAAGAGTAAGAGAATGATGAGGGGGCAAGCAGCCCCTTTTATAGTGAGTCAGGTATACCTGGCTATTGCCAGGCAACTGTGAGGTAGAGTCTAGAAGGAATGCTAACACAGCGTGCATCATTATCAACTTCTTGAGTCCCTTGCGGAATGAGGTCAAATCCAGAAAAACAAAAAAAAAAAAAAAAAAAAAACCAGACATGGCAGTGTAGCTGGAAGCCCTAGACCTAACACCAGGTCTGGACTTGATAGTTTCCATTTACTCTTTTTCAGTATGGAGATCAGGATTCACATTGTGACCAGGGTTGTGGGACACAAAGAATGGTAAGTCTTATGCTCCAGGATTTAGCAGCACAATCAAACTGGGGAGCTACAGTGGCCATATGCGTATGACAGTGTCAGCTTCCGGGGTAGCCCAGCCCTGTGCCCCTGTAGCCATTCCACTTGTCTACTTGGTATTCATGGCTTCGGGTGCACAGATGAGTTCTTTAGACTCTCAGTACAGCCCTGGGAAAAGGCCTGGCAATAGATGGAGTAACATTCTAGTACAGACGAGAACTTGTGTTAATATTAGGTCAGCCTGACAAATACAGGTGTTTCTGAAAGTCTGTATTAAGCTTTGACTTATCTCATTTCCAGACAGCTTTGAAAGTGGAGCATAAAAAGATTGAAAGGCTCGCTGACAACACGGTCATAAATGCTGCATGCTGCGGCGAGGCACGGGAACAGAGAGGCCCAGGCTGCTATAAGCAAGAGTGAGCAGCAGCGGCTGGAGGCTTCGGGGCCTCACAGTAGCAATTGTGGGTTTGTGCCTGCCTCAGAATCCATGGAGGCACCACCTCAGAGCCTCCCACTTCTGGGCCCAGACTCGACTCTGTGTGGCTTTTGCCCAGCTTGGAAGGGACATCTGGTGGTGTTTGCCTCTTCACGGGTCTGAGAGTCTCTCACCCTGGGGCTTCCTCTTTGACTCTAGAGAGAAAACTGATCTTGGAGGTAACACCCAGAGCTGTCAGTGAAGGAAAACCGCGGTGTAAACTTTTGAACAAGGGAAGACAGGAAACGTGTGGTCATGTTTTTTCCATACCTTGTGGAAGAGGCTTCAGAGGGAGAAATTCCCTGCACTGTCAATGTGTTACACTGATACAGTCAGCTCAAAAGCTGTCCCCCACTTCACTTCTGCTCCCCTTCACGCCAGTTCCCCAAAATTCCCATCCCTGGTACAATGGGAAAGTGTAAGACCTCTTTTGGGGATCTGAACAAAATGACAACACCTCATTCTTGCTCTATGCTCAGTTGGATACAGTGGGACATGGGAGAGAAGACTACATAGGAGCCCATGGGAAGTCCTACATCCCAGTCATGTGCTCACTTCCCAGTGACAGACACAGAACCATGTGGGTTTTGAGGAAGATCAAACTCTTGGAGCAGGCTGACGGAGACTATGCAGTTGAGGGTAAGACAGGGTTAGGGTCTTTTGAGCATCTAGTCACAGCATTGCTGTCTGCCAATCACTATCAAACCTTTTTCTACATGTGTCTGTTTTCAAACACTGTATTTGACTGCTGGCTCGTCAGCAAGGAGATCGCCGCCAGAACACCATAACGCCTCATGAAATCAAGATGGCCGAATCTCCGTATTTTGCCTCAGGTACACTGCAGAATCCCTGAGCTTAGAGACAACAGACAACCCTCAGCACTCCAATTGGGGGCCGCTGGACAGAGAAAAACTGACAATGAGATGTCCCCAAATGGGGAGCAGGTGACATTAAATGTCCCATGCTTGTCTCTGATAGAAAGTCTAGAAGGAGAGAGCAGAAAGTCTCCATATTTACACACCGCAGGAACTTGTGTATGAGGCAACTGTCAGTTTTCATTTTACTCATGTCTGCAGAAGACCAGTAAGGAGCCAAGAATAGAATCTGAGCTCTCAAATAAAGCCGAGCATATGAGCTTATGTAAAAATACAGAATTCTCATAATACACTAATACACACATACATATATGTGTACATACGGGCACATGTGCACACAGGCACATACACATCTACAGATATAGACACATGTTATATATACATACATGTTCATATACACACAATACACACATACATGTACATGTCTATTCTATATATATATATTTGTGTGTGTTGGGTGTGTTTGATACATATATATAATAGATATACATATGCACATATATACATCCCTGCACACACATTCATTATTGGTGCAGTCTAAAATTCTTTGAGCTTTATGCCTATAGCATACATGCTTAGCAAAATTCATGTCAGATACCTGGTCGGTCATTGCTTCACACAGAAGTCTGTTACTAATGGAAGAAATACCACAGTTTTGTTAACCAAACATTATGGGTGAAATTTGTAAACATAGTCAACATGCAAGGATTAACAAGATTATCTTCTCTTTGAAAAAAAAAATCATACCAAGAGATTAAAGCCACTTAAAGGAAATACAGGAGAAAACCTCGCTCCTCCCTTCCTGGTATCAGCTGCATAGACTCCCAGGCTCACAATAGTGGGTGGTCTCAATAACCCATGAGCTTATATAATCTTCGTATTACACTATCAAATACACTATGTGCATGCACTGTCTGGTTATCTTGTGTGCTGGTTTTACACGTCAATCCTGTGCACAGCTGTGGGTAGGTGAGTTCGACTGGTTGTCTGTGTCGCAGCTTGGTAAGTGCCCAGTTAACCTCCAGCAGTTCCCTGTCTCCTGATACCAAGCTATGCCCTAGCCACTCTCCCAGTCCCAGGAACAGCATGAATCACCAATAATAGTGCCGCATGTCAGAGGGACAGAGAACAGATGAATGACATCATGAAAATTCTGGTCAGTTGGCAGCTGTTGACAGCCTGGTGTGCATCCTCCTGTCATTTCCCACACGTCTAAAAGGATATGCACACGTGTGTGAAAGTTCATTTCTAAAGATCAATATGGTATAGCTTGTTGACATGACTATACACAAGGGACACTGACATCTTGGCACATCAAACGACGACTTCTTGGCGACTATTCCGAAGTCTCCCATTCTATGGGAGGGCACAGCATGCTTGCTACAACCCACAAGTGTCCCACATATCTGCGTGAGAATGGAGAGATCCTGGATTTTGCCCAGTAGCCACTAGTCACATGTGACTACTAGCACCTCAAATGCTTCACATGACCGGGAAGTTGAATTTAAATTTTTCTTTCCCTTTGATGAATTAAACGTAAACATGGTCCCAAGGTGCCTAGTGGCTACTGTATCAAACAGTGTGGAGTCAATGAATCCCTTAAAGAACAGCCGATGTCTGTTGTTTTGAGGTAATCTGTAGTAGGCGTTGACATATCTTGAACTGGAGCATGCGTAGAACTAAGTACTACCTCATCGCTCCCTAACAGGTCTCCCCAGTGCTGCGTGTTCTACAAACAGTGAGCCAAGCTCTTCTGGTCTGCCTTTACTCCTATTAGGACTTAAGAAAGAAGAGCCTGTCTGTTTGGGAATAATCTTAAGATACAGGTTGGGGATTGGGATGGAGGGGGTTGCTATGATTTAACACTCTTACTGCCTGCAGCGTGTCCAACAGGTGTGGACCTTCTAGAAAGTTCTAATGTTGATCTCCAGGCTTTCAGCATCGGAGGATCTAACCAATTCCCCACTTGAGGAGCAGGGTCTGCTGGCTGCCTGGCCTGAGAAGGAGCTGGCAGCAACCTTTTCTCTCAGTGCTCACAGTAATGGATCATTAATAGTTCCCAATGTTAAACCGTGGCACACAATATTTGAGTCTGTTCCTTAATGTCTCCCAATTACCCGTTCCATCAGTTTCTGCCCATCCCCAACCCCCAAAAAGCACGAATAGAATCTTTGCTGCTTTCGGGTTAATTAGGATGCGGTCAGAGATCATCTCGGAGGATGAACGATTATGTTCTCATGTCTATGTCTTCCTGCAGCCCACTGAGGGAGACTGATGCCAGTCTCACTGGGCAAACAGCGCCCTGAGACTGGGCTGGCCAGGGAAGAGAGAAAGCAGGGGTCATGGACAGATGTGTCCCTCTAATACGGCACAGCACTCTGTCCCCCTGGGCCATGGCTACATTTACAGCAGCTGCCTTCCTGGACCTGCTTTAAAATGGTTTCCGCCACAAGCTTCAGAGGAAGAGGCTAGTTTCTTGGCTTTCAAAAGCATAATAGATTTTTTTTTTAATCTTAACGAATATTAAATCCTAACCAGTTACATCCTTCCAACAGCTCATCTTGGGCCGTCTTTGTTAACATCCACACATATTTCACCTTTATTGCCGGAACGAAATTGTAGCCACATCAACAGACCTCCCAAATAAAAGAAGGGGGAGGTGGAACAGACATCACCCGCCAAGCTGAAAGCCCTACAAATTAACCGGCTTTCTTTCTTCTGTGCCTTCTGTCTGCTTCAGGAATATACATTGTATCAGCAATGGCTCCAATGTCTTTGGATTCAGGTTGGGAGCGACTAGAAAGAAACACAACTTAACCTTCCAGCAGTTCTAGATGTTGATCCTGGGGACCTCTGATCTGTCCAGTTTGGCCTCTGGCCTCTGAGCGTTTCTGTTTGGTCAGGGCTTGCTCTGACTTTATTCCTAAAGTCCCTTACTAACTGGAGTTCCCTGTGCAGTTCTGCACACCCTCACCCAGGCAGCTGCAGCTGAGACTGGCTTCCACAGTAAGGAACTGTAACTTGTCAGCCATACTTGGATGATAGACATTTTGGTCATCACCTCTGATGTGGCCACATTAATCTTCCTAGACTTAACTCCTCTGTGTGTGTGTGTATGTGTGTGGTGTATGTGTGTGTGGTGTGTGTTGTGTGTGGTATATAGTGTGTATGTGTGTGGATGTGTGTGTATTGTGTGTGGTGGTGGGGGTAGGGGTAGTGTGTGTGGCATGTGTGTTTGTGTGTGGTGTGTAGTATGTGTGTAGTGTATGTGATTGTGTGTGTGTGTAGAGTGTGTGTGGTGTGTAGTGTGTGTGTGTGTATGGGGGGGTATGTGTGTGCAGTTGTGGTGTGTGTGGGGAGGGTGGGTGGGTGATCCTGCATGTGTGTGCCTGACGTTCCTGATCCTACACAAACCCACATATTTAAATCAATGAGGCTCCCTGAGTACAGAGGTTGGTGTCACCTTTGGTCTCTCCCCGGCCCCAACACACCCAAGTAGCTTCTTATGCAAGCCAGACCTCTGCCAGCTGGTTACAGTCTGTAGGGTAAATGCAGTCTTGTTTGCTGCCTTTGAAGACTGGCTTCAGTTTCCAAGGCTGCTAATCCAACCTCCTGACTACATTTTGGTTTCTACTGAATGACTAGGCCGTGACTTCGAACTATCCTTCAAAAATAATGTCGTTTCCAGTGGGAGGCCAGGTTGTTCCCTTACCAGCCCTGACAAAGAGGATACCTGATACACTGTCTGAGTGTTTTGTTTGCTTGCATGGTGAAGATATGGGGTTGCTCCTGACCAGTGAGCAATACCAGAACATTCTATCATGTCAAGGACAATCCCCACCACAAAGACTCAGTTGGCTCCAAAAAGCAACTGTGCTAAGGTGGAGAGACCAACCTTCCTCGAGCTCACCTCAGAATTGCCAGGACTAATCAGGACATGTTTATAAATTCTCAGATCTGTCTGGCTGCCCTCATCTTCCCAGAGCCTGCAGAGGCCGGGCTGTGATGTTTACAGACAAGGTAATCTGTTTCTTCGGGATTGTTTCGTCTTCAGAGAACACTCCCAGCAGAAGAGCTATGATGTTGAGTGTTTTGAGAGTGAGCCTGCACTGTTTCCTGTTATTTTTGCAGTATTATATTAGTTTATGCCAGTTTTGATTTGAGAGTGGGCTACATGTAAGCCATTCTTCACGACTGTACCTAAGTGCACACAGGGATTTATGAATGGGCTAAGTGCACACAGGGATTTATGAATGGGCTAGCACTCTCTCTGTGCGCTATGACCTTACTTTGGGCAGGGTTTTACCTAGTGATGCCTGTTTATATAGTATGCTATGTTTCTCTGCTTGGACTCCCATTCCTCAGCCCTGCTGAGCTAGATTCATACTCCTCTCTCTCTCTCTGTCTCTCTCTCTCTCTCTCTCCTCTCTCTCTTTGTGTTTTGTGTGTGTGTGTGTATGTGTGTGTTGTGTGTGTGTGTGTTGTGTGTTATACATGTGTATAGGTATGCCTGCCCAAACACTGGTAAGGCCAGAAGACATTCGGTGTCCTATTCAAACCCTTAAGACAGGGTCTCTTAACTGAACCTGGTCCCAGAAAGCCCTGGTAATCTTCCTACATCTCTCCAGTGCTAGGGTTAAGTCACAACACAGACACACTAGATGTCAGCCCTCGAATTAAGGTCATCAACCATTTTTAAATGGGATTAAATTGTCCAATAAGCGAGATTTGAACTCAGGTCCTCATGATTGAACTGCAAGTACTCTTACCACCTAAGCCACCTTCCCCATCCTAACCCTTTTCCCAATTCCTTATTTCACTGATTTTTTCATGTGCACGAACTCACATGCACACACACACACACACACACACACACACGCATGTGCACACACACACACATATTCACAGGTGCCAAGCCACAATTTAATGAAGTTGATTCTCTTTTCCCACAGTTGGATCCTGGGGATTGAACTCAGGTCATCAGCTTGGCAGCTGGTGACTTTACCTGTGAGCCATCACACTGGCCCTATACAGCAGACTAGGAGAGTGACGAAGAACTGGAGACCTTGGGCCACCAGTGCATGTGCATTGGGTGTGTGGCTCTGGGTTACTTCACTGATGTGACAGCTACGGTCATAGTGTCAGCCTTGAAGCTCGTGAGAGAAGCAAACAGCAGAAAGTGCTTCTCTCTGGGACAGGTGCATGGCACCTTTTACCTTCGGATGAGTACTAGGCTTGAGTGTATTCTTGGCCCTCAGCTCTCTCCCCCGCCCCCAGCTGTGAAAAGAGTCTTATTCACATTTGTGCCTGCTCTCCTAACAGTACGACATTTATATCCTTAGCCCAGCCCCTTCCCCCAAGCATGTCTGCCCTCAAATAAAAGTTGTCAAACATTTTAAATGTTATTAAATTGTCCAGTAAATGGGAATGCCCAAAGAAGTGAGCCAGTCAATCAGGATTATGCCAGAGCTTCAAAAAGACAGGAGGAAACCATTATTAGGTTTCCGGATATTGTGCTCTCTCCCACACAGCCTTTATCTAAATCGTCATTTAATTGGCAGCCTTCAGCACTGTCAGAATTGCATTCTGAGAGCCAGGAGAAGTTTTCAAACATTCTCGCAATGGTACGTGCTTGGCTCGAAACTACTCAAGGGAAAAGAATGAGCCTTTCCCCCAAGAGACTGGGGAAGGCTCGGCTGGTAGCACCAGGACTGCTGGAAACTGACATGAAGCTAAGCAAAACCCTAGCTCAGGCCACAGAGACTCAAGCCAGACACATCATCCTGAGGTTTAAGGCACAGAGAGCTGAACCTGCTGGCTCTTCAGATGCACAAGTGGACCCCTGGGAGCAAGAATTGGTCCCTTCTATCTCTGTGCCCCTGTCTGCTATGGGTATTTCTGAGACACTCGATATAGTTTAGTCCATAGGATAGTCAGCCCTCAGGCCTGAGCACATCCTTCTAACCAGATCCTAGGCTGGAAGAAATCTGATTTTTCTTCATCACTCTCCAGACTCCATGGTTCATTAAGTCCCTTGGGCTGCTCAGTACCTAAGGTCCTCCATGGTCTGTGTCCTTCCCTCTTCTCCTTTTGGGAGTCTTGTGAAAGACACCTTAGGAGCCTCATCTTGGACCCCCACAAAGGCACAGCCTGTCATGAACACTTGGTGTGGTTCTGCTGCTTATCTGGGAGCACAGTGGGATGTGGCTTAGTGGAGCACTTAGCTAGCGTGTACAAGCAAGCCCCCGTGGTCTATCCCCAGCAATGTGTCAAAACCAGGGAACTGGCTATGATCTCAGTACCGAGGAGGTCTCACAGAAACCTCCCTGATCCTCTGGTTTTTTGCAATCTTTCTGTCTCCTCTTCTAAAATGCTCCCTGACCCCTTAGGTGCAGCGGAGTTGTTTTGCAGATGTAACCCTTGGGACGGCTCCATAACTTTGCACTTTGATTAGTTGTGGTTTTCTGTAGTGGTTGACATCCGTTGCAAAGAGAAGTTTCCTTGATGAGGGATGAGGGCTATACTTATCTGTGGATATAGGGACAAGTATTTGGAATGTAGTTAAGGATCATGCTGGTTTAGTAAAGTGGTTACTGTATTCTCCCCCATGATCCATGCTTTCACTAGCCTTAGGTTAGTTGACAAGGTTTCCAGTACCGGGCATGGTACGTTCTCGTTGAGAAGATCTTGAGCCTCTGTTGGTTCCTGCCAAGGTGTGTGTGTGTGTGTGTTACTACTGCACTCCCAGGGTTGTTGCACCACTGGCTGTTGTTATAGTTCACAGTTGTCATGGCTGGGTTGCCTTACTCTTTTGGAAGATTTCATGGTACCTTCTGATCTTCAGGATGGAGCTACTCAGGTCATTTCGTGCTCAGAGACCTCTGGGCCCTGTGCCTGAAGTACACAGGTCTTTAGCAATGGAACTTATCTTCAGTCCCTGGGTGGGGTGGGGCAATCAAGAGAAATATCAGTAGTCTGTGATATTTTAGGGTCTCTTGGACAATGTTGCAGTTTGGTGTCTTCTTGATCCCCAACTTCTGTGGAGGCCTTACATGAACTGACAAGTTCATGGAAAGAACATGCAATCCTCAGTATTCCCTACACTTTTTTTTTTAAACATGTTTTGCTCAGCTATATTAGGTGAGCTTTTCTCATTTAGAACCCACAGTCATGGAATGGATCTTTTATTCCAACTGAAACTCATAGAAGGACAGGTATCCTTTAGAGACTGTCAGTTGTGGGGGATTGGAGGAGGTAAAGGGCTTAAAGAGTCAGCTCTTTTAATTAGAAAAAACAAAAAAACAAACAAAGCAGAATTCTAGATTAGAGCTAACGAGTGACATGGGCTTGCCAATCAACCCAAGAAGCTTTCTTGATTGGTTTGTTTTTCAGAATCTGTGACTGCTCTGCCGAATGGAATCGAAAGACCAAACTCAACCAGCCCAAGCTAAGTATGGATTGCAATGACATCATAGGAGATCTTCAGTGACTCAAGATACAGTGGCAGCAACCACCCAGCCATTTTCAAGCCACAGGGATAGCTTTCTGAGGCTGTCAATCAGGAAGAAGTAGAAAGAGTACAGAGTCTCAGGTAACCAAGCTCCACCCATCATATCATTAATAGAAAGCTCATGGACCATCACGACCTAAGTGAGAAAGACACCCTCTGAAAGTGGCCAGAAGGCTTGCTATTTGTCACCTGTGACAGTCCACAGTGACAAGCCAATGATACTTTTCCAAAGCCCTGGAGTCTACAGAGAAATGGAGCACCAATGTCACACCCTGGTGTCTTCTCTGCGATACCACAGGTCTCCTCGGGAAAACACAGTGACTTCAGCAAATCTCCAGTGGACCTGGTGACCACGACAGGCTGAGGAAGGTAGCTACAATACGTCACCCCAGAAAGCCGCTGCTTATAAATCCAAAAGTAAAACGTGTGGCCTTCAAGAAGTCAACAGGTCCCAATAGCATTCTTCCCAGTAGTCAAAGAGGGTCCTTCCTAAATTCTCAAGTCAAATCCCACCTTCCCTTCTGTGACTCCCTAGACTAAGCCAGCATTCTAGCAGCCTAGTTAGTGATCAATACCAATAGCCTATCCCAAACACCAAGGCCAAGGCTATCCCTACTAGGGCATTACTTAATCTTGTTTCTTTGGAAGGTACAATGGGGTCAGTTAAGCCCAATAGCCTCCCTGGCACTCCCTGTGAAGCCCTATTCCAGTGCATTGTCCTCTCTGAGTCTTGTCCTAACAGATTTAAGAAAATGTACAGTGAACTCTTTTGCCTGAATCTAGCCAGAAAGCAATTAATGATGAGACATACACCGTCAATATACTCTCTCAATTTAATGACAACTCTGTGGCGTCAGGAGTCCTGGACTCAAATCTTGGTTCTGCTAACTATACACTGCCAAGTGGTCAGGTTAATAAGGCTTTTAGGATTCCTCAGTGGGGTTCAGTTTTCTTAACCGAAAAAATGTCTATCCCAGCCTCCTGGGGTCTGAGTAAGAGATGATGAAGATGCTAAACCTGAGCATGCCCATAAGCGTGTGCTGCACAATGACACCAGTTATAATCAGGGCTGGAACTCAAAGGCTAGACTCACATACTGTATGTGAGCACATAGCTGGGTACTGGACATATATATTATATATATATATATATATAATATTATATATATATACATGGTACTCAATAAATGCTGATTTGGTATGTGAGCATTCTCCAGTACCGTGTATGTATTTATTAGGCTACCTCTGAATTAATGATTGTTACAACATCAAAGAAGGTGGCTGATTTTAGTCTGACCATGAAAGAAAACTAAAGTCCTATCCTTGAGGGAAAAGCTCAAGCCTCTAATGTCTCTCCCATGTAACATAAAGCCCCCGCCACTCCAAGCCTGCTCTCCATCAGGAAGTGTCTAATGAGAGCGTCTTCTAGTTCCCAAACCATGCACTCATAACCATCCATAAGGTAAGACTCGACACCACCGAAAATCCCACAGAATACCTCTCAACTTCTTCTGCCTTTTCTACCCTTTCTCCTAAATTTACAACTTTAATTGCTCATGAACTGGTCCCTCTGGTCAGGCTTCCAGTTTGAGTTCCCCTTGTGCCCGCTCTACACACTAGGAACTATAGTATCGTGTAAATCAGCCCTGCGTAGGTATCTTCTCTAGTGCCTCTGAGAAGAGGCATCCTTGACAAGGCAAAGAGGAGAAGAAAGCAACAGGAGTGTAGAGCTGACTTTCTAGAGTCAATATTGGAAAGATGAGAAGACTCCGACACCAAGAGAGATGGAAGGTTGGACCTCTGCATCCCCAAAACAGAATGTCTTGGAGGGCAAGGTAATCCAGCTCCAAACTAGCCCAGCAGGGGTTGTACTAAAAAAAGGCCAAGTGGTCAGGTTAATAAGCCTTTTAGGATTCCTCATGCCAAGCCTGCTGTGTTCAGTCCTCTCTGAGCATCAATTGTAAGAGTGTAAAACTTTGTGGACCGGAGAAAGGGCACCGAGTTCACGGCACTCACCAGCATCCGATGGATCTTCATCCACCCCCTCCGAGCCTCCCAAGTTCTTACTGCTTGCTTCCGGCTGCTCTCCACTGGCTGGTAAATACCTCACAACCCCGCATTAGTGAACAGGATCCATTTATTAACATTTTCCTCAAGAAAGCAAAAGGAAAAATTCAGCCTAGCATGTCTCCTTATTGCAAACGTCAGAAGGCTAGATCCCAAGAATGAAAGCTACCGTACCATTGTCTCTCCCACAAAGACGGTGACTTTCTGTGGCCGCTCAGACAGACTGGGGCTCCAGATGGGCTTTCTTGGGATGTCCTGGATCACTAAGCCACAGTTTCATGATTCATACCAGGAAATGATCTGAGTGAGTGGCTAGGACAGTGGTTCTTAACCTATGGGTTATGACCCCTTCAGGGATGTAATAACCTTTCTCAGGGGTCACATATCAGATATCCCACATAACAAATTCTATATTATGATTCATAACAGTAGCAAGATTACAGTTATGAAGTAGCAATGAAAATAATTTTATGGTTGGGGTCACCATGACATGGGAAACTGGATTCAAGGGTCACAGCACTAGGAAGTTTGAGAAACACTGGGCTTTGCTCAGTTTCCACCGGCAGGGAACCATGACGAAGCTTTGTCACAGACTCCAGTTAATCCTCCAGAAAAAGGGTTAAACTGTGCTTGTTTGTTACAGATACGAAGACAGATATGAAGCAGAGAGTTATGGGATTCTCTGAAGAACAAGGGGCAATAGAGTTGTGGCAAATTCTGTCTACTTAGTGGTTCCACTCAGGCCTGTAATTGTTGTTTTCCTTTTCTGTTTCTTCCTCCCCTCCTTCTACACAGAACTCCTCCTTCGTACCACTACCCCATTCCTTTGCCTGTCACTTGTTACTAAGCTCCTGTGTGCCCTGGACTGGCCAATCACTGCACGGATTCCCCCACAGTGCCCTAGCATCCATGCCTTCTGTCATCTGTGCCCCATCCCCATCATCTGACTGGACATCTCACAGAGGACTAGTGGACACTCGCTGCCAAGCCTGGGTTTTCTTCCTTTACCAACCTCTTGCTTTCTTCCCTTTCTTCTCCCTTACCTAAGAGTTTCTCCATTCCTGGTGTTCCCGGCTTTCTATTTGAACTTTGTAACAATCTAGATTGCTTTTTACCTATGTAGTTAGCTGAACCAACTTTCTGCCAGCCATCTACCTATGTACCTATTCATCTATCCATTACATACATATGTATATATTTCATTCCATTCACATATGTCACATATAATATCATCTTTCTCTCCATCCATTTATCCATCATACATAATACATACATATACACACATACATACATATAGTCATACATACACTACATACATACATACATACATACATAACCATGCACCTACCCCAGCTACCAACAGTTCACTCATCCAACCAACCACTGTCATCCATCCATCCATCCATCTCCATCCATCCATCCATCTCTTCATCCAACCATTAAGCCACCCAGCCATCTGGGTGACCCAAGCCAGTCAGTCACCAGCAACCCATCAGTCGGTCACACTTATCCACCCATCTTTCCATTCTTTACCTTATTTCATAAGGTTCTAAGCTCAGACTTGCTCTGACCACGGTGGGCAAGTGACTTCATTTCTCTAATCTCCCATCACTTCACTTACAACACAAGAAAAAGGAAAAGAATAGCATAGAAAATGGTCGTCAGGTTACACGCAAGAACGGAGGTAAAGAAATATGACTTAAAGCGGTACCTACTATTTATTTACTCTGAGGATAATTTTCATCCACTTAGTCAACCTTCAGACACGGGGCTTGTTTCTTTCATTTCTCCTTCTTCCTCTTCTCATTAAGTACCAAGACTCTGAAATCAAATGTGGCCTTTCTCGTGACCTTTATTAGCTTGTAAGTTACAATCTTGCCTCAATTCTCTCCTGATCCAGTACAGCTCCCACGCTGCCCCCAGATTCATTTTTCAGAAGGATCATTCTCTATTACAGTATCCTCTTTCCCCAAATCACCGAGGGGCTCAGGATTGATAATACACTGTTTTAGAGATGACTGAGAGATCTTTTCCTTCATTTTATTTTTCATTTTCTTATTTACCTTTTCATTTTCTTATCTTTTCATTAGAAATTTAATCCAAACACATCGGTAAAGACTTGTAAACTAAGGGGCAGAAGGAGATCGCTCAGAATCTCATTATGAGAATGAGCAAACCTGCAGATAGGAGATTGAAATTCTTCCTCTCATGCCCCACCCCTCTTCCCATAGGACAAGGCTTGTTATGCTAAGAGGATCCGGCAGTGTATATCATCTCATGCCTGATGTTCATTTCTCACTTATATAGTATTTCTCTTGTTATCATCTCCATAGTTATCTTCTTTAATGGCTGTGTAATATTCCATTGAGCTGCTTAACCAATTTCCATTTGCTAGAAATTTAGCCTATTTGTAAGACATTTAAAGCACCAGGCACAAGGCAACCACTCAATAAAGGTTGGCTATTACTACTATTTCCAATTTGAGCTATCACATATAATACATATAAATATTTTATTTTGCACAGCTTCTTCCACACTTATCTGTTTCTTTCATACTTAAACAAAGATTACTGGCCCAGAGGCATTGCCGGTTTTATGCTATTTGATTCCGACTCCAGCAGACTACACGGCTAGATCCCACCCACATCCACCCATACTTCTGCCCTTTTCACAGATGGCTTGATCAACCATTAATTACAGGGATGTATACCTGTTGTAAGACCTTTCCCTGAACTGAATATTTATCCATGACAGGGTACTGATGACAGATGGAAGAAATTCTTCCACTCAATGCTTTGGCCTGGAGAGTTCATGATTTTACTGGGGTTTCTTAAAAGAACATAGGTGGGGGGGTGGGTTACTTACAAGAGTGTGGGTGATTGAAGGCAGTTCCATCACTCAACAGCCCACCCAAACATGGGTGAAGACTCCTGAAAGCTATACCCCTGGAAGCCCTAGAAGGCTCTTCTCCATAGTGACTGCTTGCTGATTGTATAACTTTGGACAGGGCCTCTGTGGGTCTTGTAAATTTCTTGAATTCTTGGACCTTCTAAGTTTCCCCCAAGTTCCCAAGTATTATAGGTCTCCCTCTGCTTTCCAAAATATGATGCACTTCAGGTCAGAGGAAATCACTAACAATTTCATAACTTGGTGCTTTCTCTAAGCCTAGTGTCCATCTCCAGCAGCTCTTGAGTCTCAAATTGATGACATCTGGGCAACTTTCAAACAATGTCAATTCAGATCTGAGATACCAAGGCTAGAGTCCACACATCCTTAAGGTGTGATGCTTACTGAGGATGCTACACTCCAGCTCCCAAAGGTTCCAGAGATGTAGGCACCACAGTAGTAACTGGCTAAATAACAGAACCCTTGGGTTTCTGGTCTCTTTGTTCCTCTTTCCTCCCTACCCCTTGGGTGCTTCCTTACATGATCCTATTAAACTCAAATCGTCCACTACTTGCTTTCGGGAAAATTCAAACCACAACTGATAAGCCATACAAGTTGCAAAACCATCCTATCTGTTCTACACTAGAAATAACCAACTTTGATTATTTTTTGAGATCTCACTCTTTCTCAGACCAGTATACCATATATGGTAGACTACCCTAGAAGTGCAACCAGGTGGGGTCATTGCCCTTGCTGTATAGGCTTCCTAACAGTGGTACAACCAGTGCGAGCCACTTGCAGATGGCCATTCAGGTTCACAGTGGCAGGGCTGGGGTTCAAATCATAATTCTGTCTTCTCCCCAAGGTTCAACAGGATCTCACTATGTATCCCTGGTTGTCCTGGAAACTGGGTGCCTCTAACACCCAGAGATCTGCCTGCCTCTGCCTCTCAAGTGCTGGGATTAAAGGATCCTGGGTGGGTCCTGCACTCTTGATGGCTATGGTGTCCTGCCAGGTACTTCTGGCAGTGATCAGAAGATCTTGTGGTTAAAATAACAGCAATACTATTAACAGTGATCCCCGCATTGTACCATCTAACCTCACCTTGCTGCATTTGCATTGACAAGCTCTCAGAGCCGTCTCCATTGCCTCCTGAACATGCTATGAGTATTTCTACTTTGAATCTGGACTTAAGTTTCTCTCAAGCTCATAACTTCTCTTGTCTAGGTTCTATTTCTCCCACTGTGGACTTGATCTCTTACCATTTTTACCTCCTTCCAACCATACCCGTAACAGACACAGAATTCCTCTCTGCTGCTTCTTCTAGATGGAAAGTGATAAGAGATATCTCATAGTGACAGCCAGAATCACCCAGAATGGACCAGGTATCATTCAAGACAGGTAAGAAAGGCTGCCTCTCCATCTTCTTTGACTTCCTGTAACATCTTCCTCCTCTTCCTACTGCCTAGACCTCAGCTGTCTTCCATGTCTTCATCTCTAAGTGTTTAAAACTTCAGAAAGACCATCCCAAGCTTGAAAATAAAAGCCATTGAGTGTGGCTTAAGCACAAAGGCTGTGTGGAGGTCTCAGTTCTGACTTCTCTCATTCCCTCGGATTAAATGTCAGGCTTTGTGAAGTCATTGGTCAACTGGTCAACTTCTTTGTCTATTACAGATGCAAATATCTTTTATCCCATAGTTCAGAGACCCTGAAGATAGCATCATATTTAACACTAACTACTTTTGCCCCAACTTTGCAACTTTACCCAAGCATCACTCTGTCTGATTCTTCATCATCAGTCATCTGTGCCCCCTAAACACTCTTTGGAGTCATCAAAGCATCTTCCTAGTTTCCTCACAGGTGAAGGAGTTCCAGAGAACACACTCGTCCTCTGAAAACTTAAACACAGAAGACAGTTTGCTGCCAGGTGTCTTTCCACAGACCCGACTTTAGATGCTGGGCCCTACGGATAACAGGGCGGGGAAAGATAAAAGGTCCTTGTTTTTGCTGGACACGGAGGAGAGCTGTATTTCGGGGCTGGTGTGAATTAGATGGGTGTGATTTGGGTTGCAATGAATAATCCCCTGGCCGTGGGGCTGTTCCTTATTATTGTAGGATGCTGAACAACGCCTTCAGCTTCAACTTACTACCTACCAACAGCGCCCCAGTCCTCCACGGTGGAAGTCTCCAGACACGACTACAAAGTGGCTAGAAGGAGCAGTTGCCCTCTGTGACCTCACTTCCTATGCCTTCAAATCCTGAGAGATGTCAAGAGCATCTCCAGGCATTGGTGATGACATCCAAAGCATTCTTTTGGGTGGGCTCACAAAACCCAAAGACATTCTAAAAATCTTCCATTTTCCATACTACAGACACAGAGCTCTGGCACTCACCCCGCAGTGGCTCAATTCTGACCAGAGACTATTTCTGAGGCTCTCAAGTGGTTCTGAAGTAAGAACAGATCTCTAGAGGCCCATATCTAAGATGCTGGCAGCTTGCTTGCCACTGGGTGTGTTATGACTGACTCTCCTCAGAGAGTTCCTTACACTCAGGGGTTTGGGAGGAGGATGCAGCCCTTGAGAGCCCCTCTTTAAAGGCTCAAATGTGCACTTAAGTCTCAGAAATGCCCATTTTTTTAAAACATTGGCCTCTACCTGGCTTACTTCTCTGGGCAACTGCAGAGTTTCCCAAAACAGGTGAGGCAACCATATTCTCTACAACACTTACTAGTCCTCTTGTTAACCCCAGTGTCTTCTCAAAGCATACTATGTGGTAGTACAGCAAGAAAACTGACCAATGAGAACAGAATCAAACCTTCACGCGGCTTTACTTACTCTCAGGAACGTTTAAGAACTAGAGAAAGAGAGAGTCGGAGAGACGGCTCAGAGATAAAGATGGCTGCCCTTCCAGAGGACCTGGGTTTGATTCTCAGCACCCACATGACAGGTAGCAACCATCTGCAACTCTAGTTCCAGAAGATCTGATGCCCTCTTCTGGACCAGGCAAGCATGTAGTACACAGACATACACGCAGGCAAAATGCCTGTACATATAAAATAAAAATAAAATACATCTTTTTTTTTTTTTTAAGAAGTAGAGAAAGAGTCTGGAGAGGTGGCTCAATGAGTAAGACACACATACACACCAAACTAGGCAAAGCTAATAGGCTCCATCACAAGCCGTCCTGAGCTCTGAAGTTTTATGTCCTCAGCCTTTAGTGCCCAGTCCAAGCTACACCTGTTCCTTGAAGCTGAAGACCCAGGAAGGCACAGACAACTCCCAAGCTTTGCCTTTATAAAGCCATGCATACAAATGCTGACCTGAACCTGGCCAGGAGACCAGCCCTTGGCTGCCCTTTCTGGTTGCACTGTGCATGGCTAGCGACTCAGTCACCGTGTACTTACACACACACACACACACACACACACACACACACACACAAAAGAGCTAGCCCGTCTATGAGGGCAAAGGGAATCGTCTCCAGAGTGTGGGAGCCTGGGACCTGCAGGACCCTGAGGGTTTGGACGTAGTGTCTTTAACTGGGAAAGCGAGAAGTGCTGGCTCTCTGGCACAAGACCCACATGAGGCTTAGATCCCTTCCCCCTCACTGCCCAGTCTGTCAGAGTCTTGGACTGACACAAGGCCATGGCTCATGCTGATTTGGGTAAATCCTAAATCCTTCCAGAACATGGTATCAACTTGAGCATAATTCCATTTACAGCATGCCGACCAAGCTCAAGCTCATCCCTCTGTCTTCTTCCTGCCCCCATGGAAGGGAGGTCAGCCCCGCTAGAACTCGTACAAAACATATCCAGACACTAAATTCTCGGCACAAAGGAGATTTATTACCTAAGAGGGGCAATCAGTGAGGGGTGTGTGTGTGTGTGTGTGTGTGTTGGACAGGGGTGCTACAAAGACAGCAGCAAGTGCAAGCAAAAAAAAAAAAAAAAAAAAAAAACAAGAGAGGGTGTTTCTGTAGGAGTGGGGTCTTAAGGGGGAAAAGCTGGGGTGTCTGTGCTAGGGTGAGTTGGTAAATCCTGATCGGACATGTTAGCCAAATTGTGAATTTTGACTGTTGAACCTTGGTGTTTGGTCTAAGGAATATCAGTAGCCAAATAAGAGAAATCACCTTGGGGCTAGCTTTAGGAATGTAATCTAATGGTTCTTAGTAAGGAGAAGGGTAAAGGCAAAACCTGTTAGCACCATGTTTGCCATGCTTGGGCCTGCTAGAGCCTCCCACTCCGCCCCACTCTTCCTGAGCTGCCCGGGGTGAGGAACCTCTTCTTCCTCCAAGTTTCCTGTCAGCCCCTTAGAGAGCCTGAGCTAGGCTAACAACCTCCTCGTAGATGAAGAGGATCCTTAATGCACTTCACAAGTCAGCAAAAGAGAAGTGGAGAGCCCTGGCTTTGTTCCTAATGGTCTCCGGTTACCTGCTGCTCTGGGCCACACGGGTGAGTCTAATTGGATGAATCCAGCCCGAGAAAAATCCGTGCTGCCAGCAAGCGTGAGGTGTAGGCCCAAGCGACCTACTTCTCCACCTAGGTGCGACCGTGCCAGCACCAAGTTTCTCACACTGTCTCTCTAGTGGAGGGGACAGGAAAGTGCAGTGGTTAATTTCCAAGGTCAACTGGATTTAGAATCACCAGGGAAACACACTAGTGGATCTGCCTGTGATGGTGTTTCCGGAAAGGTTCAAACGAATCGGGAAGGCTCACCCATAGTGTGGGTGGCCAGCAACTTATGAGCTGCACTAGATTCCAGGACTGAACAAAAGGACGAAAGCACGCTGAATCCCGGCATTCATCTCTCTCTGCTTCCTGACTGTGGATGCCACGTGACCAGCTGCCTCCTGCTCATGCCGCTGTGACACCACGCAGCAACAGACTGTGACTGTGAACTAAATCAAAATAATCCCTTCCTTCCTCACATTGCCTCTTGTCGGGTGTTTGGTGCCAGCAATGAGGGAGGGTGACGAATACAGTCATTTTCTGCAGCAGCCAAGTTCGTGGAAGTAAAATACAGTGGAGCCATTCACAATGTGTGCCCGCAGCAAAGGTCCTGTGTGCGGGGCACCAGCCACCCAGAGCCCTGTGCCGGGACTGCCGGGACCCAGAGTTGCTTGGTTTTCTGTTTAATCACACTTCGTTGAGACACAATTAATACGACATGATTTGTATCATAATATACCTTGCTGTGGGCCTAGGTAATATGTTCATAGCACTGATGGACGTGGATCACACTACTATCCCATTTCAAAATATACCCAGCATTCCAACGAAACCCGTTGTCCTCAAAGTCCCTCCATCTGGCTCCTCCCAAGCCCTAGGCAACCACTAACCTGTTTTCTGTTTCCAGGGTTCACCTGCCCAGAACAGTTCCTTCCATTGCACAGACCCATAGGACAGGTGGCCTTTTGTGTTTGAGACCCAGTCTGAATCTCCATCCCAAAGCTGGGTGACCTTTATCGGGGCCTCCAGGGTCTTTCTTATATGGGCAATGAAATCAGAGTGGATTCTTCTTTACAAAGACTTGGTAAGCTGATTCATTCAAAGCTCTGGAGATGGTCCCTCATAGTCAACACCACACAGGGAGGGCTCCTCACCCATAGTCAACACCACTCAGGGAGGGCTCCTCACCCATAGTCAACACCACACAGACAGCCGCCATTTTGCTGTTATTATTTCTGCCTTTGCCGCTCTCCTGCTCTTGCTGAAATGCTGGTGGAGCACAAGAGAGGAAACAGCTCCTGTTCTCCTCAGTGTATACCCAGGGGTAGAAGGTAGGACTAGGAGCCCAGCTCAAGTGAGTGCAAGGGGTCTCATCATACATGCATTTAACGATCACAAATCTAGTTCTTTCAATCAGGAAAAAAATAAATAAAGACAGAAGGAAAAAGAACAATGTCACTACTGCAATTAAGTGTTGCGAAATTATATCTTGCCTGTATTCTTCGTTATGCACTGTACATGGCTGCATGCATTATACATTTTTTTTTCCATACTGATTACAGCACAGGCTTGCATACACAAAACCACGCACGCTGCACTTTAATGGGCAACTTCAAAAGATTTCAAGGTTAATGACAACTCTGTGTTTGCTTTAAACCCTGACTTTATAACCCAACCTCTGAGTAAAATCCAACTCCATTGTATGTCAACAATACCAATTTAGAATTATTCCAGATGAATTAAATCAACAATAACAAAGTAGAATCTCTCTAGATGAATTCAACCAACCAACCAACCAACCAACCCACAGTCCAGGGCTGGATGCGAGGCTGCAATTGACTCCAATTGTTCAACTTCCATCCACCGAGCAGCAATTCTGTTTTCCACAAACTCACAGCATCACTTTGAAAGTAAACCACATAATCACAGGGCTCAGAGGGTGGCAGAAGTGAGTTGAAAAAACATGGGAATATAGGAATCTGTCACCCAGGAGCCGACAGACAGGAGAGGCAGGAGCTGTAGGCCCCTCCTCTGGGTCTCTCTCCCTGTCTCTCTTTCTCTCTGTCTATGTCTTTCTCTATCTCTGTCTCTCTCTTATCTTTCTCTCTCTGTCTTTCATTTTTTCTCTCTGTCTCTGTCTCTCACTTCTTCTCTCTGTCTCTCTATCTTTGTCTCTCTGTCTCTCATTTTTCTCTCTGTCTTTCTGTCTCTGTCTTTCTGTCTCCACCTCTCTGGTTCTGTTTCTCTCTGTCTCTGTGTTTCTCTGTCTCTATTTCTTTCTCTCTGTCTTTGTCTCTCCCTCCCGCCGTGTGTGCATGTGTGTGTGTCTGTCTCTGTGTCTCTGTTTCTCTTCCTGTCTCTGATTCTCTGTCTCTCTGTTTCTCTTCCTATCTCTCTCTGTCTCTCTCTCTGTTTCTCTTCCTGTCTCTCTCTGTCTCTCTCCCTCTCTCCCTCTCTGTTTCTGTCTCCATCTCTGTCTCCCCTTCTCTCTTCTCTCTCTCTCTCTCTCTCTCTCTCTCTCTCTCTCTCTCTCTCTCTCTCTCCTGCACTCATTGCCACACAATGGACAGCATATGTCCCCCTGCTCAGTTGTATCACTGTGATTATTCACTGGAAGGCATCTGGTCTACCTCCTCACTTCTGCATTCCCAGTGCCTTGAAGGGTCACACACCTAGCAGATGCTTGGCAGTGATGACTTACTGAATGAGCGGGTGAGAGCCATTTCTTTCAGATGCTTTACTTCCCTCCCGTCTGCTGCTCTACAGACAATCCTCTCACCTGAGTTTGCTTACTTATTAATTACCTCAGAGGAGTGGGGAAATGTTCTATATCAAAAACAAAGCTAAGGTAGCAACCCAGGGCATTTGCTGAGTGTGACCATCTACAGCGGGAAAGGGAATATCTAAAGATGTGTGCTTACCCCAAATCAGAAGGCTCAAAAGAAGGCCCTTCAAATGAGGAGAGGTTCCGTTGATAAAACTCAACAAGAGGGCTAGAATTTGGATACCTAGAACCCAGATAAAAGCCAAGCAGGTGTGGTAGTCTCTTGTAATCTCTGTACTCAGGAGGCAGAGGTGGGGTACCCAGGGTAAGCTAGCCAGCTAAATGAGCCAGAATTGGTGAACTCTGACTTTAGGAAGAGACCCTCCCTCAAAGGGGAGACTGGTCAAAGAAGACACCAGTGTCAGCTTCAGGCATCTGCATGCGCACACACGTTTCCATACACATACGAATATGCATACACACCCATGTCCCCATTCACAGGTAAACATGCATACACTCACAACAACAAAAGTAAAACATATAAATAAGAATTTAAAAAGAATGTCCATCGCCACGGTCCTTCCTTCCATCATTGGCTCTATCGGGAGGTCCCAGGAACTGCTGACAATGGCAAATGGGATACCATACACTCATCCCACAGTACAAACCAACAAGTCCACACACCGCATGCCTCCCCATTCCTCTGCTCCCAAATTATGGATGCTCATCACACCAGCAAAGGCTCCAGAGACATACAGAGGAGTGCACGGTGGCAGGGGTACCAGGGAGAGAGCACCAGCAGAAGGTGGGCACAGGAGATCT
This sequence comes from Mastomys natalensis, assembly GCA_021653895.1. Taxonomy (NCBI): domain Eukaryota; kingdom Metazoa; phylum Chordata; class Mammalia; order Rodentia; family Muridae; genus Mastomys; species Mastomys natalensis. The sequence continues at coordinate 186,073 of JAJTUV010000468.1, forward strand.
CTACCTAGCTGTCTGTCTTTCAGGTAGACGATTCGGAAATTTTACAAAGTTTTCTTATACGGACCCCAGACTCATGGTCCCATTTCTCATGACAGTATCAGATCAGTACCACAGTCAACACTGGTTTAGTGGCATTCCGTCGCTCTGTCTCTACTCATTCACATCTGAGCCCTTGGGTCTCCTTCCGGATTAGTCCTTGGCACTGAAGCTTGTATCTCTCCATTGCTATTTGGGGGAACTCAAACCAAGACACCGAGTTAACACTCGTATCCATTTGAATAGCAAGAACGCTTTAAGGGTTATACACTTCCCATAACCAATGAGAGAGGGCTAAACTCAAACCTTACAATGAACTTCCGTGGGGGCCTGTGGCACAGCAGTAGACTCCTGTACAAAGGAGAAGCTGGGGATGGGGGATGGCAGCCTGTTTCCTTGCGAGCAATCCTGACTGTAATCACTTGTAAGTATCTTCACAACTTAGCAGGCCTCCCTGTCGCTCCACATCCATGCATGTATGTGTGTGTGTCCGGCAAACATGTAAGTGCCTGTTTGTGTTGGTTCATGTATACATACATATACGTGGAGGCATGTAGAAGCTACATGCCTTTCCTCAGGTATCATCCACTTTGGCATTCATTGGGATTTTCATCTAGTTTTGAGACAGAGTCTTATTGGTAGTCCTGGCTGGCCTGGCCCTCACTATGTAGGCCAAGCTGGCCTTGAGCTTACAGAGAGCTTCCTGCCTCTGCCTCCAGAGTGGCAGGACTACAACCATGTGCCACCATGTCTGGGTCACCTAAGATGGTTTGTTTGTTTGTTTGTTTGTCTCTGAGACAGGTCACTCATACCCCCCCCACACACACACATCTTTCTCTATGTCTGTTTCAACCACATGAGAAGCTGATCCATTTTATAGATGAAACCACTGAGGCTCCTTTGCTGAAGGTTACGCTGTGAATGAGATGAAGGCTTGAAACAGCTTCCAAATGCACGGCGTGTGGTCAGTTAATAATCACTTCCAAGACACCCATTGTGATGGTTTAGGGAACTTACAGGTTGGTAGGTGGAAACCACCCACTGTGGGAGTATTTATACTACAGAAATGGTCAAATAGTGCAAACCACACGGTTTAGGTTTTTTTTTAAAGAGGCAAAGAAGGAGAGATCCAATTGTTAGGCACTTGGCAGAGCCCCATTTGCCTGGCACCCAGTTGGATATTCTTATCCTGCGCACAGAACATGGAAGTTACTGCCGACACCCCTTACTGTGAAGACAGGCTTGTTAGCATTCGTCAAATGACTCTGGAAATGGGAGATCATTATTTGCTCCATGTTAGGAATATTTCTAGCCCTTGCTTATTGAATGTTCACAAAACCATTAAAAGGCTTGGCAAGATTCTCTCTCAAATATCTTTTGCATGAAAAGTCTCAGAGATTGGTTAATTGCAGAGGCTTTACCTGGGTCACTCCAATCAAGGACATAGCCAGGTTTCTATGGCGCACTCCCCCAAGGCAGGTATATACAGAGTTTGGGGACATCCATATAATGGCGTCCAGATGCTCCTCTGTACACTACATGGTCTGGCTAGCACCCCCACAACACACATACACACAGGGGCTCTGCTACTGTCAAGTGCCCATGCTCCTCTTTGAACAGCAAGTTCCCATCAGAAAAGCCAGAACAGAAGCAAGATCCCTTCCCCTTCAGCCGTTGTCTGACATAGCTAAGCCAGGCACCCCCCAGACCCTGCAGGCCCTCCCCATAAGTGCCCTCAACCACTTATCGCAAGTGTCCGGCCCCCCCTCCTCTAGATGCCTCCTCTCCATAAGCTCAGGCTTATATCTTCTCCCAGACATATCCTCCTCCAGACATTTGCCACCCTGAAGCTGAATGACCTTCTGAAAGTGGAAATCAGACTATGTCCCTCCTTGTGATCTACATAGTTGCTCATCCCTTGGAAACAAACACTAAGATTCTTGAAGTGACCAACAAAGACCCAAAGGTTTGCTACCTCTTGGCCACACCCCTTACCACTATCCAGGCTGGGTTGTCCACTTCTGCACAGAGGCTTTACTCAGTTTGTCCCTTCCTCATGGAATGCCTCTCCCATGTCCACCGTCTCCTAGGCTTCAGTCCACCTACTTCCTCCTGAAGCTTTGATCTCCATCATAAGTCTGTCAGCGAAGTCTCCTAGACCTTTGACCTGGGTCTGATGCCTTTCTTATCTCCATTATCCATCTGTTCATCCATTCATGTTTGCAGGGTGCCTAGGCTGTGCCAAGCACTGTTGTGAGCCACAGGAATACAGGCTTGGATGAATCAGACGACAGCAACACGTGCCGTCAACAGGGTGGAATATTTCAGTTAATGGCGAAAGATTAAAAACTGGACAAGCGCAGTATGTGTGGTGGTGAGACCTCACACAACTATGTTGCCTTCCCTCACGGTGGTTGTCTTGCTTTTAAATTATTCATTAATTGATATTGATCCCCCCTGCCAAGCAGGGCCCCAAGAGAACAGAAACTGAATCTGCCATATTAGCAGCAGGACCCTAAAGACACCACTGTTACATGAAACACAGGGGACTGTCACAGACATCTTAGGTATCTGTGGGCCATACTGGTCCAAAGTGACTTCTTTTTAGAGCAACCTATTTCAGTCCTGGGGCCTGAGAGGGAGAGTCCCTGATGGTGGAAACCCTCGCCACACCCCTTTGAAAAGTCTCTATGCGCCTACTTTGCCTGCAACTTTGACTTAAACCAAGGGCCAGCTGACTTCTTCTGCAAAGAGACAGATGGCATCATCAAGGGCCAGGCAGGCAGCCTTAACACTCTTGCTAAAGCACAAAGCAGCCATAACAATTCTATAAACGAAAGAGGTGTGGCTTTGGTCCAAGAAAACTATTTATAAAAACATGCTTCAGGCAGGAACCAGCCCACAGGCTATAACTTGTCACCTCTGAGTCAGATGTCCCCAAATGTCCACAGCTCATGACAGTTGAGGTGAGCCTGCCCAGCGCGTCACAGCTATGGATTCTACCGCAATTCTAAAGAGCATTCTTCAGGAGTACACAGCTACCAGCTCTGTCCTGGATCACACATCACAAGTGGTATTCTTCCTCCTCTCCTCGGAGGGAGGCAACAGCCTGGGGGACCAGAGGCAGGGATGAAGGCTGCCACATTCCTTTGCAGGTCTCCAGGCTCTGCAGGAGGAGGAGCTCATTTCCGGCCCTCCCTAGGCATGTGTCAAGGCTTCCGCCCTCCACCCAGCCCAGCTTGTATTCATCTGGGAGACACAGGGTCTTTGTGCCTCTACAGAAGATCGGTGACACTGGATGGTGTCTTTGAAGTTAGATGGGACATGCCAAAACATGCCTATTGCTCATGTTAATTTTCAAGAACTTGACTTTGGTTGGCAGTGGGGAAAAAAAAATCACTTTACTTGTGGATGGAGTAGTTATTTTTACCCTCCTTTGGGGGTTGGGGGTTGTGGCTACGGCAAACAAGAGTCCTCAGAGGCATGCTCATTACAAAGGGACGAGACACACCGGTTACTGTAATGTTTGCGGAGCCAGAGAACATCTACAGCACTGACACTGCATTCAGGACCACATTGGGTATCAAATGTTCAAGGCAGATGTCATCACCAGCAGCATGGAGGTCTGAATGAGAAATAGCCTCCACTGGCTCAGGGGTTCAAACACCTGGATCCCACTTGGTGGCGCTGCCTTGGGAGCTTGTGTACCCTGGCTGAAGAAGTATATCACCGGGGGGGGGGGGGGCAGGGGGTTTGGGTTCATAGCCTTGCCTCACTTCCAGTTTGTTCTCTGCTTTGTATTTGCAGTTGAGGGTGTGATTTCTCGGCTTCCCGCTCCTGCCCCCTGGTTGCTGATACATGGGGATGTTAAGGGTGTAACATATCACAGGTCGTATATCATATCTCTAACATACCAGGGTTCACAGTGACTCAGCGCTGTGGGCTGCTGCCACTGCTGGTCTACAATGTCACTACTGTGAATGGAGCCTCAGTCTGGGTACTGTTAATCCCCAAGAGCACTGATAGTCATGTTGGGGGGGGGGGAAGGGACGAGGGAGGGGAGGCCTTTGTGCCCCTACACCCACATCTGTGTATTTCATCACAGGAATCCAAAAGTCACCTGCTCCTCCCCTTCATCCTCCTCACTACTGTGTGTCACTATTATTGTGTGAATGTGTGGTGTGTGTGCACATGCAGGGGTGAGCCCTGCACACACTTGTGTGCACTTGTTCAGAGTCTACAGAGAGCAGAGGGTGTCCTGCTCCCTCACTTTCTGTCTTGTTCCCTTGAGACAGATTTTCTCACTAAATTTGGAGGTAGGCTGATGGCCACCAAGCCCTACTGATCCTTCTGCCTCCATCTGTCAAGGTGCTGGGGTTTCAGGTACATTGATTTGGGGGATTTTAAACCCAAGCCTGGATGCTTGTACAACAAACACTCTTACCCACAGGGCCAATACCCCACATGCCTGCGCAACTTCCTTTTAAAGTAGCATGTCACTAAGTTATCCACATTGATGCATTGTGCCTCTGTTTATGACAGCAGAGTCATTCAGTAATAGGGTCAAGTAGGTGGAATTCCTCTAGTGGGTGCTGTGCTTCGGGGAGGGGCTGGGGAGGTTTCTGGCTGAGTGCAAAGCAGGTTCTGCCTGAAAGAGGCAGTAGTGGCTCAGCTCCTACCAACCAGCACCACATAGACAGAGAGCTTAACTAGCCAGGGCCGCTGAGTTTTCAAGAAATGTAGAAAACCTGGAGCATCTTTCAAAGGTATTGATGACATGAATTTTAAAAGATTTGGTCACCAGTTGCCTCCATGGGTTCAAACTGACCAGGGGCTGCCAGTCTGAAAGCCCTGTCTAGAAGCCAGAGTGGAAGCAAGTGTTGGGATAGATCCCATCAAACAGATGGCAGGAGCTTCAGACTGCTAATCACCCAATCCACCTCCCCCACTGGGCTCTGCCTCGGTGGGGACAAGTCTCAGATGCCAGTTCAACTCGTTACTCTTAACCCAGGAGAGTAGAATGACTGTCACCTTTAACCCCAGGATACAGCTACCATTCCACATCTGTGGTGGCAGAGGACACAAGCCCTGGAGAATTGTGTTGGCAGCATCCCTCAGGAGGCCAGACTCTCCAAGGCATCTGGACACCTTGCTGACAGCTAAATGGAAGGAGGGCCCAGCCTCTGGCTATTTGATTTGATTCTACCGGACTGATCATTGTGATTGGATGACAGGCAAATTATTTCCTTCTCCTTCTCAAGAGGTGCTGGGGCATAAGCTGAGGCTGGGGAATTCACTTCTTCTGGTTGGTGTGTCTTGGGGAAAAGTTATCTTCCTTCCCAGACGGAATGGTTTCTGCCTCGCTGCCTGAAGAACAAAGCCAGATCCCACCAAAATCAAAACGCCAGGAAATGCCCAAACTTCCTCAGAATCCATACTGCGTTGTCTGCAAAGTCCTTTGAAAATGATTCCTGCCCTCCCCCTCCGGGGAAAGCAGACTGGAAGAGTGAAGATAGAACAGAGGCCACAGCAATAAGAAGAAGGGAAGAGAGAAGGACGAACAGTTGATGGGGAATGATAGGACCTCCCATCCAGGGCAGTGTGTAGCAGAAAATCCAGCGTAGAGAGAGTTTCATTCTGAAGGACCTGCTTTGCTTCACAGGAATTCTCCAGAATAAGAACTGCAGGCTCAGAATTTTGTAAGGCTGTGGATGGAGCCCCCTTCTGGAGAAAATTTTCATCAGGTACAAAATAAGATCAAAACACAAAAAGATGGGCATGTGTACGCACACACACACATCCGCCAAACGATTTTAGACTGTTAAGATAATGTGCCTGTCATCCAGGTAGGAATTGAAAATGTAGCTTTGTCTTTATTTTTTTTTTCCCACAAAATAGAAGTTATCTGGGCTTCTCGGGTAGTTGTGCTTTTAGACAGAAAGGAAAGATGAGGTTTTGAAGACCTGAGCTCTCCCTTCATCTAGAGAGTTAACTTCAGGTGACCAAATGATTGTCATAGCAAAGTCCTAGTTCCTGAAGATAGTACCATGGCTGGGCATATTTTTTTTTTTTTTTGAGGGAGGAGGGATGGGTGATTTTACTTTAACACACAGAGGATACTTTAGAAGAGAGGAGGTAGAAGAGGAAGATCTGCTAAGAAGACCTTTGAGGCTTCCAGTAACTTGGTGGGATTACATAAATCCAGGTCACTTATTCAGCCTGGCGGTGTATTAAAACTATTTTGGGTTTTGCTAAAAATATTTATAATAATAATGTTTAGACATGTGAACTTTTACCACTCTAAATCCTTGGTTCCCTAGAACTTCTGAAATAGTGCGGGCTGCCATACGTAGGCGCCACAGGCTGGAGGTGCCCTCTCAGACTCTGAGTCCCTGGCCTCATCGGAAAGGCTTTGCACATGAACCAGGCCCTTAAAATAGAACGAGCAGAGTGGCGGCCACATGAGAAGATGTGGAGACTCACTCAAAGTCCTGAAAGGCAAGACTCTCACTCTCCTCTCTCTCTGGGGGAGAACTTTCCACTTCAAACCAACGGCACAGAATCCATGGAATACTTCTGGGAACTCATGGAGGGACAGTCTCAAGACCTAAGCCACTCCCTAAAATTAATTCTTGGGGGATTGCTCATGCATTGTGCTAAGCTGGGCTGGGTGGAAGTGCTGCCTCATGGGAGTGGGCAATCCCTACCACAGTGGAATTTCTAACACACACTTCTGCTCATTTGTGCAGTGGCCAAATTCCAGCTGCTACTTCCGGGACAGGTTTTCCCAGAACACCCAGGGGGAGAAAAGAGGTCTTCCAGTCCTTCATTGTTTAGAAGCACCCCGCTATCCTACCCCCAATGCATGCAAATGTGGAAGGTGTGGCAAGTCTGCCAATGAGCAGCCAGAGGCTGATAGCTTCCAAACTGGGCCCAGTGCCTGCTGTACGTTTGACTTCGTGGAAAAACACACACAGGCTTGCCCTAGCTCGCAGGGCAGTGAGTAATTTGCTTTTCCACATTGTTTTTGTCTTTCCTCTCTGTTTTCTTTCTGCCTCAGGAAAAGTTTGGGTTGGGCTTGTTGACTCAAAGGCTCTGAGACACCCCCTCCCTCCCTCACATGTTCATTTTTCTTGATGGCACAAAGACACCCCCCACAACACACACACCCCAAGTTTAAGTCTCTTGCAGGTGAACTCAACTCCACCTTACACGGGGTGGAGACTATTTCCCCTCCAGGTGCTTCTACCAGGAGAACTTCAGTTACAATCCTCATGCAGATGAGTGCTCTGATTATGCAAGACAATCAAAGTGAGAGATAAGCCCCTCAGGGCTGGCCACTTATTTCCAGTTCAGAAGCAACTGAGTGTGCTTTCAAAGTCACCTGTGCCAGTTGGCCCTGCAGGAGAAGACACACCGGTTGCTTTGCAGAAGTGCCCTATAGGAAGCCCTAGACATCCCCTCCCACACAGACACACACACACACACACAGGCTCTCCGGAAGCTCCCTCACAGTCTGCTTTGCTCATAGAAAAGCATTAGTTGGGATGAGCCCTGGAACCTAAAACGTACCAAGACAGGAGGACTATAAAAGTCCTGGGCAAGGCAAGAGTCCATGCCCCAGATGCCAACCGCTCCCAGAGAGGCGGGACTTACGAAATACACTGCCTAGGGCTGCCTGTTGCACGCTGCCTTGTTCACCCAGCAGTTCCAGGGCTGATGGTAATAGATCCTTCTACTGTGGAGAACCTGGGAGCTCTGATAGGGTGAACAACTTGCCTATGGTGGGTCTACTAGCAGCAGAGGGCAGGAAGGCTCTGTCTAGATCTTTCTATCCAGGTGTGCTTTGCCCCACCTTGCTAAATTGGGAGACAACACAACCTTGTGCCTTAGGGATAGTTAGAGCCCTGGAGATGTGGGAAGCCGCTTCAAAGCAACCACAGGATCTATAGTAGAGCCCGAGAGAAGAATCAGCTAGAAAGCCTCTCGTAGAAAAGAGCAACAACTGTGTGTACCCCAGGACTGTGTGTCCACAGAAGGAGATGTCAGAAGTCAGGACAGGAGAACCTGCCCAGCAGTAAGCATCTTATCGTCTCAGGGTCTGGCAGGGTCACACACACACACACACACACTCTTGGGTCGTTTCTATGGTCATTGCATTTTTGGGGTGCCGGCTCCTCTTCCACAACCATCTCCCCTTAGAAGGCTTCCTACAGAACCCTGACTTCCTCTCCTCTTACCCACTTCATGCTCAACCCGGTGCCTCTTCCACTGGTACCCAAGAATCCTGCTCAGAAACTCAACACCCATGCCTCAGGCATCCCCCTCCTCCTCCGTTCTCTCTTTCATGCCATCGGCCCACCCACTTGTAGGCTGCCAGCTCTAGGTCCCAGAGGCTGCCTAAAAGGACAGGGAGAGACTGAGCCAGTATGCCGGTATGCTTCCTGGAGCTTAAGTCCCCAGAGGAGGGCTGGGCGTGCCCCCTCAACCTCCAGTGGCTCTGGCCTGTCCCCTAAGTACTGCTTTCCTACACCCAAACTTCCAGGGATCTCTGAGCTTCAGCCGGGCTGAGGAGAGCCCCAGCATGCCTCTCCTGCTCTGCCAACCCTGCCCTGGCACCGCAACGATCTGGAGGGTTATCCGCCAGCCAGCTGCAGCCTGGTGAGGAGGCTTGAACTTTTCCTTGTGCTCAGCGCCACCCGCCCGCCCGGGGAAGACAACAGAGGCTGCAGCCTGGGCTCGGGAAGGAGCTCCAGCTGTCTGGACAATGGGGGCCCAAGGGGTTGGGGGTAGTGGGCCTGCGCTATGGAGAGGGGACCGTGCTCAGGGCCCTTTGAGCACCGAGCTGGAGAGCCGGAAGACCCCAAAGCGGGAGCGGCGGGAGCCTTGCTTTGAAAGACAGCAGCAGCCGGCCTGCGGAGATCCGCTGGCGGGAGGTGCCTTGCAGCTCGCCAGCCGAGCTGGGCGAAGAGAGGACGAGCGCCCCGGGAAGTCAGTGATGCCAGCTCCGGCCTCTCCCAGCCCCGCAGCCGGCCGAACCGAATGGCTCTTCCCCGGGCTAAGGCACTGGGCTACGGGGCAAGCACAATCCCTAGGAGTACGCCTCGAAAGGAGTGTGTATCCAATACATGAACCTCTGGAGGAGACGAACCAAAGTTACCCCACTTGATGTCAGTCAGGATGTCGCCTTTGCTTGCAAAACGGTTCTGTCCTCCCCAGAATGAGCTTACACACACACACACACACACACACACACACACACACAAGCAGGCAAGAGGAGCCAGGTTCCTCTAGTATCAGAGCTGAGGGTGACCTCGCATCTGAGCTAGCCGGGTCTATGCACGGCGGTTAGCAGAAGCCCCGCGACCCTCCGATCGCTGCTGGCCATCACCATGCACCGCGATCTGAATGCAGAAAGCTGGTGGGAGCGCGCTGACTGCGGCTCGCATTCCCTACCTGGGACAGCAGGACGCACAGGGTGAGCGGAGTTCTCGGCTGCATCTTGCCCGACTAGAAGAAGCGCCTGGCGGCGTTTGCATTCACACACGCGGCTGCACTGAGCATATTTTCCGTGGGAGCCAGCCTTTGAGGAGAGGCTCTGCCTCGCCAGCCAGCCAACTTCCCAAATAGATCAGCGGCAGCATCGCGGAAAGCATTGGGTAGCAGCTGATGACCAGGACCAATGGCTTTACAAGACGGATTCCTTCATAACGCTCCCTCGTTTTGCATGGCAGATAGGGGCGAGCACCTCGCAGGGAGAGAGCCCCCTCCGAGCAAGGAGGCGGCACGTTGGCTTTTTTTTTTGGACTCCTGGGGCCCAGCCTCACAAATCAGGCTGGGCAATGCCAGCTGATTCCACTTTCTCTAAGAACTGGAATTGCACCCGGGGCCGGCAGCCACTTCTAACACATTGCAAAAAAAGGATTCTCTTTATTAAAATGTTAATAAGATCCACTTTATTCCCAATAAATCATATAAAATGACCCCAGCAGCCCCAGCCCTCTATGCCCTCAAAGCCTTGCTGGTAGATTTCTTTAGCTTTGTTTTTGTTCGCCCTCTCCCCCCACTCCCCCCCCCCCACACACACACACGAAAGTGGCTCAGCCACGGTGGTGTTTGGTGTTTTTCTGCCATCACCACAAATCACAGAGAGGACAGATCAATTCTAGCTTGCAGGAAAAATCCATCAAGGAGCAATAGATTTTATTAACTGCTCAGGTGAGGGTGGGACTGGCCGCCACTCCACAAGCATGAACCTGGCACCAAAGCCAGGAGCATGACTTGAGTAAATTCTGCTTTTTTTCCCCATGTGGATGTGACCTTTCAGAGTCCCTGAGCTATTCCCAAGGGCTCAGAACAGTACTAGCCATGGCTCAAGGAATCCTACAGTTGAGGAGTGTTGGAGATTAGAGAAACAGGGACATATAAGGCATTTCTTCCCTCACAGAGATCTAAAGCTAAGGCAGTAAAGTCCTTATTTTCATGCAGCCTTCTTCCTGAGAGGACTTATGGGTTTTACAATAAAAGGCATTTATCCAACTGAGATAGAAAACTCAGGTCACAAGAAAAGTTTAGAAAACTAAAACATTAACTCCCAACTGCAACTGATTTCCTGGGATGTGAACACATGAGCTTCCTAGTGGCCAAAGCAATATGAAAAATGAGTGACATCCTTTATGTTGTAGAAAATGTGTAGAAGTTACATTCAAACTGGTATAAATATATCACATGGCGTCTGTCATAGCAGGACACTGAGGAATGGGTCACATTCTTCTGATGGGTTTGGGAAATATTCCAAATGCCAGCACAGGACCTGGGATAATGAGACAGTGACTAGTACGTATTAAAGAATAGATAGCTAAGTCAATCAAGAAGTAGAAGAAGGTGAGGAGGGTCTCAGAGTCTGAAACCGAACCTGAACTAGCTTGCTGACACCCCAGCTCTTTATTCACAGCAAGTTACCCAGACTCTGCATCTCCATTTGTCTTCTGGTTAAAACTCCTAAGGTCATACTGAGGATTCAATGGTACCTCACACATTCAAACTGACATGCTTTCTAAAATACCTCCTTCGTCTGCCCCTTAGTCATAAGGTCCCCATATAAGGGGCATGTGATTCTCTGCCAAGGGTCTTGGTGACAATGCTTTCATGTCTGGGGCTTGGTTGTTTCAGCCAACTGTACACTCTACAGACAGCAATGCCATTCAGAGAGCCCACAGAAGATACTGAAGAAACTGCTGCCTTGTCCTCTTGCATCTGATCTCCAGGAAAACAGTCATCTGGTCAACCAGGGGCCAGCTACCCTGAGACCAGAGGTTAGTAAATATAGACAGGGAGACAGAAAAGGGGGACCGCTCAGATCGGAGGATGGAAAATCAAGGTGAAGGTGAACTGGTAGAATAGGAAGGTCTTTCCTTATCTCCATAACAACAGCTCTGTCTAGATAGGTCCCTCATTGAGTAGAGAGTGTCCTAGGATGCACTCAGTGAGAACTTGTGTCCTGTCTTTGTACTTTTGTCAGCCTTCCTGGGCTCACCCCAATCCATCATCCTTAGTGTCTCTCGTGAAATATATCTAGTCTTCTGCCTTCTAAGTAAATGTCAGGGCTAGACTTGTTTCCAATTGGGGTGTAGCATGTGACCAGATCTAGCCAAGGAGCTGTGATTGAGAGTGGCATGTGTCACTGCAAGACTGGAGTGTTTCATGGCCACTGTCAGACAGGTTGGCTGTTTTCCCTGGTAACAGGGATCAGGAGCATTTGTGCAAAGTGCCTTGACTGGGGAGTACTCTCAGGGAGAGTGTCTGCAGGAAGAGATCATAGAAAGAGATGTGAAAAAGATACAGTCACAATAGAGGCCCTGTCCATCCCAGAGCCCCCAGCTTAGAACAGCCCTTCAGACTTGACCCTGGTGGTGTTAGAGGATCATGGAGGGGGTTGTTTGTTTTGCTTTGTTTCTTAGATGTATTTATTTTATGTATATGAGTACACTGTAGCTATCTTCAGACCCACCAGGAGGGGGCATCGGATCCCCTTACAGATGGTTATGGTCCACCACCATGTGATTACTGGGAATTGAACTCAGGACCTCTGGAAGAGGAGTCAGTGCTCTTAACCACTAAGCCATCTCTCCAGCCCTAAGGTCTATGGTTTGTTTTTGTTTATTTCTTTTCTTTTATTTTTTTTGTCCTAATTAAACCAGTAGTTAGATATATGGACCCCCCCCATCCCTGCTCCCAAGTCATGAGTGAGATGATTTGGTTTGGCCAAGGGCTATTCTCTAGCCTAATCTCAAATCTACCACATGCATAGCTGAGGTGATGGTCTAGGGCACAGATGACCCTGCGGGGTTGATGGTTTCAGCGAAGACAGATGCAGCTTATGAAGTGAAATCTTGATCATCCCACGCCAGCATCTCTGGGCTTCTGTCTTGGGAGCTTTGATTCTCCAGGAGAAAAGCTCCAGCCAAGTGTTGACTCTAAGGATACCTGTGTCTTACTCTTTCCTTGCCTTGTCTTCTAAAAACTCACTCACCAATGCTGGGAAGAGTTGAGTTCTCGAGCCTTGAGGTGTTCCTAATAACACTTGGAGGACTCTGGCTTTCTAAGATTAAAATGGTTGGAAGAGTCTTGCTGGCAGAATAAGGGCTGGGTTGGGGCCTACAGATCCACCTACATTGAACTAGTAGCTTTGACACTCTTAAGTCTCAATTTCCATTCTGTAGAATGGGACTCCTAACATGGTTACAATCTAAGAATGGCTGCAAAGCCCAAATATTATTTGGTCCCTTCCTCCCACCCCACCCTACCCCATTCCCCTCTCTACTCAGAAAAATGTGATTTGGTCATAAAACATGGGATGGAGTTTTGATCCACCAAGACAGAAAATAAATCATTTCCTTCTGATGATAAAAGGCTTCTAAAGAGAAAATCCATTTTTTTTTGTTTTGTTTTCGTGGTTCAGCTTGTTTTCCTTTTGGGTCCCTAATGGGGCGGGGGGGGGGGTTGGTTTCGACAGATGGATTGATCAATGGTAGCCAATGCTGCCCAGCTCTGAGAGCTGCAGCTCTCTACCTGTCCCACTCTGCCTCCTCTATGCCAGCCCTCAGCAACCACTGTATTGGATGGGAAACTGTCTTTAGACCCATGAAGGTTCACACCCTTTCAAGGCACTTCAGCTTGGCCGGAGAACTGACAGATCATCCAACAGCCAGCAGCTGCCTCCTGTGGGTGCCAGGGGTGGGGACTATTTCCTCTGCTTGGATGACATGGCTGAGTACATTACAGAATGGGTAGAGATGGCTATGGATATGCACATGCTTGTGTGTATGTGCATGTGGGAATGCATGTGCAGTGTGCCGGCTGCTATGGACTGACAGCAATAGGTATACAGTATAGCCAAGATACATTGTTCAAGTTTTGCCTGGGATATTGTTTGTAACAGAACAATGGCGAAATAAATAGGCACCGCCATGAGGAGAGACAGTTCTCAGAGTGACTGGAGGCCTTGCGATATAATGGACATACCGGGGCCAAATGAAAGGAAGTCTATGCTGTACACTAGCCAAGGAGTCTTAATGCTAACCGTGCTGTCATACTAAAATGGCACACAATCCTTCAGGGTCTCTTCAACACTAAATTCTTGGTCAGGGAACACCCACTTTTCCTAAGTCAGAAGCTAGGCTTCTTCAGAGCCCTCTGTGACATTCAATTCCTTATTCCATTCAGCATCTCCTGCTTTACCTTGACCTGGCTATGCCATGGGACTTGTAGGGAACGAGAAACAATAGCGGGCCAGCTAAGTCCACGTCCTGAGGCCTATTCTGCTTCAATGTGCTCTCTCTCTTAAGGCACAGGTGATGGAGGATGGACTCCTGACTCCCACAAGATCATCTGTTTAAATGCATGGTCCCCAACTGCTGGTGCTGCTTCCAAAGGTTATAGAACCCATTGTTGTTATCGTTGTTGTTGTTGTATCCACTGAGATGAGAGCAAGTGGCTGCCATTTGCTTCCACCACCACGGATCACCACGGGTCACCATGGATCACCACGGGTCACCACAGATCGCTACAGATCACCACAGATTACCTGTGGCCACACCTGCCCTCAAGAATGGACCTGAGCCAAAAATAAACCTCTCCTCTCTCAAGTTACTGCTTGTCAGAAGGTGTTTGATGATAGGACATGAAGGGTAGCTAATGAGTTTTTGTTGTTTGTTTGTTTGTTGTTTTGGCTTGTTTTTGTTTGTTTTGGTTTTTTATTTCCCTGTATCTATGAAGGCGCACTCCAACAAAAATTAACTTGGGGAGGAAAGGTCTATTTCATCTCACCAGTTAAAGTCCATTGTTGAAGGGAGCCAGGACAGGAAGGAACTCAAGGCAGAAACCTAGAGGTAGGGACCGACGCAGAGACAATGGTGTACAGAAACCTTGGCTTTCATTCATCCTCTAATGGCTCCTGTTGAGCTAGCTTTCTTATAGAACCAAGACCTACCAGAGCAAGGATGTGCTGCCACAGTAGAATGGGCCCTCCCACATCAATTAGCAATCAAGAAAATGCCTCACAGACGTGACCATGCAACCAATCTGATGGAGCGGTCCCTTGATTGAGACTCCTTCTTCTGACTCAAGCTTGTGTAAAGTTGACAGGAAAAACCACTACACACACTTTCCCTGTGATCTCTCCTAGTGTTTGTAGGCAAGCTCTCTGGATCTAGAGTGAGCATGTAGGTGTTTGGAGATCTCTGGAGGACACTTGGATAAGGCACCCTCTTGACTCTCCTCAGCAAGGGAAGAGCTGCACAGAAGATAAGACAGGAATGTGCTTCTTCATCTCTATAGGTCTGTCAACTGTTTAATAGAACCAATATTTGCACACAGCAATGGGTATGAGCTGGGGTGTATGATAGTTTGGATGAGAAATGTCCCCCATAGGCTCATGAATTTGAACACTTGGTCTTCAGTTGGCCATGCTGTTTTGGGACTCCTCCACGAGGCTTTGAGAGTTTGTAGATCCCTGTGTCCCCCATCACACACACACAACACACACACACACACATACACACACCACACACAGATACACAGATACACATACATACACACACACACATAACATACACACACATACACACACATACACACACAAACACACATACACACACAACATATACACACATACACACACACATACACTCATATACACACATACACACACACATACACACACACATACACACACATACACTCATATACACACATACACACACATACAACACATACATACACATACACATCAACAGACACATACAACACATACACACACATACACACACACATACACACACACTTCCAGTACACTCTGCAGCAGTTGAAGAAGTGATCACTAGCTTTCTGCTCCCTGCTCCCATCCCTCCCTAGCAGGAAGGACCCCTGTTCCTATGGAGCCGTAAGCTAAAATAAAGTCTCTCCCATAAGTTGCTTGTGGACATAGTATTTTATCACAGCAACAAGTGACTAATGCGGGATATTGGGCTTCCTCAGCTAAATGGGCCTGTGCCTGTGGTACTCCTTCCCTCCTTACAACAGTGGCCATTCAGACACCAACCTTAACCCATAACTAGAAAACCATTAAAGCCCCCTCTCAGGTGTCTCCCTTATCCCAAATCAGTGGTGGGGTTATATCTAGAACCAAAACAGATCAGTTCATCAACACAGTGACTCTCAGAACATGGACCTGGACCAGAGACAGTCATATCAGAAAGGCAAATTTCAGATGTCTTCTCCACACCTGAAACTCATGGGAGGAGGGTCTACAGTCTGTGTTTTACCACACAGAAAGCAATGCAAGAACCGCCACTCTAGAGACTTCTGCCTAGCTCACCGTTATGTATTTGGTCACTGCAAACTGCTCAGGAAGAGTCTACTGAAACAATCATGCTAATTTATGGAGCTAGGCCAAACCTTCTTCACCTGTGACCCCTTAATACAGTTCCTCAGTGGTGGTGATCCTCAACCCCCAAATTATTTCATTGCTGTTTTATAACTGTAACGTTACTGCTGTTATAAATCAAGATGTAAATATCTGTGTTTTCTGATGGCCTTGGACGACCCCTGCAAAGGGGTCATTGGAAATCACAGGTTGAGAACCACTGAGCAGGCAGCAGGGAGAGTGACGATGTGCTGAGGTTTGTTTGCTTAGGAAACTGTGATTCTGAGAGGAAGATATAACCCTGTCCCAAGGTGCTACAGGAGGCTACAGGAAGACGGGGAGTATGGCGAGGGGCAGGAGGAGCATAGTGCTATCAGGTCCCCGCCATTGTCAGGCGTATTGGTATCCCTATCAGGAGAGACTTTTGAATGTTGAACGAAATAAATAAAAGCAAATATTGCTCATTATACCACACTAGCTTCTAAAGGAATGGGAAGTTGACTCTTCACAGTCCCAACTAGGTGAACCATAAAATATCAGTCCCTGTGTGGCAGGCATATGTGTGTGTGTGTGTGTGTGTGTGTGTGTGTGTGTGTGTACCAGGCATGCCCTGAGACAAGACTTATCCTAATGTCCCCAAATCACAACCCCTAGCCTGCCTCTGGTCTCCTGAAGGAGATCCCCTGTGCTGGAACAAAGGGGAAACAGAGAGAAAGAACATTTGAAGAAAGGGATGGTGACCATCGGACGGCAACAGAAGAGGTTGAGCTATTGGGGGGGTCCTGATTAAATGTCAGCCTCAATCCCGTTGCCAGGGGAAGCGTCGTTCAAGCTGCTCAAAGGAGGAGTTCAATTTCTCACTCCCGTTTTACATCACTCTTTACATCTGATTGAAGCGGGGACAGACTTTGTTGAAGGCTCTTGTGCTGACTGTTTAGAAGACAAAAAGAGCCTGAACGCTTTGTCTCAGGATGCTTAGCAGCCACTGGGGCCGGGTGATGGCCTGGCAGCCTCCCCCGAGTCCCAGCATAGCGTCAGGCACACAGCATAAGCTTAGGCAGGAATAGATCTTCCAAACACAGTAGAGTAGCTATGCCTGGTCCTCACTGGTCTCTGCACTGGATCCTGCCTTATCACAGGTGGAATGAACAGTGAACTTCCATGCCTGTGACTCTGTCCTTGTGCCTGTGGGTAGGCTGTCGGGGACAAAGAGGTAGAGGAGGCAGGCAGTTCCTGGGCTGCAGGAGTTCTGTCGCTGATAAAAACACCCTGAGAAAAAGCAACTTAGAGAAGGGGATTGTTTCAGCTCACGATTCCAGGTTACAGTCCATCAAGTCAAGACAGCAGGGATCCTGAAAAGCTAGTCACATGACACCCACAGCCAAGAGCAATGTATGCATGCCTAGTGCGCATGCCCAGTGCTCAGCTACCTGCTCAGCCCCAAACCTAGGAATGGTGCTCACTTTCAGACTGGGTCATCCCACATCAATTAAGACAATTAAGACAATCCCCCGCAGACATGTCCACAGGTCAACCCGATCTAGACAATCCCTCACTGAGAGTCCTCTTAGGTGGCTTAGGCTGTATTAACAATTGAAAGTAGCCAGCACACTGTCCTGCACATCGGCCAGGGGCACTTCTTCCCTGGCTATTGACTGTTCTAACATGATGAGAAACCTGTGAAGCTAAGCTAGCCCCAGCTCAGCCCAGATATGCACTGCCAGTCACATTGGGTGGCTCAGCTCAGATCCACCAAGTCCCGGTCCACCATGAATATGAACAAGGCAATGCTTACCATGATGAGGCAGAGAGAGCTGTGTCTTTCTGTTATTCAGACAGAAAACACTGATGGGTAGATGAATCTGCTGTAGTTTGAATGTGGACTGATCCCCACGCAGACTTCTGTGTTTGGAAACTTGGTTCTTAGCTGATGGCTTTTTTATGGAAGGTTGTGGAGGCTTTGGGGTAGGCATAGCTGTTGTAGGTGGATCACTGGTACTGAGTCTTTCTTTTAGGGTTATAGTCCATCCCAATGGTCCCCTGAACGCCCTGCTTTCTGATCCCTAAGTGAACAAGCTGCAAGACAAGATCCCACCACTAGGGGCAGAGTCACCCAAGCTGCCATGGTACAAGGAATCCTATCCTCTGAAATCTCGGGCCCAAAGGGTCCCTTCTCCCTTTAACTTGTTCCTGCCAAGATTTTTCGCTTTGTTTTTTAATCACAGCTGTATAAAAATAACTAATCCAAACACCATCCTCTGGACTGTACTCTGCTCAGGGAAAGGCTGAAAAACGAGCTCGCTTTTTTGGCATAGACATTTACATGAGCATATCCCGTAATTAATGTTCTTAATAATCACAAATCCAAGTCCTCAACAATGTCTCAAGGTACCCAGTGGCTCTCTCCTTTCACCCAGCTAATCCTGGCTCCTTGGCTCCTCTAAGGCAAATCTCATGGTTCTGCTGCTTCGAACAGTGCAGCAAAGCTGCTTAGTCCCCCCACCCCACCCCTAACCCCGACTCTTTTCCCTCCCCTAACAGGATTGTAAGGCCATCACTCTACAATTACTAGGGAAAATTTATTTACAATGCAGTGCGGATCCCTGAATGTTTGCAGCCGACACACACGATGCATTCATTTGCAATGTAATCCAAATGTGCCAATGCCTCTGTAGATAAGCTGCTGCTCCCAAAGAAGGAAGCCCACCCAGCTAATGGTGTCTGCCTCTTTTCTGAATAGACCAAGGTCAGGGCCACTGTAATGAGTCGGGGAAAGTTAATCTGCAGAAGCAAGTTAAGCACAGAAAACTACGTTTTAACGATTCTGAATGTGTGGCAGCTGACAGGATTTAACTGAAGGAGCACCAAAAGAGGCAAGCTCGAGACACTTTTGGTTTTTATCCCGATCCTCTGTAGGTTTGAAATGGCTCACAGACAACTTTCGTTAGGTCAAAGATGTGTCTGCTGTTGCCTGTGCATGGCCTGCACACAGACAACATTCAGTAGCTAGGAAAGAGATGTTTTGATCAAACAGACCTTCTAATACTCCTACTTGTACCTGCCGAAGGACTACCAGACCCTACACCTTTGGTGTGTCAGTAGCCTCTGCCTGGTAGTGGTTCTTAAACCGTTTTCACTGAAAGATTCCCACGCTGAGGAGATGGTTTGGTGGGTCCTCATAAAGTATGAGGACCCAAGTTCAGATCCCCAGCGCTCTCAAAACAAAGCCAGGAATGGCCATGTGCAGTTGTAATTCCAGTGCTTGGGTTGGGGAGTCCCAGAAATTAGCTGGCCAGGCAGTCTAAAGAAATGGCAAGCTCTAATTCAATCAGACACATCCCTCACCTACTCTCTCTCTCTCTCTCTCTCTCTCTCTCTCTCTCTCTCTCACACACACACACACACACACACACACACACAATACCCACTCTCTATGCTACTCCTGTTTCTACAAAATGAAGCTCAAAAGTGAGCACTCTTCATTAAGGAGGACATGAACTTCTCACACAGTGAATGATGATGGGAAAGGAGAGATTGCCCCAGCCTGTGGGGTCTTGCAAAGCTACCTCCTGTCTCTTTCCCTAATTTCCTTCATTTTCCCTCTGCCCTTTGTTGGCTCCACTCTGCTATCAGTTAGCAAGTCATCAAACAAGCCAAGCTCTTCCCTCACCTGAGCATGTCAGTCTCTCTACCTAGTAGACTCCTCACCCCCATGTCTTCCACCCTTGGGCCCATCTGTAGATCATCACTGCAGAGAAAGGCCTTTCTTTTGCCAGCTCACACGTGGTAGGCTCATCCCACCCCCTATCCCCCCCCCCCGTGCCTATTCTTCATGGACCCTTTCATCCTCTAGCACCAGGTTCCTTACTGTGGCTTCCTTTCACTAGTGCTTCCCTCACTGGATGCTGCGATCTGTCTGCTAGTGCTCACTGTTCTGTGGTTCACGATGAGCACACAGGACTTTACAATCTAAGAAATAAACGGGCTTAAGAAATAATGCTTTAAGAGATAAATGCAATTTAAGAAATAAATGCCCAGGGTCTGCCAAGAAACCACCAGCAAATAAATAAAATAAATAAATAAATAAAATAAATAAATAAATAATAAAATATGACCAGAAATAAGTGTGCCTATTTTATTGGCTGATACAAATCCTGGAAGGCCCTGCTGAGTGCAGGCTGTAATGGACTGTGGGACAGGCCCTGGCTAAACTGAGGGTACCCTTTCCCAAGATGAATTGAGAGGATGGGGCAAGCAAGGACATGGCTGAGCAAGCAGGCTAGAGTGTTTTCGCTGTGATGTTCCCTGTCTCGACAGGTCAGGAATTCAAACCACTTCAAAGTGCCAGGTTCTTATACATGTAATGAATCTATTGATTTGCTGCTTGTCCCCAAGGGACTCTGAAGACCATGGTGTCAGGACTGAAGACAAAGAATTCTCATAGCTTGTCATAGAGCCCAGTGGGTGACAGGCAGGCCTCAGCATATTTCCAGAAGATGCCTCTGGCCTTGTTCTTATTATTTGGGAATTTAAATGGTTACTTTTATCTGGGACTTCCCTAACTCTCTTATTCTGAAAATAGCTTGCAGGCTCCTAAGTCATCCTCTCTTAAAAACAAAACACATTCATTCATTCATTCATTCATTCAACAATTGTTTTGATAACAGGAATCTAGTATAATTAAAGCAGAGATGTTTCCAGAATCAGAGTAATTGACTTACAGTGTGCCAACACCCAGCTCCCTAGTCTGGCTTCCATATTACCACCAGGGTAATTTTTAATTCAACCAGTAAGTTCTTAGCGTCTGTCTTGACTCAGATATTACCTCTTTCAGGAGTAAATAAGAGGAAACCCATTCCCAAATTCTCTAGCATCAGTAAAATCTTTCCACGGTGGAGGGGAAGGCAGCAGGGAAGGGTCTTTAGTCAGTAAAGTGTAAACACAAGGACCAGAGTACAAGTCCCCAGTAGCCACATGAAAGCTGGGCATTGTGGTACGTGAGTGTAGCATGTCACCGGGTGTTGGGGAGAGACAGGCTGGTCCCTGGAGTCCTCTGCCAACCAGAACAGGCAAATCAGTGACCTTTGACCCCTGTCTCAGATAATAAGGTTGAGAACAATAGAGTAAGACATCCAATGTCAACCTCTGGCCTCTACCTGCACACACACACACACACACACACACACACACCACACTCACGCACATGCACACATGCACACACACACCTGTGCACACATATACACTCACACCCATGCACATGCGCACACACTTGCACACACCTTTCGATGACAGCTTGAGGTTCCCAATATTCCAATCCAAATTCCTATCTTGGCAGGAAACACTAAGCCGGAGGGATTCGACCTGTTTCAGTTTCCCCCCCAATGAAAGCTCCGTCTCTAACCACACAGAGCCCTCTGCTGTCTCTCCACCTCCTGGGAGATTGCAGCCTCTTCAGTACCCTTCACCTCCTGCTTCCCTCCAGGTCTTCCCCTCCCCTCTCCCACGTGTAAATCCACGTGTGGCCACGGATCACTGTTTAGAGGCTCATCTGTCACCCCCTCCAGATCCTCTCAAGGTCTCGGAAATACACTGAGCACAAGTGATTTGATTACAGGTGTCCCTCTGGAGCCTTCTGAATCAAGAAACCAGTTCCAGTTTTCTCCCACACCCTTAGCTCTGACCTCACACAGGACTCCCATGTAAAGAATGCCTGTGCATTAGTAAATAAATTCACACATCGCAAACAGGAGAGCTGGGACATTCATTAAGCATAAGGCATTTACCCAAACCCTCCAAACTCAGGCTTCCCTTCTTTGGATCCTTGCCAGCTCTGTAGGAAACACACTGACTTCCCTCCATTGACGACTGTGACCAGTCAACCTTCCCTGGATGAAGGGACCTATGGCATTAGCTTACAGGTCTGACTGAGCCCCTGGATGCTGGGCTGCTTCCTCAGCCTCTCTGTGCAGCCATGGAGACTACACCTCCCTGTGCAAGCCCTGGCTTCCCTTTCTCTGACTCCCTTTGGAGTCAGATTCCACTCCAACATTCACCAGAGCTAGACCAGGCAAGCGACTTAGCTCATCACTGTTGAGCACTGGCCACCTGCCAAGAACTGTACCACATGGTGGGAATAACTGGAGAAATAATAAGGACTGTTGCCCGAGAACTAATCAAGAGCCTAATTGTTTTGTCTTTAAATTTACTGGTTTATTGTTTTTATTTAAAATATTGTCATATTGGATTTTATTATTTTATTTAATTATTTCAACCAGGCCTGATACTACAAGCCTGTAGCCATGGTGATTACAGCAGGGGAATCTTAAACTCAAAGCCACTTAGTAACGCCCTCTCTCAAAATTCAAAGAGCAGCTCCAGCCAGGGAGGCAGGGAGGCTAACTGCAGATCTTGACTTCTCCCTCAGCTCCTCCAAAATCAAGCCCCAGTCTCATGGCCAGCTCTGTAACAGACTACCTGCTATGGCCTCCCCATCCTCTCTATCACCATCACCCAAGGATCATACAGATTCTACCCCTCCAATCTCCCTTCCTCATGCTCAATGCTTTATTCCAGGCCCAGTTCCGGCAGCCATTCCCTAAGAACCCACAGGGCACTCTGGCCAGTGAAACAGTTAGGCTAACTGCAGACCTTCACCTCTCCCTCCATTCTTCCAAGCCCAATCCCCTAGTCTCATCCACAGCTCTGCAGCAGACAGCCTTCTGCAGCTCTCCTCACTTTCTGCCCTCATTACTAGGAAGCTAAGCAGATCCCAGTGGAACACTCAACTTTCCTCCCTTCTATGGATGCCCTCAGCACCACCCAGCCAATCCTTATTCCTAAGTGTCAGCCCCCAGTACGTAGAAACACATTTTACCCAGAATCCTGAGTAGTCACACCTATCAGAATCCCAGAAGAATTTCCTAATAGGCAGCATACATACAGATATCCCACTCTCCTAAGAACCAGAGAGGGAAGAGAAACCAAGGAACAAGAAAAGACCAGATATCAGCACCTAGAATTATAATATTTCCAAAGCCAAATGTCTAGAAATAGCATAAAAACACAATCAGTAACAGCCAGGACAATATGTCTCCATTAGAGTCCAACAACCCTACCATAGCAAGCCCTTCTTTTTGCTTCATCCAAGAAACACACTCTAATATGAAGGATAAATATCACTTCAAGGTAAAAGGATGTAGTGTCTCTTTGACAGACTTGGTCACCCTTGTGTTTGGTGCATTCAGAATTTAAATGTCTTCTTGGTGGACTTTTCCTTTGATGAGTATGCAATGTTTTCACCCATCTCTTCTGATTAGTTTTCAAGTTTCTTGCATGAAGCAAAAAGATGGGCTTGCTATGGTAGGGTTGTTGGGCTCTAATGGAAACATATTGTCTTGACTGTTATTGATTATGTTTTTATGCTGTTTCTAGACACCTGGGTTTGGAAATATTATAATTCTAGGTGCTGATGAACCTAACACTTATTTACAGAACATTTCACCCAGACACAAAAGAATATACCTTATGGAGCTTTCTCCAAGATTGACCATGAATTTGGACACAAAATAAGTCTCAAAAGGTACAAGAAAATTGAAATAACACCTTGCATCCTATCAGACCACCATGGATTAAAACTGGATATCAACAAGAGAAATAACAGAAAGCTTACAAATTCAATGAGACGAGACAGCTCTCTACTGAATGAAAAATGGCTCAAGGCAGAAATTAAACACTTTCTAGAAATCAATTGTGGAATCAAATTGAAGACTCAGGCAAAAATCCACACACCTAGAGACACTTGAGTTTTGATAAAGAAGACAAACATAGACACTAAGCGGGAAAAAAGACAGCATCCACAACAAATGGTGCTGGTCAAACTGGACAGCTGCATGTAGAAGAATCCAGATAGATTCATATTTACAACCCTGAACCAAACTCAACTCCAAATGTTTCAATGACCTCAACATGAAACCAGATACACTGAACTTGATAGAGGAGAAAATGGGGAATAGTTTTGAGCTCATTGCTAGAGCAGAAGATATTCTGAACAGCACACCATTAGCACAGGCACTAAGATCAACAATTAATAAATGGGACCCCATGAAACTGAGAAACTTTTGTATATCAAAGAACGCCATCATTTGGACAAAGTGCCACCCTATAGAATGGGATGATTTTAGCAACTGTACATCTGATAGAGGCCTAATATCCGAAACAGATAAAGAATTCAAACACCAAGTATCAAGAAAACAAAGGACTAAATTAAAAATGGGGTACAGATCTAAACCAAGAATTCTCAAGAGATGAAACGCAAATGACAGAGTTTTAGGTTAAACACTTAAATGTACAACATTTCTTAGCCACCAGGGAAATGCAAATCAAACAACTTTGAGATTCTTATACCTGTCAGAATAGCAGAGGTCAATAAAACAAGTGACAGTTCACGCTGGCCAGAATGTGGGACTGAGGGGAACACTGACCCATTGCTACTGGGAGTATAAACTTGTAGCAACCACTGTAGAAATCAGTACGGCAGTATCTCCAGAAGATGGGAACTGGTCTACCACAAGACCCACCTATACCACTTTCAAGCATATACCCAAAATAACACCTGATCCTACCACAGAGATACTTGCTCAACCATGTTCATTGCCGCTCTTATTCATAATAGCTAGAAGTTGGAAGGAAAAAAAAACCATATATGATGTATGTGTACATAAAGAAAATGAGGTACGCTCACACAACAGAGCATAACTCAGCCATTTTAAAAAATGAAATCATGAAATTCACAGGCAAGTGGATGGAATTAGAAGAAATATTCTGAGTGAGGTATTACAGACCCAGAGAGAGAAATGCAGTATCTATCTGCTTATATGTAGATATTTGCTATTAAGTCAATGATAACAATCTACAGTCTGTAGAACCACAGAGGTTAAGTACAGGATAAGGGACTAGAAGAGACAGATAGATCTTATTGGGAATGGAAAATAGAGTAGACCAGTGGTTCTCAACCTTCCTAATGCTGTGATCCTTTATGTGATCCTCATGCTGTGATGGTGCCCAACCATAAAATGACTTTCATTGCTACTACATAACTATAATCTTGGCACTGTTATGAATCACACTGTAAATATATGTGCTTTCCAATGGTCTTAAGTGACTCCCATGAAAGGGTCATTTGAACACCCAAAAGGATCATGACCCACAGTTGAGAACACTGGAATAGATAGTTATAGATGGATGGAAGTCATCTCATAGACTCCTGCCAAACCCTGTTCCCTGGATCAGGGAGCACTCAAGCTCTATGTCCCCCAGTAATGTCAGCAGAGTCATAGAATAGTAGAAGATGGGCGTTGCCAAGGATTGGGATTTTGCCCTTCGGTGCTGGCACTGGATAGGCACACCATTTGTGAGAAAGCAGAATGGATTCAAGTTTCTGAATCTCTCCATCTCAGCCATTTCTGATGATTCTAAGGTAGATTTCAGAGATGACCAAATTATAGCAGATTCCAGAGAGCCGCTGCTAGGGAGCTAGGGTCCTTTACTCTGACTATGTTGTTCTGGTTCCCTCAAAATAGGGAGACTACAAAATCTACATGCACAGGATGGGGGGGATTCCCTGCCACTCTGTCTTATCACTCATGGTCAGTTTCTCAACATGGTCACAAAGTCCAGGTAAGTACCTAGGAGCCATGGAGGAGGGGTGCACGCTACCTAACATTGATACAATTGATTGGTGTCCCAGTCAGTTTTGTCAACTTGATACAACCTAGAGTCACTTGAAAAGAGGGAACATCGATTACGAATTGTCTTGATCCCATTGTCTTGCGGCCATGTCATTGAGGAATACTATTGATCAGTGGTTGATTTGGGAGGGCTCAGCCCACTGTAGGCAGCACCATTCCCTAGGCAGGCAGACTTGGGCTGTATAAGAAAAGTAGCTGAATATAAGCCAGTGAAGGAAGCAGTAACCAGCATCCTTCCATGGTTTCTGCTTCAGTTGCTGTTTAAGTTCCTGCCATGACTTCCCTTAGTGATGAACGGAGTCTCAAAGCCTAAGTCAAATACACCCCTACGTTGTTTTTGGTTCGAGTATTTTATCACAGCAACAGGAAAAAATAACTGTAACAGTAGATAACCACACATTGGACATTTACTTAATGCCATTCAGGAGTCAGTCCTCCCACCCTCAGACAATGTGTATCCATAATGCCACGGCACACCATTCCTGTCCCACAACACCAGAGAGCTCAGGCAGGCAGCTGAAGGCCTCTCAAAGCTGATTAAAACATAACTAAAACCCATAGGATAATACCTGGCTTATTCACAATCTGTGTTCATTCATTCAACCTAGAGATCCTTAAGAACACTGCGAATACAGTAAGGAACCAAACAGACACAGACACCAGCTCTAGAGACATTTACGTCTGGGTGGCAATGGACAGTAAGAAACATTAGTAACAGGAGACAGGATGAGACAGTGGCAGCAGCCAGCCTCAGAGACGGAAGCAGGAAAGGAGAGTGTGTGGAGAACAGGGATGGAAATTGTGAGCATTTCCCATCAGGCACCTCTCACTGACTTCCCTCTACAGTGTGAAGTCCTACTGTACAGCTGGATTTGTGGATGGCACAGGACACAGAGCTCCCAAGAGCTCCCAAACTGAAGGTCACAAGCAAGGGCATGATCTAGGATGGCTTAGCCAGTTATATATAGTCACATAATCTTTTGTACACAGTTTGGAAAGCCCACTCTTTTTTTTTTTTTAATTACATTCATTTGTTTATTTATTTACTTACTTATTTATTGAAAAAAAAACCCCATTCTTTTTGTTTGTTTGTTTATTGGGGGAAGCACACAAGTGCCACAGTGCACATGTGGAAGTCATAGGACAATAGAGAGAATGCAATCTTTTATTTCCCCATAGGGGTTCTGGGGAACTGAACTCGGGTCATCCGGCTTGATGC
This sequence comes from Mastomys natalensis, assembly GCA_021653895.1. Taxonomy (NCBI): domain Eukaryota; kingdom Metazoa; phylum Chordata; class Mammalia; order Rodentia; family Muridae; genus Mastomys; species Mastomys natalensis. Next base: position 212,999 of record JAJTUV010000468.1, read on the forward strand.
TGAGCAATTTTACCTGCTGAGCCATCTCGCTGGCCCTGGAAAGCCCGCTCTTATTTGAACACATTCTTCCTTTCCAACAGCTTTCCCTTCAGCCTCCAAGCCTGACAGCTTTGTTCACAAGCCCTGACCCTCACCCCCATCCACACCCTGCAGAACTCCTCTGCCCTTGGCTCTTTTCTTCCAGCCGGACAATTCCTCTGCCACAGTTGACCCTGGTCACACCGCAATGGCTGGGATGCCAGGCTGCAGGGTCCTTTCCACCAGGATGGAGAGGAGGTTAAATGAAGGGATGGGGGAGGGGAGATAGAGCATCCCACACTGCCCCTGGCCTGAAGTTACAGGAAGCTGGGAGTAGAAAGACAGCTGTAGTGGCTGAGCTGGCATCTGATTTCAAGGCTGTACATCTCAAAGCCTCTAACCACTGGGCTCCACTGTTAATGGGAAAGTGACTTTGTGCCAGGCAGAAAGCAGGAGCTCGGTTAAAGACAGCCTTGGGGATAAAGGGTACATAAATCCTTGAAGAAGAAGAAGAAGTACATAGATGGGCAGGTGAACAAGCTTGTGAACAGACCAAACGGAAGCGGATCCTGTGCCTGAGAGTGCCTACACACGATGGCCTTCCCACTCCTGTCATCCCATCCCTCAGAAGACTGAGGCAGGGGGATCTCTGTGCATTCCAGGACAGTCCGGTCTATAGGAGTGAGTGCCGTGCCAGCCTGGACCTCAGAGTGAGGCTCTGTCTATTTCCCCAAAGAACAAAACAAAGCACATGGGAAGGAGAAGCCAAACCTTGGAGACACTAGGGACCCCAGATGTCCTCAGAGGCTGCTGATAGGTGAGTTTGTCACGCTCTAGGCTTATTCCCAGCTGTCCTTCTCTAAGGGTCTCTTAAGGGTCTCTTTCAAACTGGTGTACACAAAGGACAAGCCTGTCTAGGGACACACCTGTTCAGGCAGAGCAGGGTCCTCAGAGAGGAAGCAGCATGCCCACCAGAGTAGCAGAAATGCAGAGGTGGTCACAGAGGAAACTCAGCTAGTCCCTCACACCACGACTGTACCCGCTTCTAATCGCCTAATAGCAGGGCGCGTAATTGGCAGAAAAGATTGCCCTGCCCTTTACACATGTGTCTGCAATTACTTTTCAAACCAGGGCGATAAATGGCATGATTGGTTTCTTTCCGCAGGCTTCTGCTCCTTGGAGATGGGGGGCCTTTCTGCTGTAGCTGCGGTGGGCAGTCCAGATCACAAACAGAATAGCTGTGGGGGAAGCTGTGTCCTCCTCCGCCCCTGAGCAGTAACAAGCCCGACACACACAACTCCTCGATGCACCTGGCCTCGGCTCTTTTGCACATCCCCCTTCACACCCTGTGCTGAGCCGCCACTAAGCCTAGCTTGTCCTTGTGCTGGCCAGCCCTTTGCAAGTCATACCATATACTTGGTTTAGGTCGTGGCTCCCATGTCACTTCCTCAGAGAAGCCCTCCAGGGACATCTTGAATGGCAATACCTCCTTCTGGTTTCCCCTTCCTAATGACACCTATCCCTCCCCTACTTAAGTCTAAGGGTACAAGGCCATGTCTCTCATCTGTGACTATCCACTTCTTTGCTGCTAGATTCCTCATCAGAGTGAACTCCGTGTGTCTCAAGTGTCCAGGAGAAGGTCTGCAACAGTGTGAATGATCAGCTAATGCGCATGTGCGGTGGCGGACATCGGTGGGCAGAAGTCGGACTTGACACTTCCACTGTTCCATGGGCCGGGCAATGGAACGTGTGTTTTCTAAATACAAGTAGGGCCACAGGAATGGAAATCGGCCGGATGAATTTGGGAGGCCCACGGTCCTAGTTTGAAATCATGGCTCTGTCATTCAAAAGCTTCGTCGGGAATAGAGCAGCTAAGAATACTTGCTGTGGGGGCTGGAGAGATGGCTCAGTGGTTAAGAGCACCGACTGCTCTTCCAAAGGTCCTGAGTTCAATTCCTAGCAACCACATAGTGGCTCATAACCATCTGTAATGGGATCTGATGCCCTCTTTGGTGTGTCTGAAGACAGCTACAGTGCATACATATACATAAAATAAATGAATAAATCTAAGAAAGAAAGAAAGAAAGACAGACTTGCTGTTCTTCTAAAGGACCTGAGTTTGGTTCCCAGCAGCCTTACAGGGCCAAGGGGTATATAGCTCTCCCTTCTGATCTCCTCCGGTATCCCCACATGTGTCGCACACATGGCACAGACAAATACACATAAACATAAAGAAAGAGAAAGATCTTTCAAAGCTTCACTCCCTATATCATTCTCAGGCCAATTCTCAGGCCAACTTGAGGATAAGTTTCACACCAGTCACTGGTCCCATGTGGATGGAAACCATCCCTTCACTCCCTTCACTCCAGTCTATGGACACTGGATGAGACGAAGGCCAGACCTCCAATTGCCCTGTCCTTGCGATCGATAACAAGAGCTGCTTGGTAAGAGAGATTAAGTGTAGTCTCCGCCTGTGGGAAGGACAGAGAAGGCTGTGTGTTCTGGATGCCTGCTGTGTGGCTGCTGTCTGCTGGGCACTGTTACCATACAAACTTCTCACAGTGATATATTTTTTGGCATTTCAAATTGTGTATTTTAAGGTATATAACTTGGTAATTTGATATGCTCATGTGTCTGCTTTGGAATAATCAGCAGAACCAAAGTAATTATCAGATTCATCATCTCACATAGTCAGCTTGTGCATATCTACATGTGTGTGTATATGTGTGACTGTGTATGTATGTGTATATGTGTGTGTATGTATGTATATATGTGTGTGTGTGTGTACATGCTTGTATATGTGTATACGTCTTTGTGTATAAGTATATATACGTATATGCGTGTCTCTATATGTATGTATATGGTTGTATATGTGTATGGGTGGTGTGTCTGTGTATATATGTATATATGTATGTATGTGTGTATATGTATGTGTCTGTATATGTATATATGTGTGTGTGTGTATGGGTCTCTGTGTCTGTGCATACATGTACATGCGTGTATCTGTAGGTATAGGTTTATAGTATATGTATATGTATATGTATATGTATGTTCATGTTTGTATGAATATGTATGTATAAGACTACTTAAGATCCCTCTTGTGATGGTTGGTTTTGGCTGTCAGCATGACTAGATCAAGAGCTCTGTAGCACTGCTGAATGCACCTGTGTGTCCCTGAGGGTGTGTCCAGAAGAGACTGGTATGGGGAGCAGCCTCTTGAGCAAGGGCTACAGAGAACTAGCTCTCAATGTGGTGGCACTTACTGGCCCAGGTTGAAAAGGCAGTCCTAGGAACAAGTGAAGCTCATGGATGCTGGCTCTTCTTTTGTGTTAACCTCCCATCTGTCCCTGCTGCTGATATCACACTCCTGCCTCTTCAGCCTTTCAGCATAAGCTCAACACCACAGACTCTCTGGAGGGACAGTCAGAACTGGACTGGGATTACTGAGACACCCTGTTTCTCAGACCAAGGAGCTACAGGGTTCTCTGCTCCTTCCAGAAACTACCCAAGCTATGGTGTAAGCCAGCCAACCCCGCTCCCTCCACTCCATACGGCTCTATTCTGCTAGAGAATATTGCCTAATTAACCCTTTTAACACACCCTTTAAGTATGTATCGCTGTTAACCATATGCACCATCTGTCCCATAGAGTTTGGGACTCTCATCCCATGTCACTTAAATTCTTTGCCATCTGCCAGCATCTCCCTGTGTGCCCCTCCCCAGCCCCTGATACCTATCCCTCTACTCTCTGTTCCTATGAGTCTGGCTGTTTGAATTCCACAGATGAAAAAGGTTAGACATTTCCCACCTTTCTGTGTCTGGCTTATTTCACTTAGCACTTGTGGATATTTATGCAAAGTATCTCAAAGAGGTCCCCACACTCCTGTGTTTCATCAGAGCATCATTTACAACAGTAGAGGTACGGAAACAACCTCAGCGTCCACCAGTGAGTGAAAGGATAACGCAACATGGAATAGACACACAATAAAATATGGTTTCATCTTTGAAAAGCAGGAAGTTTTCCATCAGGCATAACAAGAATGACCCTCCCACAGAGACCCTGGAATAGATCAGGCCATACCTCACCTCTAGACAGGAAACAGAGGAGCACAGAGCCAGATGGTCTGGGTAGCTCCCAGTCCCCAAATGGCAGATACAAAATCAGAGCAGGGGTTCCACCATCTCATCACGCCAGCAAGCCTGGAAGGAAAACACAAGCAGGTCACACAGTTCAAGCCGGACCCAAGCACAAGAAGCCCTAAGACACAGCAGATTTCATTTGAGACTTAGGGTTAAATTTTCCCAAGTCTTTCTCTATAACAGCTCTGATGAATTAGGATGACCTTGGGGGTAGGGTTACCAGATAAAATACAGATACCCACTTAAATAGGAATGCCAGATAAGTAACAAATAATCATTGGTACTAAGTATGTCACAGTTATCACAAATGTACAAAATATTCCACTAAAAGGTTCAGCTCTTTTCTACGCTAAATGTGGCAACTGTGTAGCCCCTCCTCTTTTCTCTCTGTCTCTCTGTCTCTGTCTCTCTCTCTCTCTGTATGTGTGTATATGTGTATTGTATGCCATGTGACATATGTATACACATGCAGTCACTCCTTCATCATAGACCTTGAAGCTCTCTCACTGAACCTACAGCTTGGCATTGCTTTCAGTTTGCCTGGCAGCAAGCCCCAACAAATCCTCCTGATTTCCTTCCCCCTTCAGCTGCACTGTTCCAGTTAAAGACATGCCTAGCTCATTCCCTGCTTTTATGCTCATGGTTAAGATCTGAACGCAGGTCCCCATGGTTGCCTAGCAAGATTTCTGACATCTCCCTAGCACCTTAGATTTCTTATAGCCATCAACATGCACACGGTCTTACATCAGCTGCCCTCACTATGTGGATGCCGGTCACAGACACTGCAGAAGGTCTACTTCATTCTGATCTCCCATAAATCCTGACCCTTCCTCACCCACAAGAATTGTGGCTCCCAGGGTGCTTTTCTGCTCTGCCTACTTCCGAGAGACCCTGGACTGCTTTGGGGAAACTCAGTTCTCTCTTGAGAATCTAAACCAAGAAATATAGAGATTAGAAGACGGAAATTAAATTAAAGTTTGACATAAACAACCACTACATGCCTCTTTTTTTATTTATCTTTCTTCGATGGGATGGATGTATTTTTAACGTTTGGCTTTGTTCCACTTTGTTGATTTGAGTGAGATTTTGGCTCTTGCCTTCTCAGTGGCTTTGATTAGCCTTCTCCTGTTGCCGTCTGACCTGCCCATGAGACCCTATTAAAATGACCCATATTTTTGAGTTCCTGGAGGAAGACATCACTGCCCTTTAGAAAAATCCTCTAATCTTATTTATTTCTTCAATTGTTTGCATTTTATTTTCAATCAGATAAATAAAAAACAAAAGGAACTATTGAGAGGCTTGGTTTAGTGGGAGGTTTACAGGCTTAATGCCTTGAAAATAACAGCAATTCTAAGTGTCCTTAGTTCTGATGGATACCCTGCATCCTTTCTTCAGATACTGTGATTGCAGAGGTGTGTGTATAGAGCCGGTTAGCTTGCCCTGACGGCTAGTGTGGATTCCCCCCCACCACACACACACACAACACACACACACACACACACACACACACACACACACACTCTCTCTCTCTCTCTCTCAGCTGCCTGTAAAGTATAGATCCGCCATGGCAACCACTTGCAACCATTTTTGTCTTACTGTGATCTTGCCCTGACTCAGCCAAGGGCATTTTTTATTTTACAAACCTCAGGGGCACATGACTTCTCCAGAGCCCAGTTACTATCTGGATTTCTAAGAATAAGGCTCGAGGTTCCCGAATAACAAAAGAATTGCTGGTCCCAGTCACAAGGACCCTGTGGTCTCTGTGAACTACAGGCAGCTGCATTTGGAGCATCTGTGAGGGTACCCTGAGCCCTAGCCCTGGCTCCCCAGATTCTGTTCTTCTATTCAGACTTGTTTTTACTCTCCTATTGGTGGTAATCCAAAGTCCGAGCTCTGTTTAACATCTCTAAAAGTGAAGAGTCTCTATGCGTAGGGTGTTTGGACCTAGTTAGATCTTGAGCACAGCTGATTTACAAATGCTGCACGATTCGATCCTGTGAAGAAGTGGTGTCACCCTCAGAGAGATCCTGAGCGGAACAGGTAAATACCATGACCTTGACCCTTCCCAAAGACTGTCTGAAGCTTGAGAATTCATGGCCAAAACCACTTTCCTATACCTGCTGTGAGGCTGAACCTCATCTTACCTCTCTGAATGTCACAGGATCCCTCCTCTGGTGGCTTTAAGGCCACATTCACAGTCCTTTTGTTGTGGTGTTTAAAGCCTATAACTTTGGTTTGCTAAGAGGGCAGAGGGCAGGGTTTGGGGGATGGAGCACCAGTGCTCCTGAGTGGTGGGACACACTGTTCTCAGACCCTTCCTGCAAATGTAGTTCTTAGAAGCACCAACGTTTTCTCTTTCTTTTTTTTTTTTTTTAAAAAAAAAGCTAGTCTTTCCCCACCCCCACCCCAGGGAGGAAAAAAATGACTCCAAAGATTAAAAGCAAAAATCAGCTTCTCTACTTCTGGCCTTCAGCTCTCCCCAGCACGGTATGCTTAAACCTATGATGTCAATTCACTGTTCTTGCTCCAAAACTTAGCAGCTTAAAACAATATCTCCCTGCAATCATGAGGGCCTGAGTTCAGGTACCCAGCTCCCACATAGAGAAGCTGGGGACAGCTCCATCCCCATCTTGTTAGAATCCCAGCCTTCTGGAGGCAGAGGCAGGAGCATCCTGGAATTTTCAGACCAGCCATTCTCAGCCTAGCTGAACAAATGAGCTCCAGGTTCAACTTGAGACCCTGTTTCCAAAAAAGAAAGAAAGAAAGAAAGAAAGAAAGAAAGAAAGAAAGAAAGAAAGAAAGAAAGAAAGAAAGAAAGAAGAAAGAAAGAAAAGAAAGCAGAGAGCAGTTGAGGAAGACACTTGTCCTTGACCTCTAATTGAGGAAGGCGTGTGTCATTGATCTCCAGTCTCCCACATACACATGCACATACACGCCACTTTCTTACTGCCCAGTGTCTCTATGGGTTGGGTAGGGTTAACAGTTAAGACATGAAATTCTGATTTAGGAGTCTTTTCCAGAAGCCAAGAACCTGACAAGCTTGACAGCCACCAGAGGCTGGGCTCGGGCTGGAGGGACTTTGAAAGTAGCTTCCTCACATGGCTGACAAAGACTGAACAGTTGGTGAGAGGCCCCGCCCTACTTCTCCTCCAGCAGGGCCCCTCATATGCCTGCCCTGGTGTCCTCCTGCCATGGGGACCGATTCTCCAGGAGACTCAGATATCAATACGGAAAATCACCATGCTTTTCAAGATATACCCTCTGAGGTCAACAAATGGAAATCTCTATCACCCTTAGTCACCCAAGTCATTAGGAAAGCAAATCGTATAAAAGCATAAATACTGGGAAATAAGGGTTCTTAGGGCCACCAGAGGGCCTCCAACTCTTAATGAGCCCTTACCTGCCTCTCTCAAATACCACTTGCCATGGCTTTATGTCCCTGGTGTCCCAAATAAAAGTTTGACCACCCGACTAGAACCTTGTTACTACAGTTAATGCTTTTTAAAGCGTCAACTTTTTTTATGGCTGAAGTGTCAACTTAAACACATATAAAGTGACGAGTCAGGAAGAATCAGTTATCAGCTGCTCATGAGACCACAAATGAGTCTGTGTTAGCTCCACACAAAGAAGATGGAGAAAGTGAAGAAGAGAAGGAGGAGGAGGAGGAGAAAGATGGAGAGGAGGAAGCCACCAAAGCAGTGGTAGGCCACACTGATGGTATCACTTTGCTCATTGCTGTGCTGAGATGCCTGACCCAAGTGACCCAGTAGGTTTATTCTGGCCCATAGTTACAGGGTGAAGTCCATTATGGTAGGAAGGCAAGACAGCAGGTCATGGGACAGCCGGTCACACTGCAGCTGCATCCGCAGTCAAGAACAAAGAGAGATGGATGCTGGTGCTCTTCTCCTCTTTGTCTTGTCCGAGCCCCCAGCCTCTGGGGGCTGCTGCTGCTCACATTCAGAGTGGATCTTCCCTCATCAGTAAAACCTTTCTGAAAACACCCTCCAAAAGGGAAAACAAAACAGAGATAAGTTTCCTCGACAATTCTAAATCAGCCCACGTTAACAGTGAAGATTTCCTATCATTCCTGTAGATACACCAAATATAATCGTGATTTTACGCATGCGCTTGTCTGGAATGGCATTCATCTTAGTGAATGACAGAAATACTGAGGCACTGGGACCTTGGGTTAAACCATCATGACACATGGAATTTCGACCACCACAAGGAGGTTCAGAGATGGGGAAGTATGGGCGAATTCCAAACTTCCATGAACCAAGGGAGCCGAGAGCTCTTGGGCACCGACCACAGCACACTCCTTCCTTCCCATACCATTCTCTAGCTTTTATCCCACCTGGGAGCCCCTACCAGAACCTTGACCCTGGTCCACAGACCTCTGGTGGTTTTCCTCTCTTTCTCAACACTGCAGTGGACCAGCAGCCATGGCAAGATAGCACAGGAGCTCCCTGTCTATATGTGATCTCTTAGCAACTTGCACAGGTTGGGATGGGGGAACCCACTGAACGATCAGCAGCCTGCATAGGTGTTTGAGGCAGGCCAAGGGGACTGCATATATATATGTGTGTGTGTGTGTGTGTGTGTGTGTGTGTGTGTGTGTGTGTGTATGCATGTGTATACATATATATACACATATATACACATATACATGTATATATGTATACATATATACATATATGTACATGTATGCATATATACATATATGCACATATACATATGTGTACATGTATACATATATACACATATATACATACATATACATATGCATATTCATATGTATATACATATATACATATACATGCAAGTGGAGGCCAGAGGCTGACATCAGGTATCTCCTGTGTCTGTCCATCTTAGTTTTTGAAACAGGGTCTCTCACGGAACCTGTAATTCACAGATTTGGCTAGCCTGCCTGGCCAATGAACTACTGTCTGTGTGTCTGTGTCGTGTTCCCTGTCTAGAGTTGCAGTTACAGTTGGGGTGATTGGGTGCTGGAGATCCAAACTCAGCTCCTCAAGCTTGCCCGTCAATCACTTCCCTGACTTGGTCATCTCCCCAGCTCTGCTGAAGACCTACAGAACTGTGGAGTAACAGGGACCAGCAAGAACAGGTTTTGCTCTACACAGGAGGAAATGCAACCAGAAGCTTTATATTTGTGACTAGCTTCACAGCACACAATATTGCCAAAGTCAGAACAGTGAATAGGCTTAAGTCCCTGGACTCTGAGTCCAGCATTCCCTCCCTCAACTTGGAAAGCAGAGGAAGTCCTTTCTCCCACTTTGTCACGTGGGATCTGGAGTTAGCACCCTCAGCCGGCTCCTCAGAGCTGAGCCTGTAATGGGTTGCACTTCTCAGCCCTCATTCATCTCACTGCCCCCCTGTGACATTCATTATTGAAAACACACTGGAGGCACTGGAGGGCAGGAGCTCAAAGAGGAAAGCATGGCTGCCCTGTGAGGCAGAGTGGCTTTCTTTTCCTATTTATAACCAACCTTGTTAAAAGCCTGGATTCGAAGAGCCAGTAAAGGGAAGCGGGAAGAACAAAAGCAAACATCTACTTTATTTGTGTAACAAAGGCTCATGGGAGAAGCAGAAGAATCAGTTCCACTTGGAGATGCTTCAGGAACAAGAGGATTTCCAAAGAGTTTAAGGAAAAGACTGAGGTTGTTTGGAGCTTGCTTGGTCACATGAGCAGAAAGCCTGTGGTAGCAAAGAGTTCCTTGTGTAGGGTCAATAGAGCAGTGTACTGTCCCCTGCTCTCCAGAGGCCCCGACAGTGTGTCCAGGGACAAGGGGAGGTAGTTAAAGAAGAAAGTCCACACTAAACATGGCCTTAAAGCCTTGTACAGTCTTTAGTGACCCGGCCTTCCTCACACCAAGGATGCTACATGATAACTTCTTGTGGCTCCATGCATGTGGACAGAAAGGGCTAATGAGTAGGCTGCCTTGAGATAATCATCCTTTAAGATTCGAGGCAGCAACACTTGGGACAATGGCAGAGTCCTCAGACCCTGGGGAGTCCCTTAAAATAGACCTCCTGAAGATAGTTAGGGGTGTCTACTGGTTATCTCTCATTTACCCTTAGGGCTTCAAGAAGACTTCCAGTCAGCCAAAACATGGGAAAGATTTCTGATCCTGTGGCTTCCTCTCCTTGTCTGCCTTTCACTGGAATCTCTATAGCTACACTTAGGGCTCAGCTGGATAATTCATGTTACTGCCCCATCCAGTGAGCTATAATTGCCTCAGGTTCTAGGGAATGGGACACATGTCCCTTTTGGCTGGTATTCTTTACCCATGACTTTCTACTTCTCTTTTCAAGTTTCCTGGGATTATTTTCCAAGTAAATCCAAGTCTCAGGGTTTGCTATTGGGGAAACAGACTCAGGACAACCTTTACCTGCTGAAGAACATGAAGCTAGACTGGGCTTTCCCTCAGCACCAAACATTTAAGAACACTACACTCCTAGGCCAGGGGATTCTAAGAATGATGTGGTCAAAGAGGAGAACCAGTCACGGCAACCAAGTACTTGCTGCCCACCAGTTACCCATCACTCATTCTAGCACATTCTACCCAAAGCACTTCTGACTGGAATCCCCAGTGTCATGAATCTCGCCTTGCTCTCTTGGCTGTTTCCTTTGCCACTACAGTACACAAATTTGAGTCTCCCCATCCTAGAACAAAATCACTGTTGTCAGTGAGACATAGCAGAGGTTGTTGAGGAGCCGGGTAACAGGCTCTCGCTGGAAACCTCCAGTGTTTTCCTCTAATGCTGTCTCCTGAAGCTCGGCTTACAGGAAGCCTCAAGATGTGACCCCACAAGAAACTTTAGTGTTCCTCTTGAAAACCACTGTAGACCAACCCAACCTCACTCAGTACTCCATGATCTGGATGAGGCAAATGGCAGGCAGGACAAGGTTTTTAAATGGAAAAATTAGCTGAGAGAGGCCTAGATCCAAAGAGAAGTTGTAAAGAGAAGAATGGTTGGGTGCCTCAGAATTAGGGAGATGGAGAGGCAGGCCAGATCTGGGCTCCAGGTCTCAGCTTGGCCATCAGAGACTGGAAAACTACCACTGATTTATAAAGACTTCTTAGCAGAGAAGCTGCATGGAGAAAGGACCACCGGCAGAGTAACTTGTCTACCCTGAGCTTAGATTTACACCCAGAGAAACGGCCACTGTAAACATAATGAGATCTTCCAGATTCAAAATGTAGATAGAACACACATGGATCAGGTGTCTGGCGTATAATAAAGGCTTCAGTAACAGTTAACTGTTACCAGCTATGTCACTGAAGGAAGGGGAGGAACCTCTTAGAACTGAGGACATATTCAGTCTGTGGACACATCTCTCCATGTCTGCCTAGAGACCCGGGAAGCATAGAAAACAAGTCTTTTATTAATGATGAAATTAAGAAAAAGAAAACAAAAAGCCAGACTGGGTAATTGGTTTCGTGAGTAAGAACACTTATTGTAATAAGATGATTGTAATCATCTGAGTTCAAATTCTCATCACTTGTATAAAAAGTTAGGCACAGCTGACTGACTACACCTGCCATCCCAACGCTCTGGGCAATGGACACAAAATGATCACTGGGCTTTCTGGCTGCTCGCCCACTCTAGGTTCAAGGAGAGATCCTGTCTAAAGGAAAGAAGCTAGAGAGTCATCCTTCTCTGACCCCTACATACATGAACCTGAACACATATATGCAAACATGTCACTCCCCTCCCCCAACACCAACATTCTATTATATGCTGTGTAATATATGTGCTGATTAGGATAACATTAATTGCTCTCTCATATAAGTTATAGCATCCCACGGCTTGGTGGGCAGCTGCCACTTTCAATTTCCAGCCTCATTGTCACCCTATATGTGGACAACATTCAGAAGGTAGAAATGGAATGATGAGAAGAGCCCCGGGCAGTAAGTGTGGGATGATTGTATCAGCCAGGCCAGGGGTACGACCATATTCCATTCCATCAACTAGAAGTCAATCACGAGCCCTCCATGTGCTCAGAACGCAAAGGAAATGAAACAGATGAACACACCCGATAAGAAAAATGAACAATTAGAATCCTACCCCCAGCCTGTGCCTGGTGGCTAAGCAGAAGCAGCAGAGTGGCCAGTGTGATAAGCCACACAGTGTGTTGTCTCTATGCTCCACCTGAGACATATCACACCTAGATGCGATACCGATCTTGTTGAAACTCTTCCCATCTCAAACTAAGTATTCACATTCCTCCTATAGAGATTAGCTCAATATTTGTAATTTCCCTCTCCTTTTCCCCAGCTTTCATGGGAACGGTCCGTTTTCTATTCCAGAAATAACAGACTTGGCTGTGCAGCCTGCTTTGGCCTATGGAATTTGGATGGAAGTTCTAGGACATCACTTCAGATCTTAGGCAACCAAACCATAACAGGGCCCAAAGACAGGACCAGGTCTTTGCAATAGGACTTCCATAAAATGGAACTTAGCTGTGAGAAGCATTGTGTACCTCTGCTGATCCTTTTAGGTACATCCTACATCCACCGTGAGGAGGCTTCCTTGTAAACAAATGGTGTTCCCCTTCATCCTGGGCCCAAGATGAAATTACGGGGACCAGAGGCACTGGGGACACTCCAACTTGCCGCACAGAGATGAGAATAGGAAACAAAACCTTACTCATGTAAATGCACAATAAGTCTGTGTACAGCTAACCACGCAGAATCAGCATCAGGAGCTACCCCATGTGTCCAGTGGGAAGCCAAGAACAGCATAAGCATTGTGTACTAGAAGAGAACTTACATACAAAATAACCAAGCATTTCCTGTGAGTTACTCAGCATTTTCCTGTGACTTACCCAGCATTTACACTGAGTTTCTTGGGAGCCTGTATTTTTCTTGTTGCTTTGCCTAAATATCTGACAAGAAGGCACTGAATGGAAGAGGTAGTTATTTCGGTTCTTCATGTGAGGGTGCAGCCCATCGTAGCAAGAAAGGCATGGTGGAAGGAGAGTGAGGCAGTTGGTCACATTGCCTCTACAGCCCAAGAAGAGAGCAGACAGGAAGTGAGCTATAAAAACCCCAAGTCCGGCTCCCAGATACCCATTTCCTCCAGCAAGGCTCCACCTCCCAAACATTCCATTACTTTCCAAGACAGTGCTATCACCTAGGGACCAAGTATTCAAACACACGAGCCTATGAGAGACATTTTGCAACCAAACCATAACAGGGCCCAAAGACAGGACCAGGTCTTTGTAATAGGGCTTCCATATAATGGTTCTACAAGACACACACTCTTCTTTCTATTTACACATGCGTACATGCGCCTCCTTCTTCATTTACCCAGAGAGTGGGGGTGGGGCTAGAGCTCATTCAGTTCTTCATTTGGGAAGTATATCATTGAATCTTGATGAATTCAGGTTGGTCACAAAGCTCCTGGGTGGGAGAGTACAAAGTCAGCCTTTCCAAGGAAGGCAGAGATAACGACTCCGGCACAGATGGAGGAGATTTCGTCAGGGAAGAGAAGCAGCACTTAGGTTGGTTAAAGTCTTCCCTGGTGAGCCGTTGTGTTCTTGTTTGGAGTTTCTGGGCCCTCATTTTGGATACAGCAAGGCTCTTCAATGGAGATTTATGGTGTGAAAACAGTCAACCGGAGCCCATGAATCAATCCAGGATGCCTCTGTGTCCTCTGCACTGTATGCTTCCTTCTGCTGCCACCAAGTATTTGCCCTTTTCTTACAATCATTATTTAGCTGATTAACCACATTAGAGCAGTTTCATGGGTACATTCAGGCAAGGGGTATCACAGCGCACACACTGACATGACTGTAGCCTCTGCTTAAATGTGTGTGCTTACTTTTATCTGCTGTAGAAAGCACTGTATCTTGTCATCACAGATTCCTGCTAGAGAACATCAGGTTGGGCCTAGTAGTGTTCAGAATAGGTGTATATGATACCACCTCGTTGTTATGACAAAAAAAAAAAAAACCAACTACAACAAATGTAATTTAAAAGAACAGAGTTTAGTTTTGGCTCACAGTTTCAAGGGATTCAGTCCACCTTAGTGGGCAAAGCATGGTGGCCTGAGTACTAGTATCCAGTTACATTGTATCCATAGTCAGGAAGTAGAAAGGAGAGAGATGAATGTTGGTGCTCAGTTAACTTTCTCTGTTTTTTTTTCTTTTTGTTTGTTTTTGTTTTTTAAACTCAGTCCAAGATTTCAGCCTATAGAATGGCGCTGCGCACAATGAGTGCAGGTCTACCTACTTCAATTAATATAATCTAGATAATCTCTCATAATCCTGTCCAGAGACATGTTTCTTCTGTGACTGTAAACCTGGTCAGTTGACACTCACAACTACAGGGCAGTGGGGAGCTAAGAGATTGCTTGGCATACAGCTAGCCACCAACATTCCTAAATGTTTTCTCACCAGCCTGAACCCTAGAGAAAAGGTTACCCCACTAGCAGGAAGACAACTCATTCAGAATGCTGGATCCACAGTCTATGTTGCCTTCAATCAATGTGATTCTGGGTGTTCACATCCATACATGGTTTCCAGCATCGTTATCACGCAGCTAGCTCTGCATTATCATGCAGCATTTACAGCTGTAGGTCCAATATGCTCTAAACTCACGAGCAATAACTGCCTAGTTGGCAACTTTACTTCAATGGTTTAACGGACATTCAAGGACATTCATAACAGAATGCATCTAGGTTGGATTGGGTTCTTGATCTATTCTCTACATATCTACATACACACACACACACAGACACACACTCTCTCTCACTCACTCATCAAATCTCTAATCTTTCTCATTCTCAGAAAATGACATTTTCCTATTTTAAGCCCTGGAGCTAGGAATCTGGGGTCATCAATGCTTCTCTCTCTCTCCCTCAGCACCATTATCGACCTTATAGGCTAGCTCTGAGGGAGATCATATAATAGGCAGGCTCCATTCCCACTTCTCCATCATCATCCAGACCAAGCACCTCAGTCCCCTATCTGCTAAGACTTTTACTCAATTTTCTTCATTTGCTTTATTCAGGAGTTAGCCAGGGACTTTTAGAAAAAAGGGACCTACGCCATATCATAATTCTCCTCAAGGTCTTCCAGTGACTTCCTGTGGTGAGATTTTGCAGAGCACATATGCCATCCACTCTCTAGTTTAGGAGGTCAGAAATCTTGGTTCTTGTAGGCTGAGATCAAGGAACCAACAGGGATGGTTCCTTCTGGAAGCTCCCAAGGAGGATCTCCATCTTGCTCCTTCAAAGACCAGAGGCTACCTGCAATCCTTGGTTTGTGGTCCTGCATCTTTCTGACCTCTGTCAATCATTTTCTCTCTGACTTGGTATCTTCTTCCCTTTCATAAAGACCCTTCTGGTGATTTGGGAACCACCTAAGTCAATCACTGCTTCACAGTCCCTTTTGTATAGAAGGTCATGTGTGTGCAGACTCTAACAAACAGGGTATAGTCCTCCTCAAGTCTCATTGGTCTGTCCATCACATTTTCTATCACACTTCCAGTGAAACTTACTTGCTCAGTCTGCAAGAACACAAGTGGATGCCTACAGCCTCAGTTCTTGTGACCTTCCAACTCTCTCTCTATTAAACTCCCACTGGCTTCCTCAGTAATCTTCTAACAGGTAAATGATGCTTCGCATGCTAGGAAGATCTCCTGAAATACCCCCTGAACCCACTCCCTCAAATAATTTAGGTTCTTGCATAAATACAACTTATGGAAAAGGCTCCTCTGGCCAATTGCCTAATTTACAGGGCCACTCAGAGTTGAGCAGCTCTGTACACATACACACACACACAAACACACATACATGCACACACATACGTACACACACACATATACTCCACATAGGCATATCTACCACACACATGTGTGTGCATACACCTAACACATGCCCCACATATGTACATATACCATATTCATATACATGCATTTATATATGCACACACCCAACATATACCCACATATGCATGCACAATACCATGACACATGTACACATACATATTATACCCACCAAATATATATATACATGTACATATACACCACACTCCCAAAACATAATTCACATAACACAACCCAATACATATACATGCAAGTATGCATCCAGCCAACAAGTCCCCTACATATGTGTGCATGCCATACACACTCATATGCGTACACATGTACACATAGCCAACTCATATTCAGCGTGTGTGCATACACTTTATCCCCAACACATACCCCACACAGATCATATGCACACACTCTGCACATACATATGCATGTGTGCACAAACCTACCAAACACTTCACACATGCATACACTCTACAAGTATACATAAGCATGTGGATATTCACATATACAACACATACCCTACATATTCACACACGTGTATGCATGTGCATGCCCCATCACTGTTTCTTACCCAATCCCATTTTCCATTATAGCATCTGACATCGTACGCATATTTGCACTATTCATTGATGACCTTTCTCTTTTAAATGTAAACTACATAAGAGCAAAATTGTTGCTTGTCTTGTTCTTTATTCAGGTCTGAAGAGTGCCTGGCACAGAGGAAATATTCAGTGCATATGTGGTGAACAAATGAAAGGAAAAGAATAACAGAGCTGTTATTACAAGGTGCCATGGGTCACAGAGGGTTTGACTAAGTATAACATTTGGAAGAAGATTTTCTAGAGGAAAAAAACAGTTAAGGCAAAATTCTCAGGGCTAAAGAGACCCTGAGCAAGTGAACAAAACAGTTATCAATTCTTGCCAGGCCGCAAGTTCCCTGCATGAATGGAGGAAATTGAATTTCTGAAGCCGAAAGCTCTCTCACCTCGAAGAAGTGCACAAGGGCTTCTTATCTGGGGCCACGTCTATTGAGCAGAGACTCACTGGCTGACAACTCCGTCTTCCCTTGCTAACCCAGGACTGTCTGTCAGTGCCAAGCAAGGCAGGCAAAGTGAATCTGTGTAGTGTGGGCAAATGTCCACCCAGGAGGGCATCACAAATCTTTTAGGGGATGTGAGGTTTGAGCAATGGTACACTGTAGCCCAGCAGCATCTAACGCTACTTGGATGCCCTCCATGGGTATGAAGTGAGAGCTTTCTACCAGTGTCTGTGACTGTCTCATGACCCTGCTCTCTAGTGTGTGCATCTGACCAGTGCGGGGCCACAGAGATAAGGACTCCACTGCTCCTGAAAGGGAGCAGATGAGCCAACTGGCCCTCCTTAGACACAGGAACTGATAATTGGACAGTCAACAGAATAAGGAGGTGTGTCTATATGTTGCATCAAAGACATCAGTCTCCCAAGCCTTCCTGAGTTTAGGGTATGCCCTTGCACTGATTTCCATGATTGACTTTTTTCCAATGGTATCCAAGGTCTGGGCAAAACACTGAAGCAATCTATTTCTCTCTGGGAACTGTACGAAGTTATAACCACAGAGGATGACAGAGACCTGAGAAGAAGATGACATTCTACCCAAGACTGTCCTACAGTGACTACTAGTTCAAGAAAGTCTTCCAACTGACCACACCAGCCAGTCCAGCCCAGCCCATCTGAGCTTGACCCAGAAACTCCTGGCTACCAGTGGCTGATTAGAAATGAGTCAAAGACTGTTGTTAAACCACTTCTCATAATGAGCACTCAGCAGCTGCTCCCACTGTAAAGCATTGACTGGCCACTTGGTTCTACAGATGCCCAGTGGTAGCTGAAGAGCAAGATAAAAGCATAGATTCTCTACCTTGATTTGGCTTCTATCTCCTCTTCCAACTTCCTGTCTGATTCCTTTGCAACCCTACATGTAGACATAGGAATGTTAATTGTTTAAGGTGTGCCTGTCTAAAAACTATGGATACCACTAGATCGAGTAGCCCTAAACTTAACTAACTCTCTCCATCCTCCTTCAAGACCAAAGGCAGGAAGATAAGAACAGCTAGGGTATCTTTCCCATTACAGACACCTAGAGAACAGCCCAGGACGTTTCAGTTACTGGCTTACATTTTTTTTTTCAGTCACTTGGATGCCAGGGATAGCAGAGCCTTCTAGACAGACCACCCAACCATGGTAGCAGTTAGCCTATAATGGGGACTAAGGTGTTCCACATACCTATACAGAAACAATCATGTCATGGGGATCAAGCTACCCATTCAGTGATGATGGTTGTGAAGGCTTCTGAGCCCCTTCAAAGAATCAGAACCGAGACAATGATTAATCAGATCATGGCTTGAACCCCTTCCTTATAGAATCTAGGTGCTCACTTCCTATTCTAAAAGATAGGTTTGGGTACTCTCTTAGGTATCGATCCCCTAATGTGGCCATATTAATCAAATCCCTGCCTACTTCGCCACCATTATTTTTCCATGTGATTTTTCATGACAGAGCTAATTTTCATTCCCTCTCCAAGGCAGGCTTATGGCAACATATTTGTTGTAAGGGGAGTGCTACACAGATACAGACAGAGTCGTCTTTTGAAGGACCAATCTGAGGAGGGAATGAAGGCTGCTTCTTAGAGGTTCTTTGGCATCTAAGAATGCCAAAGGTATGATGCACTTCTGCCTGGTTATGGTAAGCTCTATCACTGGGGTATCTCTGTCATTAATTATAGACTGACCATACTTTACTTTCAGACCAAGTATAAGTGATGCTGGTGGCCTCATGCTCAAGACAAAAGAGTTCTCTCTCCTCTCTACACATAGAAGGAATTGAGTTCTTTGGAGACCAAGTACAGGCATGGTGCTCCACCATCCTCCCATTTCTTCCACCATCCTTCTCCATCTCCTCCACTATCCTCCTCCATCTCTTCCATCATCCTCCATCTCCTCCACCATCCCCTCCAACTCCTCCACTGTCCTCCTCTATCTCATCCACCGTCCTCCTCCATCTCCTCTACAGTCCTCCTCTGTCTTCTCCACCATCCTCCTCCATCTCCTCTACAGTCCTCCTCTATCTCATCCACCGTCCTCCTCCATCTCCTCTACAGTCCTCCTCTGTCTTCTCCACCATCCTCCTCCATCTCCTCTACAGTCCTCCTCTGTCTTCTTCACCATCCTCCTCCATCTCCTCTACAGTCCTCCTCTGTCTTCTTCACCATCCTCCTCCATCTCCTCTACAGTCCTCCTCTGTCTTCTCCACCGTCCTCCTCCATCTCCTCTACAGTCCTCCTCTGTCTTCTCCACCATCCTCCTCCATCTCCTCTACAGTCCTCCTCTGTCTTCTTCACCATCCTCCTCCATCTCCTCTACAGTCCTCCTCTGTCTTCTTCACCATCCTCCTCCATCTCCTCTACAGTCCTCCTCTGTCTTCTTCACCATCCTCCTCCACCTCCTCTACAGTCCTCTGGCTGCAGATTCAGTACTTACCCAGATGAGACCTTGAGGAAGCATATCTGGCACACGGCAATGGTCCTCATGGATGATTGGCACAGGTGTCTGATGAACATAGATAGACACTCTTCAGACATCACCTCACTCGGATCCTCCCTTGCTCTGGAATCAAATCAGCTGGACAGGATTTTTCTCTCTAAGTGTAATAACACTGTTTCCAAACAAAGGAAGTGAGATGTTTTCTACAGCCACTGCACATCCATTATGCCGCTGCCGGGTGCATTGTTCCTTGGGTTTTTATGATGCACAAAAAAAATAATTAAGATGAGAGGCACTTCTCCTCTCTAAATCTTTTTTGTTGTTGTTGTTTAAACATGTTTTTGCAAATGGCCAATCTCTCCTGTTACTTAGGTTTCCATCCAGAAAATGTTAGCACTTAATTATAAAATCAGCTACTAATATGGTTAATGACTTTCCGTTATACCAAACAATAGCTGCCATTAGTGTTCAAAATGCATTTGCATCTATATTCCCTTGACCTAGTCATCAGAGTCCTGAGGCAACCATGTTCTGACCATTGGCTAATAACCACCCTGCTTAGTTAACCTTGGAAGTCCCATGTGCACTGTGCCCACACAGCAGAAAATACCTTCTAGAGGGAAATACAGTTTTAGCTTCATAACTTGGGTTTGACCTTCAAGGGCTCAGAGCCCATGTGTTTAATTTCAGTAAGTTGTTGGCATCCTATGGAATAGTGACCTTGAAAAAGTCCCAAGGATGGCAAGATTGGTATCTGGGAGCAGGAGAGTAGAGAGAAAGGAGGGTGTGCTAAGGAATATCAGGGACCAAGTCTAGTGGCCTGAACTCAAGGCTTTGCAATCCTCCATATACACATGTTGAATCTTAAATCAGTACCTCCAAAGTGACTGCATTTGGAAACAGGGACTTGACAAATAGATAAGTCAAGATGAGATTCTTCGGGAAATTCCAGGACCAACATGACTATTGTCCTTATAAGAAGAGGATACTAGACAGACAGATGACGATGTGAAGAACCCGGGAGACAACAGCTATCTACACATCAAGAAGGCCTCAGAAGAAATCAACCAAGTGCACACCTTGATCTTGAATATTTATCTTTCAGAGTATGAGAAAATGTCTGTTGTTTTAAGCTGCCTTATGTGTGGTACTGTACTCTAGAAGCACTAGCAATGAACACAGGAGGGTGCTAGCTAAGTCTGAACCTGCAGCCCCCATATGACCATATGACCTAATCGTTTCTAGGAGCCCCAGCATCAGTATAGGGCTTAAAGACAGAATGTTGTGGATGATGTCACCTACACCTCACTCTCCAAAAGTTCACACTCAAGAATAACACAATCAAATGACAACATCACAAAACATCTCATAGTGTTCCGTGGAGGTTTATGATTTGGTGTTGGGTTACATTTGCAGCTGTTTGTACGTATATGATACATACAAGCCACGGATGGCTTTCCAATCCACCTCTATAAATGAGCTCCATGCGTGAAGGACCCAAGGCGTCCTCGCTACTTCTGATCTGCAGGAGCATGAGCCCCATCCCACTGCACCCCTACTATTCTCTGTCACCCTGGCTCCCACCTGAGGAGTCATCCAGTTCCTCACCTGCTCTGCTTTGTACACCTGCCCGTTTTGAATGGCTGGTCAGTTATTTACCATCTTCTCTTCCCATCACAAGCTCTATGAGAACTTCCTAGGTTTTCCTTCTTTGGGCCATATTTCCATCCCAGTCCAAGCTTGGCCTCAGCCACTCCAAAGGGCAATCCTCCCACTCAAGACCCACGCAGGTGACTAACCACAACATGTATGAATTCTGCACCAACCCTGGGCAACCTCAGCTTTAATGTGCATGTAAATCACTTGGGGGTTTTGTTTAAATACCTATTCCAAACTCAAGAAGATCATGCAGCCTGATCTTCTGCATTTCCAGTAAACTCCTGGTGTGGACATTATTATTGCTTAAATGTGGAACATTCCCCCACAGGCTCATGAACTTTTGATCCCCAGAGCTGAGTTAGTTGATGGACTGTGATAAAATATTTCCTCAGAAAATTCCTACCGAATGAAAGGAGATCAGGACTTCTGCAAAAGGATGACTTCTACATGGGGAGGATTCCCACCTGAGGAGGATTTCCCACAAGAGGAGGACTTTCCACATGAGGAGGACTTCCCACAGGAGGAAGACTTCACACTTGAGGAAGACTTCCCATATGAGATGGACTTTGGACATGAGGAAGACTTCACACATGAGGAGGACTTCACACATGAAGAGAATTTCCCACAGGAGGAGGACTTTCCACATGAGGAGGACTTCCCACAGGAGGAGGATTTCCCACAGGAGGAGGACTTTCCACATGAGGAGGACTTCCCACGTGAGGAGGACTTCCCACACAAGTGGAACCTTGACCATAGTCTTCCACTGTGCTCTCACAGAAAGACTGGAAGATGTGGAGCTAGGTCTTGACCAACCCACAAGCCAAAGGATGATGAAGGAGACATGGGGCCTCCTAGAGGAACTGGCAGGCAGAAGAGACCTCCAGGGCATTGCTCATAAGAGGCCTGCTACCTTCTGAGACAAACAAGCAAGGCTTTGGCAGACACAGTCAAAAATAAGCCCTGTGAAGCAGGCATAGTTCTACATACATATAATCCCAATATTGGGGAGGTAGAGGCAAGAGAATCTGGAGTTCAAATCCAGTTTGGGCTACATGAGACCCTATGTCAAGTAAATGAAAGTCTAGGGAAATATTTGCCATGAATGGAGAATCAGTGACTATTCCAAAAGTGACAGAAAACAGCTGAACTTTAAGCAAAAGCAATGAATCTTACCAAGTCTCCTATTTCTAACTTAAGATTTATTTATAATTTATACATATAATTATAAATATGTATTATATTTATATAGAATATATCATTGTAAAAAATATAATTATGTAATATATAATTATAAATTATATTTATTTAATAATTTATATATGAATGTTTTGCCTGCATGTATATATGTATACCACATACATGTTTGGTTCCTACAGGGGCCAGAAAACTACACTAGATACCCCTGGTATTGAAGTTACAGATAGTTGTGAGCTGCCATGTGGGTGGTAGAAAAGGAACTAGGGTCCTCTGTAAGAGCAGCCAGTAGTCTTAACTGCAAGGGCATCTCTTCAGCTTCTATTTCTACCATAGACAAGATGGCTGTTTCTTTCCTTTTTATTCTCCTGTGATAAATGCATACATTGCCTAGGGCTGCCAGGAAAATAACCAAAACCCTTGGAGGCTTGAAAAAACACTACAAATTTATTCTATCACAATTTTCCAGCTAGAAGTTTGAAATCATAGTTTCCGAAGGCTCTAAGGGAGATGCTGCCCTGGTCTCTTCCACATAGTATCTCATAGATATCGAAGCATCAGCCCAGCATCTGCTCTCTTCCTCACACGGCAATCTCTCCAGCTGGAGCGTTCCCAGTTCCTATGCGCCCCTTGCTCACTCGTGTTATGGAAGTTCACAGATTTATTTGTCTACAGAGATGAGGGAAGGCAGGACATTCCATGGACCGCTTCCTGAAGGATGAAATAGCAGCCAGTGTAGCTTGTCAAACAATGGGCCATTGAATATTTGGAGACTTTCTGTTGAATGGAAACTAGGGTAGTTGTCAAAATCCCAGTGTGGCAGCAAACAGACTCAAGGTCTAGATTCAGAGCATAGCTATATCACTGACTTAGACCTCATGTCTAAGCTGAATTATTGTGCATAGTTAACTGGGGACTCTAAACGTGAAGGGTCTGGACACGTCTGCCACGTGTTGTCCTTTGACAACCATCACTCCCTGATGCCTGTTTCCAACTGAATAAGGGTTTTCAAGCCAGAGGAGGCAAGGGAAGTGGAACCCTGTAGCTCTAAAAGTGCAGTTTGTCCTTCAGTTGATGCATCCCTAAATTCTCCTAGCAAATCAGGACCACAAGTACTCTCTAGAAGAAAGGCATAAGTCTTTCAAATAAAAACTTAGAAAATAGTATAATGTGTAATTCAAGAAGTGAACGCCGTCCATGACAAAGGGTCTGGACTTGACAATAAAAAAGTCAGCATAAAATCTTAACTATTTACTCATCCCTGCATTGACCGTACGTTTTTCAGTTGTTCCTGAAGTGAAAGAATTTTCATAACAGTGGGAGATGAGCTTCTACTTGAATGCCCGTCAATAGAACATGGTTGAATGACCTAGGTGATGTCTATACTCTAGGGTATTAGCTAGCCAATATTATGGTTTAAATATGGAATGTTCCCCATTCTGGGTCCCAGATGGCAGCACTGTTTTATGGAGGTTTTACAAAACTTTGAGAGGTGGACCTCACAGGAGGAAGCAATTTACTAGGAAGAGGGCCTTAAAAGGTACAGCCAGCCCTGTTTCTTGACTTTTGATACAATGTGACCAGATTCCTTATTCTCCTGCTTGTCCCTATGCTGTCCTCAATGTATTGGACAGTAGCTCCTCAATCTGTGAGCCAGACTAAATCTTTCCTCCCTATCGCTGCTACTTATTGTCAAGATTTGGTCAGTGCCATGGTAAAATTAACTAATACTAGGAAAGTCAAAGTCATCATATGCAAATTTGCTATTGGAACTGTATGTGGCAGAAGAATACAATCACACGTTCCTATAACGGAAATGCTACAGAGAGCTAAAGACCACACACAGTCACACAACACTCACAGAAGAGTCCCCTCCAGGTACAGCCATAGTATGGAGGAAGCAGGGACAGTTTCACATCTGAGGAATCAATTTGACTTATGATAACTGGACTGCATTCTATTACTACTTGTGAACAACTTCAATAGGTATAACCAATGACCTTATCTGAATGTAGATATATCTAGGTGAACTCATGTCATATGAAGGCAGTGTCCGTGGAGGCCGAGAGAACATCAAATCTCCTGGAACTGAAGTTACAGGTGGTTATGTGCCACCTGATGTAGGAGCACGGAATGAAACTTGGGTCCTTTGCAAGGGCACTGTCCTCTCTTCACTGCTGAATCTTCCCTCCAGACTCTAATTATTTTAATTTAAAATGAGCAACAGACCAACACGGAATGGTTTCAGAGGCCTATTAGAGAAGTTAGTAGTTATCAAAAATAATAAGTACTATGGGAGTTTGTATGAAAAATGTCCCCGCATAGACTCAGACATTTGAGCATTCGGTCCACGATTGGTGGTGCAGTTTGAGGTGGTACAACCTTGTCGGAGGAAGTACATCACTGGGGGTAGGCTTTGAGAATTCATAGCCCCCCCTTTTTCTAGTTTGCTCTCTGTCTGGTTTTTGTTCCTGATTGAAGATGTGATTTCTCAGTTTCCTGCTTCTGCTGCCATGCCTGCTGCTGGCTGTCACATCTTTGCCATAACAGACACTTATCCCACTGAAATCATAAATCCAAATAAACTTTTCCTTCTATAAGTTGATGTCGGTTATGATTTTTATTCAAAGCAACAAAAGTAACTAATACAGACAGCAAACTATGTAAAACTTAATCTGTATATCAAGATATCGATATGCATATAGTCATACCTATATATTAGTATGCATGAGACTGTATATTATAATATATACAGCACAAATTACTGGTAACTATCTTATTTCATTTTACTGATTACACTTAGGAAACTGACTGTTTTTTCACAACATCTATCCATCTTTTTTCCATTTAACTTCAAAACAAGGCCAAGTTGGATTTAACATAAGAACAATTATTTCTGCCCCTTCCAGGAGACTCTCAGGGCTTACCCTACATGCCAGCAGAGGTGAGTCAGCTCTGATTTCTGGAAGGTCTTGTTAATGAGACTGGTATAAATAGAGAAAGCTCTGATCGTGATATGTGGCCAAAAGAAAAGGATTCATAATGGTGGGGGAGGGGTGGATCAATATGGCTTTGGGAGTCAGATCAACATAGCTAGGGATTCTGGTTCTGTCAACTTGTAATAAAATAGGCCAGCACCACAATTGATTCCCCTTGTAAAATGAGGTTAAAACAAAATACTTCAGAGAGTTAGCATGAAGACTAAATGAGGACCCCTGTAACACGCAGCTTGAACCTGGCCTAACCTAGATGGTAAGGAAGGTTGAACACTCTATCTACTTCCTGTGGGTGATAGAAATATGTCTGGCCTTCAAGTCAGAGACGCTAGGCTTTGAGTGACTAATCAGAGATTAATAGGAACAGTTTTCCTAATGACTTTGTGCCCATGTGTCTCTGACCATGATCGGGCATGAATTCTGTCACCGGAGATTTCCAAACCCAAGGTAAACAGAAACCACTGTGGTTCCATATTTCTCATTTCAAGGCTTTTTAGGTCACAGTAATTGCTTGATTCTTCCATATTTAATTAAACACCGCAACACAACCAACTGCATCAAATAAGGCCTCTAAAATTCCTTAAAGGAAAACACCACCCTTTGGCTCCAACTGGCTTTCACTGGCTCAGATCTGTGGTCTTCCCTGAGGGTCCATCACCTGGCTGTTTTCTTTCCTACCCTCACTAATCTTCTCAACAGCCGGTCACAACCTTCCTTAGAACACATGGCATCTAAATGAAAACAGGGCTTGCTCACAATTTCCTTGGGGGAATCAGAAGCTAAAATAAGCTCTTATAAAACCCAATCCCGGTCCCACCCCCGTCATCTCATTAGCTCATCTCTCACTGGTTCCCAGCGCAATCCCTTTGCCATAGCCAGCTTCTTACACACCCAATGGGCCATGGAAGACAGTCTTCAGGTAGAAGTAAATATTTAAGGGCGAGAGTGATGACAGCAAATACAGTCCAGAAAGAAATGAGAGGCTAGTGAGGAAGGGTGAGGCTTGGCCAGGCTTGCTGTGAGCATTAAATTATAGGATGTAGTATCAGAAGTATCAAAGACAGTTCTGATGCTCAGCGGTGCTGATGATGACAATGATACCTCCTCTCTTTCCTCTTCACACTTCTCCTTCTTTATATTTATGTGTGTTTGTTGTGTGCCTATTTAAGTATATATGTACCACATGAAAGTAGGTACCTGAGGAGGGCCAGAGGAGGGCATCAGAATTCCCAACCTGGGTCCTCTGCAAGAGCAATGAGCATTCTTAAGCAATGAGCCATTCTCTCTCCAGACCTTCTTTCTCCTTCTTTTTCTCCTTCTCCTTCTCCTTGTTGTTCTTGTTGTTGTTGTTGTTGTTGTTGTTGTTGTTCTTCTTCTTCTTCTTTTTTCTTCTTCTTCTCTTCTTCTTCTTCTTCTTCTGCTGCTTCTCCCTTTTAAAAATTTGGGTCCCCAGAGCTGAGTTAGTTGATGGATGTTTATAAAAATATTTTTTTCAGAAAATTCCTACCAATTTAAAGGAGATCAGGACTTCTGCCCCCCATTGGGGGTTTTTCCCTGGGGGAGGATTCCCCCCCCGAGGAGGGGAAATTTTCCCCAAAAAGAGGGGATTTTTCCCAGGGGGGGGACTTCCCCGGAGGAAGGGGTTTTTACTTGAGGAAGATTCCCATATGAGATGGACTTTGGACATGAGGGGAAAAATTCAAACATGAGGAGGACTTCACAAAAAAAGAGAAATTTTTCCCAAAAAGGGGGAGGGCTTTCACACAAAAAAAGGGGGGGCTTCCCCAGGAGGAGGATTTCCCCGGAGGAGGACTTTCCACATTTTTGGGGGGCTTTCCCCCCGTGGGAGGATTCCCAAACCCCAAAAAGGGAAACCCCTTTTTCCCTAGTCTTTTCCCCCGCTTTTTCAGAAAGTTTGGGGAAAAAGTTTTGGGGGTAGGTCTTGACCAACCCACAAAAAAAAAGGAATTTTTTTAAGGAGCATGGGGGCCCCCTAGAGGAAAATTTTTGGCAAAAGGGGGGGAAAAGACCTCCCCCCGGGCCCCCTTCCCAAAAGGCCCCCCCCCACCTTCGAGAAAAACCCGCAAGGCCCCTTTTGGCCCCCCAAAAATCAAAAATAAGCCCCCCCCCAAGGAGGGGGAAAAAATTTTAAACCCTATAAAACCCCAAAAAATTGGGGGGGTTTTTGGGAAAGAAATCTGGAGTTCAAAACAAAAATTGGGGGGGCATGAAAACCCCCATGGCCCCAAAAAAAAAAAAAAATTTAGGGAAATTTTTGCCAAAGGGGGGGAATTCCCCGGGGTTTTTTCCCCAAAAATGACCCCCCAAAACCCCCCCCCCTTTTAACCCCCCCTTTTAAACCCCAAAACCCTGAAATTTTTACCCGTCCCCCTTTTTTTAACTTTTAAAATTTTTTATTAAATTTTTTTTCCCCCCTTTTTAATTATAAAATTGGGGGTTTTTTTTTATTTGAATAATTTATTTAAAAATTTAATTTTTGGTTAAAAATTTTAATTTTAAAATATTTTTTTTAAAAAAAATTTTTTTTATGATGTTTTCCCCCCCGGGATATTTTTTATACCACTTTTTTGGGGGGTTCCCCCTTCCCCCCGGGGGCCAAAAAAAATACCCCCCACCCCCCCCCCCTCTTGAAAAAACCCCTTTTTTTTTGGGGGCCCCCCCCCGGGGGGGGTGAAAAAAGGGAAAATTAAAAAGGGTTTTTCCCCCGTAAAGCCCGCCCCCCCGGGGGTTTTTGACCGCCCCAAGGGGCTTCCCCTTTAAACCCCTTTTAAAATTTTTTTACCATAGAAAAAAGGGGGGGCCCCCTTTTTTTCCTTTTTTAAACCCCCGGATAAATTTTCAAAACCTTTCCCCGGGCTGCAAGGGAAAAATTTTAACCCCCCCAACCCCCTTGGGGGCCTTTTTAAAAAAACCCTTTCCCCAAAATTTCCCCTTCCCCTTTTCCCCAAACACCCTCTTTCCCCCCCCACCCCAAAAAAATTTAAAAACATAGTTTTTTCCCAAAAGGGCCCCCAAGGAAAAAGCCCCCCCCCCCCGGTTTCCCCCCTTCCCCCCTTGGGATTCCCCCCATAGATTAAACCCCCCCAAACCCCCCCAAAACCCCCCCCCTCCCCCTTCCTTTTCCCCCCCCCCACCCCCGGGGGTCTCCCCCCGTGGGAAACGTCCCGTTCCCCCCCCCCCCCCCCTTTTTTCCCCCCCCTTGTTTGGAAGGGCCCCCAAAATTTTTTTTTTTTCTACCCAAAAGGGGTTTTGGGAAAAGGGCCCGGAAAAAATTTCCCCCGGGAACCCCCCCCTTCCCCCGAAGGGGTTTTTAATTTTTCAGCCCAAATTTTTTCCCCTTTATCCAAAAAAAAATGGGGCCCCCGAATATTGGAGGCCCTTTCCCCCTTTTAAAAAAGGGGAAAACCTTTTTGGTTTAAAAATTCCCCCCAAACCCCCCCCTTTTTTGGCCCCCCCCCAAACCCCCCCAAAAACCCCCCTCTTTAAAAATTTAAAAGGGGTAGCCCCCCCCTTTTTTCCCCCCCCGACTTGACCTCATGTCCCCGCGGGAAAAATTTTTTTGAAAAATTTTTAACCCCCCGGGGGCCCCCCCAAAAAAGTGAAGGGTTGGGCCCCCCCCCTTTTGGGCCAAACCCCTTTTGTTTTGACAAAAAATCAAAACCCCCCCCGGGTTTCCCCCCTTTAAAAAGAATAAGGGTGTTTTTTGCCCCAAAAAGGAAGGGGGGGGGAAGGTTGGAACCCCTTTTTTGCCCCCAAAAGTGCAGTTTGGGCCTTCCCCCTTGGGGGGAAAAACCAAATTCTCCTAGCAAAACAGGACCACAAGTACCCCTTTTTGAAAAAAAAGGGATAAGTTTTCAAATTTTAAAAACCCCTTAAAAAAAAAATATTTTAATTTTTAAACAAGAAAAAAACCGCCCCGGGCCCCCAAAAAAAAGGGGCCCCCCAACCCCTTTTTAAATTTTAAAATTTTTTAATTTTTAAAAATTTTTAAAAAAAAATTTCTCAAATTTCCCGCAAATTTTAAAACCCTAGGTTTTTTCCCCCTTTTTTTGAAAAAAAAAAAAATTTTTTTCCCCCCAAAATGGGAAGGGGGGGCCTTTTTAACCCCTTTTTTTGCCCCCCTCAAAAAGGGGGTGGTTTTAAAAGGGGGCCCCCGGGGTTTGGGCCCCCCACCCCCGGGTTTTCGGGTAAACCCCCAATTTTTTTTTTTTTAAAAAAAGGAAAAAACCCCCCCTTCTGGGTTCCCAAAAAAGCACACTGTTTTTGGAAAAGGTTTTTAAAAAAACCCTTTGGGGGGGTGGAAACCCCCTTTTTCAGGAGGAAAAAGGGGGTATTTTTAGGAAAAAGGGGCCCTTAAAAGGGGACCCCCCAAAAACCCCCCTTTCCCCCCTTTTTAATACAATGTGAAAACCCGGTTTCCCCTTTTTATCTCCTGCTTGTTCCCCCTGCCCCGTCCTCAATTTTTTTTTTGGAAAAAAGGGCCCCCCCAATTGGGGGGCCCCCCCCTAAAACTTTTTTCCCCCCTTTTTCCCCCGCCCACCCCTTTTTGTCCCAAAATTTGGTCCCCCCTTTCCCCCCGGTTTTAAAATTTTTAAATTAATACTAGGGAAAAAAAAGTATAAAAATTTTTTAAAATTTTTTTTTTGGAACTGTATGTGGCAGAAAAATACAATCACACGTTCCTATAACGGAAATGCTACAGAGAACTAAAGACCACACACAGTCACACAACACTAACAGAAGAGTCCCCTCCAGGTACAGCCATAGTATGGAGGAAGCAGGGACAGTTTCACATCTGAGGAATCAATTTGACTTATGATAACTGGCTGCATTCTATTACTACTTGTGAACAACTTCAATAGGTATACCAATGACCTTATCTGAATGTAGATATATCTAGGTGAATTCATGTCATATGAAGGCAGTGTCCGTGGAGGCCTGAGAGAACATCAAATCTCCTGGAACTGAAGTTACAGGTGGTTATGTGCCACCTGATGTAGGAGCACGGAATGAAACTTGGGTCCTTTGCAAGGGCACTGTCCTCTCTTCACTGCTGAATCTTCCCTCCAGACTCTAATTATTTTAATTTAAAATGAGCAACAGACCAACACGGAATGGTTTCAGAGGCCTATTAGAGGAAGTTAGTAGTTATCAAAAATAATAAGTACTATGGGAGTTTGTATGAAAAATGTCCCCGCATAGACTCAGACATTTGAGCATTCGGTCCACGATTGGTGGTGCAGTTTGAGGTGGTACAACCTTGTCGGAGGAAGTACATCACTGGGGGTAGGCTTTGAGAATTCATAGCCCCCCCTTTTTCTAGTTTGCTCTCTGTCTGGTTTTTGTTCCTGATTGAAGATGTGATTTCTCAGTTTCCTGCTTCTGCTGCCATGCCTGCTGCTGGCTGTCGCATCTTTGCCATAACAGACACTTATCCCACTGAAATCATAAATCCAAATAAACTTTTCCTTCTATAAGTTGATGTCGGTTATGATATTTATTCAAAGCAACAAAAGTAACTAATACAGACAGCAAACTATGTAAAACTTAATCTGTATATCAAGATATCAATATGCATATAGTCATACCTATATATTAGTATGCATGAGACTGTATATTATAATATATACAGCACAAATTACTGGTAACTATCTTATTTCATTTTACTGATTACACTTAGGAAACTGACTGTTTTTCACAACATCTATCCATCTTTTTTTCCATTTAACTTCAAAACAAGGCCAAGTTGGATTTAACATAAGAACAATTATTTCTGCCCCTTCCAGGAGACTCTCAGGGCTTACCCTACATGCCAGCAGAGGTGAGTCAGCTCTGATTTCTGGAAGGTCTTGTTAATGAGACTGGTATAAATAGAGAAAGCTCTGATCGTGATATGTGGCCAAAAGAAAAGGATTCATAATGGTGGGGGAGGGGTGGATCAATATGGCTTTGGGAGTCAGATCAACATAGCTAGGGATTCTGGTTCTGTCAACTTGTAATAAAATAGGCCAGCACCACAATTTGATTCCCCTTGTAAAATGAGGTTAAAACAAAATACTTCAGAGAGTTAGCATGAAACTAAATGAGGACCCCTGTAACACGCAGCTTGAACCTGGCCTAACCTAGATGGTAAGGAAGGTTGACACTCATATCTACTTCCTGTGGGTGATAGAAATATGTCTTTGCCTTCAAGTCAGAGACACTAGGCTTTGAGTTGACTAATCAGAGATTAATAGGAACAGTTTTCCTAATGACTTTGTGCCCATGTGTCTCTGACCATGATCGGGCATGAATTCTGTCACCGGAGATTTCCAAACCCAAGGTAAACAGAAACCACTGTGGTTCCATATTTCTCATTTCAAGGCTTTTTAGGTCACAGTAATTGCTTGATTCTTCCATATAATTAAACACCGCAACACAACCAACTGCATCAAATAAGGCCTCTAAAATTCCTTAAAGGAAAACACCACCCTTTGGCTCCAACTGGCTTTCACTGGCTCAGATCTGTGGTCTTCCCTGAGGGTCCATCACCTGGCTGTTTTCTTTCCTACCCTCACTAATCTTCTCAACAGCCGGTCACACCTTCCTTAGAACACATGGCATCTAAATGAGAACAGGGCTTGCTCACAATTTCCTTGGGTGAATCAGAAGCTAAAATAAGCTCTTATAAAAACCCAATCCCGGTCCCACCCTGTCATCTCATTAGCTCATCTCTCACTGGTTCCCAGCAGCAATCCCTTTGCCATAGCCAGCTTCTTACACACCCAATGGGCCATGGAAGACAGTCTTCAGGTAGAAGTAAATATTTAAGGGCGAGAGTGATGACAGCAAATACAGTCCAGAAAGAAATGAGAGGCTAGTGAGGAAGGGTGAGGCTTGGCCAGGCTTGCTGTGAGCATTAAATTATAGGATGTAGTATCAGAAGTATCGAAGACAGTTCTGATGCTCAGCGGTGTGATGATGACAATGATACCTCCCTCTCTTCCTCTTCACGCTTCTCCTATTTTGCCTCTCCCACTCTAAACTTCTTTATATTTATGTGTGTGTTTGTTGTGTGCCTATTTAAGTATATATGTACCACGTGAAAGTAGGTACCTGAGGAGGCCAGAGGAGGGCATCAGAGTTCCCAACCTGGGTCCTCTGCAAGAGCAATAAGCATTCTTAAGCAATGAGCCATTCTCTCTCCAGACCTTCTTTCTCCTTCTTTTTCTCCTTCTCCTTCTCCTTGTTCTTCTTGTTCTTGTTGTTCTTGTTGTTGTTGTTGTTGTTGTTGTTTCTTCTTCTTCTTCTTCTTCTTCTTCTTCTTCTTCTTCTTCTTCTTCTTCTGCTGCTGCTGCTGCTGCTTCTCCTTCTCCTCCTCCTCATCCTCCTTCTGCAATTCCTCCTCCTCTCTACCTCCTCCTCCTCGTTCTCCCTCTCCTGTACTTCCTTGTCCCATCCTTCCTTCCCCCTTTCTTGTTGCTACTCTTCCTCCATCAGCTCCAGCATTGCTATGGTCACATTAACAGTGGCCATCAAACACTTCTAGAGATCTTACTCCATGTCTGTGTTTATTCATTAACAACATACATCAGGGAAGACCACATTGAATAACTTGGGTGCTATACTGAGCAACCGATAGTTAAGGAACTAGGTCCTTAAGTTCAAATGAAGGGTTTGTCACATTCACTGTTGGTCACGGGGCAAAATCATGTCCTGTGTGAATTCCTCATCCAGAATGGTATCATAAACAAGTTGTCACCCTGTTGTTCTGCTGAGAGGGTTAAACGGCAGGGCATAGAGTCTTGTACAAAGCAGAAGTTTGTGTCACTTGCTGTCACTGTCCCTCCTCTTTGAGGGATCCTCATTCGAGATGAGCATTTCTATAATGGGCCTCTTAAAATTCTGCACATGGCACAGGTAACTAAATTTTCTGGTGTCACAATAAAAAAGTGACAAAAGAATGGGTAAGGTTAATTCTAGCAATAAATAATATTTAGCCCAATACATCTGAAATGCTGTTACATTGACACGTAAAATTGTGGTAAATAAAATCATCAATAAAGTATTTTCTATTCCTTTTTTTGTTGTGTCATGTGTGTGGTATGTGTGGATGTATATATGTGTGTTCTCCTTTGTGTATGCACATGTGTGGGGGTAGGTATAGACAGAGGTTGATATCCAGTGTCTTCTTTGATTATTCTCTTACTTATTTACTAAGGCAAGATCTGTTACTGAGCCCACTAATCACCTGCTTCTAGCTAGCAGCTTGCCCTAGGATTCCTTGTCTCCACTTCCCAAGTACTGGGATTACAGGCAAACCACCACCACCAGCAGCAGCACTTATATTCCTACTGGAATCTGAACACCAGTCATGGTGTGGTGATAATTAATCTTAGTCCCATAGATAAGAGGCTTTTTGTGGCAAATGGTAGCAGAGAGTATTGGGAAAATAGCCATACTGACTTTGTACCCATGTGTCCCTCATTAAGGACAGAGATGAAATCAGCAACCAGAGACATACTAACTTGAGAGTAAGGCCTAGATCCACCTAGGAAAGATGTCTCTGATCATGCTTGTGAGAGATTGTCTTGACTTGGTTAACTGAGGTAGGAAACCCACTGTAATGGTGAATGATGCCTTCCTGTGGGCTGGGGACCTGTACTGAATAGATAGAAAGCAAACAGATCAGCAACTTTCATTACCTTCTGCTTCCTGCCTCCAAGCAGGATGGGAGCATTTGTCTCACATTCTTGCTGCCCTACTTCTCTACCGTGATGGCTGCATCATCAGCTATGAGTCCAATCCCTTCCCTCCCTCTGTATGTAGCCTTTGTCAGGTTACTCCATTGCAGCAAGAGAAAAGTAAGGCATGCAGTAGGCACATTATTCTCTGGGCTGTCATCTCAGTCCTTTCATATTCCTTTCTGAAATACTTAGTGCTTGTCACCAAGTGGAGACTTTACCCTTCCTGGATGCCTCAGGCCACACGGGGCACATTTCAGTAGCTTGGAGTCACATGTTTATGGTGGCTATAGTGACAGACAGGGCATCTGATGAAGAAGATCAGCAAGGGTGAGTGATCTACCCCCACATACACGGTTCAGAAATGGTACAATCAGAATTCATAGCATATCTGCCTGGCTCCAAAGGTAGCCATGTCGTCCTGATAATCACATGGCCAATTCTATGTAATTCTAATTTCAATACGTCTCCAGGGCCTTGTGTTATTTCTTCTAGGTCTTTAGGCAGAAGTATTACTATGTGTGATGAGAGTCTGGGGACCCCATCATGCTAATCAGTCACTAACATGGGCTAACCTAGCATGCCTCTCTAGGTGGGGGCCACCTGTCTGTTGACCTTCCACAAAATATACGAGCCAGATACAGCTGAGCACTGTACCCGCACCTCCAGCCTCTTCCTGCAGAGGCTGGCATGTCCTCTGTGTTTTAGACAAGATTCATGTGAGCCTTGGCAACTCTGTGCTGTCCTCAGGCTGTGCGATGACTAATCCCTGCTGCTCTCTGGGGACAGCACGCCACTGGCTTACTGGAGGCAGTAAAGGACACATAAGCCTTGGTAATCTCTTCAAATCACTTTGACTTACGCAGCTTGGATCCTGAATGTCCATCCTACCCCTCAGGCTCCTTGATCTTTGGGCTAGTCTGCAAAGCACGAGGGGCTGGCATGACCTTGAGGAGAGAGGAGTTCTGTTTCAGAGCAGGTATCAGGGGAGCCTTGGGACAGACACTCTTCAAGATCTACTCTCTGTGCTGGTGACTTCCAACCCAAGTTTTACAATGGAGACAAACCTAACTAGCACAGAGGCTGCTGATGTAAATGTTCCAGTCGCGCACTCTCTTATTATTGTTGTGACCAATGTCAATTAGGTGTTCTCCAGGATTGTATAGCCTAGGTCTCTCGAGTGAAAATCTAATTACCTGGAAGTCTTACCATCCCAGAAGCACACATGACAAACACCTGCACTAACTTCACCTGTTGCAGAGAAATCAGAATGCCACTATGCCATATACACTGCATCCAGTTGCCTCAGCCCCATGCAGCCAATAGATACTGGTGCAGAATTTTCCATTGAATGTTCTTATTTTCATGCTAAGTTGAGGTTCTTTTAAGTTCCCTGCAATTATATATGCATATGTCCGCACACATGCACACAATATTACGCTTCAACTTTAACATCAGTGTGTGGTATAGACATTATATAGATCTATATGTGCAAGACTGGGGAGCACAGGTCAATACTTGTCTAATAACATGAGTTCTAGAAAGCCTTGGAGACTAGCAAGAACCAGACAGCTGAACAGTCTTGACAGGGCAGGGGGAGAGGACAGTGACTCAGCTCTGCTGCTTTTCCGAATACATGGCTTGTTTCCTTTTCTGTAGTTGTAAGCCAATTCCTTTCACCGACACCATCATTGAGATGGCAGCTAAGACTGTGCCAGACATGGAAGTTTATAGATTCGATTCTCACAATAACTCCAGCAGACGAGAAAGGAAGTTAACAGGAAGTGAAGGAAAGCAATTTGTTTACATGGCTGGGATTCAAACCCAGGTCCATCTGAGTCCAGAGTTTCAGTGTATTAACTCCTCTGCTAAGGCAACTGTGGAACCACCTGGCTTGTGACCTATGTGTGAAGCACGTAGGTTATCAGGAAGTGCTCAGGCTTAGGAGAAAAAGATTTATGTACCATAGTAGAAGAAATTAACTAGCCATGGACTCAGACTGAAACAGCCTGTCTCCACCTCTGTGACAGTAACTGACAGCCATCAAAATGATGATATGGGCTGTTACTGACTCAGGATCAGCTATCTCAACTTTCACAAGGTGGTCCTTTTTGACAGACCAAGGGGTTACCTGTATCTCTCCAAAATGCCTCTTTGTGCAGCCTGGACTCAGCAGGAAACATGTAACTTCCCCTCCTCACACTCTTAGCCTGGGAATTATTATGATTACTTTAAAACTACAATGTTCAAGTCGAGCCTCAATTCATCAGGAGTTCTCACCCTTGCTTTCCTGATAATTTTCCCATCATACACTTCTCCAACTGGAACAGTATCCACTACAGATGACAAAGTGAGCAGATTTAGAGTTCTGTCCCCTGGATCTTACAACCACACTTGGCTGCAAAGGAGGAACTAAATGGAACTCCATCAACATGGTGAGCCACATGCACGCTGTTCTGAATTAGGAAATCGCTCAGCCAGCCCTACACATGACTTGAGTCCCACGTTGTAACACAAGAAAATAGAATTGGCTTCTGCTGCCCTGGAACAAATCTCGGCCTTCTGTTGATCCAGAGTGAGAGAAACACACGTTATCGTCTGCCCAACCTCAGGGTATCTATCTGTGGTTTGGGTCGGCTCCAGGCACAGTCTTGAATTAAAGGTTGAGACAAATGACTCAGAGCTCAGTAAGAAACACAGGCGAGAAAACAGAGCTGTGCCGTGGAACAGGGATGCGAGTGAGGGCGAGAGAGAAATAGAAGAGCCAGATTCTTAGACTCACATCCCACCTCTGCTGCCCCAGGAGCTCCCATTAAGCTGTAATGCTGTGGGCAGCAGAGGGCACTGTTAATACAGTCTGAAGCAAACACAGACTTGAAGAAGAGACCGATTCCCAACAATCTTCTGTGGGACATTTGGGTGGAAGAGTTCCTAAAAATGGTTCACATGTCATTACTCTCTTATTTTCCAACACAGATATTAACAAGACTCTAAGACAGGCTACTGAGGAAACTCATTTTACATGGAACTTCAAGGTTTTGGAACACACACACATCACCACACACCACACACACACACACACACACACACACACACATTCTAAAGTGATTACTGTAATCTAAGTTTACAATGCTTAATTCTTGTGCACATCGTCTTCTTTATTTCTGACTGAGCAGGTGCTGTCACTATGCACCTGACACAGGAAGAAACCGGTGTGCAGAGATTGGCCTACAGTCCCAATAAGGAATGGCATGGCTGCTATCTGGCCCACTGCAGACATGGAAGCCCATGCTTACATCTGCAATGCTATGCTTCATGGCAAGTATTTTTCTCATCCCAGGAGAAGATCCTTCAGTCACCAGTTGGAATAGAAAGTATAGTGAGCTCAGTATTATCTCTATGCCTCAGAAGGTCTGCAGAGCAAGGCTGTGTAGCCTATTTCCCTCAACCAGCCAGTTCCTGATTTGTTCCGTGATGAGTCTGTGAGAAACAAATGGCTCTGCCAATGGTTACACAGAATATGCATCCCGAAGCTTGCATATCATCCACAGGATCAAACACCAGTGCCAAGCTCAAGTGCCACACAAGTTAGATTCCAGAGGTCATCAGTTCTCAAAACCAAAGTAGCCACGGTAAGAAACTCAAGGATGGGCAGCAAGCTGGCTCAGATGGTAATGGCTGTTGACTTGAGTTCAATCCCTAGAACTACCTAGTAGAAGAAGAACACAATCCCCTAAGCTGTTCTCTGACCTCCACACAATACACTGTGGCACATATGGTTACGTATCCATACACACATGCCAATCCTCCTGGACACAGCTATAAGAGTACCACAATGGCAAATGTCTCAGGTGTGTCTGGCCTGGCTTGAATCCTAGGCCACTCCTGAGTAGGCAGTAGGAAAGGTGGGTACTTACTGCATTTTAGTGGGAGGTCCACGAGGGATCATGAAATAGCTGAGGAAAAAAAATGTACTGAAGTAAATATAAAGGTTCTTTGTAGACGAAGACTTCCTGTTGGTAAGCTGTATCGGTGAAGGCCAACCGTGGATATCCCCACCAGATTCTAATTTCTCAGGAAGTCATTAAGGTCAAAACTGTTCATCCTTCGAACTATCTATAAGATCTAGTGTGGAACACAGTATTAGTAAATGCTCATTAACTGACAAATATCGATATCAATCAAACAGACTTGATAGCAAGCAAATGGGATCAAGAAAACCAACAGGCCCCGCAGGAGGTAGAGTTTCTGGAGCTAACACCTGTGTGGGATTATAATCTTATGTATCACCTCTAATTAATGCCCTTTGCAATTCTGGACACTTCCGGGTCCTTCCTGAAGCATAGCTCTGGCTAATGTTGTTCCCATCGTTTCCGTAAACTATTTTGCTGCAGACTTAAGGTGCATCCATCTTGCAGCTCCTGTGTGGTGAACATGCTTTCCAAGCCCCCAGTTCAATTTCTCTCCCAGGGATGACAATTATGTGCCGCACCCCCACCCTACTCCCAGTCTCCACGCCGGGGGCCACACCTTGCTAACAGTTCAAGATGTTCTTCTCTTTGAGCCAACAGCCAGGAGCAATCCATCAGACTTGGACTCCAAGGTAAAAACCACTTGTTATTCCTGACTGGAGACAGTTGGAATCTCTGCTGTAGCACTAAAGAAATGATAGCCAGGCTCATGCCTGACCACCTCCACAGATGGAGACCACGTCCCCCAGAGACAGCACACTCTATCTTCAGGATTCAGGTTGGAAAAAAATCTTTCATAGGGTGAGCAGAAATAGCACGTCTATGCCTGCTACCACTACCTCCCACCCCACCAAAATCTTTCTGGGAGTCCTCTTAAAGATACCAAGAAAATCATTGAGTAAAAGGCTAACCACAGGGGTGATAGGGTTAATGCAAAAGATACTTTTTAACTCTTTAAATGTACATGTGTTGGGGCGTGCATATTCATATCCAAGGAGGAGACTTGTATGTGCATGTTTGTGGAGGTCAGAGGACAACCCAGGTAATGTCCGTTGGAACAGTAATTTGTTTCTTTTAGACATGTCTCTCACTGAGACCTGGGACTCACCAATCAACAGGGCTGGCTTGCTAGGCGCTCCAGAGAATGGCCTATCTCTGCCTTCCTGGCACTGATATTATTGCTATCGTACCAACAAGCCCAAATATTTTCAATGTAGGTTCTTGGGATCAAACTTAGGTCCATGTTCATGTGGCAAGCACTTTAGACCGAGTCATTTCCCCAGCCCCAGAACAGCGTACTTTTGAGTATATACACTGCATGTCCTGCCTTTTAATTTATAACAGCATAAAAGGCACCCAATGAAAGTAGGAAATACGATCGTCCAACTTCATTAAATTTCACTCTGTGCCTTTGCTCCTGTGCTGCCTAGGAAGGAAACTGAAGCCAGGCTCTTGGGAACACTCTCCTGGGATAAGCAGGAATTGGGTTATTGGAGAGCCCTTCTCTCTTGGTGGCCCCTCCCTGTCTCTGTTCATCATTAGACAATAACACTGGCTTGAGAGGTGGAAAGAACTGTAATTCAAAGATGTTCACCGACCTTCTGAAAGTTCCTACTGGCAGAATGTGGTCTCCTGCGCCTGCACTGTACCATGAGCACTGTACAGCAAACAGAAGCTGAGGAGCAAAGCTAGGGTAGAAATAGCCCTTCCTTACCTTCTGACACACACTCTCTCTCTTACCGGAACTTGAGTAGAGGGGCAGCTACACCTTTTGTGTATTTAGAGCAGTCTGATGACAAGATAAACACCGTTCACCCTATAAGGAAGTGCTGACGTGATTGTAACAATAATATACCTAGAGCCACTACGAAAATAAAATGGTAAGTGGATAAAAGGCTGAAGAGACAGTAAAATGATCAGACTTAAAGGGGCAATGGACATAGGGACACGGAACATATCTCTGGAAACCATGTCTTTAAGAAAGAAGTGGTGTGAGTTTTCAGAGCAGTTCCCAGGGAGCCCTGGAGAAGAGCAGGTCGGGAG
This sequence comes from Mastomys natalensis, assembly GCA_021653895.1. Lineage (NCBI taxonomy): Eukaryota > Metazoa > Chordata > Mammalia > Rodentia > Muridae > Mastomys > Mastomys natalensis. The sequence goes on from JAJTUV010000468.1 coordinate 253,124, forward strand.
GAGGCACTGAAGATGCAGCTAAGAGCTGGGTCTGAAAGTTCTCTGGGAAGCCAGGTATCAGAGAGCAGAAGGAAGGTCCTCACCAGGGACACTGTGGAAAGTAAGCCAATTATTTGACTCCAGGACTCAGAGCTTCCAGGTGGAAGAGAAGCCGAAAAGACAGACGCTACCAGTCAGGTGTCTATGCAAATGTCACTTGCAGAAAACCTTCCTGGTTACCAAGACACCCTCCTTGCCAGTTCTCTGTTTACTTCACATCTGTTTGTATTGACTGTCTGTTTCCCAGACTCAGGTTGCTTGGGGGAATGGGGGATGGGGGATTCTGATGTCTGCTGCTGAATCCTTAACACCTACAGGATGCTGGACAGGTAGGAGGCAATTCAAGAATATTTGTACCACAGATAAGTAAACAGCAGAGAAAAAAAAAGATTCACCAGGTGCTGTCTACTCTTTTCAGAGCAAGGGTGGTTTAATAATAGGAAAGGGAAGACATAATAGCTAAACGATCAAAAGTAAATCAGTATGATGGGACACCTCATAATACTTAAGAGGAAATGTTTGGTACAATACAAGTATTAAAAAGTGATATCACCTCACCATGTCTGGTCATAAAATAGCATGGTGTGAGGCCTAAGCGAAATCAGCTACCAGTATCAGGTGAATGTTCTAGTTTCCTTTCTGTGGCTGTGATTAAAAACACTCAGGCAAAAAAGCAACTTTGTAGGATAAAGTTTATTTGATCTACACTTCCAGGTCATGGTCCATTACCAAGGGAAGTCAGGGCAGCAGCTCAAGCAAGAACTTGAAGCAGAAACCATGGAGGAACATTGCTTGCTGGGTTGCGTTCAAACTCATATTTATCTAACTTTCTTAACTAACCATGGACTACCTGTCCAGGGAATGGTGCTGCCCATAGTGGGCTTACTTTTCTTACATCAATTAACACTCAAGACAATTCCTCAAGAACATGCCCACAGACCAATCTATTCTGGACAATCCCTGAACTGAAACTCTATTCTCCAGACAGTGAAACAGCCACCGTTCTCCAAAACCAGTAAGCAGGCAAGGAATTAAACTCTTTAGAGTGATTGTATTTTAATTCTGGGAGTTCTGGTCTCTTGAATAAGTTCAAGAGGGGATTGGTGTTATATGTACATGTAGACCATTATCTGATGTTTTGAAAAGTGAAAAGACAGACAGACAGACAGACAGACAGACAGACAGGAAGAAGGAACATGGTGTGAGTTCAGATGCCTGTGGAAGCCAGAAGAGGGCATCAGATCATCTGGAGCTACAGTTACAAGCCGTGAACCACCTGACCTGGGTGCTGAGAACGAAACTCAGGTCCTCTACAAGGGCAGGACCTAGCCACCTCTCCAACTCCCTATGTGTTTTTAAAGAAAGAATCTCTTTGTCTAGCCCAGCCTGTCCTCAAACTCTTGTTTCTCCTATCTTCTCTCCAGAGTACTGATATTATAAGTATATGCAACCAGGCTGACTTGGGAAATTGCTTTTTAAAAAGTATATGTGTGTATAAATATTCTTTTATGAATATTAATTATGTGCCAATAAAAGTATTAAAATGATAATGCCTCAATATGTTAGATGCTTATAAATCTGTAATAATAATCAGTGAATCAAGACTTTAAAAATCTAGATTACAAGAAGCCAAACTACGAAAAAAATGCAAATGTCCAAGTCAATAAAAATGATCCAGTGTCTCTAATTTTAAGAATCAGAAGATAAAACAATAAAGACACATTTTTACCTTGAAATGTTTCTTGTGCCTGAGGATGATCTAGGAGAGATGCTGAGAGCCAAGTGTTAGACTCTTTCTTTTCCATACTAACCTTTGCTCTCTAATCCATGCAGGAGTGGCCTTGTGAACTGTGAAGTACAGCCATGCTATGTCCTTATCTAAAAATTCTTGATGACTTACAAGTGCTTCCAGGATAATCTAAATCCTTGGTACAGCCTGTGTGGCCCACTATGGTCTGGTCTCTGCCTTCCCTTGAGCCTCGGGTCCTCATGTCTCTTCTATATCAAGGGTCTCTTCTCTGCATTCACTGTGCCCTCAATCATGCCCCCTGCCTCCAGCTTTCAGAAGTGTGAACTTCAGCACTTCCTCATCTCTGTCCACTCACCTTCTTTATACCTCTGTCTGAACTCGGCCTTCACTTCCCAAGGATACCTTCCCTGGTACCCTGAAGAGATGCTCCTCAGAGAAACACTCTGGGAACACCATGTTATGCATCTCAGTGTTAATTTTATGTTCAGCCAAGTGCTATCCAATGAGCATCTGCCCCTCTCTGGTCTGTTGACTCCCAGACAGCCATGGCCACCATCTTCCTGTTTGCTATTGTGGCCCTGGTGTCTTAACTGTAGGGGAAACTCCATAAATATTTACTGATCAAAGCCAGGTGTGACGGTTTTCTTGTTCTAAATTCACAAAACTTAAAGCCTTATGCTTGCATGTTTTCCAGGGCAAAGAGGTCCAGGGCATGTGCGTTTCTTGACACAGACTCTCAGCAGGTTAAACACTGAAATGGTAAGTGTTCCCTCTGGTGCCGTGAGACTGTGTGGCTTCGCTTTCACTCTGAGCACCAAGGTTAGATGTCATGCTTATCCCTATTACACATCCTCTCCTTGAACTGAGCCCACTTTCAGTCTTTTACAGATCTGGCTCCATCCACCATCTTATCCAATCACCTGTTTCCTGTCACTCTTAGATTCATGTCAATCATGCTTACTTGCCATATAAGTTATTGATTCCTATTAGATAACCACAATAATGCCCATGAAAGAAAGCAAACATATGCACAGACAAGCACGTGTGTTTACGTATAATTTTCAGTACATTCTTTTAAAAGGAGATTTATTTTATTTCTTTTTAAGTTTAGGCAGGTCTGTCTCTGTTTGGGTATATGCATGTGAGAACACTGTCTGCAGAGGTCAGAAGAGGGCCTTGGAGACCCTAGAAATGAGGTTACAGGTATCTGTGAGCCACCAGGTGTGGGTGCTTGGAGGTCCTCTGTCGGAACAGCAAGTGCTCTTAACCAGTGAGCCATCTCCAGCACTGGAGGCCTTTCTTAACAGCACCAGAGCCCAGGACACTCCATCCAGTGCTGAACTCAATGCCACCAGCACCTGAGCCCAGGACAGTCCACCCAGTGCTGATCCCAATGCTGTTATTATGGCATCCTAATGTGGCTAGACGCTTTCAACTCAGCCTTCACAGATAGTAAATCGATATCTTTGGTGATCAATTAATGGGTCCAGGTTCTCACAGCTTACACGTAGAAGAACAAGGATTTCAACTCAGATGTCCATGTTCCTGGAGGCTCTTTGCATGGTTTCAGTAGTAGGCAGACTTTTTTATTCACGATAACATCTGTAGTTTCAATTCAGTCTTACCTGGAATTCTGTAAACCAGGTAATATCAGAAATCTTTCTGCCAAACTATAGCACAGAGAGCTGGTTTTCACAAAGAAGACCTTAGCTAAAGACCTGAATGAACTCCTTGGTACCTGTTAGATTTACAATCTAACACTTGTTCTAAAGTATTTTATAATATTCTGGAACATTTTGTATGTACTAGAAAAATCTGTTATCATGGAAATGCTGTATTCTCGGCTGTCTAACACAGTAATGAATAGGCATATGTGCTGTTGAACACTAGAAATGTGGCTAATTTAGCAATAAAAACAACAAAAAATACCCCTCCATTCTTTGATTTTATTTCATTTAAAAGTGATTAACATTTGAATGAAAATAACCACTGTCTTAGTTTCCTTTCCTATTGTAAAATATTTAGACAAAATCAACTAAAGGGGATGCTGGCTTTATTCTATCTCAGAGTTTCAGGTTATATATGTCAATTATAGCAGGTAAGTCACAGTGGTTGGAACTTAAGGAAATGGGGCATACTGCTTTGGTTATCTGAACACAGAGGGGTCAAACTTATTTGCTCAACTCACTTTCTCCACTCTCACACAAGCCAGGATCCTCTGCATAGGGAATGGTGCCACCCACAATGGGCTCATCGTCCGACCTCTATTAATATGATCGATTATCCACCACAGATGTGCTCAGAGGCCTATCTTCCAGTGGTTCTAGATCTTGTCAAGTTAACAGTTAACACTAACCATCACAACCACTACACCAGACTGGTGACTATCACACAGATTAAGAGCTGGATTTACTGTTATTATTCTATCAGTTTTCCTTATTACCTGCAGATTATCAAAAATTAGGAATAAAATGATCTCAGTATCAAAGACTGGCATATAGTGCTCACCATTAGCCATGTGCTCCTCTGCTTCCAGAATCCCCTGAAGTTGGGTTAGGACATATCAGTAAACTTTGCATGGTAGAAAAATTTGCATGGTAATTGTGGTGGTTTGGATAAGAATTGGTCTTCAAGGCTCATCTGTTTAAATGTTGGTCACCAGAGAGTGGCAGTATTAGGAGGTATGTCACTGTTGGAGTAGTGTGGCCTTATTGAGGAAGTATGTCACTGAGGTAGGCTTAGGTTCAATGCTCAAGCCAGCCAGAGTCTTTCTTCTGCTGCCTGCTGATCTGGAAGTAGAACTCTCACTCCTTCTCTAGACACCATGTCTGCTGTGCACCACATGCTTCGCCATGACGATAGATAACCTCTGAACCTGTAGCCAGCTCCATAAATGTTTCCTTTATATATTGCTGTGTCATGGCAACTAAGACAGTAACTATACATGGGTCTTTTAGGCAGAGGGAGTTAAGACTTCCCAACGTACCCATAAACCCTTTTCCTACAGACGATGTAGCAGAAAGATGTGATACCTCACATTGGAGACATAAACCTGCATGGGCCTTTGCCTCTAAGAGTTCAGAGCTAATTGTTACAGCAGCATCCTGACAATTAGCGGGCCACAGAGGGACTTAGAACTCTGGACAGAAAAAGAATGAGGGGGAGCGGTGATGACAGAAGGTTTGAAACCAGAGACTGTGGTGAGACCCAGCTCAACCTACTGACAGTGGTCTTGACCCTTGTGTGTACCTGGTGGACAGAAGAAGCATTTTGCAGCACTCCTCACTAGTTCGTAATGAAAACAGTTAGTGGCTATCTTTGCTCTGTCTTCTCATCATTTGTGTCTCACAGACAGCTGTCCACACCTGGTTCTACTACTTTCCTCAATAAAGGGCTCCCATTCCATTAGGAGTGAAGATTATAAAGCCCACATCAGCAGCGGTTCCTTGGGCAGCCTTGTGGCCTTGGAATTATCACCTGGAAATCATTTAATAGGACAGACACAGATCTTTGGTCTTGGGGGTAATGTGGCTTGCCAGGCAAGACATTTTGCTAGACACACCTTACATCCTGCCTGAGATGACGCAAAGCCCCTGATAAGGCTCTGCTCTTCCCTAGCCTGAGAAGACAATGACCAACTGGATAATGGTAGTTCGGATAACAGCACTGATATAAAACAAAACAAAACAAAACACTGCTTTCTATAGGTATTTACAGGATATATTTTCTTCCAGAGATTTGGATCATTCAGAGATTTCTCTAGGGGAACTTCTCAAATCCCCACCCCCCACCCCCTGCCAGGGAGGTCCAGGACCTAGTTTAAATATCTATTTCTAGCCTTTCAAGAATTCAGGAAAACATGAGCTGTCCTTCTCAGTTTCCTGATCCTATGAGAGTTCCAGAACCTTCGGCGGAGTGTGTAGTATTAGGGAGTGAACTCAGGGCCACTCAATCGAGGCATGAATCTCTGGCTCTGCTCTCTGCCTGGTTCTTTCTCTGTGGCTCAGTAGCTCATCCTCATCATGAAGGGAATTGGAGAAGACTGAAATAACTTTTGATGGCTTCTGTCTATTTGCTGCTGCCTTCATGCTCCACCTTGGCATGCTGTCCTTGTCTCTGGAAGGCCACCCACAGGGACTTGTATCTTGGACTTCACTCAGGCATGTGGAGAGAGTCAGAACTGCCCCTGAGCTTGTGAGCTCAGGGGATGGAGTAAGCCCAGAAGCTATTATGAACTCACTGGTTTGGCTGCCTCCTGGCTTCTATCTCTCACTCCCATATCAACAGCCCCCGGGAGATCTCTCTCCTTCCTCACTTCTTTCTTTCTTTTAACATTGAGTTCAGTTAGTGCTGTTCACATGTGTCATTTTTAGGGGTGCGGGCAACCTAACGGTGGCCACACTCCAAACAGAAGTGACTCCACTCCCTAGCAGAAAACACCTGCCTGTCTTTTCCCACACTGCAGTCTGTATGTAGTAGGTCACTTTGGGCAGTTCGCATTTCAGGAATGGACACATGCGTGACCTAGAATTCTTCTGTGTAGAGCAACTGTGTCTCATCTCCTGTACTTATTTTTTTTAATCCAATCAATCATCAATCAATCAAACATTTGTTTATGTCTAGCAGTAGTTGTGATGGTTAGTGTTGACTGTCAACTTGACCCAACCTGAAATCACTGGGAGATGGGTTTTTGAGCACATCTGTGGAAGGAAAATCTTCCCATTAGTTTCTCAGCTAAGGGTTGAGTTTCAGGAGCCCCTTTTGTGTCTGTGCTAGAATGTTTAGCTGGCTTAATCTTGTACAGATCTTGTGCAGGTGTCCGCAGAGGTTCCTTTGCAACATGATGTCTTGTCCAGAGGACAGCATTCCACATCAAAAGTTTCAAAAGTTGTAGAAGAGACTCCATGGACCCCCCCACCCCACATTCAATTTCTGATTATTGCTAATACTTTCCAATAACATATACCACCCAATCAATGCTGGCATATTTTGTAGAGTGACTACTAGGGAAGGCTATGATGAATTCGGTTACCTTGATTTTTTTTTTTAATCTCACGTCTTCTTTTATGATCCAGGTAGCACCATCTATAACACCTTATGTTGCACCAACAAGTCTCCCAGGACTCTTCTCAGCTGAGACATTTTCTGACTTTCCTGGGTGTGCTTGGACTTACCAATTTGATAGGCAGTGGCCAGGTAATTTACAGAACTCCTTAGTTAGGATTTCTTTCAGATTTCCCCATGGCTGGATGGGGGTTATGGGTTTAGGTGAGGAGGGTTATGAAAGCAAAGCCCTTCTCTTCCCTTTATATACTTGGTGCATGCTGCAGACACCTGCCTGCCTCTTCCCTCACTGCAGGGTTCCTTAGGAGCTCGCTTTGGGCAGTTCACACTTCATGGGCACAACTTCGAATTCTTCCGTATTGGTCTGTGTCTCATCTTATTTATTTATTCAACCAACCAACCAATCAATCAATGAATCAGTCTTTTTAAATAGCAACAGAGACCAGGACATCTATTTTCAGTTTGTTTTATAATCTGGTATAAAGCATCTTTTGTTCACGTTGCTCCAGCTCCAGCCACCGGGGTCTCTTTTACCTGCCTCCTCTGCCCCTTTACAGACCTCATGCATTGTGTTTGTGATGTAATGAACTTACATTAAAGAAGGTATATGCAAAATGAAAAACTACAACTTGTAGGGGGGAAAAAAAACCCTATATAATCTCCATGACTTTGTTTGGGTGATCATGTTTAGATGTAACGCCAAAAATGCTTCTGTGAAATGAGACATTAGTTTGAACTTCATTAAAACTGAGAACCTTGCTCTTGGGATGGAGACATGCTTCTGAGCTTAAAAGTGTGTGTTGTTCTTTAAGAAGACCCAAGTTCAGTTAACAGTACTCATATTGGGGCATGCTACAACTACCTGCAACTCCCGCTGCAGGGTATCTGATGGTCTCTTCAAGCCTACATAGGTACAACTGCATACATGTGTTCACGCATGCACGCACACATACACACATAACACACATACAAATAATAAATCTTATTAAAAATTGTGAGTTTTATAGTGAGTTCATTTATAGCTGAAACAAGTAACCCTAGAATCAATCAAGATATTTTGAAATGCATGAGGAGATAAAACGAATTTTAGGAGATCCATGTGGTTGAGAATTATTTATCAATCAAAAGGAATGAGTTATTGAACCATGCAAAGCCATGGATGAATCTTCAACTCAGATTGCCAAATGAGAAAAGGCATTTGAAACATAAGTATTCCATGTTTCCTTTGCTATGGCTTTACTGGAAAAGACAAAACTATAGGGGCAGTGACTAGTCAGGAACTGCCAGGAGCTTGAAGGAGGGGGAAGGGGTTCAGAGAGTCAAGGACAGTAGATGGGGGTAGGGGATAGGGAGATGGCTAGGTCAGTGCACTGCTGCCATGCAAGCAAGAAGACCTAAATTCAGATTTCAAGCACTCACATAAAATATTCAGCATGGTGGCTCAGGGCTGTAATCCCAGGGCTAGAGAGGTAGAGACAGGAGGATGCCTGGGGCTTACCAGCCAGCCACCCTAGCAGAATTAGTGACCTCTAGGTTCTGTGAGAGAACCTGTTTCACAAAATAAGAAGGGAAGCAATGGAGGAAGACGCTTGCCATCAACACACATACATGTAAACACACATACACACTCCCATAGATACATACACACATACATACACATGCACATACATACACACACATGTATACACGCATTCTCACATGAACATACACATATGCATACATGTAAACACACACATATACACTCCCATAGATACACACACACATATATACATACATGCACATACATACACACACATATATACACACACTCTCACATGGACACACACACATAAACACACATGCATACACAGTCACATGGACACACACACTCACACACCACCACACAAGCACACACACACAGAGACTCATACTCATGCACACACACATATACACAAATACGTACACACACACTCACATGGACACACAGACTCACATACTCAAACACATACACATACACAAACTCACATGGACATACACACAGGCACACATATTCACACACACATACTCTCACACACACATTAAGGCATATCTGCACACATGAACACATACATATACGCCACATAACAAAAAGGCTACGCAATCATTTTAGAGAAGTAGATCTTTGTGCTATGCTATTAGTTGATGATGCCAGTGTCCATGTGCTAAAATTCACAAGTTTACAGCACCTGGAGCGGCCTTAAGTGCATGCAAATGAAAAATACCATTTGGTGGTTTGCGGGATCAAGACATGAAATGAAGAATGTAACAGAAAAAAATATGGCCATATTGAATTGTTTGGAGCATTTGGGACCACTCACGGGATGTGGTGAGGGAGAAAATATTGCTGCTGTAACTTTGCGTTCAGGGATGAGCGTACCTATAGGTAGATGCATACAGTGCTTCCAGGTGATAAAGTTGTGTTTATTGGAGGTGGATTGCTAAATCTAATGGAAGACAAATGATAGGAACTGCATTTCTCAATGTTTGTTTTGGAGGCTAGAGACCAGCATGGTGTCACAGTTGGGATGGCTGTAAATTAATGGATTGGTGCTGGGACATTGGGATGTCCACATGTGGAGCTTATAGGTAATAAGATAGATAGCTATGAATATGAATGCATCTCGGTTACCTTCTGTTGCTGTGATAAAACACTATGGGGGAAAAATGTGCAGATAGGGTTTATTGGCTTGTACTTCAAGGCCACTGAGGGAAGTCAGAGAAGGAACTTCAGCAGGAACATGGGGGAGTATCTCTTACTAGCTTGTTTCCTGGCTCACTTGGGCTCATGCTCAGTTAGCTTTTCTGCACAGTCCACCTGCCCAGGGAATGGATCTACCCACAGTGGGCTGGTCCCTCCCGCATCAATTAATCCAAATAATTTCCTATAGACATGCTCACTGGCTAATCTGACCTGAGCGGTTCCTCAAAAGAAACTTCCCTTGTGTTGACGCTAGGCTATGTCAAGTTGACAGTTAAAGCTCACTGTTCTTAAAGAGACTAAATATATGTACTGATACCATATACATGCATGCAGGTCTTTCCTTGCTCTGTCAATGAATAGGGTCTGGAGACCAGCTACAATGAGCATGCCCAGTACTCTTATACCTTTCCCCAACAAATCAACTAGAACACATTGGGGAAATGTCTGATTCTAGCACTCTAGTACTGTAGTATGGTATGGAGGCAAGGCTGTACAAAATGACTGCAGAGCATCTTGTAATGCCAGAGAATAAGGAAGTGCAAAGTGTAGGGGTCTGTGAAAGGGGCGGAGGAAGCAAGTGGAGCTTCCAGTGGCTACAGCTGGAGCAATTTGAAGCAAAGATGTTCTGTACAAGATTATAAAATGAGCTGATAATAAATGTCCAGTTCTCTGTTGATATTACAAAAGAAAATTACCACTAGTTGATTGAATAAATAAACAAACAAACGCAGGAGATGAGATTCAGCTCCACACAGAAGAATTCTAGGTCATGCACATGCCCAGTCTTTGTTCTCCAAGAAAACAAGGCCCTCTAAATGAACAGGTTCATATGAACTCATAGAATCTGAGTCTGTGTACAGGGCTTGCACGGGGCTGCACCCGATGGGTCTCAGAGCTGAAAGAGAAGTGGACACACAATCCCTCACCCAGAAGCAATCTCCAGTGGATAAGCACTTGCAAATGGAATGTTACTTTTCTCCAAGGGAGTCTCACTGAGGAAACAAACTACTCTTAACTGGTAGTCCATATGTCCAGCACTAGATGGCCAAAGGAAAATGGAAGCAATGGTATCTTTGGAAGCTCCTTGTCTCATGATGGCCTGTTGGGACTTTTTTTTTTTTTATTCTCTCCCCTCTCTCCACCTCTCTCTCTCTCTCTTCCCCTTTGTAGATACATTATGGCTTCCAGTTTTGTGGGTTTTATGGAATTCCTAAGTGTTCAGATGAGTGGCTCTATGCATCTATATCTGTTTCTTGCGCTTTTTGTGAAATCTGCTTTCTTTCTTCCTTCCTTCCTTCCTTCCTTCCTGTCTTCCTTCCTTCCTTCCTGTCTTCCTTCCTTCCTTCCTTCCTGTCTTTTCTTTCTCTCCCTCCTTCCTCTCTTCTTTCTCTCTTCTTCTTTCTTCTCTCTCTTCTTTCTTTCTTTTTTTCTTTCTATTTTGTCCCTATTCCAATGTACTTGGTTTTTTTCTTTATCTTATTATGCCTTTTAATTTTATGATCATCCCTCAGAAGCCTTTTTTTTTTTCTGAGAGACAGAAAATGGGTCAACCCAGATGAGAAGGTATATGGGGAGAAACTGGGAGGAGTACAGGGAGAAGAAACCATAAATAGGATATTATATGGAAAAATCCATTTTCAATAAAAGAAAAGAAAATCACTCATTACTATCCACAAGTGGCTGCTCATACCTGGATTTTCTCACCAGGAATGTGTGATCTGATGGCTACTCACACCTGAGTTGTCTGGCCCATAAATGTATAATGTCTCCATCCACTTATAGCTCTTTTGATATCTCTCCATTTTTTTCATATAAAGCTTAAACTTATATATTTTTAAGAGAGTCTGGTGCTATTACTCCTGTCCTGATGTTGTTAACTAGCTATAGTCATTTAGGCCTGGTGATTCTCTTTTGGCAGGCTCTTTTAATTTGTGTGTGTGTGTGTGTGTGTGTGTGTGTGTGTGTGTGTGTGTATTTAAAAGATAATCTGTGAATAAAGAGTTTTCATTCATCAAATACAATTTATTTCCTTTTCTTGTCTCATTGCACTGGTTATGGTTTTTAAATTAATATTTTATAGGGGATTACAGTGAAGATATTGCCTGAATCTCAGAAGAGACATTGAACTCTGGACTTTTAAACATTGTTGAGACTGCCATAAACTATTTTGAAGTTGTACTAAATTCATTTTGCATTATGTTATGGCTTCAAGTCTATAGAGGCTAGAGAGTGAAATGCTTGAATAGATATGCCCCGCATAATTCATATATTTGGATGATTAGCCCATAGGGAGTGATACTATTAAGAGGCGTGGCCTTGTTGGAGTGGATGTGGCCTTGTTGGAGGAAGTGTGTTACTCACTATACAGGCAGGCTTTGAGGTCTCCTGTGCTCAAGCTATGCCCAGTGTGGCTCACAGTCTCCAGCTGCCTCAAGATCAAGATGTAGAACTCCAGCTCCTTCTCCAGCATCATATGTGTGCACACTACCATGCCTCCTGCCATGATAATGAACTAACCTCTGAAACTATAAGCCAGCCCCAACAAAATGTTTTCCTTTATAAGAGTTGTGGTGGTCATGGTGCCTTTTAACAGCAACTAAGACAGAAGAGACACTGGACTTTGGACTTTTAAATATTGTTGAGACTGCCATAGACTATGGGGACTTTTGAAGTTAGACTAAATTAATATTGCATTATGTTACAGCTACAAGTCTGTTGAGGTAGGGAGTGGAATGTTTGAATAGGTATGACCCTATTAAAACATTTGTTTAGACAGCAACTAAAAGTCTAAGATACTGTATTGGGGTGTGTGTATGTTCACATGTATGTATATATGGGTGTTAGATTTTGCAAAATGGTTTTCTATATGTCACTTAATTTTAGGAGTTTTTTTTTTTTTAAAGAATTATTTATTTATTTTATGTATATGAGTACACTTAGCTGTCTTCAGAGACACCAGAAGATGGCATCAGAGCCCATTACAGATGGTTGTGAGCCACCATGTGGTTGCTGGGAATTGACCTCAAGACCTCTGGAAGAGCAGTCAGTGCTCTTAACCACTGAGCCATCTCTCTAGCCCAGAGTTTTTCTTAGTTAGCTTACTTATTGGTTAGATCTCAATGGCTAATTTTGCATGTTGAACCAGCCTTGACTACTTAAAAATAAGTTTCATTTGATTGTGGCATAAACATGTATTGATATTTGGATTTAGTTTTGTAAATTGTTTATAGCAGTGACTCTCAACCTTCTTAACACTGTGACCCTTTAACACAGTTCCTCATGTTGTGGTGACCCCCCCAAACCATAAAATTATTTCATTGCTACTTCATAACTGTAATTTTGCTATGGTTGTGAATTATAATGTAAATATGTCATGTGCAGGACAGTTGATATGTGACTCCTGTGAAAGTATCATTTAACCCTCAAATGGGCTGTGACCTACAGGTTGAGAACCGCTGTTTTACTGGGAACTTTAATGTCTCTGTCCATTGCAGATCCTGGGGTCTGTACGATGTCACACAGAATGACTTTGTTATTGATGCAATGCTGACGCCATAGAATGCTCTAGGGAGCATTCCCTATGTTTCACTGTTGCAGCAGAAGTCATCAAGTATTGAATCTCACAAGCATCTACTTCTGAGAAACATGACTTGAAACTTAATTGCCTTATCTGCACAATGGCACCAGCAGTAGCCTTCCCCACAGAGTTCTTCTGAAAGCAACAAGTTAACAGGGCAGACGTTCAAATCGTACCTCTACCCTTTTGTTAGCTGACCACACCATTCCCTAATTATTACTTGACTGCTTATTTAGCATTTCCTGGGTACAACATACTGCTTAGGGAAGAGGAACTGCCCCAATCTGGCTACCCCCTGGAGCCAGTGTTAACAAAAATGTCACCAACTCCACTACATCCAGTGGAGGAGGATGTCCTGGATACTTAATGTCTCAGATAAACCAAGGGATCTGCTCAATATCCCAAGTTTGTCTTAAGGGGAACAGCTCAAGAAATCACATATCCTTGGACCACCTAGGAAACCCACCCTAGGGCGGCTGGCAAACTACATAGCTCTGGGAGAAGACAAGATTCTACCATTGGATCCTGTACCAGATGATGAGGGAGGACTCTCACGAGAGCTGAGGAGCACCCAAAGGCCCCTGGTGTGTGGAGAAAAGTACCACAAAGGTTTTACATGGGGTGAGCTGAACCACTGAAGGAAAGGAGCTTCTTCCACTTCCTGCGATGCCTCAGTGCGAGAGGTGGGAGGTGAGGGGGCTGGGCATCTTTAGGACCACGGATCTGGAGCTTGTGTTGAAAACAAACTTGATTGATGCTTTGAGGAAAGACGTGACAGTGAGAAAATGAAATTTTGAATTTGAGAGGAGAAAGGCAACCTGGAATGTAAGCGTTGGCATCTTTGGGATTCCTGTGCTATCCCATGGTGCTCTAGGTAATTATGTCATGGAAAAATGTTTCCCCACAGGACCCTCTGGCCTATATGTGTACAACATCAGAACTTCTAGCTATTGAACCAAATATATTACAATGGGAAAATCAGCCACTATGGCTATTCAGCTTCGCATGTGTAAAGAAGGAGGCGGGGAGGGAGCTTCGGTTTGGTACTCTGCTGATTCCGTCAAAGAGATGGTTCTTCTGGCATGAAGTTTACAGCTTTTCCCTATTCAATTAATTGGGACTCAGAAATGTATGTGCTGTGAAATAAAAGCCTCAGCCATCTGGGGCCCTGCGTACCATCCAGTGGAAAGACATGCCCGGCCCACTCGCAGCTTGTGGATGGGAGTTTTAAGAGCCTTTATGTCTAGAACTACTGTTCAGAGAGAGTGAGGCTGTCTGTTGATAGCTAGAGCACCAGGCAGGTTTAGGAGATTTTTTTTTTCCTTAAAATGCAATTTGTTGCAGCATCCATTCCATGAAACCCATCTATTGACATTTATGGATAGCCCGTACTTGAGGGTACAGAGTATACACAGGCACTTTCTGTCCTCACAGCACAAGGTCTAATGGGTCAGACTTGGGGACTAGGCAGAAGACTCTTACAAAGAGAAGGGTGCCTCATCAGAAGCTTAAGTCAAGTCCAGGGCACCCCCCCCCATCCTCTCTCCTCTCTCATAGGACTTTCCTTTGGCCATTCCAACCAGAAGGAGGTCCTCATGTTTAGAGCCACTTTCTTTGTGACTGTGTGTGAGGAGGGCCACAGGTAGGTGGAGCCCTGAGAAGTTTTTGTCTCTTGTTCTTAGATACCATTTATTTTGGTTTATGAGACAGGGCCTCTTATGTGCCTGGAGCATAGGTAGAAGGCTAGGCTGGCTGGCCAGTAAACCCCAGGACCTGTCTTTGTCTCCTCAGCACTGGGACTACAAACATGTGCCACCAGGCCCAGCATTTTCTTTTCCTACGTTGATTCTGATGATCGAATTTTGCTCTTCATGCTTTCAAAACACGCACATTGGCAACTGAGCCATCTACTCAGTCTGGAGCTACTTTCAAATAAAAGCACATGGAGATATTGAATAAGAGACAATCAGAGAATGATAAGTATATGCCTAAGAGAAGATGCAGTACAATGTGGATTTGGGCTATTACGTGCTTTCTTGGTAGCACCAAGGACAGGAGCATAGGACAACATTGGCAACAGCACACACATCCTAACAAGGATGAGGTGCTGATGGTGCTATGATCCCACAAGGGTCATCAACAATGTTAACACTAGTGTAAGTGCCTGATGCTATAGTAACCTCTTGAACAATTAGTCCATTTAATTTTCTACTGCATATATATATATATATCCCATTTAATACTCAAATTGACAAATTATAGAATAGTTTAGTTCTATACAGTTCATCTGACTCAGTAATTAAATTGATGATATATCAACCTTTTCATAAACGTAGTCTCATGTCACTTAATATTGCAATCGGCATTATTATTCAAGGACGCATATTCTTTTACACCTCTGTATTCTTTTGTCTCACATGCCACTCAACATTCTGTCACCATTCCCTCTCTCAGTGCAGGAGGTGTGAGTTGGCACCCAGAGGCACACACCAAGAAGCAGCAGAACTAGGCTAAAGGCAACCTATCTCTCTCTAACACAGTGTCCCCTCGATCTTCAGGAGCTGATATGCGCAAGTCTGTCTGCTGTCAAGGCCAAGCCCTACACAAATGTGTACACTTTGCATTTACCTCAAAACAACCAGATGAGGTGGGCTCTATTTTCCATCATCATTAAACTGATTGCAGAAATGGCACCCAGGCAGATTATGGCAAGAGTGACATCTGTTGAGAGTAGAATTTGACTAAAAATACAGGGAATAGGTCACCACTACCATTTAATTTTCTTAGAGCCAATGGTGTAAGGCAATGACCTTTCACCTTGGATATGAAAGGACATTCCTTGGATTCCATTCCTTCAAGATCTATTCTACTAGCTGAGTGTAGTGGTACAGGCAACACTATGGAAACAGAGGCAGGTGGATCACCGTGAGTCTGAGGCCAGTCTGGTTAACATATCCAGTTACATGGCTGGCTCCATAGTGAGACCCTGTCTCAAAATGGTTATTTTATTTTCAATTCTATGGGAGTTTGTGCACATGTGTGCAGGACTCTGAAGAGGTCAGAAGAAGGCCCTGCATCCTCTGGATTGGAGCCCCATGTGAGTTCCCTGATAATGGTGCTAGGAACCAGACTCAGGTCCTCTGACAGAGAAGTAAATACCCTTAACTTTTGAATGTCTCTCCAGCCCCTTTTCTTGAAGTTTTTAAGTTTATGTGTATGTATATTTGTTTGTGTCTGTGTAGATGTATACTTTATGTGTAGAAACCAGAAGGGATCTGGATCCCAGGAATCTTGAGGTACAGGCAGTTGTGAGCTGCCTAAAGTGGGTTCCGGCTCCCTGGAAGAACAGGGAGTGTTCTTGACTTCTGGGGCCATCTCTGTGGTGCCTTTCCCAAGATTATTAATCACGAGAAAAGAGACACAAGCCCTGACAGGTGTGTACTCACATTCTTAGCAAATAAATATTTTTAAACATGATCGGAGCTCTGGGACTGTAAGAGATAGAAAGACATTCTGCCTCCTTCAGCCAACCCAGCACAAATAAGACAACCCTGTAGCTGTCGGCTTCACACAGGGAAAGAGACGGCATGTTGTCTCATAGGCTAAGCGCTCGCAGAACCTACAAGGACTAGAAGATTCTAAAGACAGACTGAAAAGATGAAGTCACAAGTAGCCCAAGCAAGAAGAGAAAAAGGTGCAGCCAGCCATGCAGAACCACAGCCCTTCATCGGGTCTTAGACGATCCAATTATAAAGACAGAGACTAGCATGTGACCAATGACCTGAGAGAAATGTTCAGGGAAGGGCAAAGTCCAGAACTGATATGGTCAACAGCCAGAGACCCGAGCATGTCCCTAGAAAGCCTGAGCAGGGTACTTATGTTTTGTTGGTAAATTTGGGTCTGGAGTGTGATGGAACTTAGCTTTCTAGCTTTCTGCTAATGAGCCTAGGGAGTCCATGAGGCTTGTCCCCGCTGCCTATTAGGCTGATTGGCATCTCTCTTTCAAGCCTTCATTTCTGTCAACATCTTTTGAACGTGTTCATCGATAACCTCTCCTTCGTCATTCCAACCCCCAGCATTTCCGATCACCCTTTCCCTGTTTTATATTTTCGCTACGGTATTTATTATCTTCTGACATACTCAATGTGTTTGTTCATATTGTGTGTCTTATGTATTTGTTAGTTTTGTCCAGGATGAACCTCAGGTATTAGAGTAATAGGAAGCATGCAGAGGAGTCTACGTTAACTACCTGCTTGTGGTGATAATTAATATTGGTTGACAATTTGACAGGATCTAGAGTTCCCTAAGAAACAAACCTCCAAGCATGTGGGACTTTTGAAGATCAGATTGTCAAGAGCAATTTGGACAGTGGAGACTTCTCTCCTGAGGCATCAGAGACTAACAAGGGTTCTACTGGGAACTGGGCTAGAGATCATGCATCGGATATTCTACTCTGCCTGCATTCTGTCCGTGTCCTGAGAATTTGGCAGAGACTGAATTCAGGAGTAACGAAATTGTTTGGTGGAGAGAAAAATCTCAAGCTAGAACAGCATTCACACTGGGGTGTGGTACTGTTCTCATCCAGGCCACAGGGAGAGAGCAGATAAATAAATGGCTGTAATGATCTGGAGAAGGTACAGCTTCTTTGGCAATGTAAGGAGTGAACATGGGTCTGAAGTTACAGACACAGACAGGCATGATCAAGGCAGCAGTAGCCATCAAGATATTTGTGTCATCAAAGAGAAACCCTGAGCTCCACAATGAAGGACAGGAAAGGTCCTGAGGATAGTACCCTACCCACCGAAGCCTCCAGCATGTGAGATGGAGAGATGTTGAGCTGAGAATGAAGCCGTGGACTTTCCTGCTCAGAAACCACCACCTTGGAAGCTTTGGGTTGGTAGCTATAGTTTTCTGCAGGTATAAGGGAGAGCTAAGCATCTGTACCCAAAAAGTCAAGTATCAATAAAATAATAAAATAAAATAAAATGTAAAAACCAAGAGGCTGGAGAAAGCTCAATGGTCCAAAGCATCCAATACTCATGCTGGGCAGTCATAGCTTCCGATGACTCTAGCTCCAGGAGATATGATACCATCTTCTGGCTTCATTGGGCACCCAACTTCACATGGCATACTTACATACATATAAATTAAAACAAGTAACAAACACTGGTGGAGAAAAACATAGAATCTCTCTCTCTCTCTCTCTCTCTCTCTCTCTCTCTCTCTCTCTCTCTCTCTCTTTCATCTATTCTTTCTGAGTTTCACATCATGTACCCCAGTCTGGCTCATCTTTCTGTCCCCTCATACCTGCTCTTCGCTCTTGCAACCTCCACCCAAAATAAAATACACACACACACACACACACCACCAAAAGCGTAGAAACTATCTCACTCTGGAAAGTCATAGTATGCCACAGCGTGTCCCACTGTTTATCTCTCTGTCCCCACATCTTCATTTGCAAATGATCATTGCAGTGAGTCGTGGGTCTCGGTGAAGACCTTGGCCTCTGTGACACCTTCCATATTAGATCCTCATTGAGACCCCTCCCAGTTATCATGTTGCTGTATGTCATAAGGATCCTGCATCTTTGGAACAGCAGGACTGGCACTTTCATGCTCCCGACCATTCTCAGATGATACAGATTTGGGGGTGGGCCACCTCAGAGCACTGGATCTGGGCCCTGGGGTAGCAGAGCTGGTCAGTCCATCAGATCTTCCTTATCAGCATCACCAGGGCAACCTCTCTAGCACTGCCCTGGCTAGACCATCCAAGGCTACCATCAGCGACCACAGGGGCTGCTTTCCTGGTCTCATGCTCTCAGGGCCCTACTCATTTGCACCTATGCCTCCTGAGCCAGCTCCACTGTGCTGGCCAGTCAAAGCGTGGAGCCCACTCTCCCAAGTGCTGCATCCAGGGAAGGACTGGGCCAGCTTATCCACGCTCATGAGCCCAGGGTCATCTCTTCTGACTGCAGAAGGTGTCAAGAGGAGAGGACACCCCCTTCCCACATGCCACCTCATACTACACACCTGACAGAACCAGATCTCCCATACTCTAGCCCTTGGAGATGGCTCACCTGCCTCCCAGCCCCCACCTGGTCAGCTCTGCTGTGCAATCTGGCTGATGTTCAGGGATTACTCTCCTGAGTGCTCCAACTCAGGGTGAGGGGCAGGGCTAGGTCTCCTGAGCTCATGACCCTGTGGGGAGCTTTCCCGACTGCCAGAGTGTGAGGGGCACTGGGCATGGGGATCACCTCTGCATTCATGTATGCTCCCCATGGCAGATGAGTGGTGGGGTCAGCTCTCCTCTCACACTCATACCTTTGGGGCAGGGCTGGCCACTCACAGCAGGCTACTCCTCTCCACCTTTGACTCTCTAGTTCCATCTTGCCTCACAATGCTCAAGATGCTCCACTTCTCTTTCTCTCCCATCCTACCACCGCACACCAGCACATTGTGCTGGTTCCAGCTGCAGGCTGGCCACACAGCTGGCAGGCCCCTAGGTGACATCTTCCATCCATGTTGCATGGTATGTCAGCATGCAGGGATCTGTGCCCCCCTCCACCCCCCCCCCCACCCCCTGCCGATGCTTCTGAAGGGCAGGTCTGTGGGTGACTTGGGAGTCTGCAATTCTCTGTCTCTCTTTCTGTGCTGTGTTCCCGATTTGATTTCATTTGTTTTGATTTTTTTTTTTTTTTTTATGAATGCTAGGCATAAAACAGCTCTGCGCCAAGCCAGGCATCAAGCTAGGATGAAAAAGAATTGCCATCTGCTCTGCCCCTGACTGATAGAAGAATACCATCACCAACAAGGTGTCTCTTTGCCCATTGCCAGGGGCTAAAAAAAAATGGAACCTTTACTTATGGTAGGGAATATTATTAGTGCTGCTTTTGGAGAACATGGTAAGAACTTTCCTCAAAAAAATTAAAAACAGATCTCCCAAATGATTCAGTTACATACATATCCAAAGTCAATTAAACCAGGATGCTAAAGAATCATATAGCCAGTTCATGGAGTAGATACCAGGTTTCAAGATAAGGAAGGCAATGCTATCCTTGCGTGAAGCTGAAGGACACTGGCGTTAAGAGAAAAGAAACAGGCAGAAGTGGTCCGTTTACTGTTGGATGCAAAACCAGGCACATAGAAGAGGAGAGTCAGGGATGGTTACTGTGTACACAAGCTAGATGCGGCCAGGTAGGCAGAGGAAGAGCATAGGAGGAGATGCAGAGTAGGTGATACAAAGTTCCATAAGCAAGCAGAATTTCACAGAAACAAAACTGTTCAAAATGTACTGCATACTTAAAGACTTCTATAGGATAGAGGTTAACCTATCACAAATAATTGATAAATGAAGGCAGTCTATAAGTTAAATAGCGGTAGCTTTAGCCATTACACAAGTACTGAATTTTGGATAAATATGTCATTCCCCCAAATTAATTCTTTATTTTGAAACAGGGTTCTATCTATTTTTTCAGGTAGCCTGAACATCAGTCTACTGGTGGGTATAGGCAAAAGGCCATGCAACTCATTTATTTGTCTATTTAAAAACAAGAACTTAATGCTTACTGAGAACACAGGAAATCCTTTATATCCCACTCGGAACCTCGTATAAGGGGCAACATTTAGTATGCATTATGGGAGAGTTCAATGCCAACAATGCATGCAAAGGCACTTACTACTTGAAAGTCCAATAATAATAATCATTTCTTCACTACTAACATTTACATTTAATCCCTAATTAGCTGAAAAGAAATCTGTTTTACAGCTGAGAAGCTATGGGACTCTTAGATAAGATCCTAGTTAGATAGTAACAATACAGCTCACTGAGGTTAGTGCATACGCTTGCAGGGGATTCAGGACCACTATTTGATGTTTTCCAGCAAAGTGAGAATTACATAATATTACATAGAGACAGAATGGAAATAAGAAGGAGGATCATATTCTTCTAAATTATTTTTATAAAGACAAATACACAATCAGTAGAAATTATTCTGCATAGTTCTGTTTACTTCTCGTCAGTATGACCATCTATAGGGAGAAGATGGAAGAGGAGACAAGGAGTCTTCATTTTATAAGGGCACATGACAAACCTTTGCACACTGAATGCATGGCAGTGTGATGTGGCTTTCCTTCCATTTGGGCTTCCTCTGGAAGAATAATCTGTTGTGGTTTTTTTTCTTTTCTATAAAGGACCAGATAATTTATATTTGTAAATATATAGGCAGAGAGTCTCTGCCGTTACAGACTTTGTAGTATGAAAGCAACAGCAAACAATGCACAAAACAAACAGCCATGGCTGTGTTTCAATAAAACTTTATTTACAAAAAAAAAAAAAAAAAAAAGACAAAAAACTACAAGCCTCAAGGGAAAGCAGGCTAAGGAAGACCAGCCCCTGATTAAGATAGTTGAATGACTGCACCTCTAGGTATGCCAAGGACTGACTGTACAAGCACCCTGTGAGAGGATAGATTGGCTATGTTTATAAACAAAGCCAAAGCATGGAAAATAATATTTAAAACGTGAATGAAAAGGCAAGATGGAAATTGTCCTAAGAGCTGAGCTACTTAACTAGAATCAGTATGATGCAAGTTAATGACACACTGCCCATTGTCATATTTACAAAACAGATGACAACCAACAAGCACAAAGCCAGTCAGCCACCTTTGATGGTTTTGCTCAAAAACAGCCTGGGGTTGTCACATATCTGTGCTCTATTTATTTGCTAATCCATTCACTCATTTGTTTATACATTTAGTTTTCAATGCCAACCCCCAACTGTTTACTAGAGTGTCTACAAAGCACAGGAACAGTTTTGACAGCTAATAGAGTAGTTTCTGTCAACAGGACACAGAATCGATCAGGACGGGACAGACACCTCCTTCCTCAGTCATTCCTTTATTCCTTTTGTCAACAACCGGGTATCACAGCCACTGACATGACGAGATTAGAATGTGGCGTGGGGCTGACAGAGGCGAAGGAATCTTGGTCTCAAGTTTTCAGGAACTTGGAATGGAATCTTGGGGACACACACACAGAGAAACAGAGAGAGAGAGAGAGAGAGAGAGAGAGAGCAGAGAGAGAGAGAGAGAGAAACGAGAAGAAGAGAGAGAGAGAGAGAGAGAGAGAGAGAGAGAGAGAGAGAGAGAGAGAGAGAGAGAGAGAGAGAGAGAGAGAGACGACACTGCACAGTATGCAGTGTGGCAGCCATGTATGCACCAATGCTGTGAGGACAGAGGTAGTGAAGTCTCAGCTCTCCCTGGGGAGTTCAGGAACAAACATTCAGCCTGTCTCCAGACAAGTTTGCTCACCCAGTGTTGATTTTTGCAGAGGGATTTTTGAGACCGCTTGCAAACAACTAGGAATTCATGTGTCTTGCCTCCCGTCCCACTTGATAAAGTCATCTAGTAGATTATTGGCAAATTCTTAAAACAATCTTTTGCTAATGTAAATAGTGCTTACAAACTTAACTAATTACCTTAATTAAGTTAAACTGCAATAATGAATGCAGTCCCAGCTGGGTTTGCTCTAGAAGCTTCTCTGATAAAGGTTAGGTGTGAGCAATATATTAAAGAGTTGGTTAGCTGGCTGTGGTGGTGAATGTCTTTAATTCTAGCACTCTGGAGGCAGAGGCAGCCATATCTCTAGGAGTTTGTGGGCAGCCTTATTTACATAGTGAGTTCCAAGCCAGCCAGTGCTACACAGTGAGACAATATCTCAAAAACAATAACAGACCACACGTGAACAGTTGGGAGGAATTCTAAAACAATAGAAAACTACTTTGGATCAGAGAAGTGATCTTGCAATGAGAATGCTGTCTAGACAGCTATCGGATGTTGATACTGGGAGAAAGTTCTAGAAAAGCACAGAATTATGGAAGATGCCTCAGAATACAAGATGAGGACAAAGAGTGGCTGCATCCCTCACATCTTGTTAGCCATTAGGTAGGACTGTGCCAGGGTGGGGATGTGGTAGCTATATCAGGTTCTTCTTGGGACATAAGAAGATGGGTTCTGAAAGTCCCTGGGTAACGCTCTCTGACTGAGATGCATCATGGGAAGTCATCGAGGGGAGGGGACACAGAAATGAGCCCCATGGACAGTTGTCGTCGTCATCATCATCATCATCATCAGCAGCAGCAGCAGCAGCAGCAGCAGTTGCTAGGTAGATGGTGTATAAGCTTTAAGAGCATGTCAGACAGCATTAAAAGCAGAGTAGACATTCAAAGAAGTAAGGCTTACAAGTGTCCTCCCGACTCACTAAAAACATGTTCTAAACCACAGTCCACCCAGTGCTTTGCCAAGTACCACCTTGTAAGTTTTGTCACTTGTTTTTATTTTTGCCAAGTTTTCATTGTAGCTGTTTGATAGTTTTCCTGGTTTGGGTTAGTAATGTGTGCGTGTACTTACATGTGTGTATGCATGTACATACGTGTGCGTGTATGTGCGTTGTATGTGTGTGTGTGTCTGATATCAGATGTCCACCCCAACAGCTTTCTGCCTTATTCTTCCTTCAGGCAGGGTCCTTTGTTTGACCTACAGCTCACAAATTCAACTGTACTGGCAGATCAATAGTCCCGAGATCCCTTTGTCTCTGCCTCCTTGGTCCTGGGGTTATGGGTGTAGACTACCACGACAGATTTTTACATGGATGCTGGAAATCCAAATTCAGACCCTCATGCTTGGGAAGCAAGCGTCTTACCCACGGGACCTTCTCTCCAGCCCTCTGGTTGGGGGTTATTACATGCCACACCTAATCAAAGGCTATGCTCTCTGAAGAGCCCCTACAGGACTATAGATCATCAGGATGAGTAGTACCCATTCAACACAGCCTTCCAGTGCGATTCACAGATATACCCTCCACCAGGGTTTGCCTCTGGGGCTCCTGGGAATCTGCAGCCAGCTGTGTGCATGAGCATCTTGCTGGGCTGTTGTTCTACCGCTGAGCCCCTCGTGCTGTTGTTTTACGTTATTGATCTTATCTGTTAGCATTATTAAAAGCTCACACATTTCTCCTCATATCTTATTATAATCCATACAGCTTTCGGGAGGCTTCCATCTCCTAGGAGATGAGCGGTTGGAGCTGCGTCCTCCCTGCATCTCTCCAGGATTCTTGGCTAATTAATGGTTTTGCAACACCGAGCTGCGCCCTCCTTTCAGTCGGCTGCCTGAATGCGCCCATCAGCCCTGACCAATCGGACCTGAACTCTGAACATCATCTGATCTGGTATTTTTAGAATTAATGTATGTGTGGCTAGTTTATTCTTTCTTAATTATTCGTGTGTAAGTATAGTTTTCCATTTTATACAAATACTACTACTATTACGACTACTATTAATAACAATAATCTCAGCCAGTGAGATGACTCAGTGGATAAAGGCACTTACAGCTGAGTCTGATGACTTGATGACTTAGTTTCATCCCTGGGAGCCACATGATAGAAGGAGAGAACTGATCTGGTTGGTTTCCACTGTGGCAAACACACACACACACACACACACAACACACACACAGACATTCACACATGTGAATGCACACACACTCATGCACATACACACATACACACACATTCGAATGCACACATACTCATGCACACACACACACACACACACACACACACACACACACACATACAAACACTGAGAAACTATGTGATAAAAGAAAAAAAATCACTAATTATATGGGGGGATTCTGGAACAATCTCGGTAAGGGCAGATCCTGGAGCCAGCCAGAATTCAGATCTTGGGTTCCCTCACTCAGAAGCTGTTTGGCCTTGAGAAGGTCATGACACCTCTCTGACAATTTGCAGAACAGGATTAGTAGAATGGTGCTGAGCTTGGTGCCTGTTGCCAGGGTATTGGGCAAGGTCGGTGTGGTGCCTACACAGTAGGCGGGAACTTGTTATTTTACCATGAAAAATCACAGGCCTCAACTCCCCTTATTTGCTAACATCCATGGAATCCCTGAGTGTATCCTATCATTTTAACTTTCCAGTAGAAAAACTGCATACTTTATGGTCACTTTTGCTATTAACTCATAGCTTTTCATAGACTTCACTTGTCCCAATTAAATGCAATTATTGCTACTCTTTTCCAATTACTGATGCTCAAATTGTTGCCACTTAGCCAGCAGGAGTTCTTTAAAGCTGATTTCTGTGTCGTGCAGTGAATTCCTGAAGCACTCTTGCTTTCTGGAGACAGAAGGGCAGTGTGGAGCTGGGTATACGGCTCTATAGGATGCTTGGCTAGCATGTGTCCCGAGTTTGATCCCCAGTTAGAAAGAAGACATTGCAAATTGGGCTGTCTTCTCTCATCTTCAAATGCATGAGATGGGACAGGCATCCCGACGCTGAGGAGTATGGTGTTAGCAACTGAAAGCAAGGCTCTGAGTTGATGCTGAACGGTGTGCCTTTGGCTACTGCTAAGGAGCAGCTGACAGGCAATGACAGAGACGCCTTATTTTGAAACCATAAATTCACACTCATCTTCCTCAACCTGACAAGTTTGTTTGTGAGAGCTCCTTTGTCAGCCAGCCTGGGATTCCCTTAAGGACATGGGTATTTGTTTGTTTGTTTGTTTGCAATGGCTCGGTTTGGGTATTTTGTTGCTATTTTTTGTTTTTTTTTTTTGTGTCTTATCTTGATAGCAAAAGGAAGGATGGAGGTAGAATACAGAAGTGCAGGAGAGCGGAAAGGAGAGGCGGGGAACAGAAAGGGTGGCCATGAGTACCTGCCTGATAAGAGGAGGATGGAGACACTGTGGGAACACAATTACTGCCCGCGCTTCAGACTCCAGACCCTCTGACCTCCCTGCCCAAGGCAACTCCCACCTTAGTGCCTTCTCATAACAGGAAGCTCTTCTCCATGGAATATCCTTCAGTGTACGCTGTGGGCTGCTCATTTGACATCTGGAATTTCTGTAGACTACACACTCCAAAGGGCACAGATTTCTCTGTGTATGTGTGGGTGTGTGTGGGGGGGAGTGATAAACTACAAAACCAAGGTGGCTTAAGACTTATTTTTATTCATGCACACACACACAGGTACATAGAGGGGAGGGGGAGATCTTTGGAAGCCATAGAGGAGTGTCAGATGCCCCAGAACTGGAATTATGGGCAGTTATAAGCTGTCCAACATGGTTTCTGGGAACCCAATGCAGGTTCTCTGTAAGAACAGTAAGCATTGAGCCACCTCTCTAGCCCCGTGATGTGTTTTTAAGACTTTTTAATTTTTTTTTTAACCAAAGAAGTTTAACCTACCAGAATGGGGTTTTGTTTTGTTTTTGTTGTTACTCCATGAAAATGCCATTAGATGTGCAAATGCAGCCTTCCCAGAGGTGACTTGGGTACCTAGGGTTCTACTGAATGACTCCACCATCTGTGTGGGACTTGGGGTTATTCTCTGAGTCTCCTGAACTTGACCATCAGCTGAGGAAAGAGGACAAATGAAGGGTCATGTATGGAAGACAAATGGGCTGGCTATGGCTATGCCCATGAAGTCACCCCTTCTATGACAGCAGACTGAATACAACTCCATGTAAATGAATGCAAAGGAAGCTGGGAAATCTAATCTAGGCAGATGGTCAGAAAGGAGAGCATGAAGGATCTCACCAGAGCTGATCCTGGTTCTGGTCTTTGTAATTTCCCAAGATCCTTCTCAGTTCTGCAACAAAAAGGCTTAGGTGCTTGGTGGACATTTGTAAATACACAAGTAGCAAATGACACAAGTTGAAAAACAGGGAACTGAGGCCAAGACTGCCAGATGTGGTCGAACACAGAACACAGCTATTCTCATGGAGGCCCAGGGAGATGTCACAGGGAAAGTCTAAAACTGCTGCTGGTCAAGACAAATGCCGCTCAATGCCTCTCTAAAAAGACAAGACCCAGCAGAGAGAAGGCTCATTCTACTACCTACCATGCAGGGTCTTAGCACAATCTTGCTCTAAAAGACTCAACCAAGGAGGAAGCATTTGAAGGCCAACTGAAATAAGAGACAGAGAGGCTAGGAGCTATTTGCTCTAGACAGAGAAGGTAGGAGCTATTTGCTCTGAAGGCAGTTGGAGAGGAAAAAGAGAGAGATGGACTATCTTCCCAGGAGAAGGAGAAACTGGGGTGGGGGATGGGGTTGAGAAGATGACTCGGATGTGGATCTGGAAGTCTCAAACAGCTGAAACTTTCTAGGAAGGACCATGACAGACCTTACCAGCTGATACAGCCTGGGTCACATGACATTTGTCTTTTGATGACTTTTTAATGTAATTGGACTTGACACAAGACTTCTGAGGTTCTCTTGTGCTATAGTGTGGTTCAATCTTGTTCCTTCCTTAAACCCATTGTCTGTATATTTCCTACTTTCTTTGTCCATTCATCTGTTGATGTGTGTGCCCATGGCTTCCATTTCTTGACAGATAATTAACACTCCTGAGCTGTGCACTCGTGAATGACTTGGGATGCTACAATGAGAAGGATGAGCTGCCTGGCTGCTACACGTATCAGATCCTAAACATCTGATATTCCTACTAGCCATCCTCAGTGTCCTTTCCACTGGGCATCAGTGGTTTGAAAGAATGCCTGTACCAACCTCAAAGTCCTTGAGTGTCTGTCGGAGACATATGCAACATAGGGGTCATGGTACATTTCCTTTCCCCAGATATCAAAACTGCCCCAAGCATGATAGCTTTCCTAGAATTCCCAGGGGATTCACTTGCAAACCTCCATCCTTCTCCCTGAGAGACTTCCAGTCTGTGAATATGAACCACTGTGATTTTTTTTTCAAAGTTCTGGTGTTGAGATCAAACAGACTCAGGTTTGCAAACTTCGCAATCTGTGTGTGTCTGAGGAAGATGGTTAATTTGTTTGAGCCTCAGTTTCCTTGGCAATAGAAGGAGACTACTTAAGCTCTTGCTGGGCTCTTCATCCCTAGGCTTGTCCTCACATCCTCTGCACACCACTGTCCACCTAGAGAAGGGATCTAGGTGACTGTTCCCTGTTTCTCATCTTGGGGTTTCTTTAAATCTGTGACCCTTTGTAAATTGTTTACAAAACAAACTCTCCTCCGATTACTGCGATTTGCTTACACGCTGTTCCATTTTGGCATTCTAAGTGTTAGGGAGGCCATTATGAGTTTTCAATGATGTGATGGATGGGACATTTGACACAAGCTGGGATGTATCATAAATGTCTGGCAAATCAGGGCCTCCTCGGGGGTGGGGGTGGGGGGTGGTCTGCGCTGGGCATGGCTCTTTCCCTTGGCCTTTATGACTAACAACCCTTTCTCCATATGAACCATCTAAAATATTTTCTCCTGTTTGAATTTGTAGCCTGTTTGGGTCCTAGGATGGATCATTTTCTTTTCTCCTTTTTAAACAGCAGTGCTCTGGCTTCTAGAGAGAGCTGTTTGGCCGCCGAGCATACATATGGCATTAAAATATGTTGTGCGTTAGAAAACCTTAGCAGAAATTCCAGGCCTGCTTCTCCCCTCAAAATGCAGATATTATTTATGTCCCCATCTCATAAATTTGGAAGCTCTGTCCATTCTGGCCTTTCTCTCTCTGGGCTTCTTGACTAGAGAGTTAGAATGGATTGCCCAGTTTTTATTGCTGTTGACAGGAGGAATAACCACAGGGACACAGCCTCTGCAGATAGAACTGGACAAGATTCAAATAAGGTGAGGGACTGGCTGAGGCCAGTGGAAACATGGAGATCAGGGGCAGTTTTGTCACAGGGGAAAGGTAAGACCAATGCGTGGGATGTGTGGGGATGTCATGAGTCACCAGGGTGACTGGTCCATTTATCCATCACTGGGTGAATTATGTTGAGACTGAAGAGTACCCTTGAGGCTTGGGTATGCCAGCCTAGTCCACACCATTACCCCCTCCACACAGAACAGCATTAAAGGTAATGTCTGTTCTCCAATCTACTTTCTGACATAGATCGAACACTAGATGGGTATTCCCATGGGCTCGATTGTAAAAACGGGAGGACCCAGACTTTGGAGAGAGAACCATTTACCCATGATGCAGTAGGATGAGCTGAGACTCACTCACAGACAGCTAGATCCTGGAGTCGGCCACAGCCTGGCTGACTAGCCTGACTATATGAAAGTTTCTTTGGCCTCTCACTCTCTGCCCTCTCAGACAGAGGGTTCATGGGTCCACTCCCTGTCCAATTCACAGCCAACACCAAAGACGGTAATTAGCATTGTAATTCTGGAGGCAGGAATGGTCTGTCCAGTAATCCTGAGTTTCACCCCATCCTACCTAATGACAGCGATGTCCTTTGAATAAAGTGTGCCTAATCGACCAACCAGAGAGCAGTACTATTTAAGGGCTCAATGTCAAATAGAAAGGACTGTGTTAATTCCTTTTCTCCTGGTGGTGCATCCCCAAATTCCCAACAGGATGCCATTCACAGAGGGACTGTTTGGTTTAGGTCTCTCACACCATCCATTGTGGTGAGAAAAACCCCATGTTGAAGGCTGCTGGTTCACACCTCAGTGGAAGCAGAGGGCTCTATACACTAGGCTCAAATGACTTTTGACTCAGTCCAGGACATAAAGCATGGGGCTATCTCTATCTAAGGCAAGTCTTTCATTCCCTGTTAACCTCTCTGGAATGGTCCATACAGACAGGGCCTTACACATACCACACTAATGCCCTAGGTGCTTCTTAAACCAATCAAATTGGTGATCAAAATTAAACTATCACAGGCTTCAAAGTGGAGCACAAGCTACATCCTCCAATGATAGGTTTAAGGTGACACCTCTGGGGTTCCAGGACAGAGTATCGAAATGTCTACTGTTAATTATTTGATGTACCTCCCAATCCTAAGGAACTGCCTGTGGTGGCAGTTTTGTGTGTGTCCAGCAAGTGAACTCAGGAATTATAAGCCCAGCCTTGTGACTTACGAACATTCCCATTTAGAATGCATGGGGCAGGGCCCGGGAGATGGTTCAGTGAGTAAAAGCAGGTGGCTATACTGCAGCCTGATGGTCCTGAGCACAGAGTCACCAGGTCTGTGGAGGCTGAATGTGAGAGCTTGCAGCTGTGGTCCCAGTACTCCAACCGTGAGACAGGAGGAAGAGCTACAAGAGGCTCCTGCACACAGCAAGGCCAGCTAACCTGGAGGATACATCATGGCAGCAATGGTGAGAGAGACCCTGCCTGAACATGGGGGAAGGGGAGAATCAACCAACTGCTCAGAACTGGCCTCTGGCCTTCACATGCATGCTATGACACACACACATGTGCACATACATGTATACACACATGTACACACATGCATGCAAATATACATGCATGCACATATATGTATGTACACATGTGCATGCAAACACACATGCATGCACACACATGTATAACACACACACACACACACACACACACACACTCGAAAAGAATCTACAATTCAAACAAGTAGATATAAAAAGTATGACACCTGCCTGTCTTCCTTTTCTGTTAGAATTCTTTACTGTCTTTATTGTTGGCATTGAGCTGACAGTACAGTGTTAACCACCCACCCAGGGAAATTATGCACAGACAGTTTAAAATATAGATTCACACCCACTATCCTTAATGACACATTTTTTCTCTCTATGTGCAACATAGAGAACAGCCTGGAGATAGCCACTAATGATAGGACAAATCTACCACAATTAGCAGGGCATTAAATATTATGGATTCCAACTTAATTTTAATCCTTCTTTTGAATTTCGTAGAATGTGCATGCGTGTGTCTTACGAGGTACTGGGGAAGTGCCATTTGACAATGTATAAGTGACTAATCAGTGTAATTATGTGGGTAGATTGTGCTTTCGGTTGTCTTTGAGAAGGGTGTGTGGTTTCGAAAGCACAGTGAGGCTGAGCTGATACAGCCAAGGTCATTGACTCCGTAGCTGTGGTCTAACAGGGGCCCAATAAAGGAATAGCTATTAACATGGACAGACTTCTTTTTACTTAGCACTTACTATTTTTTTTTTCCCACAAAGCTTAACATGCTCTTATTATAAAGAGTTTCAAATGCTCAAACAGAAGTTGTATGACCAATGTTGACCCTTATTTGGCTTCAATAATCATTTTTTTTTTTTGAGACAATGTCTTGCATACCCTATGCTAGTTTTGAACTCACTATGAAATGAATGCAGATTGGGAAGTTTTGGACCTCCTGCCTCCATCTCCTGATTGCTGGCATTAGAGGCCTGTTCCTCCATTCCCAGTGCCAGGGATGGAACCCAGGACTTCACACATGCTAGGAAAACTCTCCCTACTGAGTAACATCCCCAGTCAATAATGATCATTCTGACAATCTTTTTTTTTTTTTTTAATCTCTTCCCCCACTTAGATTTCTGGGCTAATTTTTTAAAATCCTATATACTTCACCTCTAAAGAGCTTGCTAAAGATCTACTTACCGATATCACAGGGAAATGGTGTCTTCCTCTCACCTCCCACAGTTGTCCTGATTATCACCATCTCCTTATACACACATGTACGGAACCAACCCTTCCAGGCTCCTTCTTCTTCTTCATGCTCTGGAGAATCCAAGCTCACCTCCCCCCAAGGAGACCAAAGTGACTAAGTCTGTGGCCCTGGCTGGTAATCCTCCCTCCCTCATTGCTGCTGTCATTCACCCCACCCCCACCCCATTGCCACCCTGGTTACTCATCCCCCCCCATTGCTGCCCTGACTGCTTATACCCCATTGCCCTCTATAAACTGGGAGGACAAGTTCCTTCTAGAATTTTTGAATTAGCTGGCTCCCTGGGTCCCCCAATATCATGACATTTGCTGTTTTTCCTGTCTGCCTGGATTCAGGTCTCAGACCCAGAGCAGATATAAAGAGGAAAGTCACCCCTGATCCCCCTATCTAAGACCCCCCACACACCTATTGTGTTCTTTCCTTAAACTGTGTCCTATGATGGACAGAATGTAGCAGCTGCCCTTGTTAACCTAAGGGGGCGGGGCAAGCTGTGATCTCACCCTATTTACTTTTTCTCACCTCCAGCTTCCAATTTCTGAGGTTATTTTCCTGTCTCATCCACCCATTTGTCCCTTCCCCATCCCCTAAGACACAGACTGGTGAGAGTTCCCCTGCAAGCCTGCCTCTGTTCTACATTGGCTTCCCTCAACAAACTCAGCCCCTCACCCATGGATATACAGATTTCAGTCCACGCTGGGCCTTGAGAGCCAAGACAGGCACCTATTCAACTTTGTTCCAGGGACACAGTCCTGAGACATAAGCAAGCAAGTATCAGGACCGATTGGATGAATGGCTCAGCCAGGAGTAAGGGATAGAATTGAGCCCAAAAGTTCATGAAACAGAGAGCAAAAGATGAATCAGGATCAAAGGGGCCTGGGACATGATAGGTTGTTACATCAGGAAGGTCTGTCCAAGCCAATGAGAGGTAAGACCCAGGGCAAGTGGGAAGACCCCACCTTTTTTTTTGAGGGTCTTCCAGGTATGATCTCAGGAAGGGTTTGACTCTGTGGATAAGGTTAAGTCACCAGAATACAAATTTCACAAGGACAGAGCTTCCAGCAGGAGGGACGTTTATCTGCACCAATCACTGCTTGTGTCTACAATTCTTGGAACAAAGTATGTGCTCAATGAACTTGTAGTCAGCCAAAGATAAGACAGAAATATCACTCTCGGGCGACTACAAAGTATCTAAGAATAGACACAAAGCTACCAACCTTGGGGCCATCAGTGTGCCAAGCTCAGCTCACTGAGACCTGGGTCTGCCGTGCTAAGCAGAGCCCACCAGCTGACTGTACCTGGAACATTGTTGGTGACTTGTGATTGCCTTTGTGGAAACAGGCTTCATATGGCTTGACCCTCGGTTAGTTTGGATTCTTTACGTTCTTCATGTCTTCGGTGAAAGTTTTCTATTAGTGCCGTCTTTAAGGATTTTCTGCAGCCCTGTTTTGAAATGTTGAATGGATTCCAACCCTATCAATCAAGGTCAGATTTGTCAGGAGAGCATCTGTGTGTGAACATGAGTGTGTTTGCATTTCATTGAGCTTTCTATTTTTACCCCTGATAGTACATGCCAGGCTGTCTCCAAATCACAGAACTGTAAGTAGCGCAGCGACATCTTATCATCTATTAATAGGTCCCCATGGGGTGGAAGAAGAGGCTCTGAAGACATAAAGAGTTAGTAAAGTCTGCACTACCCAGTTCTTTAAGGCAGGGTCCTTCCCATCCTTTGTTATGTAATGTGCAGACTGTATGTAGTCTCCCAAGACAGGATGTCAAAGGATGTGACACATGCTTTCTTTTGTTGTTGTTAATTGTTCAGGTGTTTCCCCCCTGGGACACCATTCAACCATCTAGAACTTTCCTGGTGTAAGAGCAAGTCGAGAAATGCCATTTTCCAGAATACCAAACCATGAGGAACCTTGTTTTTCTTTACCCTTAGTTAACCAAAATGGCTGCTTTACCCCATAAAGCAGAAAACCATGGCCTTATCTCCAGTGTCTTAAGAGCAGGAGCACAAGAACCAGAGATCCAGGCTCCGGTGTGAGCTTTTTTGGAACATGATCACATGATCTTCTGAAACCTTACCACCTCTCAGTCTCAGCTCACTTCTGTAGAAACAACGACATAATTGAGAGATTCCTTAACCAGGACAGCAAGTGGCATCTGAAAGGATGTGACAAGGTCTGGCCCGGGATAGGAGATGAGGTAAGTGATAGAGCATCAGGCTCTTAATGACTGTGGGGATGGAGTCACAAACAAAACAGAAGTCTTAGACAACGAGTTTGGTCGTGCACACCTACAGTCGAAGTATTCAGGAGCCTGAGACAGGAGGATCAAGAGTTCAAGGCCAACCTAGTCTATATAGGAAGACTCTTACAAAAAAGAATAAGAGAAGAAAAGGTAGGAGGGAAGAGGAGGGGGAGGTAGGGAGAGGGAAGAGGAGGAGGGAGGAGAGAATAAAAAGAGAAAGAACAAAGAAGGAAGCACAGGAGGACCCTGCTTTAAGAGATTCTAGCCTGCAAACATAGAAAGAAACATCTGTAGATTTGGGCTCCCCAGATTATCCCGAGGTGTGGCCACGACTAGCACCAGAACCCCAAGGCAACTGTGGATGCTCTTCTTGGTCTCTGTTGCCAAGGTCTGGTGGGAGGAGAGGAAGCCCAGTCAGAGAAGATACTCCCATACTGTCCACTTCCCGGACAACAGAAGCAGAAAACAGAGAATCTGTGCATGCAGCCGCACACGGAGTGCCTCTGGCACACACAGCAGCCAGTCCAAAGCCACAGCATGAGAGCTCTAAGGGAAGACTGGGCAATTATCTCATGTGGTCTTTGTGTCGATGAGAGAAATGGATCCTGTGGATACCTAGGGGCCATGACGCCAGCGGAGCCTGGGTCTCTGTTTATCGTAAAGAGACTTAAGCAACATTTTTGTTTTGTTTTGAGACAGAGCTTCTATAGCCCAGGCTGGCCTGGGACTCCTGGCGATCCTCCTCTGGCAACGTTTTGAGCTAGGTGCTGTAGCTCCTGAGAGTACCTGCTGAGTGCCTATGCTTTCTCCATCACACTCCTCCCAGAAAGACGGAGGAGTTGCTGTCTAATTGTGCTTGAGTTTCCTCCCTTGCTCTCTCCCCTCCCACTTGGTCTTCTCCCGGGCATTAGGTATTTAATTGTGTGTGCCACTATTCATTGTGCCCAGGGTTTTACAGGGGCTACAGGGCCCCGCTTCTCCATTTTGTCCGCTTAATGCACACCGACTCTTGTCTTGCCTGTTTGATGACTCATCGTTCAACCCGTTCTCATAATTACCTCATGTTTCAGACTCAGGTGGGAGAGATCCTGGAGACCTCATGAAGATGGTGAAATATTTACTTTGCAACCAAATGAAGAACACGACTCAGTTCCTTTGAATATCAATTAGAGGCATATGGTGGGAGCCAAGCTGGCTAATACAGTTAAAAGAGATACCACAGTGAGGGAGACAGTTGCTCTCTCATAGGCAAAGGCAGGAGGGCACACGCTGCTGACACTGGCTGGGATCTCCCAAACAGATTGTCTGAACACCTGCAGCTCAAGGGCCCTCTGACTCCTAAGGACTCTTCTTAGTATCTCTTTAGACAAGATTGTCATAATTCAGTAAGTGGTCACGGCAAGCAGGTTTCAAGTCTACCCAGAGATGCCAAGAGTCTGTATTGAAGATTCCAAGGCAGTGGTCGGTGACAGTCTCAGCCACCAGAGGATGGATCCAGAAGAGTGAGTGCGCCCTTGTGGTGTATTTGCGAGAAAAAAGAAGCCTGTCTGAAATTGGAGGTGTAGCCCTGAGGGGTCATGGAGTTCCCTCAGCCTCAGTTTCCTGACATGTACAATCAAGATGATGGCGCTATTTCCCTGAAGAGGCTGTGATGAGGATCAGCTAGGTGAAGCATGTACAACAATTTTGAGAATCATAGAAATTAAGGTAATAGGAAAGGGTGTCATTTAAACGAACAGACAGTCACATGATGCTGCGTACGCATGCACAGGTTCACATGTGGCTTTCAAATGCTCCAGAGGAAGCTTTCTGAGCTTTGATACTTTGGTACTCGGTGGAATTTTGTGTGTGTGTGTGTGGGGGGGGTGTGCCATGGGTTGGGAGATGCTTATAGACACCAGGGGGCTCAACCAACTCAATAACAGAAACAATATGATCTCCAACAATCAGAGCCACCTAAGCTCTTTCTAGAATATATTGCCAAGGGCAAAATGCTTCTGCTCGATCCAGGTCTATAGCTTATCCTTTACCTATAGTATGGATTCTCCAGGGAGCTCTGGAAGTGTGACATGTGCCAGCCACTGACCCCCCCACCAAAAGAATTTATTGAGTTGACTAGGATTAGGTGGGTGTTCTAGTTTTACTTCTGTTGCTGTGATAAAATACCCTGACCAAAAGCAATTAAGAGGGGAGAGGATTTTTTAATCTCACAGTTCCAGGATATAGTCTGTCACAGCAGGGATGTAAGGTGGGAGGAACTTAGAGCACCTCATCACATCACATTCACAGGAGAGAGAATGAATACGTATATACTCACTGCTCATCTCACCCCACCACTCCCATATAATCCAGGACCCAAACCTAGGGAATGGCACTGCCCACAGTGGGCTAGGCCTTCCCACATCAATCAACACAATCAATACAATCACCTCTGGACATACGTACAGGTCAACCTGATCTAGACAATCCCCCATTGACACTCCCTTTCTAGGTGACCCTATATTATGTTAAGCCAACAGTTAAAACCAACCATCACACTGGGATACATCTATCTATCTCCAGGTGATTCAAGAGTTGGGAACTCAAGATAAAGGTTCCCTCTCTGATGAGTCATAGCCCCTCTACTGGCTCTCTGGATTTGGTTACAGGCTGGCCCAAGACATGAAGTCACATACTTTTGGTGCAAAAAGAGCAGGGGTTGCCTAAGGACCAAATAAAGAGAGGTTTCTATACCCTGACTCAACATGAACTTTCTCTCCCACGTCCCTTTGCATGGATTCCATTTTTTAATGACTCTGTGAACACTCTATCCTTTACCAGACAATGGAGGGAGTGTGATGAAGGAGATAATTAAACATGATAGATATCCAAGCACGTCCATCTCAAAGCTATTTTTCAAAGACAATGGAAGCCCTAACATCCCTCTGATGAGAAGGAACCAGACAGAAACATCCAGAGTAACATACGACTGGGTACAAATGGTAAAATTAAAGGCAACGTTGTTGATGAGCTCACTGGAGCCTGAAGTACTGAAGCACAATGTTAGCCTTGGTGGGAAATAACTTCATTGAAATATGTCCTTCGTGGTGCACGGCTTTCCCGGGGCTCTGAGAGCGTTCTGTCTCTCTCTGCATCTCACTCTCTGTCACCAGGCTTTCTCAGTAGAGTGAACAGAAAGGAGAGCTCAGGAGGAAATGCAGAGGATAATTGAAATCTTGCCTTGATCTATTGTTACAACTGAAGAGGCAGAGAGAGTAGAATACCACAGCCACATAGCTCCTGTGGCTTGTATAACAGTCAGTCAGTCAGCATGTACTTAACCACGCACCCGCTATCAATAAATCCCTGTGTTCTGCTCCTGGGGTAGGGGGCAGAGAGATGGATAAGAAACAGATCCTGCCCGCTAGGTGTTTTCAGTCTTGTTACGACACATAAAAACACAGTCAATAATACTGAGTGGTCTCAGCTTACGTCCAAATGAACAACACCAAGGGAGACACCGATCTGAGCATTTCACGTGACACCAAGGGGGAAATTGAATACATAGACCCAGCAATCAATTCAACCCTGTGAATAGATATACAGGGTGCTGGCTGTGGCAAGAGAAGCACCCCTGGTGGAAGAAGCAGCAGGTGACAGATTAAGATGAAATGCTGCCCTCTCTGGGCTTAGTAGGCAGCTGTGTCCCTGGGTAAAAGACTGGTTGGCAGCAGAGGCTGAGGCAGAGTGGAGTTGCTGTGGCAGGGTCTAGGGGAAGGGCCCGCTGTGTTGCTGAGCAACTAGAGGAATACTAAATGCATGGCTCTCACCATCTACCTTACAGAAGTAATCCTTGGGGAAGAAGTGGTCTCCAGCAGAGGACAACAGTCTGAGTACATGGCAAGGCTGTGACAGGAATTCTATGGGCAAAAGAAGGTTGCTTAGGTTCTTGAACCACTTGGTATCTTCAAGGGATCTGTTGGCAGATGCCTCATACCAGGCTTGAAGAAAGGGTCTATCTCTGGGATACATGAGGTAAGCAAGTGCAAAGAAAATACCACAGACATGATCCCCAGGATGGGAGCTTTGAACTGCACATGAGGTGAACAGAGCTGCCATTTAGCCACCAATGTACAGACTGAGACCATCTGCCGGCACCACCAAGGTCTTGGCCAATCTCAGATGAGAAGATTGCCCTTGGAGTGTTACATCTGCTCTGAAATGGGCCAAAGACCCATCTTGTGGCTCATGCTACCATGGATGCCCTGCCTAGATCAGGCACGTGGTGAGACTTTAGGGTTGATATAATGAAGCTACCCCCTTCCCCATTTATTGGTCTTCTTGTCTCTAGATAAAGGCCCAAGAGCAACTATGAATCTGACCGACCTAGCACAAAACCCCAAATGTGTTTAATTTTTGTGGATGCTCTGTCTTGTAACTCAACTGAATGGTTCTCAAGTGTGAGCTTTGGAGATGACATCAACTGTGTTGTGTTCTAAGAAAGTCTAGGCACAGGATCTGACTTTTCACAGAGTATACAGCCCATGCAGCCGGAGAACAAGGTCTTTGAAGTTCATGGACCATGGTACTGCACTGCTCCAAAGTCTTCCCGCGACTTCTCTAGCCCTAGGAGAAGATTCATACTGCTTCTCACACTCACTGATCTTATAGAATCCAACCACCTAATCCCTACACTCCTTCCACAATTGGCTTACCTTGCTTATTTCACTCCAGGGATCATACAAATAGTGGGTTGGCCTGATGCTACTTGTATTCTAGTGCTACTTTGGTTCCCTCAAACTAGTTGCCTTGGAGACAAGAGATTTTGCACAGAGATACTAGCTAAGTGACCCTTTGGTAACTAAAGTTGCCAGTAGCCAATAGCTGGGTAAAGGAGACATAAGTGGGCTTTAGGTTTCTCAGGCTTGCTGGAGAGGAGGAAGGAGAAGCCGCCATGGGTTAAGGGTCAAGAGAACATGGCCCTGGGGGCTGCCCGGTTGGAGTTAAGAGCAGCCCAGATGAAACATAGTAAGTAGTAAATAATAACTCTGGGTTGTCAATAGGAAAGTAGATTCTAACAGCATGCAAGGCAGGCAGCTGTCCAGCTATTGTGCCAGTTAGGGCTTATTGGAAATCTAAAGGCTATGTATGTATGTATGTGTGTGTTTATCCAGGAACTCAATAACTAAGGTGGGAAGAAACCCCAGGCTGGGATGTTAACTATTTACTATCCTAATACCTGTGTTCTGGGCTTAGAACATTCCCAATTTGTTCCAGGCCCTGGGCCTTTATGCTTGTTACCAAGAGATCATTCTACCATACAGTCCGGTGCTATTTCAACCTCTTGGTTCTGATCTCTGCTTAATAAAACTTGACCAAGCCCCTCTCTGACCATATTCCATAGAGAAGCCCTCATCACTTTCTGTACATTTTTCTCAACTTAACTTCTTTCCAAAGCACTTACCTTCCAGAATCATAGAATACATTTGTTACCGCACATTAGACTGTAAATTGCAGGAAGACACTCTACACAGTGCCTTTCTGGGCAGAAAGGTGCCGGTCATACACCATGCACACCATAAATACAGAGTAAATGAAAGACCGGACTCTTTCCACCTACCTTTGTGAAGGCTTGGCTTTGGAAACCACTCATGTGTTAGATTTTACCTTAACTATGCAGGTCTCTTTGGCTGGTCACCATTGTGTCTTTTGATTCTCTTGTCCTCCTGCCCTAATGTCACTACGAATGGTTTAGTATTGATTTGACTTTTCTTTTGCTCCTCTTCAGCTGTCTGAGTATCTGCCTCAGTAGGTCAGGTCAGGCCTGGTTTGTTCTCTGCTGTATTCCCAATACCAGGCAGAGAACAGGCATTCAGCAAGTGTCTACAGATTCAATCCCAGCAGACCAGGATGCTGGTGCACCTGGCTGGTTGGCATTTTGTACCTTGGAGTCAGATTTTATATCAACCATTCTTCACTGTCAATGTGGAAATTAACCCCCTACACACTTCCTAACCACTGAAACCTTGGCTCTGCCATTCAGCACTCGCTGTCCCTTCCAGCATACGTGAAAACCTCACATAGTTCACGCATAGCATTTGTGGTTGTTTCAATGAGAGTGGTCCCCATAGGCTTGTGGGTGTGAATGATTGATCAGCACTTGGTGGAACTATTTGGGAAGGATTAGAAAGTGTGGCCTTGTTAGAGGATGTCCTAAGATCAGGCTTTGAGGTTCCAAAAGGCTCCACCATTTCCAGTATCCCTATCTTTGCCTCCTGCTTGTAGATCAATGTGTAAGCTCTCAGCTATTGTTCTAGTGCCTTCCCTGCCCCGCTTGCTGACATGTTCCCCACCATGATTGTCAAAGACTCACTCTCTGAAGCTAAATGGCCCAAATAAACTTTTTCTCTTGCAAGCTGCCTCAGTCATGATGCCTTATCACTGCAATAGAAAGCGACTGTGACAGTGTTTCAAGGCTAGAGCGGGCCAGTGGATGAGTTGTGTCACCATCTGCCTTTCCTCCATCTGTCTCCTTGCTTGCCATTGTGCTAGAGCAGAGCTTGACCTCAGATCCCTCCTGGACACACCCATCTTTCCCTCCCTTGACCCAGCTAGATCATGGCTCAAATCCCATTGTCTCTAGGAACTTACTTCATAAATCTGAGCATTGTTGATTCCATCAGTCTTCCAATAATGTTGCCTCTTTTATGAGAACCATAGAGTCAAAGGTCCTGGAGGGTTGAGGATGAATTCAGGAGAGATACTTTAGGAGAGAGCTCGAATTCAATAGCAATGATAATTCTATCAGGCAAAATTCAGTAGGGATAGTAGACCCACCCCAGAGAGTTGTTGAATGGGGGATCCCTTTCTACGGTTGTGCTGTGAATGGAACCAAGGACCTCATACAGGGTTAGGCAAGCACCCCTCTACTGAGCTACATCTCTTGCCCTCAGAAGTCTTTTTTTAAGCCAAAGGAGGAGGGAGTCAGTGTTTCCCAAAAAACGAGTCCCCAATCACAGGCCACGTAGACAATAGTGGTCACTGGTTTAACAGTCTTATTAAGGTCCCCAGGGCCCATGTCCTTGAAGGCAGATTGGCAGGCAGCCATTCAGGGCTGAGGTGTCCTGTGTTGAGGACCTAAGCAGGCCAACTGAGGTCATTGGCAGACCCAGGGCAGACGGGCACACCTCCTTCTTGCAGCAACTCCACCCTGCCAAGCCAGCTGGCGCTTTAGTGTCTACCTCAGGCTCATTTAAATAATGGAGCAAAGTGTAAAGATGAGAGATAATCATAAAAAGCTCTGGAAAGTACGCAGATAGGAACTGTGAACTCAGAGGAGCCTGGGAGAACAAAGCTAATCAAGACCATTATCACCAGCCCCAGGTGTGCTCTGGGGCGATGTGAGCACAGCATTTGCATCCTGGGGAAGGGGTGGGGGTTGGGTCTCTGCCTCTCTCTCTCTCCTTGCCCCCACCAACTCCTGCCTCCACTCCAGAGGAGCCTGGCAGATGGAGCTCCAGCCTTTTCAAGAATGGAAAGGAAAAAGACTTTCCGGTCCTGATTGGTCCTGATGCTGCCGCCATGAAGAGGCACTAAAAACCACACCCAGTATCTTCCAGGTTGTGCCCTTGAACTGCTTGAACCTTGAACCTTGAACTTTTTTCAGTTGGCTCAAAGAAGAGCCACAGTGTTCTACCTCCCCAGACCTCAGTCTCCCTTCTCTTCCCACCTCACTCCGCCTACTCAGGACTCTCCCTCTGTCTAGCCTCCTTTCTGAGAACTCTTTGAGACTTAGCCCCTGAGTTTGGGTTTTATGGGGACTTCTTGACACTTCAAGTGTTCCTCATCTTTCCCTCTCTAGGCCTGGCCTTCCTTAGAACCTGCCACATCTCATCTTATTTTTATACCAAAGATAGTCGCTACTTATTTTATTATACCAAATCCCATAACACAATGTTCATAAAGTATATAATATGTGTGCTTTGGGCACATCTCCCCAGGTCCCACCAACCTCACTCTTCTCACTCTCTCCCGTAGTCTCCTGACATCCTAGGCAGTTTGTCTTCCATGTCCATGCCACAAATACATGTATGATTTATCTATAGATGCAAAATCTAGAATGCACACACAAGAGAAAACAAGTATTTGTCTTTCTGAATCTGGCTTAATTCACCTAATATGATTATTTCTAGTTGCATCCATTTTCTTACAAGCGACAAGACTTCTTAATGCTGAAAAGCATTGCTCACTCAGAATACATTTTCCCTGCTCTGTCCTCTGCTGACAGACACTTCAGTTGGTTCCTTAATTCAGCTATTGTGAACAGAGCCACAGTAAACACAACGTGAAGTGAGAATTTCACTTCGGTCTCTTTGTCCTGACTCCACAGGCAGCTCGTGGAGAACAGAGCCTTTACTTTGAACATTCTGACATGGACACAGTTTGTCCCTCATGTCGTCCCAGCATTTTCAGCATTACTTAGCATATGGTGGGCTCTGGTTGAGTTTATAGTTTCTATGGAGTAGAACTAGCCCAAGTTGATTTTGATTCCCCATTTCTTCTCCCTTTCCTCCTTTAGGCCCTTCTGTGAACTTGCTGGACAAAGCAATTCCTGACAGCAAGCCTGGCAAGCACACTTGCCCTCCCTCCTGGAACTCTTTGAGCCTTAGTCCTCCAGGTTTGGGTACACGTAGCAGTTGGTGGATGTTGACCACCCTTTGGATCCAGGCAAGTTTACCCTCAGTATAAAGTAAACCACTGGCTTCCTCAAGGTGGTGTTGTCAGGGAGAATGGATTAGTAGGAACACAGGCAGTGTGGCTCTAGCCACACGGGAAGGACTAAATGGGAAACGAAGGGAAGGAAAGGAAGGGAAGGGAGGGAAGGGAAGGGAAGGGAAGGGAAGGGAAGGGAAGGGAAGGGAAGGGAAGGGAAGGGAAGGGAAGGGAAGGGAAGGGAAGGGAAGAAGGGAAGGGAAGGGAAGGGAAGGAAGGGAAGGGAAGGGAAGGGAAGGGAAGGGAAGGGAAGGGAAGGGAAGGGAAGGGAAGGGAAGGGAAGGGAAGGGAAGGGAAGGGAAGGGAGTATTTAGTAGTCAGGCATAAGCTATTAGAAGGCAGAACCACGAGTCAAAGGAGAGCTGGCCCACCTCAGCCAGTGTGCAGTCTTTTGAATTTCTCTGCCCACCATGTGTCTTTGCAGATCCCAGCTGCTTGTGCACACCCTGCAGCCCTGGTCCCTACAGAAAGTCACCTCTGCAACAAGTGAGCCATGCCCAAGCCCAGCCTGATTTCTACAGAGTCTTCTAGGTTGGACGGATTGGCAGAGCCAGTAAGTTCAGCCATATTTCCCTAAGGGAAGAATGGTAAGAATCAAGGACAATAGAGGGGGACTCCAGCCTCATTACCAACATGGACACTGTAAATAGAATCTATGCGGGTGCAAGGGGCCTCTGGGATACTGCCTGTCCTGGGTCACCCTACCAACCTCATCTTGGATTCCATTCCTCTCCTTACCTCAGCGCTCCAATCATCTCTCTCTCTCTCTCTCTCTCTCTCTCTCTCTCTCTCTCCTCTATGTGTGTTTGTATGTGTGCACACGCATGCATACATGCATGCACATGTGTAAAATTTAAACTATTAATCAATGAGAATCTCTCTTGGAATTTTTCTTCCACCCCAACAAGCCTGAGTCTACTCCACAGCCTCGACTCCTATCTCGTCTCACTGTTTTCAGGCTTCCTGAGACAACACAGGGTACCAACAGTGATGTCCATGACTTACTCTCCAGGTATTCACAGGGCTGGTTTCTGGTCACCTTCAGAACGTAGCTCAAAAGTCTCTCTGTAGAGATGTGTGCTGGCTTCCTAGTCTGCAAACCACCCCTTCCAGCCTACTTACCATCTATCCGAATTCCTGTGACCTTGCTGGGCTTCAAAGTATGGTCCGTGACCTAAGTAGGTTCCATAGAAACTCCTCAGAACTGCTCATGGTCAGTCTTATCCTAGATTAGCCAACTCATAACTTACACTTTAACAGGCTGTCCCAGGTCCTCCCGGTAAGCATGGGAGTCTGGAAAGTGCCTGGCGATGCTCAAAGGACTGCAGTTGGTTATCTGTTTGATTGCTAATCACTTATCTCAAACTCAAACAAAGAGAAAAGCATGAAGACAGAGATTTTGTCTGGCCTGTTTATGATTTTCTTTCTCATGCCTGCCACCATATCTGATGCACGGTAGGTACCAAATACAAATGAATTAATTGATGAGGGGAAAAAAGATGAATGTCAGTTTCCAAAGTTTCTCTAATGACAATGTTCTGTGAGTGTTGGCCATGTCTCTCTATTGTCTTCCTGCCTTCACCAAACAGTTTTCCATGCAAGATAATCTGTGCCGAGCACTGGGAACAGTGATAGGGCATGGACTGGTCACAAAGACAAAGCTCATTCAAAAGAAACAATCCTTACCCAATGTCCAACTGCCTTCTAAAGACATATCCTTATAGGCATAAAACAGTACACCTGTCACCCTTCAGAGAAGCTTCGCTGTGCAACAGACAGCAGTTAACACAGTCACAGCTATTCAAAGA
Source organism: Mastomys natalensis (assembly GCA_021653895.1). Lineage (NCBI taxonomy): Eukaryota > Metazoa > Chordata > Mammalia > Rodentia > Muridae > Mastomys > Mastomys natalensis. Next base: position 297,547 of record JAJTUV010000468.1, read on the forward strand.
GCAGGGGCTGTGGAGTGCTAAGCCCTAAGGATCAGCAAATATCACAAAAGGGGAATATTGCTGCAAAATAGTAATCTTCTAGACATGGTTGGGCTGATGCTCTCAGGAACCCTTAGGAGCTCCAGTGGCCCACACAAGACCTAGACAAGAATAAGGCAGCCAACTGGCTCATAATGCACTACTCCTATCTGGAAATTTATTGGCAGTTGGGAGAGGCAATCAGTTTTTCTTCCAGTGTGTCCATGCTCCAGTCCTATGCTCACACACATATGGGTGGTGCTGATTGGATACAGTAGGTTAGAAGGAAGAGGAGGAGGAGGAGGGAGAGGAGGAGGAGGAGGAGGAGGAGGAGAAAGAGAAAGAAAAGAAAGAAAGAAAGAAAGAAAGAAAGAAAGAAAGAAAAAGAAAGAAAGAAAGAAAGAAAGAGGGGGAGAGAGGAGTGGGGAAGGGAGGGAAAGAGGATAGGGAGGAGGAGGAGGAGGAGGAAGATGGGGAGAAGGAGGATGGGAAGGAGAAGGAAGAGGAGGAAGAAGAGGTGAATTGGGAAGAGGATAAGGAGGAGGGTGAGGAGGGTGAGGATGGGGAGGAGAAAAAGGAGGAAGAGATTGAGGAGGAGGATGGGGAGGAGAAGAAAGTACTATGAGACAATATTGAATGGAGGCATATAGGAGAAGTTGGAGAAGCAATGAGTGAATAAAAGAAAAAAGAAAAAAAAAATCTTAGCCCTGGTCTCATTTTCTGATTATTTCTTCAGTGTCTAACTGCCATCATGATGACAATAAATGGCAGATACATTTTCAGTCCAGACAGTCAAAGTTGTCTCCTTTCTTCTCTCCATAACAAGAAACTTGTGTCCTACCCCAAATCTGACCCTGATGCATTCTGTGTTTCTCTGTAAGTAGCCAGCTTTTATCCACTTCCTGAAAGTGTGGGATCCTGCCCCCACCTGGGGCAGAAAGCACTTCAGTCTGCAGTGTCACAGGCAATGGGCCACCTGAGACCCATGAGTTTCTGCCCTTGCAACCCAAGTGTCCTCACCTGCTCAATTCCCACAGCATGATGGCCCCCTGTGGTCTCCAGAGAACTGTGCTTTGAGTCTAGCTTTAGACCATGATTTCTTGCTTTTCCTTAATTAAGAATCACCCCTGTGGTTTAATTTGCTGTTCTCCTTCCCTCTGAAGAGACTCCTTTACATCCTTACCGACTGAATTTATGTGTAAGAGATTTTACTCCAAGGCATCACATCAAGAGTAAAGAAGTAGAACTGCATGATTACACGAACAAGGGCAGAAGAGACATTTGAGAAACCGTAACACCTACTTATAAGATGAAGCCAAAACCAAAGCCTTGAGCATCGAGAACTCAATGGCTAGGAGTTCTCCCTGCTCTTCTGGAGAACCTGAGTTTGTTTCCAGCATGAAAATCAGGAGATTCATCCCTTGGAATTCTAGCTCTAGAGCATCTACCTGATGCCTTGTCCTGGCCTCCGTGGGCATGCACAGATACTTGGCTTGCCCCATGTGCACCAATGTCTGTGCACACACACACACACACACACTTAACAATTTTTAAACATAAGAATTACAAGGAAATGTAAAAACATCTACAAGTTATAAATATTAAAATTTTAAAATCCATGAAAATCTGATATTGGAAATGCCCACCATCACTAATGTATCGACCAGCCATGTCTTCTAAGTGGTTGTAGCCAAAGCAACAAGGTGAGAAAAATTAATGGAGCCTGAGGATGAGGGAACAATGGGACAGAAACCCCTTTTGGGGCAAATGTTTGGTTATGTGTCTAGAAAATCCACATATACTAGTTCTTAAGTATTCTGTATTAATAACTATGATAAAGTTCGAGGGTATTAAAATGGAAAATAGATTCTGTATATACTACTAACAAGAACCGAAACATGAAAATAACAGAAAAAATACAATATTGGAAGAATGATTAAAAATATATCAAGTTCAGCAAAAAAGCCATGGGGTCTACAGGAAGAGATTTATAAAAATCTAATTAGATGACATAAAATAGATCCTATCAACTGAAAAGTGAAGCTAGGTTCTTCACGAGGGGAACGTAACATAAAAATGTCAAAATTATATGTATGAATGTGTAGAATGTAATGATACTCCTATTAGAGCATGAATAGCATCTTTCTTGTTCTTTGAAAGTGAAATCATCTTCTGTTCATCTGGATCTGAATGCTAACACAGTGGGGCTTTTGCCATGGCTTAGTCAGTTACTCCAGCATCCATGTAAAAGCCCAGGCACAGCAGCACACAGCTACAGCCCCAGATCTGGGGAGGCAGAAACTGGAGGATCCCTAGAGGGCCCTGGCCAGCCAGCCTAGGCAAATCTGTGAGCTCTAGAATCTGTAAAAGACCTACCCCAGGATATAAGGTGGCAAGAATTGAGGCAGACACTTGATATACTCTGGCTTGCACATGGGTGTACACCTGTGCACGTGTATCTGAATGCACAGATGCACACACCCACTGTAGAATATACATGTATCATCTACACACCGCTGCACAAGGAATAACAAATATGCATATGCAGAGATTAGGATATAGCCTTTACTTACCAAACATCAGAATGTACGGCAAAGCCATCTGAAAAAAATCAATGTAATATAATCACTAGAATAGGAAGAGGTTTCCATATGGTTCTCTCAAACATTCTTAGTTTTAGTCATCCCTACCCTAAGTCCCTCTCTGCCCTACCCTCCCATCTTCCTCTCATCTTAAACCTCCCTATTTTCCCCATCTTTTAAGATATTTCTCCCACACACACCCAATGACTCCTTTCTATTTCCCTGGTTTCTACAAGTTCTCCATTGAAACACACAAAGATTCATGCTATTTTGCTATACTGCTTAGCCCAGTTGTTATCAGAGGGGTGGCATCCTGAAACCCATGGGAGCAGATGCAGAGACCCGCAGCACAGTGCTAGTCAGAGTCAAGAGTACCCTGCAGAAGAGGGGGAGAAAGGGTTGTAGAAGCCAGAGGGAATGAAAATACTAGAGAACACAGCCCACAGACTCAACCAAGCAGTGTTTATAGAGGCTCACAGAAACTGAAGTGACAAACATGGACCCTGTATGGTTCTGAGCTAGATCCTCTCCATATACCTTATGGTTGTGTAGCTTGGTATTCTTGTGGGACTCTCAAACAATGGGGGTTGGGGTGTCTTTGACTCTTTGGCTTGAGATCCTGTTCCTTCTACTGGGTTGCTACATCCAGCTATGATATGAGGGTTTGTGCCCAACCTCATTGTTATCTTGTTAGGCCATGTTGAGTAGATATCCCTGGGAGGCCTGCTCTTTTATTTTGAAGGGAAACAGCAGGAGTTGACCTGGGAGAGAGGAGAGGTGGGGAAAGACACTGGAGGAGTGGAGGGAGGGGACTTCAGTCCCGATGCAATGTCTAAGAGAAGTATAATAATCATTATTATATATACATGTGTGTGTGTGTGTGAGAGAGAGAGAGAGGAGAGAGAGAGAGAGAGAGAGAGAGAGAGAGAGAGAGAGAGAGAGAGAAGAGAGAGAATATGAGAGGTTTGTCTTTCTGGTTGTTAATTACTTCAGTATAAGCTTTTTCTGGATCCATCCATTTACCTGCGAATTTCATAATTTCATTTCTCTTTTCAGCCAAATGAAATTCCACTGTGTGTATGTACCACATTTTCATTATCCATCCATCAGCTGATGGGCATCTAGGCCTTTTCCATTTCCTGTCTATTGTGAACAGCAGCAGTGAACATGGATGAGCAAGCTTTCATAGAAAGTCCCTTGGGCATATGCCCAGGACAACAATAGGGGGAAAAAATCAGTGGAAAAGAATAGACCATCCTAAAGTATCTCCAAATAAATGCAAGATTTTAAAACATGGTGGAAGAGGGATCTATAGTCAATGAAAGAAGGAGGGCTTATTTGGTAAATGGCCCTGCACAAATGCCTCTGAATTTAAAGGATATAGTCAATGAATATCAATGAATACAAGGTTAGACTGAAGGAGTGATTCCTGGTGTCCCATTGCACAGGAGGGTGACTTAAGACAAGTCTAAAACCATACCATGTCATGGTTCTAGAAATGACTTAGGGAAAAGACTTTTAATATTCTCACCCCTAGAAATAGCAAATGTTTGAAGTGATTAACAGTCTGGCTAACCTGTCCCAGCATCATACAATGACTAGACTCCATGGCAGGATACATACAACTACCATGTAACAAAAACTACATACAGTGTTAGGATACCATCCCATGTCACATAAAGAGGAAATTCACACAGATTAAGATCTAAATATAGTTAGACCTAAATATAGTTTTAGATATAACACACACACACACACACACACACACACACACACACACACAGAATGTCTGTCTAAGGTTGATAGATGGGAGATGTACATTCTAAGAAGGGAATGTTAATTTCACTGGGAGCATCAACATACATTTCTATAGAAACAAATGCTAACTCCCCTTTGTGTAAACCATAACCATAACTGGTAGCACTGCAGCTAACACTTACACTTCTCAAGTTAACAGAGGAAACAGACTTGGAAAAGCATTTCCCATGCAGATAACAGGTAGTAAATTACTACGCACGCCACACAAAGACCTCTTACAAATTGAGAAATAGAAGCAATCCCATGGCAAAATGAACAAAGGCTACAGACGGGCAATCCGTCAACGAACAAGCCTAATAGACAACAGATACAGGGGAACGGACTGAGATTCACTGGTAATCAGAGAAATGCAAATGAGAGCTAGGAGTTATGCGTTCACACTCACGTCCCGGCAAAAAATTAAAAAGAGAGTTAAGACCCACGGCCAGAGCGGATGATGGAAACGCTCTCTCGCTTATTAATGCAGGAAGGGGAGTTCTTCTTAAAGAGCCATATGGATGCATCTATTAAAATTAAAAACACACACGCTCTCCAACCCAGCAGCTCCGATATTGTGATTCTGTCCTACAAAAAAAAAAAAAAATAAAGAAAAATAAATAAAAGTTTCGGTATCCAAAGATAGATGTTTACGACAGCATTCTTCAAAGAGGAAGAAAACACTGATCCCAGCAAACGCCTATCAGTAGGGAAATATTGATTAAATTATCGTATGTTCACAGCGGGGGTTCGCAGTGTGCTGTGCAACCAAATAAACGACAAATGAGAAGCAGAAAGGCGGTTGAGATGAGAATTATGCAAAGAAGTTTGCATACTATAACACCCATGTTTTAATAAACAAAATGCTTTGAAGGAATTTTATGTGAGGGCTGGCAAGATGGCCCAGGGGATAAGAGCACTTGCTGCCAGGCCAGACAACCGGAGATGGACCCTGCCACCCCACCCTTGGAACTGGTTGGTGGAGAATCAACTACTGCACACAGTTCTCTGTCCTTCCACCTGCTCACGGTGGCATGCACACACCCCTCATACACATACTCAATCCATAAGTGTAATGGAAATGCAAGAAGGAAAAGGAGAGAGGAGAAGAGGAGGAGGAGGAGAGGAGGAGGAGGAGGAAGAGAGATCACACATACAGAAAGAGACACATACAAATATGTAAAATGGAAAATATACAAAGCTATTTAGAAAGGTTTGTGGGATGCTTAGTGTAGAATGGTAGAGCTGATCACTATATAGCTTGAAAAGACGTGACAGAAGTAATTTCAGGCGGGAACCTAAATATTAGGCTAGAACAAGGAAGTAGACTTCAGACATGAAAATGACTTTGGGCTAGGACAGGGAAGTTGGCTCAGATATTTTGGTAATCCTGATAAGCCCTTAAAAACATCGATCATGGGAATGTTCATGGAATTTTGTTTATTGCCTTCCTTGTTCTTCAACTATTTGTGTTTATTGTCTTGCTTGTTCCTTGACTATTTGCATCTATTGTATTGCTAGTCCCTCAACCTAGAACTGACCTTAATACTTGCATGTAATTAAAATGGTATAAAAGCAAAAAGGAGGAGGGGGATGGGATGGGGTTTCTAGGGAGGGGAAATGGGGAAAGGGGATGACATCTGAAATATAAACAAATAAAATATCGAATAATAAAAAGAAAAAAAAAAGAAGAAAGAAAAAGGCATGGCAGAACAAAGCGAGCCCCCAGTCTAAAAGCACTGTCAAGAAAAACATGATGTGACAGACGACTCCAGTTTTTACAAGGTCAGCACTTGAGCTCATTCACTCTTTCACTTCTTCCAGTGCCATCCCTGACATGGTGACAGTCATGGTACAGTCAGCAAAGTCACCAGCAACCGCTACATACACCTAAGCATACAGCCGTTGTGCCTCTTGGTGTAAGGAGATGGGTATAAGTGCTAGAGAGCTGGTTTAGTGTGATGGTTCTCTGTCTGTGACTCACGACGCCTCTGGGGGTCACTCAGATACCTGCGGGAGCAGATATTTACATTATGACTGATGACAGTAGCAAGATTACAGTTATGAAGTAGCAATGAAATAATTTTATGAGATTGCAGGTCACCACGACATGAGGAAATGAATTAAAGTGTTGGAGCATTAGGGAGGTTTAGAACCGGTGGGTTAGTGGCTAAGAGCACTTGCTGCTCCTGTAAAGGACCTTAGTTCTGTCCCCAGTACCCATGTCATTGGGAAGCTCACAGCCTCCTGAAACTCCAGCTCCAAAGGAACCTATGTCTTCTTTTGGCCTCTGTGGGCTCCTACACACACACAGACACACACACACACACACAAATGCATGCATGTATACATACTCATGGGGAGAGAGAGAGAGAGAGAGAGAGAGAGAGAGAGAGAGAGAGAGAGAGAGAGAGAGATCTCATTTCTTTAAGGGGGGGGGATATGAAAGCATGTCGGATGATAGAGGGCATAGGTCAGTTTATCCTCATGCCTGCTGGAAGAATCAGAGAACTCAGTCAGCCACTGACCAGAACTATTCAAAACACTGTGTCCATACTATGTAAAGCTCCTTCCTTGTTGTTATTCCCTTAATAACCTAACAACTCTTTGCATAGTGCTAACACTGTATAGGAGTTGTATGTAACCCAAAGCTGACTTCAAGGTTCATCAAAGGTCAAATGTAAACGCTATACATTAGTATAGGGGACTTGAGAATCCTGAGATTGTGGTACCCAGAGGAGGTCTTGTGGTAGGGACATGTGTGGTTATACCTAGTGGCACACCGCTAGTAAGTCATATTTCATATTATTCAACCAAGAAATATTTAGGGATTTGGTAAGATGGCTTTTGCATCTGGCATTATTGAAAATTAGATATCCAAATCATTAAATAAACTGCACTGCCTGTAAAAGCAACAGATCGACAATGTTTTAACAGTTCCTTATTATCATCTCACTATTAGTACATTTTAGTTTAAGTGTGTGCATGTGAGGGCGGTGTCGGGAGCAACCACAGTAGGCATCAGGTCTCCTGGAGCTGGAGTGACAGGTGGTTGTGAGCTGTCTGACCTGGGAATTGAACCTGGGCCTTCTTCAAGGGCAGCAAGCACTCTTAACTGCTTAGTCATCTGTCCATCTTAATGTTTCTTTACTTTTGCTATTTACAATGCCTAAGGCTTTTTGACAACTGTATCATCTACAAGGCAGAAATAACACCACACATTTCTTCCCAACCTCACGTTCAATGATGTCACTCTGACGTTTGGAATCCGTGGCAGTGGGCGTGTTTACATCACTGATATAGTCAGACATTCCAAGCCAAAGCTTGGTCCATTGCTTGGATGATTATCTGGGTTTAAGGCAGTGATGGAGGGGCTGGAGATACAGCCCAATGGTAGACTGCTTGTCTAGGAGTCGCTATGCCCTGGGTTTGATCCTCAGAACCACGAAAAATGAGACTGCTCACCCATTCCTGTAACCACACCACTCTGGAGGTAGAGGCAGAAAGATCATGAGTGCTATATAGTTTGAGGTTAACCTGCGATACATGAGACTTGGTCTTGAAATAAAACAGGATGAAGAATAATGGAAATTCTACTTAAAAGTTGTATATCAACAGCTAGCATGCTGTGAATAGCACAAACTACTGGCCAATACCCTTGACGTGTCATCTAAAAGGCGTTAGCTAGTTCCACAGAACTAGTGCCTTAGGATGCAGTTGGCGCACGGCGACATTCTGTCTTGTTTTCATTTCCAGTCTTGTCTGAACGTGATAACATTACCTTATGTCTCCATTAATACAAATGAAAATATTAATGAACACTTGTTTGTGACATATGCTGGCTTGTGAATTGCAACCACAGGTTGGCTCAACATAGGAGGTGGGGAGGAGTTAGCAAACGTGTTCTCCCACAGATGAACCGGCTGTGTCCAGAACTTCACAGGGCAGAACGTTTCCATTTTATCACTATTTGCAAATATTTGCTGCAAATTATTTTCGATGTTTAGATGGACGACGCCTCTTATAAGCATATGCAAAGCATATGCATATTTCCCCAGAGAACTGATTGTCAAAGATTACTGGTACACCACTAGCTTATCAATGACCATACTTGTGTATTATCAGAAACATAAACCAAAGGAAAAGGTTAGATAACTCACTGGACACTCATCCAGTAGGTCCTCCCAGGTTCCTGCCATTGCTCAGTTTTCTCCCGGCATCCTTTACATCAGATCAGCCCTCTGGTCCTATCCAGTCCTTCCTCTCAACTGCCACCTCACCCAGAGAGGCTGCTTAGCACATGAATGACCCAATCAACTGGGAAGAGTGTGGCTGTGATGCAAAGGCCCAGAGACCTTATTCACACAGGGAAATACTGGACAGAGCATTCTTTAAAAGCTTGCCTGGTACTGCAGGAGCCAGCAGGAACTGAACCCTTAACTGTTTGTTATTCTGCAGCCAAACTTTTGGGATAGATTCACTTCAACAGAATTCTGGGCTCCTGGGCTATAGATAAAGTAGACCACGTCTGTAGCAACTGTCTCTCTGCTTGCTTTTTAAAACTCTCACTTTTATGGCCTCAAAGTTTAGGCGTATTCACCCTTATAATCCCAGCCCTTGGGAGGATGAGGCAGAGAGACGCTATCAGTTTGACGCCAACCTGGTCTACGTAGTGAGTTGCTAGCCAGGTCTAATGCAGCAAAATCTGTCTCACAAACCCTAAACAAGCAGAAAAACGAACAAATGTTAGAGCACAAATAAAGATATAGTGTCAGAATCTTGACAGGAGTAGGTCCTGGCCCCTGGGTGGGATCTTATCTCTCGCTGATGGGTAAACTAAAAAATTTAACACGAGTGGAAAGCTCATACTGCCCTCTGAGCCTGATGCAGCGGCCAATCTGGAGAGCCGTGACAGGGAGTTCAGATAGGCTGAGAAATACGTTCTTATAGCAAAAAGGAAGAAGCACGCTCATTTTTCCCACTGAGAGCATTCCTCAGCCTAGGGTTGCAGGGTTGCACAGGGTCTGTGAGCACAACCCTTGGATATGAGCCTTGCTACCATGTACCACTGGCTTTGGGCAAGGCAATCAACCTTGGTGGACCTCAATTGACTTATCTATAAAATGAGAGTTATGGAACGCTATACCAATCACTTACTGTGGGGATTCAAAGACTATGTAGACAGGCTGGTTCGGTAGTAGAGACCTGCAAACTCAACCACGAGGGAGGCTGAGGCAGAAGGCTTACAAGTTCAAAGCTAGGCTGGGAAACTTAGTGAGACCATATTCTGAATTAAAAAGTAAAAAAGCAGGCTGAGTACAGCTTTCACCTATTGTGTGGAAGGAGTACCTGACTATTTATAATACCACCAAAAAGCTAGTGGGTCGTGGAAGAAAATTATGTGTGCACAAGGCAAAGCAGCTTTTCCTGTAATCGTCAAATTTGGGAAGCAGGGCTGGAGCGAGCAGCTCAGTGAGATCATATATGTATGGATATGTAACACTCATAAAAGGGACAGTGCACAGCAACAAAAGGGGAATAAGCTGTTGGCATACACCATAACATGGTCTTGTGTTAATATAATTTAGTGGAGAAAAAAAAGCCAATTAAAAAATAACAGTTGCAACAGCTATGTCCTGTGCAGGGTATAGCTACTCTCAGCAGCTGTGGCTACCTATACACAAAGTAGCTAAAAATTCTGGCGTGAATTGGGGAGGGCATCCCAGGACCTATGTCTGAGGATTTGTTAGCATTTGATGGCTTCTGAGGGGCAGGAGAGAGCCACCCTTCTTTAGGAATGTGGCCACAGGTGGTTGACCAATGTCCTATACACCCATACACACATAGACAGGACAAGTTGGACTGGGTAGGTTAAAAAGAAATTAATCATTTATAATATGGCACAGTGTGATTTTTAAATACACGACATTCTAGGAGATATACATCTAGAAAGCAAAATGGAAAGAACGGGGCACCAACTAGAAGCAAGCACAAGGGGAAGCATGCACAAGGTGGCGACGGGGGCTACTGCATGTGTTCGTCACTGCAATAGCAGCAAGAGTTTCATGGCGGCATCTGTATGTCCACTGTTACCAAACTGTACACTACAAAATGCAGGGTTTAATAAATGCCAGAGGTGCCTCATGACACTGATAAAACTGTATGGAATGGTAGAGGCAGAGCTTAGGACTGGCTTCTGATCTGCAGTAAGAGGCTATCAGATAGTGACTGTTACAATAGGGGTGATGGTCAGGATGCTGATGGTGAGGATGTTGATGGGGGCTGTGACAGCATCCCCTCTTCACCCACTGTGGCTGCTGGGGAGGACTGCCCCTTGATTATGTCCCTGGAATATCCACATACCTTTCCCCCATTGCCACTTTGATCATCTAAGGTCAGCATGGTTTTCATCACGACAACCCAAACAGTTGCTCCCTTCTCTGGCAACCACTGCCCTCCATCTGGAAAAAAGCATTAACCAGGTCTCTTCACCGCACAGATGTTTGCGTTATTGCTTCCTAATCTGGACCAGTCTCACTTCTCAGTCTACAAACAGGGGCTCTTAATATGAGTCAGTTGCAGGAGGAAGTGTAAGGAAGGCAGGGAAGTTCATTGCATACTGACTCAACATATCCTTCTTCCATGGCTGTGTCTGGTCTCCTGTGCACAGAATCTTGGAGGGGCGGGGGAGGGGTGTCTCAATAATGTCCACTCCTTTTCCTGAACTCTGCTCAGAACAAGGCATGGAATGAGGGTATGCCAGACACAGTTGCCAATAACCTTTGTTCCCAAGCCGACCTAAAACAATGCCACCTGAGGGGAAAATTAGCTTGATTCATGGTGCTAGGCTTCCAAATTTGACAGATCCATCATTGTGCTAAAGGCAACTGTGAACTGGGGCAGGACCCCAGTGTGAGGGCACAGGAAGTACGTTCCGCGCCCAGAAAAGAATAGAGGAGTATTTGTTCTGTGGCAGCTTGATCCCTGGAGAAAAATAAAGGGGCGGGAAGTTCTGAACAGCTTATGGCAAGCTTCACTCCTTAGTTTGTATGGAGCCTAATTCTTTCTCATCCGTCAGTCCTGTGAATCCAGCAGAGGGCAGACAGGCTGAGGAGCCATGTTAACAGAGCTCCCACGGTGAAGAGAAACACTGAAAGTGGAGAGGAAACATTATATCCAAACTGAACTCCACACCAGACTTTCCTGAGCCTTTGAGTGAGCGCTAGCGGTTGCAAGCTGTCTTCAACCCACTCTCTGAGCACACAGAAAAGCTGAATGAAAGACATCTACAGTTGATCCCACTGACAGCAGCAGGCCCTCAAGGGACAGCCCTCTCTGACACACCTGTCCAAGCTTCTACAGAGTCACAGGCTGACCACACCTCAGCCAGCTCCTTACCACAGTCATGCTAGCCATTGTTTCTGGCTCCGTTCTGAACAAGAGGGAGTCTCCTCCATATCCGCCACTGGTCATATCCACCACACCAGTGGCTGAGGTAAGCTAACCATGCTACCCCTCTGACTTGGATTATGATTTTTTTAACACTCTCAACTACTTCCCCTTCTGAGAGAATTCCCTCAGATTGTTCATGACCTTAAAGTATCTCATGGAAAACAAAAGTTAAAAATGCCTTAAACCAATGATGGCTCAGGAATTCAGAGGTCTGAGCCTCCCTGGGTATGGCAGAAACACAGACCTCCCCTCCCCACAAGGAGTGCCATATGCTCCGTGTCCATGACAGCGCCCTGTGGTCAGCACAAGCCTCAAGTATTTGTCCATATCGATCACTGGCAAGCCAGGATTTCTAAACCTGTGTCTGCACCTCTCTGGTTTGGATTGGGATTCAGGAATTTTATTTCTTTCCGGCTTCAGCTCAGCTTTACCAGAATAGCCAAGGCAAGGGGTTCAGGAACCGGCCTCAACCAGGCAGGCCCACTGCAAGCTTTAACTGGGAGTCTCTGAGCTAATGATAATAACGTTGTCCATCTTGTGAATAAAGCAAGACCATGCGTGCAAATCCCCCTAGGCCTGCCCTGACTCAAAGTAAAACTAAGATGAATATTCGTTCCTGTTAGTACCAAAGTTAAATAGATATATACTGTAATAGGAAGACATAGTCACTGTGTAACACAGGATCCAAGTGTAATTGGAGAATCCATGTCAATCACTGTCCTGATTTCCCTTCTGCTTCTTTAATAAAACACTTTGGCCAACATCATCTCAGGGAAGAAAGGGTTTATTTCACCTCACACTTCTGGAAGGAGGAGAGAGGATTCAAGACAGGAACCTGGACATGGGAACTGAAGCAGGGAGCATGGAGGAATACTGCTACCACACTGCTCTCCAGCTCATATCCAGCTATCTTATTTAAAAGTATCCCATAGGGTTGTCACCACCAGCCTAGGGGAGACACCACCCACAGTGGGCTGAGCTCTCTTTCATCAATTAGCAATTACTAAAATGCCCCCAGACATGCCTACAAGCTAATCTGATGGGAGCAATTCTTCAACTAGGTCCCGTCTTCCCAGGTGTGTCAAGCCGACACAGCCCAGATGAGCCACCACAACTGCTTTCAGAATGACCTCAGAGCTCTGTGCACAAAACCACTACCGTTCAGAAGTTTTAGCAATTTCAACTGCATTTTGGGTGATCAGTCTCGCATGCCCCAGTGCAACTGTGAATTGAGGAATTTCCAGAAGACTTGGGGAGAAAAATCTTTTGTCAGGTTTCAAGGGCGTATCATTTAAGTTCGACCTATCATATTTGGGAACCTCCATTATTTTCCTGAAGGCCACAGTCTCCCTGTCCGCCATTCTGTAGGCAAGTTCTTCCATGGCTAGGGATGGAATTCCTAAGTGACTTCAAATGTAGACCCCAGAGGGATATAACTACTCTCCTCCTTTGATCTTAAGTTGCTACTTACATGTGTGCAAATCTTTCCTTAAGCCTGTAAAGACTCTCTGTCCACCCAGAGAAAATGGATCCTAATAGTAACCATGGCCTGAGCACTGTACAGGCCCTTCATTCTTCTCTGAACATTGCCATGGGGACATTCCTGCTCCTACTTAGCATCAGTGCCTAGTCGTGAGAGCTTTTATAGCAGCCTGATGTGGTGATGCTTTTCAAGGAACCTCCCTTCAGTCCTCATGCCCTCAGCCATGGAACTTGGCAGGGCTCTCTCACTCTGGCTAGGTCACAGCGATCTCCATGACCTCCTGACACTGAGCTCAGCTCTCAGAGTGCTTTGACTAGTAGATGCCAGCAGATACAATGTAATCTCTGCTCCCTCTGCAACTGTTCATGCACGTATCTCTGCTGGGCCTCTGGAGGACAAAAGGTATCACAGTCACTGGATGCAACCATTTTTTGATCGCCTAAAAGCCAGACTGATAGGTGAACAAATAGGAAGCAGATAAGCAGAGCCAATTAGTGAAATGGCCATTGACCCTAGACCTTGAATTTCAACTGACATGAACTTAAAGCTCCCAAACTCCTGGGCTAACCAAATGTTATGGCCAGTAATTCTTCATAGTGACATGGCACAGTCTACAAACCTGCAAGGACTGAGTCCAGAAGGAAGCAGCTGAGAAGCCTTTGCCTGTGCCTACCAACCACTCTTTGATTAAGTCTCAGGTAGGAAAGGAAGTGCTAAGGGACACTCATGGCCTCATCCAAATGGATGACCTGGAGGTCAAGTATTCTATGACTGCAATCCAAGAGGAATCAAAGTTTGATGATTTTCTTGAACATAAAAAAATTATCCAATTCCACAAACAGACACAATTACTAGCCGCGGAGACAATGTTTAACTTGACACCAATTCACTCCAAATGGATGGCTTGTCTCCTCTCTGTCACCCAGTACAATTTTACCATCACAAGCTTGCGTTTGAAATATGAAATCTTGGGAGAATTACAACTTTCTCTGTGGCTTTGATGTTTTTTTTCCCTTTTTGCAGAGAGCTATTTTAAATACCCACACACACCCCCAAACGTGTGTGGGAGTGTCAATCGGCCACATTTAATTGGCCAGATTGCTAGCCTCAGAGATGCGGCGCTCTTCAGAAAACATAGCTGTGATTGTTACTTTGCTCTGTTATTGTGGCTACAGAATGGCAAACCAATCTGTCAGAACTGGAGAAATCCAGCCACTCAATTATCAGTCAGGTTTACATAGCTAAATATCCCCCAAACAGGCTTTGCTTTTGTTTTGTCTTTTCCACTTAGGAGAGGTGGATTTTGAAGGTATTGCTAGCTGGTCATGGTGCATGGCCAGGATCCAAGGTCTCCCTTACTGTTAGTCAGTTTCTTGGGCAAGGGTCAATGCTGTAAAGATAGACTGAGCATCCATCACTTGGCCTAATGTGTTTATCAAACATCTCCTCTATGAGGTGCTACAGAGAAAGAGAGTATGGAAACAAGACATCCCACAACAAAGAAGTCAGTGAGACTGGAGAGAATGCCAGGAACAATTGGAACATCCTCCTGGTCCCCACTGGAGACATTTGTCAATATATCTAGATATTTGATATCTGATAGATTAGGTAATGGCGGAATCCAGTGATCATAGGTGAAGTATACTGTTAAATAATCTATAAGAACATGGCAGCTGCCACAACAGAGGATTATCTGGTCTCAGCCATCAGTTGTGTTTTCTGAAATCCTGAATATTGAACTCATTTCTTTAAGAGTAAAGGCTTCTACCCATTGGTTCTGTCTTAGCCATTCCTGATCTCTGCTTCAGTACAGAGCTGAGCACAGACAGAAAGGTATCCTATAAAAAATGGATGGATGGATGGATGGATGGATGGATGGATGGATAAATTGATGATGGATGGATGGATGGATGATGGATGAGTGGGTTAATGGGATTACAAATGAGTGAATGGGTAGATGGTTGGATGGATGAATAGATAGATAGGTAAGTAGATAGGTATGTGCGTGGATGGATGGATGGATGGATGGATGGATGGATGGATAGATGGATGGATGAATGTATAGATGGATGAGTGGTGACTGGTAGATGAATGGATGGGTGAGTGAGTGAATAGATTGGTGGATGGGTAAGATGAGTGAGTGGATGAGTAGAAAGACAGGTGTATGCATCAGTAGGTAAATGAATACATGAGTGGGTAAGTGTATGGGTGGGTAGATCGGTGGTGAGTGCATCTATAAATTTATAGGTAAAGAGGTGAATGAGTGGTGGGTGGATAGATAAAAAATGAGTGAGCAGGTGGGTGATAGTGGGTACTTTGATGGACTGATGAATGCGAGTAGATGGATATATGGGCGAGTGCACAGCCATGTGAATGAATGGATGGGTAAGTAGGTAGTGAGAGGATGAACAGATGGGTCTGTGGGTGGATAGCTTGGTGTACAATAACTCAATGGGTAGATAGGTATATGAGTGACTGAATGAATGTATAAATGATGATGAGATAGGTATATGAGTGACTGAATGAATATATAAATGGATGGGTGGATGAACGATAGATGGACTGAAGAGTGAGAAAGAGTGGATGATGAATGGATGAAGGGTTCCCACACTAGTAGATGATCCCAATCAATACACACAAAGATGTAAGTCCATCAGGACATCAGAAACTTGTGGTTATAATATTCACTAGTGTTTATGTGGCTCCAATGAAAAGAAATACCTGGTAATGCTGGCACACCTCTAAAGCACTATGCTTAGTGATAAATCTCATGTTTTGTGAGACCCAGTGCTTTCTTAGCCTCTTTCTTAGTTCTTCTTTTAACTCTGATAAGATGCGCCGGGCTCTTTCTGCAAACCTTCCCAGCCCAAAATGAAGATAATCTGTCTTCTTTTATTTCTTAACCACTGGAAATGAGAGTAAATTCGTCATATCTCACATTCTGTAGATTCATTTAGTCAATTATTCTACTTCGGGTCTGAACTCATCCCTCGTAATGTACAATCTGTTTTAGATGTTAATTTTTAATGGTGTGTATTTTGGCTTGTCCTTCAAATGAGTTGAGTAGAAGCACTGGTTTATTTTTATCCCTTTCATCAATGCCAGGGAACAGAATAAATTACTCAGGAATATATTCTCTTGTCTTTGCTTTCCCCTCCCATAAGAGATTATGAAGATGAATGTCCAAGGATTGATCTTCTCTCTAGAAGCCTAGTTGTGCAGACCAGCTGTGAACAGGTACTATGTCGGTGTCATATCAGGAAATACCTTAAGGCCAGCAGGATCCTCTCCTGTCTTTTGGGAAGTAACATTTCAGAGGGACTCTAAACTGCAGTGCTGGCATTTATAGTGTGCATCTAGAAGCTATGGCATAATGATGGATTAGTCATGATTTCAGTCTGCCTTGAAGAGCTTGATGGAGAAAAGACTTGTCTCCTGGTCTTGGAGGTTTCTACCCTCTCACCTGTACATCTGTCCACTCACTCACCCATCCATCCACTCATATACCTACCTACTTACCTTCCCATATATCCATCAATCCATCCATCCATCCACTTATCCCTCACTTACCAATTTACCCATTATATACCCATTCACCCACCCATCAAGGTAGGGAGAATGCAGTGAAACAAAGCAATTCATATCAAATTAGAAAGAAAATAAAGGAAGAGAACAGAGAGGGTACAGGAAAGCCACGCGTGGGGATATGCCCTAGGACCTTCTCTCTCTAAGTATTTTTATCCTCTAAAATGAGATCCAACCCTTTAGTGGCTGTGCCATTTGGGGGAAACACTTCATTCAAACCATGACAGAAGCTGAAAACCAATGACACGTAAAATATGATCCTGAGAACAGAGCCTGGGCCTTAGAACTGGGTGTCCAATTTGTGGCTGGTGGATTACACGTGACCCAGGAGAGCTACGAATGCAACCCAACACAAAAATCATAGACTTACTGTGGTGGGTTGAATATACTTGACCCAGGAAGTGGCACTATTAGGAGGTGAGGCCTTGTTGGAGTGGGTGTGTCACTGTGGGGGCGGGCTTTAAGACCCTCCTCCTAGCTGCCTTAAAACAGTCTGCTCCTAGCTTCCTTTCAATGGAGATATAGAACTCTCAACTCCTTCATCACCATGCCTGCCTGCATGTTGCCATGTTTCCACCATGATGATAATGAACTGAACCTCTGAACCTGTAAGCCAGCCCCAATTAAATGTTGTCCTTTATAAGAGTTGCCTTGGTCATGGTGTCTGTTCACAGCAGTAAAACCCTAACTAAGACATTTAAGACATTGAGTATTTTGTCTGTCTCTCTGTCTTTCTTTCTTTCTTCTTTTCTTTCTTTCTTTTTATTTTGCCTGTAACACAACTGCATGGTTCTGAAGCTTGAACAGTATGGGTGACAACATCATGTCATAGTATCACAACAAAATAAAATGCTGTGTGTCAGATACCCTTGCCTTAGATGAATGTACTTCTCTGATCCTTCTTAAATTTGGATCCTCATTAAAAATCTCCCAAGGGGATCACACATTTGAGGCAACTTTTGAAAGACTCTCCTCCCGAAGACTCAAATGAGTTCGTGTTTTTGCATAACTAGGTCTATCCAGTAAGCTCAGCATTCTGAAATCTGCCCTGGTCCCCGAGCCTGAGTAGTCCTTTTGGAAGCTTACCAAACACCTGTCATCATTCACATGCTGATGAGCAATAAATTGCCAAAGCTAAAGGAGGTAAAAAAAAAGATTCCTTGGTTTGCTCAACAAAACTCCACTGTGACAGGCATTGGTGCTCAGGCAGAGATGCACGCCAACGCGCGGCAGATGCAGTCATTGCTTTTATAGTTGCTCACTGTCCACTGCAGGAGAGAGCTAGAGGTTCTTTGGATTTGGGTCTCCCTTATTGCCTGTAATTCCTTAGGACCCAGAGAGAGAGCAGAATTCTTCAACTATGTAATCTCAGTCTTTTCTCCTTTTGGATGTATTTTGCGTGATCTAATTCTTCTACACGTATTCTGGTATTAACTTTGAAAAGGCCCAAGTAAGAACTCTGCAGCAGTGGTAGTTGTCAGCAGCCATTCATGAGGTCACTGTCAATCAAGGACAGGGTTCTCAGATATGTTCCCATTCCCTTGTATTTTTTTTAATGCACGTGGCCTCTTGTTACACATGGATACAGGAGTTCCGAACCTCACATTGAAGGCATGCCCACTCTGACTAAATCTGACTCTTCCATTAAAGGATAGAAAATTTTCACTCATATCTAACTAGCTAGAATCCTCAGCTGTGGTTCCCTCCAGTTGGGAGGTGGTGTAAAGGAGGGGAGACTGTCAAACCGTTCACCTGGAATACATCACCAAGGAAGCATCAGAATTCTGGACGACTTCCACACAGACTACATACTACTAGACTAAGCACTTTCTAGAATCCCGTGTTGGGAAACCTGCAGGCACCTGGCACACTCCCCATCTTAATCATCAGGAAGTGTTGTGGTTTCTACATTATGAGATAAACTTAATTACGGACATGGAAACCAGCAGAGAGAGGAACTGACTAGCCCAAGGTCCAAGCCTCTTGACTCTGTCACTGAGCATAAGTGTGTGCAGTAAAACTCACTGAGTCGTGTGCACATAAACTACACTACACACTGGTGGCAAAGGGGGAGGAGTCGTGAAAGTGTCAAGGAAGCTGGGGGTGGTTGGTTCGAGTTTATAAGACCTTGGGCTGGGGGAGAAGAAATAAGTGGGACACTGGCCAGGGAGAGCACCAGTTTCCAAGAGAAGATTGGAGGTATCTAAGGGAAGATACCTGAGGATGCCCTGTGGACTCCAGGGTTGCAGCAAACACACACACACACACACACACACACACACACACCACCACCACCACCACACAACAACAATAACAACAGCACCCCACTCTGTGAAATAGTCTATCCCATAGACTCATTTCCAAAGCAAGTAAACTCTGCTTTCTAGAATTCAGAGGTACCCCTAGAAAGGACTCAGTCACCTTCAGGAACCAACACTGTGTCCCATATCTGAGCTGAAGCTGTAGAAAAGGAATATTCCATTTTTATATTTCGATCATTAGCCAGACATGAGAGAGGTCCAAGATGTTTGTGAATTCAAGAGATTCTTTCCCCCTATTTTTTGGCTTGATTTTTGTTGTGCTGTTGTTGATTTTTGTTTTGGTTGGGTTTTCTTTTCTTTTTTTTGAAGGTGAAGCTAGGGAGAAGAGAGTCTGTGTGGGCTGTGTGAGCCTAGAAGATACAGTGAGGGACAAAAGGAAACCAGTAGGAAAGGTTTATTGTACGGTGTGGTCCTGCAGGTGCCACCGTGGGCCTGTCCCAGATGAACAGTGCTTCCCCCAAGGTGCCCACATCTGAATCTCTCTAAACCTGTGTCTAGTCACATGACAAGTATGACTAAGCACCTGGAGATGGGGACAGTGCCACTAGCCAATCCAGTGACTGGTAGCATCACAGAGAGCCTATAAAGGGGAGACAGAGAGAGATGAGGAGATAAAACAATCCACAAAAGGCAAGAGGCTGTAAGAAAAGGAATATCTCGAACAGTGGTTCTCAACCTGTGTGTTGCAACCACATTGGGAGTTGCATGTCAGGTATTCTGCATATCAGATATTTATATTACAATTTATAACCATAGAAAATTACAGTTATAAAGTAGCAACAAAATAATTTTGTGGTTGGGTATCACCACAACATGAGGAACTGTGTTAAAGGCCACAGCATGGGAAGGTTTGGAAACTATACAAGGCCATAAAATGGATTTCTCCCCTCAATTGTGAGCCATCATCCTATTCTCTCAGGAAACAACTCCCCTTCCAAATCCAGCTGGGCCCTTGAGTGGTCTGGCTCTCCCTCATACTTATTTCAGAAGAAGTCATGGCCTGGGATTGGCTCTACGAAGAACAGAATTCCCTATCTATCCAGTTCGTCCATGATCAGACACTGCCAAGCCTGGTCAGTCATTACACTATATCTCTTGGCCATGATGATTGGTTTAGAGCAGATAATGTGACTGTATCTAGCCAGTTTATGATGGGTTAGGGTGTGGCCTTGGAGGAGGTGTGTCACAGGAAGGGTGGGAAGCTTCCAAAGCCCACACCAGGCTCAGTCCCCTTCTCTGCCTCCAACTTTTGGTTAAGATGTTGGCTTTCAGCTACTGCCCACTACCATGCCTGCCTGCCTGGCACCAAACGTCCACCATGATAATTCTCTGAAACTTAAGCAAGCCCCTCAGTCAAATGCTGTTTTCTGTAAGTTGTGTTTTGTAGGTTTTCTTTGCCCTGGTATCTCTTTATAGCAATAGAATCTAAGACAGTGTGTAAGTGCCTATGTGTGCGGGTGTACGTGTGCACGCGCACACGTTTAAGTACCTGAGAATGTGCACATGAAAACCCAAGACAACATCAGTGTCTCTCCTCAGGCATTGACTCCATCATTCTTTGATTTCTTTTTTCCTTTTTTGTTAAGACTTCTCGGTGGTCTGGAACTTTCCAAGTAGGATAAGCTGGCTTGTTAGCAAGCCCCAGGGTTCCTCCTGTCTCTAATCCTTAACACTGAGATAACAAGCAGGTGACATCACGCTGGGCTTTTCCACATGGGTACTAGTTATCAAACACAGGGCTCCTGCTTGCAAGGCAATTGCCACAGTGGCCCTGCTCCCACCCTGCTGCCCACCTTCCTGGTGTCTTGGATACTTCTGGAGGTGCCAGTTGTCAGGGAAATCAACAGCACAGAAGAGGGTGAGGAATGGTTGGGGTTCTCTGAAGATTATCGGTACCACAGTGGACCCAGTTGTGCCTGGCCCATTGTGCCATTACTAAGGATGCTGAACGCCCCTCCTACAGCCCGGCCCCACCCGGTCCATTTGGGATGTTTTCTCCTGCACAGATCCTCCTCTAGGATAGGAAAGTGTTGTAAAATCATTTCTTGGGTGTAAGAGAGCTACTTGCACTGCCCAGCCTCAGGTACACTATACCAGATGCACATAGCTAATCTGGCCTCCCCAGAAGAAAAAAAATTGCAACTATTGTAGAGATAGGGTAGGTCAGCAGAATTGAACATACAATCTTGCCCAAAATGAAGGCATCTTACCGTGGCTCCTGTGGCCAGGACACGAAGCCCCTCTCTGGAGTAGAGAGAAAGGCTGTTTCCAAAGCAGGAAATGTAACACAGAGAGGCCCTGGAGCTCCATTGCTTTGAAGGGTCTGTCAGTGTTTTCATTACAGCCCATTTTCCTCGGCGATTCGTCTTCGTTCAGGAAGCTGGAATGACAGCCAGGGCTCGACACCCACAAGCCTAGTCCCTGAATAGCGCTGAGAGTTTAATGGAGTTGGAATTGTTCGGCCGCCATTCCATGTTGGAGACTTGCAAACTGTGAATTAGATCCAAGTTTGGGACTCCTGACATTTTTTTTTTCTAGCAGTTCTCATTCTGAGCATTCTCAGTGGCTCCCCTGCAAATGCTACTGTCCTGACAGGGTGCTCTATGAAAAGCAGGAGACACACTCCTTGGATTCTTGGGATGGGGGTGGGGATTGTGGGGTGAGAGATTTATGGTCAAGACCCATGAATAATGTTCACATGTCCTATCAGTTAGAAAATATGTCTTCTGAGCTGCATAACGTTTAGAAATTGCCCCTATCTTCTGAGCATGGTCCTCACATGACCCCTGTGTCCGAGCTTCAGATACAGGTGCTGTGTGCTCCTGAGGGCACATGTGACATGATTTGTAGTATCTTGAGCTCTCTCTCTACCCAGGAAATGGAAACAGTCCCAGAGGCATGTCACTGGAAAGCCAAAGGGAAGACATCACACTCAGAAAGAACACCCGAAATCAACTTACCAGTTGGCTGCTATATAAACTCTGTGTATGTGGGGGGGGGGGGGGAGGAGGGAGGGAGGGAGGGAGAGGGCAGAGGGGGAAGGGAGAGAGGGACGAAAGAGGGAGAGAGGGAGGGAGGGAAAGAGAGGGGGGAAGGTGTTTTTCCAAGTGATTCCACTAGATTGCTTAGCCAACAGGCTTTATCAGTAGTCCACACTTTGATTGGGCAGTGGCAAGCTGAACTCAGGCCCTCATGCTTGTGTAGCATTCATGTTATTGGCTGAGCCATCTCCCTAGCCCTCCTGTGTCCTTTTATTGAGACCCTCAAGTAACATTGAACTGCCTGGATACTCCATGGCCACCTCAATCTCAAGTCGTAACTTAGTTGCATCTCCCAAGAGAACTATGCTGCACAAAGTAACATATTCACAGTTCCAGAGATTGGACTGTGGACATTGTGGGTCTCTCACTCAGCCTGCTACATGCCCCACCCACCCCAGTTACTCATGTGGTTCTTCTCTGAGGTGGTCTCTGAAGGTGGCAGGCAAACATTTTAAGGGTGCCTTTTAGTCTCACAGCCAAGGACACAGACCCCTCCTGAAAACAAGACTCGGGAGCAAAGCTATCACATATCCATCCCTTAGAAGCCCGTGTCTGCCCTGGCTCAGAGCCTCCTTCAGTCCCTCTGCTGGGACTCCTACATAACCAGATAGCTTTTGTCTTCCTTTCCCATGAATCCTAACGTTCTGATTTTATATTTATGACCAACTGTTTCAAATACCTCTTGAGTGTCTGACCACAGCTCAATTGCCCATTATTGCTCTAATCACTGGTCTCTTTGTATTCGGAGAGCAGGCAGACCAGGAAACAGGAGCCTGCTCTCAGCACTGAGCATTTGCGTTTCGGGGTGGGGGGCCGGGGGGGGGACGTCTCCCCTGTCTGTAAACGTGTGACATGGAAGCATATTCCTATCCATCTGCAGCGGGGCCAGATTTCAGGTAACTGTGAACAACACAAGCCGTTAAAACTGCAGAGGGGCCGCTACCTCCCACACACATGGACTCCCAGTTAGCTGTGCTACTGGCAGAAGATCCTCTGAGGCCTCTGCCGACTCCTGAACCTGGAGACATCCAAGGTCAAGAGGATGTGGAGAGAGAAAGTCTCTGCCTAAAAAGCCAAGTCACAAGTCAGTCTTATTCTGCTCAGGCTCTGAATAGCCTTGTCCAGGTTGTGCATGTACAAGACAGGTGAAGAAAATCACTCTCTCTATCAGAGCAGACACTTCTTGTCATCAGGACAAAGGCTACCGTGTCACCCCATCCCTTATGTTTCTGGGGTAGAGGGACTATCAATATCGATATGTCCATCCCCTTTGTTTAGGGGGTATGAGCCACACAGGCTGTGTGGCAAGTTGTTGTCAAGGCCACAGAATCCTCCTCCATTACCCCCAGCCCCAACCCCAACTTCCTTCCATCCATCTTCCTTCTTATCATAACCCTTCTCTTTCTTCCTTTCTCCATTTATTCCTCTTCTCACCAATCTCTAGGCTTTCAGGTTGGGAACACAGAATGGGGGCTGGCCATCTTGCCATCTGCTCAGAAGTGGACCCACCTGGATCCAGCCTTGCCTGCAGGCAGCCCTTTAGGCTTCTGAGTTACATGAGCCATATGAGCTCTCTTTCAATGTAAGTCATGTGACTATGCTCTACTGGGGATGCTGAAGGGTTCTCTCCATCCAGAGGCTTGTCAGCAGCTTCAAACTCCAGTACTCCAAGGGAAATGCAGCCCCTCTATGCGCTGCTGCCATAGGTCCTAACTGCAGTCTCTCCCATGCCTGACTCCTTGTTCCCTGCATATCTTTGAAGCTTCTGTCTCTAAAGTCTCTCACTTCTCTCTCTGCTCCCTTTGTTCTGGTTGGGTAGCTCTCCTTATAGGCAGGCAGCAATTCCTGTGTCCATACAAACATATCGTGCCTCTCCCCAAATACTAACTCATTCAGATCCAGTTATGCAAGGCCCTGTTTTTCTTGTTTGAGCGCCACAACGGGATTATAGTAGACATAAGCTTGGATTTTACTATCAGACCAGACCAAGCCAGGCTGTGTGATTTTGAGAAGGTTGCTAAGCCTCTCTGTCTCAAAGGCCTCATATGTCAAATGGAGAGAACAGTATCAACTTTGTGGGGAGTGTGGGGAGAAATAAATGATTTACTAATGTTAAATATGAAGCAAAGAGACGGAAGCTGTGGGGGTATCTAAAGACCAGTTCACCAGGTGATTCTGCACACCTGCCGGGGAGTCACTTAGGAACTAACACACACACTCACACACACACACATACACACACTCACACACACATACACTACACACACACACTCACACACACACACACTCACACACACACACTCACACACACACACACACACACACACACACACACATCAAACACACACACACACACACTCACACACACACACACACTCACACACACACACACTCACACACACCAGAAGAGAGACGAGAGAGAGAGAGAGAGAGAGAGAGGAGAGAGAGAGAGAGAGAGGAAGAAGAAGAGAGGGGAGGAGGAGGAAGAAAAGGGAAAAGAAGAGGGAGAGGAGAAAGGAGGGAGAGAGGAAAGGAAGGAGAGGAGATAAGGCTCAATGTCAGTCATGTATAATTCAACAAACCAGATTTGGAGAAGAAGAAGAAGAAGAAGAAGAAGAAGAAGAAGAAGAAGAAGAGAGGAGGAGGGGAGGAGGAGAGAGGGGGAGGAGGAGGAGGGAGGAGGAAGAAAGAAGAAGAAGAAGAAGAAGAAGAAGAGAAGAAGAAGAAGAAGAGAGGAGGAGGAGGGGAGAGAGGAGAGAGGAAAGGAAGGAAAGGAAAGGAAGGAGGGAGGGAGATGAGGCTCAGATGTCAGTCAATAGATTAATTCAACAAATTCAAATTTGTACTTCCTGAACAAGACAGCTGCAGACAAGATGGGGCCCCTGATCTCAAGAACCTTGCATCCAGAAGGGGAGTCAGCAGATATGAAATTTTCCCTGCCATACAGATATCTGCCCTGCCACAGCCCCTTGCAAGAGCTCCTAGGAGCCATTGTTATCAAAATTCTGGGGATGGAGATGTTGTTAAAAGTAATGAGAGCACTGAAGGCCTAAAATAAGCAATAGGCCTGACATACATACATGCTAACACAAAGTCTCGGGTCTCTGTGGAAAAACACTGAAACAGATGGCTATAAGCTGTTGTAAACAGACAGTTTTTGTGGAAATTTACCAGCCTGAGTAGTCATGACCTTGTAAATAGGTAGCCTCGGCTGATAGTACCAACTTAGATAAGGACAAGTGAATCATAGGAAGAGTCATAGTGACCTGTCCCCTGAACTTTCACCCAGCCAATACCCTGTTCTGAAAGATATCTGTACTCCCCCTGGTCACCTATGCTCCTGTGTCATCCCCTTCCCCATGTCCTGCCTTTTTGTGTATATAACCCCTGTATGAAAAAGTAAAAATGGTGGTTTGATAAAAAAAAAAAATTAAAAAAATTGTAATGAGAGAAGTGGACAAGATTGGGAGGCCACTTCATCTCCACCCTCACTGCCTGAGGACTACTTAGAATCCTTCTTGTACCTTTGCCCCAGTGGGGAGCTCCTAACCTGAAGCCCAAGGGTGACCTCTGGTACTGATACCACATTGGAGGCTGAGAACAGCTTTCCAGAGAACCAGTTGTTCTGACAGCCTGTCAAGGTTCTTCATCAGGCTGGGCTATGCCCTCAAGGTCTCCTGAGCTCTGACAATACCCTCTGGACAGGGATGGCTAGACCCTACTCACCATAGCACTTCCTGTTCTGTGGCCTGTAGAGTTTTGGGGGAAGGTATCTGAAGCAGATATTCTGGGTCCAGGCTCCAGGAAAGGCAGACAACCTTAGGAACCTTCTTGGGGTTGGCAGAGTGGTGATTCTAACACAAGTGTGCACGACACACTGATCACATCAACATCATAGCCACATTGTTCTTTGTGGTAGGGAGCAGCTTGATACAAATGTTAAGAAAAGCATCCTGTTATCCTACCCATAAGATGCCATTGTCACACTCCCCTCCCCCATTATGATGGCTCATCACCTATCTTTATCAGTCAGCATGATAAAACTATTCATGAGGAAGAAGACTAGTCTCACACCAGAACTTCTTGGTGAGAAATCCAATGCTGGGAGACTTGGGGTAAATCCAGAGAATTCTAATGTACATCCGAAGAATGAGGACAAGCTCTGGTCAAATGACAGGAGGCAGGCTCTACTGAGAAGCCATAGTCTTACCAGTGACTCAGTGTGACTCCGAAGACAAAGGGATACATCACTGCATATGTATTATTAAATATTAATTGTCCTGATAGTGGTTTTACTCATTACTCCCATACTTTACATTCCCGAATGAAAGACACACACAGCCTTTATATTCTGATATGTTAAAAAGAGCAACAGCTGGGCCACTTCCTAATCTCCACATGGTTAATCCACCTCCCACCGATAATCCACTTACTAAATTCTGTATTCTACCTTGGCTGCTCTGGACCCAGAGGGCTGCCCAACTGGGTTGCACTCTCCTGGCTCCTTCACATGCTGACTATGCCTCCCTGTCTTCCACTCAGGCATGGTGTCTCTCCTCTCCTTCTCCTAGCAAGGCATCTCTCCTCCTCTTCTTCCTCTCTCAATCCCAAGCCTGGGGATCCTAAAAGTCCCACCTCTGTCTGCCCTGCCCAACCATTGGCCACCGGCATCTTTATTCACCAATCAGAATCAACTAGGGACAGGGTCCCTCAGTGCCTTACATGTGGATATGTGGACTTTCTATTGCAAATAATTTCGGGGACACAAAATGACATAAGAATACAAGCAGCATTAGGCCAAACCCACTACACTCACGCCTCAAATGGAGCTTCCAGTGACACCCAGAGTATCTGATTACAAAAATGTGTGTGGTTTCAAGCCAAGCTCCTGACATTCCTTAGCTACAGGCCTTGGCTCTGGCAAATGAGAAAGTTGGACTGATCTGGGAAAGGTATCTCTTCCTCACCCCTCTCCCCATTACCTGGCCTGTGACAGACATTACTCATCAATCACTGCACACTTCCTTCTGGCAAAGCTTTCAACTACTCCTTCATACATTTCTGGAAACTAATGTGGCCCCAGTAACTGATTGCTGTCATCATATGGCAGAATTGTTCATAATACCAGCCTTTCAGTAGCAATTTTCAATCTGTTTTCTGAAGTTTCCAGAGAGCCTTCCCAGGGCCTCTCTGGAGAAAAGAGAATAAGGCAGGTAAGTCCTCAGCCTCTGAAACCCCACTTCTCCCAGAGTTTTTATCTGCTTCCCATGACAGGTTTCCCATCCCATTCTACTGGGGCAGAGACATCCCTTGGCTAGCAAGACACAATCTCTGTGAGGGAGAGAGGAAGGCTTTAATAAAGTACTACAGGCCGAGTGGCTTAAATATCAGGAAAGCATCCCATCAATTCTAGAAGCTGGAAGGGTGGGATCAAGTCTGCGCAGGCCTGGCTCCTTCTTTTCACACATGGCCCTGCTTAGCATCCACAATCAGACAAGACTGAATGCATCCATGATGGCAGTTACATAGGGCTAGCTTCTTCTGGGTTGTGAAGGATGATCCATACCAGGGTCCTCTTCTATCCTCTTGAATTGCTGGCCTCTGTGTCTGATGAGAGCATCAACACACATTTGTTTACTATCCTTCCTTGTTCACAGATGGAGATCCAACTTTACCCTCCTATAAGGAAGACAGTTCCATTGGATGATGGCCATTAAGGTCTTCATCTTGACTTCCATCTTTTAAGACCGTGTCTGTGATATCATCACATTTTATAATGGGACTAAGAGTGCAACAGGTAAATTGAGTAGGAGGCAACAAGCTAGTCTTTAACACTAGTTTCTAGATATTAACCTAAAGAACGTTAACCCAAGTCTACAATGTCACGTAAAATCACGTCAATCAGATGCAAATGAAGTTCAATTGGAGACAACATGTCTCTTCATCTGTGAACCTTTGAACAAACCAGACTAGTTATCTCCTTCTAAAATACAGTGTCAGGCAGGTGTAGGAGAGACACTCTTGACTTGACAAGGGTCAGCTTTCCTTCCTATAGTCTGGAAACCCTGATATGTTTCTTCACCAGGCCTCCAGGTAGCTGAGTCCCTAATGAAGAATCTCAACCTTACTTGCTGTACCCTCCAAATGACCCTATCAGAAACCCAAGTTCATGGGTCAGTTTCTCCATGACTAGATAGGGGTTAACACTTCCCTGATGACAACAGATATCGTGACAGTCCATCATGTGCCAATCACAAAGCATAGAGCGCAGTCCTTAAAACTGTAGCAGCTAGTTTCTCTTCTCTCCCCTTCCCGTCTTAGTTGGTAAAAGGAAAACAGCTCAATTATTCATGATTTTGTGTTTCTGGCTACATGAAGAGTCACTGTCTGATGCAATATTCCCACTGTATAATATAGGTTCAGTTGGTACTGTCCCTAGGAGTTGTTACATGTGTGCTGGTCTCCTCACAGATCCGATGGCTCTGGCACTCACTGTCTTAACAGTGTGAGGCCAAAAGTCCTTGAAGATCATTGACTTTCAATAGCATGGAACTTAAGAGCCTATTGCCCCACTTGGATGACACACTTTGGATTTTAATCAGCCTTAACGTGTGGATTGTATACATTATTCAAGACTTCCGTGAGCCCCGGATAGACCTTCCTATTGACAAATACCCTGCAAGAAGCTTGGGCAGTCTCCGAGAAGCCATGGGGCCCTGTTGGTATGCATGGCAGCAGCTCCCCGGAGAACTGAAGTCAACACCTATTTGTGCTCCAGCCAGATCTTTGGAAATTGCACATTTTCTGTTCTTAAGAAAACTCCGTATGTCGTTCCCCGTGTTTCAGCCTTAATATCAGCTACAGTGTAAATGCCTACTCCTACAGGAAGTGTATGGCATGTGAGGAAAACGCTCTAGGAAGCTGTTGGGAAATGACTCTAGGAGCCCTTGCTCTTATCCTATAGGGACCATAGTCCATCCTGTGGCAATGAAAGTCTAGCAAGCTTTAATGGGCACATGATTCTCAAGCATCCTGCCCCCCTACCCCGACAACACACACTCCCAGGTCTCCATCTACAAGGTACTTTGGCTATCAGAAACGTGTGCCCATAGTCCAATTTATTGTATCTGCCTACCAAGGGCTAACTCACACAGCACGAGGGAGTGGTATTCAGAGTATAGATTGTAGCAGGCTTTAGGAGTTGCAAATTCCATTCCTTACATCAGTAGTGACTTAGAAAATTTCTTCCCTCAGCCTCACTTTCTTTACTTAAATGGATGACAGCTCACCACCCCTTCACTTATTTGTATATCAAATGTGCTCCTGAGTAAGGCGTTTTGCGTGTAGTATGGGACATGCCCAGTACATACAGATGTTCCTAAGCCTAAGGCATCTTATGGAACTGCCTCTGTGTCCTTGGACAGCAATTTCTATAATTATAGCAATTTCTCACGAGCATGGAAAATGAACGTTTAAGTCGTAACAATAACAATAACAACAAAGATGAAAGGGTAAGAATGGATGGTTCTGAGCCTTACACTAAGCCCTCTGTAAATCTCCTTTCATGTAAAGCTTCCCAAGAAATTATGGAGCACTGCATCTCCATTTCACAGATGGAGCATTGAGGCTCAGAGGGGTCAAGGAGCATGTGCCAAGCCACAAAGCTTAAGAGTTTAATATGAACCCAGTCCTGCCTGGTATCAGAATTCATGAATTGGACCTGTAAGATGACCTAGCAGGCACAAGTATCTTCTGCCAAACATGACAGGCCATGTTTGATTTCTGGGATCCACACAGTGGAAGGGGAGCTGACTCTGGAATTCCTGAATCATGCTATACAACTGTATAGGTTCTTATTTAACTTCTTGGTGCCTCAGCTGGACTGGTAACAATTTCTAATTCAGAAGTGACAGTGAGAATCAAACTGGGCATTGTGTTGGTAGATGATGTTTGGGCTTATAGAGATCTGGCTAGGACTCTGGATGTGTGCTATAAGCCTTCCTGTACAAGTCTTCCATGTGCCACAGGGGACACTGTCACCCTGCAGCTGAGAAGCTCACAATTCTGTGGGAAGGAGTTCTCCCCACAGAGGAGAAGACAGAAGAGTCCATCTGGGCCAGCTAGCAAGCCTTACTCCCAAGCAATGGGTTCTCTTGATGATCCAGGAGAGATGTAGGTACAAGATGGACCCACAGATGCCTGACTGGTGTTCCAGAGATTTCATCATTGGAAGTCAGCATCTGTGGGACTCAAAGGATCTTGGCATGGGCAGTGCTGTGTATGTGTTTTTCCTGTGGTGGGCATAATCACTGCAATCTTGAATTAGGACAGCCTGATGCTGATCCACAGGAAATCTCAGGAGATCCGGTCAGTAAAAATCCCCTTTTTTAGCATACATCAAGGGCTCACAGGTTCAAATAATGTATGGGGTTCACAAGACTTCCAAAATCTTCAGAGGACTCCTTCTTTTCCCAAAGTTATGTAGAAGGGAGGAATTTGATCTAAAGGTGACAGTCCTTGTTAGTGGAGCTTCTCATTAGCTGCCCAGGGAACTTCGTGATGCAGGGTTTATGAAGTATCCATGCTGTGGGTGGGACTCTTCAGCTGCTTTGAGTCACTCGTGTGCTTGAAAATAACCCCAATAAATATACTGGTTCACCAAGCTGGACTTGATGGGAGCCTCTCTCTGGTCTGTCAGGCCCTGTCTGTGTAGGAGGAATAGACATTTCTTTATATAGCCTCGGGAAAGTCATGCAACTCGATGAGTATCTAAGATTTCCTGGTGTGCCCCAACGTGATCTTAGCATCCTTATGAAGGAGACAGAGGACTAAAAGAGAAAAGGAGATGTGAAGGTGTCACAGGGGTGAGAGAGAAAAAGAGGGAGTTACTACATATCCTGCTTTAAGGATGGAAGATAGGTCTCTGGGACACCTTTAGGAGAAGTGGCTTGGTGCGTAAAATGTTCACCGGGTAAATATGGGGACTGATGTCTGGAATCTCACAACCCACATGAATGCCACAAAGGCATGGTGGCCCTAATGTCAGTGCTTGGAGGTAAAAAAGAAGATCCTCAGATAAATGGGCTAGCTAGACTAAGCAAACCAGTGACTCTTGGGTTCCAGTGAGAGATAGAAGTGTAGAGAGCAATCTAGAAAGATACCTGGTATCAATCTCTGGCCTACATATACATACATATACACCTACACACACACACATGCATCCATGCATACGCATATATATTTGTTGTGTGTGTGTGTGTTGTGTGTTATATATATATATATATATATATATATATATTATGGATATAATATATACATACATATACACATACACATATACATATATATGGAACACTTGTTGACTGACCCGAGTGGACCAGGTCATTACATACATATATATACACCTATACACACATGCATCCATGCATATGCATATATACACATACATACCACACTGATAACACATACAACCACACATCACCCATACATATCACATACATAAATGCATACTCCACATTTTTATAGACCCCTCCCCCACACACAAGTATGTTGCCTGTAGCTTTTAACTACTCCTCCTATGCCTGGGATGGCTGTGCTACTGGCCCCTTCCAGCTTCCTTGAATCCACAGATAAAAGACACACACGAGTTGTTCATTTCCAACTTGGCTTTGCACACAATTGCTGGGCACTCTGCCTCCCATCTGGAAAATGTGTCCTTAGCATCACTCTTAGATCTGCTCCTCCCACCCGCCCCAACTTTAGCTGGTCAGTTGAATCTAGTCCCTGCTAAACATCTCTGACTACCTCCTATGGTTCTTCCCATGGTTTTTCTCTCTCCAAAGCATGGCGAACTCCCCCTCTCCTTCCTTGAGTCTCCATTTTCCTCCAGGGACCCGGAAGTCCCACTTGTACCTTTTGTTCAGCAATTGGCCCATGGCTTTCTTTACTGACAGATCAAGAATCAATTAGGGAACAAGACCTTAGCATCAGAACTGCCCCTACACACATGAATTCATGCATACACACATACACAATCACATGCACCCATGTATAAACACATACAGGAATGCAAACCATATATATGTGTCACGTACACACACAAAAATGATTTGGAAAGACAAGGAAATAGATGTCCCCCTAGCACCTGCAAAAGGAATACAATCCCGCCCTCTATTATAAAAAGCCAACCCACTGTAAGAGAGTAAGTGTATCGCTTAAGCTATCGAGTCTGTGGTGACTCCTGACAGCACCCACATAAACTCATGCACACTGTATTCCTCAAACATACTTTGAAACTAGATCCAGCTCACACATAGAAAGAGGAAGACAAAGAACTTTCTATGTGACACCATTGTGAGAGGTTGTACAGCTGGGCTTTAACACGGATTCTGTTTTGTTGAGATCTTGTTGTTAAATATTCAGAAGGGAAAGAGACTTGGCCCCATTCAGAAAAGAATGCCAGCATTTTGTATCTGTGGAAAGGCAGCCTGTAAAACAGGATGCCATGAAGTCTCTTTGTAAAATGTGAAGTGACAGACATATGGGCTGGATTATTATTATCAATATGAATTTTTTAAAAACGTAGGAGAGAGTCCCCAGAGTGTCACTCCGTAGGCTGTTCTGTCATCCACCCCCATCTTCAGGAGCAGAAAGAGCAAGGGGCAACTGGCAGCCGAGGCAGAGAAGAGACGACCTAGCCTTTTTTCAGAACTGAGAGAGGCTGGGACCATCTCAAAGCTGGTCACATCGGACGATGAAGCGTGAATCGCAGAACAAATGTGAATGGAAAAAAAAAAACTGCAAAATAAGCCTCGAGACGGAATGCTAATAGGCAGGCAAATAAGGGGAGATGAGCATGTGAATATTCATGAGTCTAATCAGGAGCTGTGGATGAATGCAGAAATGGTCCTGATGGTGACGGTGACGTGCTCTATGGAGAGGAGAACCCTGCCTGAGAAGGTACAAAGAAATGTGAACCAGACCTAGTCCACTGGTCAGGCCTCCTGGGACATCGACTTGGGTCCTGTAATCTAGTTTCTTTCTTATCTGCCACTCATGCTGTGTCTCTTCTATTCTAGCCCATTGGAAGTTTCTGCTTCCACAGACAGAAAGAAGGCCATGGGGAAGAATGTGAAAGCCCACAAGCATCCTCTATGGGCCAAGGTGAGCTGCCTGCCCTGTACAGCTGTCTCATCTCTACCTTTCTATGAGAATGATAATACCCCATTTTCCAGAACAAGAAACAGAGGCTTGGGAAAACCAATACCATTCCATGTCAGAAAGCTGAGAAATGGCAGAGATTAGATCTAACCAGCTTCTCTGTAGACCACCATGGCCTACACTTTTCCTCCATCATATGGGCCTCTGAGTTTCTCCCTTCTGTTAGACTAACCCCACAAGGTGAACACAGGCCCTTCACCCCTTTTAAGCTTCATATACAGTATTTGGGAGAGGAGATGCAGAAGGCTGGGTGTGGCACCCACAGCTACAGAAGAGAGAAGTAGCTTAGAAGAAGCTAGAGGGACCTCTTTGCAGTGGTGGTAAGGAGTACCAGCTGCCATGAGAAGGCTCCTCAGAATCTGAGGGGATGCCTAGCAACCTCAGGCTACCCATGTAGTGTTGGAAGTCCACTCCCTGCCCTATCTCTTCTCCACTGCCTCGCCTAATGTCCTTGAGGTCATGTTTTAGGACATTTCCAGGTATGATTGACCCAAGCTCAGCAGGTAGAGCTCACTCAAACTCCTCCCGTATCCCATCTTGCTCTGGGCATATACTCCTCATTGGAAACAGATAACATTCTCTGGGCATAGCATACAAGAGCACTGAAATCTCCGTATGCTAGTAATCACCCTGGCTTCTGAACTTTTCCAGATATGATACTACTGACGGTCAGATCTTTTTCCAGTAGAATCATCCTCTTGCTTAAAAACCCTGTCCAATGTTACCTGAGCCCTGCTCCTCTCCTGTCTCTCCTCTTATTGGAGGTTGCCATTTGTCTGGTCCTAGAAAATGCTGATGCCTTGTGGTACCCATAGGTAGCATGAACAGAGACTACTCCTTCTTATAGTCCCTGTTCTGCCCCAAGCTTTTCCATCTGTGCTGGTTAGTGTTAACTGTCAACTTGATGCAACCTATGGGCATGTCTGTGGGGGACTGTCTTGACGGTT
Organism: Mastomys natalensis; assembly: GCA_021653895.1. NCBI lineage: Eukaryota > Metazoa > Chordata > Mammalia > Rodentia > Muridae > Mastomys > Mastomys natalensis. Next base: position 331,990 of record JAJTUV010000468.1, read on the forward strand.
AGTTGTTAAAGGAACATCAAGATCACTGTGGGGAGCTCTATCCCTAGGTCCTGGGTTCTAAACAGAATAAGAAAAGAGAGGAGGCTCAAGAAATTGCTCAGTAATTAAGAGTGCTTTCTGTTCTTACAAGAGACTGTGTTTGGTTTCCAGTACCCATGTCGGGTGGCTCACAGCTATTTATAACTCTCTCCAACACCAGGGAAATCTGATGCCTATGGCCTCCATATAGGTACCTGTGTGTGTGTGTGTGTGTGTGTGTGTGTGTGTGTGTGTGTGCGTGCGTGCATACACATGCACATTTGAAACTAATAAAAGTAAGATTAAAAAGAAAAAGAAAGGAGAAAGTCAGCTGAGAACAGGCAAGCAAAGATGCACATGTTTATTCTGTCCCTGTTCTTGACCGTGAACATGACATTTTAAGTTCCTATCTTGGCTCCTCCACAGTGGTGTGTAAGCTGGAACTGTAAACCAAATAAAGCCCTTTAGTCAGAAGGTTTCGTCACAGCAGAAAGGGAAGGAGCAAGGACACCATCCATCTTTGTGCACAGCCCCTCCCCTAACAGACTCACTATCCTAACGTCTGATGTCTGGAAGGGCCCCCTTAAGGGCTCACCTGATCTTGTCGGTACCACCTAGTTAAATCTGCTTCTTGCTTGACCTGGAATCCTACCCTAATCTATTCACAGGTTCCACCTTCACGCAAAGGCAGAAGATTTTACCAAATACCTTCATGACAACAGTCATCCTGAGGCCATATTGGAACTGGACATTTAGAATATCTGGTTATGGTAACCATCCCAGCCCTTTCGCATCTGCTACACCCCAGGTACTATTCAAATGACAATATGCAACAGAGCACTGTCACATTGACTGCAAATAGCCCCACTCTTAAGGTGCAGAGGTCAGGGACTTTAATAACTTGGCAGAGGACACATAGTTACAGCAAGCAGAGGTCATGCTTAAACCAGAGTCTATGTTCCTTCGAAGCCCAGACCACCCTTCAAGCCCTCTGTGTTTGGGCTTATCTATGTGACTATCTCAGATCTTGTTTTCCCCAATAGTCAGGCCCTAGATGTTCCAGATGGAAACCTCACTCCCTGCAAATCTCAAACCCATTCCCTACTACTAGCATAGACATCCTCAAAGGGCTCAAGAGGCATCCATGGTCTTGGACCATGCAGACATCATAGGGACCCTGGCATTGCATCATGGCATCTCAGACAAAATGCCTGGGCCAGGTCATGAAGACCAAGGCACCTGGGATGTTGGGCTCTTTCCACCAGGACTAGAGAACTCTGGAGTGTCCAGAGGCCTCAGAGACCTATAGAGTGATCAGAGCAAGCTGAAAAGGCATTCCCCCATCTGTCAGGTACCCAGCTGACATGGGCACCCACCCACAGCTCCATGAAGCCAACGCTATGGAGACTTGCCAAGCTGACTGCCCAGTGTCCCAGGCCCGCCCCTCCCCCCCCCCCCCCCACAACAGAGCCTGCGACAGATGGTCCAGAGTCACTCCAGTGGAAATTAATGGAGTCAGACTATCCACACACTTCTTTTCAACCGTAGAGAAATATTTTCCATGAGTCAAACACCAGATGTATTTTGTTTATGGGGCAATTTAGCACTTGCGAGGGTAAGACACTGAAGTACTGAAGTGGGGGAGAAAAAAGAGTAGCGCTGGCATTTCAGGGAGCCAGGCTACACTCCAGCCACCTGCAGTAATGCATCGGGCACTGCCTCTGAGATGGAGGCTGCTTCTTGAATTCAATGCTTCGAGACTTCTTAACGAGAAAAATGATGCTTCTGTGAGTGCCTGGGGCTGTTCCCTGCGGTTGAGTTTCTAACCACGCTGAATGGGTCTGAGCCTGAAGACCAGGAGCAGGAAGAGAAGGGAGGCAGAAGGAAAAGAGAGCATTGATTTTTTTTTTTTTTTTTTTAATGCAAGAACAGGCAGAAATGGACTAAAGAGCCATTATTGCCTTTTTCTGTAAATTAGAGTGTGACTTCTAGTCAGCAAAATAAATACCCACTGAGATCTCTCTCTCTCTCCTCTCTCTCTCTCCCTCTCTTGTGGTGTGTCTGTGTGTGTATGTGTGTGTGTGTGTGTATGTGTGTTGTTTCACATGCATATGTACATATATCTCTGTGTGCATGTGCCCATGTGCATGTATGCATACATGCATGTCTCTCTCTTGTTTCTGTCTCTGTGTGTCTGTGTATCTCTGTGTGTCTATATCTGTGTGTGTGTGCTTGTGTGTGTGTGTTCATGTACATACATGCATACATCTGTGTGTGTGTGTTTGTGAGTGTGTTCATGTGCATATGTGCGTACATCTGTGTGTGTGTGTCTGTGTGTGTGTTCATGTACATATGTACATATACCTGTGTGTGTGCTCATGTGCATGTATGCATACATCCATATCTCTCTCTGTCTGTGTGTGTGTGTCTGTGTTTCTGTGTATTTATATCTGTGTGTGTATATGTGTGTGTTGTGTGTGTGTGGTGTGTGTGTGTGTGTGTCTGTATCTGTGTGTGTGTGAAAATTTGAACATGTGAGTACCAATGTCCATGTAGGCCAAAGGCCTATCAGATTTCCTTTCAACTGAAGTTACAAGCAATTGCAGGTTGCCTGACACGCATGCTAGAAATTAAACTCGGGTCCACCGCAAGAGGAGAATGCTCTCTTCAGCATTGATCCATCTTCCAGTGCACACACCCCTTATTTGTGGAGACTAAACTCCATCATTGAAACCTGGAGCTGCCATTCAGCTTGGCAGGCTTGTGAGCAAGCCCCCTGAATCTGCATACCCTTCTCCTCAGGGGCGAAAGGTCCTCACGTTAGCGTGGCACTTTACCCACTGAGCTCTCTCCCAGACTGCTAGGGAGAACTTTTGAGAGCCACAAAGATAAGCTTAGCACAGCTTCCTTGTGTGTAAGATAGGTGAATGCAGCCAATCACAGTGATCCTAGCATTTAAGAGGTTGAGACAGATTCCTGTGAGTTTGACTGTAGTCTGGACTACATGCTGAGTGCCGTACCAGCCAGGGCTACATACTAAGACCTTGTCTTGAAAAGCAAAATCAAGAACACATTGAAGGTGGCATCAAAGGAGACCTCTTGACTCATTCCCTGTGAGAATCCAACAAGATAACTAAGCAAAGTGTTCAGAACAGCAACTCGAATGGTGACATCCCCGAATGCAGCCATTTGCTGCCAGTATTTACATTCAAAACCAGTTGTGATAGGAATGATATTCAGCATTGACTCTTATCTGCTACATAGCCACAGGCAGAGCAGAGTGGAACTTTGAAAGCCAAGGACCTTGGGCCAAAGGGAGTTCCCTGCCTTTTTGGTCCACAAGTTTGCGTGAGAGGGTAGATCCACCCACACTTACCCTTTACTCCCGCTGGGCCAGAGATGCCTTTGGTGGGACCATTCAGCCTACAAAGTCTGAAGGGTTTACTATGTGGCCCGTCCAGAAATCTGTCTCCAGCTCTGACCTAAAAGGAAAGAGAGAGCTCATACAGTCTGCATCAGAAGGGTCCAGCTTAGCCCTTCTCACTGAACCAGTCAAGTAATTAGGTTATGAACTGAAATAGAGCAACCAGCCTTTTCCAGCCTCTCCCCTCTTTGGGTTGCCTTGGCAGAGACTCAGCACAAACCCTTCCGCCTAACTGGGCAGACGCATCTCTGAAAGTAACCAGTGCAACAATATAATAATTACTTAATGAGTCGGCCGTTTAATGAGAGCTCAGCACCAGGGCACTCAACACACAGAAACGCAAACCCAAACAAAAATGAGATTCGCTTGTCATCTGTTTGATCCAAAGTATGTACAACGCTGCACAGAAGGCCAAGAAAGAGAGACTTCCTTCTGTGTGGGCAGGGTGAAGGGTGTGACCTCCAAACCAGCTCTTGCTAGTTACTGGCAGAGCTACAAACACCCACTGATTCCCGCATCCCCTTCAATAAGTTTATTCTGTAGATCTGGCCTCAAATATAGCCAATGCAACCATTGCAATATTAGTTTATAATAATCAAAAACTTGGAGGGCTGTAGGTATTATTTGACAGAAAAGTGAGTATATATATATATATTACACACACACACATACACACACAAGGGTAAAGAAAGAGTGCACTAGTTCTAATAGTAGTGAGAAGATATTCCCTAAGATAGGGACTAGGAGGAAGACATGGAAATCTCTCTCTCTCTCTCTCTCTCTCTCTCTCTCTCTCTCTCTCTCTCTCTTTCTGTGTGTGTATGTGTGTGTGTGTGTGTATGTTGTGTGTATGTTATGTGTGTATGTGTGTTGTATGAGTGTGTATGTGTGTATGTATGTGTGTGTGTATGTGTGTATGTATGTGTGTGTGCGTGCATGGGCATGTGTATAAGAACATACTGTTATAAAGGAAGAATATAAAGTCACAACAAATACAACACAACAACACACACACACACACACACATACCACACCACACCACAAATGCCAGCAAACAGGCAAAACATTTCTGACCTGTGCGAACAAACCCATCACCACGGTTGCATGGGAGAGGCTTCCAAAGCTCATGTGTTCTGAATTGTAGGTATTGTCACTGCAGGGAGTGCGCGTGTTATGGTACGCATGTGGATGTCAGAGACCAAACTCTGGGAGCTGACTGTCTCTTCCCACTTGTGAGCTCCAGGGATCCAGCTCAGGTCAGCAACTTGCCACCATGGCTTCTGAACCAGACAGAACATTGCTCTTTGAGCCCAGGCTAGCCTCAAACTTGCTGTGTAGCAGAGGTTGGCTTTGAACTTCTGATCCTCCTTCCTCCACCTTTGGATCCTGTTGGGACTTCAAGAGTGCATCACACTCAGCTCTATGCCATTTTGGGGATCTGTGGCTGTAAATCTCCAACCCAAATAAGACCGGTCAATGAAAACACAACTCAGTAATTATGGTTATATTCTGCAAGCCTAGATTGGGCAGATTCACCACTTCACTACTCTATTCCCCAGCTATGAGACCCTTATAAACTTGAGGGTTTTCCAGACCCTGCATTTGTCCTTCTACCTCCTGCTTCCCATTCGTCCTCCTCAGTCGTCTTCTCTCTCCTCCTTCTCTGTCATCCCTCTGCTCTCTTCCACCAACCTTTATTTCTTTACCTCCCCTTCCTCTGCCCAATCACTGGCTCCAGCCTTTATTTTACAAATTAAGATGGGCAGAAGATTCACTAGAATTCACCTGTGTAATGACTCACACCTCCTCTGCAGCCCTTCACAGGAAAGGGGAATTAGTATCAAAATACAAGGCTGGGGCTATCCACAATAGGGATCAAACTAGGGACTCCATGCATATAGGAAAGCGCTCCACCAACTGAGCCACACCCCTGGTCTTTTGACTTCATACTTTCATTCTGCTTTATTTTTTAATTACACATAAATGTTGTTAATCTAACTGAAAGTAAGTTTTTAAGTGACTTTAAGGCTAGTAACAGTGCTCCCCAAGAAAAGGTCCCTCCTATGTGGGCAGTATGGGACATTTGCAATCTGCCTGGATCGCCCTCCTTAAAACCCAAGAAAATAGCAACTGTGTACTTCGGCAGCCTACCAAGCTGCACCCCCACCCTTTCCTGATGTTAAAAAACCCTAGCCACTATTTTCAAGGAACCAGCGTTATTGGCAGGAAAGAAAAATCAATAACCCATCACTGTGAGGGCCTTAAAGTCAAGCTAGGAAGTTTGGACTCTGGCAACACCCTTATAACTCTGAGACCTCCAGAGTTGCAGTGTGGATACCTCTGTCCAGTGCTCCCTCGCCACTGATGCAAGGGACCACACTGACACCTCCCACCCTCCCCACCCCCTGCCACCATCACCAAGTGCCTGGGAGGGGCTGACACTAGGCACATGCTCTGTGTAGGACTGTGGGACTCACATCACAGGAAATCTATTGACTCTCTAAGATGCTGAAATTGAGACTTAAAGAGACACCACCAAGGTCCGAGGTTCCACAGTCATTGGGTAGAAACCAGGAAACACTACCCAGACCTTCCTGGCATCAACTGTCACATTTTGCCTTTCAATGAAATGAATTCAAACAGCAAGTGACCCATCCTGGTAGTAGCTGCTTGGTTCATGCCCTTCCCAACAGCGCCCCAGGGTCTAATGATAGCACTCAAGACTAGGCTTGCACACATGCCGTCCATGCACAGCACCTCGATGGGGAGGTTGATACAGCCGCCTTTGGAGTCTGCCATCCGGATCTAGCAGGCTCTCCCCAGCCTAGGACCCAGGTACTGCTACAACCCTTGCCCCTATAATTCTTCCTGACTTAACCATTGTATATGGTTCCCCTCACAACACACAGAGGCCTCTGCCTTATTAACCACACACACACACACACACACACACACACACACACAGCTCAGCGGTGCCTCGACTCCCCAAGTTAAATGAGAGATCTCGGTTATTCCATGAACTGCACACAGGCCCCCTCCCTCTGATCCTGGAACTTGAGCATAGAGAACACCCCTGTATTGGTTTACCTCAGCTGCAGGAACTGAGGCAGAGACCATGGGGAAAGGCTCTGGAGCACTCTAGCAAGCTCCTTGGGAAACTCATGCTAGGCTTACTTCACACCCCGCAGTCACTGCTGATCCTTCACCAGAGTCTCACAAGTATACACTGCTCACTAAAGGAGACATACCTCCTACTGGGTCTGTGCTCCATGCTCCTTGAGCACACCTCCTGCCAAAGGCTCTCTCCTGCTCCTGCTGGAAAGGAGGAAGAAAGATTATTTGGGTCCTGAAAACTCTATAGGCATACCTTTCAGAGAAGGTTGGATCCAGGAATCAAATGACGTCATAGGGACCTGTTCTCTCCCTACCTTTTGTCTATGCTTTCTTAAGTGCTGGCTTTATCCTTGGAAAAGCATGTCTGTTTTCCGATACTCCTGAAAACACAATCACAACCTGGCCACCCCTTTCTTCACAGACCCAGGAGACATGGGTTGAAATTGGTTTTCCTGGATCAACCTGGGTCTTAAAGCAACGCTGAGCTACTGTGACAGTTTGTGGATGGGGTATTAGTTGGGCATGAGGCCAAAGGGAAGTGAGGAACCTTGGTCAGCAACAAGGACACTGGGAGGGACTGAGAAGATGTCGCTGAGGAGATAGGCAGTGCGTTGCTTTTAGGCCATGTTCATCCATTCGTTTAGAACGCCCATCCTTATTTAGTGACTTGCCTGTGCAGTCTGTTATGAGGTTCTGGGGCTGAATGAGCCAGGCACGTGGGGCTCTTTCTTTCGTAAAGCTCAGTTCAAGTTCAGTGTAGATGATAGACAGATAGACAGACAGACAGACAGACAGATCCACCTCAATGCCAAGAACAAAATGGGACAAGAGTAAGGAGGGAATCTGCTGGGAATGGTCATGGGAATGGGGGTGACCGTGTCCCAGGTCCAGTGCTAGGATGTAAGGGACTCAGGCATAGGGAAGCAGAAAGCACTCTATCAAAAAGAGGGATTAGACTTAGGAAGATTGTAGGGGACTACTGGGAGGGGATAGACAAAGGGAGAGGGAGGAAGGAGGCAGACAGGAAGGCAGGGAGAGGTCAGCTTGACTTTGCTGCCCACCTCCGAGGGTTACCCTTGATTTCTTATCATCATGAATCCCTCTACTCCAGCGAGGTCAAAGTGTTTGTCTTGAACTGAACCCCTCTTGACTGGGAACTAATTAAACCTGAAAGGCTCCTAGCCACATCCTTGGCTGGGTTTAAATGATGTGGGACTCCCGTGCCATGACAAGTCTGGCTAGGAAGTAGCTCATTTGTTTGACAAAGGTATGTCATTCTTAACTATGGTATAAAATGCATGTATAGTACATTTTCTAAGATGGAAGCGTATGTATACCTATGTTTGTTTACATACGTGTTGGTGTTGTGTGTGTGTGTGTGTGTGTGTGTGTGTATCATTCCATTTGACAGACGATATCCAGGAACAGTAGGGCACCAGCCAACCCAGCACTTGAGAGATAGAGGCTTGAACAACAATCAGGAGTTTACAGTCACCCTCAACCACATAATGATTTCAAGGCCAGCCTGGGCTATATCGAAAGCCTGTATCAAATTGCCACAAAATTTAAAAAAAGAGAAAGACTGTCAATCCAATTTCCCTGTTAAAAATTCAAAGGCATGGCCCAATTCATCTCTTTGGATCTCATCTGTGAGTGCAGGCCTACAGGGTCACGTGGACATAAAGAATGGCTCACAGTGATTCCACAACAATCTCTCTCATTCCTTGAAAACACCCAAACCAAGTTTCAAGTTAAAACGCCGCCACACACACACACACACACACACACACACACACGGAGGTTGGGGTGGCGTGGGGACAGACAGAGACATTACTAAAAGGCACTGGATTGAATATTCAGCTCAAGGCATGATTCAAGGTGAGCTCACACACTTAGAGCAGCACCCCTCTTCCTCTCTGTCATTCAGCATCCCTGTTAGGCATAGCTTCTTCTCCCACACACCCTTTTTAGAAGAGGGAGACCTGCTGAGGCAGCACATATAGAACACAGTAGAGCCATATGAGAGTATCTTTCCACTGGGCATCTCTACTCTTTTGGTCCATCCGCTGCTGTCACTCAAAAGAGGCTATGCCTGGGAATGCCTGCATCATGGACAAGTGTGTGTCTCCCCGAATATCCCAGCATGCCAAGCGTCTTAGGGTATAAAACAGTGCTCTCTCCACTCCAGGCTGCTGACGCCACTCCAGATTTATTGCATTTATTTTAAAACAACAAATACTCTCAATTATTTCCACACTGCTCAGGACCATAATTTACTCGGAGGTATGAGCTATCAAGTTTCGTGGGATTGCTTCAAAATGTCAGATCTGAAAGATGACTCCCCTGTTAGTGAATATGAAACACCCATTTGTATTTTTCATTTTTACTTTGATTTAATTTTCAGACAGTTCAACTTTCTCCCCATGCCTGAGTGCCTAAATTCATTTCACTTGTCAAAAGAGACAAATTTTCATAATTACAAAATAAAACATGGTGGCCCTTCCTTGGTGACCGTATATTTCACTTTTTTTTCCCCTCAGATGAAAACGCCTCTCTTGGTCGAGTTGACTTACTTCTGACATATTTCTATTGTGCCCCTGCTTAGAAAGAGGCAAGGGTGCAGGCTAAACCCTCAGAAATGTTTGTTATGTTAATGGGCATCCAGAAAAGGGAGATGAAATCCCCTAGTCCGGCCACATCTTCTTTTCTGTAATTCACAGTGAAAAAAAAAAAAAGTCACTGTTCTGAGATTATGACCTCAGCATGAATTATGCTCTGCTTCAGTCTCTAATGATTCTTTCTCCCTTGGCCAAAAAGCCTCCAGTCCTTGCCAGGAGGCTGTGCTGGCTCCTCATTTCAGAGAAGTCAGAAACATGAGAGTTTTCTTCCTGTAGCTATTGGGGACATGCACAGGATATAGTGTGTTGGGGAGGAGGGCTTTACCTAATAAACTGTCAGGTTTTCCATTTACCAAAGTAATGTATGTTCTTTATATAGAAGTTTTGAAACACACACACACACTACAGAACGAGCTAGAACGAGCTGACCCGCAGCCCCACCATCCAAAGCAAACCACAGAGTGTGTGATGGATTAGACCTTTTCTTCTTTTTAACTTTATAATTAAAATTTTCTTTTGACTTGGTTGGGCTCATGAATGCCTAAAAATGGATGCTCTATAATTAGAAACCTTGTGTATTTGGAAAGGTAGAAATACGAGGATGCAAACACAGCATCCTACCCTTGAAGCTAAGCATCAGAAACATTCGGTCCTCTCTCGAAAGCTGTCGGATGTCCAGCTGGGTCAAGCTGCCACTAACTACTTCCCTGCCCACAGTACCAGGAAACACCATTCCGTTCCCAAGGGAAGATGCTGGAATTCACAATTCAATGGCTACTCCATGTTGGTAAGGATAAGAGAGGGAAATTGTGGAGAGAAGAGAATTTTCAGGACAAGAAGTGAATTATGGAGTGGGGGAGCACGGAGAGTAGGGGAACACAGAGTGTAGGGAGCATGGAGAGTGGAGAACCACAGCGAGTAGGGCAGCATGGGGAGTAGAGGGAGCATGGAGAGTGGGAGCATGGAGAGCGGGGGACCATAGAAATTAGAGGGACAGGAGATGGAGGAGACAGAGAGTGGAGGAGCACAGGGAGTAGGGAACCACAGAAGTTGGTCATCTTTGGGAGCTGACTCCAAGACGGAGAACAATGAATACTTCTGATGGTCACAAGCATCCACATGCTTTGATTGAGACTGTCGCCTTGATGAACACCAGAATGGCTCATTGGAGGTGATATGAGAGGCCAGTCATCTATGCTGCCTGTGTTAGCTGCTCACTGACTGGGCTACCACTGTAGCCAAGGCCATTTCTAAGCCAGCTGATATCCAGGTATCCTTCACCCAATAATTCACCAGTCCTAAGAGGCTGGAATGACTCATCACGACAGCACCGTCCTCCCTCACTGTAACAGTGACCCCACCTCAAGGAAAAAGTTATACAGTTCACCAGCCATTTCAAGACATTCTTCTGGGGTCAGCCTGGCAGTAAGAGGTGCTACAGAAGAGCCCAGAATTCAGCAATAAACACAGTGATAGAGGGACCTGTCATGTTTGAGTATTAAATGTCCTCCATAGCCCATGTATAGCTGCCAAGTGATGGGCTTTGGGGAAGTCACTGAATCCTGAAGGCTGTGGCATAATCAAGGGATTGAGCCCTTTGCAGATTCATCAGATGTTGGTATTCCTGGGACGGGGCTAATTTGGAAGGATGTTATTTATTAGCTTGAGATCCCTGCGGTTATGACCTGTCCTGGATCCTTCCTGTATCCTCCCCTTTATTTTTTTGCTCCCCAGCCATGCACTGCTGATGTAGCGATGTCTTCTCCAAGTGTGTGGCATTAAGACCAAACCCAATGAAATTGTGACCCCAGCACACGTTCTCCTGTGAAACCAGTCTGGATGCAGGAAAGGTGCTTCAAGATAGCATGCTCATCTACAGGCTGTTACATACAGGGAGAGGGAATGCTGCCTACGGATACCCTAAATAGGACACTCATCCTGAAGTCCTCCATCTACTGCCACCAGAGCTACAACCCCCAGATGTATAGCTGACCTAACTGGGTATTTCTAAAGCACAGTAGCTGAAAAGGCAGAGCACTCACCCCCTGCGCTGGGCAGGTCCCCAGTGCCTTGGCAGAGTTCACAGACAAGTTGGTGTTGTGTTTAGTAGATGATGGGGACATCGGGCCAAAGGAAAGGTTTCCTTTAGCAAGCCCCATGTAATGTCAGCAAATGTCACACTCAGAAATCTTTTCTCTCTTGCTCTGGTGCCCAGCTGTCCTCTCACGTTAGGCATGAGCTACTGTCTCGATAGGCATGAGCTGTTCTTCCTATTCTCATTAAGTAAGTGGGAAAAGTGAGACCCAAGCTCTTGCCCAAGATCCTCTGTATAGACTGCAACATTGGGTACATTCTATTACACATCTGTTAGCATAGCCAATTGCTGACCCATATTTCCACCCATTACCTATGATGACACTTTTCTGCCATCTGAATGACAATCAATATGCTGCAGTCATTACTGTCTATGAAGGAGACACCAGTGGGCCTCTTGTGGACAAGGATGGACTGTAAGCCTGACAAACTTAGCAGGAAGGAATGGCCAACTTCTACAGAAGGACAACATACGACTGGGTGTCTCACTCAGAGTTAGGAAGATCCAGCTAAGCATCTTTGGAAGAGATGCTCTCTACTGAAAGAGACACAGGTCTTGTCATTGGTCTAGCAGCCTATCATGGGGACAGAATGGTTATTTAAAACCCTGCTCCTCCCCTGGTCTTTTTTCCACGTTGAATGTGCCCCATCTAAAGTAAATGATGAGTCTTTTGACAGACTGATAAAGGAAAGGCAAGGAGAAGAGAATAAGACCCTCCCTCAAGACCTACCTGTCCAATTAAACCGCATCCCATGATGTGAGCAACCCTGAACCACAGCAGGTGAGAGAGTTCATAGTTTTAATAACATTGGGGAAATAGCTCGTGCCTAGAATCCCAATACTTAGGAGGCTGATGCAAAAGGAGAGTCAAAAGTCTGAAGTCAGCTTGAGATTTATTTTGCAAGTTCAAGTCCAGCCTGGGATAAGGATAGGCCCTGTGTCTAAAGCAAAATGAAAAGAAAGTAAGGTGAAGAAGGAAGAAAGAGAATTCAGGAGAAGGGGGGAGAAGAAGGAGGAGGAGGAGAAGGAGAAGAAGAGGAAGAAGAAGAAGAAGGAGGAGGAGGAGGAGGGGGAGGAGGGAGGAAGGAAAGAGGAGGAGAAAGGGAGAGGAGGAGGAGGAGAAGAGGAGGAGGAGGAAGGAAAGAAGAAGAAGAAGAAGAAGAAGAAGAAGAAGAAGAAGAAGAAGAAGAAGAAGAAGAAGAAGAAGAAGAGAAGAAGAGAGAAGAGAGAGTGAAGGAGTGAGGGAGAGAAGAAGTGACAGAGGGAAAACAACCTAACAACCTTCAGCAAACTAATTTGCCATCCTGGCCTCAGGTCCTCCATCTGTAAAGTCTAAGGCTTGGAGTGAGTTATTACTAAAATCTATACCATTCTGGACAGTCCACAGGATACTGACTTCAGATTTCCCTTCGGATGTGAGGGGTGGGGGCAAGAACAATGTAAAACTAACATCACAACAGCACAGTCCAAGACACCACCATGACAACACAACTAGCTCCCTGCAGTGTCTGGCGCCTGGTGACCGAGCACAGTTAGAAGGCACTTATGTCAGAAGTTTGGTTTCCTTGTTTGTTTTTAAATGTTCTTGTTTTGCTACGGATGCAATAACAGACACATTAGCAGACAAAGACCCAAAGCAAGAAAGCTGCACTACCCCCCAAAGCTCATTGCAATGTTTAGGCTCTAAATTGAAATTAGAATTACAAAAATAAATGACACCAGAAATTATTTTTAAGACTAAAAAAGTCTCTTACCCCACCCCTCCAAAATAGAAATGGCATTCCGACTCAGCGGTTCTGCAGGCAACCCCCAAGTCAAAAATGTCTCAATTATGGCAATGCCGTTGCTACCCTCTCAACTGCAATCTCGTGTGGGACCATTGTGATTTACATTTGCCGTTTATAAAATAAATTAGGCAGGAGAGAAAGAATCTCATAATCTTGAACACATTCGGCTTCCCAGATTTGGGGGAAGGTAAATGGGAGAAGCATATGATCCTCAAAGCAGCAAATGATGATGCGAACAGTCATTAATGCTTCCACTCCTGACGGTTGATAAATGAACAGAGTTGTTCCCGGTAAGCCGTGTGGATTAGCAACACCTCCCAGTCTGAATTCCACTGTTAACTACGCTGTCCTGTGAGGTATACGCACTGGGGATGAGGCTGCTAGCTGAGCTGCCGTGGCTTCGGGTCCCAGTGGTTCTGTGTCACACACATACTGGGTTTAGCCACCGTATCAAGTTTGAAGCCATCTAGAACTGGTACCCACCAGTCACTGCTCGACCTTGCCTTGGCCCAGCTGCCCACTCCTCTCCCTTGGCGGATGCTGCAACGTATTCCCATCTTCGTCCCCCCTCACTCGGCCCCGTTCAGGTTCCATACAGCAGGATGCCTTAAACACAGAAGTCAATTCGCTTAATAGCTTGCTTGACTCTGTCTGCACAGAGAGCCAAGGCTTTCGCCGCTCATCTGGCCTCACTACTTACCTGTTTCTCTCCAGCGCCCACTGGGTTCTGGCTCTTCCTGAAACTTTGTAGCTAAGATATCCTTTCGTTGCTCTTTCTTCACACCTGCTCTAGCCTCCTTCAGAACTGTGGCTCTCATCCTCTTCTCCTCAAGTCCCCCAACACCCCATCACCCTGGCTGACGTTTCTCCTAATATACTATTTCTTCATTTTTCTTAAAATTAATTTGGATCTATGTGAGTGTGTCTCACGAGTCTATGACAAGTGTGTGTGCAGTTGCCCAAGGAGACCAGAAGAGAGCATCAGATCTCCTGGGGTTAGAGTTGCAGTCATAAGCAGCCTGAGAAGGGCATTTGGAATCAAGCTCTGGTCCTCTGAAGAGCGGTAAGTGCTCTTAACTACAGAGCCGTCTCTCTGGTCCCATTGTTTCCTTATTTTTACATCTGTTGTTTAACATTTGTAGATCTCCAGGAAGGTATCACCATTGTTAGGTGCTGCTGTTTTGCATACACCCTAAATTATCCTAAGGAGAATAGACACAGAATAAATCTGAGAAGAAGGGAGAAGGAGTAGGGAAGAAAGGGGGGATATAACAAAAAAAAGATACTTTGGGGTGCCTAGAACTATATCTTTGTCATGTCTAACATTTTGATATCATTAAGTTACATTATTTAAATATATAATGCAATATTATTAAATCACATTATACTTTAATTTCAAACTATACAGCAAATATTTGTACCTATAAGCTTTCCCAGGAAGGATGTCTTGAAAGTATTTGGTTTTTATTCTTTACAAGATGATGACTGAATTTGAGAATGTCATGGCAATCAAGTGGCAGTTCTGGAATTTATAGGGGTGAACTAAAACAAATTTGTGAACCTCCACCCAATTATATTGCCTTTGGACACCCAACAATGTCGTCTACAAGTTCCAGAAGAAAGCCACAGCGTTGGAGTCAGTGCCCATGCTGCAGCAGCCTTCAGAAAATGCCTCCTACATCCTTGTTCATTCATCTGCTTATTCATGTATGTGTTTCACACACTACATATTTACCCTTTAAACCCAACCAGTTTTGGTGAGCTGTATTACATAAAACATTTCCATAAAGCATCAAGTTAATGTGAAGGGCGTGAACCCCAACTTCTCTCTGTATATGAAATCAGGAGATTTCTCTTTAAAGACCAACAGCCTACTGATTACATCATGACAAGAGTCAATCCAACTTTGCTGTGACAAACTTGCACATTGTGTTGGGGTACAGGGTGTGAAGCTGTGTCTCTGTCCTTCCTCACCTACCTAAGGCATTCTCCAATTGGCTTTAATAAATGTCTGATGGCCAATTAGCTGGGCAGGAAGTGGAAGGCGGAACTTCCTGGAGGAAAAAGGAACTCTGAGAAGAAGAAAAAGGTAAGGTTTGTTGTTTGTTTGTTTTTGTTTTTTGTTTGTTTTGTTTCCCCTCCAGGAGACATTAGAGAAAAGATGAGGTGACTATGGACCTAAAAGGTATAGCCATGAGGCTCAATGGGGCTAGGTGGTGGGGTTAACTTAGATGAGCAAGTTGAGAGTCTGTTTAGCTAAGGCCTACATTTTGAAATATTCGAAGATCTCTGTGTGGTTATTTGGGGAACTAGCTAGTTAAGAAATAACTTGTCATATTACTTTCCAGCATTAATTAATATATACAGAAGACTGATAATCATTTTTACAGCATTGCTTGTATTTGAGTACATGTCTGTCTGCTGTGTGCACATGTGGCGTGCTTCTGCGTGTATGCATGTGTCTGTGTGTGTGTGTGTGTGTGTGTGTGTGTGTGTGGTGTGTGCGCACGCACGTGTGGCCACAGGACGACTTCAGCTGTTGCTCCACAGGATCTCTCACTGACCTGATCAAGTAGATCAGGTAGAATAGGCTCCCTGGCCAGGAAGCCCCAGGGATCTCACTATCTCTGCTTCTCCAGTGACAATTACAGATGGGTGCCCTCACACCTGGCTTCATTTACATAGATTTTGGAGATTGGCCTCAGTCCAAGGCAAGTATCCCTAAGGATCTAGCAGTCTCCCCTGTCCCACATTTTAGTGTTTCTGCACTAGTTCTCCCTTTCTCTCTCTCCTCTCTCCCCATCCTCTCCCCCTTTTCCCTCCCCTCTTTCCCTTTCCCCTCCCTCCTCTTCCCTCTCCCTTCCTCTCCCCCTCCTCCTTCCCCTGTCCACCTCTTTCTCCCCCTCTTCCTGTTCCCCTTCCCCTCCCCCTCTCCCTCTCTTGTAGAGGAGAATGGGCAGAGGGAACTACCAAAAATGCAGAGCCACTCTTGCCTCAGTGCTCCTCCTTCCCACTGTACAATTTTTTTTGTTTCTATTTATAAGAATTCAAATTAAAAATTTAAGGTCAAGATGAGACCCAAAAGAGACACAGTAATTCTTTAAACAGTCGGGGGGGGGGGGGGGAAACGATGCTGTGAAACACCCAGAGGCGGTGGTGAGTATTCTTGCTATTAGGACTCTTGGGTTGAGAGGTGAGGGCTCACACCAAGGATGAGGTAAGCCGCCGCAGATAAAAGAGGAAACATTCCTTGAGTTCTGTTACTTTTTCTCCCCCTCTAAATGGTGAGAGATGCTTCCCTCTGAATGAGTCATCTTCTCCTGGGAGACTCTGAAGTGGTCTGTGATTTGATTGCTTTTCCTGTGGTAAACATACTCACGAAGGAAAGCCCCAGACACACAGATAAAGGATCCTGTGAAATTCAAACACTTTCATCTGTTTCTTTCTCAAATGACACAGACTGAAGATGGTTTTTAATGTAACACGCACACTCTCTTTCATACTGGAATTATTAATCAAGGCCACTGAATATACCAACTTGAAGTCTAAATACTTGGGGGAGCGCTCTTTTGCTAATGGGATTCACCATTGATTGATCTAGCGCAGTCATTTCATATGTGGAAGTCACGAGCTGGCTTTCATCATCTGCCATGTCTTCCTGTTAAGACACCGTGGCACCTATATCCCTGCTCTCTTTTTCTCTCTAGAACCTTTTTTCTAACTATTTTGATAAAAAGGCAAAAAAAAAAAAAATTGTTCGGTGATGGGGGAGGAACATCAGAAAATTTTTTGAAATTCATTGTACCCCAAAGGCTGACAGCCGGAATATACTTTCTGGTACATAAGAAAGAAAAATGTATTTGGTATGACTGGCTGTTAATATGTCATCAAGATAAATCATAAGTCTTATTCTTAGGAATCTTAATAAAAGAACTCACTTGGGATCTACACAAATAATCACTGAGCGACTCTACCTGTGACTAGAACCTGGGGAAATTTTGGAAGTGTTCGTTCACAGAGACACTTAAAAAGACATTGCCCAAATTTATCATCGTCATAAATTCTTGCTGACCAAAAAGTTTCCTTACAGTAATTTACAATACCCATCATAAAATACTTCATCAAAAGGAAACTGTTAGATTTAATACAAAACCATAAACTCCCAAGGACTCGGGGACAATAGTTTCTGCAATCTCTGTTATAGACAGATGATCAATGGTTCCTATAGGCCTCAATACCTAGTGTCACTTTCATTAGAAACCCACACCTTCTGGGTTATCACACAACTCTGTTGTGTTTGTTTCCTTCTGGCACCCCAGGAAGAGACAAGTGCTGACAGAGTGGGCGCGGGATTCTTCATTATCCGCTGGAGCAAAGGCAGGAAGGATGCTGTGCTTTGAACACATGAGCTGCGTGATTAAAAGAAGTCGCATGGGCCTAGCAAAGCCAACACCTAGATGCACATCACTGTGGACATGCACAGCACCTGATGCACTCAGGGGGGAAGCTGGCTGAGCTAGATGATTCTGGGTGCCTTGACCGCTCTTTACGTAGCTGGTTTCACTTTACCGTTAGACTAAGTTAGCTGTTATGTAGTGAATGGGTCCCTCTTAAGGGAGAAGTCCATACACTAAGAACAGGGCAATCAGCTTTCTGTCTCTGCCCTTCTTGACAATCATTTAAAGCAATATAAAGGTAAACATTCTGGCACCAATCCTGGCACACCCAGGTGCACCAACTTCAGCATACCCATGAGGGCCAACCTCCCCTTATTCATGCAGTGCATCCCTGCATGTCATAGCAGACTCTCCCCTCCAGGTGTGCCTGCTGGCACTACTAAGTTCTTGGCCTGAAGTGAAACTCTTGGTCTTCCTCTAATCCTGACCTTCTTTAAGGATCTCACTGTTAACTTGAATTCAAACTTCCTTCAACCCTGCTATCCAGGGGTTTGGGGGTTGGCTCAGTGGATCACACACTTGCTGTGTATATGTAAGGATGGGAGTTTGGATCCCTCTACCTGGGATTAGAATATGGAGAAATTCTGAAGCTGTTCTTTCACAGTCCTGAATAAACGAATGGGCATGGAAGCCATGTATATATACTCCCAGTACCTTAGAGGCAGAGACTGTGAGTTCTCGGGACAAGAGAGCTAGCTAGACTAGCCAGCTGACAACATCCAAGGAGAGATGCTCCCTCAGTAAATGAAATGGAGAATGATTTAAGAACATATCCAATGTCAATGTGGGCCTGTACCTGCGTGCTGACCCATGTATGTATATCTACATACATGAAAACATTTATACACACACACAAGCATCTCTGTGTCTGTCTCTCTCTCCATCTATCTATTTCTCTATCACATACCTCTTCCCCTGACATGCACACAATCATGACATTGAAGTTGAGTGCTCCTAGCTTCATGAATGTTCTTATAGTCTTCTCTTGGATACAGTCTGTCACTAGTGGCCTGCTCTAACTAGACACGGGAGTCATGCTATTCCTCAATGTTTGTGTTGAGTTATCTCTATAGAAATAATATACCCAAAGCATAGCTCTACAGATATTACTCTGACACTCAGACCTTTCACAGTATCAACAGTAGTCTACATGACTTCATTTTTCACCAACCTTCTATGAGCACTCTGTCTCATCCTCCCTCCATTTAATGCCAACACAGCACAGACTGCAATGGAGGGAGGTGAGGCAGAGTGCTCATAGATGCCCATTTTGTAGGCTACACACAGATACAGGAAGTGCCCCAGTCTCAGAACTCATCATTCCATTGAGTTGCTCTTTCTACTTTTTCATGCCCCAATTCATCTCTAATGCTACCTGTTACAATCCTTTCTTCCCTTCCAAGTTAACTTAAAGCACCAAATTCTCTACCAAGGATTCCTTCCCCTCTGCTTCTGTAGAAAAGCTCTTTAACCCCTTATTCATTTGTCACTAATATTCTCCATAACTTTTGTACATACATTTTTTTTCTCCTCCACAAGGTGGAAAGGTCAGATAAGTCAAGGATTCATCTTTGTCATGATTCAGGTTTATATTGCTCAAGTAACATACTACCAGTAGGTATCTGGCTAGAAGGGATTGATCAGCTTTATATGTCAGGTGGATACACCCAGAAATCTCTACATCAAGTATCCAACTGAAGGGAAATATCTGTTTTCCTCATCACACCCAAGGTCTAAGTTGGAAAGTGTAGATGTAAGTTTCAGTGTTGGCAGCCAAGAGAGATGGTGAGAGAGAAAGAGAGAGAGAGAGAGAGAGGAGAGAGAGAGAGAGAGAGAAAGGAAAAAAGAAGAGTAAAGAAACCTGTGAAGCAGAATGAAAGTATACACAGAAACCTGAAGACCCTGGAATCTTGGAGGAGGGCATCAGATAAGGTAGACCAGATGTCAGTCCAGCAAAAATGGGAGACTGAAAAGAGGTTTGCCCCAATGAAATAGTGTGTATAGAAAGCTCAGAAAACTTTGAGCATGCAACACTCAAAAAATACCAATGGTTGGAGATTAGAGATATAGGAAGTAGGTAATGAGGAAGAAGACTGACGATGTAGATCATCAAATACTGAAAGCTCTCCAGAAACTACTCTCTTGAACAAGTCACTCTCTGGCTGAACCTGGGTTGTTCCCCTGAAGATGAATGTTCTGGCTGAGTCAAGGAGTCCAGGAGGGCCATCCATAGCCAGTGCATGCTGGGAAGTAAGAGCAACTAGAATGAACCAAGAACTCGGCTCACTAGGGGGGCCTTGTAGTCTGTGCTGTGTTGGCATTAAAAGGAGTGAGGGTGAGGCAGAGTGCTCATAGAAGGTTGGTGAAGAAACAGGTTCCCAGCCACTGCCAGGGCTAACTGGATGTACTAATTGCAGATGTAACACATTTAAAGAAAAAATGTAAATATCAATAACTAGCACACAGCAGATGTGTCTCGGGACATGACAAGTATTTATCCTGAGAAGACCACAGGACAATATGAGTATCTAGCTTCTTCACAAGACCTGCATTAGGTAGAACATTATCTGTATTTAACAGAGGAAGAAGTGAAATATCTACCAATTGAGATATCTCCTGATCCCATGTAGGCATTCTCAGCTGAGCTGTGTTCAAATACCAGTATAGACATACCCCAAGACACCCTCTGACTTTCCCTTTTCTCTTGGCTTACTAGGGCTTACCTACAAAGTTTACACAAACTTGATCTGAGTCACTGCAAGAATTAAAGAATGAAGATCACAGGGAGTAGAGAAATGAAAAGGCTATCCCTGCCCAGGTTCTAATTATAGATAATCAGAGAAAAAAGTCATCTTAAAGGCTAGCAAGCTATGCACAGCCCCGGGTCCCTTAAAAGGCAACAGTCAAGAGGGGAAGAACCATTAACAAGTCCTCCTGGTGACTACAGTCATTATGGTGTTCTTTAATAATAATGAGAAATCAATTCATTCCAGCAAGGCCAGCAGCATACTGCTCTGTAACCCTGCAGCCCATGAAGAAGCCATGGGGCCACTGTTCCTGTGTAGAAGACTGGACAGCCCAGGGCAAGACAGTGAGGTAGATTGAACATCAGGACAGAGGCTTCTGGGAAGGAGTGAATTTCTCTGTGATTCTTTAGCAAGTGGCAAGCCTAGGACAGTGTAAGAGACTCGGGACCTCACAGAGAAGAAAGAGCAGAAAGAATGGGAGCTGACAGGACTGTAAGGACAGATAGGGCCACCCCGTAGTGGCCTACCTTCTGTACATATACAAGCTCTCAGTACAGTGATAGATGGTGACTGGATGCCAAGCTCCCCCACAAGGCAGGATGCACTGTCCCAGCTGCAGAAAGAGCTGTCAGCAACAGCCTTCAGCTGACAGGCCTCTTGGGAATGCCCTTGCCCAAGGTCACCTGCTTCCCAGTCTGATCGCATCCATGGTAGACGGCTACAGAAGGATAAGGGCTAAGTTCCTGGAATCCAAAGAAGAGATACAGAGACGTTCATTTGCAATGTGCTCCCCATACATAACTGCATGACAACTGTGTCTCAGAAACCGCATCCTAGAAAGCAACCTGCGACAGGTACATGCCTGTATCTTACCGTGTGCCAGGATCACTGTTATTTCTCTGTCTGAATTTCATGTAAGCCTTACCCATCCCGCTGTGTCAGACAACTAGATCTGGGGATTTTTCGTGGTAACAGAAAGATAGTGATTGGGGCAAGCAAAGAAGGAAACTAAAAGTCCCACATTGTGAAGGCAAAGGAGGGTTAATGAGAAGTCCTGCATGCACTTGGAGTTGGGGAAGTGTTTGAGGGTTGATGGATGGAGGATGGGTCAAGGAGGATGATTAAAAAGATCGGGATTTAGAATGGTGTCTAAGATTAGTGACGATCCCATTGGTGTTTTCGAGAGACACCAGTAAATTTGGAATCACTTTTAATTACTCCTGGGATTGCTTTTAATATCATCCCACAGACTCCTAGGCTCTTTTATTGGGTGTATTAGTCAGGGAATTAACACTCTGCTTTTAATACACACCCTAAATTACAGAGGTATTTAAACAGTTTATTCTCCTCTCACTGGCAGTAAATTGGGTAAGATGGTCTTTCGGCAACTCTCTTATACGTAGACTCTCAGATGATATATTCTTCTACTTTGAATGCATGTGTGTATGTAGGGTTGATGTGTGCAACAGTTGTTTGCATATTGAGATGGGTCAATGTCTCTTAAGTAATTCACTTTAACTTGATGCTTGAGGGTGTCTCGATGACCAGGTGCTTCCAATTATTCTAATGGCTGGTGCAGAATGTCACAGGAATCCTGTCCACTGCCTCCCCAGCTGGATGCAATGTCACACCGGTTACATGGGCAAGGAACTGAACTCAGGTCCTTGTTTATGCAACAAGCTGTTTGCCAATGTGCCATCCATCTTTCTGGGTTACCAGATTTTAAGGGGCCTGGTATTGATGCCAAGCTGTGCATCGGAGCCACTCTTCTGCCCTTCCACACTTCACCGCTGTCAATGGTCACTGGGAGGCCCTTTGACTAGAGAAGGCAAGGCCTTGTCTGACTCCTGTGAAGCTTTCTTTGGCATCCCTGGCCACGGCAATGCATGGGAGGGAACTCAATCTTCTTCAGCTTCCTCCTAGTCAGTTGCCTAGAGCGAGGAGTTAAGCATACTAGAGTAGTCTTGCGTGATAAAGCGGAACTCCACGCTTCTGTTCTCCTTGTCTTCCACTTTCCTTTGATTGGTATAAAGCGTGCTGTTTGACCAATTAACAGTTTCTTTTGTTTTTAACACCTGTCTCCAGACCTGTCCATGTCTTCGTAATGGCCCTTTACACCTTTTCGGTTGGTGGTCATATGAAAGTGCCCTTAGCACAATCTTAGATTAAATGGTTTTGGGTCTTGGAAATAGGAACATGAATCTGAGATCTTTTCCATTCCCATCATTATCCTTTTCCTGAGAAACAAAACTCTATTCTCAGTTCCATAACTTATCATGGTTTATTGATGTTCCATTACACATAAAATTCGTTTCCTGGGGGGATGAAGAAAGAGTCAGCAGTTAGAGCATCAGAATGGCTAAAATAAAAAACTCAGGTGATGCAGATGCTGGCGAGGAGTGGAGAAAGAGAACACTCCTCCATTGTTGGTGGATCAGATGGTGCAACCATTGGAAATATTGCGTTCCTCAGAAATTGGAATACTATGAGGACCCAGCTATACCACTCTGGTATAATCCAGAAGATGCTCTACACATAACAAGGACATATGCTCCACTATGTTCATAGCAGCATTATTTATAATAACCAGAAACTGGAAAGAACCCAGATGCCCTTCAACAGAGGAATGGATACAAAAAATGTGGTACATTTATACAATGGAATATTACTCAGCTATTAAAAACAATGAATTTGATAAATTCATATATAAATGGATGGAACTAGAAAATATCATCCTGAGTGAAGTAACCCAATCACAAAAGAACATACATGGTATTCACTCACTGATTATTGGATTTTAGCCAGAAGCCTGAAATACCCAAGATACAACTCACAGACCACAAAAAGCTCATGAAGAATGATGACCAAGTAGGGGGGGCTTCAGTCCTTCTTAGAAGGAGTAACAAAATACTCAAGGGTGCAAATATGGAGACACAGTGCAGGACAGAAACTGAAGTAGGGACCGTCTACAGACCATTCACCTGGATATCCTTCCTATGTGCAGTCACCAAAGGTAGAGGTTGATGTGGATGTCAGGATGTACATGTTGACAGGAGCCTGATATAGCTGTCTCCTTAGAGGTCTGCAAGAGTCTGACATACTCAGAGGCTGATGCTCACAGCTAACCATTAAACTGAGCATGGGGTTCCCAATGGAGAAGATAGAGTGAAGGCTGAAGGAGTTGAAATGATTTGTGACACCATGAGGAAAGCAACAATCCCAGCCAACCAGAGTCCCCAGGGTCTAAACCACCAGCCTGGGAGTGCTTAGGGAGGGACTCATGGCTCCAGCTATATATGCAAGGGAGCTATATATAAGTGGGAGAAGAGATCCTTGGTCCATGAAGGCTGGACGTCCTGGGGGGGGGATACTCGAGGGTGGGGAGGTGAGGTACAGGGGAGGGTGGGTGGGGGTACACCAACGTGGAGGCAGGAGGAGGGGGGAAGGGATAGTGAGTTCCTGGGAGGGAGTGGGGGAAGGTGGGGTAAGGAGAGAACATCTGAAATGTATAAAAAATTTACAATAAAAATTTCCAATAAAAAAAACATTCAAAAAAAAAAAAAAAAAACAAAGTAAGTACTTCTAAAATGACAGCAATAATTATTATGTATCATATATTTTTAAATATAAAGACTCATAATCACTAATATGGTAGAATTTGAGGGGGCATCAAAAATGTATATTGAATTTCAAAGATAAAAATATTGCTAATATTTACATACTTATCATATACCACAGCAGTATTAAAGCAGTTTTTAAGCTTTTTTTTAAAAAAAAAAAGAGCATGGCTCTTGAAGAGGACCTGATTTGAGTTCCAGCATCGAATTGGCAGTTCACAACACCTGTGACTCAAACTCTGAGGTCTCTGATGCCTCTGACCTCCACAGGTACACACACAGAAACACATACACACAAACACACACATTAAAGGTAGAATAATTATTCTTTTATAAAACGAAGGGAGATGCTCTTACTGGTGACATTTATTTTTGGCTCAATTTACCATTTGTTTGAGATATTTTTAAATCTCTCTAGAACATCCTCTTTGATGCATGCATCATCATGTAAAATTCTAAGTTCAGTTTCCACCTGAATCTTTCTTCATGTCACTAAATTCCAGCTTGATTCCATGTGGTAGAGGATACTCTTGTATGATTTCAGTACTTTTGAATTTGTTCATTCAGTGCATGGTGCAGGTTATATTCCCAGGGTACATTGCTGCCTCTGAGTAGTTTATATAGACAGCTGCTGGGTCCTGTTGGTCCATGGTTCTGTGTACCTTGGTAATACTCTATTGTTCTTTCAATGGTCAAATAGAATAGTGCTGTAGTCTTGAAGTGAATGTGTGGAGTTGTCTGATTCAGCATTCATTTCTAACAGTTTTTGCTGGGCATGTTTTGTGGCTTTGCTAGGGTTGCTGTGGGTTAAATGGCTCCTTCAGAACTTATCCATTGTATCTATTTTCCGTGGTGACTCTGACAAGGTGATGAGACCACAATAAATCCTTGGTCCTTGTGAATGGATTACATTGTAATGGAAATGGGTTAGGTATAAAAGAGGCAAATTAACCCCATTATATTTGTTTGTCCTAGGGTACCTTTAGCATGACATGTCCCTGCAGGAAGTTTCCTTATCAGACTTGATGATCTTCTAGCTCTCTATAAACCATGGAGTAAATACACTTATCTTGTTTAAATATATTCAGTCTCTGATATTCTGCCATAGCAGCAGAAAATAAATTAAACACACACGCGTGTGCGCGCACACACACACACACACACACCACACACAGAGAGAGGAGAGAGGATTACCATCTATTTTTTGTTGGCCAACCCTTTTGTTCCTATGTAACATTTTGGGTTTATTCTGGAAATCTTGATGTTATTGTTCTAAAGTATATTTAATATGTCATTGATTGGCTATTCTTGCTCAACATTTTTTTTTTGATTCATGATATACCATTTACTGTCCACTTATTTTTGACTTACCTGTATTACAGTTGGATTAAGATCTTGCTGACAGTGGACAGTTGTATTCTTTTTAAATCTAATGTCAGTCTTTGTGTTTTAGTTGGTTCTTTAGACCATTTACATTTAATGTAATAATGATATGCTAGAGTTTAACTCTAGCTTCTTGTTTCTGCTTGCTCTTTGTTTCTCAGTTCTGTCTCATTCCTGAAACTCCAAGATCTTGAGCATCCTTTAACCCAGTGTGATATACCTGTAGTATTTATTAGTGTATCTCTTTGTATGGGTTTCTTCTCATGTTTCCTGGTACTGGCATCCCCCAGTTCAAAAACCATAAAGAATTGACCTCATTTCAAGTTCCTCTACTAAACTTCTCTACTTACATCATTAATTGTATTTCTTCTACATACACTGAAAACTATAATAGACAATGGTTTTGCTTCAACATCATGAGAAAATTAAATTCAGTAAAGAAGACTTTTATGTTTCTCACATTTTATACTTCTTTTTTTCTCATATCAAGTTCTAATACAGCTTTTATGTTCTCTTCCTGCTTTAGAGAATTTTCCTTAGCTACTCTTTAAGGAATATGTCTACTGATGACAAAGACTCTAGTTCTTCTTAATCTTAAAACATCTCGATTCCTCTCATATTCTTAAAGTCTGTTTTCACTGATGGTAGGTTTCTGAGATGATAGATCTCTTCTTGAGCCATTTAAAAAGTACTGAACAATTCTTCCTGGGGTCCATGGCTCATGATAAGAAACTGGACTGTCATTCAAATTGTTTTCCAACTCAAGGTGGGGTTAAGATAAGTTTTTTTTTTCCTCTGGTCTTTTCTAAGGATGTTTCTTTGTCTTTGGTATCAAGGTCGGCTGATGAGGGTCTTCTGTTGTGTTGCTTAGTTTCTACATCATGAGGGTCAAAAACTTGAAAATTGAGGGAGGTCCTCAGCCATTTGAAATGTCTTCTTTCTTGTTTCCTGTTCTTCTATGGCTGTGATGTGTCCTCTTACCCTGGGACCATCAGGTCTTTGAACTCTGTTCCTTCTCTGGGCTCCTTTCACTGTCTTGTTCAGATTACATCATTTTTATTGTTCTGTTCCCAGGTTCACTGATGCTTCCTTCTTCCCATGCTGCTGTTGGGTGTATCTAAAGATTCCAGTTACTGGTTCAGGTCCCATGCTTTCCATTTAGTTCTTCTTTCTGCTCCCATTGCTTTTCGCCTTTGATGAAACCTTTTCATCCTTTTTTCTTCCCCATGCTTGTTGCTGACTGCTCAGTGAAGCATTTTCTCTTTCTTTCCAAATCTTTGGATCCCCATTCACAATACAGATCGGGCACAATGGCTAAGCTGTATAGGGAATCAGATTACTCTGCCTCCTCTATATATACTGTCAGCATAAGGATACAGTGTATGCTGAGCATGAGAGGCCTCCCTAAGGCACTGTCATGGCAGCTATTGTAAACTCCTCAGATAACTCCAATATGTTTCCATCTGGGTGTTGATTTCTGTCAAGTTTTTTTTTTTTTTTGGTCCAGTTGAGAATTTCTTGATTCTTGATGAGTGACTTTCAATTTAAACGTTTTTCCCTCCTATATAGTGAGATATAGGGACTTATTTAATCTTCTGCCTCAGCAAGTATGCACATATCATACCACCTTAATTACCAAACAGTGATAAATGTCCAAATTCCTTGGACTTTGTCTTTGTCTGAGGGTAAGGGTGCTTGCTTGCTAACTAACAAATGGTGAGATTTCAGACTTTTCACTAGGCCTCTGCCTTAGTTATGGTTACTATTACTGTGATGAAACACCATGACCAGAGCAACTTGGGAAGAAAACTGTTTATCTGACTTATACTTCCATATCACATTTCATCATCAGAGGAAGTTAGAACAAGAACTCAAGCAGGATGGGGAACTGGGGACAGGAGCTGATGCAGAGGCCGTGAAGGGTGGCTGCTTACTGGCTTGCTCCTCATGGTTTGCTCAGCCTGCTTTCTTACAGAATCTAGGACCACCAGCCCAAGGATGACACCATTCCTAATGGGTTGGGCCTTTCTCCATTGATCACTAACTACAAGATGTGCAGGGACAAAGATGAAACAGAGATGGAGAGAATGGCCAACCAATGACTGGACAAATTGAGATCCATCCCATGGGCAAGAACCAATCCCTGCCTCTATTAATATACTCTGGTATACTTGCACACAGGATCCTAGCATAATTGTCCTCTGAGAGGCTCCATCCAGCAGCCAATGGAAACAGATGCAGAGACAAAGCCAAATATTAGATGGAGCTCAGGTAGTCTTATGGAAGAGCTAAGGGAAAGAATGAGGTACCCAAAGAGTATAGGGACAGCACAGGAAGACCAACAGTCAGCTAACTGGACCCTGGGGGGGCTCCCAGAGACAGAACCATCAACCAAAGAGTGAGCACAGACTGGACCTAGGACCATTAGCTAACATGTAGCAGATGTGCAGCTTGGTTTTCATTAGGACCCCAACAACTTGAGCCGGGCTGTCCCTGAATCTATTGACTGCCTGTGAATCCTATTCCCCTACCTGGGCTGTCTTATCTGATCTCAGTGAGAAAAGATGTGCCTAGTTCTGCAGAAACTTAATATTCCAGGGTGGGGTGATGGTGGGGTGGTGTGCTCCTCCTTCTCAAAGGAGAAAGAGAGGTGAAATGGGGAGGAGCTATGTGAGGGGAAACTGGGAGGAGATGTGTTGGGCCATGGAAGGGCTGCCATTGGCCTGGAAACCCTGAGATTTCAGGTGTGGCCACGCCCCCAAAAGGCAGGCCACAGACCCCCCTCTCCATTTCACCTGTACCCTTAAGTCACTTAAGACAGGGTAAGGGGCGTGCCTAAGACCTCTGCCTTGGAGGATTTGCATATTATTGAGGCCTGGGGAAGTAGGTAATTAAGTTTTCCCCTCCCTAACTCCTCCCCTTGATACTCCCCAATATAAGGAAACCCCTCCTGGCTTTTGGGGGGGAGCGCACCAGATTCACCATTCTCGTCAATAAAATTACTTCATGGAAACTCAATTCCTTGTCCTACTTCTACTCGGTGACTGCCTCGACCATGTGGGAACTACAAACTCCCAGGGGGAAGTGCTCCGAACCCAGGCCTCCGCTTGGCCTGCTCGCCTCCGTCCCACGATGCTAGCCCGATCCCAGTGAGACCTGCCTCAGCCGCCACGCAGGAGGCTTTGGGGCCCGGGCACCCTCCGGTGTTGTTTCCCACAGAGATGGTGTGTAGATATTGGGATGTAAAGTAAATAAAGAAGGAAAGAAAGAAGAAAAGAAAAAGAAAATGTCATATAGTCTGATATTATTGAGGCATTTTCTCAACTAAGGCTCCCTCCTCTCTGATAACTCTAGAAACTAGAAAGTACAGCCTCCATTGCTGCCATGCTGGCCCAGGTGGGAAACCTAATGTCAGTATTGTATCACCATGACAATATGCCATGTGTATCACTTTCTCATTGCTATGAGTAAACACTGGACAAAAAAAAAAATAAAAGAAGACTAGGTTATCTTGGCTCACAGTTTGAAGAGGCATAGTCCATCATGATGGGAGGTATGGACAATTGTAACTCCAGGAGCTTAAGGAGTCCCACCCCCTTCTCAGCAAACCAGGAAGTAGAAAGGGGGAAGGAAGGCTGCACCTAGCTCATTTTTCCTTTCCCCATTGTACTCAGAACCACCATCCATGGAACTGTGCTGTCTGCATTAGGCTGGATCTCTCCCTTCTCAATGAAAACTCTCTGGAAATACCTTCATGGACATACCCAGTCAAGATAACGAGGACAATCAACCATCACACCGTGCAACCAAGCAGCAGTTTTCAATTAGATGGCACAAACAGAAATGTCTTCCTTCCACACCCAGGCCTGGAGTTCTGTCCTGTTCCAGACATTCTCAAGTCTATGCTGCTTGCTCAGGCAAGTAGGTGTTCTTTTCAGCAACGGCTTTTTGGCAGATTGTGAAAAGAAGCCACAGCACACCTAGGGAGGGTGCAGAGGACTTGCCTTATTCAGGCTAATGCACCCCTGAGACTAGGAAGCTGGTCGTTGATAAGCAAGACCCCCAAATGGACACAAATCAATTAGATGCTTTCATGTGGTGACTCTCCTATAGAATGCCCCGCAGGTGGCTGTCATTTGAAGCACTCAGAAATACCAGAAAATCCATTCCCAAACTCAAGTCCTGCTGAGCCTCTGTAGCTTCCAACAGCTTGACTGTACTTTAAGGAAGGTGCTGGTGGCAGCTGTAACATTTTGCATCTTGAAATGGCTTTCGGTGAATTAAAGGGACAGCCACATATCACGTTAAGACTCCAGCCACTGGAGGACCATGTGACCTCAAATGCTGACCAGACTCAACCTCAACAAACAGATTGCTTGCCCTACTTGTCTCTCTTTCTGTCCGTGCCCACTAGAATAGAAACACTTACCTCAGAGCCTCATTCAGCAATCACCTGTCAAGCTTCTATTCTACGTGGCAATGCACTAAGCACACAGTGAGAAATACCGCCAGTCAAAGGTGAACTTGAACCACTGATCTAGCTGGAGACAAATTCGTCCAGTGCAAATCTGCACTCCTACCCTACACCTCACCACAAAGACAAAACTTATAAACAGTGCCGTGATGAGCCACAGGTTGGGTTTGGCTTCAGATTCCTTCTTAACACACGTTTTCTGG
The DNA here is from genome assembly GCA_021653895.1 of Mastomys natalensis. Classification (NCBI taxonomy): domain Eukaryota; kingdom Metazoa; phylum Chordata; class Mammalia; order Rodentia; family Muridae; genus Mastomys; species Mastomys natalensis. The sequence continues at coordinate 361,927 of JAJTUV010000468.1, forward strand.
ATTCACCACAATCCTATGACAGGTGGTCCATGAGAGGAGACGCCTTTGCCATCTGTCCAGGTTGAAGCTATGTTCTCAGCCCCAGCTCTGTTAGCTGGTCCCCTGGACAGCTCACGAAGAGCACAGGCTCCTGAGAGCTGATGCCGTGTTCCTGACGGGCTGGTGGCAGGTGGGTGCAGTGGATGTATTTTATATGAATTTTTCATATAAACTGACACTTTAAAGTACCGAACCTGAAAGTCTGTGACGCCATAGTGTCCTTGATTTTGCCAATACATTACTATGAGGCAACTACAACAGTAGAAAAGAGCTGAGATTTTAATGAGGGATTTTCAATTTTTAAAAAAACCAAAATGTTTAGAATCATGTAAATGCATGGTTGCAGGCTTCCTTGGGAGAGCTGGCTCTGTTTCCAAAAGCCCAAGGGGGGACACAGCTGAGGGAAAAAGCAATCTAATGTCTCCCTTTTTTCTTTTTTTAAAAAAGGGGAAACCCCGACATGTGATCTCAGAAACATCTTAAATTTCCCCCGTTTTTTGGGGCCTGGGGTTTCTCCAACCCGGGAAAAAAAAAAAAGGGAAATTGGTGGAAGCCCCAAAAAAAGTGGTTTTAAAACCCCCAAAAAAACCCGGGAAAACCCAAAAAAACAGACCAAGGCCATGCTCCATGAACCTAGCCATCAATTAGAGTTAACGAATACTCCTGTGTTGTCCTTCTTAAGATGTGGCACCTGACATTGATTTAGTTATTGCTTATTGGGAGGCCTAGAATTCTCATGATCCAGTTAACCCCCAAATTACAAAAGGAACATTGTAATAGAACTTTAAAAGCTTTAGGATTTGGTGGCCATGTTATACACAGTGGCCACCAACCAAACAAACAGCCACAAGGGCCAGTGCTAAGCAGAAACTTGAGCCAAACAACATTATGTTTTAAGGGAAGCCTGGAGGACGAAGAAACTGGCCTGATCCTATTAAGTCCATCTTTGAGGGCTACTAACATGGAATGAAACTCATATTTCCAGATTTTCAGTGTACGTCTGGTGGCTTGGACTGGTTATTTCTGGGCCCTGATGGAGGTGGGAATAGAAGCTGAGATCACATGGTAAAGCAAAGATGCCACTTCACAGCTCCCAGGGGATAAAGATGAAATATTTCAAAACACTTGGTCGCGACTGAGCTTCTGTGACTTTGGATACCACCTCGGCCACAAGCTTCCACCCCCACTCCCCCAGGAGGCATCCATTCACCTGTGAATGATCAGTTCCCACCTCCCAAATGTCCATCCTTGTCCACCATTGTCTGGGGGGCCAAGCCACCAGAGGATGTTTGGGAACCAAACTACTGGAATCTAGATCTCAGCGCTGGGGCTCTGTGGCGATCTGGTTTCTGAAACACACGATTCACAGTGGGCGTCGGAGGGGCCCTGGAGTGGTGAGTATGAAGAAGCCAATTCAAAATGCCTGCCGCCAAATACAGAAGAATGCGATTACCTCTACAGTGAGGTGGTTTCTATGCTTCCACAAGCTACTGTGATGATTTGAGTGAGAACGGTTCCCACAGGCTCTTATATCTGAATGCTGGTTCCAAGCTGGTGAACTTTTTAGGGAGGATAGAAGGAATGTTTTGTTAGAGGAGGTGCGTCCCTGAGGCTTTGAGGTTTCCACAGCCACACTAGGCCCAGTCTCCCTCTCTCCCTCTGCCTGCTGCCTGTGGATCCTGATGTAAGCTCTCAGCTACTGCTCTAGCGCCTTGCCCCGATCCTGCTGCTGTGTCCCCACTATGACAATCATAGGCTCACCTTCTGAAACGTAAGCAATTCCTCAATTACATGCTTCCTTTTGTAAGTTGCCTTGGGTCATGGGGTCTCTTTATAGCAATAGACTATAACTAAACAGCCACTGATCCCTTGACTTGGTGGGGGTTAAACATATGGATACAGCAAATGCCTCTCAGCAGCTCCCTGGTGAACTGTGATTCCCCCTTTCTGCTCCTTTTCCTTTCCTCTATCCTTCCTCACTTCCTTCTCTTCCCTTTTTCTTTTCTCTTTTCCTTTTCTACTTCCCCTTTCTTTCTTTCCTTTCATCCTTGCTTCCTTTTTTCTTTTCCTTTTCTCCTTCTTTCTTTTTCATTTTTTTTCTCCTTCCTATGTTTCTTCCTTATTTTTTTTTCTTATTTCTTTTCCGTACTTCCTCCTCTTTCCTTCTCCCCCCTTTTCCTTTCTCTGTCCTTTAAGCATTCTGTGGCACCTATCACCTTATATTTATAGTCTGAATTTTAGCTATTCAATTTTAGTCAGCAGAGTCCGTGATGAATGTGGAACCTTTCCAATATCAGAGTACATTGGCTGTGTCTCTCTTGGCACTTTTGGAAATGGCTTTTCTTGTTGCTTTTTTTAGAGGAAATTGGAGTTGTTGGGAGGGCCTGACTGGGATTTTTGAATCTGTCTGAAAACATAGTAGCACCTGGAGCGGTGTGTTACATGCCTCCAGTCCTTGAACTTATAGGTACCTGGCCTGGATGGACTGCCTCTGGCACACGCCTCCCAAGATGGTCGTCAAATAGGAGGCTCATAGAAGTTAAATGGCAGCCCCCTCTCCGTGAGCTGTAGTAACTCTTTTGAGACAGTGGTTGGAAAGTGACAAATGGATCAGGCCAAGAAGAATTGGTCTGTCATATAGCCAGTGTGATGCTGTGTCTTCTAATTTGCTTTCCAGGAACATATACCACCTGGAACCTTTATAGCTGGAAAACCCCACAGGCAGTACCCTCAATATGGCATCCCCACTGGAGGTGGGAACAGCTGGCCCTCACCAATAGTGTGGTCCCATAGTACTTGGTGATCATTAACTAAATACAAGTTTAATGGAAAGACAGAGGCAACCCATTAAAACTCCTCCAAAGGACCCATTTGATTGGAATAACACGTGCCTGAAACCATGGTGGACACACAGGGAACAAAAAGATCATTAATCATTTAACCGAATCGAAAATACCCATTAAGGAAGAGAGAAAAACTCAGGCCCAGGAGGTTGTGAGAGAGATTTCTACCATCACAAAGCGCTGTTGGGATCAAAACGGAGCAGCAGGAGGAGGAGGAAGAGCCTGTGCAGTCTGCACACACAAGAGACAAGGGGAGGAAGGTCCAGACAGGAGGCTCTCCTCCTCCTTTCTCCAGTCTTCATCTTCTCTGGCATCTGTCACACACACACACACTGGCCTGATTCAAGGCTTTGGTTTATCCTGAGATGGAAGCCTGGGGTAGGGAGGGAGGGAGTCCTGAGATCTTCCATGCAGATATCCACAGGCATGAGCCTTCCAGTCCTAGGCTGCTCTCACTAGCTGAGGCTGTGCCTCTCCCCCCGCCACCCCCCACCCCCCACCCCCCGCCGTGCTGTTTTCTCTCTGCCAGCTGCACAGAGAAGATTCTTCCTAAAGTCTAATGAACGAGTTCACCTGGCTGGGCTGTTGTGTGTTGTGCTTAATTTCTCATTAAATCTTTTGGTAGCGTATTGCTGCATTTATTGTTTTGAAAATGAAAGGAATTCTAATAAGTCTCAAATGTCCCTTCATGCATGAGCGTTTTTCCAGTAAACGCGCTCAGCAAATGTCCATTACTTAGCGGCTGCATTTGAGTTCTGCTTGCATGGGCCAGTTTATTTTTATCGTATCATCTGGCACACAACGTGGGCTTGTGTTTGTGTTCCTCTAAGCGCCAAGTCTGCAGGTTTCCTTCGCTCTGATGGGTCACATGAAATGGCTAAAGGTTGACAGCTGCCATTTATGACAGAATGGCCTTGGAAACGTACACACAAAAGTCATAGTATGTGAGTGTCGGAGTCGGGCGTGTGTTTAGCTGCGTAGACTGTGGGGTGATGCGTTTATTTACACTGGCATCAAGTCCTCTCATACCATCTTAGCTAATGACTTCCTATAATAACAGAGATGGGCAGGTGGATGGTTCCGTTAGGAAAGCACTAATGTCCAAGCACGAGGATCTGAGTTCAGCATTCACAATCCACATAGAAAAGAAGAATTAGGCAGATTCTTAGGGCTCAATGACTAGCCGGCTTAATCCACTTGTGAGTTCCAGGCCACAGAGGAAACGCGCCTCACAAAATAAGGTGAACAGCACCTGAAGAATGATGCTTAAGTTTGTCTGGTGTCAGCACACACACAGACACACACACACCTGAACACATATCTACACACATACAAACCTATACCCACACCCCTAGACACCTATGTACCTACCCACATGGACACATAACTACATACACCCACATCTACACACACAATGCCCACATATACCTATATGCATGCACCTGCATACATGCAAACCTACACACACATACCCACATGTATATAACTACAAGCATGTATCTATACACATACAAACCAACACACACATACCTGTACATGCATATACATAACTACACAAACCTACACACATGAACACACAACTACATATACGCACCTACACACACAATCCCTACATATACCTACACACACTTACATACACACATACCTACACACATACAAACCTATACACCCATAACTACAACACATATCAATACACACATACAAACCTACATCTACAGACATAGCTACACATACCTAAACACACACCTATGTACACATATATAACTACACACACATACCTAAACACATATACACACACACACCTATATACATTCATGCCTATATATATCTACACATACCTATATATGCATATACCTACACACACAAAACTAGACACACACACACACATATATATACACATACATAACTACACATATGCACACATACACAACAACATACACACACTTAGATGTGCATACATAATCACACACACATATAGAAAATGGCAAAGAGTCAATTTATAAACACAACAGGAGACTTTCCGGTTGTATTGTTGTTTGTTTTTTAGAAAGTATTTGGTTTCGTGTTGGAGTTGCTTCCCTTTTTCTCTCTCTGCTTTAAGTGTTCTGTGGCAATTCTTAATGCTTTGCCTTTCTGCAAAAAGGCAGTAAGAACTGAGCATGTGTGGCAACTGAACCAAAGAAGAGGGGAAGCTGAATGAAGGGGCTTAAAGGAAGTCAGAAGACAATCGTTCCATTGAGAGCACTTCTCCAACAGGACAGGATTTTAAAGAAGAAAGTAGTTCTTCACAAATTAGGAGTAGTGATTACTTAGTAACAAGTTCATATATGCTCTATATACCATGGGAAGCGGATTCTACAGACCAGCAAGATAGCTCAGCTCATAAAGGTGCTTGCCCCAAAGCTTGATGTTCAATTTCTGTGACCCACACACTGAAAGTAGAGAAGTAACTCTAACAAGTTGTTCTCTGACCTGTCTACACATGCCCTGGCACACATATGTGCCCCTCTACAAATCATACATGTGTATGTACACACAATAAATAAATAAATGTTTACAGACAGGCTGTGTCATGTATGACATAGAAAAGAGCACTCAGGATAAGGTTCAGAAACCCATTTCTTACAAGAGGAGGTCCTCCCTAGCTGTGTGATCTTACCATGTAAATGGACAGGATTGAAATAAATTGTGCATGTCCAATAATCAACAGAAAATGTGGGAGCTATATGGGCCATAGCATGTCTTGGGACAGAGGACAACTTTCAGGAGCCTGTCTTCTTCCACTGTGTAGATCCTAGGGATGATTGACAGGCTTAGCAGCAAGTGCCTTTATCGACTTTAGCCGAAAGGGCTTTTCTCCCAGATGAGTCCTCACCAGACAGATTAGACATGTTCTAGACTATAATGTACATCCAAAACTTGCCCATCTGGATCCATTTAGCTGCAAGAGAAGCTACTCCATGTGGTCTACCAGCAATGGGGTAGTTTACTGCTCTAATAGAATTCAGGGCTCCCTCACTAGAGTACTAAGGAAGAGTGGAATCCATAAAGAACTTGCCTGCCTTATAGATAGAGACACAAATCTCCGACAGAACACCACCCAGAAAAGAAAAAAAAAAATCCAACCTGGATTAACTGGGGTAATAGCTTGCCAGAGGGTTAGAGACTAAGAGTCCTGATTGCAGGAGAGGAGGAGGAAGCATGGCCCAGAGACAGAGTGTGGTAAGACACAGCCAGATAGGGGAGAAAGCATGGTTCCTGTTCTTTGTAGGTGACATGTATGATTGCAGCCTTGAGCTCCAATTGGTTCAGCCTTTTTCAGAGCAGAAGCCTGAATCTGATGGCTTGATGCTGTCATCCTTGCCTTAGAAACAACCCGGCTATTGAGGGAATGTGGGAGATGAGGGTCCCTCCAGAGATGAATGCTGGAGATAATCGCTCGACCTCTAGTGTAGTGAGTGAAGGTGACTGCCAAGGAACTTGGAGAAGTCACCCCCCCCCCCCCCCCGAAATGCTCAGGACACCTGGCAGACACATTCCTCTGAGAGACCTACACGGTTGGGCACTTTCTGCAAGTGAGAAAAACGATAATTTTTCTAATGTCAATATCAGGTGGCTGAAGGAATTGGAAACCTGTCAAGGGCTCCCAGCCATCCACAGCATCAGTGAATAATCGGGCTAAAGTACCCTTAAGACAGAAGTCAGCTTAGGTCTTCCCCAGGCTGTCCTTACTCTCTCACTGGCCCCTAGCTGGAATTCTGATGCAAAACTTGTCTCTGGTAAGTGAGCACAGGAGCCAGCAGGATTCTGCAGTGACCCACTGTGACCAAGGTCTCCATAGCTATGGGGGTGACAGTCACCTACTGTTTTCCCTGCAGCCACCCAGCTTGTCCAAAGCAGTCCTAGATATACATGATAGTTTGAAAAAGGACCAGGACATACTCATAGCTCTTGGCTAGGGAGCTAGAGAGGCAGGAGAAAAGACCATAACAAAAGAAAGAAATCATAGAAACCCCAGTGTCTTGGTTAGGGTTTCTATTGCTGTGATTAAGCACCATGACCAACGAAATTTGCAAAGGAAAGGATTTATTCAGCTTACACTTCCATATCACTGTTCATCATCAAATGAAGTCAAGATAGGAACTCAAGCAGTGAAGGAACCTGGAGGCAGAAAATGGTGCAGAGGTGATGGAGAGATGTTGCTTACTGGCTTGCTTCCCACAGAAACCAGGGCCATCTGCTTGGGGATAACCTACCCACAATGGGCTAGGCCCTCACCTGTCAATCACTACTTAAGAAAATGTTCTTATGGACTTGCCTACAGCCCTGTCTCCTTAAGGCATTTTCTCAACTGAGGCCTGCCCCCCACTCAGTCTAGCTTGTGTGAAGTTGACCTAAAACTACCCCAGCACATCCAGGCATAACAAAGTCAGAAAGACATCTGTATGTGTAGGGTTTCGGATCATTAAACCTGACTCTTAGGGGCCTTAGCCTAGTATAGAGATATTTATGCTCTGCCCTGGGCTCTAGTCCTAACCCTCCTTTCCCTCTGGGATCCATGGCCACTGCCCACTGTGTTCTCTCTGGATTCTCTACTCCATTGGCATTCTTGTAAAGAGCCTTCCATGGGATGTTTTCCTATCTCCCTCCCTCCACCTCTCCCATCCTTCCTCTAGTTCCTCCATGCTACCTCCTGCTTCTCCAATCTTTTTCCTGCCTCTCCAGCCTTCCTCTTGATCTCCATGCTACCTTCCAGTGCCCTACACCCTTCCTCCGACTTCTCCATGTTTCCCTTAGCTCATTCCCAAAGCTCCAAATGCATCTAACCCAAATAGATATCTTTAGAGGCTAGATCTGGATGATAGTTCCTCTTTATGTCCAGAATTAGGCAGAGTTCTTGGGATTTGGATTCCAGCTGACCTTCTCATCCTGTGACCTAGACCAACACCCACATGGCATCTGTGATCCCATCACAAAATTTCCTGGCCCATCTGGTGGTGGTAACTTAAGAAGAGGACCAGGAACAACACTTAGGAGGAGGCCTGGCTCCTAGAGGGCCCACAGTCAATGAGATATCATGGCTATTAGACCCGGCTCTTGTTCTGAAGACGTCTGAGTGTCAACTCTCATGTTTCCTCCACATTGCGTCAAAACCTTAGGGCTACTGGCTCTTTTAGCACAAGACAGTACACCTCAACCCCTTGTTTCTTCTATATATTAATGTAAAGGCAGAGCACCACTATCACAGTAATATAGACTAGGGGAAACTATCTGAGTGCAGGAAATACATCCAGGATAGTCAACCACTGGCTGCATTAGCAGTCCCTCCCCAGCTCCATGACCTATGGGAGTATGACTGTCAATCTTGGCTTATTGAGAGGCAATGTTGTCTGGACCCTTTCTCTCTCTTTCCTGTAATCTTCTTGCCCCATAGACATTGCCTTATATTTACCTTTGCAAATAGAACATCCCAAGCTATAAGTCATCAAATGAATAGAATTGCTGTCATCTGTTCATCTTGCAAAAATATGTGCATGGAAAAAAAATTTTTTAAAGAAAGTTTAGATTGCTCTGTGACTCTTTTGCCTTCTTTTCTCCCTCTTTCATTTGCCATCTCACCTCTGAGTTTGTTTCTCAAGCCTCAAGCCTGTTGTCCTATCGGCAGAGTTTCAGCCCATCAACCTTTGCTCCAAGTTGGGGTAAAGGTCACCAACGGAAGGACCCTCCCTACAGCACCTTCCTCTCTCCTGGCTATATCTCTACCACTGTTCAATCTGTGATCTTTAGATGTGATGCCTGAATAACTTGCCTTTCCAATGCTTCTTGTTAAAGGATGAAAGGATAGCATGCTGCAATCTGCAACTTCATGATAGTCTTGAAGAAATGAACTTCACGTAGTTAGGGCTCCATTAAGAAAATAACCCAAAAGACCTCCAAGTTACAAGGCTGGTTTTGATAGACAGTTTCCATTGCCTTTGGCATTTCAGTAATGACCCCAGATCTGCCACTGACCCACCAGTGTGCTCAGTAAAGCCACAGTCTATTCCATTTTCCCCCTTATTAAAATATGGTGGGAGTGATCAGGAGGGAAGCAGAGGAGGAAGAAAAAGAGGAATGAGAAAGACCAGAGGTAAACCAACAGCTGTACACAGGATACTGGCTCCCCAAGATGGGGACATCCAGTCCTCAGGGCCATGACTGTTCTGTGCTCCACAGCTGTGCAGAATTAAAATGCTGCTAGACAGCTGTCCTTCAAATGCAGAGGTTGTCTTGGATTGTCCAGGTAGGCCAAAGAAATCACAGGGATCCTTAAAAGTGGGAAAGGGAGCCAGCAGGACACCCTCAGATAGAGGTATGATTGTGAGAACTGTCTAGGAGATGCAGAAGGCAAGCTCTGGAGTTGGAGGAATGCAACACAGAACTGTGGAGTCCTGTGGCATGGAAACAGTAGACATGAGACATATATTATGAGCAAGACAGACACAGCTCCTATATTAGACCCAACTCAAGCTAGCAATCCAGGACCAAAGGAAGCCAGCACTGATCAAGAGAGACAGGGATGCCTTTCTAGCAAAGGGAATAGAGGCTTTCGTTGACTTTTGAGGGCAAGCTGAAGTTAGGAATTGTGCAGCTAGCTTCATCTGAGGGTAGGCACTGTGTCCCTTTGATGGGGTTGATGAGGCTGAAGGGCTTTCAGGAGCTTGAGTTGTCAAGAAAACAGGATCAGGAGACAAGACTCAAGGGCAAAAGATCATGTTTACCCCATATCAGAGTCCAGTGTGATACCCTTCTGAAATAAGGGACATGTCTACCCATAGGGCTGAGTGGAACCTGACCCCAAACATCAAGGCAGTAAAGGGAACAGAGCCAACATGAAGATAGATAGAGATGCCTGGCCCTATGTCTCATCAGAATCATCCCAGATACGTGTTGGCTGCAGTGAAAGATCTATATTTTCAGTAATAGAAGCTACAAGCTTCCAAAAAAAATCCTGACTGTTTGGACAAAATAATCTAGACAACTCTGCATCGGCCCCCCTACCCCACCCCCACCCCCAACCCCCATCACAGGTGTCATAGCAACAAAGCAAGAGGCTAACTCTGTAAGGCTCAGCTCTGTGACCTCAAAAAAACTGACTCAAATCCATTGAGAGGAAGTCTGTGATCTCACTTTGGATGCCTGTCACATCTAGGGACTTACCAAGGGCATTTTATAGGACAGTAACTCCCACTGTCTTTGTCATTTGTGTGACTTCTAGAATATGGATACTTTGGGCTTGGTCTAGTCTCAAAGGTTTCTAGTTTGTAAGCATTCTGGCCTTGGGGCCTAAGCCTATGGTTTATGTCAAAGCAGTGGAAAGTGGGTGTTTAATGCCAACAGGTTAAAAGTCCCGGATGAGTCTGTTCCTTTGTGGTGGCTCACACATGCTTAGAGGAATCCACAGCCGAGGAATATAAATGGCTTTTGGAAGGCAGAGACAGAGTCTTCCTCGCATCTTCCCAATGGAAGTAAGCTTACACACCTTGGCCTTAGCCCAGTAAGGCTGGCGTTTGATTCCTGTCGCACACAACTATAAAGTGATATGTGTGTTGCACTACTGTGGCCTTTGGGAGCCATACAGAAGCCAAGGGAAAGGAGGGAGGCAACATTTCTTGGTAACACCTGTGGGCAGGACATTCCTTGGGTTCCATGAGGAGAACTGGGGACCATTGAAAGATTATCTCTGAAACAGCTGAGCTCACCAGGACTTTCTTGAAGGAAGACCAGAATGGTAAATCAGAGATTGAAATAGGCACTAAAATTGTGTGTGTGTGTGTGTATACACATATACATATACACATACCACATACACATACCATATACACATACCCATACACATGCACATATATATGAATCAGAGAAAAATAAAATTTTCATTGTGAGACAAGAGCAGAGATGGATAGTCTCTAGGATGGTGTCCATGGAAAACTGTTTGCTTCATCCACCCACAGGGCTCTTCAGCACAGATTGGCTGAGCACTGGGAGAAATACAGAGGTTTGAATGCAAAGTGCTGAGTAGAAATTCAAGATGACCACAGTAAGCCAACACTCTCCATCCACTAGGATGCCTGCAATTCAAACAGACAGGCAGCAACAAAGTCTGGCAAAATATAGAAGCATTAGAACCCCTGCACACTGCTGATGAAGTTGCAAAATAATACAGCCAGGTTAGCAAAAGCCTAGAAGGTCATCACAAAGCTAAAATTATGAGTTGTCACAGGACCCCAAATTTCTATTAGGAATACACCCAAGTGAACTGAAAATGTATCTGCACACAAAAAATGAAATGTATACACAACTATTCACAGACGTCACTTACAACAGCCAAGCTGTAGGAAGAACTCAAAAGTCTATCCTCTAGTGAATAAATGCCTTGGACAGATCTATAAAGTGTAGTATTAGCCAGTCCCAGTCTAGATGCAACATCAAGAACCCCGAAATCATCTACAGACAGTGTAAAAAGATAATCACAAAAAGGTTGTATATTGTTCTATTTATATGAAATTTCCATACAGGCTAAGCCATAGAGAAAGCAAGCAAGCAAGCTGTCTCCTGGAGGCTGAGGACAGGGATGATGGTTGATAATAAATGGGCTTCTTTGTGCATGATGAAATTGTTCTTTGTAGGAATGGTTTTTCAATTCTACATTTAAAAAATGCTACTCAAGTATTTTTTTTTAATGCTCACACTGTATAGTGTGTGAGTTAGACTTCAATAAAGCAGTTACCAAGGGTGGGAGAAGTCCAAACAAGAGCAACAGAAAACACCACAGTGTAGCCCAAAGCGAGAGACAAGGGTGAGCTGTGCTTCCTGGCTGCCAGACAGCTTTGGCTTGACTGATTCTTGCAACCAGGCGTTGATGAGCCAAAGATTCTCATCAAAACTGATTGCTATGCCCTGTGGGAGACTTGCTTCCCCCCCATTCTAAGCCATTTGAAAAACCAAAGTCAGTGGCTCAGAGACCCCAGCCAGCTGTGAGATCTCCCCTGGGACCCCAGGATTCTGTTGGTTCCATGTTTGCAGCAAATCAGCCCCGAAAGGGTGAGAAACAGCTCCAGCTGGAGCTGCCCAGATGTGCGTTCTTGCATGGCTGTCCTCTATCTCCTCTGCAATGAGCCTCCCAGGCTGCCACTTAGGCAGGTACTCGGGCTGTGGCAGCCATGAGGAAAGAGGCAGGGGGTGGCATTGCTTTGGTAACTTAGAAAGGCTTTCCAGTAGACACATCTCCGGCTGCTGTGACAGTAATGCTTCAGGACCCCAAATGAGGGCAATGAGGAAGTGTCAGAGAGAAGCAGGGTGCAAGAAAATGGTGAAGAGGAGGAGGAGGGAAGAGAGGAGGAAGACGAGAAGGAGAATGAAAAGAAAGAGGAGGTGCAGGAGGTGGGGCAGGAGAGTAGGAAGAACAAAGGGTGACTGCCATTTGTGCCCTCTGTGGTCATACCACATCAGAGTGGCAGGCTACTTTACCCTTGTCTAAGACTGGAGCCCTCAAGGTCAGAGCATCCTCATATGCTCGCTGCTGGAGAATTTAGGAGGATTGCTGAAGGTCACCTTAGACTACTGAGAACAATCGGAATGGCTGCTTGCTCCAGCATCCTCTCCTGCCCCTTCTGCAGTTCCCAATGCTACCTCAGAGCAGGGGCAGCCAGTATTCTCTCCTGACAGCCAGTGCCCTTTCGGACTTCACATCCCATGCACTGCCATGTCACGCCGCATTACTTCCAAATGTCACCAGCCATTTCCACTTATCTCAAATCCTGTGCACGTGTGGGCGGGTGTGCATGTGTGCCCTCCATCCCAGCGTACACAGCCCACAGTGTCACCGACACCACAAGGGGGCCTCCCCACCAGCACCCTGTGTGTGGCACTGTCTTCGGGAATGGAACTGGCTTATATGGAAGCAAACATTTGAAGTTCGCCAAACACAAACCAAGTAAAACCTTAAGTCAATCAAAAGTGACTAAACATCGCTTTAGTCCAAATACATGTTTCTAAAAGGTCACAGCTGGTGTAATTATCCATGCTAGACTTAGCAGGCATTCAGCTGTGTGCTTAAGACTGCCAAGAACTGGAATACATTTAGAATCCTTAAGTAAGAGTCACCTTGTTTTCAGAAAATGCCTGGTTAAGTCGGGCTGGGGCCTGGAAGGAGGCAACGGGGAACGCCGATTAGAGTTGAATGACACTTTGAGAGAATGTATATGGGAAGTTCTTTGGAAAGGGAACAGCAACGCACGCCAGAGCCAATTTCTTATAATATGCGGGCTGAAGCCCCCCCCCTTCTTCAAAGAAAATAAGACCCGACAAGCACAACGACAATAAGCACAAAAGACCACGAGGACAAAATGAGTGGCTGGGGAAATCAGGCTGGAGGAGAGAAGCAAGTCACTAAGCCAGCCATGACACTAGGAGATGGTGGCCCTGTGACATGATGGCCCTGGTGTGCAGGGGAGCAGGGGCGGGCTCTGGCCAACTGTTTTCCTCCCCCCTCCCTTGGCACTCAGATAGGCAGAACCGGGTGCAGAGTCCATCTAAGTATGCACCTTGCACTGTAGTGACTGATAAATTGGTCCATGGCATCTCAAGGATGCCATAGGAGCATTAGACCTTCATAGCAGGTCTAATAGGGAGGATGGCAGAAGTCCCAGCCCTTGGTCTCACTTGACCTGAGCAGTTCTTTGATGTCTTTACAGATGACTCTCACCACAAGTCTGCTAAAATCGCCATTCTCCTACTAAATAGACACTACTGTAAAGACGCTGTAGATACCTACTATATATACTTCCTGCTGTAGATGCCTACTGTAATTCCTGCTGTAGACACCTACTGTACTGCCTACTGTAGACATCTACTCTAATGCCTGCTTGTAGACACCTATTGTAATGGCTGCTGTAGACACCTACTGTAATGCCTGCTGTAGATATCTACTGTAATGCCTGCTGTAGACACCTACTGTAATGCCTGCTGTAGACACCTACTATAATGCCTGCTGTAGACACCTACTGTAATGCCTGCTGTAGATATCTACTGTAATGCCTGCTGTAGACACCCACTGTAATGCTTGCTGTAGACACCTACTGTAATGTCTGCTTTAAGAGGTGTTTGTTAGGGAGTTAGCACTAAGAGTGGGCAGTGCTGTCTATATTACTCATTCCATGCCACCTCTGCAAGGCCCACTGGAGCATCTGGCACACAGTTAGGTGCTTACTAAGTGTTTGTTAACGAATGAAAGACAAATGAATGAGTGAGCATCCAATGAAGAACAACGGGGCACAGAGCCAGTGACTCAGCAAAGGGTTAGCAGCTTGAGCCTAATGAAGCTAACCATTGAGGAAGAATGAGACCTGGTCGTGGTAGGAGCTCACAGAGATTGTCTGAGGTGATGGAATAAGATCCTTGGACAAAGACCACACTATGTTGTAGGATACCTGACATCATACATCGTCACTGTGGCTGAGAAAGAGGTTCTAGAATCACATCTTCCTACCAGTTCCTCACCCTCCAGAGCTCCCAGGCCAAACTCACAGAAAACAGAAAGACAGCTCCATAGGGAAGCAAGGCCAAGCAAGATCCCTAAAACTGTGTCATTCCAGGAGAGATGGAACGGAAACAAGACCAGGGGCAGGGTACAGCAAAACTATGATGGGATGTGGAATACCTTAGATATTTTAAAGAAAATATCTAAGAATGCTGGAGGCCAAACTGAGGTAGAGAAGCATATGAATTCCCTGAGGCCAATACCCCTGGGCTCAAAGTTAAACTCCTGCATGTGCACTGCAGGGCTTAGAACCAGTGACCATGACCAATTCTCAGTTCTAATCTTTTCTTTGGTGAAATAGTAGAGAATAAGGGAGGAATGAGAGATGAATCAGTTGGTAAAGTACTTGCCTTGCAAGCACAAAAACCTGTATTCAACACCCCCCCCCCAGAACCCACATAAGAAGCTGGGTATACTGGCACATGCCTGTAATTACTGTGCTGGGGAGACATAGTGTCCTTGGGGCACACTAGCCAGGTAGAATAGCCAAGTAGGCACTCTTCAGGCTCAGTAAGACTCTATCTCAAAACAGAGTTGGAAAGAAATTGGGTGTCTAAAAGTATAACGGAAAGAGTATAGAAGTCATATCAACCTCTGATCTCTCACACATGTACATAAATGCACTCATATACTCACACACACACACACACAAAGACAGAAGGGGCAATTTTAAAAAACCCTCTTCCATACAGTTAATTTAAAAATAAATATATTATCCTGGGTAAATCCCTTATATGTGCAATAGTTATGGTCACAGACATATGACAGACTGCTGACATTTATTAAATGCTGGTGCATGGTATTCATTGTAGTTTTCTTATGTTTGAAGCTAAAGGTCTTAAGAAGCACTTTCTCCCACCAAAAGCATACCATATGGGGCAAGTCATTGACTCATGAGGAAATTTACCCATGCAAACTTCAGTTGCTGCATGACAGGGCAGTCAAGTAGACAGCCTATCAGCCTAGGACTGGTGACATCCACATAGGTGCAAATCTTTCACCAAGTCCCATCAGACCCACTGAATTGGGAGCTCTGGGGCTAACACCCAACAGCCTATGGTCCAAGGAGACCTCTGGGTGATTCTGATGCCCCTGTAAAGGCCATCAACCAAATAAAGACCATGCTACAGGGGGTCCTCATGTTAACCCTGTGTAGCAGGCCTCCCTCTGATGCTGCCACTGGCAAGAGCATATTTTTTGAGGGACTAGAGGATGCTCTTTTTAAAAGCCCTATGGCTCTAAAGAAACCCTAGTAACTCCCCAGAGGTAGCTGTGAAGATTGGCTTAGCAGAATGCCCAAAAGAAAATACACACCCACTCCTCAGTATAGCTGGAGAGGAGACCAGGCTTAGCCAAGATGTTCAGCATAGCTCTTCTGAACCTCTAACCAAGAACAGCATCTGGCCATGACTGTGAAACACCGTACTTTTTGTGCATGGTGTTCTTGCCCCCTAAGCACAATCAGGCCATTTCACACAGATATCAGGAATAACTCTGAGGCCCCACAAGTAGCTAAGGATAGTCCCCCTCCCCCAGCACTCCCAGAGAAGGACTTCCCACAGTGGCTGCTGGAGATAAGTAAACACTGTCAACATGTAGATTATAATACAGGTAAAAGGCAATGCATGCGTGAGGTTCATTCTACTATGATATGTGTTCTACAAAGCTATTGTCAGGGTAGATGTTAAAACAAAAGAGTCGTCTGTAGCATATTTGCCCTGGTAAACATTGTCCAGAGTAAGGAGGAATACCAGGAAGTGATGGTTTGAGCTGATTTAGACTCTGTATAAATGAATCCTGGAGAGATGCCCAATAAAACTTTGTAGAATGAATCTTTATAGGACACACCTGTGTTTTGTCACGCCTGAGTGCTAACGCTCTCTCTCTCTCTCTCTCTCTCTCTCTCTCTCTCTCTCTCTCTCTGTCTCTGTCTCTGTCTCTCTCTCTCTCTCACACACACACTTCAACATGGTCTGCCTATGAATATGGGCATTTTGAGGTAACTATAAGCTGTTTAAAAAAAAAATCTTAGAAATAATATCACAGAAATACACAAGGATGGAAGAAAAGCCAACCTCCAGAACAAGTCAAGGAGGGAAAGGGGGAGATCCAAACTAAAGCGGTACTCATTGAGCAATGATGAGATGCGACTTCCTTCTAATAAAATTAACAATAATGAACTTCTGAGCCAGAGAGCTGGGCAGCCTGTAGCCAGTGAGCAGACTCAAGGGGTGGGAATCTCAATGTCAGCAAAGTTAACTACAAAGAAAAAAAAAAAACCTTAAGTGGATCAATCAGGGTTGAACTACTAGATAGACGGATTAAGTGGGCAATAAAAGCCATGTTCTACTGACCTCTAACACAAGAGGGAGGAGATAATGAGATAAGTAAAGCTGGTGAGGATAATAAGACCGCAATTACGGCCAAGTTCAAACTACCGAGTGTACATTAGAGAGCCCTCCAGATGACGACGGGGAGGAAATCCCAGAGCCTGCACGTTAATGCTGCCCCCGGTGCTGGAGCCCCATCCCGTTGCAGCTGTCTCCAACCAATGAGCAAACAAAACCATCACTGTGGGCATTTCAGAAGGCCGGGGTGGCGCCTGTGGGGCACCATGCTAGAAGGAGAAAGGTGGAGAGGGGCAAAGACCCTAACTAGACAAACAGAAAGAAGTCAGCCATATTCATTATCTTAACTGCCGTGACCACAGCACCATGGGGGCGAGTGCACGGGGTGGTGGTGAAGCAGGAGACGTTCTGAGATGTCTATGAAACCTACATGTGTACAAATATGCATATAGACTCCCACAGGCACACATTTGTGTGTACACAGTGCATATATATGCATGTGTATGTTTGTATGTGACCATTTGCATGGCACATGCACACACACACACACACACACACACACACGCACGCACACACACAGAGATATACATGTATACACACACAGGCATGTACATTCAACATGGGCGCATGCACAAGGCTGGGAAAAAAACTTAATTTTTGGCGGGTATATTTTTCCTAAATATTAAAGGAAGAGCCCTTGGTCAAGCCAAGCACACAGGCTCTCTTTGTATCCAGTTATGTGGGTTCTTCCAAAGATAGTTCTGTATTATTCTTCTCTTAATCTCTTGGGTGAAGTAAACTCGTGGCAGCTTTACTACACTATTGATTCAAATTATTACTGTAATGACAGAGCTATCCAGGGAGTTGTCAGAGACATCCTGATGGCTGTCATGTACATTATTAAGGATGCTCTGCAGAGGAAGGTCCTGCCTGCTGGCCCTGATGCTATACCCCAGACAGCCCAAGGACCCCAGACAGCCCAAGGAGATCCTGAACTCAGAGCCAGGTTCTCAGGAACCAAAAGGGAAGTTTTCCATGGGTCCGAATTGTGGTGTCACCCTAATAGTGTGGCTCTGGTGTTTCAGGATCTGCATTCCTAAAGACATGATGAGAGGATCTCAAAGAAAGGCAAGAACACAGCTTACAGGACTGGCTCCAGGAAAACTGAGACATGTTCCATTCAGTCCTAATGAAGTCAAAGAAGGACTTTGGTACAGGGAAGTGTAATTGAAGAACTGGTAAGGAGTGATGGGCTCCAAGAGGAGAAGACTGAGCTCAGACTCTAACAGAGAAACACATGTCTCTCTCTCCCAGCTATAAGTCCTGCCAATGCCCGAGCAACTGCTGTACCTGGATCAGATTCACGAGGAGCCTTCAGGGAATAGCCTCCTGGGACTCTGGAATTGTGATAAGGGAGGGTATGGACAGTGGGTGGAGAAGGCAGAACTTACCTAGGCTCCTATGCAAGAGGAAGTGGGAAGAAACTCTGCAGGGCTGGTGGGCAAGCATAGCACAAATCACAGCCCCAGCATCACATGGGTGTCCCACAGATGTTCTGAACACAGATGGAAGTACAGGAAAGACTCCTCCCCTTAGGAGAGAGAAAAGCTGTCAGGGGCCATGAGATTTAATCATGTAGAACTGGGAGTCCAGCCTGGGCTGTGCTATTCTGGGCAAGCCACTAAGGCCTCATGCTGTTTCTTTGAGTATGTCTTTAGATTTAGCCCTCTCTCCCAGTGCTGGCTTTCTCTGCGTTCCTGTCCATACGGTAGACTGACTGACACAGTTTTCTGAATGCTGCAGAACTGTAATAATACACAGTCCTCAAACATCACCTCTTAACTGATTCTTGGCCCTAGTTCTAAATTCCCAGGAAAGAGATGCAAGGTCCTAGTTTGGGTCAGAAGTCCACTCTGGCTTGCTCACACATGGTAAGCTGACTCCCAAACATCAACCCAGCAGGTCGGCCTTTCTCCAGCTGCTCCCTTCCCTGTGAGGACTACGACTCCAGTGGAGAGGAAGAAGATGGAACAGTGGCCCCTTTTTACAGGGTCACCAGAGAAGCCGATGTCCCTCTTCAATGCCAGGACTTCACTAAATGAGACTGTCTCTGCTTTGCCGACTTCCGGGTTTCCACAGCCTCTGCTCAAACCTCAGGATTAGGGTTTATTGCCAGTCTGACTGTTACATACCCTCAGGCACCTTGTGATTCCCCACATTCTGTCCACAGAATGGTGTGTTAACTGTACTTGGTTAAACACTCCTCAAACTGACTCAAATATGCTATCAAATAAATGTCCTGCTGATACCAAAACCAACACACATAGCCAGGGAAATAGATAAAGATTCTGAAAGGAGGAAGCCCCTGGATCATGTGCCTCTAGGTACCCGGGGGTCAGGGAGATACTGTGGAGATGGGAGGTTCAATGTGGCTTCTCCATTGCTGTCGTTACAAGTGGAATACACATCACTCACTGTGCAGAACTTTACCCTCTCCAAGGCTGGATACCGATAGACTGGAGCGAGCCTCCAGCCTCCACGTGGTCCAGATGTTCTAGGTCTCCGATGACGAGTCCATGAGCATCTTCATGGGCTCTCAGTACTTTCCCAGCCCTTCTTTCACAGCCTCCACGATGCTTAGTATGAATTTTTTGCTTTGTTTAAAAACGAAGATACAACTGAAAAATCTTTGCAATCCCTAGGTTCTAGGGCCAAGTGGTGACATTGGCAAGGAGTCTAGAGTGCTCAAAACCACTCCAGTTCCTCAGAGGACATTCACGGGATTGACTTTGATGAGTGGCCAAGGAAGGCATGCCTCTCTCCCCTGTGCATGGAGACTTTAGGGATCCTTGTCAACATACAGGGAAATGTCACTGATGGCATAATTGAAGTTGCCTAGACCTTCCATTGCCGGCCTCTGCTGTTGTAAATGACTACAATCCCCTGTCCTCCTCCCTATACATTTATTTTTGTCAGTTATTAAGAAAACTCACCAGCCTGATGTCCCAAGATCACAAAGGGGTCGTTCCTATTTATGTCTGCACTGCTCCTGAAGTCACTGAGGGTACCAGCTCCAGAATTCAATCCCAGCTCCCCTGTTCTCCCTCCATTCTGAGGACGCGGGCATGTTGCAAAACAACGGTGCGACCCTCCCAGCACTGAGGTTAAACATGCACATTCTCGATGACAGAATACATCCTTCCTCGTAGCCAAGGTCATTTTTCTAAAATTAAAAGCAAACATCAAGCACTATCAGTTTTCCTGACCAAGAAAAGGCTTACAGGATAAAATGAAGAAAAAAAAAAATAAAAGGAGAAACATAAAGATTAGCCTACCAAGCTGATGATTTTCTATTTTATTTCTCCTAGCTTGTTTAAATATTTGTGGTTACAGTATGGGGTCCTACTCAAACTGCAACATTTCCAGACACTTGAGTCTATAACCAAGCTAGTGGGTGACCTGTTGCCAAGGCAACAATGATCCCTTCTCCAAATGCCCCACACAGTGACCTTTCAATAACTTTAGGGAAGTTGGGATTGGTTCAGAAATATAATTCTGTTGCCTAATAGCTGTGTGGCCTTGGGCATCTCAGGGTACCTGCCCGAGTCTGTTTTCTGATCTGAAAATGGGGACCAGTGATAGCAGTTCTCTCGGAGTGAGCGTTTGTAAGCACCAAATGAGATCCTCTGGGTAGTAGGTGGTGTGTATCCAGCCACAGTGTGACTTGGTGAATGTTATGTAATTTTGCTAAGATGGATTTTAGAAAATTAAACTGTGTTTAAGGGCTGAGTCCTGAAGGCATGAGTTAAAGACAATGAAACCATCACAATCTTTACAAAACTCTGTAAGGAGCCAGGTATGGTGGCTCCTATCTGTAAATCCTAGCCTGTAGTCCAAATAGAAAGCCTGAAGCAGCAGGATTAAGTTTGAGGTCAGTCTACATGCACTACCTAGGGAGTTTCAGGCCAGGCTGAGCTATAGAGTAAGATCTGGTCCCAAACAAATAAACAAAAACACCACTGTAAGGGACTGGGAAGATGGCTGTCTGGGTAAGAGCACTTGATAAACAATCTTGAAGAGCTGAGTCCAAGTCCCCAGCACCTATGTAAAAAGCTGAGCATGGTCATATATACCTTAGCCCCAGCACAGTGAGAGGTAGAGATATAAGGCTAGCTGGGGCTTGCTGGCTGCCTGCCTAGCTCTGGATTCAGTTAGAGACCTGTCTCAAAGGAATAAGGCAGAGAATAAATAATAAATCAATACCTGACATCTTCCTCTGGCATTTGCATATGTGCATGTTTGCAAACACACAGGTGCGCATACACTTCCCCTACTGACACACAAACAGCCATGCAAGAATCCAGATGTTAAAGCAATATCCTCCTGGACTCTGACGCCATTACCACTGCTTGCTGATTGCCTCAAGGCCCACTTGGAATGCCGATCCTGACTGCTTGCCTGCTCCTGACACTTCAGACTTCAGCAAGACCCATCCCCCTTGGATACATAATGAAAGCCACCCTTTTCCCACAGAGATAACACGGGACCTCTATTTTCAGTGGGCACCTGCTGAGGTGGTGACAGCTTGCAGGCACCCACCCACACAACTTGGCCCAGTTTCCCCTGGGATGCATAGCTCTCACCAATGGTTTTACTCTGTAGAAGCCTCCTGGATCTAGAGAGGCTCAAAACTGGAGCTCTAGTCTTGCCATCACCATGTTCCCACTGCAGAGACTGATGCTCTAGCCCAGATGGCAGCTGTCAAATCTACGTCACTCTGAAATCTGCATCAGTCTAAATCTGCAAATGATGATTGTGTCAAAGAAAGTAAAAATCTGCTCATTAACTATGACCTTGTGACTTTCAATTAGCACCATTTGACAGTATCACGAGGGGTCAAGTTTATGGCTCTGAAGACAGACTATGGGTATGAACCCAGACTCAAACAGGTAGGACACTTGCTCCAGTGGCTTAGCCTCTCTGAATTCCAGTCTCCTTATCTGACAGGGGGATACTCATGTCTTCTGAAAGGAACACTGGCCACCCATGCAGGGTACCACTGTCCAATCTCCTTTTAAAACAAAGATATAACTATCTTACAAAGTATTAAAAGGTATTTCGCACATGCTTAGTTTTGATGAATACAATCTACCTCGTTTTCCCCTGTCTCTCAACCTACAATTCCCACTTAGATTTTTAATCCTTAGTATTGCCCCCCAACACTTCTACTTTCATATCACACAGGCTCAATTGTCCCCCTCTTAAAAATCTCTTCCCTTCTCCCCTCTCATGGGCCCTTCCTACTTTTCTGATCCGTTCAAATGAACACACAAACCATGATTCATAACCAAGAGAGAAAACTCTGTCTTTCTGGTCTGGATTGCCTTGCTAGGTATATTTTGCCTGATCCATCAGTTTCCTAAAAGTTTCATGATCCCATGTATCTTTACAGTAAATAATTGTGTGTGTGCCATATTTTCATTATCTATCAATCACCTGATGGGCGTCATTGTTCAAGTAGGATATAGAGTCCTTTGGATGGATGCTCAGGAGTTGATGTAGCTGGGCCTCATGGTGGTTCTGTGTTTAGATTTTTGGTTTTTTGAGATAACTACCTATTGCCTTCAATAGTGGCTACATCAATTTATGTTCCCATCAACAGTGAACAAGGGTTCCTATTTCTCCGAACCCTCACCAGCATCTGTTGTCATTTGGTTTGGGGGTGTTTGTTTGTTTGTTTGTTTGTTTGGTAGGTTAGTTGGTTTGCTGGTTGTGCTTTGGTTGGTTTGGGTGGGTTTTTTGATTATAGTCATTCTGACTAGAGAGAGATGGAATCTCAAGTTGTTTTTAATTCACAAGAGTACATGCTTCACAGTGATACTTTTAACATGTTAGCAACCTCCGTCATTACTGTTTCTCATTGTGCTTCATCTTAAGTCAAAGAGGAGAGCATCCTCAGATGGATGCAAGCCATCCTTTTTAAAGGACTATGGAGAGTAACATTCCTCTACTCTGGTGAATAAGATATGACAAAACTAAACTGGGTATGGTCACAATGAAAATTAAGAGACTCCAACACATTTAAGAGATATGTATAAAATAGGGTTTACAGGATATGAAGACTTCCATTGTACAAGAGGGATGGGAAGAGAAAAGCATCTTTAGTCTCTAGTCTAGTCTATATTCACCCCGGATGGTAACAGCTACATTCCATAAGAAGACTCAGAGGAGGATCTGTGGGCAAAAGGGTAAGGAATTCAAAGGCAGTCTACAAACTTTCAAGGAACACCTGCTTGGAATGGGAAATGAGTAGTCGTTCACTCAGAATGCAGAGGTGCACAGACTCCGAGATGTGCTAAAGACATTAGTCATCGGAGAGATGCAAAGTATGTACGCTCTGAGACACTAAAACAGCCAAGTCTAGAAAGACTCCAATGCCAAGTTTCTTCATTACTTTTCTTACTGCTTTGACAGAGTAGGTGACAACAACAGTTAAAGAGCTGATTCGAGTTCACATTTGAGAGTATGGTCCATCTTAGCAGGGAAGGGACAGTGACAAGAGAGGCCCTTGGCTGTGACAGCAAGAACACAAAGCAGCTGGTCACACTGTGGTCTAAGGAATTAGCAAGAGCTTAAAGCTGATTTTCAGCTCGTATCCTCTGTGTGAGGGAGTGTGCATGCGCATGTGTGTGTGCATATGTCCACATGTGTGTACATGAGCCTGCCTATGTGTGCATGTGTGCATGTGTGTGTGCCTGAGCATGACTGTGTATGCATGTGTACACATATGTGCATGTGTGTGTGTGTGTGTGTGTGCCTGTGTGTACAAGCAGGAGCATGTGCATGCCTATATGTACATGTGTGTGCATGTGCATGTGTGTGCATGTGCATGTGTGTTTGTGTATTTATGTGTGTGTCTTATTCAGTCAAAGCCCCAAGTTCACAGAACAGTACAGCTTATAATCAGTGTGGCTCCTCCCTTCTCAGTTAAACCCTCAGATAAGGATACACCTAAGCATGCCCAGAAATGTCTCTCCTAATTGATTACAAATCTAATTAACAATGAAGATCAAGCATCACACAGAGCACTAATAAGAACAGGTGAGAGTCAGAGAGGCCGCTCACTGCAGGCAGGCATTGAGTCTGACAGGACCATATAGGAAAAAGTTTGGTTGCACTGACTAAAACTGCAATAGGTCTCGAAGTTCCTTCACAATGAGAATAAGTGTGCCGTCCCCAGAAATCCATGACCGAAAGTGTTCATAGTGACATCACTGCAAACACTGGTAGCAAATTATAATGCAAGATGAATACATGACAGTACACTCCAAACACCATCTCAGGTTATAACCCAATAAAGAGAATCTAAATAAACACACAAAACACATTATGACAGATGATATTGATACAAAGTGCAAGAATAAGCAAAACTGACCAGCAAAAAAAACAAAACAAAACAAAACCAAAAAAAAAAATCACTGAGTCCTGGAGGGTAAAATTACGCATCTATTTGTGAAGACGGAACCTCAATAAAAGAGTAAATTAAATAAAACAGCACAGGGCTCAAATCATGAAAACAACACAGGAGGGACAAGAAGGCTCTTCTGGAATGCACTGGGACTGACTGGAGCTGAGGGGACTCCTGACTCATCAGCAGCCACTGCCTGTCACAGGCTATCAAACACACACGCAGCCATGCATGGTGTTAAGTGAGACTGCTCTGGGCTTTGTCAAGCTTGGGTGTCAGAGGGAACCGAACGGTACAGGTGGACAAAAAAAAAAAAAAAAAAAGATGTGTTTCCCACAATGTCTCATGAGGCAACTGATAAAAGTCCTCTGCCAGGACTGCCACTAGAGGAAGTCACAGCTCCCAGGAGCTCTCCCAGGGCATGGCTTTGACACCACTCAGCCACTGATAACCAGCGGCTTAGACCTCCCTGCAGGAGTTCTGTGGGCATGTCCACCTGAGGCCGTGCCATAGTGTGGCTCATTCCTCTGCACAGATGAGTTGATGGCTGCTTTCCCAGACCTACCCTTTCTGAGAAGCAAACCATCAGCCGCTAGCAGCAACTACCAATTCTGAATCTCCTTAGTTCTATCAATATATCCATGACGCTGGAGCCCGAGTGTGCCCCTTCCTAAGTGATTAGCGCTAAATATTAAATCAGCTTGCACCCATCTGGAGGGACATAGACTGTGCTCAGACCTTCACATTTATGAGGGGAGAGGTGACTCAGAGGTAACAAGTTCATATGGAGTGTTTGGGGACCGACCACCTCATGTGGCTGGCGCTCAGCTGGAAACCTAAATAATGTCATCTAAACAGAATGGTGGAGAGCGCTCGAGAGATGGCCCAGCAGTTAAGAGTACTTGCTGTCCTTGCAGAGGACCACTGTTCAATTCCTGGGACAAGCAACAGAGAGCTTACAACTGCCTGATGCTCCAGTTCTGGGGGAACAGATACCTTCTTCTGGCCTTCATGGGTACCTGGACTCATGTACACATATCTGTACCAAGACACAGATACATACATAAAACATTTTTTTTTTAAGTTACAGAAATGGATGAAGCCTGACCCAGACAAAACTAAGCATTTCATTGAGTAGGAGACAACCTATTGCTGCCCACAGTGGGAGAACCCTACTGAACTGAACAGAGGCTTAGCTACCCCCGTCCTCTTCTCTGCTCTGTACACTTCCAGTCAAGACGGTTCAAGGCTACTATCTACTGCTTCCTCTCAGCAGGAAGTGGAAGCTACAGCTTCCCCTGTCCTGCCCCAAATCCCCACCACAGACCCCAGGATTTGAAGATTAAATGACCAGGGTGTAGGGAATAAGAACTCCACTGGGTAGAGGGAAGTATGTTAGATTTAGTATGCATAGGCTTGGAAACTGGCACATACAAGCTGAGACCCAAAGGGAAATAAACAAGAAGTAGCAATTATGTGTCCTGTTCCCAGACACATTCATGAACACCAAATCAGAAGGGAATCTGACCCATAACCCTTGCCTCCCCTGCGGGGCTTACATCACTCTTCAGGATTACTAGTGGCTCACTACCACTGCCATGTGTACTCCTCCATCACTGTCCATTGCTCAGGAGCAAAGATTGTGCCACCCCTCCCTCCCTGTCCACTGCTCAGGAGCAGAGACCATGCCAGTCTTGTCTTGCTGACCACAGCGTCTAATTCATTAGCTGCTGTTTTGCACATGTCCAGTGTCGGCAAAGTGCATGTGTGCACATGTGCATGAGTGGACATGTACCTCCTCAGCTCAGCCAATACCCACTGAGCACCTACCATGGCAGTCGATTTCCTCTAGATGCGGAAGATAATGCAATAAGTAGAGCAGACAGAAGTTCCTGACCTGGCAAAGCCCTAAGAGTGAAGAAAGAGCCAGGTAGACAATAAGATGAATACAAGAGGAGGAAGGGTGGCTGTTGGGATAGAAAGGGACATGGAAGCGGGTGAGGAGGACAGAGAGTTAACAGGAATCTTGGTGTAGGACTGAACCACGTAAGCTTTGTTCAGACCTGACAACTCACAGAGAGCTGAAAGAGACATTGTTAGCTCCAAACAGAGCTTGACCTGGCCTATGTATTGACCTGACCTGACTAATGTGTTTGCAAAAGATCAGGAAAACTCTGACTTTAGAATACAAAGCTGAGGTGTCCATTCATTCCAGGCGTAAGGACCACAAAACAAAATAAACAAACAAACAAAAAAAAACCCATAAAAACAAAACAAAAAAGCAAGGCAAAATAAAACAAAACAAACAAACAAAAAAATCAATCAGGTGTCTATGCTAAAGTTGCCCATAGAGAAAAACATATTCTAACAGTGTCAGACAGGCTGGCTCAGGGTTTCCTGCCACAGAGCTATTAACAGTGCTAGGATCCGAACTCCTGTTTTGGGACAGACATGAAGGGGTTATATGAAGGGTTACAATCTAGATGGTGAATATGACCCAGATTCAGACTCCAGGCATCCAGAGGCTGCGGATTTAGGATTCAGAGTAGTTCATAGACTGTTGGGAAAAACACAGCAGAGAGTGGAAAAAATACAGCTCTGAGGGACCTTCTCATAGCCAGGGCCACCATGCCGGAGTCAAGGGCAAGCAGCTGAGAGCTCACAAGCATCCAAAGAGATTGCTTCTGTGGCCTTCTTCCCTCTACCCAGCGATAGTCTGGCCCTTCGTCTTTATCTCATTGATACCTTCCTCAGTCAGACGGGGGTCTCTCCAAACATGCCCCCTCAGGATTCATTTTCTTCAGGAGCTCAGTTTTGAAAGATTTATTTTATCATTTTAATTGTGTGTATGTGTGTGTGTGTGTGTGTGTGTGTGTGTGTGTGTGTGCACGCACACGCACGTGTGCACATGTACATGTGAGTATAGATGCCCTCAGAGGTCAGAAGACTTGGATAGCCCCAGAGTTGGAGTTACAGGACATCATGAGGAGCCTGTGTGGGTTCTAGAAATGGAACTTGGGTGCCCTGGTACATGCACTTGATCATTTAGCCATCTCTCCACATCAGTGACTTTGATTTACAGTTGTCTGTAGTGGCCAGAAGGAAGCCTGTACTCTGGTACTCCAACTTCCTTTTGAACCTGAGGCAGTCTCTGTCTCAGTGTCCCACACGCTGCCACAGGCACCTCCCATTAACACAGTCAGGAGTCTTTCCAGTTCAGAGTGACTGATTCCTGTGCTTCCAGTTGCCACACACCCCTGGATGCATAGTGTACTGGCTGGTTTTGTGTGTCAACTTGACACAAGCTGGAGTTATCACAGAGAAAGGAGCCTCCTTTGAGGATATACCTCCTTGAGATCCAGCTGTAAGGCATTTTCTCAAGTAGTGATCAAGAGTGGGAGGGCTCCTTGTGGATGGGTGCCATCCCTGGGCTGGTGGTCCTGGGTTCTATAAGAAAACAAGCTGAGCAAGCCAGGGGAAGCAAGCCAGTAAGTAACATCCCTCCATGGCCTCTGCATCAGCTCCTGCCTCCAGGATCCTGCCCTGTGTGAGTTCCTGTCCTGACTTCCTTTGGTGATGAACAGCAATGTGGAAGTGTAAGCTGAATAAACCCTTTTCCTCCCCCAACTTGCTTCTTGGTCATGACATTTTGTGCAGGAATAGAAACCCTGACTAAGACATATAGCCAGTGGCCCCAGATGGCAGATGAGAATCAGAGTGACAACTGAGTATACAGAAGAGCACAGGCAGAGCTATGGTAGCCAGGCCCGGGAGAGGCACACACATGGTTAAGATGGTGCCATCTGCTTTCCTGTGACTGCTCAAGTGATAAAGTGTGAATCTGTCATCACTGATCATCAGGAAGGCCGCCACACAGGAAAAGCCCACCTGTGAGCTCAGCCATGACAGAAAATGTAGAACTAAGGTTCGGAAGAGTGTTAAGGCCATCCAATCAGAGCACCCAGTCCCAGGCTTTTTATGTGAGCGCCAGGGTTTGAACTCGGGCCCTCAAGCTTGCAGAAGCAAGCACTTTATCAACTGAACTATCATCCCAGGCAATCATTCTCTCTCTTGTCTGACGCTTTAGGCAGGAAGTCTGTCACAATGGAAAATTCATGATGTATACTCGTAAGCCCCCCGTCATCATCTTCCCTCTGGGAAACAGACGGCCCTAATATTCAGCTCATCCAAACAGAGTTACACTTTTGCCGCTGCTGCTTTACTATTTTAATTTCTGCTAACATCACAGAGTAAGAGGTGAGAAACGCCAGACTTCGGATTCCGACAGCTCGGGTTGACACCCTGACCTCTCCACTTACTACTAAAGCCTTTTAAGCTACAGTCCTCTTGATCTACCCAAGAGAGGTAATGCCAGCCCCCCTACTGCCCCCGCTTCAGCTGACAGGTTTAAGAATTCATTGAGATAATGAATGCACTGCGCTCACACCACAGGCCCGGAGCTCAGTCAGCACTGCTCCTCCTCCAGGATGGCAGACAGAACTCTTTCCCTCTGGTGTCACATCAAGCCTTTCCACCATATCTCTATGAATGGTTGTTGTCGCTACTTAATTCCCTTAGAAACAGCTCCAAACTCAGAGTGAAGCTCATAGGGTCTTCATACCCACCTGTGCAAAAGTAAATATATTTTATATGATGTGTGGTGTCTGTGTGAATATATGTCATGAGGATCAAGGAGTGTCCATGGAGGCTAAAAGGGGGCATTGGATCTCCTGGAACTGGTGTTACAGGCAGTTGTGAGCTCTCTGACATGGGTGCTGGGAACTAACTGAACCCTGATCTACCAAGTGCTCTTAACCATTGAGCCATCTCTCCAGCCCCTGACACATTTATTTCAAAGGCTTTGCTAAGTGCTTCCACAGGGTCTCTTAGTAACCTGGAGATCACCATGCAGGACAGGCTGCCTGAGAATCAAGCTCCACAGATGTGTGCAGCTGAGGCTGCCTTCCCTGCACTGGGATTGTACACACACCACCACGCCTGGCTGTACTTTACATGGTCTCTGGGGACCACACTCATGTCTGCATGCTTCTGCAGGAAGTGCTTTACCAACCATGCTCTTTCTCCAGCTCAAACAATCTTAATTCTTTCATGGAGCTGACCAAAATAAACAACAGGAGACATTTTTACCTCCTCTCACCCAGCTAGTCAACCTTCCATGACTGCAGCAGGCAGACTTCTCTTCACTGGGGATGGGACACACTCAACCTCGTCTCTGTGCAGCTTCAGGATGATCTACCAGTGGGATGTATGGAGACGCCTGATGGGACTCTGTCTTTGCTGGTTCTTTTTTGCTGTCATTCTTTTGACTGAGCTAGACAGCCAAATGAGCAAGCTGTTGCATTCTCATCACCCAAATATTGGACCATTCACCACTGCTCTCCCTTCTCCTTGTCTT
Organism: Mastomys natalensis; assembly: GCA_021653895.1. Lineage (NCBI taxonomy): Eukaryota > Metazoa > Chordata > Mammalia > Rodentia > Muridae > Mastomys > Mastomys natalensis. Next base: position 391,619 of record JAJTUV010000468.1, read on the forward strand.
CACCATGTAGCAAGAGCACTTGACCAAAAGGCATATAGTCGTCATCTTCATCATTGTCATCATTGGCCTTGTTGTCATCATCATCATCGTCATCCATCCTAGAGTTTGCAACTGTGGAGACTGAGGGATGCCCCTGCATAGACCTGAGGAGAGAGATGTGAAGGACATGGGACCAGCAGGCCCAATTGGCAGATCCCAGAGATAGTTCTAATTTAAAAAAAAAAAAAAGGTGGTTTCATCACAGTTACGGTATCTAATAGATAGATGACATTTGACTCTGAAAACTTAGCATTCCTTCTGTCAAAGGAACAAAAAAAAAATCTGAGCATCAAGTCACCAAAGGAGAAATTTTAAAAGTTACATCAGGGGTCAGTGGGCTATAAGACTTGAGGTCTACAACTGCAGCTTCCTCGGCCACATGAGATACATTTACAGTCAGTGTTATACACCTGACAATGCCAAAAACTGAAACCCCAAAACCCTCACAAGAGCCTGAGTTCACGAGCAAGGGAGCCTGGTGCGGATGTAGCTGGGAAGCAGAAAGGACACTGCTGGAAACATGGCTACAGGCTCTCGATGCTGGTACAGGTTACCCAAGAAGAAACAGACCTGTGATCTGTGTCTCAAAAGGCCATACAGAGTGGAATCCATTCTTCCTTGATGAATGTATTTGCTTCTGAGAGCTGACCCCTCAGTCTTAGAAATAAGAATCTGACTTTTCTAGCAAGGCAGTACTCTTTCCTTCTCTCGTACGTGGGTCCCATCACTAAACCTCGAGGCTTGTTATAAAAATACAATGTCAACGTATTAACAGGAAATGATAAATGACCGGCACAGGGACTTTGAAAAGTTCTTCCAATTAATCGTCCTTCCTCCTAGAGTCTGACATACAAAGGAGACTCATTATCTAAAAGTTACCAACTCCTAACGTGCTAGACTGTAGGAGCATCACACACAATAAATTGCCATTGTACTCAAATCCTGGCCTTGTCGATGAGACAAAGTCAAAACTCTCTTTTCTTCTACCATCTATATAGATATCCTTGCCAACAGGACAGAACCCTGCAAGGCAAACAGGAATGACTTCCCTGGACAGTATGGGTTAGAAACCCCAAAAGCTTCCTCCAAGAATCATTCTCTCTGCCCTTATGAACAGATTAAAATCTTTTTGACCAAATTAAAAAATATATTTATTGTTTATTTGCATATATGTATGAGTGTGAGTATACACACCTGCATATTGTGTGCCCAGGGAGGCCAGAAGAAGGTGTGGTGACCCTGGAGCTGGGGTTATAGGTGACTGTGAGCCATTCAGTGTGGTACTTGGAATTGAACTCTGGTCCTCTGCTGAGAATTCTCTCTACTCTGTTGCCCAACAATTTTTTTATTACATGTGTTTATTTATTTCACTAGACTGTTAAAGTGTCTTACGAGCTCATTGTCACCTACTCTTCTTTAGTTAAAAACCCATAATCAGTTGATTTTATAGCTTTATCTCAGATTATCACCTTGTTCTCCTGATTTCCTGGCTTTTTGATAAGCTCATATAAACACCATCAAGTCATTTTTACAACACATTAGACCATGACTCCTCACTAGGTCATTAAAACAACAAACAGTTTCCTCAACTAAAACAGGAAAGTCATTTTTTTTTTCTGAAAATAGAATGAACAGCTTTTGAAATTTGACACTGACGGTCCTATTCAAAAGAAAAATCACATTTGTTCAAAGTTCTAAGGAGGTATGTGTGTCCTAGTTTGCTTTTGATTGCTGTGATGAAACCCCATGACCAAAGGCAATGTGGGAAGGAAAGGGTTTATTTGGCTTACGCTTCTAGTCATAGAGTATCATTGAGAAGAGAGTCAGGGTAGGAACTCAAACCAGGACCCTAAAGGCAGAAGCTGAGGCAGAAGCCATGAAGGATGGTACTTACTGGCTTCCTTACTTACAACTTTCTTGGCCTACATTCTTGTAGCACTCAGGACCACCTGTCCAGGGTGACCACCCAGAGGAGAGAAGGACAGAACAGGTGAGAAGTAGATGATACCTCAGAGTTAACAATGAGCGGGACTATTCTGGACAGCCTCTCTTCCATACAACACCTGAAAGACAGGCTGAGGCAGAAAACTCCCACTGGTCAGCATGCCCTTCTCCTGCTGATCCTTCTAACTAGAGGACATCCTGGTTCTTCAAGTATAGGCACAAGCAGTGTCCGGATCATGGCTGACCCAAAAGGACAAGATAGTCATCTCCTATGGACAGGTAAGTGGATGCTGAGCTGTTCCCTAGACACCTGTCCCTCTCAGGACCAAACACACCTGCTTCCACACATGATTCAGCCACCACCTATGGTCTCCTACTGTATGATATGTCCTGCCTTGCATCTCGATCATATGATGGTCAAGAAGAGCATAGAGAAGTGGTCCTCAACCATCCTGATACAGGTCCTCATGCCATGGTGACCCCAAACATAAAATTTCATTGCCACTTCATAATTGTAATTTGCTACTGTTATGAATTGTAATGCAGATATCTAATATGCAGGCTATCTGATACGTGACCCCTGTAAAGGAGTCATTTGACTCCCAAAGGGGTCAGGACCCATAGGTTGAGAACCATTGGCATAGAGAGCACTGGAAGAGCCAGATCCCGTGCAAACACACATCTCAAGTGTGACGAGGTCAAGATGGTTACTGGATGCCTCAAGAGCAGACTCACTCCAGGGGAGTGTAGTCTAGTCTGGGAGATTCAGTCTCTTGAAAATGGATTGATAGATATTTCAATGAAGAGTCAAAGATGGGAAGTTAAGAATGCATAGCAGGAAATTCAGCAGAGGGCAGGCATTATTCCCCAGAGATGAACATGGAATGAGGAAAACGTTGGCACAACCCCTGAGTAAGTGACATGATCAAGAGGAAGGGTCAGTGGGAGTCAAACAGGGGACATAACTCCTATGGACAGATTATTCTGTCAGCATAATAGAGACACAGGAAGTTTTTAGTCACCTATTCATTCCTTCAGTGGTTGTTTACTTCGAGATATGACCCAGGTTGCCCTAGCAGACAAAAACTAAGGCCTCCCTGAAATCACATCTGAAAACAGACAAAATTAAGAACACCTTTCAAGACACACATACACACACACACATTTGCACACTCACATATAAACACACTCATTATCATCACCATCATCATCATTATCACCATCATCATCATCACCACCAAACACCATAAATCTTATCTTTTACATGTTGATCACAACTTTGCCTCAAGGGATATCCTTAGAACCTATCTTCTTATTTGGAAAACAGCCCTTTGCAGATACAATCAAGTGTGTGGCTCTGATCTAGTATGTCTGACATTCTTATAGGAAAGAACCTAATGAAAGCTGGCCATGGTCACACAGGCCTGTGGTCCTAGCTCTGGGGAGGTGGTGGAGGAGGAGGATTAGAAGGTCAAGGTCATCCTCAGCTACATATAACAAGTTTGAGGCCAGCCTGAGGTACATGAGACCCTATCTAAAAAAAAAAATAGGAGAAAGAAGATGGAAGGGAGGAAGGGGGAAAGGAAGAAATGAAGGAGGCAGGGAGAGGAGAGGGAGGGAGAGAAAGTCAGAAGGAACATGCAGTAAGGCAGAGATCAGAATGATCCATGTGCAAATCAAAGCACAATACGTAAGTTATTCTTCTGTTGCTGTGGTGGCAAGTTAGGGAAGAAAGGGTTTACTTGGACTTACAATTCTGGAAGGACACCATCCATCATGGCGGGAAGGGTGTAGCAGTATGAGCAGGAAGCTCGCCTGACAGGCAGGAGGCAGAGTGATCACATTACATCCACGCTCAGGAAGTAGAACGCAAGAACAAGAAGCAGGGTCAGAATATAACCCCTCAGAGGCTGCCCCAGCGATGTACTTCCTTTTGCAAGTTTCCACCTCCAAACATGGCACCAGCTGGGGACCAAATATTCAAACCCATGGACTTATGGGGGATATTTCATAGTCAAGTGACAACATTCACCGAAGTTGGCCAAGTATAGCCAGAAGCCAACAGAGAGCACAGAATGGGTTCTTGCTCCAAACACGGACTGACAGGAACTGGGCTGTCTTTACTTCTGACTTCCAGTCTCCTGAATTGACTGAAGATTCTTCATGTGGCTTTAAGGCAGCTAGCTTGTGGTATTTTGTTATGCATCCTATTAAGCATGATCTGAAATGTCCTTCACAGGCCGGTGCTTTGAATGTTTGGTCTCCAGCTCATGATGCAATGTAGGGAAACTGGGGAAGCTTTAGGACATGGGACTTAGCTGGTAAAATGTCACTGGGGTGGCCTTTGGAGATTATACCCAGATGCCTCTCCTATCTATTCCTGTTGTCCCTGATCCACAACGAAGTAAGGGTTTCCACAGGCTCGATAAGAGAACCAGCTCAGCTTCTCGACACTTTCCAATCCAGGGTGAGAGTCCTGACTCCATTGACCCTCCTTGAACCACCTTATAATTCTGTATAACATCCTTTTCCTGAGACACCCTACCACCTCCTCAAGGTGCATTCTCCCTTGCTACAATGGGCCTAATTTTATTCAACTGTAAGTGTACAGCTGGTGGTTTTGGCTGCAGAATACAAGCAAGAATTGATATCATCACCTTGGAAATGTTTGGAAATCTTTACCTACTTTGAAAATAGGAATGATTGGTTGGACTCAACCACTCTACTCAGCTTGAACATGTGCATGTGTGCATTGATGATATATAAAAGTCTTTATGGTGATATTATTCATAATGGGAAAACTACATTAACCCAAGTGCCCATCAACAGTAGAAATGAATGAATCATGTGGTATAGCATGCCAATAGACTCTTAAAGCCATGAAAAGGAACAACTTATGGCTTCTATATTAGTGTATCAATAAACCAATACTGAATATTAAAGTAGCCCAGCATCAAAGATTGTACAACGTATTCCTCAGTTTATATCAGATGCAAAAATGGGAAAAATTCGTTAATGAAGGGAAAGTCAAGACGCTAGTAATTTGAAAGGAACAAACATGGGGTGGCCAGGAAGCCAGTGGCAGTTGACAAGGGCAGTGGCTACACAGTGCACTTAACTTGTGATGATAAATCCAGCCATGTGCTTAAAGATGAGATGATTGCTGGGGTGTATGCTAAGGATAATTATTAGGTTAGTTCCAAATTATTTATGGATACTTTATACTGAGATCCCCTGAATCATTACATAATCTAGCTGTTTAACATATATTATTGGTGCCTCATGTGCCGAGCACCAGAGAAATACAAGAGCTAGTTAATGGGTAGCCCACAGCCCACCCTTCATGGAGCCTCTACTAGCAATCACTTGGAGAGACAGATAAAGATAGATACACATAGGTTGAAGCCAAAAAGAAAGAAGGCAAAAAAAAAACCGAAAACAAAAACAAAAACAAAAGCCTAAAACAAATATAAAACAAACAAGCCACAACAAAAACAACAACAACAAAACCCAAAACCGAAAAACAAAAACAAAAAAACCCCAGATTTTTAGGAGGTGTGGTTCATTCTTTAGTGATTTTGTATATATTACATGCAAAAGGAAATACTAAAAATAAGGCATTTGAATGTCACAAACAGATTCACTAAAACGTACCACACTGAGAACTGACTGATTCCAGCGTGCTTCACTGCCATGTTGATTTGGCATTATGAAACACATTTCCACTTTAAAACTTACTGCTAAAGTATTTAACAGTTTCTAAATGTATGCCTAGACCACAATTCTTTTAAAAAATAAACTATTTTAAACCTTAGTTTTCCTTGTCTTTTCCATCTTCGTTCGTATGGCCTTGGACATGGGTGGGCGTTAATAATCTTCCACGGCTCAGTTTTACAAACATCTCAGCCACTTCGGATCCTACCATCTCTTCTTTTGCTTCCTTCAATGGGAACTGGAGCCCAGAAGCCTTGATTGAAAAGTGGGAAAGAAACCTTCTCACGGAACTCTAGCCCAATGACTCAGAGTTCAAACTGAGGCACTGTTGAGTTGAGTTGTAACCATAGCTTGCTGCTTTTTCTATGACACCCTGAGCTCATCCTGAATATGAAATGTTGTGGCAGTTACTCTCAGTGGTCAGCGTGATGAGATCTAGACTCTAGACATGCCTATGGCAGACTATCTTGATTAGGTTAACTAAGGTGCAGACCCACCTACTGTGGGTGGCACCATTCCCTTAGCTGGGATCCTGCCCTTGATAAAAAGGAGAAAAAGAGCCAATCACGGTCACTCCCTCTCTGCTTCTTGACCTTGGATGTAATGTGTTCAACTTCCTAAGCTCTTGCCACTGTGACTTCCCCTGCAATGATGAACCTGGAACAGTAGGCCAAGAGAGCCCGTTCCTTCCTAAGTTGCTTTTGTTGGGGTACTTCATCAGAATAACAGAAAAAAGAAACCAGGACAAAGGAATACAATAAAAACAAGATCTTCCTCATGGAAGGGACTCAAAGGGTGATTTAAGGATTAACATGGGAAAGAAATCATTTTTCAGGGAAGACTAGAAACTCTTCCTTACCTGGCATCTTCTAAATAAGAGAGCATGCAGGACAGGTGGAGGGGAGTAAAAGGGGGATTTGAAAATGACACACAGCATTGTCAGATGTTCAGGGGCCTCCCATCCATTCTCTTCCAATCCTGGAGGGCTATCTGCTCTCTTCAGATGTCTCTATTTCTACCCCATGCCTAACCGGAAAGGAGTGACTTTCCATTTCCTTCTGGAATGCCTTCATGAGTTTTGTTGGTGTGCTTTGGACTTGGAACTTTCACTGACATGTTTGGCCAAAGCCGCCATCATAAAGAGCCTACAGAATAGAAAGAGACCTCGATCCCTGCCCAACAATGATCTGTCTAGGGTGATTTTTTTGGCTTTAGGAAGCTGCTGGGATTTTCACCTATCCTATGCTGTTTTTTTCTTAAAACTCAAATAAAATTGTCCTTGGTTTTTATTAATGGGCTTAAAGAAGCCCAGAAAGAAACCCTGGTTTCTCCAGTAACATTGTCCAGCCACACTGTCCTGAGCTCACCTGACTACATCTGATCTTAGAACCTGAACCAGAACCCAGGCATTGTTGGGCCTGGTTACTACGTGGATAGGAGCAAAGACTACCTCTATATAAGCGGAAACCATCGGTGGTACTCAGCAGTCACACAGAGCTGAACAATTCCTATGTAGTCGTCGTAAGGGTTAAAGACCACTCCTTACAAGCCTAGAATCACCCTGTATGGCCAGAGTATGGCCTTCAAGAGCCCATTGGAGGCCATGAGGAGTAGAAGAGACTTCAATGTAGTTAGCTATTTATTATCATTTCCTATGCATAGGGAAACATGGTCTGCTTTCATGGGCATCATTGTGTGTCTTAAACTTTGAACTTTCATGCCCATGTTTGACCAAAGCCACCATCATAAAGGGACTATGGAATAGAAAGTGACTTCGATCCTTGCCCAGCAGTGCTCTGTCTAGTGTGAACTTTCGGCTTTAAGAAACCCATTCCAGTTTAACTTCTATGAGTTTAGCTAAGAGAACGGGACGAGGAGGATAAATTAAATGGCGTGGATGATTCTGCAGTTTTTCACTAAACGAATGCCTCTCCCAGGTGCACTGTGAGTAGGGGTATAAATCTGCAGGCAGCACCTTCATCTAGTGCTCAAACCGAGACAGCACAATTGGATTTAATGCTGGCAGGAAAACTGGCTGGGTTGGACTTATTAAGAAATATGACGGTGAGCCTCCAACAGAATTTAGAGGTGATCCTGGCTACACAAGATGCTTACCCTCAATGATGGCTTCAGAAGCCCTGCAGGTGACATGTCCCACTGTGTAGGGCTCAAAGCACAGAAAGACATTGGTGGCAGCGTTAGCAGCTCATAGCAACAGTTAGCACTCCTGTAGCCCTGGCTCTGAACAGCTTTAACTCTGTCTAGATCACTTAATGCTCAGAATAACCCTAAGAAGTCTGAAGGCAGATGCTCATGTAATCCCTGCATCTTAAGCCACTCAATTCAGACACAGCAGTAACCGGGGTATTCAGCTGTAGACACTTGCTGTTTTCCCCAATTTGGGTTAGGTTTCCCTGGCCAAGGTCACGACTGCAGCCCTGTCTTTGCTTCTGAGCCAAAGGCAAATTTGCCATGCAGAAAAGACAGCATCCTTCCAAGCTAATTTCTACAAAAGTCTTGGGTCCCTAGGGAATAAATGTTATGCTGTAGGGGGGTGGGGGGGTAGTAAAGGCTTCTTGGGTTTTTATGAGCTGTTTGGACTGAGAAAATGCTGTAAAGGACTGTTTGTGTCCCCAGAAAATCCCTCTGTTCCTCTCTCTCTCTGGTTCCCATCTCTACCTGCTTGCAGTGCACCCTCAAAATCTATTCTATCTCCCCTTCCCTCCAGCCTTCATAGGAGGGTATGGGCCTAGTCTTGTTGCATCTTGTTTTACCAAGTTTGGTTGACATCACTGGGAGGCCTGCTCTTTTCTGAAGGGAGATGGGGGACCAGTGGATCTGGAGGAGACAGAAGTAGGGGAGGGTTGGGAGGTGTGGAGGGAAGGGATGCATTGTATCAGAGGAATATACATATGTGTGTGTGTGTGTGTGTGTGTGTGTGTGTGTGTGTGTGACATCCTACCTCCCAATGTGATGGTATTGGGAAGTGAGGTAGGAGGCAATGAGGTCCCACAGGCAGGGTTCTGGTGAACAAGATGAATGTCCTTATAAGGGAAGAGAAAGCACTTCTTCCTACCATGCCCTCCGCCGGATGAAGGCACACAGAGATGGCAGTGAACAAGCCAGGAAGTTGGTCCTCACAGATACCTGACCACTTAGCACATGGACTCTGGACTTCCCTTGTAAACTGTGAAAAGTGAATGTTTGAGACACACCACCGATCCCATTCTATCAATCACAGTCTGTTGTAGCAGTCTCAGCTGACTTAAGATGGAAGAACGGGTCTCCACTCAGCCAGATAAGGATGAAGTCCTCCAAGGTCCTCCCAAACAAAGACAAAGCAGTAGGGTTAGCTGGTAGTAACCGAGTGATTTAGTAGCCCGAGAAGTACAGCACTAGATCTGCATGAACCTCAAGGCTGGGCAGTAACTGCTGACCTGTACAGGCCAGAAACAGGATTCTTCCCTGGAAAGACCTTGGAAGCTGGCCAGCCCTGATGTGGTGGGCAATAGGAAGTTTTGAGAGCATGGGACTGAATACTTTTGCTACTGTCAGATTTAGCTAGACTCCGAGAGCCAAAAGGATGTGACATTTTCACTGTGGATTGTGGGATAAAATGCACCCTGCTGCACAGATAAGGAACAACGGCCGCAGCGGGGACCAGAGCTGACCTTGCTAAGAAAGCTATGGCGTTGAAGGTCCTGAGGAGGTGAGAGAGGTGTCAAAACAAATTAGGTGTCCGTATAGATAACATTCTGGAACAAGCCAAGATAAGGGAACAAAGGCATAGCCTTGGCTGGCTAGAGATAGGAGAATAAAGAAGAAACCACGGTGGGTGGCCTCCAGAGAGGGTGATGGGCTAAGAGGGAGGGCAAGGAAAGGAGACGGGAGGAAAGGAGAAGGGGAGGGGGCAAAGGGCTAAGCAGATTATTGGATAAACACAGTACTGTTGTTCATCTGTTTGCTTGGTGTACACCCTCCTACCCCATCCCAATGCCATTCCCCCACTCCTGTACACACACCGATGGACTGATGGACAAAACGGATGCAGACAGAAAGCTGACTCTCCTGGGCCCACTGTGCACCAAGGTGGGCTTATCTCTCCAGGGACAGCTTCAGACAAGAATGACTTGTAAATGTCACAATACCTTTGCTGCCTTCTAGGCCAGGATGGGAAGAGAAGGATGAGAGGCTGTCTGAGGCTCAGCCCCCACAAAGAGACAGCTACCCCAAGGGAATGTGGAGACTATCCTCCCAGTAGCCAGACTGAAGAATTCGCAATTCATGCAGCATTGGTTAGAGCTTGAAATTTAAAAAAAGAAAAAAAAAAAAAGGCCTTAACACGGTTGGAGGAGAATTTACCTCAGAGTTAAGGTAGCTCTAGCTGTCAGGTACGACAGTGTCAAAGGCAAGACCCAAGTACACTGAAGTGCTTCTCTGTAATTTAACTGTTCCACAGAGCTCTAGAGAATATTTATAGGAATACAAAACACTGTTGACCTAAACTTCCTCTTTTTAAAATCTTATTAAAAACAGAGGCAAAACAAAAGACTTTTACAGACATATAAAATCTGAAAGAATTTATCACCAGCAGACCTATAATATAAGAATATTAAAGAAGGTCCTTAGGGCAGAAGGAATTATTCCAGATGTAAAGCTGGCTTGAGAGAAAGGGAGAAAATTCATTAGAAATTGTAACTGCCTGGGTAAATACGGTGACTTTTTTTTTCCATATTATTTAATTTCTCTTATTTAAAACTATAAAAGATATCAACTTTATATATGTATATATGCAGATTTATGTAAAATTATAAGCCTAAAGAAAGCAATAAAACAACCCCAACAGAGTTACACCTAATAAAAACAACCGTGAAGGAGAAGAGGGCAGGAAAGAGAGGCAAAAGAACAAGGGACAGTTGAGACTCGTAGACAGACAACATGCTGTGGGTCACTGAAGCTCCAAACGGTCCCTTCGTGGTGACAGAGGTCAGTTCATCAAGAGAAGAAAAACAAGTCCACGGATACACACACACCACCACAGCCTTAAAACACCCAAAGGTGCAGAACTGAAAAGAAGAAAAAAGAGTGTGGGTGTGTGTGTGTGTTGTGTGTGTGTGTTGTGTGTTGTATAATATCTCAACACTTCCCACTCAATAACTGACACACCGTGCAGACATAAGATCAATGAGAATACACTTAAACGACACTAACCTATTTAGCCTAAGTGACATTTTTACAACTTTTATTAACATTCTTTCCAATGCTCCTGGACCAGTGACCAAAAAGACTGTAATATAGGCCATAAAGCAAGTGTCCAAAAATGTATGAGGATTCAAGTTATACACTGCGCACACACACACACACACACACACACACACACCACACACACAGAGTATCTTTTTCTGGACAAAGTGGAGCTATGGTATAAACCAATAATAAAAAGATATGGGGAAAGGTCTTGGAATGAGAAAACCGAAGGACATGTTTCAAAGGAAGCCACGAGCAAAGAAAGCCAGCAGCAGTGAGAACAGAATTTGAATGGGATGAAAAGGAAACATAATTCACCAACATTTGTTAATTCAGCTGAAGTGGTACCTGTTGGGGAATTTGCAGCACTAAGATGCCTATATTTAAAAGATGTAGGCAAATCAGTGGCCTTGACATTCACCATTAGAAGTTAGGGGGTGGGAGAAAAGCTAAATAACCAGGGGGTGGAGGAATCAGCATTAGGATGAAAATCAATTATTTTGAAAATAGAGAATAATAGGAAATCAACACCAAAAAAAGGCAAATGGACCCCTTGGAAGAGCAGTAACATTGATAAATCTCAAGAGAAAAAAAGGCATCAGGAATACTAGCTAGCTTAACTGGAGAGTCTGAAATATATGCAGAAGATAATGAGAAAATATTATGACCAATTCCATGTCAATACATTTGACAGCTTGGATGAGATGAACAAATCACTCAGAAGACCCAAATGCAAGGCAGGCCGAGTTACCTCCATGGTCATAAATCAATTAAATTGAATGTATTGTTAAAAAACTGTCACAGAGAAAACTCTGGGCTCAGATAAGCACATGAGGAACCCCATCAAATATTAAAGGGAAGAACAACAGGAATTCTAGACAAACTCTAGAAGGACAACTTTGAGATGAAGAGAGAAGAGACAGGGAGAAGAAACCAGAAGACAATAAAACCAAGGGAAACAGCAGGCCTCACACATGAGGGTTTTTTGTTTGTTTGATTGATTGTTTGCTTTGTGTTTTGGTTTTTCAAGACAGGGTTTCTCTGTGTAGCCCTGGCTGTCCTGGAACTCACTCTGTAGACCAGGCTGACCTTGAACTCAGAAATCCACCTGCCTCTGCCTCCAAATGCTGGGATTAAAGGTGTGTGCCACCACTGCCCAGCCTGTTCATCTTTTTCTGTTTTAAAAAATTTTGGACAAATTAGTATCTCAAACTCCCATTCCAAGAACAGAGGTTTGGTTTGATAGTTCAAAAGAAAATGTCAGTTACTTGTGATATAGACAGACCTCAAAAGAAAATCATAGGATCATTTCAAATGATAGGCAGAAGTCAGTCTACAAAATACAACACCTAGTTTTTCTCATTGAAAACAAGGGCTCAACAAAGAATATAGAAGAATTCTTCTACCAGACAAAGGGCACCCACGTAATCACATAGCTGGAATCCCAACTATGGTAAGATGTTCGATATTTTATTATTAATATTCAGGAATAAGGCAGAGAATCATTCTCACCATTTCAATTAAACATTATCTTAGAGTTTCCAGTCACTAAAACAAGTAAACTAAAAAGATTCAGACTGACCAAAAGTCATCTTTATTTACCAGCAGACCTATAATATAAGAAATTAAAGAAGGTCCTTAGGGCAGAAGGAATTATTCCAGATGTAAAGCTGGCTTGAGAGAAAGGGAGAAAATTCATTAGAAATTGTAACTGCCTGGGTAAATACGGTGACTTTTTTTTCCATATTATTTAATTCTCTTATTTAAAACTATAAAAGATATCAACTTTATATATGTATATATGCAGATTTATGTAAAATTATAAGCCCTAAAGAAAGCAATAAAACAACCCAACAGAGTTACACCTAATAAAAACAACCGTGAAGGAGAAGAGGGCAGGAAAGAGAGGCAAAAGAACAAGGGACAGTTGAGACTCGTAGACAGACAACATGCTGTGGGTCACTGAAGCTCCAAACGGTCCCTTCGTGGTGACAGAGGTCAGTTCATCAAGAGAAGAAAACAAGTCCACGGATACACACACCCAGCCACAGCCTTAAAACACCCAAAGGTGCAGAACTGAAAAGGAAAAGAAAAGAGTGTGTGTGTGTGTGTGTGTGTGTGTGTGTGTGTGTGTGTGTGTATAATATCTCAACACTTCCCACTCAATAACTGACACACCGTGCAGACATAAGATCAATGAGAATACACTTAAACGACACTAACCTATTTAGCCTAAGTGACATTTTTACAACTTTATTAACATTCTTTCCAATGCTCCTGGACCAGTGACCCAAAAAGACTGTAATATAGGCCATAAAGCAAGTGTCCAAAAATGTATGAGGATTCAAGTTATACACTGCGCACCACACCACACACACACACACACACACACACACACACACAGAGTATCTTTTTCTGGACAAAGTGGAGCTATGGTATAAACCAATAATAAAAAGATATGGGAAAGGTCTTGGAATGAGAAAACCGAAGGACATGTTTCAAAGGAAGCCACGAGCAAAGAAAGCCAGCAGCAGTGAGAACAGAATTTGAATGGGATGAAAAGGAAACATAATTCACCAACATTTGTTAATTCAGCTGAAGTGGTACCTGTTGGGGGAATTTGCAGCACTAAGATGCCTATATTTAAAAGATGTAGGCAAATCAGTGGCCTTGACATTCACCATTAGAAGTTAGGGGGTGGGAGAAAAGCTAAATAACCAGGGGGTGGAGGAATCAGCATTAGGATGAAAATCAATTATTTTGAAAATAGAGAATAATAGGAAATCAACACCAAAAAAAGGCAAAATGGACCCCTTGAGAAGAGCAGTAACATTGATAAATCTCAAGAGAAAAAAGGCATCAGGAATACTAGCTAGCTTAACTGGAGAGTCTGAAATATATGCAGAAGATAATGAGAAAATATTATGACCAATTCCATGTCAATACATTTGACAGCTTGGATGAGATGAACAAATCACTCAGAAGACGCCAAATGCAAGGCAGGCCGAGTTACCTCCATGGTCATAAATCAATTAAATTGAATGTATTGTTAAAAAACTGTCACAGAGAAAACTCTGGGCTCAGATAAGCACATGAGGAACCCCATCAAATATTAAAGGGAAGAACAACAGGAATTCTAGACAAACTCTAGAAGGACAACTTTGAGATGAAGAGAGAAGAGACAGGGAGAAGAAACCAGAAGACAATAAAACCAAGGGAAACAGCAGGCCTCACACATGAGGGTTTTTTGTTTGTTTGATTGATTGTTTGCTTTGTGTTTTGGTTTTTCAAGACAGGGTTTCTCTGTGTAGCCCTGGCTGTCCTGGAACTCACTCTGTAGACCAGGCTGACCTTGAACTCAGAAATCCACCTGCCTCTGCCTCCCAAATGCTGGGATTAAAGGTGTGTGCCACCACTGCCCAGCCCTGTTCATCTTTTTCTGTTTTAAAAAATTTTGGACAAATTAGTATCTCAAACTCCCCATTCCAAGAACAGAGGTTTGGTTTGATAGTTCAAAAGAAAATGTCAGTTACTTGTGATATAGACAGACCTCAAAAGAAAATCATAGGATCATTTCAAATGATAGGGCAGAAGTCAGTCTACAAAATACAACACCTAGTTTTCTCATTGAAAACAAGGCTCAACAAAGAATATAGAAGAATTCTTCTACCAGACAAAGGGCACCCACGTAATCACATAGCTGGAATCCCAACTATGGTAAGATGTTCGATATTTTATTATTAATATTCAGGAATAAGGCAGAGAATCATTCTCACCATTTCAATTAAACATTATCTTAGAGTTTCCAGTCACTAAAACAAGTAAACTAAAAAGATTCAGACTGACCAAAAGTCATCTTTATTTACCAGTGCCAAGACTATCCATGAAAAACAAAGCATCAAGCTCCAAGAGAATCAGCAAAAATAATCGTTAGCACTCATGCAAAACAGTTATAATGATTCAGGGTACAAGATCAGTTTGTTTACCTTGAGACCTGATATTTTCAGAAATTGATACATACTTTCAACCCATTCTCAAGAAATATCCAGAAGTTTACTGCTGAGTCTAAAATTAATGTACATGGTCTATGGATTCATCTCAATGACTAAGAGTTTGCCTAAAACCTGTTTACACATGGCCAAAATAGCTGTTGAATGAGAAGATAAGGTTGAAAAATGTACACTTCATGAAACCAGAAAGATGGCTTGGAAGGTAAAGAGTGTTTGCTGCCAAGCCTGACAACTTGAGATTCCTTGGTCGTCATGTGTTAAATTGTTGGGATAGCTGCCTGCTCTTCCATGGGATCCAAGTTCAGATGCCAGAACCCACACCAAGTGGATCACAACTACCTGTAACTCTAGCTCTAGTGGAATATATATCATCTGGTCTCCATATGGACTTGCATGTATGTTCATATACACACATATACACACATAAACACACACACTAAATGATAGATGATAGATAGATAGATAGATAGATAGATAGATACATATATACATACATACATACATACATACATACATATATACATACATACATACATACATATATACATACATACATAAGTAGATAGATGGATAAATGGATGGATGGATGGATGGATGGATGGATGGTGGATGGATGGTGAATGGATAGACAGACAGGCTAACATAGTTTAGATTTCACCCTAAGATGGCACCAGGTCCCTATGAAAGCTGGAGGACACCTGCAGATTCTATTTGATAGTATTCAAAATACTAAGGGAATACAAAGGGAACTGTATGTCCATCACAGACAACTTTAATGGTAACAAAGTAGGAATTACCGGAATGATCAGTACTTTACATGAGCACATGCTTAAATAAAAATGGCTGAAATTAAGCTTATTTGTTGGCTGAAAGCCACAGAAATGATTCATCCTCTGTGTAGTCCTTAATAAAGAGCAATGCCAGTATACACCGTTGAAAGACCAAGCTCATCCAAAATGGCTAAAACGATACAGTTTATTCTATGGTTTTAGTTGGATTGTTTGCTTTTCATTTATTTACTGTCACTATTGTTACATTCTGTGTGCATGCACATAGTGTTTGTGTGTGGGCTTGTGTGCCATGGCAGTCATGTGAAGGACAGACGGTAACCTTGTGGAGTCCTCTCTCTCCTTCAGGCTTGATCTAGGTGGAATTAAGGCTGGCTCCCTGGTCAACGAGCTGGCATAAAAAGTTCCTTCACCTCCTGAGTCATTTTGCTGGGTCAGGATTTTTTTTTTTTAATGTATCAGCACACGAGAAATTCAGAAGGTTGAACATAAAGAGAATGTTTTTAACACTACGTAGTAGTTTTTAATTTTCTTATGATGATCTAGCTTTCTTGGTCCTGTATGGGAATGACTTTCACAAACAAGGAGGAATGTTTTAAAGTCCTTCCTCATGAGGGAAAAATGTTTTATATAGGTGCTTAGAGGGTAAAGATACTGCGTCAGGATACATTTTCATGGCAAGAGGCCAGTGAGATGGTTAAGCAGGTAAAGCCACTTGCAGTGAACCTCAAAGACAGGAGTTCAATCCCTGGGTCCTGTGTAAAGGTGAAAGTAGAGAATCAACTTTCCAAAATTTTCCTCTGACCTCCACACACATGCCATGGCAGGCTCAGACACACACAGACACACACACACACACACACACACAGACACACACACAGAGACACACACACACACTGTCATATAAAGACTTTCCTTCAGAGGCCATAACAGTAGCAAGAGAGAGGCTGCTAGACAGAACAAAAATGTATGCATCTACAGCAAACAGCAACAAGACCAAGTTAGCCATTTAGATGCAAATCAATGGACAAAAGTATGAGCCAGACCCACAGTAGGACTGCATGTGGGCTAACCCCTACAACCTTTCATTTAAATAACATCATAAAATGGCGGCTTTCTAGGGACAAGCGGACTAAGAATGTGGTGGCGTTCCTCCTTCTCCTTACCCTTCATGTGACATCCTTGTCTCCTCTCTCTTCCTACTGGAAGAAGGGACAGAGGAGAGCAGCACCCAACACACCCCAGTCTGGTCCACTTGCATCTGTTGAAATCAAATTAATCTACTGAATCACTGATAAGTGTTTCGCTGAGGATTTTCTATTTTTATAAACAACGAACGTAGGAGTCTATGATTGACACAGAACACAAGTCTGATACAGATGTTCAGCTTCGTGACCTGTAAATTTTGCAGACAGCATGCAACCGGTTTTTAGACAAAGGTCCTTAGCAGAGGAGATACCGGTCCCTCTACTTCTTTCTCTGGAGTAAACGACAAGGAGTACAAAACCAACAACTGTCCATCCATGTGTTTGTTTTCCCTCAGGTTAGAGCACACATGTGATGATAGATAACTGTGGATGTGACAGAATCTAGATCAGCGGTTCTCAAGTTGTGGGTCATGACCCCTTTTGGGGGTATGTCCAGCAAACCCTTTCATAGGGGTCATCTAAGACTATCAAAAAAAAAAAACAAACCAGATACTTTACATTACAATTCATAACAGAATCAAAAGTACAGTTATGAAGGAACAACGAAAATAATGTTATGGTTGGGGAGTCACCACAACATGAGGGACTGTGTTACAGGGTCACAGCCTTAGGAAGGCTGAGAACCACTGATGTAGAATCACCTGAGAGACGGGTCTCTGGGTATGTCTACGGGGGATGTCTTGGTTGCATTAATGGGTTTAGGAAGACCAGTCCACGGGGGTGGCACCTTTCCTGGCTGGGCTGTGCATAGATAGAGAATGGGAACTGGGCACTAGCATTTACTACTTTCTGCTTCCTGGCTGTGGATGTGATGCATCCGGCTGCTTCAAGATCCTGCATCCCCCCCAACCCCACCCTACACATGCACACACACGGACTCCCCTGTCAGGATGAGCAGGAACCTGGAACTGTAAGCTAGAAGAAGCCCTCTCTCCCTTGAGTTTCTCCTTCAGGATATTCTATCGCAGCAGTAGAAAAGAAACCAAGACGCAAGATGTGATGAAGGAGAAAGAGTTGAAGAGAGGGGAAGGCTGTGGAAGGGAGTTTATCGACGTCTTTGAGGTGTGTGTAACTTGGCTGGGGCTATAGTTAGTGAAGCTTGTACTCATGGCCGCTCAGCAAGCAAGAAAGAAAAGACAGCAGGAGGCGGGGACTGGGGAGGAGAACCAAGGCTGGGACAGTGGTGAGAAAAGGAAGGGGGAGGAGGAGAGAGAGAGGTGGAGAAGAGCTAGGAATCTCAGCCCTGTTTTGGTTTTTCACTTGAGAATAAACACTACGCAAGACAGAACAGACAAGGGGTTGTTAAGAGTCTATACTCTGACTGCACAGGTAAATTGAAAGGAACGTATACCTCAATCAGGAGTAAGGTCCTTGTATTTAGTATTTAGACAGGAAAAGCTAAGCTCATGTACAATTAAACTTTAGACCATTTATATTTTAAATGTTCGCTGATTTATTCATGTGCTGTGTTAACACATTTGAAAGGAGCTTTGACAAGGCAATTGGGAAATGTGCCCTAAGGAATCATTCCGTGGCGGAAATCTGTGACCACACGGGCCTTTCTTTCAACCTGACATTAGTTTTTCGATGAATTAATTGCAAATTTCAAGAATTATGAGATATCCTAAGTTATTTGTATTAGGAAATGAACAGGAAAATGTAATTATTTTTCCCCTCAAATAATATTTGAGGTCTGAAAAGAAGCTCTGAGCTATGTCATATTTCTTGTATCTTTCTGACAGTTTGTAATTACTTTTAATGCTGCTGTTCTCTAAATTATTAATGCTAATCTGTCATGACAGGGGCTGAAGGGAACCAGCGATTAGAGGCCTCTTTGCTAGCAAGGCTAGTTTGCAATAAATGTCTTAATCACAAGAAAACAGAGCAGCAGTTAGTTTTCGCCAAATAGACTTGTGCTTTCTTCTCCCCACTTTTCTCCTGACCCTTAAAGAAGATGCAGGCTGCAAACAGTTGTGCCGTGTGACAGTCTAAGAGATGACTTCTGCGTGTGTCACCATGGATTGGCATTTGGAGATTCATGGACTTGTAAAAGTGTCTCAAAAGCTTTCTCCACTTCACAGAGCTGCCAGAGTCTACGCCATCTCTATTAGTCGGGGCCGCTGGCCACCAGCTCTTCCCTTGAGGGACTTTAGAATGACAAGGGCTTCTATGCTCCTTCTAAAGCACCCCTTTCTTTCTCATTCATTGTCAAGACCTTGGCTCCTATGGATTCGCCCTACTGCGTGATTTGACGGCACCCACGACAGGCAGGTCCTTTGACCCAGTGGACATTGGAAACCTTTAATAAGCTCCAGGAGACCAGAGGCTCATCTATTTTTCATCTCTTTGTTACTAGTGCTAGCAAACCACTCAGAATCAGTGAATGTCTTAGTTAGGATTTCTATTGCTGTAATAAAAGATCATGACTAAACCATGACCCAAAGCAACTTGGGGAAGAAAGGGTTTATTTCATCTTACAGCTTATAACTCCATCCTCCAGGGAAGTCATGGCAGAAACTGAAGCATGGGACTTGGAGGGATGCTACTTACTGGCTTGCTCCCCATGTCATTCTCTCCCAGTCCTGGGCTTACATCACCCCAAACACCTCCGGTAGATCATGGCCTCATCTAAATTAACTGAAGCACGAGAGGCAAGCTTCTCTCCTTTCCCATCTTTCCTGACAGATATGATTTATATATCTCTTATTAAAATTATCAATATTTCATTATGAATAAAAAACACATGCAAGAAATGGGAAGTGCCAACCAAAGATTTTAGACTCTGTGAAAGCGTGGTAAAAATGCTTAGTGAGAGCAGACAATTAAAGAACAGCTGTCAGACAAATCCAGAAACATCCTAAAAGCTACAGCCTAGTCCCCTTGCGTGATACACAAGTGCTAACCTTCCAGAACAATCTACCAGTGTGCAACACAAACCCACATCTGTGCAGACACTGGAATAAAGTTTAACATCCATGAATATATTGCCCACAAAATATATTCTAAATTGTGCCACAAAATCCAATTAGAGGTGTACCTTTTCTCCTTGTTTTAAAATTCATTACCAACATTAATACTCAGTCTAATGTCTCGGTTTAATTTTGAGCTTTCATTCACCCAAAAAATAATCAGAAACCAGAACTCTAAAACGGTTCATCTGTTGCTTCTTATTAACCCCTCTTGACAGCTATTCGTTTTACATACTTTAAGAGCCACGTTCCGCTGTGGTCAATAAAACAAGATCCTGGTGGCCTTTTCTTCAGAGTGAAAGATTGTAAAGAATGAGAACCATGTAGGATATTTGGCAATGATGATAGCTATAAGCAAACACTGGAATTATACCTGACACCCATTATTTCTATGAGCCCATTTTGTAGGTGAAGAAACTGAGGCTCACAGAGGTTGGGTGAAGTTCCAACACTAACCCAATGGGATAAAGTTGTGATTTGAACACAAGCCCAGAACTGCTCGACTCTCATTTTAAAACTCAGCCCCAGAGTTAGGAATTAGGAAACATAGGCTAAGTGCCTTTGTAAGCTCTGTTCACCGTCTATAGCAAGGACACAGAGCACCGCTGGAGAGCTAATGGAAAGGCTGGTTTCCAGCCCTGTAGCTCATTTCTCAGCACACCTTTTCCCTGGAAGCTATTGGAACTGACTGAGGAGTTGAACTGCATCCTGAGGTGATCTCAGACTGGAGTTTAAGATAAGACTGAAGGGCAGGAGCCTCACCTCAGTCCTTGGCACTTGTTTGTCCTGCTTCTCCTGAGCATATGTATGCCACACACACACACACACACACACATCCTCCCCAAAGTGAGTCACCTCAGAGGCAGAGAACTACTCCACAGAACCCTGCTGCTTCAGCACTTCCCTCTGAGTACAGCTTTCCCTTTCAGGGCAGACTCTGAACTCCAAAGGCACAGCAGGGGCAGCCAGGGCACAGGGGCCCCTTCCTAGAGGAAAGGTGCCATCATCATGGAGACAGCCCCACCTCTGACAAGCACTGCCTCTTCCTACTTAAAACGAAAATTAAAAATTAAGTCAGAATCAGAAGCTGCGACTCCCATATCCCTGCCAGGGCCCCAGAGAACTTTTGCTGAGTTACACAAACAGAAGACATTTCTGCAGAAGCCCATTTGCATTTGAAAGTATGAAGACATCCTAAATACGCAGCAAATGTACAGATCTATGCAGGGGCAATTAGGGACAGAAATAACCAGTGCTACTGAATTAGAACTGATGAGGTTTGGTTGTTCAAGGCGGCCACTTTCCTTACATAACCAATCCTTCCTATCCTGTGATGCATAAACTTTTCCCAGATTCCTGAAAGCCTGGTCTTGAGGTCCGTTGATGTGGTTTGTTATGAGTTTCTGCTTCTTGTGGCATACTCCACGGTGGGCCTTGTGAGAGCCCGTGTCGATCTGGTACATCATTGTGTCGATACTGTTAAATATCTCCATAAAGGAGGAGGTGCTCCATGAGTGGTTTTGAGTACACTAATCACAAGCTGAGATGGGGTATAGGACTTTTACTTCTAAACATGGAAAAAGCTACCTGACTCTTGTATTAGCTTCTGTTGTAGAAAGCTACAAGCTCAGGTGTACAGTATAGGCAGGGATCATTTAACTGAGTCAGGAAGATAGAGGGAGGAAGAAGGAAAACAGGCCAGAGCATAATGACATCGTTAGACTCACTCCAGAGTGGGATTCCATGTGTACGTGATTTTTAAAAGGATGTATTATTTTCATGTATGTGTGAGTGAATGTATGAGTGTATGAGTTCGGTGTCCAAGGAAACCAGAAGAGGGCATCAGATCCCCCGGAACTGGAATTATGGGAAGTTGTTAGCAGCCATGTGGGTGCTGGGAACTGCTGAGCTATCTCTCCAGCCCTGTGTGAACCTTAGCTGTAGAGACATTTGTAGTCAGACAACTATGATCTGCCATGCATCTAACATATTATTTCAATTGACTCCCCGCCCCGTCTACCTATTATCTAACAACCTACCGATTCAGCCATCAAATTATCATCTATGAATCTGCTGCCTATGGGTGACATCACTCCAGCCATTGAGTCATTTCCCTGTGGCAGGTAAATTCTAAAGTTGTCCTCCAAGATTCTCACACCCAGTGCTAATCATTCAAAGACACACAAATGAAGGTATTACTGGAAAGAGAATTTGGCAGATACAACCCAGCTTAGTTTAGTTGTCCTTAAAATAGGGAGATGATTATGAGCTAGCCATGTGGATCCAAATGTAACTTCAAGAGCCCTTGAACACGGAATAAGCAACAGAGGGGTGCCAAAAGAGAAATCACGGCTTGTTCTATGGAAGCTGGAGGAGGGACCAAAGCCTCACACAACAGAAAGGTCCCTGAGGACAAGTGGGCAGTGAGGAATCCCAGTCTTAGCACAAAAGGAACTGATCTGAGCTTTAGAACTAAGCCTACAAGAGGGCATGCCCTAAGCAGCATCTCGATCCTGATTTTAAGAAACCCAGAGCAAGAACTTACCTAAACAATCCATGACTTATACAGCTACTGAATAGACATGTTTCCTAGACACAGTGACCCTTGGTTCCAACACTCAGGGAACTCAAGATGAGTCTGGGCAACATAGAAAGATTTTAAGTTAAACAAAAACATAAACCAACTCCTGTTATTCTAGCACTAAATCTATAGTCATTTGTTATAGCAACAATGGAAAAGAATGGGATTTGATCACACCATCATGAGTCTATTAACTATCTAGGCATTATCTATATGTCTAGAATCTCTATCCCTTATCCATTAGCCATCTAAATGGTATCTGTCTATCATCTATGGACTCTCCCACTTCTGCCCACTAAAACACAGGATTTTACAGTCACCAGGACACCTAGAAAATGAATGTGATAAGGACTGTGGAGCCTGCAATTAACCTGGGCTCAGGTCTGATCCTATAACCATACGCCTAGCTTCTGCTCTCTGCTCAGTCTTCACTCTGACAGCCTGCTATGCTCTGGGTCCTGACTTCACTACCTCCAACAGCATCTACTCTACCATGTCACACCATTACCCCAGCTTGTAACCAGTACCCTTGAGACCACATCTGTCTGGAAAGGAATTGGAAAAAAATCACCAGGACACGGTACACCTGCCTCTGAGAACAGGATGGCTTCTGTTCTCAATGGGTGCTTCTTTTCCCTTCATAAAGCCCCAACTCCGCTATTATTAAGAGATGCCCAAAGCAGGAAGCTCTCAGTTGTGCCTCACACTCCGGAATTAAGATGCAACTCCCTCGAGAATAGTCCCAGTGGGGAGGTGGGGAGGTCTGCTGAGGTGTGTTACCTCGCTCAGTAGCACTGAAGTAATATTTCCTTATAAAAAGATACTGTGCTATCCTTCCAAAATGACATAACAGAGTCAAAATGACCACATAAATCTACCTTCAAAGGGAGCAGAGTTGTAACTATCAAAGCCCTTGGAAATACAGGCTTTACAGCCTGTCATTTGCTACAACATTAGAAGATTTTATAAAAGTGCATTCGTGTGTATATTAAAAGACATACGTAATATGAGCCTTTGCTTCGTTCCCAGCTTTGGACCCACGGACCTTTCCCTACATTTCCTCCTCTCTCTCTGTCTCTCTCTCTCTCTTGCTCTCTCTCGCTCTCTCGCTCTCTCACTCTCTCTCAGCTCTACACAATATACCCAGCTGTTTTCTGCACTTGTAGATAAGAGGTTAAACAAAATTGGGGTGTTAACTCGGCTTTAGAAAGCTAAAGTTCGGTTAGAGACTATGACTGTAAAAACCAAGACAGATAGATGGTGATTGACAAATAATAGTTGGCATCACCCTGTGGCCTCTACATCAATATACACATATGTGCATATGTGCCCAAATATGTATTCCTGCACACACCCACAATATGCATATGAAACCATATGTAGGTATACCCACATACATATGCACACACACACACACACACACACACACACACATACACTCGCCAATACATAAAACTACCAATAATTTTAAAATAGAGTCTAAACCAAGGTTGTCCTTCCAACTTCTGCTGTGCTTTACCGGAGAGTGATGGGTGAAGCATCCTGGCTCTTTAAAAGAGCCATGCCCCATCCCTGGGTCTCATTTACGAAATGATACAGATGGGCCATGGTATCCTCTGGTTCCACCCGGCTTTAATGATCTGCAGATTCTAGAATGGACTTGCACCTGGGTGTCTCTCTAGCCACAGTACAAGAGAAGGATATCTGACTATGAGGTATGATCGTTACCCTCTCTCTCTCTGCACTAACCTCCTGATGTCATGTACATCATTGCTCTTTCCATTTCTAAAGATCATTTAACACCCCATTAGTCGCTCTTGGCAATGCTCTTCTTTCTCCAGGTAAGTGAAGACAGCGGACATCAAGGTGACCTCTCTGTACAGAGAGCACTTCAGGCTCTGGAGACTACTTGGCTAGCATGCTGGCTCTGGGGCAGGAAGGTGCCATGTTGCCAATGCCACCAGTAGAAAGAATTCCGTTTCCCAAGAGGCAGATGCTGTGATGCTCTGGACTCTACAGAAAGCACCAGACTGAAGCTAGCAATACTAGCATCCTGTGACACCCTTCAGTCCAACCATCTACCCAACCCTAGGACCTCCTGGGGGAATCAAACAGCGTGATGTCAGAAGAGGAAATGAAGTTTGCATAATTTGCCAACTGCAGTTAATTATGAGCGGGCTCCCAGAGTGCTGGGGTGAAGTGCAGTGGAAAACAGGTCTCAGCTCAGCAGGAAAGAGCACTGATCAATTAGTGATATCTGCCAGGGTCAGGGGATCAGAAGAGGCACCAGGCTCACTGCCTACTCATAGACCCTCATGATAACCAGTCATCACATAGGTTCTGCAATTAAATCTGTCTTGGGTCAAAGATTAAATCTCCCACCTCTTAGCTTACTAATAGTGGGTAAATTTCTTAAATTTTCTGAGTGTCGGCTAAAATGAACTCACAAGAATAAAGACTCACTAACTCATTAGAAATTATCATGAGTTTTCCCAGATGACAAGCCATGCAAAGAACACCATTAAATAAACCAGGGTAGAAATGCCTGCCTTCTGCTTACCCTTGGATGGGGGAAAATTTTTTTTTGGGGGGGAAAGGGGGGGGGTTTAAAAAAAATTTTCCCAAAATAAAACCAAAAAAGCCCATTCCCCCGCCCAAAAAAAGGGGAAAAATTTAAAGGGGGGGAAAAAAGGGGGTTTTGGGGGGGGGGGGAAAAAAGGGGGGGGGGGGGGGGGAAAAGGGGAAAAGGGGGGGGGGAAAAGGGGGGGGGGGGGGGGGGGGGGGGGGGGGGGGCACAGGCCACAGCTGCTATATCTCATTGCTGGACAGATGACATATTCCTTCTGTTTCACCCCCATCTCCTACCTGGCCCTACTTAGACATTGGGATTTGTGTGTTCACATCAAGACAGACAGCTCCCCTGCAGAAAAATAATTACTATTAACCACATGTTCTGTTGACTGAACACACTAGACAAGGCCCTCAGCTTATCCTGAAGGCCCCTAGGATCTACCTTGCTCATTCCCCCTGGGGATTCATCTCAAGAAAGTTACTGCACAATTATTCCTCCTGTCCTTCAAGTCCCAGTAATCTTCCCGGGCCCTTCCATTAAGTGATCAGGCGCTGAAAGCTGACCACCCTGCATTTATTGGTCCCTTCTCAGTATGGGATTAAGAGAATCAGGAGGCTGAAGCCAAATCTTCCTTCCAGGCGCCTGTTGGGACAGCTCACAGCGGCTCCATCCCTGGCTGTTGTCATTACGTGGCTTTATAAGCCCAGTCCAGTTCTCATTTTGTGCCGACAACTCCTCCGCCAACCCAATTTGAATTTAATTTGTCAAGCAAATTTTGTGAGCTAATATATCAGCGGCATTACAGAAGTAAGATCTATGACTTCTGCTGAGATCCTCTCGTCTTCTAATTTAGCCGTTCTATCAATAAAGCAATCAAGTTTTCTTGGCAAATTTTTCTTTATAAATCAGCTTTATGGGTCATGGATCCCCAGTCCTCCTGATGTTTATGGATTTTTCACTTCCTAATAGCCGTTCCATTGTTTCTCTACAATGGAAGCAAGATATGTAAGGCCACAAGAATGACATGTTTTTCAATGTGCTCCAGGAGGACTATGATGGTTTCTATATGCTTGGTCCGGGGAGTGGTACTGTTGGAGGTGTAGCCTTGTGGGTGTGGGCTTTAATTCCTAGTTTCTAGCTACCTGGAACAGTATTCTGCTAGCAGCCTTCAGATGAAGATGTAAAACTCTCAGCTCCTCCTGCACCATGCCTGCCTGCATGCTGCCATGCTCCCACCCTTGATGATACTGGACTGACCCTCTGAACCGTAAGCCAGCCCCAATGAAATGTTGTCCTTTTTAAAAGCTGCCTTGGTCATGGCGTCTGTTCACAGGTAAACCCTAACTAAGACAAGGGCTGAATAGACCCATCCTGCCAATTCTTAACGGTACGATCACATCCAAGACCTTGTCTCTCAGACTGGTTCACCAAAACCTTAGTCCCCAAAGCCTCACTAGACAGACTCTTCAACTAATTCCTTGTGTAGGATTCATTCTTTTCATTCTGTTTTTATTTGTCTGTGATGGCCCTTGGACAACATGGAGGTCCTTAGGTCACAACTCCAGCAAGTAGTTCACTAGGTCATTTGCTCATGGTTCATATTCTCATGTTCTCATATTCTCTTTTCTCTCTTCTCTCTCTTCTCTCTCTCTCTCTCATCCTCTCTCTCTCTCTCTCTCTCTCTCTTTCTCTTTCTCTCTCTCTCTCCACTTTCTCCTTCCTTCTGCCTCCCCAAGTCACCATAAAACATTTGGCAATGTCTGCTCACATTTTTGGTTGCTAGAACTCAGAGCCCGTTTTAACCAGTATGTAGTGAATAGAGGCCAGGGGCTGACACCTCATATTGGACAGTATCGCTTCTGTCACAAAGAATTGCCTACCCCAAACATCAATGACATCGAGTAGGTGAGACAGCTTGCTCTATGGCCATTGCTTTGTGAACTTGCAGTGAATATATTCTTCTCCAACAACAAAACTCTGTGTCTACTGTGTAAGACCAACCTGGTCTAGTCCTTCTTGGCAGATATGTATGTGTGTGTGTGCACGCACGCGCACATCCATGTGCTTATACACTGCTGTTTCATCTAGTTAGACACAAATGTAGGTGGGGGATGACCCCAGGCCAGACGGAGCACGGAACAATGCCCTCAGAACCGTATGTTTCCTTATTTTCCTGACTCCTAAGAGCAGAGAAAAAAAAAAAAAAGCCAAGGCCTTTCCTGTGTCTCTAAGTACGTTTGTTTTCACTCATCAAAATTTCAGGTAGCTGTGTTAGCTTTTCAGTGCTTTTAAGGACACAAGAAATTGCCTGTTGCTTTAGTAGGCTGACTAGTTTATTCTGGGACCTAGAAGATGTGGCATCTTAGCAATTGGCCTCCAAGTCTCACTCCTTCCTTCCTCTACTCTAACAATACTTACCCAGAGCCCATGGTCACCCAAGGAAGAAACCAGGCCTGCTGGGGCAGGTGAGAATGTAACCAATACTATTGTAATATGTAGCACTGGAGAATGCCCCTTGATAGACGGGCCTTGTAGACACCCTGCAGATTCTCTGAGACATGTAAAACATGATGTCACTCATATGGCTATATTGTGTTATGGGGCAAAAATAAACATTGTAGATATAAATGTGTCCCAATCAGTTCATCTTAAGGTAAGGATATTAGCTGGGATCTGCTTGTTTCCAGCCATAACTCCTTTAAATCTGTGTCTAGAAGCCAGCCACAGAGGAAGTCAGAAGTGCAGAGCATGAGGCTCTGACCCATTATTGACAGCTTAAAAACAGAGGATCCATGGAGGGACAAGGAATGCAGGCAGCCTTTCAGAACTAAGACAGAGCCTCTTAGTAGCTCCCAGCAAGGAAATGGGATCTCCATGCCACAGCCTCGGGGAACTGAATTCTACTAACAAACAGGAGAAAGAGCAGAAGCAAAACCACCTAGGTGAAGACTTGCTCCAACCCATTTCTGAGCCACACATTGTGGGCTAATAAACGGATGTTCTTTTAAGGTCACTGATACAGCTCTGAGAAGATCTCCAAATACAGGCACTTCAGGGCCCTAGTGACCTCAAAACTCCATCCTTCCCTTCCCCGTAATCTACCCAAGATCTTGAAAGTTCAGTCACATCTGAGTAAAACTTCCCCACATTGACTTTGCACATGGCTAGACCATAGTTTTCCAGGAACATACCGTCGGTACTCAGGATTGTCCCTGACCTCAATCACTCAGAAATGCTCATTTTAAAAGCTTAAGGCGTCTTATTTCTGAAATAAGATGCAAATCTAACATCAAGAAAAAAGAAAACCAGTCACCCTAATACTGAGCTTTACCCGAGAACAGCAGGATTTCGTAGCAGCCCCCCCCCCCCCCTTATTATTTAACATTCACTCCGTCTCCACCGGAGGCTGCGCGGCTGAATAGAGATGATGTCTCGGGATTGTTAAACATAACTTGGAGTGCGTGCCTGAGACACATTCGGCTTGCCGGGAGATGTAAGATAGGAGAGTCGAAGCCCTTGCTGCTGATGTAAACTCTTCCTGCTGAATCTCCCGGCTTAGCCGCAGTAAGAATTGCAAAGTATTTGGGCCAAATGTTCATCTGCTTGCAATTTAAGGGATATTTAAAAACTTATCCACCAAGTCCCACTATAATTTGAAAGATATATTGGAAAGTCGGACTGGGACTTGAGAGGAGACATCCCAATCATGAATTAAAATTTCATAACACCACTACAGTGTTTCTGATGGTACTTTGGTCGGCCTGGGAAGCGCGTCCCCTGAGTTCAGCTGCGCCGTTTGCATTTTTAATATGCCGTTGTTTCTAACTAGAACCTAAATTTTTTTTTTTTTTTTTTTTTTTTTTTTGCCGTGTTGATATTGGAATCTAATCTAATTGGAATCTAAGGAAAGTATTGGGAATGGCCCGTCGTTTGCTGCAGAGGGTTCGCCACAAGCTGTTTTTTAAAGTAGATCATTACAGGAAAAAGGTTTCTTCTCTTAGTAATCACTTGTAAAAGGGTCCTGACCCAATGATTAGCCTACACAGAGTTACAGAAGGCATGTTGTAAAAGAGAAGATAAGCCATGGGCTGTCCCAAGTAATGAGAGAGAGAGAGAAAGAAAGAGGGGAGAGAGAGAAGAGAGAGAGAGAGAGAGAAGAGCTTGTTTTATAAGTGAACAAACAGGGGACAGACAGCTGAGTGGGTAAAGGTGCCTGCTGTCATGCCCAAGGACCTGGTTCTATCCCTGGTGCCCACCCAATGGAACCAGAGTCTTGACTCCTACAAGGTGTCCTCTGACCACGACAGGTACAACATGGCATGGCATGTGCACACACACACACACACACACACACACACACACACACATATGCACGCACACAATAATACATACAAAGGTACAAGAAAAAACTCAAATTCTGCTCTAAAAACAAGTGAACAAAGGCATTATAAGTAGATCATTGGTATATACAGTCTAAATCAGTATTTGTCAAAAACTGGGCTTGAGCAAAGAGGAAGAGAGAACTCGAGGATAAGAGGGTGGAGAGAAGTCTGTGGGAATGCTGGCTTCTGGACATAGCAAGGCCTTGAACTCCTGAACTTACAGGCAGCTGTGGCCACCTGCACACCATAGACCTTGCACATTCCAGTGTGGATAGAGGAGGGCTCTGTGAGGTTCCAGCCCCCCAAGAGCTATTGGCAAGTAATTTAGGTTGCTGAGGAGAAGGGGTCACTTTTCTCCCCATGCCCACACTCCAGTAATTAACTCCCCACCCTGATTAAACTCACTGGGTCACAAAACAAGACAGACATGAACATAGGAGGGAGACTTGCTGAGGAGAAGAAGGGGTTCAGAGGGAGAGGAATGAAAGACGAGATGGGGAGAGATGACCAAAAATATATCCACTGCATACACGAACCTGTGAAAGGAAAGGAAATTTTTGAAAATTGGACCTGTTTCTTAAGGGTTTGTAAGGCTTTCAAAGAAGGCTGTCAAACGTCTGCTTTATTCTTAAAATCTCGTGGGAACTGTCATAAAAATACCAATTCATATGTCGCTGCCTCCCAGGCTTCTTAGAACAGGGATGACGGTCAGTCAACACCCAGCAGGGACTTTAGAACTGATTTTAACAAGCCTTGAATCAACTGCCATGGGTTTTGTTCCTCAAGCGTGTGTGCACACGTGCAGGCAAAAGGAGACTCAAAAGTGTGCATTTTTCTGACCCACTGCCCTACTTATCCTCATGCTCGCCCTACCCACTTTCCTTCCACTCCACATTGTCCTGAAGACTTTAACTCAAGTCCTCGTGGAGAAATGGGAAGAGGCAAAGAGAACAGGAGGCTGAGGTGATGCCTCTGACTGGCGGTGGCTTGTGGAGTAAGAGGGTTTAGTACCTGCTGGCTATGAAACCGGAACTATGTTTGTTCCAGATCACCAATGAAACTGGTACTATGTACCAGTTCACCATAGGGTTGCCCCTGCCTTCTGCTTCCTCTCTGCTGGAGATGGGCACAGGAATGGAACAGTGTGGTAGGAAAAATGATAACCACACTGTGTAAAACTGAATGAACCTCAAGATTCTAAACCTGGAAGGAGGACTGACCCCCAAGGCTTTCCCTTAGTCAGTTGAGGTCATGTGAGGAATGTGAGGGAGAGCATGGCCGAGCTTTACTTTGCATGACCTTGTTGCTCTTGAGCTTCTTGTGTTGCTCTTCCTCAGTCTCAGTCACACAGGCAGATAGATGTGTGACCTGAGTTTACCTGTTAGAGTGGCCGGTTCCCAGAATACAGTTGCTAAGCTAGGATGGATGAGTTAGAGAATATGGCCCATCATGGTAGGTAAACATGGCAACTGAAGAGATTTGGTCTATGGTAGTTGGGTCATACAGTGACAACTTCTCACACAGCACTGACCAAGAAGTAGAGACCAGGACTAAAGAGGAGGTAGGCTATAATCCCAAGGCTCTCTTCAAAGTCTTATGTCTTCCAGGAAGGCCCATGTCTACAGTGGTCCACAACCTCCAGACACCACTAGCTGGAGACCAAGTATCCAAACACAAGTCTCAGCAGGACATGCTACATTCAAATCATAATATATAGTCAGATGTCATTGCTTGGATTGACAGAGAGAGACAGAGAGAGAAAGAGAGAGAGACAGAGAGAGAGAAAGAGAGAGAGAGAGAGAGAGAGAGAGAGAGAAATTCCTTTTCTCCTTGATATGAATAATATGTGGCTGCCAAAAGCTGTTGGCCTCAGCCATGTGAGAAGAACCTCTCTGCTGAGGAGAAGCAGAGGCAAGTGGAGAAGGTAGACATGGGCACATGGCTGGACTGGTAGATGGGTCCTCCCATATCTTCCTGCCTTTAAAAAAGACGGGGTGTCCACAGTAGTGTCCTAAGACCCATCGCTATAGATCCTCAATACTACAGTCAATGCATAGGCTGTGATGGTTAAAATTATCAGCTTGATGGGATTTAGAATCACCATGGAAACAAGTGTCGGGGAATGTATGTGTATGTGAGAGAGTTTCTAGACTGGGTTAATTGAGGTGAGAAGATCCATTTTAAGTGTGGGTGGCACTATCCCCTGGCTAGGATCCTGGTCAGAAGTGGGAGGAGGGAGAGACGGAGGATGGAGGGAGGGAGGAAGGGAGAGGGAGAGACAGACCAACATAGAGACAGAGAAACAGATACAGAGAGAGAGAGAAAGAGAGAGAACGATATGAGCACCACCGTTCATCTCTCTCCTTTCTGACCAGAAGAGTGGTTGGTATGAGCAGCTACCTCACACTCCTGAAGCCATGTCACCATGATGGAATGCACTATCAAGCTATGAGCCAAAGTAAGCCCCCTCTCTTTCTTAAGTTGCCTTCCTCAAGTATTTCAAAGGAGAATGAGAAAAGTAATTAAGACAGAGGCCAAGAACCTCAACCACACTCAGCACCTATGCTGGCTTGGAAGCTTGAATCCTTAGACTTAGGGAGATATTATCAAGCCTTTGACCTTGAAAAAAGACCTTGTCTTTCCTCAGTCTTCATATCTACAGCCTTGAATCACCCATGTTTCATGCTTCCGGTACATGCATGAAATCTAGTGGTGTTGGCCCTGTGGTATATAGCCCTACCTTCTGATCAATTCTTGGGGAACTTTGATCTCTTGCTCTAAGCCTTTTCCCAGGTGGTTCATCTGCTCTTCATCAAGTAAATGCCAGGTTGGTATTTGCCCACCTGTATTGAAAACATGACCAAATTTTAGGCTGAATGCAGCTTAGGCCCAAGCTCGGGCCCTGGCAACCAGAACCTATGTTGTCTTCTACCACCTGTCCCTCTGGTCTTTGTTGCCAGAATCCAGCAGATGATGTACTTGCTGAGCCCATCACTGAGCTGTGGAGAGATGACACGGTGGCCTCAACCTCTTGGCATTTATGTGAGGCCTTTAGAGTTCAAACGGGACAAAGTTTCCTACGAGCAAGGGATAGTTCAAAATCACTTTCTCAGGAACATGTCCACCAACCATAAAGTATAGAATTCCATTGGACCCTGGTTCAAACATAACAATAATGAAACAAACAAACAAACAAATTCATGATCTTGTCAACAATCTAAAAGGGCCTGGATACTGTCTGATGGTATTGACAGTTACTTTTTACATATGACAGCGCTACTGTGCTTATACTTACAGTTTTTGTACATCCTGAAGTATACGTAGATACGACTTATGTGAAGACAGAGATTTGCTTCTAAATGGATGAGTGAGGGGGAAGGAGTTGGGGAGATGTGAGTTCTGGTAGAGATGGACGCATCTATGAAACACATTGCATTACTTTTCTGTTGCTGAGACAAGGTACCATGACCAAAGCAGCTTAATGGAGGAGGAGTGTACTAGGGCTTATAGTTCCAGAAGGTTACAGGTCAGGACAGCACAGTGAAGGCCTGGTGGCAGAAGCTGCTGAGACCCCACATCTAGAACTGCAAACAGGCAGCAAAGTGGGTACCAGGAATGACATGAGTCCTTTGAACCTGCATGTCTCACCCCTAGTAACATACTGCTCCATATAGCCTGCTGTACCTCCTAGTCACCCTTAAATCACCCACTAACTAGAGACCAAGTATTTAAATGTCTAAGACTTACTCAAGCCACCGCAGTTGTTAAATTTGTTTAGTCATGTTTACACGGTGTGTTTTTTCCCCAATGTTTTATTCTATCAACCTCTTATATACCTGAAGGTTTTCAACTTAAAAACCTAAGTAAGTAATTTCAGGCGTCTTATTTGAGACTCCAGAGTCTCTTCCGTGCAAGCCAATGGACACACCAGATGCGAGGAACCTAATTACAAGCTGGAAACTGTTTTGAAAAGTCTAATTTTCACCAAGAATATATGAGAAAGCCGAGCTCCATGCTGAAGCAAGCCAGGAAGTGTGACAAAGCACAAATCCAGCAATATCCAGAAAAATGTCCCATTTCCCTCAAACTAAACAAAGTTTCAGTAACACCGCAGCCTGAACCAAAACACTACCCTTCCACTTTCCCAAATCAAAGAGGAGATGCAGTTTTCCTGACCAATGAGTGGCAGATAGATGGATGGATGGCTTGGTGAGTAGACCCAGGGAGAACAAGGAGCTAGGTTGCTACTTGATCCTTCTGTCCTAACTACAGGGGGTGTGGGGGTATGGAAGTGTGGGTGTGGGGGTATGGGAGTGTGGGGTGTGGGAGTGTGGGGTGGGTACTCTGTTTACATGGTACCTCTTGTGCCATCAACTGCATCTCAAAAATTACTCCTCCAATCATACCCAGACCCTAAGGATTTCCTGTGTAACTGCTGCAGAGACCCACAGCCAAACAAGAGTTTCTGTGAAAGAGTGTGGGAAAGGATTGAGGAGCCAGAGGGGTCAAGGACACCACAAGAAACCTATAGAGTTGACTAACTTGGGCCCATGGAGGCTCACAGAGACTGAACCACCAAACAAAGAACATGCAAAGGCTAGACTTAGGCACCCTACACATATGTAGGAGATGTTTAGCTTAGTCTTCATGTGGGTCCTCTAACAATTAGAGCAGGGGCTGTCTCTGACTGTTGCCTGCCTTTGGCTCCCTTTTCCATAGCTGCGCTGTCTTGTCTGGCCTCAATGGGAAAGGATGCACTTATTAGTCCTGCTTGATGTTCCAGTGGGGGTTGAAACCCTTGGGGAGGGGGCCCCCTTTCTCTGAGAAGGGGGGTAAAATGGGGAGGGGTGTGAGGGTGGACTGGGAGGAAAGGACAGAGGAGGCTGCGATCAGGATGTAAAGTGAATATATAAATAAATAAACTATTGGGAAAAATATTCTTCTGTGTAGCAGTTGGAAACATAGGGAGAGGGTGTGAGTTTCAGGGTGCGGTGCCTGTGCAGTTGGGGGTGTTTCTGATCAGAGGAATATATAGGAATGGATGGCTCAGAGTATTTGGTATCTGCCCATCCCTCTTGTGTTTTTGTCAGAGCACTGTGAGCGATTATTGCTGCCCTCTCCGAAAAAGGGAGTCGCCGCTTGGTTTTTATACAGACAGTAAAAGAGGTCTCGGAAAATTGTTAACACCACAGTCTACTGCACACTGTGTTTATCGACTGTAAGGAAGATGTCATCTGTGAGGCAGGGTGTGCATCTGAGTACTTCGGACAGACGTAAAAACTGGAGAATGTTAAGCTCTGTCGTCCTCTGCTCGCTGGTACTCTCTGAGGGAGGCATGTTGGTCTTGTGAGCAGTACTCCCAACTAGCTCTGAGGAGTTACCTCCTAAACAGCCCCAGCATATCCCCTAATGTTGGAATCCCCATACCTGCCTCTTATAACCATGGATATTCCAATCCCTCATCCGCTGAGAGCCTCAAAGGCCAGCAGTTCTAGAAGTATAGCCTTGCTCTGTTTCCACACCAGCAGCATCCCAGTATCCCTAGCACTAGAAACTCACATGTGACCATGATCCGTAACTTTCCTCTCGACCCTCTCAGCACTAACCAGGTCCAAGGAACCCTAGTGTCACAAACTCCCGGAGTCCGTCCCCATTGCACAGGTTGGCCTCAAGAGCCTTCTGCCTCTGCTGCCCTATTTAAACTCACACCCCTAGTCCTAATCATTCTGACACTTGCATCAGAGTCAGCTGAGAGAGCTGCTTGCTCACAGCCCAGGCTGCCAACTCCACCCAGAGCATCTCACCTCTAATGGCTTGCCAGATAAGGCTGACAATACCAGTTCAAGTGAGGTGGTTTCCCCACTTCAAGGAAATGAAAATCAAATGACTTCTGCGACTGTAACCTGCGACCTACTCAGACAGCTTTACCAAAACGCACCAGATTAGCCCATAAAGCCAAGGTACTAGGAAACCCCTCACAACTAGACTCAAGCCAAAGTTAGTAAGGTTTGAGGTGACTACAAATGACAGAAACAAGGGGCAAGTGTTACTGAGGAAAAAGCCCACCCCACAAAATGTTCTCAGTAAGCCTCTACTCAACCAGGATGTCAGTCTGTCAGCGGCAGGGTGTAGTATTTGCTCCAAGTTGGCCTAGAACTCACTAGCTTGGATGGTGGTTCACACAACTGGACAGCATATTATTAGTGTGCTAGAGACAATAATTCTAATGTATGAGTTGTCTCAGTTGCGTAGGTTACTCATCAAAAACAAAGTTGTCTTTTGCTAAAAACGTCAAGTCTTTACCAGAGGCTACAGACATCTGATGGGTGGATAAAACAGACTAGAAAGCCTGGCACCTCAGTCTGTCCAATGTACCCATCCCCCTTCCTTTCTCACACATTGAATCAGACTACGTGGAAATCTTCATCATCTGGGAAATGTTTGGTTCAAGTCCATTGTATGGGATGAATTTGCCTATTGGCTGTTGAAACAGAAGGTTTCTCTTACCTCATCCCTGTGCTTTCTTGGGGTACCTACAGTCCCTCAACCTTGTCATAAGGCCTAGACCAGGTTGGTCCATAAGTAGAGCTCTAGCCCAGCTCTGAGAAGACATTGCCTGAATAACCCAGCATATCCCTATATGTTGTTAACTCCGTCCCTGTAAAACATATTTACAATATTCACACAAGATATGAATGTCATCAACAAGAGGGGTCAACAGTTCTTGACTTAACAACAGGACTCAATAACTCCTGTATTACCTTGCCATCTGTTAATGCCTCCAATACAAGGCCAGGATGTTTGCACATAAAAAGTATATGTTGCCTTTCCCATTGGTATGAAACAATGAACTTAATGAGGAAAGACTTTATTTTGGTTTATAGTTGGAGAGTACAGTCCATGGTGGGGGTTATGGCATGCGGCTGGAGTATGAGGTACCCGGTCATGTGATACCTGCAGTCAGGAACCAGAGACAATAGTGTCTACAGTCCACTTGCTTTCTTCTCTCTATTCATTCTGGGCCTTCAGCCCAAGAAATGGTGCCACTCATCTTCACCCCTCCATTAAAACTGTCTAGGACCGTTTTCACAGACACTCCCAGAGGTGTGTCTCCCAGGCGACTCCAAATCCAGTCAGGTTGAGAGTCAAGATTAATCACCACAAGGAGGTCCCATGGCTGCCCCTCATTATGATGACTAATGGGCAATTACCAAACTTTAGCCCACATGGCACAATTAATAAAAACCTGGTCTAGTTTTCAGAACCTGATCAACTCTTTGATCACAGCTGGCTCCCTTCTCCCAAGTTAAAGTCTCAGGAAAGCCACCATGCCTGTCTTACTGGCCTCATTTCTAGTATTCCCCGTCACAAGATCCCGCCACCCACTATCCCAAGGACAACCTACTGGGGGAAGTATGCTTTAGCCTTCCAGGAGCCTTTCCTGAATCCCAGTCTCCTTAGTAGATTCTTTTTTCTTCATGGATCACATCTTGGCCTTGCCCTCAGAGTGACCATGACACAGTGATCAGCTTGACTTGAGACTCCTAAGACAAAGGTTTTTCTTTCTACTTTCTGTGACAAAGTGACATCTGATGCCCATCCTTGTGTTGGGTTGGATAGTCTTACATTTCTTTCTCCCCCACTGTCAGCTTTCTTTCTGCACTGCAGTCTCAGTACAGAGGTTCGAAGATTGTACAACCAGCTCAAAGGATGGCTTCCAACTCTCCCCAGTCCTGGAGATCCAGGCTCAGGCTGCTGGCCTGGCTGGGCCATTTGTTATTGTTATTCTTCTTGGTCAGGACAGAGAACACCTCCTCCTTAAGCCCAAAATACATAGATGTGTGCACAAGAGAGAGAGAGAGAGAGACAGACAGACAGACACAGATAGACAGAGACACACAGAAAGAGATAGAGAGATAGACACAGAGATAGAGAGACAGAGACAGACAATACACAGAGAGACAAAGACACACAGAGATAGAGAGACAGAGACACACAGAGATAGAGAGACAGAGAGAGATGGAGACACAGACACAGAGAGACAGAGACACACAGAGATAGAGAGACAGAGAGAGACACACAGAGATAGAGAGACAGAGAGAGAAAGAGAGAGAGACACAGACAGACAGACAGAGACACACAGAAAGAGATAGAGAGACAGAGAGAGAGAGACAGACAGACACAGAGATAGAGATAGAGAGACAAAGACACACAGAGATAGAGAGACAGACACAGAGAGACAGACACACACAGAGATAGAGAGACAGAGAGAGAGACAGAGGGGAGAGAAAAGAGAGAGAGACAGAGAGAGACACACACACAGAGAGAGAGAGAGAGAGAGAGAGAGAGAAGAAACTGCCTTGGATGATGAATCCAGTCAAATGTTTACTCCTTAGGAGATACCTGGGCTCCACCTGCAGCTATTTTGAGTTTATCAGGTTAGGAAGGAAAGAGCTAAGTTACACCTGAGCATCTTCTCGGGTTTCTTAGTGATGAAATTGTTGAGCCAGGGATGAAAGCTACTAGTAGAACTCAGAGAAGCAGTATGTCATCACCTATGGGCAGACATGGACATCTGGCATTAGGACCTTGGCATCCCAACACCAACTTCAAGGAAATGGAAACAGATGCCACCTCCCTACTCCTAGTGGGTCTGAAGCATTGTAGCAGTCACCCAGTATGGCCACTGAAAGCACACCTAAGGATATGGTTTTAACAGATTCTCAGCCCAGGCCTACTGCAGCATGGAGATCTCCAAGTCTAAGATGGGAGGGTGACTGGAGTTTCCACTATAAGGGAGAATCCAGTACGGGCATCTTTGAAGCCAAGATGAATCCCTCTGTGGCCTGGATTAGAATCTGGGCTCTGGATTTGTCCCTTCCCCCCCCCCCCCACTGTCTACAAGAATCTGGTGTAACATTACTCCTCAGTCTAACCTGGACTTGGTTGTGAGTCCAAGCTTAGCCCTGGAGGCAGCAGCAGTGCCTTCCTTACAATGGGCTGAATTCCATCACCGCTGGGCAAACCTCAGAGGCTTTCCCTCCTCACACACACACACACAAACAAAAACCCAATCGCTCTTCTCAGGGGCTAGGAAACTGAACTCATTATACACACTATTAGACATAAAAGCTTCAGGGGCTATTAGAGAGAAACAAAAGGTTCCCCCAGTGGCTTCCATGGATAGTCTGAATGTTTGTCATTGTCCTCAAACAACAATATGTCACAGGGACATATAATTCGGCTGAGTCTGAGCAGGCCCCTGGCTCCTCGCCGGTTTATTTATGTCATTTATCGAGAGCTTTTAAAGAATTGTTTTCCCCAGTCAGCCTAACGCGGCAATGGAAGCCCATTGTCAGCCTTCAGGAGTTGGAATGGCAGGGCTGTCCAGTCAATACGCCTCTGTTCTTTTATGGAGCCTGCAAACTGGGCTTCGTTGAGGAGAGACAAATGGCGTGCCTTTGAGAGAGTGTGGCTCAAGATCCACCCCCCAGGCTCGGGGCAGGTCAGCTGGGATTCTGCTATCTTTCAACTAAATGTAGCAATTTATTTGTGGAAACCCCATTACAGCTAATAGGACTTTGAAACCATTAAAAAAGATAAGGGTGTCCGGCCATTTCAAGATCATTTTGTGAAATGCACCCCATTTCTTTAAAAAAAAAAAAAATGAACTTTGCAAAGGATACCATAAATCTACTCATACCAATTCAACTCACATAAAACAATTAAAACAAAACAAATCTGATATCAGTGCTAAAGGCTTCTTAAATCACTCTCCCCCTCACCCCACACACACATCTTAAATACATCAAGCTCGGTAATTCTTACCACCAGGGAAGCAAGCTGCCCACCCGCTTAGACATCCCAGTTATCTGTGGACATCCCTCTTTAAGAGAAGTAATTTAACAAAATTTAAAGATTTACATGGGTTAAGAGAAGGCCATCGTTTACAGAAATGGGACTTAGGAGCTCAAAGAACCTTCGGAGAGAAGTGCCTTGTACCCTCGAACCCTTCCTGTTCTTCACGTGCGGAGGCATCCAGGGTAACGACACAGAGAAAAAGCTTTTTCCAATTCACGGGGGAAACAAAGGCGAGGAGAGAAAGTGATCCAATAGAGAAGAAAATAAAGATGATTCACATTGATTCTGACAGCCTTGAAGAAATTGTACCCTTTGCTAAAGTAATTCTATTCTACATCTGGAAATTGATTCTAGGGAAAGGGACCAAGAATGTTGGACGAGGAAATGAAAAAGCAACAGGAAAAAAAAAAGTCATGAAAGGGGAGGTACAGTAAGGTCTTCTTTATCACAGGGGCGTCTGTCGTCCCAAGCTGATGAAATAGCAGTGTGGTAAGTCCACACGCTGGTGTAATGAGATGCTATCCCGTGATGCTCACAGAGAGTTACATAATAACAGAAACGCTTGCGTGTTAAGATCTTAAGAGTGCAAAGGCCCGGGAGGCGGCTCACTTGGTGGAGTGCCAGCAAGCCTGAAATCAAGGGTTCGATGCCCAGCACTGCACAAAATTGGGCGTGGTGGTATACATCTGTAATCCCAGGATATAGATGCAGGAAGAACACAGTTGGAGAAGGGTCAAGGCTATCCTTGGCTACAAAGTGAGCTCAACCCTGGTCTACATGAAAACCTGTATTTAAAAAAAAGAAACAAAACCAGGATATAAAACGTAAGATTGTGTGTGTGTGCGTGTGTGTGTGTGTGTGTGTGTGAGAGAGAGAGAGAGAGAGAGAGAGAGACAGAGAGAGAGAGAGAGACGGAGAGACAGAGAGAGAGACAGAAACAGAAGAGAGAGAGAGAGAGAGAGAGAGAGAGAGAGAGAGAGAGAAGAGTTGTAATATACAACCCAGACTAACCTCAAATTTGTAATCCTCCTGCCTCCACCTTCCAAATGCTAGAATCAGAGGCATGGGACACTGCCCCACCTTCATTTTTCTTAAAGCTAAGACACATAAGGAAAATACAGTTGGGAAAAATAGACCAACCTGATAGTACTTTGCTCAGGTTGCCGTGCTCATACATACAAAAATAGCGCGCTCTCTCCACCATGTGACATTTATTGAATCTACCTTGGTCTAGGGGTTGACTTGACTTTCTTCCTGTCTGTGATTGACACGTTCTTTGAATCCACACGTGAGAGACTGTGATTTCCTCAAGAGAACCCAGTTATAATGGAATCCTTTCAATGAGCTCACCAGCTGATGTGGGCCCCTTTGCTTTGCCCCTCCAGGCCCACCAGCAGCTGCCCCATTCACTTGGGCCTCAGGCTCTTTCTACTTCTCTTCTCCGAAAGATGTCCATGCTTACCACGTAGCAGTAGGACGTCGAGGAGGCTACCCAGACATGAGCTCCCTAGATCAACTAAGAGGCACATGATTGGCGCCATCCCTGATGATGACCATGTAAGTACCAGACAGAAGGATGCTTCTCATCCCCCGCCCCCAGCTTCAGATATGCCCAGAACCCTCTAGATGCAGAAAGTTAGGGATCTGTGAGTTTCAAGTAAATTGATATTTCCTCAACCCAAGCCTCAGAGCTTGGGACCTATTATCTGTCTCTGACACACATTCCCCCAGATGCCCGTCTGGCCTGAACCATCATTTACTCTGGTCTTTGTTCTCAGCTATGCTAGCTATGACTTTTTAGCATGCTTACCTCACGTGCCAGCATGGCCTTGCGTTTTCCTTTTTCCGCTGCACTCATTCCCTCTTACATCTATTTCACTGATTACTGGTTCTCACTAGAGAATTCTGGGAGGACAGAGACAAGGGTAGGTTTATCTGTGTTTCCTGGAGCCGTAGGCCCTGCCCCATAGTCTGGCGTGCTGTAGGTATTTCACAGTGTCGGCGGAGAAATTAGTAGGTGAGTGACGCGACCACAAGGAAAGATGGCGGATCTGAGTAACCGCTCAGTGTTGGCTGTTTAGGGAGAATATCTGCCTATCCTGAGGTGATTGATGTGGTATTCAGTTCACAGACGGGCAGATGAAGACCCAGAAAGGGGAAAGTGTGTGCCCAAGGGCCCTGGCATGCTAGGCTGGCTTGCTAGCACTGCCACAACAAAGTGCTGAGCCAAGTGGTTGGAAGACATAATTATTTATATGGAGGCTGGAAGCCCGAGATCAAGGTGCAAGTGGGGTTGCGGACTTTGAGGCCTTTGTCCTTGGGTTCCAGATGGCAGCATATAGTGGTCCCTCTGTCTGACTGTACTCTAATCTCTATATACATATACATACATAACATATACATATACATATACATATACATATACATATACATATACATATACATATACATATACCTGGTTAGGGTTCACCCTTTTGAAGCAGTAAGAAGGCAGTGGAGCTTCAGTTGAATGTGAGTCTCCTAATTCCTCTCTACTCTATTGTGCTCCCCCTAACCTTGGATAGCCCTTGGCCTTCTGGCATGACAGCCACTTCCCTACAGGGACAATCCACACTGCCCTGTATCCTTCCATGGCAGGATCTCCCTTCCTTTCCTCCACACACACACACACACACACACACATTCACAATCTCCCACTTCCTGGGGTGCCATGTGACCCAGTTTCTCCTCCACTCATGAATCTTACTAATCTGATTCCTTCAGCACTTCAGATTCTACTGAAAGCCGCACCGGGACCATCTTCCGTGGTGTGTCGTCTGTACCAGCATCTCTCTTCCCAATGGCTCCCCAGGCAGCAACTCAGCACCACAGAAACTCACAGCCCACATACGCCATCCCCCCAAGAGGAACCTAAGATGCTGTTCCAGAAGGGCGGGTGGGAACCGACCCAGCAGCGTGTCTGAGATGACCAGGGATCCACCTTCTTCCACATGGTCCCATCACCCCAGGTGCCCGTGGTTATTAGTTCCTTCTTCCAAACTTACAATAAGCAAGTACCCTTCTCGCACTTGCTTTCTTGGCACATTTCTTCAGCTGCCTCCTCGTCTCCATTCCCCAACACTGCCCATCCATGAACACAATTATCCAAGGCTCTGTCCAGACCTAAGCAATGCCCCATTGCCGCTTCATTCCTGCTCAGATCCCGGGATGCTACTTAAAGAGGACAATTTACTAGACCACAAAGCAGTCCCTTGCCACCACGTAAAACGACGATCAAGTCCACCTGGCCGGGCTAATGTATCTGATCAATGACTCCATGACTGATCTTCCAGGATGCTTTAAAGAGGCCTGGGACAAAATGGCTCAGTTACTAAGGTGTTTGTCATACGAGCATGAGGCCTGGAGTTCATATTCCCAACACTTATATAAAAAAATCCAGGGACAGTGGCACATGCCCATAATCACAGTGCTAGGGAGGCAGAGACTGCCAATCCCTGGTGTTCACTGGCTAGCCAGGCTAGCTGTATGAGTGAGCTCCGTGTTCAGTGAGACCCTATCTCGAGAAGTAAGGGAGAAAGACATGTGACTCACATCAACCTCTGGCCTGCATATGCACAAACGCACTTGTATACAAGCACACACACATACACAAGTACATACACATGCATACACATACACACAAACACACATACATAGGAACAAACATATATGCGTGTACACACACATGCACATACATGCACACACACTTTAAAGACAAACCTACATGACAGGCACAGTGAGGCTCTGGACCCTGGATTCCATGTAGACAGGCTTTTGATAAGAACATAGGCAAAAAGTGAAGAGATTTCCCCATTAATTTTATAAACATTAAACTCTTCCCAAGTCTCACCTATGGCTGGGCTCCTGAGTCGCACCAATAAACCAGCTGCACTTACAGACTTGTGTCATGAAGATGGCAGGAACACCCCAGGGGTCCAAGGTAGTGAGACACACGGGAAGAAGATGTGCAGGGAGATGGAGCCTTTCCCAGTGAAGTCAGATAACCGACTTTGAAAAAGATGTTCAAGAAGGGTC
Organism: Mastomys natalensis; assembly: GCA_021653895.1. NCBI lineage: Eukaryota > Metazoa > Chordata > Mammalia > Rodentia > Muridae > Mastomys > Mastomys natalensis. Next base: position 435,008 of record JAJTUV010000468.1, read on the forward strand.
AGGACAGGGATCAGCTGCTGGAGCACAGCTCCAAGCCACTCACTAGGGTTGTGTCAGGACTGTGTGTGGCTGTCCCTCACTCCCCCCATTGGCCTCCATATGATTGATGGAGACTCTGCCGGGCATCCCACTGTGGGATCCAGTTCTGATTACCTTAGAATCAAGTCTGTGTTCTCAACTTCCTTACAAATACCCAGTCATTCATTCCTCTTCTCTCTCTTTTCTCTCTCCTCTCTCTCTCTCTCTCTCTCTCTCTCTCTCTCTCTCTCTCTCTCATACACAGACACACAATCTCATATATACACCACACACACAATCTCATATATACACTCACACACACACACAGAGATACAAATACACAATCTCATATATACACTCACATACACACATATATACACTCACATACACACATATACACAGTCTTATATATGTAGTCACATACACACACAATCTCACATATACACTCACATACACACACAAACAATTTCATATATACAGTACACATACACACACACAATCTCATATACACACTCACACACAATCTCATATATACACTCACACACAAACAATCTCATACACACACACACACACAATCTCATAGAAACACACACAGAGAGACAGTGTCGCATGTATGCACTCATTGGGTCACATTCTCTCAACTCACATTTTCTCTTTCAACTTCACAGTTTCTAGTGGAAGCCATCCAAAAGACAGGTGGTAAGATACCAGGATGAGCAAACACTATATACAAAGCCCTTTCTTTCAATACCTTACTCCAGGCAAATCTGGGTTGCACGGGATTCCTTCCCAGGCAGCATTAGCCTGTAACTTTAATTTCTTTCAAAGCCTACTTTTAATGATGGGTCTTAAATACTCTCACCTCCCTTGTAGCCCATCACCCACCAGAGGTAGTAAAAAAAAAAAAAAAAAAAAGAATATGGAAGAAGTGGACCTGTTTAAAAATGATTCTTTGGAGCAACTCCCATCTGTGTTGTCTGGAAATCGGCAGTTCAGTTCACAGGTCAGCAGCAACAGCTTGATCCACTTGCAAATACGTCATGGCTACACCAGCAGTCCAGTTCAGTAGAGTCGAGATAGCAAACAAGAACCAGCTAGCACTACCTAGCAGAGACAGTCAGGCCTCAGCCTCGGCCCAACTCAGCAGGAGAGACCCCGGAAGGATGCCAACAGTTCTCAGTTGTGCCTCTTTCAGCAAAGCTAAGATCAGTGAAGACGCAAGACCAACAAGCATTGCACAGCTAGCTCTATAAGCAAGCCTAGCTCAGCCCTTCACTGTCTGTGGAGCCCTTTTTATACTCCCTCCAAACATCATGTGTCCTCCACGGGTCTGCCTCAGCTGGCATCACTCTGGCAATCAGCCTGAGTCCGTGGAAGCGGTAAGAAACTGCAGCACACCACCAGAAGTTTTTTTGGTGTGTTTCTCTCTATGGAGTCCCTACAAATGGAGTTTAACTACACAGTGTAAGGGGGACCAATATGTGTGTGTCACTAGAAAAGAATCCTTCCTCGTGTGTCCTTCACCTGCTTATTTTAACAGAGCATCTTTTCACATGTGTTTGCTTCAGGGAAATGTTCTTTCCCGTGTCTGCCTTAGCAAAGCACCATCCAACACAACCGGCTTTCCAAAGAACCCTTAAGTTTCCACTTCAATAGCCTATTGTCAGCAACACAGGGATCCAAAGAAGTAAATAATGTGCTATCTTTCTCTGGCCCCTCTCCTTTGGTTTCCCATCTCCCTTGCCCCACAAGGTCTTTCAGGCTTGTCTTGTGGCTCACTGGCCTCCCTGCCTCACTCTGCTCCCCTGGCCTTCTGGTTTTCTATCCCTGCGGGTTGCTCTCACCCAAGGGTGGCTATCACTTCAGATTCTCATTTAGTCTTTCCTCAAATGGAACCACCCTGCCCCAGCTAGATATTCAGTTGGGTGCTTTGGCTTAGGCGTCACTTTCGCAGTGAGACCTTCGCCCATCACCCTGGTGAACGCCACAGCCCTGCCTCTTTCAAGCTTCCCGCCTACCAGTCCTGTTTCCATAGCTCATGGACTCACACCATATAGTCTATAATTTACCCAGAGAGACGGGAAGCTCCCTAGAGACAGAGGCAGCTCTCGGTTGGGGCCAGAGTCCATTCCTCAGCACATAGCAGCATAACTCTATAAACACACAACCATCATTATACCTGACCCCTAAGAATGGGGTACAATGTAGGACACTAGCCTTTACCCTGGATCTGTGGGGTTAGCAGGGTAGCAGCTGGAAGGGGTCAGGGGAACAGGGCTCTCTGCAAATGCTTCTTCACCTTGACTCCTTTGCTTTCTTGAATGTCTGTGGGCTTTCATATTAGAGGCTATCTAAAGGAAGATATCCACTGCTTCAGATAAACTTTAAAAAAATCAGACAAGGAAACACCACCACCACTGTGGGAAGATAGCAGGGTCAGATGTGGAGTGGAACGCAGCTTAGCTACTCAGATAGCCACGTCCATGCTCTGAGCTGAAACCCTTGTATTTGCAGAGCCCTCGAGAATAAGTCCCTCACAGCAGCCATACAGGACACACAATAGCTACACTGGCCGAGGATGCCTCTGCCTGGCCAAACCAGAGGGTCATTGAAAGATGGTCTTCAAATCCATCCCAGAGTCTTCCGAGGTATGTGGGTGACTTTATGGATCTCCTGGGAGACATGGGTATAGGAGCTAAGTGAGAAGTCAGAAGCCGAGAGAGACAGAGACAGAAAGACAGAGAGACACAGAAAGAGAGTAAGAAAGAGAGAGAGAGACAGAGAGAGAAAGAGAGACAGAGAGAGACTGGTAAGCAGGGTAGGTGGCGCTCTAGAAGTCAATATCACTATCATCCTCAATTGCTCTTTGCTTTATTGTTTGAGACAGGGTCTCTCACTGAAACCTGGAGCTCGCCAGCTCAGCTAGACCAGGAGTCCGGCAAGCTCTAGGAGATTCTCCTGCCTCCACACCCCTCCCCTGATGCTGGGGTTCCAGATGTGGGCTGCCGCACCCAGATTTTCTATGGTTGCTGGAGATTCAAACTCAGGTCCTGAAGCTTACACAGCACGTGTTTTGCCGGTGGCCATCTCCCCGGCCGTGAACCCAAACCCCTCCACAGCCACCTTTAGAGGATAGATGTGGAGTGCCCGCAGACGAAAACCAAAACAAAATGCCCGGCCCACTTTTCTTCTGTTAATTCCATGCCAAGGATTAAATAGCACACTCCAAAGCCACAGACAAGTCATAATACGCCCATATTTTATCTGGGTCACATCATATGCGGCATAATTAATGTTTAAAAAGCATTTCTGCAGTAAAATGTCTGTGATAGCCAGCGTGTGTCATGAGGACGCTGTGGCTGTGCCTAATTTGATTGCAGAAGAGATTTCTAGTTAGTGGAGTGTTGCTGCCAATGGCCCCTTACTGGACTCAGCTAAACACAGCCAAGTGATTGCATTTCCAATCAGAGGCAGAGCCCTGGACGACAAGTCCCCCGCGAGTGCCTTTCCTGGCTGCAAAAGCCCTTTGTTCGCTGTCTGGTTCTGCAAGTGCACTTTCTCAGACATCTCCGGATCACTGGGCTGTTTACCAGCATCTCCAAGGAGGCTCCTGTGTGAATGATATAAAAGAATCCTCGGCTGAGATCGCCTGATGGCAGACCTCTGTCGGGTCGTTCTCTCAATTTGGTGAGCTGATGAAAAGCATAAATTATCTCAAAGCACTAAAGTTTGACGATTTCTTCTCTAAATGAATGTTTTAGTCCCCACATAACAATAGAGGCAAAATGAGGCAAACTGAACAATGAATGGACGTAACCGATTTTCTGGCTAGCCCGACATCTCTATCAGCCATTCCTTTGAATTCATACCCCCACTACATCTCTGCTTCCTCCCTGGGAATCTCACACGGGCACAGAAAAGAGCATCCTCCACTTGTCCGTGGGTCGGCAGGAGTGTGGCTGAGACTGGTAGACAGGAGGCTGATTTCTGGACCTCAGAGACATGACTCGCCAGATCTGGAGGAAATGTCCCACTGACTCTGGCTTGACCGTGGACAAACAGACCAGTTCTCCCATCTGGTCTTGTAGCCTTGCATCTCTGTGTGTCACTTGCAACCAGTTTAGCAAATAATGAGACTGCAGATCTACTGCTGAAAGTGACTATGGAAAGTAGTATACTGCTCCTCCTCCTCAGACACACAAATAGGGTAAAGTTGACGGTTTGCCCTCTAAGATGTTACCTGCAGCTGCATTGCAGCTTATAGAAGAATGATACTTTCTGGTCGAAAATATGGGCTGTCAATCAGTGTGGCAATCCAACCTCTGGTCTTCCTTTCCCTCTATGTCTATGAAGCTGGTTCCTTCTAATAATGGGAATGGCACCTACATCTCTGTTGCATTACACAGTAAGGCCTTCGAGCTTACTTACTAGCTTTTACGGGAACATCCCTGTGTGTTCACTTACCCGGCTAAGGTAACAGGTTGCCTGCAAGAGGCATCCAAATACAGGTGCAGTGCTTAGAGCCATGGGCTGCCACAGAATCATCACCCATCTTCTTTGCCGATCTGTCTGCCGATCTGACTTCCCCCACAAAGCAAATGGTCAGCTGTTGGGGGAGGGGGGTGCTATGGAGTTCTCCCTCACCACAGCATGCCAGGAGCTTAGCCTTGGATTAACCACAAAAGGCACAGGGTAGTTCTTTCATACAAACATTATTAAATCCATGAGTCAAATCTTTGGAAGGTACACACTTTGAAACCTAGTTGTAGTAGGGTAATTGTAGAACACTCCCCAAAACCCAAATATCTCTGTATCTACCCAGTATTTCCCAACTCCCTTGCTTTAGACATGGTGATGTGAACAGCCCTGTTCTGTGAGATGTTAGCATAGGAAACATGTCTTTTCACAAAGTTTTTTTAAAAAGGTATGCATGCTCTCTGCTCTCTCTGCCATAATGCAGTTGATATATCTGAGGCTGCTTGTTAATATACAGTTGGGCCCAAAGTAAAATCATCTGTACCCTGAACCAGAATGTAAAGAGAAATGAGTTGCCTTACAAGCCATGCCCTGGATTGTAGAGGTTACTTGAAAACACTACGTACCCTAAACCTGACTAACGGAAATGGCTTATTTGTTACTGTAGCACAACATAGACAAACCTGATTAATCCAGTGAACTACAGCACAGCCTACTCTAAGTAATTCACATGGGTTTTCCTCCCCTTTGGAACCACACTGTACACAGGAACCCAAGCTAGGAGCTCTTTTAAGTTTAAGACTCAGAAATCAGACTTTATTTTTAAATCTCTATAATCTGATGTCTTCTTTTTTTTTTTCAACCTAACACCCAAGATGGCTAAAGGGAGACTTATCTCATAAGCCACCCACACCCAAATTTCTGAGGCTGCTGGCTAGCCATTTGCTATAAACACCGGAGTGTTTTCTATGTGTGAGGATGCCCTGTGACCCAAACATCCAGTCTACTGACGTATAGAAAGAGCCACGGGCTGGGAGGAGCGTCTCTCTGCGGATGAAGCCAGTTGTTCTCATGTTCTGATCTGACAGGTTTGAGTTTCTTCCCTGTGAGTAGGCGGACAGTCAGAAACAATTTGCTAAAGTTTCCTCAGGTGTGATTACAGCACAATTACACTGATAATCAGCTCAGTGTGCGGCCAAAATGTTTTCTAACAAGAAAGTATTCCAACACAGGGAAACCTAAGTCTTTAGGGAGAAGGCAATTCACAAGGTAGTTTCTCAGTTGCATGCTGCAAAGGAAAGGTGCTTTCTATGAAATTTGGTGCTTGAAAGAGGGTGAGCCAGGGCTTTATTGTTTGACCCAGAAGAAGGGATGTGGAAAAGGTCCCCACCTTGTGTCATGGCAGGGTGCCTTGGAAACACAAGCGTTTTTGTACATTCTTTTCTTTCATTATGTTCTTTCTTTCCCCTCACACTCTGCAGTACTAGCCTAACCGTGGAGGGAAAGCATCAGCAATTTAAGGGAGAACCTGCTCTTCAAGATTGTTTTTATTCATGTTCATTCAAGCCACCAGTCCCCTTGCAGTAGGCCTTCCCAAGCTCACCATTCAACATTTGGACTGTGTTTGGCAAGTTACTGAATTGCTCTGATCTGTTGATCAACCACCTGGAAATTTCCCAAGCCATCTACTAGCCCTGCCAGACTGGGAAATGGTCAAGAATTTGGAGATGCCTTTGGTTTCCTGGGAAACAGGTTCTGAGATGGAGCCCTTCGTGCGGATAGCTTACTTGCCTAATCCCCTGGAAGGACAAAGAAGAAGCTGGTTAACCACAGAGGTATCTGAACTGGGGAGCTGTTGGGAAACAACCCTGGCAATCACATGGGGACTCTGGAGCTGGTGACCCTTCAAAGTGTCTCATTTTGAAGCAATAGGAGATGGGTCCACTATTAACAACTACTCCATCACTGGCTGGTCTTAGGGGGCATAAGCTTAGGGAAGACAACTCCCTACAGCCAGAATAGCACTAGGGAAACACTCAACCACAGGCCATTAGCAAGCAACACACCCAGCAAGTAGCAGATAGACAACTAAATCCTAAAACAGCAAATGCCTGGCACTGTACACAGTTTACCCATTCTTCAAGTGAGAAGATCCTATGTTGGGTATAGCTTTCACTACCCCGCCTTAGTTCCAGGATTGAGCTGCACTACCGGCCCCTTCCCAGCTTCCCTTGAACCCATGGATAAAAGACACACACACAGTTGTTCGTTTTCAACTTGCCTTCTTGGCACCATTGCTGGGTGCTGCTATCTCCCACCTGGAAAATGTGCCCTATCAATGCTCTTAGTTCCGTACCTCCCACCTGCCCTAATAGTTGGTCAGTTGAATCTAGTCCCTGATAAACATCTCTGACCACCCGCCTATAGGAGCAGCCACAGCTCCCTCCGCCACCTCTGCTCCTCCCTAGACCTCACATGACTGCCTGGTTCTTCTCTCTCCAAAGCATGGCAAATTCTCTCTTCTTCCCTTGCATCTGTATCCTTTTCCTCTAGGGACCAGGAAGCCCCGCCTGTACCTTCCACCCAGCAATTGGCCCATGGCTTTCTTTACTGACAAGTCAAGAATCAATTGGGGAACAGGACCTTAGCATCAGAACTGACCCTACAATCCTATACACTGTACAGCTCATGGTCTAGAGGAGAGGAAGGAGGGGAAGAGTAGATGAAGAATACCTAGACAGGTGCAATTCAGTCTCACATGGTGAGATAGTTCCAGAATGGGACTTCTATGGCACCTGCTGAACTTTGCCCTCTACTTGTCTGTGATGGTTTATATATGCTTGGCCCAGGGAGTGGCACTATTAAAAGGTATGGCCCTGTTGGAGTAGGTGTGTCACTGTGGGTGTGGGCTTTAAGACCTTCATCCTACATGCCTGGAAGTCAGTCTTCCACTAGCAGCCTTCAGATGAAGATGTAGAACTCTCAGCTCCTCCTGCACCATGCCTGCCTGGATGCTGCCATGCTCCTGCCTTGATGATAATAGACTGAATCTCTGAACCTGTAAGTCAGTTCCAATGAAATATTGTCCTTTATAAGATTTCCCTTGGTCATGGTATCTGTTCACAGCAGTAAAACCCTAACTAAGATATTGTCCCACCATGAACTCAGCACTGCTGATTATGCTCAGGCCCTTGGGGTAATATTTATCCTTGGATTCTCAGGGATGCAGACCCAGGATCACCAGAGTAAAGAGAAGAGGATCTTGAGAGTTGTCACCATGTTTTCTCCATTTCAGGAGGACAATGCTACAGGTGCTTACTGGTGTATCATCCCGAGGTAGATGCTATGTCTGTTGGACTATCGACTCACAGTCTGTCCATACACCGCTTTTGCTTACCATTGGCAAAGAGACATCCGCATGCAAGACATGAAAGAGTAAAAAAGGGAAAAAATACACAGAGCAGCGATTTTCCATATGTAAATATTCCATGTTCTATATATGGTTTTAGAATATATTTCATGGTAAAATAGCATTTAACCACATGGCACCGGTGCGGTATTAAACAGAGGGTGTTTGCATAGCACATACAGGAGCTGGACACTGGCCTGTGAGACTCTGATCTAAAAGGTGAGTGGGATTTGGCAAGCTTTGTGGAAGGGAAAATATTTCAGGCAAGATCCAGTGCAGCGTGTGTTCACCTCAAGGGATGAGAGAGCCCTGGGCACACTGAAGGAAGACAGCTCCTGTGTGTCAGGCCAGAGGAGAGGGGAAGGGAAATGGGTCCTGTGGTGGTCCTGACTTCTACCCCCTTTTCTCTTTGTTCTCAAGCCTCCTTGTTGATTCAGTAAACCACTGAGTATCCTTCTAACTTGTTTTGTACAATTATTTGTTTCAATACCTGGTAGTTGCAAACAAATGAACAAAAATAGTAAGTGGTACTTAATATACCAGCTGCCTTGAGTCACTGCATGAGAACATCCTCTGCTGGCCCCAGACTCTTCCCCTCTCGTTCCTGTACTGGGGAGGTATGTGCTACCATAGTAGCTCTGAAATCAGTACTGTAGAAATCAATACTCTGTCAATGTGGGGCCAGGAGAGGAAATCAGTTCCCTCTACCAATAGAGGACAAAGAGGACCGCAGACAAGAATGACACAGGGGTTGGGAAGATTAACTGTTACTTCTAAACAAGTTCCAAAAATGGCACCAGCTTCTTGCTTGGAGCATGAATCCAGAACATAGCTTTTTCTCTGATCCTCCCTAACAAACAGCCTAAGACCATCGCAATAACAATAGCAATTCTCTATTTTCCAGCCTTTATGATCCTACATACACACTCCCTCTTCCTCTCCCCTCTCGAGTGAGCATCAGGTAGACACACTTCACAAATCTTTACTGTCTTGTGGAGAGAGACACTCGCATAGCAAGTGGATGATGGAAGCAGAACACAAACCCAGGTCCTTTGACGCTCAGCTTTTTCTATGCCATTTCCCAATGAGAGCTTTCCTAGGGCACGAGCGCATTGTTTATCCCACCCCCTTTGCCATCACTGAAGAGCAGCTTTCTAAAGCCTGGTGGGTTGATTATAAACACAGATGAGCAAAAGTAAATACTGGAGCAGGAGCCGCCCACATAGCAGCTGAAGAGTGGGAATGACTGCGAACCTCCCACAGCTCCCAATACTTAGTGCTGGAGCAGATGCTCCGCTGGTCACAGTGATACAGAAGGGTAAGGCGGGGCCCTATATTGGTCCTACGGGTGTTCACTACCCAGCAGGGAGACCCCTTTTTACGACCCACAGTTTGAAATGTCCCCTGGTTTCAGAGTTGTCATGACTGGATTCATGGCCCTAATTCTTTGCTGCTCTTCACGACTGTCATCCACCACCCCTGACAACGGTGCTTCCCCGCCTTGACTTTGGGCTTGCCCATGTGGCTTTCTGTAGCAGGGTGGTTCTGATGCTTTGATCAGTGTTTACTGACCCTGAAGGTCCTTGCTCCCAATTGGGTTTTGGTCTGTCAATAAAGATTCCAGTGGCCAATGGCTGGGCAGGAAGAAAGAGGTGGGACTTCCATGTTCCTTCGGGCTAGGGAGAAGAAGAGACTAGGGAGAAGAGGAGGGACTAGGAGAGGGAAAAGGGGAAACAGTAGCAGAGAAAGTAAAGCCAATCAGTAATGTGAGTTTCAGGGAAGTGGCCAGAGCCTGAGCCTGGGGTAACAGGGAAAGATTAGGAGTGCCAAATCATTGAGTTAGCAAAGGCATTTTAAGAATATCTGGCATGTCTGTGTGTTTTCTATTAGCGGATCTGAAATAGCTCCTGGGGGGTTTGCGCGTGCAACCTGCCAGGAACACAAAGTGGTGTAAACAAAACTACATACTACAACTTTCTTTGGCCCATGGGATGCTTATAGACATAGTGCAAACAGAAGTCTGGAATATATTTGAACAGCTATGCCTATGTTTGACTTCTGCCTCTGAGGAAGAGGAAAACATGTCCTAGGTTAGTAGTCACGGTTGAAACTTCATACAACCCACAACCCAAAGCCTCCTCAACTTAGACAATGGGGCTCCAACTGAGCACACCTAGAAATGAGTGTAAAATATCAGTGCTTCTTGAAACGCTGCTGCTGGTCATTGTTCAACAATGCTGTGGGAATTTAGCCCCTGAGTCTGGCTAATACTGTGTAAGATTCAAATGACAACAGCAATAACTTCTTTAAAACTCTCCAGTTTCTCCCTCTATCAGGAAGGGGTCAAAGATACCTGCTCTTAAATATGGCTGCATGTCATAATAGAAGTTCAACAGCTCGACATGGCAAAAAAAAAAAAAAGAAAAAAAAAAAAAAAGAAAAAGAACCAGCCTAGATGTCCTTCAATAGATGAACCGAAAATGAAAATGTGGTGCATACACATGAGAGAATTTTATTCAGCTGTGAAGGAAAAGGAAATTGTTGGAGTACTTCGTGTGAATCTGTGTCTCTGTCCTTTCATACCTACCTAAGACATTCTCTGATGGACTTTAATAAAAATCTGATGGACAATTAGCTGGGCAGGAAGTCGAAGGCGGGACTTCCTGGGAAGGAGAAAGAAACTCTGGGAAGAAAGAGGCTTTTACCAGAAGACATCCGAGGGGATGGGGGCGATTATAAGCCACAGAGCTGGATGAGGCTAGGTGGTCAGGTCAACTTAGATGAACTAGTTGATAGTCTGCCCAGCTAAGGCTTAAAGCTTTGAAATATTAAAAGGTCTCTATGTGATTATTTGGGGAACTAGCTGGTTAAAGAATAAGTGCCACCGTGTTAATTTCCAGCATTAACTAATATAGACAGAATATCAATAATTACTTTACAAAATGTGCGACACACATTTTGAAATCCTGAAATGTGCGACAAATCTGATGGATTCACAAACGATTGCATTAAGCTAAGTAACTGAGACAAAGAAGGGGGAGAATCACGTTGTTCTCTCACATGCAGTACCTAGCTGATGTGTCTTTGTCTGTGTGAGTGCAGGAGACTGGAAGACAGACCAAGGGGTGGGAAAGCAGTGGAGGAAGGTGAGGAGGGAGGGCAGAAGTTCACATTACAGGGGACTGAAAATGAGGCTTGCTGGGGGAGACTACCAGGGGCTCCAGGGGATGGAAGATGAAAGGGGTAAGGGGAAGCAATTAAAACAAATTTGGCTTGAAAACTGCTACAGTGAAACTTAATACTCTATGAGACCATTAAAGAGTCTACTATGAAACAAAAAAAGAGAAAAGTATGTTTATGGGGAAGAAAGTAAAATGAGTGTATTGAGGTCAAAGATGTAAAATCAATAGGCAAAATTCGACTCCATTTCTATGCCCTAGCAAGAATAACTAGACACTGAATTCTTACTTTTTTTTTGGTTATGTGTCTTGGCTTTAACAGCTAAGCCATCTCTCCAGCCTAGAAGCTGAATTCTTAACACAGAGTAAGATATATCCCAAATCGTGACACACTTACGGGGAAATCTAAGATAATAAGTATGAGATTTATTCGCTGAATATCGTAAAGCATTATGAAGAGAAATTGCAGAGCCCACAGTGAGTGGAATAATGGACTGTGTTTAAATATCAGAAGACCCATGGTTTTTATTCTCCCTGAGTTGATTTAGAATCAATTAAAATGCAATGAAATTTCCCCCAAGGTTTTTGTTGTTGTCGTCGTTGGTGATGATGATAAGCTGTGGGCTGAGAGCACTTGTGGCTCTTACAGAAGACCTGAGTTCAGGTCCCATCATCCTTGTCAGGCTGTTCCCAGTTACCTGCAACTCTAGTTCTAGAGACTCCAATACCCTCTTCTGGCCTCAACAGGCATAGTCACACACACACACACACACACACACACAAACACACACACACACACACACACACACACACAAACACACACACAAACACCACACACACACAAACACACACACACAAACACACACACACACAAACACACACACACACACACAAACACACACACACACACACAACAAACACACACACACACACACAAAATAATCAATAATAATAATATATATAAGAAGACGACGAAGAAGTCATTTTTTAAATGAAGACGGTGATACAAAGTTACATGGAAAAGAACAGAACCTAGGATACAACCATAACAATTTTTCAAGAGGAACAAAGTTCAATGACTCACAGGACTGACTTCTTTTCAGACTTGGAAACAAAGGAATAACTAGAACCATATGCCAAGGTCAACAAACCTTTTCTGTATAAGAAAAAACATTATCAGGCTTTATAAACCATAAGTCTCGGTCACAACTACTGTTATGTAAAAGCATCTGGAGGTGATAGATAGGTCCTGGGTCCAAGGAATTGAACTCAGGTCATCAGATTTGGTGGCAAGCCCCTTTACCCACTGAGCCATCCCACTGGTCTCACTTTTAAAATAAGCTGAAGTGGTAAGAATCATGACCCATTCCATATCCCAGAGTTAGACTTCATGTATACATAAGAGACATACATGGATCACAAATCTAAACATCAAACCTACTATAGAAACATCAGGAAGGAACTCCTCAGTTTCTTGTAGAAAACACAGAAATTGTGACTATTAAGAATGATAACCTGGACCTGTAAACCCCAAAGCCTTTGCTTCTTGAAAGAGGCTATCAAGAAAAGCAACATAGGGCTGGAGAGATAGCTCAGCGGTTAGGAGTACTGACTGCTCTTCCAGAGGTCCTGAGTTCAATTCCCACCAACCACATGGTAGCTCACAACCATGTATAATGGGGATCCGATGCCCTCTTCTGGTGTGTCTGAAGACAGCAAACTCACATATAATAAATAAATAAATAATATTTATTTTTTAAAAAAAGAAAATTAAAATACAAGCTTCAGACTGAGAAGAACTATTTACAACATCCATGCATGGTAAAGGCATTATAGCTAGAATATATATAAAAAACATACCTCTCAAAACTTAATAATCAAATAATCATTTTTGATAAATGATTATAGCATGTGAAAAGACAGCTTGCCAAAGAAGAGCTATGCATGCATATAGTAAGCAAATGCATTCACAATGAGGGAGCTAGGAACTCAAAACAGTAATAAGTGAACGGTCCTTGGGAATCCATGTTACCGAACAAATGCCAGCACAGGCACAGAGCAAAAGGATGGTGGGAATTTGAAGTGGTGATGTGTCACCTCTTTAGAAGAGTTCACTGGTTCCTCTAAACGTCCCTTCCTGTATGTCACAGTGCCTCCAGCATTAGCCGTTTACACTAGAGAAATAAATATCTACAGGAGTGACTTGATGATGGTATTTCCACGCCACGTATTTGCCAGCCCCACAAACTGGAAATAACTCACACGTCCATCAAAGACGTGTTAAAGGATAAACTACGGCTCCCATCCCATCCAATGGAACTTGTGCACAGGACGGAGGGAAGTACTGAATTGGCAATGGCGGAGGTGGGGGGGAAGGGAGGGCTGTGAAAGAATTAATACTCTAAGCTGAAGAAAACAGATGGGAGCGGACGGCTACATAGTTCTCTTTAGATGACACTCGGGAAGGGCAGGCTCCATGCTAACAGTAGCAGCAGCAGCTAACACCAGTCATAGCTGCAGGGTCTGAGAATGAGGGAGGGCTTGACTGTGGAAAGCACAAGACAGTTGGGGGGGGGGAACGGGTAAAAGCCACCTCTGTCTTGACTGTCAAAGGCAAGGGCTATGAATTTGTGAATTTTGCTAAAAATCTATAGAATCTAAAATGTGATTTGATTATTTATAACATAACACCATCATGCCAAAAAAAACAAAATCACTACCATCAACAATAAAACTTAAGTTATCCCTCAGTTCTCTCAAGATTAAGATGAAAACGTAGAAACAAGTTCAGCCTGGTAGTGCGTGCCTAAAATCCTAGCACCTGGAAGGCTGAGGCAGGAGGATTACTGCATCTTAAGGCCAGCTTGGGCTACAATATGATACTCTTCTGTGGAGATGGCTCGACAGGCTTGCTGTCTCCTTGTGAGAACTGAAGTTGGACTCCCCAGCAACCACATAGGTGCTAAGGGAGCACGGTGGCCTGCCTGTAATTCCAGCACTGGCTCAGGGATCCCTGGAGTAAGCCACATAGCCAGATAAGCCAAATCTGGGCTCTCTGGGTTCAGATGAGAGATGCTACCTCATGGATATAGTGGAGAGAGGGGGAAGATGGTTTTAAACGTCATCCTTAGCCTTCCACATGCGCGTGCACACACACACACACACACACACACACTACAGCACAGAAACAGTACACATGTACAATGCATAGACACATAACACACACATGCATACAACACATATATATGTACATGATAAACATACACACACACCACAGTAAGGAACACAATACATATGTACAACACATAAGCACATAACATGCACACACACACACATGTGCTGATACATACATGCTCACAAACCAACAGCACTCCTACCCTATTTCTCAGAGAATATCCTTGGTCAGGGAAGGGGCTCTTGCCTGTGTTGTACTCTGCCCTGTGTTCACACAGGAGCATACTGACTTGCCTGACCTATGCCAGTGTTAGTTCAACAGCAAATACACAGCTGTGGGCACGAGGCACTAGGGAAATACGCTCATGAACTTCTTGCTAACAACATCCCTATGAAACAGACCCATTCACTATGTCCATTTTCTAAACGAGGAAACTGAGACCCCGAGATAACAAATGACTGGTGGCTTCATAGCAGCTAAGTGGCAAACCCAAAAAGAAGCCACCATGTTTGGAGTTCAAGAGATAACTGTTGGATGAACACAGAGCCACAAACAGGGAAAGTCAAGTGGTGCTGGCCAGGAGGCACTGACTCTGAAGGACCCTACGGACCCCACACTCTCTTTTCTCCTTCTCTGACATTGTCACCAACACCACCTCATGTGGAGCGGACAAAAATCTGAGCATCAGCGTTCTTCAAACACAAACTCCAGAGTCTCAGAAAACTCTCCTGTCATCCGGATGGAGAAGGGAATGGTTAAGAGAAGGGTTTGCTGGCAGCTGGCGGAGGAATTTCCAACAGCCAGCTCCTCCCAGCTCTCCCCCACTGGCTTGCTTGAAGAGGGTAATCAAGTCCATTTATCAGACATTTGAAAGAGCAGAGATGCTTTCTCTAGACAGATAAGCAAGGCAAAAACAAACTAATTTGTGCTTCCTCTCTCGGTGCTTGGATTTCTCTAAGTGAATCAGTCAACTCTTGGGGGTGGGGGGAGCTTGGGCCACAGCAAGAGAAAACAGCTGCAGCAATGGCCAGTGAGACCTGGTGGGACCCCTAGGCCTGCAGAGACATCATACGAGGTCAGACCAAGGTCAGTGCCAGCAGCCACACTGGCAGGGGAGCTGCAGGGTACAGGGATATCTGACCTCCAGATGGATTGTTGACTTCAGACGGACATGTGCCATTCATTTCTTCTCCATCACTCACTCCCATGGCTGAGACCCATCAGTGCCTAAAAAAGGCTGATGCTGAGCCCAAACCCTGCTGGGCCCTGCCAGAACCACATTTTCTGCAAAGTGTTTTTTCGGTGTAGGTTATCCTGGGAAGAGAGATGGAGTGAGATTCTGATTCCTGGGATGGGCCTAAGTTTACATATTTGCAGCATGTCCCCAGCTGCTGATGAGCCTGCCGCTTGGGCAGCCAGTTTTGACCACAAAGGCTTCAGAGGCAGGAGAGTCAGCTCTGTCTGGACATTTGAAAGAATAGGAAGATCAATTTCTTTAAACAACGGAAGATATAGAAGCAAAGCCTGCAGCTTAGTCGAACCCTTTTCTTTTTCTTTCCAGACACATGAATTCCTATACCTGGGTAATCTGTCAACTGGTGCTTACCCGAGCAATGGAAGACTGTCTTAAAAATCAATCAGCTGCTCTGATTGTAATGACCCAAGGAGATGTGTGTGGAAAAACACAGCGAAAGAGAGTCAGGTGCAGGCTAATAGGATTTAGCTGAGGTGAGGCTCACTCTTCAGCTTGGCATCCTTTCAGAGCATGGTCATCTATTGGCCTTCTCTGGGCCCTCGGGATAAAGACCAAGAGCAACCTGTGATGGAGACAGAACTTCTCTAATAACAAAACAAACACTCTAAGGCCATTACAAAGGTATTTGAAGAAATCTTGGAGGAGAAGGTTAAAACCTCTTCTGAGAGTTACTTAAACCACATGGGACATGGAAGAAGAGAAAGGAGAGAGGCAACGTGTCAACCTCTGCCATGTTTCTTGACAGTTATTTCGCATCTGTCACCTTCCAGGACACTCCAAGTCACTCCGAAAGAGTGGCCTTCTTATTAACCCATTCTGTCCAGGTGCCAAGTGGCTACTTCTTGATTCTAACCAACAGTGTCTTCTCTATAATACGATCTGAGAGAGAAGCCTGTGGACGGCACACTGCAGATGCATCTGCAAAGCATTGTGTGAGTTTTCCAACCATCTATATAACATGCTGTCTCCGTGACAATACAAGAAAATGAATGAAAAGTTCGTGTTTAATGACGGTGTAAAACCAAGAGAGACAGAGTAGGAAGATCAAACCCTCCCGGAAGCACAGTGGGCATCAGTGATTATATATGCTGTAATCATTTAGAGCTAGCTACAGAGTTAATTTGAGAGATACGCTTTGTGACTCTGGAGCTTGCATTGAATGAATGATTAAGACCATCAGCCATTCCTAAAAGTAGTGGAATGCCAAGACCACGACAGGCCATGTCCCATTGAACCCTCAGAACAAGAAAAAAAAAAAAAAGTGGGTATGATAACCACCACAGCCTAGTATACACAGGAGGGACTGAGGCTCAGCACAACCAAGCACTGAAGATCACATACTGGAATCAGAGATAATACACACACTTGTGTCCGTCAACCTCACTAATGTCATACCCCAGGACAGTCACTGAGGATGAAGCAGGGATGAGTTGGGTGACCCATCAGCCGGGATGTTTCCTAAAACATCATTGTTGGCACCTGACTCCGTGATCCATGATGCGCTCAGCTAGGCTTATAGTTTGGAGGCTTGTGATGAGATCAGGGTGTTGAGAACCAACCAGAAGAAATATACCAGGCTCTGCCATGGAAGGCTGAGCGATTAGGACAGGTGGCACGGGGTCTAAGAGGAGAACTTCACCTAAAGCTTCTTCAACTGAAACAGCAACTGCAGTGGTCTACCTCTAGGTTCTGTGTTACCCCCTAGTCACACCAAGACATGTGGCCATTGACTTCCCTTCATCCAACAGTGATTATGTCCTCCGACGCGACAGGCACTGTGCTGAGCATGGAACATGGAACAGGAAACAAGGCTGGATTTCAGTCTCATAAAATTTACATGTGGCATGGGAGACAGCAGACGCACAGATGAGGACACAAAGGAATGCCGGGAAGTGATAAGGAACATGTCAGAAAACATGACTACCTGAGACCCAGAGGCTGCATGACAGCAATTGTTTTCAGCTTTTCACAGAAGTCCACATACTCAGCAGGAGAGAGAGAGAGAGAGAGAGAGAGAGAGAGAGAGAGAGAGAGAATAGTTTTCTGACAGGATTAAGAGTCAAGAAGTCACTGGGTAGTTTTAATCAGAAATGATGTTGGGGAACTGGGGTTGTATTTGCATCCCTAAAGTTCTAAAGAAGGAGGGACTTGAAGTCTAGTGTAGGAATCACTTTTTACCTCCCTGGCTGCAAAGAAGAATCAATCCCACAGCCTTCTCCCCAAACAAGTTATGTGGGTGGAAGAGAACCAAGCTGCTCTGACTGGAAACTTTCCAGAAAGACCCTGTAGCCAAGAACTTTATCTCAATGAAGTCCAAGCTGAGAGAGGCCCGAAGGACTAAAGGCTGAAATCTGTATCCTACAGATTCCCTCAAAACAAAAGCCTGCACACTTGGGAGCTGTGCCCCTGACACCCTCCCTTCTGGGTCACTGTTTCCACAGACTTGCTGCGGCCTCCCAGACACCTGGCATTTCTTTACTCTCTCCTTGACTGAAACCCTGAGATCCCATGTGGCCCTCCTCCTGGAAGCCGGATCACATTGTCATCTCCATGTCTGTAGTTACAGCCTCACCTCTCTGCAGATGGAAATCCCTGAGCAAGGGATTCAGGAAATGAGAAGACGTCCAGAAAGAGGGTAGAAATGTCCTCTTTGCTTCTGAACCTTCATGCCAGCCCTGTCCCGCTAGCCCAGACAGCAGGTGACCTAGTAAAAAGATAAGGACCCCTAATGTTTTCAGCTCTTGCTTGCCTACTCCAGCCTTCCCTCCCGAATCTGGTCTCCGGACACTTCTCCCAGACCACCAGTGAGATCACTATCTGCCTCCCGAGGTGGCAGCCCCCTCTGTTCTACCTAGCACCTGAGGCACACGAGGGGCACAAAGCCGGTAGTCAAAGATTCTCTAAGTAGGAGCCGTGGCGTTCTAAACAGGTTAGCAGGAGAAGCAATGCTCTGGTTCTCTCTGCGCGAGCCAGTCGTGGAAGGGGAGGGGCCCCGAGCCAGCAGTGGGAGGGGCTCGAGCCAGCAGTGGGAGCTCCCTCCAGCTACAAGTGGAAAGGGCAGCTTAGGAAGGGCAGGCCTGAGCCTGCAGTGGAAGAGGAGGGGATGGAGGGAGGCAGCCATCTGTGAGAGGGGTGGGGCAAGGATTCCTGATGATGGAATAAGACCCTTGCTTCTGAAAACAAAAAAAAAACGGGAGGTCGAATCAATGCAATTAGCACAACGAAGAAGACGAGAGAGCCAGAGAGGAACCAGACTTATCTGCATAATCAATGCTAATCACAATCTTTTATGGGAATTGTTTCCCACTTTATTCCTAATTACCGATTGCTACAACAATGATAAAGCAAATCTCGATATAATCTCAAATTAACTCTGCGGCAAGTTCTCTTTGATTGTAGCAGTAAATTCTAGACAAGGACCAAGGAATGATTTAAAGTGCTGAGTGATCCCCAAATTAATTCCACAAAGGTTCTTTACCTGTGGCCCAGGCTCCGGCAGAATGGCTTAAGGTCCTTACCTCTTCCTGCTTGGTCATGTCCCTTAGATTTTCTCTGGTCTTCCTTCCGGAAATCCATCCCCAGATGGATGTTCTCGGAGCCATTCCAATATTGACCAAACCACATGCAGTGGAGTTCTTTCCCTCACACTGAAACAAGCCCTCCCGAAGGAAGGAAGGAGAGATGCTCTCAAAACTTAAGAATTCCTCAGACTTACAAGACAAAGGCGACCCCTCTTTGAGGTTACACAAGCCATAAGCTGTTGCTGGAGGAGATAAGAATCTCCATGGAGCTGCCTAGAACTAGGCAAGGTGTGGCAAGGCGTTCCAAGAGCAATCACCCTTGTGGGAGTCACTTGTCCCTCCGTAAGTAACCTTTTACCCAGAGTCTTGTAAGTAACCCCAATAAACTCATTGGTTCACCAAGCTAGACTAGACCACTGCTCTTCATTCAGAAGTATGGTCACCTGACACAGGAAATCCATGTGGACAGTCAAGGAATGGCGAGTGCGGGTGGCTCGGGATGGTTTCCCATCGCTGCATAAGACAGCACATTTATACTTTCTCCTGCCTTACAGTACAAGTGTCTCTTGGAATTAGCACCAGATAGAAACCTAGTTCTCCCATCTCAGCACAATCCAAGAACGCTAAACATTTTCTCTGTAGGAAGCAAGCACACATTCACTAGAGACCAAAGAATAGGAGTCCTCATGAGGAAAAGACGCCTTTGATAGAGGCATCACCCACAACCTGGTGCATATCCAGAGGAGATACCCTGCTGCCAAGGCAACAAGCTACGGTAATTGTGGTTGGATCCCACACAGCCCGAGGCATTCTATACGGCTAGCAGGGTTTGCCTGGCTGGAAACTGTCTTCCATGCAAGGATGAATGTGGTCTGTGGGTCAATCTGTGTCATTCAGTGGGGTCCCACTTAAAACTCAGCATCTGCCCACAGCTGTAACCAGTACCTCCCCCGCTGTCACCACCAGGCTCACTGGCCCAGCACAGTGTGTTTTAATGCTGGATGATTCCATTGATCTGTGCATAAATAGAACTGGAGTCGACATGTGGCTCACGATCTCAAGGTATAGCTATAATGTTCTAACTACAATCATTCATTAAAGTCGACTTAGGGGTTGTAATGGGCTGGGGAGTGATTGTCAGAACTGATGTAGACACCTCCCCCCAACCCCGCCAGTCTGCTCAAAGGCTGATGAGTTAAGATCTTGAGGTTATCTCTGAAGAAGTCGGTCTTAGTTGGGTCTCTATTGCTGGGATAAACACCAGGCTAAAGGTAACTTGGAGGGGAAGTGGTAAATTTGGCCTACAGTTCTGTATTATAGTCTGTCACTGAAGGAGATCAGGGCAGCAACTCAAATAGGGCAGGAGCCTGAAGGCAGCAGATGATGCAGAGGCCGTCGGGAGGGATACCACTTACTGGCTTACTCAGCCTGATTTCTTAGAGTACCCAGGACCACCAGCCCAGGGATGGCACCACCCACAGTGGGCTGGGTCTTCCCCCCATCAATCACTAATTAAGAAGATGCCCTACAGGCTTTCCATACAGGTCAGTCTTATAGGGGCATTTTCTCAGTTGAGAGCCCCTAGTCCCAAATGACTCTGGGTTATCTCGAGTTGGCTTAAAACTGCCCAAGACAATGACTGTATTCATCCATTGCATTTGCTAATGGTAGTCGTCTGCCCAAAACAAGTATTTAAAATATGTTTTGCAATGATTTTGAGGTTTGGTTGTTCTTTCTTTTAATAGAATAGAGTTTATTCAGGGCATAGGAGGGGAGTTGAGAGAAAGGCAGAAAGACAGAGAGAGAGAGACAGAGAGAGAGAAGAGAAGAGAGAAAAGAGAAGGAGAGAGAGAGAGTGGAGGAGTAGAGGCTGGCCATGAGCAAGTGGAGAGGGAGGAGGATGGGAACTGGGGGAGAGGGAGAAGAGGGTAAGGAAGTGAGGGCAGGAGAGCAACAGTAAGAAGGGCCAAGCAGCCTCGATTTTAAGATTCTTATGTCTTGTATTTTTTACTATTTTTCGTATAATATAGTTTTAATATTTTTCTTTCCTGCTGGGAGCCAAACCCAGGAAATTATCTCTGTTCTGGAAAGCCTAGTCAGTACAAGGTTAGGAAAGGACGTTCTTCGGATCTCAGGTCCCAGGAACTTAAAGACCATCGTCTGGTATTTCCTGGCTGGATACGACAGTGGATGGTCTTGGGCAATAAGGATATGACAGTGGGATGGTCTTAGACAAGAAGGATTCAATAGTGGGATAGCCCTAAATAATGACCCTTGCTTAAACTTCCCATTTTGCTGTGTCTTTATAACCTGCCCCTGAAATTAAAATTATAGAGCTTGATCAGAAACCCAGACTTGCTCTCATCCTTTGCCTCATCTCTTATCCTTCATTCTTTTGCCCCCTTCCCTAGGGTCTTCCCGCAGGCCAGGGCACTTTCCACTCCCCAAGTTCCTCCCAGATTCTCCCACTACCAAACTTCATTTTCTGAGTTTCTTTTTTCAAAGATATTTTAAGGCCCCAAAGTATGTCTTAGCTTGGGCCTGCGGAAGGCTGAGATCCCGTGGCTATTAGATGACACCCATTTCATGCATTGCTCAGCGTTTGTGGGGATCCTCATTTCTAATTCTCATAACAAAGGGGCCAGGTAGCGATTTTATATCTATTACACAGCTGACATTATGTGAGGCACGGTAAGGGTCAGGGTCGAATTTCTGTTCCAAAGATGAAGTTGAGGGACAAATGCCATTATTTCTTTTATATAGATGAGATTGTGAGTGGATAGTATTTCTATCATATAGATAACGTTGGATGGATACTATTTTCTATTATACAGATAACGTTCTAAGGGTACCCATTCCCTAATGGATTAGATAGGGAAGTGGGATACATATATATATATGTTATATATACATATATATATAATTTAATAAATAAATATAATATATTAAATATTTAAATATATTATATATATATGTCTAAGAAGTTTGGCAGATGATGTAATAACATATGCGAGACCAGCCTGTATATGGCACTCACAACTGTGCTGTCAAGAAGCTATTTGGGTAGATGGGGGTCTTACAGCCCTGTACAAGCATTATGTCCAAGAGGAAAAGGAGGAACAGCAGGAGGAGAAGGAGGAGGAGGAAGAGGAGAAAGCCACCCACCGACCTCCATGGAGACTAGGCACCAGGTAGACTGTGTCGTTTACAAGCACCTGTAGCCATTGCCAGTCACAAGGAGCCACTCAGCTGCCTCAGTCACCCCCACACCTGTCACAGAGAAGTTCTCTAATGGATGGGATGGGCCCTGGCTTTCAAAGCAATTTTGAAAAATGAATCTGAATGAGTACATGTCAAGGTTGCAGACAGGGATGCTTCGACACAAGCATCTGTAATAACATGACAGCACAGCTGTTAGACTAAGCGGGGAGCCTGGAGCCTCTCTCCCACTGCATTAGCATCTCCTACAGAGTGTAGTCAAAATTCTCATGTACCACATCTCAGCAGGTTTGAGAGAGCTGGCCTCCATGTCAGTGCTAAGGCAGCATTATCAGTCACTCTTCCACCCCATGTGCCTCAGGAAGCACAAGAGGACACAGCTCCACATGCCCTGCAAGCCACAGGGTGAAGACGCCTTGCATACTCACAGGGCCTTGACTCTGAGGCTCACCATCTGCCACCTGAGTTGTCTCGCTCTACCTGTACTGGGATCAGGGAGCAAGGATCAGAGACACAGATGTGCATTTTGCATACGGTCCAGTTTCCACTGGGCTACATTTAGCCAAGCCAACCAACAGTGTGTTCTTGAGCAATTTAAAGAAAATTAAAAAAAAAAAAAAAAAAAACCAACCTGTTCCCATGATCTGTTTCTCCCACTGACAACAGCATTTTCCATAATGCAGAGATTTTTCAACTATATTCTAAGGAACTTTGTGTTTCTCCAAAGATACCGCAGAGTCACTTGGGAAAGGGAAAGAAAGTCAAGCACCAGCTTTCCAGGGTGAGCACACAGGCACAAGCCAACCTCAGTAGGCTAGCTTTGATCTCCATTATACAGTGAGTTTTTGCATAAGGTATACTTTCAGATAATAATAATAAAAAAAGGAGCTTTATGGCTCTCTTTAAAAGAAAGAGAGAAGAAAAGGGAAGAAGAAAGGAAACCTACTTAAAGGGCATCAGGGCTGCCTCATTTGAAGATTCTTTCCCGAGAGGTGAGTATGCTCATCCTGCAGAGAAACGGAAGAAGCCTTCCTAACCCAGCGCTTGTGTTTCAAACAATCCTCTGAGGACCAAGAATTTTATTCTCTATCTTCTCATCCTCTGTAGGGCAGAGGTCAGGGAGGTCAACATCAGGTGCCTGTGGGAGCCAGGTATGCTGTGCTTCCCGAGAGCTCCTGGAGCAGACAGGAAGTACTCCCAGAGAGGTACCTGGGAACAGGCAGGAAGTGCTCTCAGAGAGGATGGGGACAGACAGGAAGTGCTCTCAGAGAGGATAGGGGACAGACAGGAAGTACTCTCATCAAGGATGGGGACAGACAAGGAAGTGCCTCCAGAGAGGATAGGGACAGACAGGAAGTACTCTCAGCAAGGATGGGGACAGACAGGAAGTACTCTCAGCAAGGATGGGGGACAGACAGGAAGTACCCCCAGAGAGGATAGGGGACAGACAGGAAGTGGCTCCAGAGAGGGCACCTAGGAGAGTGTGTAGGGTAGAGGGTTTCCCTAAACTGTGAGCTTCCTGTCTGAAAATAGCCTCTGGTTCTCCTTGGGGTTACTTTGAAGACTAGAGTGCCATCAATGCTATTTAAAGAGGAACCAGAACTTCAAAGTTCCCTGTGGCTTTCCCAAGGTTGAGATGGTAGCAGCTCTTTCAAAACTGGGGTGGGGGTGGGAGAATGGAATAAGAGACTCTTGGGCAAATTGTTCATGTTTGTGGGCCATACTGCCAAGCTGGAGTGCTGGAACACAGAGATGGTGTCTCTTTGGGGACCAGGACAGAAGGCAATACCTTGCTTCTTCACTTAGAAACAGCAGGTATCAAAGAAGTGGACCCTGAGGAAACATGCTAACAATCTTTGTGGGGACAGTGCCCAACAGTAAGTGTCTCAGGGCTTCAGCCACACAACCTCTGTCACAGTGTTTCCATTTAGACCTAGAGAGGGAACAGGAAAGCTGGCAAGATTCCAGATTTGACAGAGTGGCCTCCTCTGTCCCTTGTCTCTGTTCCATCATCATCTGGTCACTTCCTGCTCTGGCTTTAGCTCTCTATCCAAAGTCCTCTTCTTCAAGTGAGCCTTTCCTGGACCTCTTCTATCGCCCAGAGAGTTGGGAGGCCCCAGTGCCACTGGCTTCTCTCCGTCCCTCTGTGCTACCTTTCCCAGTGACTGACATCAGACATCTCACTGATAACAATATTGACACATGACACATGAACTCTTGGAGTACAGGCTTGAATTTGGCAAAGGAGGAAGTCTCATTTTGACAGAAGAAGGTAACACTCATTAATAGGTCTAGGCCTGACCCAGGCAAAGAAGGAAGGGAAACTTTTATTCCTGTGCAATGGGCAAGGGTGAGGGATTTTGCTAGGCTAGACTGAGCAAAAAATGTTTCTCTTTTGTCTGCACATCCTGGTCTTGCAACCAGCTTATCCTAAGAGCCCTGGCATTGGAGCCTCTGAAGCCCCACCCAGAGTCAGCATCCTGGCACCATGATGAGGGTGAGCAGCTGCAACTGCAAAGAGCATGACTTAGGGTTTTACTGCTGTGAACAGACACCATGACCAACGCAACTCTTATAAGGGAAACATTTAATTGGGGCTGGCTTACAGGTTCAGAGGTTCAGTCCATTATCATCAAGGCAGGAACATGGAAGTGTCCAGGCAGGCTTGGTGCAGGAGGAGCTGAGAGTTCTATATCTTCATCTGAAGGCTGCTAGCAGAAGACTGATTTCCAGGCAGGTAGAACTAGGATATCAAAGCCCACGCCCACAGTGACACACCTACTCCAACAAGGCCACACCTTCTGATAGTGCCACTCTCTGGGCCAAACATATACAAACCATGATAGAGGATGAGGATAGGGAAGGAAGAAAAAGCAGACTAAAGACACAACATGCTTGTTTGGGGGCAGAGGGGAGTAGGAGTGGAGACAGGATCTTTCAGGTACTGAGGCTAGCCTTGAACTAAGTAAGCCAGAGCAGCCTCAAACTCACCATCCTCCTACCTCAGTCTCCCAGACAAATACCACCATGTTGGCTCAATTTTTTTTTTTTCTTTTCTTCATTTGCTTCAGTTTTGGAGATGTTAAGGTGAAGGCATCCTGACTCTTTTAGTGAGCCTTGGCTTTGAGGCCAGTAAGACTGTTTGAGACCAAGGGTATAGAGAAAAGTATACAAGCATGCCTCTCAGGGGCAACAGGGAATGGGCCACATCCCCAGGAATAGAGTAGCCCCTTGGTCCTAGAGTGGTCCTTTTTCACAGCTGGGTGATACGGGTGCCCTTAAGGGCAAACTCCTCTATCTGTAGTATATGTGTGTGCTCACTCATGCTTGTGAATACAGACATGCAAATACACATCACAGAGCACATGTGCTGGGCAGAAAACAACTTCCAGCATGGGTCTTCACCTTCTATCATTCTTTGAGCCTGGGTCTCTGTTATCTTCTTCCCAGGTGTTCTAAGCTAGTTTGTCTGAAAGTTTCTTGGGGTTCTCCTATGTCCACTGGCATCTCCATGTAGGAGTGCTGGCACTGGAGGTGCCAGTGCTTTGCATATCTGGCTTTCAGGTGGGCACTGGCACTCCCAACCCAGACCCTCATGCTTCCTCAGCACTTTCCTTTCTCGATCCAACCTGTCCAGCTGCAGACTCCTGCATTCACGCACCTTCAATGTGTTCTGCCCTTTGGCTGCAGCTGAAACCTAGAAGAGATGCTCGTGTCCATAGAAGTGTTCCCATCTGTCATAGGAATGTCACAGAAAGTATTCCTATCTAGCAGCTTGAAGTGAGTGTGCTCGGGACTGTTCCCACCCCCACGGTGTTTTCCCATATGAACAGGATCCCTGAGTGAACTCCTCCGGCTTCCTTTGCTCCAGCTATGTGCTGTGAGTAGGTTAGTCTCAGTGGTTTCCTTACCTGTTGCAGAAAATCAACTCTTTTCTTTAATCTCCCAGCAGTGTTAGTCTGGCTTTGTGTTCAGTGAGATGTGACCCACTGGGTTCAGTGTCGCCTTGGGAAGAGCACGCCTAGCACACACTGCTAACACACTCTGCACGGTAGGCTCCAGGGGCATTTGGTTCCAACTGTGATTCCCCAAAACTGAAATGACACGTGGACCTGTAGAAGGCACATACAGTTAGATGGACTTGGATATGTGAAGCCACAACACCAACGCCCCATAGGTCACCATCAGTGACCTTGTCTAACCATGCAATACCCCTGTGTGCCATCACTTTTACATCCTTGTGATATCTGGCCTGTGTCTGCCTGGTTGGATTTAGTGTTGGACCTTGATTGATGGTACCCAACTCCATCACTGCTGTTACTAAGGCCTGGCTGTTACTAAGGCCTGAGCTCCAGCTCTCTTGTGCCTGGACTGACACTGGTCAAGAGGCTAATTGCCTCTCACAGTGGGTCTTCTTCGCTGGTAGTACTGAGGCCCCATTTTCCATCTCAAATACATGTTGCACTGTGTCACAGGGCATCAACTTCAGTATCTACTGGAACCTGGTAGGGAAGGGAAGAAACACTAGCTCCAGATTACACACAGAAAGACAGCAGCGCTAAATGTGAGGTCAGATTTGGTTTTGAAACTTACAGCTCTCTGAACCCAATGTCAGTTCAGTTTCTTCTGAGATCATGTTGGAGGATATGGGGAAGAGACGATTTCAAACTTCAAAGCAGGGTCAACACCCAAGACCTCTTGCTCTCTATAGCACAGAAGATGATCTATGACAGGCATACTTTAAGTTTTGAAGAATTAAGTTAATAAGTATACAGGAAGCCAAAGGACAAATAGTGAGTGGCAGATAGAAAAGCCTCAGATAGGTCTATAGAAAGATTGATAGATGAGAAGGAAGATAGATAGATGATAGCCAGATAGAAAAAAGGAAGATAAATAAATGATAGATAGAAAAGAAGAAAGATAAATAGATAATAGATAGATGATAGAAATAGATGATTGATAGAGATATAGATGATTGATAAATTAGAAAGATGATAGATAGAAAATAGATGATAGATAGAAAAGAAAGAGATGACAGATAAGAAGGAAGATGATAGATTGATAGATCGATATAGTTGATTGATAAATGATTGAAAGATGATAGATGGATAGATGATAGATGGATAGACAGATGATAGAGACACAAATAGCAGATAGGTAGATAGATAGATAGATAGATAGATAGATAGATAGATAGATAGATAGACAGTCATCATGAAACCAGAAACTCAAAACATACAGAAGTTGACCAGGGAGTCTCCATTGAGGGAGTCATCTAGAGTCACCAAAGGGCATAGCAGATTGTCCTTGGGATGAGGCTTCCAAAAACAAAACAAAACAAAACAAAAAACAACAACAAAAATCAAACAAAAAACTCAACAACAAAAAGCAGAGCAACAGAAAAACGGCCTCATCAAATCTTTGAGCACTCACAATATCCAGTAGATACGGACTAGGGGAGTCAAAGCCATCAGCTGGAGTTCCTGACTAAGCTTTCTCTCCATGGCTGAGCTTCCCATGGCTGAACTTCAGGCTGATCTCTCTCCTGCAGGCACTTTTCCATCAAGGGATAAACGGCAGCAGTGTCATCATCAGTTGCAAATGGTCTCTCTAACAGTTACTCAGTGTTTGCATTCTCAGGCTGCCTTGCTGTTCTCTCCTCCCTTGTCAAAGCTGATGCAGTCAGCCCACTAAAGGGCCTCAGAGGAAGTGAGGCAAACATGCGGGGGTCTGACATCAGAGTGGCAGACCGCTTCTCAGAAAGTTCAAATAGCACATAGCAAGTCACTAGTGACCCACATACCGTTAGTACCAATAGGCTGTGTTAATCTATTTTCTGTTATCACCCCTGCATCTTAGCTGCCTTCCTACTCATATGCTGTGACTCAAACACATGCAACTATCAAACAACTGGTTTTCAGTGGACCTGAGCAAGTCGGTCCTGATGCTTCTAGCACCAGAACACCAGCAGCAGCAGCAATGGTGCAGCAAGCACAGAAGAGGACATTTAGAGCTTTCTAGATTCAAACTGGCAGTCTAACATCCTCATATGTCCTGGTGGGTTTTAAATAGTGTCTCTTAAATATTCATGTCAACCCAGAAACTGGAAATGTGACTTTATTTGTAAATGAAGTCTTTGCAAGGTTGACTGAAGAGAGTCTTGAGAAGAGATCAGCGTGTTTGCCAGTAACCTCAAAAGAAAAGAAGAGACAGAGACAGGAAAGCTTTCCCGCTAAGACAGAGGCTGCACTGGAATGACACCCCTCACAGGAGGAAAGCCAGGGGTAGCCGTGAGCCACTAAAGGCTGTGGAAAGCACAGAAGGGTCTTTCCACAGTCCATGAGAGTGCTGCCCAGCTAACACCTTGAATCAGATTTGGGGCCTTGTAAACAGAGAGAAAATAAATTTCTACTGTCTTAGGCAGCTAGTTCATGGCCATTTGTTAAAGCACAGCTGGAAACAGACACTTGTGCTATGTCATTTTACTGTCACAATAACCATAGAGCATGGACGATGTTATTATTTCCTACCTACTTCAATAGCACCAAGGCTCACTTCAGGGTGTCTAGGAACAAGCAGAAACCCATAACCCGTGAAATGCTGAGCTAGCTTTGAACCCAGGTAGTGAATTCCCAGACTCCTATTCTGGAGTTACACACAAGCTCTGACAGGCCTTCCAGAACCTTCCTAGACTGAAACAGTACATACAGACATACACACATTTACACTGACATCACCAATGATAGTCCATCTTCACTATCCTGCCCCAGTGATTAACAGTATACAGTCTTCTGGTGTCTGATGAGACATGAATATACAAACGTCCCTTCATTACAGATAGGCCCCCAACTGCAGAACCAAAGGAACAACTTCACCCAGGCTTTGTGTGAGGGAGCCAATGAGTTTCTCGCATCTACAGGCTCATGAGTAAGGGGTCACTTGCAGGAGCACAAGTGACTCAGAGGCATCTGTGTCACTGAAAGTCCATCGCAGCATGGGTAACAGCTTCAAAGCTGCAGCCCTGCACAAGAAGCAGGAATCTCCACAGATGATCTCCTCTCCTACTACGGCTTCTGCTTCATAGGGAAGGCGCCGTGAAGCTGGTTAAGTATCTGAACTTCTAGATCCCTGTATATCGTTTGGTCCCCAATAGGAACCCCCTCTTCTCTCAGGAAGAAATGTTAAATTTGGAGGGAACAGCTCTAAAGCACATCGCTGGGCTCTTCTCCCTAGACATACCACTTCACGAGGCAAGATTTGCCAGGTTTGCTGTAGGTAGGCTTGACCCTCCCATTCTCCAGACACAATTGCCCTGGGAAGGAGGGCTCATTCCCACTCAGAACTGAAGCATGGCTGCCGCATCCCAAGAAGCCTCTTGCTACACTCTTTCTCCTCCTATCATTCACCAATGGAAGCCCTTCTTTCTGGGCATGGAGGGGGAAAAGGGACCAAGGACAATAGGATCTCAGATAAGCAGACACTTCTAAGAGGAGACCATCCTGTGAGTCCAGCTCAGAATATCAGCCACAGTAAAAAGTCCCTCCCCCACCCCCCCATTCCGGCTTCCAGCCTGGGGTCAGCAGGGGCGATGTGAACACAGTAATTTTTCTAAGTGTCTTATTAAATCTGTCAAGTGGCTGAACATCTGTTCTCTTTTCTGCTTGTGTTTTGAGGAACAGATCTAGCTTGGAATCGTAGGGCTTCAAGGGACCCCGGTTCATGTATAATCATACCATAGCTTTCTCCCAGGCCCTTACCAAAGCAATTAGCAAAGCTGCTTTTAACCAATTAGGGCCATCTTTTCAGCTCCCTGCAGCAGAGGCTGCCTGTGCCCTCCCCACCGCTTGGCCCTCCTAGGAGTCCATTTCAAAAGGCACAATTCGAACCAATTATGCCTGTCTTGTTATTATAATCATTAACCATCATCACACTAATGACAACTAATAGGCTACTTCAAATCCCTTTCCGAAACGTGATGGGGGCCTTCATAAATAAAAAACAAATATCGTGTAGGAAGCTTCCAAGCTTGGCCTTGTCTTTTCAGATCTGGTCTGGCTGGGGTCTCAGGTGACATGAGGTGGACTGTTCATTTGCCCATGGAAAGTGGCCTGCTTGCTGAAGGTTCTCAAGTCATGGTTAGGCTATGGCCAAATATTAAGCTACACACAGCACCGTGTAAGAAAAGGAGGAGGTGTGTATGGTGGTAGAGACGTAAGAGAATCCTCGCTGGCCTCTGGGCTTTTATCCACTCTTTCCCATGCACAGTTTCCCCACTGGTGAAGGAACAATGGCTGTCCCACAGAGTTTCTGGGATGCTTCAACAACACAGCGTATGCAGTAGGCCAGCATGGTGCTTGTCAAACAGCCTCAGTGAAGCAAAGGGATGGGATGGATGTGAATCTGCACGAAGTGTCAGGCCTGTGTCCTGCCCACTATAGCTGTCCTACCTCTGTAGATGAAGGAGCTTCGACAAGAGGCCTGTGAGAATATATGGGCATCACACATGATTCCCAGACAGTTCCTGAAGCACCCAATGCATGTACAGATGAGGTAACTGGAGCTCAGGAAGGTCGGAATACCTTTGGAAGCCTGGCCTGGAGAGGGGTCGGTATCTTAACAGGAAACCGCTCAGCTGGTCCTGTCAGGAAGGAGGGAGGAAGTATTTCGGGTACATGGTTATCTGCATCACTACAGGACATGACCTCCTTTGACTATTACCTCCATGTCCAAGAAGAGGACTCTGGGGCATAGACCAGTGCCAACCTAGTGGTGTAGAGTCATCTGTTTTACCGATAGCTTCATTTCCATCACCAGAACAAATACCAGAGCAGCAGGAAGGCACACAGTGAATTGCTAATGTTAAGAGAAAGCACTGGCTTCTTGGATTACCCTCGGAGAGAGTCCCTGGAAACCCCTTCCCAGGTTCTGCAGACTGAGTGTTTCTAGGGTAGTGTGAGGAGGACCACTTTGGGATCAAGCATGGTGGAGGGAGGGGCTGAGTTTCCAACCTGCTTGAGCTCCAGATGCCTCCTCTGTTCAGTAATCATAGTGGCGGCGCCTACCTTAGAGGGCTGTGATAAGGCTCTGCCTGACGCATTCACCACTGTCTGGCACATAGTACATTATGCACACATGGTAACTAAGCTTAAAGCAGATCTTCACATTACGGTGTATGCGATACCAGAAATGGGCAGCCTAAATAAAGGGGAAAGGGTCTCTCCATGCACTTGGAGTCCTATACACTTTGATCCATCCCACGCTCCTCACCGTAATTCAATATCTTAAAGGTATGGTGACGTGCTGTGCTGGATTTCCATGCATTCTCAGGTAGACACGGGCTATATTTGTCCCTCGGAGATTACCAATGCTCGAGTGCAGCCTGTGTGCATTATCAAATAAAAATTAAGTAGCAAAAAAGGCAGTTTAGCTCAGACCTTCATTCTGAGTCCGATATGGATCTTTTTCAGGTTCCCCATGTCTTGTTACATTAACTACTCTTCCTTTACACCTTAACTGACACAAATATTGCTTTCACATGGTGGGGGCGGGAGGGGGCGAGACTTTTAATTTTAAATACTCAAACTCCTTAGATGTCTCCCTTGCTATAAAAAATAAAATGCTTTATTCTTTCAGAAGTCAGATCAAAGAAAGGAGCAAACCTTTCGTCTAAAAGCCGGCAGCAACTTCTTCCAGAGAAGGCAGCCAGGATTTCTCTGCGTGGCTGAAAGGCAAGCCGACAATGTGTCTGGCTCGATGCAAGAGGAGGGCGAGCATGGAGCTCGTTCCCAGGATGAAATACAGCCATGCCGCTTTGCATCGTCTCAACAGGGGCACCTGTTAGCCAACTCCTGCCCATCCCAACCCTGGTCCTCACACAACTAACCCACTACTTAACTTCCCAGAACCTAGGTTACCCCCATGGTTCTATCTATGGGCCTAGGTTTCCCATCTCCTAAGCCAGATGCAATCTGCTTTCCCCACAGCAAAAGGAAACCCACAGCTCACTCTCCAGGAGTGAGGCCATCAGCTCAGTGTGTAAGCCAAAGAAGGAACTCAGAGCATCCTGTGGTTTAGCCTTAACCTGCTCTCCACAGATGTTTTACATGTAGGGCCATCGCTGGTAGAGGAACACAGCTCTGCTTTTCTGGTGGACGGGGTTCTAGGGTGACATGCTTGTACAGGGATGAAACAGGGACCCCCCACCTTGGTTCACTACTTCAAGTGGAGTGCTCCAGATGGCAATGGCCAGGGCTTCTCTAACGCCGGCACACCCAGAATCCCTGGAAGGCTCGCTAAAACGCACCTGGCCCAACCCTCCCCTCCAAGATCCCTATCCACCCACCAGATGTGTTTGTTATCTTCTGGTTTGCATTTAAAGAACATATCCAGGCAATCGTTCTCAGCATCAGTATTTGTAGTCGTCAAATAAGGGAAATAACCTAAATTCTTGTCAACAAGGGGGCAGATAAATATATGTGGTATATTTATACTATGGATTTTCATATACGTTACATGGAAGATAAAAGGTCAGTTACAAACAGCACATTGTACACAATTCCATATTTCTACTAAACACCCAGAGGAGGGAAAGTATTGCTTGCTTGTGCCTGGAATATTAGGAAGAAGATTTAATTATTGTTAACAGGAATAGGGACCTCTTTGGGTGATGGAACTTTCTGGAATTCGACCATAGTTATATCTTCAGACACACCTTTCATCTTCTATATAACTGGTAAATATCTCTGTCGATGTAAGTTATACCCTGCCTGCCAGGCATGGTGGCACATGCCTTTAATCCCAGCACTCAGGAGTTAGAAGCAGGTGGATCTCTGGTCTATGGATCGAGCTCCATACAGTCAGAGCTACACAGAAACCCCTTGTGGTGGTGGAGGTTAGATTCTGCATCTGCTTCTGCTTCTCTTCAGGGCTAGGCGGAGCCACAGCAGGGTATTGACAGGGTCCATGAAAAGAAAGGAGGTAAGCATGGTGTGAGAAGGAGACTTGTGGTCTCAGGAAAGACATTGCTCACTTATCAGCAAGCCAAAGGGCACGTGGGCATCAGCAATACCATAGAACAGCCAAGTGGCCCCTGAGCCCAGTGCCTAAAGCCCACCAACACACCTCCCTTCCTTGAGACAATACTAGCATGACAACGGTTAAGGGTACATGATAGCTGTGTTTAATAACTCAGGCTATGTGCCACGCACACATGCACAGGCATGTGCATTTTGAGCCTGGAACTTGATATCAGGTATTCTCCTCAACTGTTTTCTACTTTATTTTTGAGGCAGGGTCTCCGACTAAACCCAAAGCTTACCCAATTTAGCTAGACTGACTGGATAACAAACCTCAGGAATCCTCCTGTCTCTGCCTTCACGGGTTACTGATGCATGTCACCATACCCAACTTTTAAGGATCTGAACCTACTGAGCCATCTCTCCAGCCCCATTTTTAGCATGCTAAGAGATGTATATATCCTGGGTTGGAGCATGATACAGACAGCTCATGTAAATGAGGCTACTTAGAAAAACAATATTAAACACTTAAAAAGGTGGCAAAGGCAGAACCTCCAAAAGGTTGGGGACAGCAAGAAGCCATCAGTCCCTTGAATCTAAGGTCCTCGCAAATGGAGGGATGGAAGCAGTGCCCAGAGAGAAAAGCTAGAGCAAGGAAAGGGATAAAACCAACTACAGTGGCTCAGAAAGGAGCCGGTCTGAACATCGCTTCTCTGATCTCACTCTCTCCCAGCTCCAGGTTATTTTTTTGTCATCAGAGGAACCACTCAGTCACCCGAGGGCAACGAAATGCTAGGGCAGGGCTCACACGTGAAGCTCTTAGCTACAGAGAAAGGTGGAGACGTTTCAAGAATTGACATGGAGAAATGGAAAGCATTCCATACATCATCCTCACTGTAAACTGAGGTCTGAAATAGCAAGGTCTTCACAACAAGGCCAGAGCTGGGCTAGGATTCTGGTGTTGTGGTGGGCCTCCATCACCAGTCAAGACTGCAAATGTTCCCCCAGAGTAGTTGATGACCACTGGACTTCTAGAAAGAATGGCCAGCACTCCCTGGGCTCTCAATGTAAAGATAAAGAACAGTGCCAAGCATAAAATGGTAATCCAGACCCCATGACCCTGGGCCCCCTCACCCTCCCAGACTTAGATATATCACTCCCATGGCTCATGGGTATCAACTCTTCAGTCAGGTTGCTGACTGTGGCTCAAATACAAATTACCAGGTAAAAGGTTTGTGTTGGGAAGTATCTCAAACTCTTGTTTCTCTGTGGCCCGGAGGCTGGCCATGCCCCCCTGCAGTAGCTGAGGCAGAGTTCTTGTCATTCCTACGTGTCACTTAAGAGAAAAATGCCACCAGGGGAGATGCTTCACTGTGTGTGGTAAAGACCTATGCCACCCCTGGGGACTGGGAGATGGCTCATTGGCGCTTGCCTTGCAAGCTCAGGGCCTGAGTTCAATCTCTAGAATTCACATAAAGAAAGCTGGGCGTGGTGATGAGGGAGCGCAATCCTGGGCAGAGGAAGCACAGACAGGTGGATCCCTGGAGCTTCCTGGCGGCCAGTCTAACCTCTTGGCAAGCTCAAGGTCAGCAAGAAGCCCTGTCTCAAACAAACAAACAAACAAACAAACAAACAGAAAAAGTAGATGGTGCCAGAGGAACAACAACCAAGGCTGTCATCTGGCCGCCCTACATTTGCTTATGTGCACACATACACACACACACACACACACACATCCTGCCACAGCACCTGCATACATACATACAACATATATACATACACACACCCTGCCACAGGCACCTGCATACATACATATGTATATACATGCATACATATATACATACATACACAACATACAACACACACCCATTCAGGCACATACATATATACACACATACATATATACATACCATACATACACACACACCCTGCCACAAGTACTACCTTCATACAGACGCACACCCTGCCACAAGGCATCTATACAACATACATAATACATACCATACATACACACACACACCTCACATCCTACCAAAAGGCACACCCTGCCACTATGCAACAACTACATACTACATACATACACACACACACACACTATCACAGCATTCACACACAGCCTAAAAATCCAAAAGACCCTCATTCTTCCTGTTCTGATTCCAGAAACTTCCAAGATTGCAGCACACAGGGCTGGATAATAAGGTCCCTGAGTGAATCTGATTATGAGGGACCACCTTCGTTTGACCTTGCAGCTCATACCAACTGGAGCTTCAGGGTTCTGGAGCTGTCATGAGAAGACTAATCCTGGGAATAGATATCACCCAGCAGTGACTTGGTGAGGAGGCCTTAGTATACCCCCTGCTGAAGGCAAGGCAGGTCTAGTGCAGTGAGCTTAGCTGACAACTGAGTGGTGAGATTGCTGTAGAGGGGCAAGCCCATCTTCCACCCCATCCTCCAGAGTGAAGCAGCCCTGCAGAGCACAGCACCCGCAGTAAGCACGTGGACACACAGGAGCAACCTTTTGGGAGGTGGGCAGAGGGCCTATCTTTAGCCCAGGCACTGGAGCTTCAAGCCTATTCATTTTACCCCCTCCCCCAGTTCCACTGTTCTGTGATGGTGGAAGGAGTGACTCTCCCTGTGACTACCTTGTCCACCTCTGCTACTGCCTACGTGATGGTCTCTGCCTCTGGCAGGTCACAAAACAGAGACTGCTTTATGGTCACTCCATCTCCCTCTTTCCTCCATCTGTAGATCTTTCTGTCCCAAATAAATCAAAGTTACTGTTTCTCCTCTCTCCCCTTGCTCTCAGCAGGCTGCAGTTCAGGCCATTTCTTTCAGATAATGACCTGGGCATGCTCTCGAACTAGACGGCTGTGGACTCTGGCCAAAATAGAAACAGATTGTGCAGGCCATACCCTAGGGCCTCCGAGGCACTGTGTGGATCTCCCTCTGGCTGAGCCCACCCCAGCTATTTGTCTGCCTCATAACAGATGGGACAGGAGAGGGCGGCGAGGGCAGAGCATGCAGGCACAAAGTGGGCTCTCCCCTCACTCACCCTCCGTGGACTCCCAAGTGGGGCCGTGGGCCACACTGTCTTCATGTCTGAAGGACGTGCAATTGATTTCCACTGCAGACACAGAAGGTGGAGCTCAGACGTCATCTGGCGAGCATTTTTCAGAGCACAGACTTCTATTATTAAACAAGGTCTCTCGTGGAATACTAAAATGTAAAAGAGATATGCACAGTGTCACACAAGCTCAAGCAGCGAAGAACACAAAGTCTTCTTCGCCTTCTCCCTCATCAACCCCACAGGTTCCCAAGGTCTCTGTGGAGGCCTAGATATAGTCTGGAAGCCCCAGGTTGGTGCTACTTATTTCTGTTGTCTGCTCTCTTCCTTGTAGGACCCCAGAATTCCTCACTACTCCTCTGGGGGGACCTGCCTGTTCTGTGGCTGGGCCCCTTCACTGCTGTGATCCCAGAGTGCGGTGGTTTGCATGAGAATGGCCCTTGCAAGCTCATAGAGTTGAAGGTTCCGTTCCCAGCTATTGGAACTGTTTGGGGAGGATTAGAAGGTGTGGCCTGCTGAGGGTGTGGCCTTGCGAGGAGTGTGGCTTGCTGGGAGGTGCCTTGTTGGGAGTAACTTGCTACCTCCATGCTAAGCCCAGTCTCACATCAGGTGTAAACTCTCAGCTACTCTTCCAGTGCCTACCTGCTGCCATGCTCCCTGCCATGAGAAGGAGGAGAAGGAGGAGGAAGAGGAGGAAGAGGAGGAGAGGAGGAGAAGAAAAAGAGAGAAGAAGGAGAAGAGAAGAAGAGAGAAGAAGAAAACCCAGTTCTCTAAAACTGAAAGAAGCCCCCAAATGCTTTCTTCTATAAGTTTTTGTCATGGTGTTTTTTCTTAAGATAGAATACTAATCTCTGCTTGGCCTCATGGCCCCTAAAAGGCTGCCTTGACCATAATATTAACCAGTTCTACTACAAAGTGGGTCCTTCCTAACTGTCTTAACAGCTCTGTGGCATGGTGTTAAGGTGGACTTTCTGGGTTCAAATCCTGATGCCAACTCTTTCTAGCTACACACTCTGGTGAGCTTTGGCAAGTTACAGGACTATTCATCCATGAATGGGCATCCTTGTGAATAAAGCAAGGATAGCAGTTTTCCCAGCTCCCTAATTATCAAGAGGTCTTGCAGGGCCATATATGACAGCTCTTTAGTGACTCAAAGTACAAGGTAACCATCCAGTGGTACATTCCCACTGCCCATCAGCTCCATCCACCCAGACCCGGGAGTCCCAGTCTGGTCCTCTTCTTGGTCTGGATGCACACTTCAAACCACCACCTGCTAGTGGCCTGAGCATGTTAGAGGGCCCCCAGTCAAGACAAAACTTCAAATCATATATTTAGTTTACAAAAATCCACTCGTTAAATAGCTGCTGTGTGCCCATATACTGTCAGGAACTACACTATGAGGCAAGAATACACTGGAGGATACTGGAGACAAAATCTTTGCTCCTGAGAACCTTATGCCCAAAGACTACTTCTCATTATTTTTCCCCAATGGAACACAGAGGCAACAGCTGCCTCAAAGAGCTAAGGAAAGACTAAGAAAATACTCAGCTCCTGAGCCTCTGTTGTTCAAGTCCACAATGGAAGTCCTGATTGATTGAACAGTGTGTTGGAAGCATCACCCCGTTTGGGGGGCTGGCCATGTTTCCCTTTCCTCTTGGTCAGAGTCTTCATTGCATCTGAGTGGCCACAGGACTGAGTTTTGGTTCTCTTGGCATATGGATGGAAATGGCTTTAAGAGGCTTTGAAGCCTGGCCGCTATATCCTGCATGCAGTTTTGAAGGGTTCACATTCTGAGCAATTAAGGCACTACTAAAGGGAAGAGGAGGCTCTCAAGTCAGATGGTTCCCTTGCTCTGGAGTTATCTGTTGTATAGGTGTGTCCTCTGAGGTAAACACCCCTACCTTAGAGGTAGAACACAGGATGTTAAAGGGGTAGATGGAATAATAGGATGTTCTCATGGAGGTAAAACATCCTATCCTTCAGGAAAGTTCATTCATCTCAGGAAGTAAATTAACACAAAGGGCTCAGGAAGTTCCTGAAACTGACCAGATTCACTAGGCCTCTCCCTCTCCAAACATAAGTAAGCAGGAAGCCCTACTGAGAGATACTCTCAGGCAAGCTGAGATACTAGAAAAAGCAGAGACCATCCAAGCTGCCTGGAAGAGGCTCACATCAACAGAGGTAGCAGGAAGGTTCATTCTCCTTTGTTGAGCTACCTGCACGTTGTACAGTCCACTCCAGGTTTCCAGCTTCTGCAAGCTGTCACTCATGCTGAGATGGGCACTGGTGATAGAGCTGCCTTTGAGCCATTCCTGCAGCTGTAAGTAACTCCTCACCCATATTCCTATAAGTAACTCCACTCATCTTACTGATTCACCAAGTTGGTCTTTGGTGATGTCCATAGTTTTGTTTGTTGTTGGTTCCCAACCTAAGATGAGTAGACACTTGTTTACCAGGATTAGTGTCATACAACATAGTACCTGGAAGGGAAGTTGGGAAAGGTTTACATTGGGATGCCAGAAACAAACTTGAGAATTGATGGAGTGTGCCTTACCACAAGTTATGACATCAGAAGATATACAAATGGCAAGATACCACAGCAGGGCATGGGGAACTGGATGAGAGAGTAAGGTGGAAATGAACAAAGCAAGAATCCAGTTCTAGCCCATTGTCCTTGTGAATTTCCATTCTTTCCCATTAAAAAATAAATATGGTTTATTCTCCCCTCGAGTTCAGTAATAAAGCATGAGCCACGAGGGGGATTATACAGCTACAGTCTTAGAATAATAAAAACATAATTTTAGTTTAGAATGAAAGGAGAATCTCGAGTTGCTTGAGGAATGTAGAGGGTGGAGACAACTCAAGGAGCTTGGAAAACAAAGGCTAGGACATGTCTCAACTTCGGCTGAGGTCTGATGGGACACCTCAATCACAAGCCAGCTAACCAAGGACAAAGTCAGAACCTCCTCAGAGCTGTTGAGGTTCAAGGAAGCATCCAAGTGGCATAGCGGTTGTCAAGAAAGGTCTTGGTAAGAAGGGGGTCTTAGTCAGGGTTTCTATTCCTGCACAAAATATCATGACTGAGAAGCAAGTTGGGGAGGAAAGGCTTTATTCAGCTTACACTTCCACATTGCTGTTTATCATCAAAGGAAGTCAGGACTGGAACTCACACAGGGCAGAATAGGGAGGAGCTGATGCAGAGGCCATGGAGGGAAAGTTACTTACTGGCTTGCTTCCCCTGGCTTGCTCAGCTTGCTTTCTTATAGAACCCAGGACTACCAGCTCTAGGGATGGCACCACTCACAACGGGCCCTCCCACCCTTGATCACTAATTGAGAAAATGCCTTACAGCTGAATCTCATGGAGGCATTTCCTCAAAGGAGGCTCCTTTCTCTGTGATAACTCCAGTCTGTGTCAAGTTGACACAAAACCAGCCAGCACAAAAGAGTCTACAAAGGCCTCAGCTCTAAAATACAATTGAAAATATCTTCAGCAGTGGTCACTGAGCCACCAGTATCAGAATCACCAGGAGACTCAGTTGAAACAAAGTCTTAGTTACTTGTAGTTGTAGAAACAGAAGACAACAGCAACCAAGACGTGAATGAACAAACCAAACGTGGTCTATTCGCACACTGGAGCAAGCATCCCTCAGCAAGAAAAATGATGCGCCACAGGCACACACAACAAGTGCAAATCTTGAACATTAATTTGACATGAGTGCACACCCTGTATGTTTCTACTTATGTGGACTAGAAAGAGACAAAATCAATCTGCAGAGATGGAAGGATGTCAGTAGTTCAGGCCCTGTGGGTTCCGTGGTTGGAGGCAATGCTGTGGGATGGTGAGGAGGCCTACCTTCAAGCTCCTGTTCTGTTTCCTACTTCTCTTAATGATGGGTGTGACCCATAGACTGAAATAAGGTCTTTTCTCCACCCCACCCTCCACCCCCTGCCTAAGTTGATTTTGTTCAGGGAATTTGTCACAATAATAAAATTCAAACTAGAACAGTGTCCCGTGATTTCCATTTCAGTCCAGCCTCCCAGATGCAGCCAAGAAGTCTGCAGTGTCTCTCAACCTTGGCTGCCTTGAGAATATTTTAGAAAACTGAATTCCCATCTCCCACAATTTCGATCCAGCTGATAGGTGAGGTGGTCCTTCCAAATGGTCCTAGGTTATCTGCTGAGCCCTTGCCTCAGGCCCCTGCTTTAGGGATCCCTTTCTCCATTCGTTTCCACTTCTACACCCAACATTTCCCCCATTCACATTCTTTTAAACACACAAGCATATTGCTTGCATGCTTGAAACAAACTGCCGTGGGCCTGGCGGCTCCAGAAAGCCCGCCTGAGAGGGCATAGGCCCTATGTCAGCTGCTACAGCCTTGTTCCCTCAAACCTCTGCCATTCTTTCACCCTATGGTACCTACCACAGGCCCCATCCTTCAAATGCAGATCAACTATGGCCCTCTCTCCAAAGGCCCCCTGAGAACATAACCACGACCCACTTTCCCTTTTACACTATTTTGTTTTTCTTTTCCTGCCACCTATATCATACTAGATGATGCCCATTGCCTGCTCATCGAGGAAGGTGAGTACTTAGATCATGTCATCCTCGTACCCTTCCTCTAGTTCTCTAGTGCTGAACAGAAAGCAGCATCTCGCTCAGGGGAGCTACTGAGTAAATGTGCTAACAACAAACCTTCGTACTGCAGCTACAGCCAGCATCCCTCCGGCTAAGGGAGGAAGGATCTGCCCACTAGAACTCTGCATCAGATGGCTCATCAATTTCCATTTGTTTCCTCCACAGGTGACAGAAAGTTGCTTACTGTGTTTGTTAAGAATGCCAGGCTCATGAGCAAGGCTCTGATGCACATGTGCCACGAAGGGTGTCAGTGAGGCTGATGGGGGGTGGGGGAGGCAACAAACAGGTGGGTGGATGCCCTGACCCTGGGGCCAGCCCAGAAGCAGCAGACAGCTTGTAGGGCATCAGGCAGGCAGAAGAGGGATAGAGATAGGGGTGAATATGCAAGAATGCTCTGCCCCGTAGTGAGCCCCAGGACCATGGAAAACACACAGAGTTTAATTAACTCAGTTTTGTTGCTGGAAGGAAGTGAAGTTCAAGAATGTCTTGGAGGCTGGGAAGATGGATGAGTAGATAAGAACTAGTAATATAAGCACTGGGTCCCCAGTTTGAATTGTGCACCCAGGTAAAAGCCAGGCATGACAGTGTACATTTGTAAACCCCAGGACTGGAGTGGGAGGCAGAAACAGGTAGATAGATCCCTGGGACTGACTTTCCAGCTACTCTGGCTATATGAATAGCTATGAGAGAGACCCTGTCTCAAACACAAGGTGGAAAGTGACTGAGGGAGATATCCAGAGTAGCCCTCTTGACTACACACACACACACACAACACACACACATCATCACTCACTCAAACATACACATTTGCATATAGACATATGTATAATACACACATACACACACTCACTTGTACATACATGCATATAGACATACACATAATACACTCGCACATTCAAACATACACATACGCATATAGACATGCATATAAACACACACATACATTCAAACATATACATATCCACTCATATACACATGCATATAGACATACACATAATACACACACACTCAAACATACACATATGCATATAGACATATATGACACCCTGACATTGCCATATAATATCCCCATTTATTTGGGAAAGTTTCACCTGAGTTACTGGGCTCACTGTAACCATGTGTGCTCATCTTAAGATGTAATGAGGAAGTGCCCCCAAGTATGCTCAGAGGGACATCTACAGGGGAGAAGGTTCATCCAAGCAGACACAGAATCTAGGGCCACACACTGATTGAGGATCTGATAAGGCATGACAGTTGGAGCAGTTTTAGCTTCAGCAAGAGGAGCACAAGGTGGCTGGTGCTGGCAGCCAGTCAGAAAGCAGAGACATAAATGCCACTGCTCCAGCTGCCTCCTGATTTCCCTTCAGCCTCGGAACACAGCCGGTGATATGGTGCCACCCACGTCTGCAGTACTTACTTAAACCTCTCTGGAAATGCCCTCCCAGACACACCCAGAGCTCAAGCTAAAGACTAAGATTAGCCATCATATAAAGTGTGGCAATAAATGGCAAACTTATCTATCTCCTTCAATTTCAGAAACAGAAACTCAACCCAAATCAGCTTAAACAAAATCAGAGTTACTGTTTCAAGCTTTGAGCACCACCGTTAGAGCCATGAGCCCAGGTGAACTCGCATAGAATCTGGTCCCTCACTCCTCAGCTCCTCTCTGTTGGATCAAGGTCTGATTATCAGCTAGTCTCTGTCCCTGTTGATAAGAGACAGTCCCTGGCTGCTCCAAGGTCACATCCTGTCTTTTAAGTAACACCAGTCAGGGTTACTTTTCAGTTTTGTTTTTCAGTTGCTTTGTCTAAAGTTCAAGATGGTCTTTTTTTTTTTTTTGATTCATCTCAAGCCACTTGTCAATCTTGACCAAGTCTCTATGACTAGGTGATAGGCCTGGTTATAGTCTTATTCCACAATGAGAACTACAGGTTGGCAGGCCAGTGGCTCAAACCAAGAGTGACAAAGAGGTATGTCCCCAGGACAAAGCAGCATAGACTATTCGCAGAGATGAGTTGATCCAGCATGGGCAGAAAACCAGACACACTGCCATTAAAAATAACAGCAACTGTTATCTACAATCTGATGTCCCTTCAACCTGCTTTCTTACCGGACCCTGGACCATCCGGAGCAAGGTGGGATGTGGGATATGGAAGGTTCAGGATTCCCAGTAGCTCCTTCATCCCGGGAGCCATCGTTAGCAGAACTCCCCTTAGCTCCAGCCCTGTGTCTGCTGCTCAGCCACAGTTACAGCAGAAAGAGAATCTACCACTCTACAGGCCTCCTGCTCAGGTGTACTTTTTTTTTTTTTCCCTTTTACCTAACCCTGAAGGCTATCTTTATTTTCTCCCCTGCTGCGTGGTTTGGTGACTGTCTGCTTTAATCATTTTAGAGATTTGGAAATTTGCTAGAGGGAGAGAAAGAACCGCAATCTGCAATCCGTACAGAACAGCGGCACCCAAAGAGCTTTTCCTATTAATGACCCTGGCCCTGAAAAGGAATCTGAGCTGGAGCGATAAATTACCGCCCTCCGGGCCCTCGGGATGGGGCCTTGTCTCTCTGCCCCTTGTCCTCCATCAGAAGCTGCCCTGAAGACAGAATTGGTGTGGATTAGATGAATAAAAGTGCTTCTGATTCCATGTCTTCTTCATATTGAGCTCCCGGCTACAGGCAGCTCTGGTGTGCATACTCCTCCTCCTGCCCCTTAAACAGCCACCTGGAAATCTAGCAAGAGGTGATCAGCCCGCAACTTGGATGTCTAGGTTAGTTTGAATGGCGACTCAAGTCTTTTTAGGACCAACTGGGAACTTGGCTCTGGATGGACGAGAAGAGCATTTAGTGTGATGAGAATTATAATGTAGAGGGACTAAGAGTTTTCATCTAGACAACCAATTTTCTTTTGATAGAGTCTTACTATGGAGTCTGTATTGGCCTTGAAGATCCAGACTAGAGCCATCTTCCTGCAATAGCCTCTTGAGTGTCTGAGTAGCTGGTGCTACCGGGGTAGTTAGATCCTATTTCTTGCCTGAGGACTTGCTGGAGAGTTTGTCAGAGCTAAGCTCACTGTTCCTGCTTAACTGGCCCTTCTGGGTGACTCGGCGGATGAATGATGTTATTACAGCACAAGCTTAAGCACCTGAGTGTGGACCCCCAGCAGCCACCGAAAAGCTGGGCACCTGTAGTGTATGTCTGAGCTGGGGGCAGGGCTGACCCAGGCAAATCCCACCGGCTTGCTGGCCTGCCAGCCTACCCAGAATGTCAAGGCCAAGTTCAGTGGGAGACCCATCTTTAAAATATGGTAGAGAGCAAAGAGGGTGCTCAGAATAGACCTCTGGCCTCCTCACATGCACTCACGGATGCACACAACACCCACACACACACACACACACAGGCACACATGCACACACAAACACGAACGCATGCATGCATGCATACATACGTAACACAGGAGGTGGAAGGGAGGGAGGGAGAGGGGGAGAGGGGGAAGGGGGAGCAGGAGCAAGCGAGCGAGCGAGTGCATGTATGAGAGAGAGAAAAAAAAGAGAGAGAGGGAGAGGAAGAGGAGGAGGAGAGAGAGAGAGAGAGAGAGAGAGAGAGAGAGAGAGAATGAGAATTCTCTGGCTCCCTACTACCTTCAGAATGACATCACCCTCCTTGACCATACCTCCCAGGGTCCTGTGGCTATACCCTGCTTACCCCTCTGTCAACTTACTCTTTGCTGTAGCCTGTCACCTTATTTCCACTCACAGGCTCATAACAGTCACCTCCTCCTTCCCTAAGTAAATCTCTCCATGAGCCCATTCATTAGCTTCCTTTTGTTACTTGCATGGCATTAGCAGGTTAGCAGAGCCCTGCTCCCCACTAGAGGCTTTGGAATAGACAGACCCCTTTTCTTGCCATTGCTAAGTTCCATAAGAGTCTTTACATCCCTTGGTTCCTGGTGTCTGGCTCTACGGTCAAAGCTGCGGAGCACTTTTC
The DNA here is from genome assembly GCA_021653895.1 of Mastomys natalensis. NCBI lineage: Eukaryota > Metazoa > Chordata > Mammalia > Rodentia > Muridae > Mastomys > Mastomys natalensis. Next base: position 479,955 of record JAJTUV010000468.1, read on the forward strand.
AATAGTGGTCACACTGCCTTTTCCTGTCTTGAATCTGCCTGTCTACGTATATGGCTCTTGGGATTACAATTAGACCTTCACCAGATGACCAGACTATCTCCTCACCGGGTCACCTCTGTAAATGAGCCTCGCCATGTCTTAATTACCTTCCTGTAGCTGTGAAGACACCATGACCAAAGCAATTTATGGAAGAAAGAGTTTGATAGGATGAGTCCATGGCCACCATGGCAGAGAGCACGAAAGCAGGCAGGCAGGCAGGCACGGTACAGGAGAAGCTTACATCTGCTATACAAGCTCAAGGCAGGGAAAGAGCTAACTGGGAACGGGTGTGGACTTTTGAACCGTCAAAGCCCACCCTCAGTGATACACTCCCTCCAGCAAGACCACACCTCCTAACCTTTCCCAAACAGTTCCACAAACTAGGGACCAAGCATTCAAACAGACGAGACTCTAGGGTCCATTTTCATCCAAGCACACCACAGGAAAAACTCAATTCGCGAAACAGTAGCCACTTACACAAGGCATGAAAAGCGGGAAGTGCGAAGATGAAGCCACAGAACCACGGGAGCAATGTGACCAGCATATGGGCTCCTTCACGGGTGAAGATGGCTCTCAGCTCTGGCCTGTGATTAGCCGTAGATAGAGGCAGGAGGGCTGATGGGAAAACGGAGCGCGCTCTCCAGCCCTGGATTCCTTCGGCTTTCTTCACGGTAATATGTTAGTGAATTTTCTTTTATATAAATTACTTTGAGAGCTTCCCAGTGGCACACTTTTGAACGATGACCAGTGTAACCATCTGTGATGGTTCTCGGCTTTCTATATAAATAAATGGTCATTTTAGGTGCGTCTCGGAGGCCTGGTGGGCTCCAGTTAAAGATCTTCCTAGGAAGACCACTTTGTTATCTACTTCACTGCTCAGAATGCTCTGCCGAAGGCCAGAAGTGCTGTCCTACCGCTCCAAAGTCCTAGAAATTATCCTGTTGGAAGGACCCAGCTGGGGTTGAATGTCCAGATGAAACAGCCTCTGCTTAGTGAGGAGTCATGTAGCCAGGGTCTGTTAGGGCTTGTGGGTGCTTCACAGAGCCAGAGACATTGCCTGTCCCCTCTTCCCACAGACAGAAAGGGGATCTGAAGCTGTCGCCATCCACAGTAAATATTACCTAGCGGCCAGCAACTAGCAGATGTCAGAAGGATGGAGCCAAGCCAGTATCACTGATTAAAATATCACCGTCTGCAGACACACAGATTTCTCTCAGCCTCTCTGTACCTTCCACACGTGGTTCAAAGAGGCCATGGCTGCCAGAGAAATCTATGTGCAGACACAGACATCTGTGAGATGACTGGGCTGAAGGAACAGGGCAAGAAATATCTAGTAGATACATTATGGATAAGAAACAGACCTGGAAAATATTCGCCATACATACAATAAAGGTTTGTTACCTAAATATGTATTTTTTTATAGCTCATCTTTAATTACATATACAGACATATGTCTATGTGTGAGTATGTACACATGAGTACAGGTGCCCACAGAAACCAGAAGATGTCATCCGATCCCCTAGAGTCAGAGTGACAGGTATTTGTGAACAGCCTGGCATGGGTACCATGGGTTTTCTGTGATTGAGCACATACTCTTACCTGCTGAATCATCTCTTCAGGCTCAATATATTTGATTTATTAATTCTTTTTCATTCTTCTAAAATGAATAAGAAAAGGGCTGGAGGGGCTAGAGAGATGGTTTCATAGTTTTCAGTGCTTGCGGTTCATACAGAGGACCTGGTTTCAACTGCTAGCACACATAGGGCAGCTCAAAACCACCAGTAGCTACAGTTCCAGAGAATCCAATGCCCTCTTCTAGCCTCTGCAGGCACTAGGCATGCATGTGGTGTGTACGGTTACACATATGTGTGAAACATCCGTGTACCTGGAATGCATTTTTAAAATTTAAACAAAAGCTATGTTCATGAAAAAGCATCCAACTTCATGATATGATTGAAATATGTCAACATTACTCCCGTGTTCTATTCATGGGAGGGTGAAAGTCTTTTTGTGGTAAAAAGGTAGATATGTGCAAGAAACTTTAAACTGTAAATACCTTTTTACCCTGCTGAGGCTGACCCTAGGAAAATACTCATATGCCTATGAGAACAAGCTGCAAGCATATTTTCATGGCTGTATCATGTATTCCTGTGAAGATTCAGAATTTACCTAAGGCTGCAATTACACATAAGTTGCTAAGTAAATTATAATACATTCCGATGAGCAATGGTATTGAAGGAGCTTGGGAGTCAGGTTTATCATTATATACTGACGCCAAATGATCTTAAAGACACTACACGATTTGAAAAGAAATATTTAGGGGCTGTAACTATAAATTGTTTCTAAATATCTGCAAGTAGATAGAAATTAGTCAGAAAAATGGAATCCAATCTGCTAACAGGAATGGCGAGATGGATTGAACTGTTTCTTCAACAAAAACGGCTCATACTCACCTTCTCATCGCACATGGAAGTACCTGCTGACCAGATAGACTTGAACTGAGTGTGTTGTCACAAATGCAGAAGCCACTTAAACACATTAGCAGAAGAGCCCTTGGAGATTTTACATGTTAGTGCCTATATTGGTTTGAATGAGAAGGTTCCCTATAGTCTCATATAAATATATGAGAATTCCTGATCTCTATTTGGTAGAACTATTTGAGATGGATTAGGAGGTGTGATCTTGTTGGAAGAAGGGTAACTGGGGATATGCTTTGTGGTTTCAAAATCCCACACTACTACTCTCTCTCTCTCTCTCTCTCTCTCTCTCTCTCTCTCTCTCTCTGTGTGTGTGTGTGTGTGTGTGTGTGTGTGTGTGTGTGTGTGTGTGATGGTTATTGTCTCAGCATGTAAGCTTTCAGCAAATGTTCTGGCACCACGCCTGCCTGCCTGCTGCCATCCTCTCTGCCATGATGATCTTGGACTCTAACTCTCTGGAACTATAAGCCCAACCAAACTCTTTTCTGTATAACTTGCCTTAGTCTTATCACAGTAATTTAAAGTAACTATGACAGAAGTTGGTACCAGGAGTAGGATATTGCTGTGACAGACCTGACCTTGCTGTGTTTTGGAAGAACGTGGAAGACTTGGGAATTTGAGTTAGGAAAGCAGTCGAACATTGCAAGCTGGGCTTAACAAGCCATCCGGATAAGAACTTGGAAGACAGTAGTGTTGGAAGTAATGTGGACTTTGGAGGCCTAGCTCGAGAGGTTTCAGGGGGGAACAATAGTAGCAACTTGGTTAGAGACCATTGTTGTAATATTCTGGCAAAGAAAGTGGCTGCTTAGGAGATTTCTTTTATTATTATTAATATTATTATTATTATATTTAATTATTTAAATCAAATCATAATTTTTACTCATTCACACAGGGGTTATAAACACAAAAAGGCAGGACGTGGGGAAGGGGATGACACCAGAACATAGGTGTTCAGGGGGAGTACAGATATCTTTCAGAACAGGGTATCAGCTGGGTGAAGGTTCAGGGGACTGGTCACTATGACTCCGCCTATGATTCACTTGTCCTTATCTAAGTTGGTACTGTCCACCGAGGCTACCTATTTACAAGGTCTATGACTATCCAGGCTGGTAAATTTCTACAAAAGCTGCCTGTTTACAATAGCTTATAACCATCTGTTTCAGTGTTTTTCCACAGAGACCCAAGACTTTGTGTTAGCATGTATGTATGTTAGGTCTATTGCTGATTTTAGGCCTATGGATGATTTTAGGCCTTCAGTGTATAAGCAAGGCTGCCCCTGACATCTCCTCCCTTCTCTAAGTAAAGAAGAGCCATGGCCTAATATTGACTGTGTCACATGGTTATTACTGATCACTCTTAGGCAGGTCAAAAATGAAAAAAAGCAAGTGGGCAAAAAGAACTGTGGAATGTACAGTTTGAGGAGGAAAGAAGCAACAGGAAATTTACTGTTGGAGCCATGGATTGTCTTCCTAGAGATAAGAAGTTTAAAGAAAGGCCCAGATGCAAAATATATGAAAGGGCCTTGTGCCTCGGACCAGACCCTACCCTACTAATCCCAGATCTGCAAAAAGAAAATGCTAAGGAACCTTCTCCTAAAACAAAGGAAAGCTTATTCAACAGAGGAAAGCAACAAAGAAAACCTTATGCAAATTTAATTCCAGGAGAGCACCATCCCTGGCAGGCAGCAGACATTGGAAGCATCAGCCATGTGGTTCTGGGTTTAGGGTCAGGTAGGATGGAGGAGCAAAGGGATTGAGGAAATTTCTTCCATGGTTAAGGAAGGCAACTGGGGAGAGACCTGTGGCAGGGGAGCCTCAGGGATCATTTTTCAGCCTCCCTTCACCACGCATGGAGGGGGACACAGAGAGGTTCCATTGTGTGAAACTGTGAAAGTGAAGGCTGGATTTTACTAGAGACCCCAAGATGTTGGCGATGACAGCACCATGGGATATCTGCCAAAGGGAGCTGTATACAGGGAGTGGGGCCAGCCCAAGAGAGAGGAGTGCTTTGCGATCAGATGCAGAGGCAGAATGACAGGATCTGGAGTTTGCCCTGATGGGTTAGTCTTCCTTTGGTTCAGTATTAACCCTCTGTACCCTTCTTCCTCCCTTTTGGAATGGTAATGTATATTCTGTGTCATTGTATTTTAGAAGCATGTGATTTGCTTTTTGATTTCAATTTGACAAGGTGTTATATAATTGAGGTTGTCTTGAATCTGCGATGAGACTTTGGATTATTAAAACCATCGAGACTATGAAAGACTATGGGTATTTTTGAAGTTGAACTACATGCACTTTGAATTGTAATGTGGCCACAAGCCTATATAGGGGGTCCAGGAAAGAATGGAATGTGCTGGTTTGGACAAGAATGGCCCCCAGGGGCTCACATAGGCAAATGGTTGGTCCCAGTTGAAGGAACTGTTTGGGAGGTTTTAAAAGGTATTTCCTCTTTGGATTGGGTGTTCTTTGAGGTTTCAAAAGGCCATACCATTCCCCGTGGGTCCTCTCTGTCTCTGTCTCATGCTTATGGATAAGAATGTAAGCTCTCAGCTACTGCTCCAGCACTAAGCCTGCCTCCCCACCATGAGGGCCACAGACTCTCATCCTTTGGAACTGTAATCCCTGATAAACTCTTCTGCAAGTTTCCTTGGTCTTGGTGTCTCATGACACCGACCCTGCCTCATTCTATGTCACTTTTTATTACTGAATTTGTAAAGTTTTTTTTTTCCATTAGCTACCAGGAGCAAAGTAATAACATAGCCCAGTATGACTATAAAATGTTTTTGTATATATTTACCTAGATGCAGGTAAACTTACACAAGCATGAGTGTGCACACGGAGGTAGAGGTCAACCTCAGGCATCATTTCTCAGGCTCCATCCCTGTTGCTTTTTGATACAAGGACTCTCATTGGTCTAGAGTTTGTGGAATGAGCTAGACAGGATGACCAGTTAGCCCCAGGGATCCTCTTGTGTCAGCCTCCACAATGCTGGGATATAGCCATGGGTTAAACCTTAGGGTTTGTAAGCGCTTTCTTGACCTATAAACAGAACCGTCTCCCTTGCCCCAGATCCTAAACTTTCTTATTTAGCACTTAGCTACGGAACATTTTGCTTTGTACTGGTTGTGTTTTCTTGACAAACTGGCTAACTATACTGACTCTATTTGGCTTTGATGTGCTGAGACCTATTTTTCTACAACCTGCCTAGCCACGGGAGCTGTTGTAATTCTTCTTAACCTGGTCCTTTCATCTGCAGTCTGTCTTGTTCATAGTTAAACCCTCACTCATAAGCACCATATAATTCTCACATTTTTTTTTAACCTCATCCAAAAAAAATGGAGTCTTTGGTTCCCTTATACTTAATATAATTATTGGTGGGATTATGTTTAACTCTTCTCTCTTTTTTCATTTGTTTTCAACTTATTCCATCTGCTCCTTTGTTCCTTCTCTCTTTATTATTTTGAGTAAAATGAATACCTTTTATTACTCCAATTTATCTCTCTTATTTGAGTTTTTAGTTATATTATTTCATGCTACATTTTCTAGTGATTTCTCCGGAGCAGCACCATCTATAAAAGTCTCATTCGAGCCACATATGTATATTACAGAGAAGCTAAATTCCCTTGTTATATTAACAAAATTAAAGGAAATAATAGGCATTAAATTAATAATTCTTTTATTGGGAATAGGGAGATGGCTCAGTAGATGAAGTCTTTACCATGAAAGCAATGAGAAACTCACTTCCCTAAAACCCAAGCACGGCACCTACTTGTGAACCACACACTCAGGAGGCAGAGACAAGGATCCCTGGGAGATGCTTTAGATTAACCAGAATATGCTAGCTCCGGCTTCAGTGAGAGACACTGTCTCAATAAATAAACCGAAGAGTGACCAAAGAAGATACCCAACACCAATTTCAGACCTCCCCAACCATGAAGATACATGTTCACACACATCTGCATACACAGGTGTACCCACACAAATATGAAAACATACAACACACGCACAAACAGACTCACAAAGATTAATGATAAATACTTTATACCTAATACATTCAAAATACTACATTTAACAAATAGCAAACATAAAAGATATTACTGAGAGATCTTATATTCTGGAAGTTCCTTCATGCCAAGTCTTGAAACCTAATGCACAGTTTATACCTACAGTAAAATGACAACCAGTCCTGACAGAACAGCCCCAACAAAAACCAATATTGCAAGAGGAAAAGGCAGTCTCCCTGTGAGTTCTCGTTTCAACTCTGATTAGTTGAAACCATAAATCTTGTTTGAGGGGATCACTAGCCGTATTTTAAGTGCTCAGCGCCGCTGCTGGCTACTCTACTGAAGAGCATAAATGTTTACTAACTTAAACAACTCTGTTACAACAAGAACAAAGGGCTCTTGCAACAACTGTCTTATCCACCCCTCCCCACCCTTTGTGCTGTTTTGCATATCTTTTGCTACATTTATAGCAAAGATCTCTATAACATGTGGCTATTTCACTTTAAATATCAGTATTCCTTATATACTTTGTATGCGTAAAAATAGCTTGCTCAGTCAGTAAAATGCTCTCCTGTGCACGAATAGGGGCCTAAAATCAAATCCCTGGAAGAGCAGGGTGTGGTGGCACGTGCCTAGAATACCAGCCCTAGGAGGTAGAGACAGGACAGTTTCTGAGGCTCTCTGGCTAGCTAATCTGATTCAAATCAGTGTGAGACCCCGTGTCTTTAAAATAATGTGGAGAGTCACTGACCTCTGACCTCCACACACACATGTACACCAAGGCATGTACACTACACACACCTTTGTACACACCCAAGAACATCCACACACATTCATTAAATATATAAAACAATCTCTAGCTGGGTTCGGTGGTGCTCTTTTACAATTCCAGCACTCAGAAGCTGGAGATAGGAGGATTATGAGTTCCAAGCTAGTCTGGACTCCATAAAGAGACTATCTTTAAAAGAGGAAATCCAAAAGTTAGGTTTAAAGTTTCCCTACACTTGTACATTTTGTGGGGCTCTCCAGTCTTTCCTGTATCCCTGAGGTCTCATCTGGCATCCTTTCTCTTTAGCCTGGAGAGTTTCTTTTCCATCCCCATAGGTCTGATTTGCTAGCCAGGCACTCTTCTCTCTTCCTCATTAAATAAAATGCCTTTAGGTTGACTTTACTTCTAAGTATGTTTTTGCTGGATACAGAGCTCCCGGTTGAGAGTTTTTATTTGTATCTCAGCGCTCTCTAAAGAAGCCATTCCATTGTCTCCGAACCCCATTGTTTCCGCTGAAATGTCTGCTCTGATTCTTAACTCTGCCCCTGCATCTAAGAGGCATTCATTTTCTTTTCCGGCTAACTTCACCATTTCTCTTTAACTTTTTTGCTTTTATCGGCTTGACTACAATGTTACAGATAAGTTTCTTTTAAAAAAAAAAAAAAAAAAAATCCTACTTAGTGTTCACTGAAATTTTCTTATAACAATGAGTTGCTGGGATCCAATTTGAAAATGTTCAGCCAGCACTTTTTTTTTTTCAGCTATTCATCTGCCACCATGTCTCCTTTCTACCTACACTCAAAAAACAAAAAAAAAAAAAAATGGGGGTGGGGGGAAGGAAGGAAGGAAAAGAAAAGGGATTGTTTCATTAACTGATAGCTCCTCAACGACTACTGCAGTTGTATTAAATTTCCTCCTTTCTCCCTTCTTAACCCCCTTCCCTTTACTTTGGTGATTCTCTTTTCTCTTTTTTTGTTTCAGCTTTCTGGTTTCTGAGGGCCTGACTTCACCTTCAAAGCTTCTTTCTTCTACGGTGTCCAATCTACATTCTGCACTTTTTTTAATTCGACTACTCTCGTGCGTGAGTGTCGATCTGTCTCTTTTAAAGGCTCCGCCACTGAAATTCCCCATCACTCGCTAAATTACCCATCTCCTATGAATGTTTTAAATATTTTACTATTGTCGTTTTGAAGCTCTCGGTGAAAACGTCAGTAACCTCGGCTGTCTCTGGCTCTGACTCACTCACCTCAGGTTTTCTTGTTTGTGGCATTTCTAATTTTGACTGCGTGACAAACTGCTTTAGGACCAGTTACTTGCTCAGAAGCTCAGTCCATTATATGGCTTCATAGCCACCTCTCCTTGCAGCCTTTAAGGTGGAACCTTTAAGGTGGAGCAAGGCTATGTTGTGAACATGCACCTAGTGACTTGTGATTCTGCTATTAAGGGTAGGAGCTCTTTCATGTCTCTAGACCCTAGACAGAAGGGAAAACCCTTATTTAATTTTTCTCCCATAATTAACAGGCCCCCAAGCTCAGTGGCTTCAAACAGTAGTCTTTTGGTTAGCTCACAGTTCTATGGCTTGGCAATTTGGCCTGAAACCAACTGGGTGTTTTTTTCTCATCTCAGTTAGGGTCCTCATGCGTCTGAAGCCAAAGGCTGGTCAGCTTGCGAGATCCCCTTCTGAGTGTTGGTGCAACATGCTCACCTGGGTGACCTTTATCTCATCCTAGAGAAACAAGTTTGCATCTGTTCCTGTCAACTAGAGAGCTCAGTCATCCAGAGCAGGAAGGTCCCCCAGCAGGCTGGCAGCTTTGCTACATTCTACTGTGCAAAGTTGCAAGGCCAGCCTGGATTCAAGAGATAGGTATGCAGCTCTCCCCTCGATGGGAAAAGCTTCAGAGTCAACAGACTCAGCAAGGACACACAGCAGAGTTGAGGATTATAGTGAGTTTTACCATCTACCAAGGGCAATAACGCTTTGTTCTTTTGAATTCTTTTCATTTTCCATTCAGCATTCAAATTAAGTTTTCAAAGATAATAAAAAATCTATGCTTTGTGCTTCTCAGGAAAAAAAATAATGAATCATAGATTATAATAATTCAGAACTAAAATGGACAATCCACGAATACCAACTATGTAGGCTGAATAGACAGGATTAGGGCGGGGGCGGGGCGGTATTCTTCAGTAGCCTACCAAGTCTGCATTTGGAACAGGGTTAGGCTTAGGAGTAGCATACATTCTAAGAACAAGATTCTCTAAATGGGACAAGTAAGAAAAAAAGAAATCAATATGGATCAAGGCTATAGTTCATGTAAGAAAGGTGCCCACTGCACTCTTGAGCCATCAGAACAGTGACTGCACAAGATCAGCAAAAGATTCAGCCATCAGTCCTCTGAGGTGGGAGGTACTCACAAGGCCCTGTCTGTTCCCAAGAATCCCTAGGTAGTTAGTACTTGCAGGGGAAAAACATTTTCTTTGGTGATCAATTGCCCAAGCTTCTGTAAGTAAGCCCTTGCCCTGCTCCTATAACTAAGCCTACTTAAACCCATTGGTTTACCCCAACCCCAGCTCAAATCAGAGGAGGAAGAAGAGAGGAGGAGGAGAAGGAGGAGGAGGAAGAAGAAGAGGAGGAGGAGGAGGAGAAGGGGGAGGAGGAAGAAGAGGAGGAGGAGGAAGAGAAGGAGGAGGAGGAAGAAGAAGAGGAGGAGGAGGAAGAGGAGGAAAAGGAGGAAGAGGAAGAGGAGGGGGAGAAGGAGGAGGATTGAAGTGATCTAACCTACTGCTTATCTTAACAGGAGCATCTGCACTGACGAATCAGTCCATTTCAAATAGGTATAGACCTGTCTGAGTTAATTCTTTGTGGAATGAGAGATTATTGTGTCTAAATTATTTTTATTGAGACATAACATATACCATAAAACACAGCATTCTGTGCTAAATTCTATGGCTTTTATGGTATTCATAACAATACACAATAGTTACCATCTAATTCTAGAACATCATCCCCCAAAGAAAACTCACATCCTTAAGACTTCCTCTCCTTCCTCCCTTGCGGCCCTTGGAAGTCCACCGACCAGCACACTGTGTGTGCAGTTGTGTCTGCCCTGGACATGTAACGTCAGTGAAACTAGCAGCAAGCCGTCTTCATTCAGTGGCTGTCTCCTTTTATCTACCATGATTTGTCTAAGATCCATCCACAATGTAGCATGTTCCAGCACTTAATTTTTATTGACAAATAATGTTTCACTGTATGAAACATTTTTTCATAACGTTTTTCAGTCTGCTCATCATTTGGTGAGCAGTTTCTGCTCTCTGTCTGCTATGCTGACACTGCTGGGCGCACCTGTGTGTAAGACCTTGCGCAGACATGGGTTTTCAGTTCACTTGGACAGATCGCTAGGAAGTGGAGTGTCCGGTCATTTCAACTTATTCTTGAAGGGAGTGCCAACGCCAAGAGCAAAGAATTTTCTGCCAAAAGAAACTGTGTTCACAATGAGATGAACTTCACTGAGAGTTAATGAGCTGCCAATTTCCGGAGTAGTAAAAGACTGGATGAGAATCTTGGCACATGGGTTGTTAGACTAGCAAGAGGCAGGAGTATGGGGTTTGTAGGTGACTGTTCCAGAGTTGAACTGTTTGATCTCTATAGCAGTCAATTCTCTGTGGATGAGATAAAATATCACCATACCACAGTCAAGAGCAACTTAAGGAAGAAAGGGTTGTTTCACGGCTTCAGAGTGGTGGAACCCACTAATGTAGGCAAGGCACGACATAGCAGTGGGCACAGGAAACTGGATGATCATATCCCATCCACACACATGAAGCAGAGAGAGGGGGTGGAATGGAGGAAGGGAGAGAGACAGACAGACAAGAAGAGAGAGAGAGACAGACAGACAGAGACAGAAAGAGAGTGTGTGTTGGGGAGAGATGGAGGGAGGGAGAGAGGAAAGGAGAGGGAGAACAAACAGGAGACAGCTTAAGGCTATAAACCCTCAAAGTCCCTACCCCATGCCATGACATAGTTCTTCCATAATCTTCCCAACCATGGCCATCAACAGAGGAGCACGTGTTCAAATGTATGAGCCTGTAGGCGACATCTCCCACTCAAAGTACCACAAGGCTCACATTTGATGATTACTGTTTTGCCCTGGGTAACCTTGGGCAAACCACTTGATCTGTGTCAGCTTCTCCATCACCATTTCCCTGAAACAAAAGCATCTCCTCCCCCTCTGTTGAGCCCCATGGCCTATGGAAGGTTTCTGGCACAGACTGGATATACTGAAAGACTCAGAGGACAGAAGCTGCTCTTAGTGCCATGGCCGCCGTGACATTACGACATTAAGAAGCTAGCTTAGTTAGGGTCTTATTGCTTCAACAAAGCCCCGTAATGAAAAATCAAGTTGGGAAGGAAAGGGTTTATTTGATTTATACTTCCAGAGCATAGTGTGTCGGAGGAGGAAGTCAGGATAGAAACTCAAGGAGGGCTGGAACCTGGAGGCAGGAGATGATGCAGAGGCCATGGAGGGATGTTGCTTACTGGCTTGCTCCTCATGGCTTGCTCCTCATGGCTTGCTCAGCCTGTTTTCTTAAGAACCCAGGACTATCAGCCCAGGGATGGCTCTACACACAATGGGCTGGACCCTCCCCCATTGATCACTAGTTGAGAAAATGCCTTACAGCTGGATCTCATGCAGGCATTTCCTCAACTAAGGCTCCTTCTCTGATGATTAGCTTGTGTCAAGTTGACACACAAAACCAGCCAGTGCAGAAAACCTTTTCAAAAACACAAATGGGTTATCCCCCTTAGTATTTTACTCTGCTCACAAGCTTTCTGGTTCTCAGTTCTACAGTGATTTTTTTTTTTTTCAAATACCATTTTGTCAGATGTTAACAGGTTAAAAACCACCTGGACACCAAGTCTAAGCCTCTGCTGTTTCTTAGATTTCTCAGGCTCAGAAGCTGATCTGCTGTCAGATTCAGCAGTGTAAGCTCAAAAGTGAGTTTGGAAACAAGGCTTAATTCCTTGAGAAGAATCCAGTCTCCTTTATGTCAGCAAGTGAGTGGCTGGACCAGATGGCCTTGTACTTGACCCTTCCAACTCTCCAAAGGACTCTGTGACCTAGGCCCTAGCTTCATGTGGCAACCCCATATTGGGTCATGAAAGAGCTGGCAAGAATAGAATGGTTCTGAATCCACAGCGACCAAAAAATGTAGTTCAAAATAGAAGATGTGACGAAGCGGAGGTGTTTCTTGTCACCGGCCCCGAGGCACCTAGTTCAGATCTGAGACTTTTATATGTTGCAGACTGAAGTATCATGACTGCGCATGCAACGTTTTCTGCTGGTATGGAAACACAGAGGCTCCACATTCATTCCTCAGCCGTATGCCTCAAATCAGAATATAGTCACAGTATTTTGTGTTAGAAAATAGGGTTTTTAAAAATTACTAAGTTACAGACTTGAATCCTTCTAGTGAATTTTGGCTTAAAATTGGAACAAGCTTTTCAACAGTTTCTGCAATGGTCCTGAACATATTCTGCCTTTTTAAACTATGCATTTTTTTTTAACGGAGAGCATGCTCAGTACTGGTGGTTATAAAATCAAAATGACCATCAGCTCTCAACTGGGTTGAAGATGTTCTGTGTCCTACAGAATCAAATATCCAGCCAAGATTTGATTCTTTGTGTAAAACCACACAAGTACATATATCTCATTAGTATGGAAATATGCTTTTGTCTTTAATAGATGGTAAGATTCTACATATACCAAAGAATTGGGTTTAAAATAAATTTTTACATGATCTATTATCAGAAAATGTTTGATTTGGATACCAATTTTATATATTTACAAACTTAGGGTTGCCCAAATTTTTCTTGGCTGAAAGGGAGTCACAAACAGAAAAGAGCTTAAGAATCTCTGGCTCAGAGCATCCTAATTCCAAGCGCGGACTTTTGGCCCTTCCTGTGTCCTTCAGGGAATTTACACTCCATATCTCTATGAGCTGTCACAGCATCTGTATTAGTCAGGATTCTCTAAAGGAAAGAGACCAATAGAATGAACACACACATGCGTGTGCATGCGTGCATACACACACACAAGCATGTACACACACACAGATGATAGATGATATATGTGACAGATAGATAGATAGATAGATAGATAGATAGATAGATAGATAGATAGATGATAGATGATTAGTAGATACATGATAGATGATAGATAGATAGATAGATAGATAGATAGATAGATAGATAGATGAAATACAGATAGATGACAGACATTAGTAGATATCATGATAGAGATAGATAGATAGATAGATAGATAGATGAAAGATACAGATAGATGAAGAATTAGTAGATATCATGATAGATGATAGATAGATAGATAGACAGAAGAAGACAGACAGATAGATAGATAATAGATAGATAGATAGATATGTGATAGATGATATAGTAGATACATGATAGATGAAGATAGATAGATAGATAGATAGATAGATGGATAGGATGATAGGTAGATGATAAATAAACAGATAATAGATGATAGGTAGATAGATAGATAGATAGATAGATAGATAGATAGATAGATAGATAGATGATAGATAGTAGATAGATGATAGATGATAGATAGATAGATAGATAGATAGATAGATAGATAGATGATAAACAGATACTAGATAGATGATAGATGATTAGTAGATATATGATATAGATAGATAGATAGATAGATAGATAGATAGATAGATAGATAGTTATTTAGTTGTACTAGAATGGCTTACACGCTGTGATCTAGTAGTCTAATAATTGGTGTCTCCCAATGTAAAGTCTAAGAATATAATAGCTGTTAAATTCACAGAACTGGATTCCTCAGTAGTCCCAGTTTGGTGCTGGGGTCCTGGAGGATTCCTAGAGCTGTTGGCCTTCAGTCTACTTGAATCTAAATAAAAAAACAAAAAAAAATTATGTCCTAATATCATCAGAGGAAAACCTCTATAACAGCACAGAGGAACTTGACAGCAAGAGCAGGGTAAGGCAAAAAGCAAAGCTTCCTTGACCATGCCTTTCCATGGGCTGCCCCAGATTTAGATTCAGGGTAGATCCCACTTCAGATAATACACCTGAGAAAATCCCTGTCGGGTTCACCGTCTGCTTGGGCTTCGGTTGATTCTAGATGAAGTCAGGTTGACAACCAAGATGAGTCATCACATTAAGGAAATTAGCACAGACTAATAAGACAGGCTACAGAAATCATCACAGCACACCAAGGGAAGGTTTCTTAAGGGGACCGCAGCCCTGACAGTCCAAAGGATCTAGCTTTTTTGAAGCAAAGGTTTAAAGATGAGGAGCTAGAAGGGACTGGGTTGTGTAGGAGTCTATGATCTACTAAACTAGACTCTGAGACCTCATGTTCTGTGAATCACGACCACAAACTACAGCAGCAGCAGAACCTGGGATTCATTTGAAGTACAGTCTCAGGCTCCTACCCAAATCTTCTTCACCAATCTGTACTTTATCATAATCCCCAAGTACAGAGAGGCTTGATTGGCTTTGCTCCAAGCTGTTTGAGCAGCAACTATGGATCCCAAGAAGTATTACATAATACACTTCATTTGTGGCATTTCCATAGCTGTGGGGAATCAAACATCAAGACCCTCAAGGGTGGGAGCAGGGCCTTTTGGTCTTTCTGTAGGGCTAGTGACCAAATCTATGATGATAGGTTGATTCTCAAGTGATGGATGAATAAAGAGTGAGTTCTTGCATGGACCAGCACCAGAAAATGATGAGAAAGAATTATCATCTGCATATACAGTGGTGGGTTAAATGAGGAATGTCCCCCATGGGCTCATGTGTCATAACACTTGGTCACCAGTTGGTGGTGCTGTTTGGAAGGTTATAGAATCTTTAGGAGATGGAATAGCTCAAAATCCATACATCTTGCTGGATTTTGAGGACTTATAGTCTCACCCTATTTCTTATTCTTTATGAGAGTATAAGAATAGTACATATACACTCTCTGCTTCCCATGTGTGGCTGAAATGTCATCTCTCTGCTTTCTGACTCCCAGCCAGCCTATCTGTTTCATGGCTGACGCATGTCTTCTACAACTGTAAACTAAAACAAGCTCTTTCCTCTCCTGAGTTTCTTTTGACCAGAGTGTTTATATTGAAACAACAGAAAGGAAACAAAAATACATACTTAGTACATATCAGATATTATTGCTACAGAAGTTACTATTACAGTTATTACATAGAAAGTTCCTTCAGTATCCTTTATACCTGAGGTCAAAGAACCCAGAAGCAGTGGATCCAGGTCATCCAAGGTCACATAGTGGAAGAGGACAAAGCAAAGACCTCAAGATCCAATACAACCCAAGTCCAGAGCAGGTCAGCAAAATTGAGGTCTCTGATATAATGCCAGCATTGCTCTATTTAGCAAATACATCTATGTATACATATAACATAAATAAATGTGTATATGGATGGATGGATGGATGGATGGATAGGTAGATTAGATAGATAGATAGATAGATAGATAGATAGATAGATAGATAGATAGATAGTGATGGGTTTATAAAAAAGATAAAAGGGGGGGGATATGTTCTATGGAGGTGTAATCAGGTATGGGGGAAGGGGGTATGGAGTCAGCAGGTCCATATTAAAGCATCCCTTCCCACTGAGGGACCAACCACACATGGGATAGTATAGAATAGAGTTTATTAAGGGCATGGAGAGGGGATTTAAGAGAGTAGTAGAGACAGAGAGAGAAGAGAAGAGAGAGAGAGAGAGAGAGAGAGAGAGGAAGAGAGAGAGGAGAGAGAGGAGAGGATAAAGAGAAGGAAGAAGGAGGAGGAGGAGGAGAAGAGAGGAGGAGAAGAGGAGGAGGAGGAAGAGGGGAGAGGAGCAGAGAAGTAGAAGCCAGCCATAAGCACATGGAGAGAGAGGGGGAAGGGAATGGGGATGGGGGGAAGCAAGGGAGCAAGAAAGGAGCAAGAGAGCAAGAGAGAGAGGAGGAGGGGGCAAGCAGTCCCTTTTATAGTGAGTCAGGCATACCTGGCTATTGCCAGGTAACTGTGGGGTGAGCTTAGACAGAATGCTAACAGATAGATTAGCAGACAGACGACAGGAGCCAGATAGATAGATAATAGCTCTTCATCATCTATAGGCTCTGTATCCATAGGTTATATATCTGTGAATTCAATCCACTGCAAATAGAAAACATCCCAACAAAGCTATGTCTTGCTAAACGTGAACATAACTGTTCTGTGTCATGCATTGTTCCCTAAGAAGATGATGCAGAACAACTATTCACATGGATTCATATTGTATGTATATTTGTATTCACAAATAGTCTACAGCTGACCTTAAGAATGCATAGTGTAAAGTGATATGCAACACTACTGTGTTGTACAGAAGGTACTTGAATATCCATAAACGTTCAGTACATGGAACATATATGTATATATGAGCACTTTGCACATGTTAAAACATAAAAAACCTTCTATTATCATATCCATCTTACAAAGGAGCAAATGGAGTTAAAGAGATTTATCGTGTCCAGGGTAATTCTGGAATTCCAGTGGTGGCCCTAGGCCCCATGCTGTTACCCACTAAACAGTGATTCTGCTCACAGAGTGAATGGCTGACTGTAAAGCGCATACCGGCACGCTATTTCCTGCACAATGCTTCCTGCCTCTGTATACAGTGTAAAATCTCCTCTGCCTTATGTCCCAGATACTGCTGGAGGAATCTGGGCCCAGACAGGAAGTTCCATAGGATTCCAAGAGCCACACACAGGAGTAAGAAAGGTATTCTTCCCCAAGAAGTCCTCGCTGCCTGTAGTGTGCTGTCTGCCCCAGGCTCTCTGGTTACCTTGTATTTGGCCAGTGCTCCCACTCTGGTCCCTTTCCTCATTCCTTCTTGCTTTCAGTTCATCTTAGCGGATATCTTTTGCCTTCACCCAACTGCTATAGCTCATTCTTCTGACCAGGAGGCAGTTAGGCTAATCTTTACCAGTGTTTTGTTTCTGATCAGGAGCTGAAAGGCATTGTTCCTTAAAAATTACAGTAGCCCTGAATCTCTTCTTTCCTGATGTCTGGGGCTATATTACTTCTTATTCCTGTACCATTTTGGCCCTAAGTTAGACAGTTCCCTTTGCTTTGACCTCTTATCCTTCAGGCAAACCAACTTGAGCCCTCATTCAAATGGGCTGCAGACTTCAGGATTGTCTCAGTAAAGTGTCGCTTCTTGGTGCACATTTATTTTTCATTCATTCATTCATCATCCACCTAGGACAGAGATGTGCTGAAGGTCTACTCTTCAGTGAACCAAATGGCATCTAGACAACCCTTGGAATGGCTTGCATTCAGCTCCACTAGTTCATCCTAAACATCTCAGAGACAATGCTTGCATCTGAAATACACACTCATTTCATGTGACTAAGCCGGCTCATGCCCTAACTCCCTTTTATACGTAAAGACGGTGCTGCTAAGGTGTGTTACATTATTGACTTTTAATTGATGGCTCTTGAAGATTTCAGTGCATGTGAGATTCACGTCAGGAGCGCAGCAGACGTGAGCTTGTGGTTTTAGTTTCCATTTCTCCCTTGCTGGTCTGAAGTTAGCAGATCTTCGATGAGACAAATGAAGAGTCTATACTTTCTTTTTTTATTGTTGTTCTGTTCTTGTTTCTTGAGACAGGGTTTATCTGTGTAGAACTGCTTGTCCTGGAACTTGCTCTATAGACCAGGCTGGTGTAGAACTTAGAGATCAGCCTGCCTCTGCCTCCGAGAGCTGGGATTAAAACGTGCACCTGCAAATCTAAACTTTCATGAAAACATCTCCACTAGTTCCCTCCCACACCCCACACACATAAGAAACACTGCAGCAGAGTTGCGGTGGTTGGGGAGGAGAATTCAGGAGTAAGCCCATGAATTTGGGTGGGAAACAATTCCCTAGAGTCCATTCTCTCCTTCCCCCTCTGTGGGGATTGAACTCAAGACACCAGTCTTGGTGGCAAGCATCCCCTACCCACTGAGCCATCTCACTGGCCCATTGGCATATTTCTTTTGTTTTGTAATTTAAAGTGTCATTCAGAGAGACTTGGATGGTGGCTCAGAAGTTAAAACAGTGGCTGCTCTTCCAGTGGATCTGGGCTTAATTTCTAGAACTTACATTTCTGTGACTCTAATTCCGGGAGATCCAACGCCTTCTTCTGGCCTCAATGGATACTTCATGAATGGGGTACACAGACATGCTTGCACACAAAGCATCCATGTGCTTAGAATAAAAGTAAACGAATCTTTTAAAAATCGCTATTCAGAAAAGAGATCCATGGGCACCATGAGTCTGCTAATGTGGTCACCAATATCAGTCAATCAATAACACACACACACACACACACACACACACACAGAAACCTTAGTTCTCAGGTCTCCCTACTAACGTCTAATCTCTTGTTGATTACAGGAAATGACTGCTCACTCTGAGGAATCTGGGTACAGCCTCTTGGATTTCCCCTCTTGACCTAAGATGTATCAGATAAGAGACTCTTCAGCGAGAAGCTCTGAAGCACTGGGACAAGAGAGGATCCTACTGTGTGTCAGTAGTATAGGGATATGCAGAGGAGACTGAGAGCTGCCCTCTGTGTGCCAGTGCTGCAGGGGACATGCAGAGGAGATTGAGAGCTGGCCTATGGTGAGGATTCCACAGCTATAGCAAAGTCAGCAGAAATCAGCTGTCTGTGCTCATATCTACAAGCTAAGATAGGCTGGTGTGATTTGAATATGGGGCATCTCTGTGTTGTGTTTTAACACTCAGTTACCAGCAGGTGGGCTGTTCTGGGAGGCTGTGGAAACTGAGAGGTAGGGTTATAGGTCAGTCTTGTGACTCTACTGTCTTCTCCACTCCTTCTCCCCTTCTTACCTCTTTCTCCCCTCTCTCTCCATATACCCCCAATGTCATATACTTCCTGGTTTACCGAAATGTGAACAGACTCCATGGAACTGCCTGAAGCCATGCCTTCCCCCAACCATGATAGACTGTATCCCCTCACACTGTAAGTCAAAATATGTCTTCTCCTCCTTCTGACCGTATTTGATCGCAACAGCAAGAAAATAATCAAACGCTTGTCTAGCTGAAGTTCCTGCAACCTCAGCCAAAGCCTGTACCACGGCCACACGTGCTTCTTATGTGTCTGTGTCCAGACTGATACACATCGCTACACAGTTGCAGAGTGAGTGGCACAGAGTCAGGCTTCCTGAGTCCATCTTCAGTCACTTCTTAATTACAAGAAGGCAGACAAGTCACCAAGCCCTTCTGAAGCCTCTTGGCTCTCCAAGTTAATGAGGACAATAGCAAATGACTGCTTAAGATAAATTCCAAGTGATTCAATATAAATAAAATGTATGCCTGTCCCACAGTGAGTACCAACAACTATGGTCCATTACAATGGTCATTAGCCCCAAGTCACAAGCCCTAGACCCCATGGGAGTTGGCCCTGCTCAGTCCCGTTGAAGCTGACAGTGACCCTGGGCAGGCCTGGCTGATCATGGGCCTCCGCCTTCTATGAACTTCATTGCTTTGATAACCTTGGGCTTGCACATGGTAAAAAGCTGTCCTCAGCAGGATGGAGATCTTTTCTTCGAGTCCTACTCCTAATTTGGATGGACTTATTTATTTGCGAGATGATTTTTCTCTTGTGCTGAGGTTTCTCTGCTTCTCCGAGCCAAATTACAGTTTATATCCGATCTCTGCTAACTCCCAGCCAATCGTGCAGAGCAATGCGAAAGGCTATGAACTCTCAGCACATGGAATGTGCCAGACACGCATAGAGCTGCACACTCAGGGTCAGGGCACACAGCTACATGTGCATTCCTGAGCTGAACACAGTAGGTGCAAGCAAAGATGGCCAGTGCCTGAAGCTAGCCATCTGACCTCGACAGTTCCCTCCATGATGGGACCCTGCGGGTTTCTTCTCCTATTAGCAGAAGCCATGCCATGCCAGGCTCTTGGTGCACACACGCAGGGCAGCAGCTGCTCTTCCTGGACCTGTCCCCACCCTCCAGGCTGTCAGCGATGCACACAGAGAACACGTTGCGAGGGTCCAATTTCAGATCTCAAATCTATTTGGCTTAACCTCTGTCCCTCTATCATTGACGTACCCATCAGGGAAGTCACCTTGGGTCGAAGCAGAATGCTCAAAAGGCTTGTCTGAGAGAGATTTTTTTTTCCCTAACACCAGTCAGTTTCGCTGCTATATTGGAGTTCACTATTGTATTTTTTTGTTTTTAATAAAACAAAAGGTTTGATGGGAAGATGAAATCTTCTAGAGTTCAAGTAGACCAAGGCACTCCATCCAGACAAAATGAAAACTATAACCATCATGACAAATTCTGGTCTAATTCTTAAAGTTGTCTACAGACGACAACTGTGGGGTTCTTTTTCCCTCCGTGTGCCATTCAACTAACGGCGGGAAAGTAGTTGCAACAGCAACAAAAGCGATGAATGTTAGCATTGAACAAGTGGCAGCTTCCTGCCCGCACATTTGTAAGAATTGCCCTCATCCCGTCTTCACATAAATGAAGTAGGTATCTCGATTTGCAAGTATGCACAGAGATGTTCTGTGACTTGTGTGCCCAGAGTCACCCTCCTGGACTCTGGTGTCTCCCACCTGCTGATAGAACTTCTGCTGGGATCTCAGAGGGCTTCTGAGGGACTCTGAAGCAAGGTTGGATACAGACACGGGAAACAGCCTTCCTGCATTTCTATAGGCATGGCAGCGCTCTGGTGTGGTGTGTCCGTCTCTCCGACCCTGCCACAGGGAATTCCTATTCAATGGGACCATATCCTTTTTCTAGAATTTAATACCCTTAGTCATGAAAAGCAAATGTCCTGAACCTGGCAGCTACTAATATCCTTGCCCAGTCTACCCTTAAATGATTGGGATTGGTGGTAGGGGAAGAGAAACGAAGTTTAGCGTATACCTGATGGTCACTGAATACTAACCATCTGAGTGTGGTTGGACTGGGGTACACAGAGCAGTGAGTGTCCCACCTCTGGAGAGAGCCGCCCTGAGAACTAGTGAGCACCACTGTTCTGCCACCACAGCCTTCTGCTCACTGCCTCCCAGATAGTTGCATAGCCCGTGGCAAATTTTCTAAACAGGTATTCTCACAAATCAGTACACCAGCTGGGGGCCTGCCAATGACATGCTCAGACCCCGACAAAACCAATTGCCTCGGGATCCCTAGAGTGACACTAGGAATCTACATGCTCATTAAAAAATCGCTGAGTGATTTAGAAGACACTGGAAGCCATGACATCAGTCTCTCTGGGTCTGGAACAGATGAGCAGTCTTGTACTCAACATCCCGGGAGAGAATATACAACTCCTGGATTTTTGCTACATCCTAGACCAATGAGAACATCTCTGAGTGTCCAAACTCCACGTCTGACCCTTACACACCCCTCCCGTGTGTCTTTTACTTTACAGCTTACTGCATGGACATTGATCACCCTGCCAGCGAAGTCAGCCTTGGTAAGGGATTTCCCTGATTGGATGCCTTGCCACGAATAAACATCTTCTTGCCCAGAGATAAATTGTCGCTGTAACTGTATGGCCTGTGGATCACATGCTGAACTGGAAGACCATAAGATAATGTCCTACTATCTAGGTCTGAAGTCATTTATTGGGAAAAGAGCCTTCATATATGTACCTGACTGAGCTAACTTGAATGCTAACTGAGAGTCTCCAAGTTCCTTCTAACTACAAGCATGGCATCATATTGGGCTAATAGTGTAGGTGAACAGGAAGTGTGCCATTTTCAGAAGAAACCTTTCAGTATGCCGAGCATGCTTCACTATATTTACTTCTCCATGAAATGGAAATAGAAAATATTCCATCCACTCAGGTGCTGAAGTAAAGTCCCCAACAACCCTCATGGACATGGAACAGGAGCAAGAAACAAGAGCAAGAAAGCATTCCTTGTTGTTCGAAGCCAGTGAGATGCTGTAACGCTTACTGTAGCAGACCACAGTTTAGGTGAACTGACACATAACTCAAGCATCGCGGGGACTTTAAGTGAGGACCTAGACCTGTCTCAAATCAACAAAGATATAACCACTCAGATTGTGGTGAAAAAAAAAAAAAAAAACTCACCAAAATTATTTAGACTGGGGCACACTGGGAAATTTTTATGCTGGACTTTGGCAACAGAAGATACCAGCCAGGAGTTGCCGAGAAGGTGTAATCATTAAATGTTTTAATGGTGATTTTAAAACACGGTCGTTTGCGAAGGAATGAATGGCATGTTTATTAAACAACGAGGAACATTGGAGGTATCTGTGTACGCGGTGATTATTCTGAGAAGGGAGGCAGTGTCCCTGATCCACCAGCAGATACTCCGACCCCAGCCAGTTTAATTAACTTTTGTCATGTGGTTCACTGAATCTAGAAGTGCAAAATTATCTGACTGTGTCCAGAGGTTTGTCAAACATAACCTGGAAAAAAAAAAAAAAAAAAACTACTTTCATTTACTGTAGGGAGAGGCCCGGGGAGGGCAGAGGGAGTTGGAAAGGACTTGAGAGTGCCAGGGCAACCCCATTTTCCTGGAATCACTCTTTGTTTAGAAAACAATGAGAAATTAATTGGACATGTGACAAACAGACAAAAACTCAAAATAATGAAAACTTGCTCCGAGAAACAAGTCCCCAGTATTAGAATGCCTGGGGAGATGGCATCGCAGAGGCGGCTGGGCTGGGCTAGCTGCCAGAGATAAGCAGAGAGGAGGGAGGAGGAGGCTGTTATAGAGATGGAACCGCTGATACCGGGAAGAAAGCTACCCTCCTGATAATTGGGTAAGATTTTAAAATTAAAATACTGCTCATTTGGCTGACCCAGAATCGGAGACTTACAAGTGCAGGGAGACTTTCCCTTTATTGAGAATGAAGTCTCTGAACTCGAAAGTGAGGCCCCCGATACCTCTTTTGAAGTCAGGCAAAAAACTACTGCCAAGCTACTCCCAAAGTACATTCCCATTTTAGCCAACAATTACACGCCGATGGTACGGTGGGAACGGGGAGGAGCTCGCCCGGATGTCCAGTTTGCTCCTGAGTACCGTCTGGATCCAAGCAAGAGAAAATCGGAGACTTTCAAAGGGATGTAAGACAGAAATACTTCAGAGGGACTCGGACCCCATTCACACTTCACTGCTGAACTATCTCAACATACTTCCTAAAGACTGGGGTCTCCAGCAGTCCCTGGGAAGTAGAACCATCCAGGAAGATGAAACCTGGAGCCTAAAAGTCAATTACAACAGGCTCAAGAGATGACACAGTCAGTAAAGGGCTTTCTGGGCAAATCTGAGGACCTCAGTTCAATCTGCCTCTAAGCCCAGCACTGGGGAGGCAGAGTCAGGATGCTCCTTGAGGATTGCTGTCACCCTGCCTAGCCAATCAGCAAGCTCCAGGTTCGTTGAGAGACCCTGTCTCAAAAAGAAAAAAGAGAGGGGGGGGGTTAGCTAGAGGGGTGGCTCAGAAGTTAAGAGCATTGACTGCTCTTCCAGAGGTCCTGAGTTCAACTACATGGTGGCTCACAACCATCTGTAATGGGATCCGATGCCCTCTTCCGGTCTACAGGCATACATGCAAAGGGGAGGAAGGGTGGAAGGGAAAAGGAAGGACAAGAAAAAGGTAGAGAGTGACTGAGGTAGGCGGCGTCGCACATTTGTCTCTGGCCTCCAAGTGCACCTACCTACACAGAAACACACACGCACATATAAACACACACCCACACCCACAATCTTTTAAATTAAAGAAGGCAGAAAGTTTTCCTTCTAACTCTCAAACGCAACACACACATTCTTGACAGACAATTGTTAACCAACTGGGGCCATGATTCCTGCAGGGCCCAGATGTGGTTGCATCCTCAGCGTCTTATCCCACATAGTCCTAAGCAGTCAACTGGAGTTAGCGTGCACCATAAGTGCCTTTCTCCTTGACTCCGAATTTGAGGTTAGAACTTCCTATGCATAGCAGGAAACCCAAACACATGCATCGAGAATCGCTTGAGACCAACTTGTTTAGCTGCCTACCCAGAAACCCTTCTCCCTTCCAGAACACTCGAGTGTTTGTAGAACAGGTTTTACAGGACAGTGTTCCGCAAGGGAAGTAGACTTTATTGTCTCCCCAGAAGGTAGGTTATGTTCAGTCTAATGCCATCACATTGATCGATTGCATGGCCAGCGATTAAACCCCTGAGAACACGAAGGCCTGCAGAGAGGATGGGGATTGGGGAAGGGGGCCACCTGGAAATGTCTTTCCTTTTTCTGGGAGGAGGAGAAAGAGGGAGGGCATGGGAGAGAGGAGGAAGTGCCTCTCCACTGTAAGACACTCATAATTTAGTTGCGTGCATCAAGATCATCTATAGCACCCTGGAAAATCGAGGCTGGAAGATAAGACACTACGCAAAGATTGTCAGAATAAAATGATAAGGAAAGGCCAGGGTCCCTACTTCAGGATGTGTAATTATGAGAGATAAGAAATTCTCTCCTCTGCTGAAATAAGCTGAGTTAGGGCTTTGGGTTTCTTGGCACTAAAAAAAAGAAGAAAAAAACCCAATTATCGTGCACGAGCTCTGGGCAGACGCGGGGGACAGTGTCAGAGCAGAGATGGACAGACAGTAGAGAGAAGCACCCCACACTTCGAGGGCAAACTTTCCTGCCCTGAGTTTTGTCACAGTAACAAGAAAAGTAACATAATAATGCCTTGCCTTCTTGGAGGCGCTGTAAAAAATTATCACAAACTTAGTGGCACTCTTAGAGATCTAGAAAAATCTAGAACAGGTTTCCATGGGCAAAGCAAGGGCTCTGCAGGAGCACAGCTTCTGAGGAGGCTGCAGAGAAAACATTGTTGCCTTGTGTTTTGCATCCTCTGGGTTATGTGTCTTACATTCCTTGGCTCACAGCCTCTTCCTCCTTCATCAAAGGCAGCAGGGGAACAGCTTCACATCTCTGTCTCTGTGGTCACCATGCTTCCTTCCTGGCCTGTCAGTCTCTGCATAGAGACGCCAGTGATCACATGTATAGGCCCATGAGGAAGCTCCTCATCTAAAGAATGATAACTACTATAGAAATCTCCATTCCCCCCACCCCACCCCCCCCACACACAGAGGTAAACATTTCCAGGTATTAGCACCTGGGTACCTTGTGGGGGGGGGTCATTCTTTACCCCACCACAAAGAATAATAATGACCTTGTTACTTGATAGCTGTGTAAGCCTAGACAGGTCCCTGGGTCTCTGTTTTCTTGCCTGTAAAATATCTATTTTGTATGATGATTGTAAAGAACGAAAGCATGTTAGCTTTTATGAAGTGCTGGGTACATGGGTGACATCATTAATGGTAATGAGTTCCAGTCGGAAGCCAGAGAATCCTGAGTCCAGCCCCAGCCACAGATCACCTGCATCCCTGCAAGATTAGTACATGTCTCTGGACCATCATTCTGCTGAGCAACAGCTACAGCATCACAGCCCTAGGTTGGTGACTGTGTGTGTACATATTCACAAGTGCATGTGCACGTGCTTGCGGCAGGTTCAGGAAGAGGTTGGGTGTCTTTCCCTATTGCCTTCCACTTTATTCTATCCAGACAAGGCAGCTCACTAGATCTGAAGCTTGCTGTTTCAGTGAAGCTGGCTGGCCAGAGATCTCCCTGGATCCTCCAGTCTCCATCCCTTAACACTGAGGTTGCAGGCTGGTACAAGCTTTTTTATGTAGGGGCTGGGGATTCAAACCTGGATCCTCATACATGCACAGCAAAAGCTCTTATTCGCTGAACCATCTACGTTTGCAATGGGCTGATACTGCTGTTATGAGACGAAGGGACGGCTGGAACCACTCATGATACTGGGACAGATCTGAGCACTTACTGAATACAGACAAGGTCCTACATTCTGTCTGTGGACCTCTACGTTTAATTTGTAACCTCACCCTAAAGAGAAATGAGCTCCATTGCCACCCTAGCTTATAGATGAAGAAACAAGCAGAGAAAGTTTAGAGAACTTACCCACGGTCATACAGCTATAAAGGGTTATTATCTTCCTGTGGCTGCCATACCAGGGTAACAAACAGGGCATTTAAAAACAATAGAAATAAATGCCCCAAATCTAAAGGCCTCAAATCACACCATCAGCCCGGCCACTCCCTCTGAGAGCTCCAGGGAGGAGCCTTCCTTGCCTCTCTCAGCATCTAACATCAGTGAGCATCCTAGGTACTCCTTGGCTTGTAGGTACGTCATTCTGAATAGTCTTCATCACCCCACGGAGTGGTGTGTCACAGGATGGCCCAGCACTGTCCTGTCCTCCTCTCTCAGAGCAACCCAGAGCAGGACTAGCTAACGCAGAGTCCTACAGCAAATGACCCTCCCTAACACAGACTCTGTTGGCCCATGTTTCACTCAAAACTGATTTTACTTCAAACTGAGGCTGAGCCCCATTATCATTACTTAATGTCAGTGTAACAGCAGCGTGATACCTAGGCTCCCTCACGATATATCATCCTGCAGACTTGGATGCTAGCAGGACACAGCAGAAATACAGCCTCCCAACTTCCCAATGTGCTCTTGGCCATCAATATTGATGGCGTGTCATCCATCAAATGGGGCAGGCTTTTTACGTGCTCTCATTTTTAACCAAGTCTTACCGTGCATCACAATGGAATATTTAAAACCATGTACACATTTTATCAAGCCTTCATGACCACTAAATGCTCTCTGGTTTGGAGCTCCAAATATCATTCATTACGTCTAGGGAGGTGCCGAGCAGAAGTAAAGAAGCCAGGCAGGAACTGAATGGTTATGAATAGAGAGGCAGAAAGACCATGAAACTCTACTGCCTTGATGCAGGCTAGAGGTCAGACTAGCCACTGGTTTGGGGGTCAAGATATCCAGATAAAATCCCAACTCTCATGTGAGCTTGGACAGTCTCCTTCACCTCCAGTAACTTCCGTGTCCCTGTTTCTAAAAGAGGATACTCTGCCTATTTTGGGAGCATCGTAGGATGTCAGTGAAGTCTTACAGAGTTCTAGGATTTTCTCTAAGAACCACTTTGCAGCTAGAGCGATGTCTCAAAAGTGAAAAGCACATGCTATCTTCTAGAGACCCGAGTGCAGTTCCCAGCACCCATATCAGGCATCTCACAGCCACCTGTAACCCCAGTTCTAGAGGACCTGATACCCTCTTCTGGCATCCATGAATAACTGCACCCATTTACACATATCCCCACACAGACACAGACACACAAATACACACACACACACTCACATACCTTTTTAAATTTTAATTAATCTTACAAAAGGAATCACCAATCATATTCACAGAAAAACCTGTCCAGTTAATAATTTATTTGCCCCTTTAAGCTATATAGACAAAGCCAATCCTCCTTAGCAGGTGCCATTTCTCACAGTGTTAATTGTGAGATTCTGGAGGAAAAGTTCAACTAAGGTATGACCCATCTATTTTAATTATTGATTCACCCCAGAACAGTCGCTGGTGTGCAGTAGCTCTGTTTCATCCCTGGCTCTGATGAATGCTCTCACAAGCTGGGTAGAGACAGACTGTCTTGTGAGCAAGTCCATATAGCAGTGCTGAGTTAACCCTTGCACTGTGTGACTCTCCGTACTGGGCTTTGTGGAATTCTCCCCAGAAGTCCTGAGAAGTCTCTTACTTCTTGCTATCCTTGGGTCAAACCTACTAACCAATCACATGTGCCTCGAGGGGCCCCCAGGCTCCCAGGTCTAGATTCTTCTCCTTAGTTCCTTCTTGCACATCCCGAGACTCAGTTCACATACATTTAGCACGGTACAACCCTCCTTTGTAAATGTCCCTAACAAGCCACCTGACATCCAGGCAGTCTACAACCATGGTTCCTCATTTCAAACAGTCACCATGGAGGGACCTAGGTGGAGGGGGAGGGAAGACATGTGAATATAGGTCAAATCAAGAACTCACCACACACAGCCTTACATGCAAAACATATGCATACTTGTGCCCCTTTTTCTAAGCATGGATGTGGTCCCCAAACCCTTCCGGTACACATTGCAGGTAGCCTCTTCCAACCCATTCGTGTTGTCAGAACCGACTTGTCATCCACTCCTGACCAGGCAACGGTTCATCATGGGTACATCACGAAGCCCACTTCCTCCTCTCTGAGCATGCATGGTCTCCATTTCCACTCTCCTTAACAACTGCCGTGCCTATGTGAGAGAGCTCCAGAGGACAGGATGTGTGTGTGTGTGTGTCTGCCTTCTAGTCCATTCCTCCCTCCCATGAAGGGTCTAACATGTTCCCTTCTCTCCTAGTGGATCTACATGAACAGCCAAGAAGCCTAAACTAAAAGCCCCTGCTTAGAGGAGTGGCATCTGTCAGCCAGGCAGCGTCCTCGGAGAGAGGTGGGCTATGTGATGATTGCATACTTGGCTCCATGCAGTACGAGGCAGAGAGCAAGAGAAGCCTCTTCGTGCCACTCTGATGTACTAGAGGCTCAGTGAATGGAACTTTTAATTCCGGCAACTACATGAAGAATTGTGAGAGGCAAGTTCAGTCTTGGAACTCCTTCATCATGCTGGGATCATAAAACACACGAGTCTGAAGTGGGTAGCAATCCCCAAGTGCTCAGACGCCACAGAGCAACATGCGCATGCGTGATCTGAAGGAATGACGCTGCAGCCTGACCCACGTGCCATGGACACGTTCCACGCACAACGGTTGTTACATGCTCCCCCTTGTCGTGTGACCTCCTTGATCCGAGGTCAAGTTAGGCTGAAATGGGTGGTGTGTCTATAGGAACCATTGGTACAAAGTAAGTGTTCAATAAAAGCTGCTGGCTGTGGCAAAAAACATGCAGTGTCATGGGCTAGAACAGAAGGACCCTCCAGGAGAAGGGGTTGGGAGTGGAAGAGCCTGTGTTTTGCTCAGAGAAACTGAGGACCTCAGTTTGGTCATGTGACAGAAGTCCCGAGCAAAGGATAATTCTAACTGGGACTGGGCTCTGCGGGTTCTGCAGTTATAGAATGGGAAATCAATACTTTAAAGCACTCCTTAGAAAAGGCTATTGTATGGGCCAGAGCGATGTTTAGTGTTTAATGACACCTGCTGCCAAGCTCAACAATCCGAATTCCATCTCCAGGACCCACAAGGTAGGAGAGAAGCAACTTCTATAAGTTGTCCTTTAATCCCACTTGTATATCATACAAGACATGTGTACCCCTCCCCCACACATAGGCACAAGAATTAAATATACAGAGCAAAAATATTTAGAGTGTGGTAAAGGAAGGATGGAGAGACAGATAGATGAATAGAAGGAGGAACAAAATGGACAGAGAAGAGGACATGTCTAGAGATCGGTCCTTTGGAACCTGACACCTGGGTGTAAAGAATCATGCTTTAGAATAAGAAAGAACTAGAAGGAATGCCCATCTTGGGATCGCTATCATTTTAAGATGATTTCGAACTAACTGGCTTCTCTCAGAAAACCTCGGAGTTCTGGGATCCAATGGAGGCTGATGTCCACACCACACAGCCGCTTGAGGGAATTAAATGGGTTAAACTGTACGGAGCCTGGCACAGTGTCTGACCAGAGGGAAAGCCCAGTTATCTCTCTGCTCAGGGTGCCCACGGCCCTCGAGGCGGCGCAGTCAGGGAGAGGTTGTGTGCAGCAATATCAGTCCTCTCACTGCATGCTGTTTAGTTAGTGTTAAAAAAAAAATGCTTACTGCAACAACTGCATCAACAGCTTGGTTCCTGGCCTGCGGCTGGCTAGAATCCAAACTGGCAGTCAAGGCAAGCAAGGACAAAAGCCCAGAAAATGCCACCCTGTCCCAGTCCTGAGTAGTAATATTCAAGCCTGCTCATGTCTCTATTAGCTAGCACACGTGGCAAGGGCTCTCACCTTCCTCTCTCTCCTCTCTTTCTCCCCTCCCCTGCCCAACAGAAATAGGTTGGTTCTTCTCTCTCTCCTCATCTCCCCTCCCTCTCTCTCCCCCTCTGTCCCTCTCTCTTTCTCCCTTCACTCTCTCTCTCTCTCTCCCTACCTTCTCTCTCCCCCCAACAGGTTGATCTCCAAATGGCCCTCTCTGCATGCTCCTCTACCTGTTCTCCTTGACAGAGCAGCACTGGATCAAGATCACTGCACTCTGTGCCTACAGGAGGTGGGAGGAAGAGCCTGTCTAGCCAACAGAAGGGTGAATCCTACAGAAATGTATCATTAGAAACTCGCCTAGGCCCTCCCCAACCACCTTGGCTGCAATCTACCGGCCTTTAGGAGACCCTCCTGCCACTCTACAAAAGGCAGAGTTTGAAACAAAGAACTCTCTCTACAAATAGCCTCCTCCCTTCAAATAGAGCAGAAAACACCTCCTGCTGAGAGCAGGCTGCCCCAGCCAGAGAGACCACAGCAAGCACTCAGGGGAAGCACTCCAGGCAGGTGACCAAGAGGCCAGCCAGTACTGGTGGTTTCATGATGGATTTGTTTGTATCCTTGAAATGCCAGAAGTGTTGGGGGGTTAAAAAAATGGTGGGAGCAGAGAGGATGGATGGGAGCCAGGAGACAGCGGGAGGTTCTTTAAAATCACCAAGAAAAAAAATATGCACAGCATGAGCTGGGAAGCTCTCTGGGGGAGTGAGGCAGGAGACAGGGTTGTCACAACCCAGCGACAACTGTGGAGCGAGCCTGTGGGGCTCTCTGCTCAAGGGCCACTTTCATAGGGCTGCTCTTGTAATGTGCATGGGAAATGATCCAGGGAGCATGGTTCGAAGTGCAGAAAAATGGACTGTCAAAGGTACTAAAACGTGGGAGCCTGATCCAAAGCACAGAAAAAATGTGCTCTGAATGGTGCTAAGAAAATACATTGTTGGTTTTTTTCCCCTTTCCTTTCACGATGGTCTTCCTTCAACTTGTGATGATGCTTCCTACTTGCTTTTTTTAAACATCCTTCTACAGAACAGAAAAGAAAACGATCGTTTTTCTATCACCGCCATGAATTCTGATAGGCAGTCACAGAATTAAACACTTGTGTTTTGTGACTGATGCATGAGCGCGCGCGCACACACATACACACACACACACACACATACAACACACTGACTTCAGTCTTTCCCAGAACTTGGGAAAGCCACCCAAGTTAGCGCTACTCTGTCCTTTCTTACTGTACACACAGTCAACCTCCTCTGTTGGCCTTCCCTTGCTGAAGTAGGGGTATGAAGGGAGAGGGGATATGGGCTCGTGTCCTCCTTCCTATGTCATAGGCCGCTGCCCACTCCAGCAAAGTAACATGAGGAAGATGGAGTCAAGATGACTCCATGGTCACTTATGGCTTAGGACACTGATGCCTTCCTATGCTCAGAGAACCTTCTGGACAGTACCTTATCTCACTGTCTTGTGCTTGCTTGGAACCCTGGCAAACGCCAAGGTGGTAAGGGTCCACTGGAAACCTGTGAACATGAGACACTGAAAACACTGTACACAAACAGGAGAGCAAGGTCCCCAGGGACTGTGTACGGCTGCTAACCTCAGAACACGCTCCATGCTCCATCTTATCAGCACGTTTCTAAAAAAAAAAAAAAAAGCCCAAACTCTCAGATTCAGAGATTAAAAATATACAGAATGCTATGGCAATTGTAACTCAGTGGTAACACAGACCTGAGCAGAGCCCTGCTTGGGTGCTTGCTTCTGGATTTAGGAATTTCCTTGAGAAGCCAAAATCACACCAGGGTGATAACCCAGTTAGGGTCAGAGCCTGGACCCTGTAGGCCCCTAACAAGCCGGACAAGGCCCACGATGATGCTCTACAATGGGACAACTAAGCAATGAGTCATAGAGAAAATCGGATAAAGGAGAACCGTTCAGTGTAGCCAGGTTTGGGAGAAGGCAAAACAGATCCAAGGAGCTGCCACGCTGACGAAGTACCATTTTGGTCCTGACATGAGGTTCAGGTTTAAATGGAGGCTAGAAGGACTCATTGCTAAGCAGTTTTGGTCAAGGTATAAGTCTCCATCACACTGTCTGTGCCCCTGCAAGGTGGTCTGACAAGCTGTCAGAATTGTGTGAAATCTCTTCCCTGGCTAGTACCAGGACCCCAGCCTTTTCTTTCTCCCAGTGTGAGACTCCTGGGGAAATTCTAATTTCCTGGGGTCTGTGTTTCGAATAGTCTAACAGCTAAAGGAAGGGACATGGTGTCTCTTCAGAATGTCATCATGTCCAGACAGCATAACCAATATCCCACTGTCTCCAGGCCATTCCCGACCCGAGTCAGGGTCTTTCTCCCTGTGGTGGATTGAATAGTGACCCATCACAAGGCTCTGACCTGAGCCTGGAGATATAGTCTTACTGGAAAATTGCAGTAAATTGCAGATCACTTAAGGAGGGTTACTAAACTGCATCTCTGAATTTTTGAGAGGTGCCAGATCCAGTGGCTAATGTTCACAGAAGAGAAGAGGAAGATTTGAGACACCAAGATGGCAGAGAGAGAAAGAGGAATGAGGGAAAGGGATGTGGAGACAGAGGTGCAAGTTGGAATAGTACCACAGCCACAAACACTTTTTTGATGCACTAGAAGCTGGAATGGACAGAAGGGCTTCTTTTCCAGACTGGAAGGAAGTATGACCGACCTAACCCTAGCTTGATTTCAGACTTCAGGCCCCAAATTGTGAGAGGATACATTTCCGTTGTTTAAAATTACTAAATTTCCTGACATTTGTTCTGTCAGGCCTAGAAAACAGATTCCTGTATGACTGACTCTTCTTCTGTCTAGATGCCCTCCCCACTCCATCCAGCCTCATTTCGTCCATCGCTACTAAAAGCACGGAGGGGGCAGGGTGGTGGGCGTACAGCATTTACTCAGCTGGTGGTGGTGAGACACAAGTTCCAGAAGCACAAAAGCTTCTCTGGTGTGACTTCTCTGTCTTTGATGCCTGACAGGTCGACCATTTCATACACATGTTTCAAATAAGCGAGTAAATGAGCGGACAGTGCTTCCCCTGTAGAGTCTGTGTGGGTTTGATCGTCATTCCAAAAGTCTTCTCGTCACACAAGGAAGGAAAGTCTACGTATTATCAATAATATCATTGGTGTTTATTCATCCATATCTTCAGTGACCGACTGAGAAAGGCCGTAGGTGGCCCAGCCGGTAAAGCCACTTTGACACCAACCCTCATGACTTTCCTTTCTGTCCCTGAGACCAACATGGTAGAAGGAGAGAACCAACTCATACAAGTTGTCCTCTGACCTCCATGTGCAGGCTGTGGCATATATAGCCACATAGAGACACACATGCCAACACACGCACGTGCACACGAGCGTACACACACACATACATAGATTAAATGAATGAATTTAATTATAAAGCAGTGATATAAGGCTATCATAATCCTGACCCTATTCACTTGCTGTCTTCGTTAGGGTTTTACTGCTGTGAGCAGACACCATGACCAAGGCAGCTCTTATAAAGGACAACATTTAATTGGGGCTGGCTTATAGGTTCAGAGGTTCAGTCCATTATTATCAAGGTGGGGACATGGCAGCATCCAGGCAGACGTGATGCAGGCAGAGCTGAGAGTTCTACATCTTCTTCTGAAAGCTGCTAGCAGAATACTGACTTCCAGGCATCTAGGATGAGGGTCTTCAAGGCCACACACACAGTGACACACCTACTCCAACAGGACACACCTACTCCAACAGGGCCACACCTTCTAATAGTGCCACTCCCTGGGCTGAGCATATACAAACCACCACACTTGCCATATCTACAGTGACAAACAAGCAGATAAGCCCTGACCTCATGGGGAGACCACTTGAACTTGAGAGACTAAACACCCCCAGCCCCTGCAAAGATAACATAATAAGACTTGAAGTAGGCATGACCACCGTGGGCAATGAAGGGATTGGTGCAGGTAGTGTGGTGAGAAGAAAAGTGTTCTTTCTATCCCTAAAGAGGTAACTGTCTGACTGTGTCATAAATGAGGTGTGGTCTAGGGACATGGCACTCGAGAAGCAGAGGAGAAACTATCCCAGAAAGGAACGCAGCAGGTGCAAAGGTCCTGGGGCTCTGCCGTGGGAAGATGAATGAGGATGTCATGAGGTGATAGCCCAGGAGCTAATGGGACTGAGGAAATGAGGCTACGGGAGAGGCGGGATCCACATCACCCAGATTCAGACCCCATAAACCAAGAGGAAGGTTCAGTTTGGTTTGGTTTGGTTTGGAGCCGAAGACACACTGCGGGGTTTTGAGCAGGCAGAAAGATTGCAAGAGCCAGAGGGGATGAGTGACACTAAGGACACAGTGTGTTCCAGAAACAACAGGACAGATGGACAGATGATACTCTGTCACGGAGACACGGCAGCATGCACAGGGCCTGCGCAGGTCCAAGCCAGATGGGGTCCCAGTGCTGAGATGGGTAAAGGAGACACAAGCTCCCATCCCTACCCAAGAAGCTATCCTCGACTAACAACTGCTTGCAATGGAAAAGTTCATTTTTTCCAATGGCGTACCACTGGGCATAGAAGCCTTACTCAAAGATAGACCCCACAGCCAACAGTAGATAGCCAACAAAAAACAAACTCAACAGTGTCTTTGTAGATTTTTTTTTTGTCTTGTATTGCTTTGGGGGAGCATTTTTATCTTACTAGTCTTTTGGTATATTCTGTTTTTCCTCTTCTGTGTTTTTATGGTTGTGAGTGTGAGTGTGTGTGTGTGTGTGTGTGTGTGTGTTTCTTGTGCTCTGATCTTTAAAAAAAAATTCTATTGTATTTGTTTGCTTGTTTTTATTTGCCTTTTGTTTGTTTTCTAAATGGAGGAGGGGAGAAAGGAGGGAGGGAAGGAAGAAAGGGAAGAATCAGGAAGGTGTAGAGTTGGAAGAAGGGTCAGAAGATTGGGAGGATCTAGGACAAGATGAAGAAAGGGAAACCATGATCAGAATATATCATAGGAAAAGAAATCATTTTCAATTTAAAAATCCTTATAGGGATAACAACTACATCTAATAACATATCTATATTCCTTGTTCCCAGATCAGCTGACCGTGTTTATCACACATGATCATGGGTCTCTTTGGTCATAGGTGTCATTGAACCCAAGGCCCCACATACACTGAGATAAGTCAATCAGTCCCTCCTCTGGCAATCTGCTCAAAGAGACACAGGGTGTGCTGTGGTTTTGGTTGGCAGCAATGGGAGGTCAGAATGTGGAGCACAGGTTGGAAATCCACACATGCGGACACCCATGGCCAAAACTGCCATATCTACTTGTTTCCATTAATAAAAATTTCTCTGGAACATAACTTAGCGTCATTTGCATACTGTCTCTGGCAACTGTCACGCTACAATGGCAGACTTAAGTGGTTGTGACACAGGCTGACCAGTGCAGGAGGAATAAAAATGTTTACAGAAAAAAAAAAAAAAACTATATTATCCCTGGCATACATTCAGGTCAGGAAGCTATACTGAGACATGCTTAAGATTTTTTTTTTTAAAGCAGAGAGAAAACCTGAGGATCCCAGAGTGATGGACAGACTTACCTTCACCTCCAAAACCTTTCAAGGTGATTCTCCATGAGATCTGACTGCATTTTATTTTGATGAGCATAACACACATCTTCATAGCAAGCCTCTTGGCCTTGAGCTATGTGTGGAGTAGGCTTCTGTTGCTTACAACCACAGCCTTAGGCAGAATAACAATCCATCTCTGTGTGCTGGGGACAGACACCTCTGAAAGTGGCACAGAAACCCCTAAGCTGGCAACAAACTGACCAGCCACCCCTATGACGGGTGACTCTGGAATATCGTTGTGTAACAAATGCTTTCAGGGGTGTTCTGAAATTGAGAAATCCGTAGGAAGATGTGTGTGCTTATCCTTGAGAATTTGGGGTCATGTCTCCTCAGTCTGTGACACCTAGACCAGGGAGGAGGAGATGAGTCTCACTCCCTGAGGGTACTACTTCACAGAGGGCATTTGTCCTGCTCAAAAATCTCATCAGAGACACCCTACTTTCTTCAAGAGGTCATGAAACAGATTCAAGACACCAGTGCTAATAAAGAAGAAGTGGGAAGAGCCCAGAAGGGGAGACAACAGGATACAAGTGACCCGATAAATGGGGGAATTGTACGGGGAGGGGAGAGTTCAGAAGGAAGAGGGAGATAAATACAGAATAAGGAGGAAGGAAGGTAACATAACAATAAGGATACCTGGAAAAGTCACAAAAAAAAATCACACTATTAACTATTTACTAAAAAATAGCACGGCGACAGCACCTATATACCACATCAACCAACAACAAGCCATAATGAGCCTGTGGGTACAATAATGGCCCACATACCTTGGCAGTAACCAATAGCTCTTTAACTGACTTTAAGACCCATCGTACCCAACAAGAGGGAAGACATACCTAGTACTGGAAACCTACCTAACCACTCAGTCCTAGTGAAGCCATGATCAATAGAGGAGACTCTCCAACCACTAATTTACTAAGACAGCATAATCTCGAACAACAACCTATAAACATTTCTCCTTACACCCACGGATAAGTGTAGATCGCTCCTCATCAAGAAAACTTTGCAATAGATGGAGACCACTCCAGAAAGCCACACTAACTACAATGAACTTTTACAGACCAATCCCAATGGCTAAATCTATAAACCACTCCCGCACCCTGCATGTAAGTCCAAAGACTGTTGCGGAAGAGGGAACAGGAAGTTTGTAAGAGCCAAAGGATGGAGAAGTTGGCTGCAAGATTGTGTCTCCTAGCAACATCAGAAGCTACACCTGTAAAGCCTCAAATGTGAGCTGAGCAAGGATGAAATCAATAGACATGCTAGCCTAGACAGAGAAAAGCCCACAGGCCTCCACCTTATACACAAAAATATAGGTAACTAAGGAAATCCAGGAGTGGGAGAGGTGGTCTTCCCCATGGGAGAGCTCACCAATTGATTGTAGAGTACCAAACAGTCTTCCCTGAAAACATACAAACAAGTAAAATTGTGTGAGCTAAGCCGATTATATTTAGGAACATATATGTAATACACACACATATATATGCATACAATAACCCATTGGTGAAAAAAGAAGCCAGAAATGTGAATGAATGTGGAAAGGGGTATATAGAAGTTTGGAGAAAAAGGGAAAGAAGAAATGTTGGAATGATAATATGATCTCAAAAATATATATGTAAGTAAATAATAAATTAGGTGTCTTAAGCACCTAATCAACATTTATTGAACATCCGCTGTATATTAAGCACGGCAGTTGTGGGGACTCCAGGTCACTCTCAGGTTCAGTGATTTCTAGAAAGACCTTTAGAACCCAGAAAAGACACTGTACTCACAGTTACGATGTACTACAAAAGATACATTAACAATTAGCCAATAGAAGAAATACAAGGGTCAGGGTCAGGACAGATCAAGTATGAAGCCTCCAGTTGACCTTGTTTGGTAAAGCAATAAAGGATCATCTTTGCTTGTTTAGCGGGAGGGTAAGGGGGGACACTGGGGGAGGGGAGGGAGCAAAACTCGAACATTTCTTCAGTCGAGGTTAGTCCTTTGTAACATATCGCTACAGTAGGAAGATCCTAGAGGAAAGAAATCATGCTCACGCCTGAGACAACCCATCGTCTGGCTCGGAAACCAGCATCAGCATCCAAGAAACTCATCACTAGACACTTCTGAGGAATGGTGCAAAGTTTAGTTTTAAGCACAAGCAAGCAGTGTGCGCAATTAAGCAGGTGCTCCTGCCCATCCTGGGTGCTCAACAAGCAACAGGGACTATACAGGTCCTGCAGCTCTGCCAGACACCAAGGCATCCAGTGTTGCACCAAAAGCCTTACCCTGTGCATCACCCGGAACCTCCTTCTTCGGCTTCTCCCCTCCTATGTCAGTATCATGTGATCAACAGGTACTTAGCATTCTTAAGGAGACCAGGCTCCAGGTAAGCCACTGATGCAGGGGTGAAGATGGCAGGCATGAGCCTTGAGGTCATAGAGTTAGCAGTTAGGGTTTAGCGGAACAGGCAAAGAAAAGTAATGAAAGAACAAGTTCGGCTCTGTAGCGCTCAGCTCACTAACATGATCTGTTTGGAGAGGAATTGGCACAGAAACACCTCTTGGGAAGACAGAACAACTGGATTGGATGAGCCTCCCAGCCCCGAGGAACAACAGTGACTGACTTAGAAAGAACACATCGTGGGGCTGGAAAGATGGCTCAGTGGTTAAGAGAACTGGCTGTTCTTCAAGAAGTCCCAGGTTCAATTCCCACCACCTACAGGGCAGCTCACAATTGTTCCAGGGGCTCTGATACCCTCACACAGACATACACCCATGCGAAACACCAATACACATGAAATAAAAATAAATATCTTTTAAAGAAAGAACACACTGGACCGATGGACGCAGAGAAGGTTCTAGAATGGACCCACTGTTTCAACCAAGTCTCTCGCTCAGCTTGTCCTGACTGCTGCAGATACAGAATGTATGTGGGAATCAATATAAAGACTAATAGACTTTAAGAAGAAGGAGAAGACCAATCTGTGAGTCGGAAGGAGTTCCTTGATAGTCCACACCTTAGGGAGCAAATTCTGTGTGCTTTTTAAACGCTGAGGTTAACTGACATAAAACTAACCACATTTAGGTGG
This sequence comes from Mastomys natalensis, assembly GCA_021653895.1. Classification (NCBI taxonomy): domain Eukaryota; kingdom Metazoa; phylum Chordata; class Mammalia; order Rodentia; family Muridae; genus Mastomys; species Mastomys natalensis. The sequence goes on from JAJTUV010000468.1 coordinate 518,900, forward strand.
AAATTCAGTTCTTTCTTACTATTCACAGAGGAGTGCAGGCCTGCCTCCATCAAATGTTAAAGCACTCATCCCTCGAACCAAACCCTGCAAGATCCCTCTGCCGTGCCTGAGGACTGGACATGGGCCTCGCTGGCAGGGATGAGTACGAGGTGTGTGTTGGCAACTGGACCCACACTCTGCAGCCTGCTGGGCTGTCTAAGATCTGTCTTTGAGCCAGGCTGGGTCCTTCACTGTACCTGCTGGTGTGAGGCCCAACAGCCCTTTTCCTTCTCCGGAAAGAGTACATAAGTGTGTCTAAGGGTAAGAACTGAGCAGAGTGCTGAAGGGGCCATGGAGGCAGGGAGAAGCCAGGAGGCATCCAACTTAACGAGGAGGGTGACTTAATTAGGGATCCTGTTGCTGCAAAGAGACACCATGACCACAGCAACTCTTGTAAAGAAACATTTAATTGGGGCTGGCCAATTACAATTACAGAGGTTTAGTCCATTATCGTCATGGTGAGAAGCATACAGGTAGACATGGTACTGGAGAGGTAGCTGACAGCTCTACATCCAAATCAGCAGGCAAAGGAAAGAGAGGGACATTGGGCCTGGCCTGAGCTTCTGAGGCCTCAAAGCCTACTCCCATTGACACACTTCCTCCAAAAAGGCCATACCTCCTAATGGTGCCACTTCCTATGAACCTATGGGGCCTGTCTGCATTCAAAGTACCACAGAGGGAAAGGTCACAGCACAGCTTCCTGGGGAAAGCATTGTTTGAGCAAAGTCCTGAAGATATCTACAGGAAGTACCAAGTTCACAGACAAGAGTGGGTGAGTGAGCCATGAAGGAACCCGGAATCTGATCTTTACCAGATCCACACACAAATATATACAATTAATGTCATTCCAATACATGTTCAGAGAACAAAATACAAGCAAAGAACAGAGGGGTTACTGGCCCCATGGCATCAGCACCGTTTAGAAACTTGTTAGAAACTCAAATTCAAGCCTGCCGCAGAGCAGCTGAACCTGACACTCCGGGAATGAGCCCAGACAATGTCTGTTTCAGCATCCTCCGTGGGATCTATAGCAGGAGAGTAAGACGGGGATGGGGGAGCAGCAGCATATGGAAGAACCCAGTCACAGAGAGAGACTGCAAGCCCTTCCACACCTGGGCTGCAACAGCAAACAGAACAGAACAAAAAGTCGATATGCTATACACAAACCAGGAGAGGTGGCTGCCTGTAAATGACAAAGGATCATGAGCCTCGTGGCCAAGGCTCCTAAGCCCAGTTCTCTGGTGACCGATTCAGATCCACACCTACATCAATCTTAGAGCAAGCACAGTTCCTGAATCACAGAATAGAGGCATCAGTACCATTTAGGTGGTCATGCATTCCCAGGGAAACTCCAAAGTTCTGAAACAGCAGAGAGCCATTCCTGAAGCCACCACTCGTCTCCCCAGGTCTGTACCCCTGCTGCCTGTGTGCTTATTAAGACACAGTTTGGTTTGCCCAGTGCTTCCTGAGTGCCCGGCCTTAGAGTCTTACAGTATACACACATTAGCCAAGTGACTTTTATGTGACCCCATGAGTCAAGTACTGCCATTGTCCCCACTTCCCTGTGAGGAAACTGAGGCTCGCAGAAGTAAGACAACCTGCCTAGGGGCATTACAGGTAGTACATAGAAGGCTTGATTAAACTGAACCAGCACAGTGGCATCATTTCTATCCCATCTAAGTGACCAAACCAATCAACGACCACATAGCTTCCCAGGTTCCCCAGCTGTGGGAAGACAGATGCCCTTTCTGGCCTATCTATCTGATGGAGAAAGATTGCATTCAAAGGAATTATGAAATGTAGCGTGGCCATTTTGCAATCTACCTTACAGATATATTTTAAAAATCCATGGCTACAGTGACCAATTCTGTGCAGGTAAGCAATGTGTTGTTGGAAGTCATTTGAGGGACACTTCGAGGGGATGGGCTGTTAACCAGAATTAATGCAAATTTTCATTTCTCATCAAGCTAATAATAGCAAGTTAAAGCTCAAGAGACATACACATCTTAAAAGGAGCAACCATGAGCCAAGTGTGAGACAGAACATTGAGGATGCATTGTCTCTGACCCTCCCAAACCCTGTGAGCCTTTTCAACCATGTCCCGGATGCAGAAGAAGCCCAGAGGTAGCACTTACCTCTCCAGAGCGCAACGGCTGAACATAAGCCCAGGTCTGTCGGTTTCAAAGTGACACTTTGTGACGCCAAGCTCACAGCTGGACATTCCAGGAAGACCACGAAGTGTGGGGAAGCAATTCACTTTGCATGGCTTGACCCCCTGGTACTTAAGAACACTCTGGCCCTGTGATGCCATCTTGCCTCTGTAAGACGTCTTCTGGTCAATGCAGGGTCACAGTTTTAATAGCCATGAGGGCAGCTATTCTATGGAGGCTTCTATTGTCTGGTTACTTAGGGAAACAGTATAGCTTAATTTTATTAATTCGTATTGATTTTTATATAGCTTGGCTCTTCCCACAAAGAATTTGAGGGAACTTATAACCAAAACAATGCAACAAAATATAGAGTTCCGGAAATCCAGTGCTGGCACAGACGTATTCCCAGAATGACCATGGCTTCCTTTGCTCTCTTTGTGGACAAAATGAGAAAACATCGTCACCAAATCTGAGCTTTGGAAGAGGTCTCAAGATGTCTCCAACCACAGAATGCAAAGGTCATCGTAGAGTGTATTTTAAAAGCACATGACTTAGCCACACCCCCAGACTCTGGCTCAGGTGGTCTGCACAGGTCTTAAAACATGTTTAAGATAAGTTTTAAATCTGCCTCCAGGAAACTGTTTTGCAAGAGGCACAGGGATTATACTCTGGGGGAAAGGATAAAATCCAAACTATTTAACAATGAAGGAGTCACCATTACAGTACACACTTCTTCATTTTTTTTTATTTTATTATTTGTTTTATTTATTCACTTTACATCCAGGTCACCCCCTCCCACAATCCTTCCTCCATTCCCTGTCCCCTTCTTCTCTGAGCTAGTATTGCCCCTGCCCCATATCCCCCCACTCTGGCACTTCAAGTCTCTGTGAGGCTAGGCACTTGCTCTCCCAAAGAGGCAGATAGAGGGAGGGAACTAGGAGGGAGGGAGCATGGGGAGGGGAATGGGGGGGGTTCAGTATCAGGTGTGGGGAAGGACAGAGGAGATGGCTAGATGGCCATGAAAATAAACGGAAATCTGCAACTGACAGGGATGAGGAGGTGGGGTCATCTCTAGGACAAGACAGAGACCTGGCATAAGGGAGGACCCCAAGAATCAATGGGGGTAACCTTAGCTGTGACTCGCTACATTTGGGAATAGGGAACCTAAAGAGGCCACATCCTGTAGCCAGGCAGGAACCCCGGCAGAGTGATAGAGACACCAGCCCACCCATAAAACTTTCAACCCCAAACGTTCCCTGTCTAAAAAAAATGCAGGCACGGGGGATGGAGCAGAGAATGGGGGGAATGGCCAACCAACTACAGCACTCACTTCTAATCCGTGTGTTTCCTGAGAGTCTGGGCCCAGTGCTCAGCCCCAGATGTTGAAAGGTAAGTCAGAAGAGAACTGCAGCCCTAAGAAACTCCAAGTCTAGTTGCAGCAACTGTGAGCTCCATAAACACCTGCCCAGGTACCCTGTGCATGCAGCAAGCTAGGAGCACAGCCTCTGAAGAATGAGAGTGTCCTAATGACAAATTACCCAACCAAAGAAACTTTTAAAAAACTCCACAACTTAGGAGATATAGTCCACTATGCCAGGGAAAGCATGACAGCATCCCCAAAGGCCAGCACAGCCGGCTACAACTCCTCACATCTTCCCAGACCAGGAAGCAGAGTGGAGGGTGCTGAATCCTAGCTCTCTTTCCTCCTTTTTCCTATTTTTATTCATTCTGGGCTCCCCGGTTCATGAGAAGGTGTCACCCACATTCAGAATGAGTGTGTTATCCTCCATGAATCCTCTCTGTAAATGTTCTCACTGACATGCCCCGAAGAGTGTCTCCTAAGGGACTCTAAATCTCGTCGAGTTGATAACGAAGATGAAGGGTCTCAGCAGTTAAGTGTCATCCACAACCTGCTTTATGAGGAGCACGTGGAGGAGAGGCTGCGCTCCCCAGGAGAGAGGCCACAGTGCACGGAGGTCACCAACTATGTCATCTGACAGGAAACATCAGTCTTCTCCGAGACTTGGCCTTCTCACTTGCAAGGTAGTGGTAAAGTGTAGCTCTAAGCTTCTTAATTAGCTGGTGAGGATTTAATAGGGGTAAGCAGGGAATGAATATATCACAGTGCTGTAGGATCTATGTTGGCCATGTGTCTCCATACCAAGCACTTCAGAGGGTGATCTGGTAACATGTCGTGGTGGCGGTGATGATGCTGAATATGACAGTCGTGCGAAGAGTGGTGGAGAAGATGGTCTCTCATGCTATTGGAGAGTATGCCGGTGGAGAGATGGTGAAGGTCCTGGTAGTGGAAATGGTGGAATGTGGTAGTGAAGGTGGCGTTGAAACGGAGATGCTGGTGATGGTGTTGATGATGGCTGTAGAGATGCTGGTGGTGCTGATGATGGCTGTGGAGATGCTGATGGTGCTGAAGTTGATGGTGGTGGTTACGAGGTTGAAGGTGATGGTGGTGCACGCGATAATGATGTGGTCGTGCTGTGTAACCTCTCTCTATTCCACCAGGAAGCAAAAATAAAACTAGACTAAGGTGCAGCCTGAAGGCTGTAGCGTGAAGTGAGGGGGAGACGTACGTCCATTTTGACTACCAATTTGGAGACAAAGGGAACTTATGGCTAGAAAGTGGCTTTGTCGCTGCAGAAAACGTTGAAACTTTGATGTATGGATTTGGGAATTGTCCTCCAATGCAGGGAAGGTCTGTGCAGAGAAAGAAGGAAAGGGAAAGCATTACAGGAAAGGTAGATCTCTGTGCAAGGCTGTGGCGTGCCCTACGGAAGAAGCTACTGGGATTTCATACATGTACACAACGCATTTGATTAAGCAAACCTCGTTTAATCTTTTCCAGTTCCTCCCCTGTCCCTCCTAGAATTACTCTCACAATTTCATGTGTATTCTCTCCCCCACTCCCAGCTCTCTCCTTTTCGTATTTAATCCCAAAGTGTTGCCAGCACATACATAAGTGCAGGGCCCTCTACTGCACCAACTGGAGCATGGGGAGTCTCCGTGGGCTCATGTCCCTGAAGAAAACTAACTCTCCCCTTCCAGACAGCCATCAATTGCCAATACCTCGCCATCAATTGCCAATACCTCCTCATCTCTCCATACTCCATGCTGGGATTTCACCTGCCTTGGTCGTGTGCAGGACTTGTGCATCCAGTCACAGATGCTGCTGTCATGTTCAGAAATAGTTTTATTATAGTCATTCACTGCCTCTGGCTCTTTCGATCCCTCTGACCCTTCTTCTTTAGAGATCCCTGAAAAGAGATCTGAGAAGAGGTGAGTCCTGAGAAGAGGTGGCATGATACAGATGCTTTGAATGAGAACAGCCCACACAGGTTCATATGTTTCAATACTTGGTCCCAGTTGGCGAAACTGTTTGGGAAGGATTAGGAAGTGTGGCCTCGTTGGAGGAGGTGTGTCTGTGGGGCTGAGCTTTGAGGTTACAAAAGCCTGTGCATTTACAGTTAGCTCGCTCGCTCTCTCTCTCTCTCTCCTTCTCTCTCTCTCCTTCTCTCCCTCTCCTCCTTCTCTCTCTCTCCTTCCCCCTCTCTCTCTCTCCCTCTCCCATGTCCTCTAAAACTGTAAGCCCCAGAAAATTGTTTCTTTTAGAAGTTGTCTTGGCCATGGTATCATAACACAGCAATGGAAAAGTAACCAAGACAGATGTCTATCTAGGGCTGAGATAGTTCATTCTCTGCACCTTGGTGAGTCTCTGCATTAATCATCATCTACAGCAAAGAGAAACTTCTCTGATGAGGCCTAACAGACACACTGCTTTATGGGTATAAACTTCAGTCCTTAGAAGTCAGTTTAATACCATGTCCATTTAGCAAAGTAATGGTGGCAGGTTCTGCCCTAGGGCCTATGACTACCCCATCTCTGGTTCTTGGCCGAAATGGGCTATTCTTTAGAGTCATTGGATGAGTTTTCATTTCATTGGAAAAGCACATCACTGGGAACATTACCAAATGCTGTGCTGATTTCAAGTATGTCACCGGTTCATTTTCAATATGAACTTTCTAACAATCAACCTTACGAGGCAATGAAATGGGGTCATTAGGTGTACTTGATTCTCAGCAAAGTTATGCTGGGTCTAGGGATTCTTTCCTATGCCTCTTTCCTTCCCACCCCCTTCTTTTTTATGGAGTTTAGTTTAATTCTATTCTATTTCTAGCGCAAGTTTGTAAAAGGATCACTAATGCTTCTTGAAGGCATCCCTTTTGGTCTCCCTTGGTTTGTGGCTTCACCATTCCAGACTTTGCCTCTTGGTGCCCCTTGCCTGGGTCACTTCTCCATATTCTTATGTATTCAGTCACCATAGCCTAACAATCCTGTCATCCTGTAAAGATATGTCACCATACAACATCATCTTTACAAGTACTGGGTATGGATGTACCTTATAGGGAGATACTATCCAGCCTAAAACTGGACATAAAACTATTAAGTTTTATTCTAATATTAGTTTTTTATTGTTTCCTGTATAATTGAAAATTAATAACTGCACATGTTTAGAGTGTACAATGTACTGTTCTGATACTTGTTTACAATATGGCTTTTGTTATGTAACTTCAACCACCTCTTTGAAAAACCTTGTATCATCCTTCCAGATGAGAAAAAGGGCTTTATTTCAACGTTCAAGCCAACAGCTCTGCCCATCTTCCAGGGTCAATGGCTCCAAACTACACCTGTTCTGATTGTTTTCCAGTTTGGAGGCCAGATTCCTTTCCCAAGATCTTAGGAAATCTGCTTAGTTTTGACTATTGGGTTTACTAGAAGCCCAGTCCGTGACTGTCTGAGCTCAGCCATGTCTCTGCCCTAGAACATTTCCTCTATATCAATCTGTTCACACATCATCTGCCTTTAAGGACTAGACCACTGGTCTTACAGACCATCAACTTGCATCCCACACCACCACATGCTCCAGTCCACCCAATCTGAGACTGTATTTCATCTCTGAGAATGTTGTGTTGTGGGTATCATCAGTAGCATGGGATACAGTGGTCCTTAGAAGCAATATCAAAGCCAGTCTGACTTCCTTCAAAATCTATGTAAGATGAGTTGGGCAACCCCAAGTTGGGCAACCCAACTGGAGCACAGGAGGTCTCCAAAACTCAACTGCTTACTTTGTCATTGCTTACAGACCTACTGGTCACTCACTGTCACTGTACCAGCACTGGAATTAGATGGTCAAGTGGAACAATATATAATCACAGCCCAGAAGAACTTTAACAGAGATGCTAATCCAGTCATTTTACAGTTATCGCTAACACTCTGATTTTTGAAGTTCTGTAATGAACTATGAGGAGCTGCTTCTTTGGTAATGTAAAATAGGGATAATCTGTCCCCGTGTGGGATATCAGAGAAGGCTCCCTCTGGAAGAAGGGACACTGAGACAAGAGCTAAGGATGTGTAGGAATTGTTGAGTCAGGATTTCCTTACTACAGAAAGAAATTAGGATTTATGAGCACACAGAATACTGATTCTGTCTGTGGAATTTAAGTCTCTGATAGACACCAAGTCTTGGTATTTAGGGATCTCTTGCCTTGCATGTCTGGTGATTCTTTTTTGTTGAGAAGGTTAGGATATGCAGAACTCAGAGGAAGAGGGGTATAGAAAAAGGTTTTGGTAAAGTCTTATAAATGAAGAATCTGGTCAATGGCAGAGGCCAGAGGACGTGGTGAAACTTGGCTAATGAGAGAAATAATGTAGGCAGGATGGTAGGGCAAAGCCTCAACAGCTACCTTGAGAATATTTTTTTAAACATCACTGGGAATCTAATGGAGGTTTCTTTCTAAATTTAACTATTTAATATTGTGGGGTTTGGGCCATGATTAGTCTCCACTTCTGGAAAGATCTTTTTGAGTCCTTGGTAGAAAACAGATTGGAGGGAGCAGAAGGAATTATCTCGACTACTGTGTGAAGAGTCAGGGTGTCCATCGACCTGCAGGCTGCAAACCAGAAGACAAGCAGCGGGATGATACAGGGCAAGATCTGCCAGTCAGCTGGCCTCCACCGGAAGATCCAGCCTTGCCAGGCATTTTGGAAGCCGCAGTAAACACTAATCAACTCCAACCAGAACCCCTCTCTTCAGATGGCCCCAGCACAGCAGTTTCAACAGCCTGGCTTAGTACAGAGCTAGCAAGGCCATCTCGGTCAGTGTGCAGGCAGCCTGCTAGAAGCCATATGCCCAGCTTAATTCTTCCAGAAGTCTGGAGCTTGTAGTCATGCATGCGTGTGTGCATGTGCAAGAACACACCACACACACACACACACACACACACACACACACAGAGAGAGAGAGAGAGAGAGAGTCTTAATATGGCTGCAGCTTCAACTCCTGAGAAAAGGAGATGGGAGCAACATTCCTGCCCAGGCTCAGGGATAGAAAGAAAAATTGTCAGAAGTGATTCTTGGCTGAGATTGGCAACACACGCTGTCACTTGAACCTATCAATAGACCAGGCTGATGATGTTTTTCACTTAACACCTAGTGACAAGGCTGTCAGAAACTGGCAGGCGATCCCTGTATGCCCTGCCAAAAAAGAAGAACATGAAAATCTGTCGAAACTCATGCTTGTTAATAAATAGACCCCTGGAATTCTTTTGTAAGGAACCCGAGGTTTCAGATGTCTAAGCAGTGTTGCCAGGGATTCAGACTGTCCCATTGAGCAGAGGGGTTCTCTCTGGCTCCAGTGATCACGTGACTGGCTTTCCAGCAGAATGAAGAGGGGAGGCAGTGATGTAGTAAACCAGTGATGCTAATCTTTGTTTGTCCTAGCATGAGGTCAGTGGAGGGCAAAGGCGGACGGTATTAGGGCGCCCTCTAGTCTCTAGTGAGAGTCTGTATGCACTGGTGCGGGATATCTGTGGTGCCTGGACAGTGTGGGTAGGAGGAAGGTTCAGAGGGTAGATGTAACATCCAGAAGCTAAGTCTGCCTAGCTTCTGTGCTTCATGCTATTCTGTGAGGACTCCGAGGAAGACTGCAATCCCTCCCATCCCCAGGCTGATGCTAGGCAAGGTCATGTGACTTGCCTTGGCCAACGGCAGCTATGCATGTCGCACTTCAGAAAGCAAGCTTTAAGAGTCATTCTTCAATCTGCCACTTGCCCTTTCCTCCTGCCCTGGCACTGGAAAGTGGCTGCTCTAGCAACTGAATCACACAGTCAGGTCGATTTCGAGAGCAACCCAGCTCACCATGAGCTTAAGTGGAAGAGGAAACTGGTTGCTTCAAGCCACCGATGCCACAGGGATGGCTACATCGGAGCCATTTTGAAAATCTCCTCTCTTCTCCCACCACCCTTCCTGCCTACAAAAGCTTTAAATGTACAATGTTTAGTGTCTGTTTGGGGTCGAGTCTGCCCATGGTATCCCTGAATGAGATCTTAGCCTCCCTGAGATCTTCAAACTGTGAATGATAACACAGGTCTACCAGGTGTTGTTCTTGCAGTGATTAGATAAAATCATGTCTACCATGATTGACCTTCTGCAAAAAGAGCTAACATTAGCCAGCCTGCTACTGCTATCCTCAGGAAGGTCTTTTGCCTCATCTGAGCTAGTATCTCAGGACCTGCCTTTCAGGAGGGCTCCGCCCTCCTTGACTACTAAGGACAGCTGCACATAGATATTTGTACAACCGAACGAGTTCATGAAGAACGCTTTCTCCCCGTCAGCAGTGTGACGTTTTGGTATATGCCACACAGAGGGTGTCTACATAATCCAGTAAGAACCTGGCATGCTACACGGCTTAGTCAGGGTTTCTATTCCTGCACAAATCATCATGACCAAGAAGCAAGTTGGGGAGGAAAGGGTTTATTCATCTCACACTTCCACACTTATATTCATCACCAAAGGAAGGCAGGATTGGAACTCAAGCAGGTCAGAAAGCAGGAGCTGATGCAGAGGCCATGGAGGGATGTTATTTACTGACTTGCTTCCCCTGGCTTGCTCAGCTTGCTTTCTTATAAAACTCAAGACTATCAGCCCAGGGATGACACCACTCAAAAGGGGCTCTCCCACCCTTGATCACTAACTGAGAAAATGCCTTACAGCTGGATCTCACAGAGGCATTTTCTCAAGGGAGGCTCCTTTCTTTGTGATAACTCCAGCTTGTGTCAAGCTGACATACAAAACCAGTCAGTACACTACATCTACAGTGAGCCTCCCTGGTTGACAGTATTTTAAACATATAGTCATAATCTGTTGCTGGGGGGATTTAAGTGTCCCCTGTGTGACTCCTCTGGGAGAGGATCCTGGGGAGGTCTCTCCACATGGGCCTTTGTGCCTTTGCTAGGTGACAATGCTTGATCCTCTCACTGAGCTAAATAACAGCTCTGCACCAGAGCCCAAGTACCCTGAACCTCTGCATGCTCCACCAAACCTGGGATTCTCACAAGACTCAAAAGCAGCAGTTCTCTATCTGTGGGTGGCAACCTTTTGGGAATCAAAGGACCCTTTCACAGGGGTTGCCTAAGACCATTGGAAAACACAGATATTTACATTACAACTCATAAGAGTAGCAAAATCACAGTTGTGAAGTAGCAACAAGAAGAGCTTTCCTTCTGGCTGGAGGTCATGACAAAGGGCCACAGCTTCAGGGAGGTTGAGCATCGATGCTCAAAAGTATGGGAGACACTCTGACAGCTGCAAAGCATGGGTGAGTAAATTATCAGTGCATGAAGGATGGTTAGTTATTCAAAATAAAACTAAGGAGGATACAGAACAAAATGGAAATAGCTAATTCACAGGGAACCACCAAATAAACTCATCTGAGCCAAGTAGAGGGATACAAAATCACCACATACAAAGCAGTAGATCTCTCTATACATTAATAAGAAACTGGCTGAAAGGAAGTGGGAAAAGAAATACCATTCACAAAAGCCTCAAGAAGTAAAAATTTCTGGGCATAAGCCTAACCAAGGACCTCTCCAGTGAAAGCTGTAAGACACCAGAGAAAGACATTTTAGGGGACAGTAGAAGCTAGAAAGAACTCCAATGTTTATGGATCTGCAGGATAAATATTGTCAAGATTACTAGAAAAATCTACAGATTCAGTGCAATACCCATTGGATTTTCATTGGTATCTCTTCACTGAAATAGAAAAAACAAATCTAGAATTCATATAGAAGCCCAAAAAATCCTAAAGATCCCAGAGGGAAAAAAATAGCAATGTTGGAAGTATTTCTAACACAGAAGAATATCTAACTTCAAATTACGCTACAGAGATAGAACGGTTCTGGCACTAAGACACCTAAGCCATTAAGAGCTATGGAAAGAAATTCACACAGCCACAGTCCCAAGCATGCCATAGTGAGAGGACAACAAAGGATGCTGAGGAAACTAAACAGCAACTTGGAGAAGAACGCCGTGACAGCCCTGCCCCCACCCTACAAAAAAAAAAAAAAAAAAAAAAAAAAACCCTCAATGTAAGCCCGAAACTTCAAAATTACTATAGAAAAAACACAGAGGAGACACTTCAATATCTAGATGCTGGGCGCTTGAATCTGAAGAGGACTCCAGGAGTTTAGCAAATGAGAACAAGATTGACAGACAGGGTTTAGTTACATTTAAATACTTCTATACAACCATGGTAGTCGGAATAAGAACTGGCTCCTAGATCTGAATGCTTGCTCATTAGAGAGTGGCACAAGGAAGTGCGACCTTGCTGGAGTAAATGTGTCACTGGGAGTATGCTTTTAGCTTTTAAATGCTCAAGCCACACCACTTTCTCTCTCTCTCTCTCTCTCTCTCCTCTCTCTCTCTCTCTCTCTCTCTCTCCTACGTACATATGTGGATTTCAAATTCTCAGCTACTTCTCCAGCACCACGGCCACCTGCATGCCGCCATGTTGATAAAGAACTAAACCTCTGAAACTGTAAGCCAACCCCAATTAAATGGTTCTTTTTATAAGAGTTGTTGTGGCCATTATGTCTCTTCACAGTAATAGGACACTGACTAAGACAACAACCCAAAAAATGACCACCAGACGGAAGAGGCAGCTTACAGAATGAAAAGAATAAAAAATGATCCTTGAGCCACTAAGGCATCAATATATCGAATAAAGAACTGCAGAAGTTAAACAGCAAAAACAAAAAAGCAAATAATTCAGTTGTTGGGTGGGCAATGGTACTGAACAGACATGGTTTAAATGGCCACTAAACATGCGAGGGGTTGGAGAGGTTGCTTAGTGGTTAAGGGTGCTTGTTTCTTTTCCTGGGGACTCCAGTTCGATTCCCAGAACCCATATCAGGCAGTTCACAACTGCCAGTAACTCCAGCTCCAGGGGATTTGACAGCTTCTGACCTCCTTGACCACATCCTCTCGAGCCAGGAAAACAAACTGTTAAAAAAAATAGATACATAGTGTCTAGAGAGACAGCTTAGCAGCTAAGAACAAAGCACCCAAGTTCAGTTTTCCAGTGTCCACAGGGCAGCTCACAATCAACCCTAACACCAGTCCCAAGCAATCCAACGTCCTCTTCTGACCTCTGCAGGCACCAAGCAGTCATGCGGCACGTAGATATCCATACAGGCAGAACCCTCCTACATATGAAATAAAAATAAATAAATCTTTTAAAATATTTTTTAAAACAAACTTTTTTTAAAAAGTTCAATGTCTTTAGCCATCTGGAAATGCAAAATTAAAACCGCACTGTGATTCCATCTCACTTGAGTCAGGATGGCCATCACATAGAAAGACAGAATAACAAATGCTGTCTCCGGAATGAGGGAAAGGAAGCTAGAGGCTCCGCTGGTGAGAAGGAAAATAAGTCTAGCTACCACAGAAAGCAATAGGGGTGTTCCGGGGACAGAGGGAACATCATAAATCGAAGACTACAGGATCCAGATGTGCCAGTTCCTGGAATGTATCCAAAGGAATCAAAGCCAGCTTATTACAGAGATACCTGCACGTCTGTCTCTGCACTGCCCACATCCGCGGAGTTATGGAATCAGCGTTGGTGGCCACCCAGAGCTAAGTCACAAGTTGCTTATTGCACCTTAAGGAAGGATGAAATTGTGCCATCTTCAGGCCATTTGGTGTAATTACAGATCATTATGTTAAGAGAGGCAAGCCAGTCTCCCCAAGAAAAGTCCCATGTGGTTTGTTTTTTTGTTTGTTTATTTTTTTTTTTTGAGGTGGCTGATTAGGGAGTAGACATGAAAGGCACATATAAAAGGAAATATAGATAAGAAGGGGAAATAAAAAGTGTGAAAAATAATTGGAGCATGTTACATGTAATGATAGAAGCCCATTACTTTATACAATTACTATATATATCCATAAAGATATTTGGGAGCAGGATTTCATCCTCTCACTGTTCTACAGGCTAGAATCTGAAATCCAGGCATCAGGCAGACCTGAGGTGTTAGGAGAGGGTCCTTCTTTGCCTCTTCCCCTGTTGGCTAGCACCAAGCTCATTGGCCTGTGGCTGCATCACCCAATGTCTGTATGATCTTCACACCGTCTTCTCTCCCCTGCTTCCTTGCCTTTCCAAGGACATCTGCCAGAACGGGACTGAGGGACCACCCGGGTATTTTTAAGATGGTCTGATTTTAAGATACTTAGCTCACCTACACCTGTAACGTTCCACAGGTGGCAATATAGACACAACTTTTGAGGACCACCACCTACTGTTTAATTTCTTGCCCCTCATCCCAGATACTTAACCTTTTGGCACGTCACAGGATTGCTCTGAACACTGACAGACCATAATGGTGATCATGTGGCACACACACGGTCTGATGTCTCCTCGAATCACAGGAAACATTAGCTGTAGCTGTCCTTGATGTCCATTGTCACATAATGTCCAGAAGAGGAGCTGGGGTTTGAAGTCACGCCCACAATGACTATTCAGTCGTGCCTCAATGAGAAAAATATGGACCGAGCTAGAGATCATCCACTCACTACCCTACAGCCACTCTGACTACAACCCTTCCATAAATACCCTGTGGTCCAGAGCTTACCAAAGTGCCGAGTGCTCCCCAAGATCCCCTCCGGAGGCCCTCAATAATTTGGAGAGTCTCAGCAACTCTGTTTCGCCATCTCAGAAACCCGACAGTAATTACAGCTGCCACACTAGAGCGTTTGAGGGTTATTGAGTTAATGACTGTGAAGGCTGCGGAGCCCTTCAGAGTAAAGAAGCCATAAAAATCAGATAAATAAAACAGTCAATCAGCACGTGTTTATTGTGTCCACGGGGTGCATGGCACTGTACTTGGAAATCAAGATTAAAGGGGAGGAGAGCGAAGGAAAAGAAGAAAAGTGAGTTCAATCAAAGCCTTCGAAGGCCAGGATGCAAGGCCAGCTATAAAGTAAAGGGCTAGAGCCCTCCGAGGCATTGAAAGATGAAGACGAAGCTGTCTACCCGTGTGTAAGGAAAGAATAAAGAAAGAGCTTAAGGAAAGGTAGAGTCTAAGGCTTCGGAGCGATAAAAACAGCTATTCAATAAGAAAAAGTGGTGGTGGGGGGAGGGTACCCAACTGTCCTCACTATAAATCCAAATAGTGACAAAATGCCCAGTTTCAGTTCCCATGTAGAAAATTCTAATTTCTGGTTTCCTGACACACTTGTGTATAAAAGGTGTGAGAAAACAGACTCTGCCACCCTGTTTAGGGGACATTGTCAAATGAGGAAACCCTCTAGGAGAGCAATTAAATGGGTGATAGAACAATTAAAAGTATACATACATATTTTAATAAACACATATTAAATAATTTATATTAATAAATAATATTGATAAATATTAATGTTTGATACCTATTAAAAGTATGTGTCTCGAAGAAACAAACCCAACTTTCCTGAGCCTTGGTTAATGTGGCCATGATACCCAAGGGGAAACAGGAAGGGGAGGAAAGGGCCTTTTACAGATTCAACCGGCCACTCTACAGCAAAAAGTCATCTTGGAGAGGATAATTATGCCTCCAATTGCTTTCCGTTTTGTTTCATTTTCTTACCTGCAGTTGGCAAGCAGGGGAACTGTAATATCTATCCACAGCAAACCTCAAAGTGGATGGGCTCTCCTGTTTCTATAGCAAACCCATGAAAGGAAGAAGCCTGCTGGTGCGAACTGCTTTGATGGGAGGAAGCCTCGAAAATGCATTTTAATTTCAATTTGTGTGAAGCTTTTGTATCAAATTACGGATCTGGGCAGGATGTGGCTCAGCGAAGAATCCCATGCTCCTTCGGTTAGCGTGTATTTACTGTGCCATCATGGGGTGAAATAATTAATGTTAAAACACTCCCTTCGCCTGGGATGGCTGCTGGTCTCCCACTTCCCAGACTGATCAGATCAGGGGACAAATAAGAGATTCATATTCACAGGCTACAACTACCTACTTGGAAGCCCCAGAGCAGGACAGCAGGGCAAAGTCCCCCGGGACAAGTCTCTTGCTTCAATGGGATCTTGTCGGTAGGTAGGCTGAGGCTTACTGCAAGACCACCAGCCCACGGCTAGTCAAGGTTGCCTAAAGGATCCAAAGCAAAGGTAGGGAAACTCAGGAACGCGGCTGTATTCTGCAAAACCACCAGGTCGCTGTTTTCCCAGCTGGATTCACACAGTTGTTTTGAAGCCAGTGAGATTGGACCTGTAATTGGAGGCCAACAAAATAGGGGGGCGGGGGGCGGGGCGAAGAGCCACTATTGCTTAAATGATTATTTATTCAAGGTGATCTCCGTAGGGGTGTACCTGACCAGGGATACTAGAGTAGGTCTGCTTGATTGGCATCTTCACCCTCATTCCCCAGCTGCTGGAAGAGTTGCTGCTACCAGTCAACAGATGCTTTGCTTTTAAAGCACTGCTCTCCGCTGGGTCACTGAGGAGGACATATTCTATCCCTCGACCTCCCTCTATCAACTCAGGGACCTCCAGTGGCTTCTTAAAGCTGGAATCGAAGGCTAGTCCCCCAAGTCTCAAGACAGGGTACCTCTGAAGCATGACTTTGTAACTCAACAAACAGCCTGCATTCTTTGGTCCTCAGTCCCACAGTATCCAGACCTCTGGTCCCACCATTACATAAGCCTCTCCCATATACACCCTCACAAAATGGAGCATGGGATGATGACGTTAAACCCAGCTTGATAATGCAGGCTAATCTCCCCAATGAGATCTTTCACATGCTGTCATCTATCTTTACCAGGCAAGTCAACCTATTCCTTGTTCCAGAAATTCAGATGTGGAAGATGACTTGGGGACCATAATATTCTGCCTGACACGCTGACCTAAGAACGTTAGTGCAAGCACGGTACTGAAAAGCAGACTCATGCGAAGAGATGGGGTAGCATCCACGCCGGCATTTGTGCATAGCACAATTACTTGGGTTTCTAACTAAGGGGACCTGAGATTGGCTGTGGGGGAAGAGGGTGCACTGGTTTGTGGGACATCAATGGGGTTGGAAGGAAGTGACAGTAACTCTGGGGACTATGAAATTGAGAGACCGCTGCTAAACACCATGAATGCTTTGAAGAGAGAAATAAAAGAAGACATTCGCAGGGCACTTGTTCAACAATTTAGAGCAAATTGTGTCAAGAGAGCCTCCCGGGCAATATCTGAAAGAGCTGTGATCTTCAGCAGGAAGGCAGAGCTGACGTACCGTCAGAGAGTGCGCAGAACCTCTCCGGCTAGACACATCTCCTCCACAGGGCCAAAGTAGAACTCTAAGACTCACATGGAAAGATGCTTTCAAACCCTTTCAACCCTAAGAGCCCCCTGAGCCCTCTGGCCCTAAGATACAATGGCCTCCCTAGCCTCCTCTAGTTGACCAAAATTCCTCAACCATTGCTTGAAGAGTAATCAAAGTCTCTAATGAGGTAGGTGCCTAAACAAACAATGTACCATCTTTATGCTGCCTTCAGAACTACACCAAAACCAAGTGACCTGCAAATAGTGTGCCTGTTGGAAAAAAACAGGGCTTGGGATTCTGGCTAGTAAGGATAGAGAAGAAGCAGAAGTGGATCTAAGGGTGGTCAGTCAGAGTAGGGAGTCAAGGAACAAAATACAAACATTGTTTATCTAGTGGAAAAGCCTTTGGTAAGCTAGATTTTAAGACTTGAACCCTCCCCGCCAAGAGACAGGTCTTTTACAGAGTAGGAATGCAAAAGAGAAGAGTCCAGGTTCCCACTCACTTGAAGCCAACAGCTAGCAATGCTTAAGAACTAAAAACCAAGGGGCCTGGATAAAGAAACACAAGCCACAGTGTTCTGGAGCCTCAAGCTTTTGTGGGGCCTAAGGGGCAGGAAAACACCCTTGCTAGGGACTACATAACTGCCTTCTTCAACCATGGGCAATCAGGGTAATAATGAACGTGATAATGAACAAAGCGTAGACCCAAGGAGTCACTGCCTTAGAAACGACAGCTTGGCTCGGCCAAGGATCAGAGAGATAACCACCTGAAGGTCCGCCCTGGGTTGGAATATGTAAGTTTAGATTTGGGGGCAGGTTCCCACCGTTCCCACTGAGAAGAGATCACTGTGCCTGCACCAAATCCCTACAAACAGAAGTTCACGCAAAACACCTGCTCTCCTCATGGAAACCTGGAGTTGCCACGTACAATGAAAATCCTA
This sequence comes from Mastomys natalensis, assembly GCA_021653895.1. Lineage (NCBI taxonomy): Eukaryota > Metazoa > Chordata > Mammalia > Rodentia > Muridae > Mastomys > Mastomys natalensis. The sequence continues at coordinate 536,659 of JAJTUV010000468.1, forward strand.
GACTCTCGGGGTCTGTTGAGCTCCCTGGTAGATAGCATTTTATACATATTGTTACAAACTCACTGCTGGAAGAACTGGAAGTGTCGTGTGTTTGTGTGTGTGTGTGTGTGTGTGTGTGTGTGTGTGTGTGTGTGTGTGTGTGTGTGCTTCTTCAAGTTTCTTAGCTTCCTTCAGACCTTAGCCCACATGTTTTTGCCTCGGCTGATTTTTCTATAATCCCTCCACTACAATCTACCATGACCGTGGATATAACACTCTATGAATCCATGGATCCTTCTAGTAAACCTCTGAAACCTAGAGTGGCCTCAGGGACCACCAACATAGCCCACGAGAAACAGGTAGATACATTGTATGTATGGTCAATGTCTAGTTGTTCCTGAGGCCACTTAGGAGACCATGGAGAAAATATTCTATCACCCCTATGTAACTAATGTTGAAGAGTCTTATGTAACGTACAAGAAGTTTCATGCCTAGAGGTTTATGTTTTCGCCTAATAAATCGACATCTTTAGAAATCCTTACAGGACGGCTTCTTTTCCCATGACCAAAGTACGAGTACTGACTTTTTGAAGATCTCAGTGCGTCAAGAGATCTCTGAAATGATGAGAATTGTTGTGGTCCCTCCACCAAGCACACTACACTTTCCAACAACGGTGCACAAATAAGTAGTACAAAAATTCCTAGTGGCCAGCTATCATGTTCCGGCAGTACAGGAATAAAGAATAACATTAGGAGAGGGTTCTGGGGACCCACAGGCATTTGTTTCAGAGTAGGGAAGGGGCCTCGGCTACTCTGCTTATCTGAAGAAAGAACAGAGACTAGGAACTATCACGGTGAGGAAAAAATGGGAAGGGGACTATTGAGAGGCAATGATAGAAGCAGGAAACTGATGGGGTCCCTCCGAGAACCTGCAGAGGAGCTCAAATCCCGAAGGAAAAGTGTAGAGATGGGCACTAGACAGATGCACATGGAAGGTGCCTCCCCCTCAAAGTACAGGAATGGGGGGGACTGCTTACTCTAATGTCTAAGGACATCTAAGAAAGTGGATTGATTCTCTGTGCATAGATGGAAGTCTCTGCTTGTCTCAATAGGTATCCTTCAAGAGACGAATGAGTATCTAGGTCTCTGTCCATCTCTGTCTCTCCATCTCTCCATCTCTCCTTCTCTCTGTGTCTCCTCCTCTTATTCCCCTCCTCCTTGTTCCCTCCCTCCTTCTCTCCCTTCCTTCCTTCCTTCCCTTTACTTGAGGTACCAAGTCATCGACAAGTTCCTTTCCACTTTCCTATGGCCTCAGTTTTCAGGTTCCGTGTTCTCTGGTCCTGTCAGGAGCAGGATGATGGTAGCATACTTTATGTTCGATTGCTCTATGTTCTGTTTAGACCAAGATTCCTGCCCTATCCCTGCGATCTTTTAGCTAACCTGCCATGGGACAAGAAGAATTGCATGATTGTGCTAGTTAGGTTCAGGCTGGAAACAGATACCATGTCTGAAATTGAAAGTGGATTAAAAACTGTTAGGGATTTGAATGTGCCATGCCCACCCATCCCCAGACATGCCTTCCATAGGCTCCTATGTTCCCAGCTAATGGCACTGCTTGAGAGGCTGTGAAACCCTCAGAGCTAGGTCATATCTAATAGAAATGTGTAGCTGGTGGGAGACCTTGGTGATGGTCTTTACGGTTCTGTCCCAAGGCCTTTCCTTCTTAGTCTACCAAACTATGAGCAAGCCATGCCACAAGCTCCCTTCAAGTCAGGAGCCAAAATCAATCCTTCCCTTAAGGTGGTTCTGTCAAGTATTCTATCTCAGTGATAAGGGAGTAACACAAGAAGTCTTCACAATGACAAGGGCAAGCTTGGGGAGGGGTGCAGACAAAGGCTCAGCTAAGAGGTAAAATATCTATGATTCCTAATGGAAAGGACACACCAGAGAGCATTATTGGAACTCAGCCAGATTTACAGCACTGGTAAGTTTGCTCTTACATGCTCTTGGTCTTATGTAGAGACCTAACATACCAGGAAGGAATTCAGCAACACTCAAGCTCTGCCCCATGATGAAGTGAACCAAGAATTTAAGGGCACGCAACCCCATCTCTCCCTTCCCTCTGGTCTCTATTAGTGTTTCCCATTGGCCAGAACAAATGAAGAAGCAAGGCAAGAGATCTAGCAAATGGGTCCAAAGAGGTATATGAAAGTCTATCAGCTTAATGCCAAATGCACATCAGAGCCATCCAAACGGGAAAGGAAACCAAGAGATGTCCCAGGAGCTTTTATGTCTGAGACAACAGCTAGCAGAGGAATTTAAAAAACCTTATTTGGGTGTGCTCTATGTCATTGCAAAGGCTACCATACTTTGGTAGACAGCTGCTACTAGCATACTCAGATGTCTGGAGTGGCCTTTGCCCCTGGAAAACAGAAGCCACTTTGGAGTGAGACACGAGCATCTGAGTTGAGCAAGGCTTTTCAGAGCCTCTCTGGGGCAGCACATAAACAGCAATGCTGGCACTTCCAGCAATCAGAGTCATAAGACAATGTCAGGTCTCTGCTGTGATGAGTCCCACAGACCCCTTGCTCCTCACCCCTCGGCCATCTCATTGTTACCTATAATCAGTCCCCCATTTCCCCAGTCAGTGGGTATTAATCCTAATGAACACCACCCATAATGGGTCCTCCATGACAAGGGGTACGAAATTCCTGCAAAAAATGAAAACACAGATGCCCACACAGTTCCCTGCTTAGACATGCTGCTTAAAGGCTCACTCACAATTGAAAGCACCAGCATCCCAGGTCAAAGGGCTCAGAGGCAGTGAAGAACTGAAGGAGTGGCCAGAAGAGAGGGAGAGAGGGAGACGGCTGGGAGAGTCGGCAGAGCTGCTCCTTGTAGTTGGCAGTGATGTCTACAGGAAAGGTGACGGAAAATCACCTCCAGAGAGGGTGCTCATTTCCTTTTTCATGAAAGAACTCCCACTGATAGACAATAGGTGGCTTCATAGCCTTGTCACCAGGTAGTATTCTTGCAGCAAGATAACTTCTCTTTCTATGGGTAGGTCTTCGAACAGGGAAGCTAAATAACTTATTCCTCGATACACTGGGAGATGACATTCCCTCTCCCCAGGCTCTGTATATAGATGAAGCAATACAGTAGTTAAAGGTCCTGGTTTTAAATCTCAACTCTGTGACTTATTAGTTCCATGATCTTACAAGACCCATTTAACTTTGGGGACCTTGGTTTTCTTACCTGAAAAATTTCTTATCTTCAACAGGTAATTTGAATTGTTCCAACTGAATTGGTGAGTAAGGAAAAACACAAGTAAAGCTAAGCTTAGGCTTAAAATATTAAATATGTGGGGTCAGAATGTGGCTCAGGTGATACAGTTCTTCTGGACATGGCTGTGCCCACCTGTAATCCCAGCACTCAGGAGGCAGAAGCAAAATAAGCAGCAGTTCAAGGTTATTTTCAACTATATAGTAAGTTAGACATAAGCCTGGGCTACACAAGACCTTTATCAGAAGGAAAATTAAATATATATTACCACATGAACCAGCAATTTTGTTCCTAGGCATACACCCAAAGAATTAAAAACAAGTATTCAGATACTTGAATAGGACTGCTCACAGCTGTATAATTTACAGTAACCCAGAGATCTATATAGGTAACATGTCCATTAACTGATGAATAGATAAGAAATTATGGTCTGTTCATACAATAAAGTTTGATCCATGATTATAAAGGAATAATACATGGACATGTTATCTATGAATGAAACTTGACTTGAGAACATTATCAGGAGAAATGAGAAAGGCAAACTCAAAAGACCATATGGTAAGTGATTCTATTTATATGATGCATCCAGAGTTGATAAATCAACAAGCAGGAAACAGGTTAGTCAGGTTGGAGGATTCTGGCCATGGGAAGTGAATGCTTAGTGGGTATCAGGTTTCTTTTTCCGGTGGTACAAACATCTTACAACTCGATAAATATGGTGGAGGCACAGAATTTGGGATGTATTTTACAACACTTACGTGTGAGGTTTAAAATGTTTATCCCTCTTTTATGTGAAATTCATTTCAAGTTTTAAAAGTTCATTTTATGTGCACAAGCATTTTGCCTTTTTATATGAGTGTGCTTCGTGTACATGTCTAGTACCCACAGAAGACAGATGAGGTCATTGGATGCCCTGGAACTAGAGTTACAGATGGTAGTGACAGGAACTGAACATGGGTCCTCTGCAAGATAAGTGAGTACTCTTAATGACTGAGCCGTCTCTCTAGCACCTAATTATATTATTTTTTAAGTAGGATACTGCAAGACACATAACACATAGACAGTAGATAGCAGGTGTTCTTACCTCCTGTGTGTACTTTGAATTACCCTGCATGCAAAACTCACCATCACCTCACCATTTACTTGAAAGCTAGGATCTTCTGGAGCCTACATCCAAGTCACATATCTAATGCTGCCTTCCAATATCCCCCTATACCAGTCACTCTTACCATCTGGGATGCCAAAGATCTTTTAAGTGTCTGCTAGAGTGCTGAGCCTATCTCTAGAGGAGAGGGAGAGCAAAAACAAAGGTTTGCACCCCCACTATTCATTTCAAGAACATCCAAGAAAGTAGGGATTGATCAAAATCTTTGTGAACTGGGATGGGGGAAAATGTGAACTTTCTACAACAACTCCTCAGTATTACCTGAATCTCCAACCAGCATTCCACCTCTGCCCTCCTGTACCCATCCACCACCTCACTCGCATTGCTTTCTGTCCGTTGGAGCCCAGTTAACTTATAAAATAGTTGTTACAATAACCTTAGCCTTCTCTTCCTCAAAATTCTAGTAGCTCTCCTGTCTTAGTTAGGGTTTTACTGCTGTGAACAGACACCATGACCAAGACAACTCTTATAAGGACAACATTTCATTGGGGCTGGCTTACAGGTTCACAGGGTCAGTCCATTATCATCAAGGTGGGAGCATGACAGCATCCAGGCAGGCCTGGTGCAGGAGGAGCTGAGAGTTCTACATCTTCATCTGAAGGGTGCTAGCAGAATATTTGCTTCCAGGAAGCTAAGATGAGGGTCTTAAAGCCCACACCCACAGTGACACACCTACTCCAACAGGGCCACACCTCCTCATAGTGCCACTCCCTGGGCTGAGCATATACAAACCATCACATCTCCCTGTGGCAAATTTGGTATACTGCTGTACACTGGGTTGTGTTGGGTTGCCTTTCCTTCTTAGACAGATTTACTTTTATCTACAGTTGCATTGTCAACCAGAAGATACAAGTTCAGATGTCACTAAGAACCAAGTAGTTAGGTGACCTAGAAATAGTGGCCTCTTCTAAAGAGGTGTCACCAGGTCCACCATTTGTCAAAGAATGCCAGAGGACAGTTGAAGTCTTTTGGTTTTTCAATGTTTGTTAGTAATTACCTCTCCAAAAAAGCACACAAAAGGGCAGAGGTTTTATTGAATGCAATGTCTGGTTGCGGTCTGACAAAGGGTAGGGTCAGAATAGTCAGCCCGCAGGACCATCTTAGCCCTTCACTGCTAGGGCACTGCGGGGGCTGGGAGGGGCAGGGGGTGATGCTAAGGCATCTAGAAGTTTCTGTCTTTGTTTCTAAAACAACCTCCTCTTAGGAAAGTAACTAGGGTTTGATCTTTATTTGAAGGGCTTAAAACTGTGCACCGAGGCTCACTTCTGAGAAGATTTCATACCATGTCTTGATCACATTTTGAAGCCAGGACATTGGTTATATGGTGTCTTAGCTAGGGTTTCTGGAAAGAGACACTGTGACCATGGCAACTCTTACACACAGATGCCCCTGAGACAGGCTCAGAGTCCATAGATTTACATGATGTATGTTAGCAAGAGTACCATTTGCAAAGGCAAGGGACAGCTATATCTGTCAATAGGAAATTGTCATGGCAAACTCTTACATGTGGTCACATAATGAGGCACTCTATGGCACATGAACCCATGAAATACATTGGTATGTCCCCACGTTCAAAGTCTTTGAGACACGCTGCTGAAGGAGACACATGGAATAAGTCTACATGTTTTCTATGATATGAGCCTATGGGCTACAAATAGATTTTTCAGTTTGAAAGAATCTATACCAAACTCAGGAATGGGGGTCTCTTAAAAGGAAGAACTCCCCAGAGCCTGAGATTTATTTGCAAGATTTAATCTTTGGAAACCCATTTCTACATCTTGCCTGTGTGGCTGGAAATAAGGTAAAGGCATTCAGAAAATGACTCAGGTGGATCTGTTTTCATAACACATCCTGTCATGTTCCACACTATCCGAAGCCCCAAACTGTCCTTGATGTCACTGCCACACTATTCTACCATGTTTTCCTCGGGTGATTATATTTCCTTGGGTGTCAACTCCATTGATTCACTGCAATCTAACCTTAAACTTCCCCTACATTTCAAAACCAGACTTTGGAACCAATTTGTCCCTTGCAAATATATTTTCCTTTAAAGACAAAGGCTGTTCAGATAAGTATGTTTTTAGACAGCCTGAACCCTACTGTGATCAACAGGACCCCAAATCACTCTTGGGAAGGTGCTAGGCTGGCTACCAGGATTCTTCAGAAACCTACAAAATCTTTATTACCAAATGGTCCTAACATCAAAACTTGACTCCGCCTACATGATGTAAAATACTCGAGACAGCTGTCATTTTTGTTGATAGAGTTCTTTCACAGCCTCCCATGTGTCAGGGTGCCAGGAAATGGCCCAGACTCCTCCTAGCAGACGTCTTCCCACATCTGGAAATGGAGCACCATCCATCAAGGTAGCAGAGACCCAGCCTTCCCACTTTCTCCAAGCTGCCTAGATACCACTCTTCTGTCTGGCTTGCTGTAGCAAGGCCCTCTCAGGATTCAGACCTTCATGAGAAGAAATGAAGTCTCAATTGCCATTGTGTCCTTCTATGCAGCCCCTAGGCCCGTGTCCCTTGTGTCTCTAGCCCTCTCTATGGTCCTGTGAACTGCCCAGTACCACTTTGATGAAATGAACCTCTCCTCAAAGCAATCAGAGTTGTTTTCCATCACATGCATCTGAATATCTCATGTGACTCAGAAGTCGTAGGAAAATTAGTTTCTTTGGTTTCTGCATGAATAAGAATAACGACAATAATACCTACCTCATGAAGATATGGGAGATAAGACATACCATGCTGTGAACAGACACCATGACCAAGACAACTCTTATAAGGACATTTCATTGGGGCTGGCTTACACATTCAGAAGTTCAGTCCATTATCATCAAGGCAGGAACATGGCAGCATCCAGACAGGCATGGTGCAGGAGAAGCTGAGAGTTCTACATCTTCATCTGAACACTGCTAGTGGAATATTGGCTTCCAGGCAGCTGGGATGAAGGTCTTAAAGTCCATGCCCACAGTGACACACCTACTCTAACAAGGCTACACCTACTCCAACAAGGCCATACCTCTTAATGGTGCCACTCCCTGGGCCAAGCATTTACAAACCATCACAATATCTATGATAAGAACTCTATAAAGGGAAGGATATTAAGGTGTCCGGCCCTTTATCTTTCTCTCCAGGGCTGGGGAAGTGAAGTGTAATGGGTTCTCAGTGTTTATAAGAGACCATGGTTGATTTCTACTCTTAACATTCATAAATAGAAAGGAAAAGTGATACATAGGTTTTCAAAGCAGGAAAAAATACATATAAAAAGATGGCATTTGTGGTCCTAAGCTTGAGCAGGAATGATCACCGAACACTTCCAATGGCTCACTTTTTTTTGCGTCTAATCTGAGGTGACCTTTTCATTGAAGGCCAATTTTCTGATATCAAATAACTTCCGACCACAGGCTGGCTGGCTTGCCGGCCTTCACAGAACTCACCCTTTCTAATATCAGTCACGGGAAACATCATTAGGATTGAAAATTTTCTGCAAAACAACTTTCAGCCCTAGAGTGAAGTCCACGGCCCAGCAGGTGACACTAAGATTAATGACTTAGTTGGGCACATACACCAGTGTTCCCTCATCAGCCCAGGTAATCAAGAGGCGAGGATGTACCAGTCTGGGACGGCCTCTGGGATCCAGGCGTGCAAAGTAGTCTGTGCATTGGGCTCTCTAGAGCCAGGAATTCATCTTCCCCTCTGTTAACAGGGAGGATATGAACCATGTGACAGAGATGGGTTGCAGGTTCCCGTTTCCCTGGGCTGAGAGCATCTCCACAATGAACCTGGGGACCACGGAGCATAGAAACGAACTGAGCTGCAATAACTTCATCTCTTCCCATCCCTCTCTGCCCCCTCTGCAGAACAGACTTAATTCCAGACTACAGGAATTCTGCATTAAGCTTTTTGCCTGAGGACTTGAGGTTCCCCAGGACAGTCTTTCATACACTGAAGTAACAGAGAAATAGAGACAGAGGGCATACACCCCAGACTCAAACAGGAAGACAAGGCAGAAACAAATATCAGCCTAAAACGAAGGTACTCCTGTCTCTAAAAATCTTAACCATATATGATAGGCTGGTGAGATGGCTTAGTGGGTAGAGGTACTTTTTGATGACCCTGACAACCTGAGTTTGATCTCTAGGACCCACGTGACAGAAGGAGAAAACCTGTAAGTTGTCCTCTATCTCATGTGTGACATGCACATGTACACTGATACATACGTGTAAAATAAACACACATATGCTAAATAATAAAATAAAACAACCAAAAGGAATTGTACCCAGTCTTCTCTCATAAGCTGGGACTGATCAGAGAAGTTGTCAAGGAGGGAGCCCTTTAGACAGCTTCTCCTTTGTCCTTTATTCTTCCTATTGTCTCGCCATTTCTTCGGAAAAGTGAAATTAATAAATATCTGTTATTTGTATCCTTAGCAGTTTCCAGCATGTGTCTCATGACAAATCCCTATTCTTTCCTGAAAATAGATTCTATGCTGTTTATGTGGCACTAAATTTGCTTTGCATAGATAACTCCTCCTAACATAGACACACACACACATACACATGCATGTACACAAACATGCATACATATGTATGCACACAAACATGCAAACAGTCATGCACACACATGTGCATGCACACAGAGCAGTGTGCACCATTACCCACAATTAGCCCTGTCAAGAGTAACCAAATGACTTAAACCAACCCCCCCCTGTCATTTTCTACAGAAATATGGTAGATGCTTTGCAGTGGAAGAGAATATTGCCATCATTTGATGGAAAAAGAAGGCAGGAAGATAAACAGGAGTAGACAGACCCACGATGATGTCCAAAAAGACACCAAAAGAATGCTGTGGTGCTACATGCTTTTCATCTCAGAAATCAGAAGGTAGAGGCAGGCAGATCTTCATGGGATTGAGGCCAGCCTGGCCTACATAATGACACCTTGTTTCTAAATAAATTAATTAAATTTAGTTTAATTTAAAAGGAGTGATGAGGAAGGAAAAGCAAACCAAATCCACCCACCCCCTGTAAGATGCTTAGGGTTAGAAATCAGCTATTTGTCAGGGCACGGTCACCTTGAGACTCTAACATTTGTCTAGCACCTAGGGCATGATCCTTTTGTGTGGCAGGATCGAAAACTTTTTGTGCCTCATACCCATTTATCTAACTAGGAAAGTGCCTGGCTCAGACTCTGATACATATACTCAGATACAGTATGTAGCTCAGGCCTGGTGAAGTCAGAAGACAAGGGGATGAGGGTCTCCCTTGATCTTAACAGCAGGCTTCTGTTACCTCAGCTCAGACTTGTAGCTTTATAATTCAACATATCACAGAATTGGCCCTAATTGGCTCTGTGCTGTTCGGCATGGCTCCTGCAATCCCTTACTTCTGCAAATGGCTTCTCAATGTCTGTCCTGGGCTGGATGTTTCTTCCCGTTTACCTTTGTCCTTTCGTTTCAGCCCGCCATTTTGAACTGTCCATCTGACGTGAAATCCCAGCTCGAATGGCCAGCACGAGGGCTCCTGCCATCTAGCTTCCACATGTGTGCAGCTAGAGTAGACTTGCCTGGTACAACTGCCTGCTTGTCACTGATACACCCTAACGAGAGAAAAGAGAAAAACAGCGTCCCAGGGCGGTCTGGCAAAGAGAATTCCCTTCCGCTCCCTTAAACCTAACATTCTAGAAGAACTTCACTTACAATTAAGTGTCTGGATAGAAACTCACCTGTTGACCATAAGCATCTTGTCAGATGTCTTGCTGGGAGCCAAGTGTAAAGTGCCTCCAGGCTGTTACAAGAGTACAGTAATCCAGTCACAGAAGAATTCAGAGATGGTTCAAGAGAACCAGTTCCCGGTAAACTCATCCGGTCTCCTAGCAATCTGTACATCTTTTCCACTTCACCAGACACCTGTCTTGTAGTTCAGTCTGGGATTGCACTGTTCACTAATGACAGACCCTCTCTCCGGAAGTTTGAAAAACAACCTCCTTGCTCTTTCAAAACCTTCAAAATCTATGTAGCCAGTCCCCGGCTACCTCCTCTTTTCTATTCAATGAATGTCTACAGAATGCCTATCATGTAGCTCTGAGTAAGGAATCTGGCATAGAGAGAGAAAGCAGACGGGGATGCTATCCTTATGGAGTTCAAACGAAGATTGCTGCTGACAACTGTATTTCCGTCAAACAACTGTAACATGGCAGAGCTGGCGATGTGATTCTCCAGGTCTGTCTTTGGGGGAAATAGGAGAAGAGTTGACGGAGTCACTTGGCTGCATCTCCCCCAGTTCGCTCCTACCTTCTCTGCTCCACTCACATGTCCCAAAGACGTCCTCTCTTTCCCCTTGCAGTTCTAAGGAAAATGAGACAATGAGCAGCAACTGCTGAACTATATATTTGCCAGCACAAATCTCAGAGGAATTTTTCACTCTACGGTAGAGAACTATTTGCTCCTGTCAGCCAAAGAGATGTGAAGGAGCATCTTCTGGTATACAGGGTATGTCCGGCATGCATCAAGAACACACCAGAGGGCTGGCAAGGTGATTCAGTGGCTAAAGCTCTTGCCATGCAAGTGTGAAGCCAGACACAGTAGTAGTGTCCAGTGATCCGACTGTGTCATGAGAGCAGAGACAGAGAAACACCCTCTTCCCCCCCATCCCCCAAAATCTCACAGTCTAGCCTTCCTGGCACATATAGTAGAGAGCAAAAGAGACCCTGACTCATACAAAGTGAAAGAAAAGGACTGTGGTGGTTTGAATAGAAATGGCCCCCAAAGATTCGTGTGTTTGAATGCTTGGCCATAGGGGGGTAACACTCTTAGGAGGTATAGCCTTGTTGGAATATCTGTGGCCTTGTTGAAGGAAGTGCATCACTGTGGGGGTGGGCTTTGAGGTCTCCTATGTTCAAGCTATACTCAGTGTGACAAACAGTCTCCTTCTGCTGCCTTGCGGATCAAGATGTAGAACTCTCAGCTCCTCCTGCATCATGTCTGCCTGGATGCTGCCATGCTTCCCTCCATGATGCTACTGGACTAAACCTCTGAAACTGTAAGCCAGCCCCAGTTACGTGTCTTCCTTTATAAGAGTTGCCATGATCATGGTGTCTCTTCACAGCAATGAAACCCAAACTAAGGCGAGGACTGAAACCCAAGATTGTCTTAAGACCTCTATATGAATGCCCTGGCTCTAAGTGAAGACATACACACACCCCATGTCAGAAATGTATTAACCAAAGCTTTCTATTCAAGCCCAGTAAACAGTCTAGTATTGATAATGTCCTCAGTGACTTAGAAAACATCCAAGTATAAGGACTTTCTACCCTCATAATCCCAAAGGCCATAGCAAAGACCACACAGAGGGGAAGGGAAATTTCAAAACAGACATCTCTGTGTCCCGCGGAGCCACCCTCAGCAAATAGGCACTGGTAGGAAATCAACAACACCCTTGGCACCTTACCATGTGACTTACTGAAGACTCAGTTTGTGCCTCCCAACCTCTTAGCTCTGGGCTGAACTGTGACTTGCTTCGGCCAAAAGAATGTGACAGAAGTGTAGTGCACTGGTACTAAGCTCAGGCCCCAAAGGCCTTTCATTTCTGCCGTGATCCTCTATCTCGGCCATCACCATGGACCAGGTCTGTGCCGGTGTGCCAGGATCAGATGCTAGTGGCAAGCCCTGTCCTTCCCACGTCTCCTGATTAACCCAGACAACACTAGTCATAGATGCTCATGTCACCCTAGATGTGTTAGGAAGCTTGAGCCACCATCAGCAGCACTAACCTGCTTTACCTGACATGGGACTGATGGGTGCTTACTTGAGATTGCTAGGCATGGCACGCCACATTTGCTGTGTGTATGGTTCTCTTGGTGGTTGTCATCAGAGGACAAAGAATTAAAAAGGGGGTAATTCAATATGAAGCTTATTAAGAAAGTCTACATGCATGCGCGAAGACACAAATACACAGATGCACACATGCACATATGCACACAAGCACTCGAGCGATTTATGTCCAGAATCTTCATCTGATGCTAAAGGTCTCTTGTTGGGTATACAAAAGCGAAGCTCTGCCTCTCAGAGTATCACAAATATCTTAAGGAGGAGCAGACAACAGGCAGAGTGGGGAGCTCAAAGGTAACATCTCCGCAGCCCATGGAGCAGCCAGCAGCAGAGATTTTATGCTTCAAAGTTCCAAAAGATTCGTAAGATGAATGTCCTGTAAGCCCGGATCCCGGAGCTGGTTTCTGTGAACTGTGCTGATGCCTGCCATCACACCTACACTGGGCCCTGGCTTCTTTCCTTTTATTCAGCTCTCCCCCACAGCAAGATCACTCTCCGTGGCAGGCAAGTCAGATTTCAAACAGCCACTGAGTCATCCTGCTTCCTCTCTCATCTGGAAAATCTCCTCAAGCTGTCCTTTCCGTGTTTGCCCATTTATTCCCACTGCGGAAGTGAAAAAAAAATCTGTCTTCAGTATGTCTTACAAAATGCTGGCTCTCTGGGGTTTGGGAGACAGCTACAGGACTGAGCCCTGGATTCAGACGGTCATGGGTCTGTGTCCCAGAGATGCCACCAGGAACCACGTGACCTTAGGAAAGCTTTTGATCACACAGATATTCTATCTCTCTTCTATACATGGGAAGAGTTGTCATGGCTACATCAGTGGGTCGGTGTGAAGATCAAATAAGAAATCATAAGCAGATCACTAAGCAGCTACTGACATGTCGCCAGTGCCCAGCAGTCAGCACGGTCCTTCAGAGTTGGAGGATAAGCAGATCTGATTCTGTCTTATTTGGTTCCAGTACTTGGCTGTTTTCTTCTGCTGCTGATATGCCCTTCTTACTATCTTGGTTTGTCCACACACAAACATGAGGCCAGCTGTCAGCATTCCCCAGATAATCTTTATTAGAACCATTCTCTGTCCACCTCTAGAGTAGGCCACTGATCAAGATTGGATTCTGTGTCAGGAACAAGAAGTTATACCAACATCATCTCAGAATCATAACGACAGTGACAGGCAGGACTCTGAGACCACTCTTGGCAATGCTGTCTGAGTCCCAGCCCTGATTCTCTTCATCTTCCAAGACCAGGTTTCATCAAAGACACCTCCTAGAGCAACTCTAGTCAAAATACTCCATTTCTCTAACATGGATCTCTCAGCAGCTAGAAAAGCATGCTAGGTGTTCTGCCATCTAAGCTAGATGATGAGTGGGATGGCTTGTATATGCTCTGCCCAGGGAGTGGCACTATTTAGAGGTGTGACTTTGTTGGAGTAGGTGTGGCCTTGTTGGAGTGGGTGTGACCCTGTTGGAGTGGGTGTGTCACTGTGGGCATGGGCTTTAAGACCCTCATCCTAGCCGCCTGGAAGTCAGTATTCTGCTAGCAGCCTTCAGATGAAGATGTAGAATTCTCAGCTTCTCCTACACCATGCCTGCCTGGATGCTGCCATGTTCCTACCTTGGAGATACTGTACTGAACCTCTGTGCCTGTTAGCCAGCCCCAATTAAATGTTGTCCTTATAAGAGTTGCCTTGGTCATGGCGTCTGCTCACAACAGTAAAACCCTAACAAAGATAATGAGCTTCCTACCTGGTGGTCCAACCCACTAACAGGAAGCTCCACTTGTCTGGCACAGCAGGATCCTCTCAGGCTCTGGCCCAGTTCCTCTGTCCACACAGCTGCTTTCTCCATGGCCTGCCTTCTCTCAAAGTGTCAGCCTTATGCTGTGGTGTCAATCTCACTGAGGGACTCACCCCTGGTGGTGGCTGAATGTACCATGGCCAGGCTGCAGGGCCCAGTCATTCACTTAAGCAAGTCTATATATCGCTGTGCAGGTATTCTGTAGATGCAGTTAATATCAGCCACTAACTGACTTAAGTAAGAGAGACTATTCTTGATCATCTCAAGACACTTTGCCCAATCATTCAATAGCCCCTAAGGGATTTTTCTGGAATAAAGGAAGTCCATCTACAGGCTCTTGCTTGAGCACACAATCTGACAGTGCATGGGTTTGGGGGTATTCAGGCTATCCAGTTCCACACCACGCACATCTATATGAGTCTATACTCAACCAGTTTAATGCTAGCACCCTAGCTTACTTGTGCCTTCCACCTGACAGCCCATGCCATCGAGGCTGACCATGCGACCAGCAGACCAGACCCACAATTTTCCAAAATCGAATGTGACTGTTCTCCAATTCACATAAAAAAAAAAAAAAATGGTCAGACCCTAGTCATAAGGTAACCTTCAAGACTCACTGTCCTCTTAAGATTATAAACAAAAAGATGCATTGAGCTATAACTCCGGTCCAGCGATAACACCAAGTCCTTTTTAGCATTAAATCACTTAATCATTCTGAAATGCCATAGGATTGAAATGATTGTCATCTCTGTTTCCAAAGAAGGAATCAAGGCTAAGAATCCTGGAACCTGTCTAAAGTGACCTATCAATCACTTGTCTAAGCTAGCCTGTCAATTGGGAGGAAGAGATAGAATCTATACCTACCCCAACACATCCTAACCCCAGAGTCCACGATCTCTTGGTTAAGCTGCCATTTTGCTCTCGGTACTACCCCAACTCCATTTTTCAAACAGCAGTTATGGTGGCCCCTAAAATACACAACTATGTATCACTTGGGGAAAGTATCCTATGAACATAATTAAGGATCATGAAGTCTAGCTATGGCACAAATTCAATGGCATGTTGTCGAGAGCAGCCTTGCTTATACACTGAAGGCCTAAAATCAGCCGTAGGCCTGAGTCAGACATACATGCCTGCTAACACAAAGCCTTGGTCTCTGTGGAAAAACACTGACCCTAGAACAGATGGCTATAAGATCTTGTAAACAGGCAGCCTTGGTGGAAATTTACCAGCCTGTATAAGAACTAGTAGTCATAGACCTTGTGGATGGGTAGCCTTGGTGGAAAATACCAGCTTGGGTAAGGACATGTGAATCATAGACAGAGTCATAAGTGACCTGTTCCCTGCTTCTTCACCCAGCTAAAACCCTGTTCTGGAAGATATCTGTACTCCCCCTGAGAACACCTACACTCCTCCGTCATCCCCTTCCCCACATCCTGCCTCTATGTGTATATAACCCCTGTGTGAAAAAATTAAAATCAGCATTTTAATCAGACTACAGACAAGCCGCTTGTTCTTTGTGTCCCCTGTCCTCCAGTTCTCTCTTCCAGGTCCCCCGGATTCTAGTTCACTGCCCTGCGGCCAGGGCAGCATGTGTCCTTACAGGAAATCGAGGACAACACAGAAAGAACCACACAAAGAAAGATACCAAGACCAGAGAGGCTCAGTCACAAGCTCTGGAACACCAAGTCATCCCAGCCTCTGCTGGAAACAGGAAGGGAAACACCAGTTTTCCCCTTGGAGCCTCTGGAAGGTCCAACCTCCGCTGACACTTTAATGTGACTATCTGACCATCAAAAATGAGAAAATTAATTTCTGTTCCTTAAGTCCCCTGAGATAACATGTGGGGCTTAGCTTTTTATTCTTGTAACAATCCTAGGAAGCTAACACTGATACTGGTTGGACACTTTCTTGTGGTTTGGCCATGGTATTATTTATGAGATAGGGTCTCAGACTGGCTTCGAACTCCAAAGGGTCCTGCCTCCATCTCCCTGTCAGAGGTGTGTCTGGCCTCTGATGGCCCTCTAAGCACACTGTGAGATCCCAACACCCTCCAGAGGAAAGTCTTGGACCATCATATTACACCCTAAGGCAATCCAATCCTGCCTCGGCCCGCTAGCTTCTGTGACTTGCTCATCTTCCCACTAGGGCGGACCAGTTTTTATTTCATGGATAAAGTTGTTTTGTTCAATGACTCTAACTCCAGGGACCAAAACAAGCTATCAAATCAGAAGAGAGAAAGGACTCGAGAATCTTGCCTTTGCCTAGTTCTTTAGCACAGTGCATGTGGCACCTGAGTCTAAGCCCCAAACCTCATAGTCCCTGACACAAACCAGAGCCCCAAATCACCCATCAGTGTCCACTCCCACTGCAACACTGGTCACAAAGATCAGCCGATACGTCCCGATCCCTTCACTTCTCACAGGCACCACAGTGCGATCAACAGTTGCCCTAACCCTCTACTGCCTGTCAACTCCACCTCAGCCCCTCCCCTGCTGGCCCACACATTATCCTGACGACTGTGACTGTCACTGAATCCAAAAGGCATTTCTGGTACCAGCAGGTATTTGCCACTTCACATCCTGCTAGAGCCACTGAGAGACTCTCCACCTGCCTTATGGACAGGACCCTGGAACTGCCAACAATGCCCTCCCCAGCTTGGAGCTGCCAAGAAAGAGCGACAGTGCTGACAACTGCAACCTCTCAGCATCAATAGTCCTACAGACTCCAGACTCCCCAGCAAAGCCTGAGCTCAGGCTGCTTAATGGGACCCAATAAATGGCCTAATCACGGACTGCAGGAAGCTGCTGAGAGGAACTAAAGGCAGAGGCCTTCCGGAAAGACATTGGCACATAAGAGCATACCAGGTACTGGGGCCAAGCCATAGCCACAGTCATCTTTCCAAGGAGCAGGGCTGCCAATGGCCCTGCAGCTGTGTGCAGGTCACAGATGTTGGAGGAATATGGCACTGACAGTCTAGTCTGGCTTCAGGCAAAGCTCGTAGCTCCAGGTCCCACCTATTGAAGCTGCTTTACCTAGTCTCCCCACCCGGAATCTTTCACCTGCCTTCTTTGAGCCTCTTATCTCCGGTATCCAAGACAACCTCCATTTCTCGAACACCACAAGCCAGCTGAACATCTGGGCTCACAGGGCCCCTATAGCCTGTATAGAACCCAGGAAACTGAGTAACTATACCAGTTCTTCATGCACCTCTATAGTGATTCTGTGTGGGTGAGCCTAGCAGAGTGATACATTGTTAAACTCTTTGGATAAAGTTTTTGTTGTCAGCCAGTATCTTAACCTTTACTTAGGGCTTTAGATTACAGACCCAGCTTGGTTGATGCCCAGGGACTTCCTGCCTCCTACACAACCACAGGGTTCCCCATTATCATCAAGGATGCTGCGGTCTGAAAATGAAGCAGGCTGGTGTGTGGAAGGCTTGGGGTACCATTGTGGGAGGCAATGGGGAGCTCAGGAGATGAGGGTTGCGTAGAAAAAGCAGGTTGCTACAGTGTTTCATGCCCCTGGCCCCCTCCTCTGATCTCCCTGACATCCTGGCCACAGTAGGGCCAGACTCTCAACTCCCTGCCCCTCTCCACAGTCCTGTTCTGCTTCACCTCGGGACCAAAGAAATGGAGTTATGTGATCATAGCTGAAACCAGTGACCCCAGATCAGTCTGTCTCCCTTTCAGCTGTTGTTTCTTTGGTATTTGTCAGAGAAACAAAAAGACACATAGAAGGAGGAAACTGAGAAGCTGGGAGCAAGGCTGTATGCACTACGAGACTAGCTCTGATCCAGACAGCTCCCTCAGCTCCTCTTCCTAAGAAGACAGAATCTGCTCCCTTGTCACCAAGGAAACCACGGCAGGGGCCACCCCTAACTGGTCTGGTTGTGGAAAGCAACTCACGCTCCAAGTTTGTCAGAGACAGGGTTGGAATAGTCCCATCAGTGGTCACACACAGTAGCTGACCATCCTCATAAGACATAGCAGATCCTACCTAGGGTCCAGTAGGAGTCTTGGCTCAAAAGAAGCTCAGATAAGATCTCTGCAGAGATGATCTCCACCTGTGTGGGAGTAAGTCTGGCCCATGGAGGACCTGAGGCTGGTGCAGGGTCAAGGAGAGTTTAGAAGCCTCTAAACAAAGGTCCTCACCCGGGCTGATCATCAGAATCGCCCAAGGAACTGCAAAGATTCAAGTTCATCAATAATGCATTCATCGCGCCTACGAGACAGTTGGAATATAGCTTCCTGGTGCTCTTAGTATAGAACACCCGGCACTCACCTTCATCTCACGGGCTCATCTTCTCAAACCTTCTGTGTGGTGGTTAGTTCTCGCTGTCAGCTCCATTGAATTTAGACTCAACAAGGAAATACCGCCAGGAGGGCTTTTCAACTCTAGAGGTGTATCTACGGAGGAAAGACCTGCCCACTCTGAAGGTGGGTGGTCCCGTGGCATGGGCTTAGGTCTCAGACTACATTTAAAAATTGAAAGCCAGCTGAGCCTGCAGGGCTAACCTCCCTCTGCTTCCGGACTGCAATGCAGTGTGACCAGCTGCCCCATGCTCCTACTTCCTGAGACATGGACTGTACCCTCAGAGCACAAGTTGGACATAACGCTTCTTCCTTAGATTCTTCCTGTCAGTTTTACCAGGAGACTAACGTGATTTATTAATGCACCCCCTTCATCACTTCAACCTCCCAGCATCCTTCCCTTCCTCTGTTCTAGAGCAGGTTGAGCATCTTTACTCAGAGCCTCTCTTTGCACATTCTGTCCCGGAAGTGCTCTTGTTAATCCTGCCTCATGCTAAGAGCTCAACTATCACTTTCCTGACCACACTCCCTCCCCCAAAACTAGCTCAAGCCCCATTAGCTTCCCTCATTGGTCCCTTGGTAACATTCATCAATTGTGTGGTGAACTCATTATATGCATAACTGTGTGCCCCTTATCTGTCTCTGCCAATAGGCCATGAACAGCACAAGGACAGTGCCTCTGCATGTCTTGCACACAGTGCATTCCCATGGAAAACACTTTTGATACAGTGTTTGGCACGTTCTGGGTGAATAAGGAAGAAAAAACAGTACCTATTGGCTAAAAAGAAGAACAAAATCCTACTCCCTGTTTCCCACTTCGGATACTTTTAGTAAGTGCTGAATATCTAAACCTCTAACGGATTCAAGTACACCTCTTGAACTGCCTTTGAACAGTCTACAAGTTCAAAAGGGCAACGTTTGCCAAATGTATATAATTTTTTCCATGACAAAGGGATTCTTCATTTAACAAAAAAAAAAAAAATCCCCTGGAAGGGTTTTTAAATAGTCCTTTTATCCCCTCCGGTGCCCATAAGCCGTATTAAGAGCTCATTAATTATCTGCCAGGGAGGCTAGAACTAAGAGGCAAGTGGTTCGGATGGTTGCCAGGGGAAGGAATGACGATAAATCAGCCCTTCAAGAGAGTATAAATCGTGGGAACCAGGACTCAGCTTCTGGAGGTGTGTGCACACGATCACCGTGAACATCATCTTTACCAATGAGTGTGCCCACATGGAGACACCCTTGACCTGGAACCCAGCTTCCGTCTCAGCAAGGCATCCCATCCCCCCATCCCTTGACCAATGCATAGCTTCTAGGGGTGTCTCTAAGCTGTTGCCTTGGGCCTGGAGCGTGGCCTTACCCTGCCTAACCAGTTCATTTGGTACCCCTCAAACTTTCCACAATACTAGGGATCCCAAAGGTCTGGTGATCACCTATTTCATGAGCATGCAGACCACCTCTGACCAGGGTGCCCACTAACCTGGAGTGGAGGAGGACCTTCCCCCCTCAGTCATGTTGCTGGGACTAATCAGTGAACTCCATCTGGAGAGAATAATACTGACGGAGCTGTGTGTGGGTGTCAGCACTGTCTCCAGGCTTCCGCATGTCCTTCATCAAAGCCCATGGTAACATAGGAAGTACTCAGTAAGAAAAGACAATCTGAAGAGCTTGCCACAGACAAGGGGTTGGACTCAATTCCCTGTACTTGGCAGAAGAAAAAAAAAAAAAAAAAAAGCCGGCAAGATTTCCCTGTACCTAATGGAGTCCGATGGAATGAGGGAGGGTATATAGACGAAACAGAAGGACATCTTATGAGATTTTCTAGGTGGGCAGATTTTACATTTTCTATTGGTATCAAATGGGAAATCTGAGAAAAAGTTAGGGACTCTAACAATAAGTGATCAGTCCTGAGAAAAATGGGGAAACTGACAACAGTGGTCGTGGTCAGGGTTCCAGTTTGCATATGCTCTGGACATCCTTACTGTCTGTTGTGCCTTCTCACTGGACTGGCTCTGCGCCTGCTTTCTGTGAGATGGCTGCATTGGTTCTTTCATGGGGGACAGCCAGTCCGTGACCCATTATAGGAACATTCCCATATACCTTGAGATGCTAGCTGCCTCTGCTTCTTCTTCCCGACTGCTCTTCCCTCCCACAAGCTGGAGTCTGCACCCGCTAGGATTATTATATATAAGCAGTAGTCCCTTACACTCTTCCGCTCTGCTCAATCCCCTTGTTGTCCTGGTCCTGGACCCTTCCTGGTTAGAGATGGTCTGGGTGCTCATGAAATATGTCACAGTCAAACCAGAGAAGGTTGTCTGGGGCCTCTAATAGTAATAGACAAGTATTCATTTAGCCTTTGGTATGGATATATTCATCTCTCCTCTCAATTTTGACCCCTTTGGAGTCTTGAGAACAGTCTGGTCTGTGTTATCCTCATGCCTCAAAGCCCAGCATAGTACCTGGCCTACAGAAAGTGTATGACAAATGTTACATGAATAATTGAATGACTTCATGGTCATGATCACCAGTCTCATGGCACAAAATGAAAGCAACAAGTATAAGGATTACCAGAACTCCTTAGAGCTTAAGAGTCATCTGCAGGAGTGACCTGGCCTTGCATCAAGTTTCCAGGAAGCACATACTGTCTTTCCCTCTCCTGGCCATTTCTCTGCTTGCTTCTCATTAAGAGATGCTTCTAGATAGGACTTCTTCTCTCTTCCACATTTCCCCCTGAATTCGCAATACAGTGCATACAGCAAGATCTCCAAATGCATCCGTTGCCTGCTCTCAAAGCATCTGGGAGTGGACAGATGTGGTATCTTAAGGAACCAGGCCAGAAGTGACAAGAGATGAGGTCATAGAAGAGATCACACCACAGCCATGCAAGTCCAAAGGAAATGAGCAGTGTGTGTGTGTGTGTGTGTGTGTGTGTGTGTGTGTGTGTGTGTGTGATGTAAGATGACACCTAAAAGGGCCAATTCAAACAAACTTGCTGTGACACCCAGGAAATAGTGAGAGGTGGGGTATGGCTACCCCAAGCATTTCCTTGAGACACTATAAGAAACTGACAAGGAAAGTCTCTTTATCTGTGTCACAAGTCCCCTTGTCTTTATGGCTGAGATGATCTAATTAAGTCAGGTAAGAGTCCCCATCTTGGTCTGTCTCTGCCAGATAATTAAAGGGAAATCAAAGCTTTGAGCCTGAAAAATTGTCAACACTCCAGTGTTTAGCCATTTGTAAATACAGCAACAGCCAGCCTAGCTCCCGTAACGGG
Organism: Mastomys natalensis; assembly: GCA_021653895.1. Classification (NCBI taxonomy): domain Eukaryota; kingdom Metazoa; phylum Chordata; class Mammalia; order Rodentia; family Muridae; genus Mastomys; species Mastomys natalensis. Next base: position 558,302 of record JAJTUV010000468.1, read on the forward strand.
TGGAGAGGCAAAGCCATCTCTCCACTCCCCAAGCCCAGCCTGTTATCTGCAGTTCTGCATGTTGGCTGTGCCGTGCTAATCATGACCCCAAGGCCTTACAAGATTGGGAAAAGCTTTCCAAAGCATCAAACAGAGATTAAATTGTCTTGCCTGTAGTTGCAGCATTCATTTAAATTACAATTCTTTGGAAACTGATATTGGATTACCAGCTCTCAAAAGACATGAAATTTTATCTAAGGGTGAGTCTTTATGAACAGAATGTCTGATTGGTGTGAACTGCTTTCTTTGGGGAATAGGGTCTTTCTAGATGTTTGAGAGTCCTATTAAAAAAAAAACTCAATTGAATATAAAAACTACTACTTACTTTGGAACGACCAACACAGTTTATAAGAACTTTGATGTATTTATTTTCTCATCGGGTTACCAGGAACTCCTTAGCAGGGCGGATGATACAGAGGGGCAAGAATGGAGCTACACATGCAGAAGGCAGCTTCCCACCCAACTCCCTTTCTCTTCTCACACCTTGATGGGTTTCCCTTCCAAAATTGCAGTTCTTCCCTCCAGCTATTAGAGGCCACATTATCCACTAGGTGAAAGGTTAGAAGTGCCCAGAAATTTGCATTGTCTCAGCCTACTCCCAGTTCTAAGGGTGACAGAAATGCTGAGGTGCAAAGATCCTAGCCCTGTTTTTTCAGACAAGGACAAATAAGCTCACTCCCCAGAGCTCCAGGGTGCTATCAAACTGAATGAAGCAAGCCTAGGCCTGTACTCATGATCAGAACCTTGCTGGGCCCTGCCTCTTCTTGCTCCTGCTTGGACCTGGCCACATGTCCCTAATGAACCTCTCAGACCTGCAGGCCCATGTGCAGACTACCTCTGGAGGGTCCCATGTAAGATCCAAGGTGGACCTTCATGCTTTGATATGGATCCCCCACCTCCAATCCGCTATTGTGGTTGTGTGCAGGTTCCCTCAGGGTGCAGAGGAGCTGGGTCTCAGGAGGTGGTGAGTACAATGGATATGAATGACCCCGTAGGTATGAACAACCCTTTTGGAGGACAGCTCTTTTATTAGTGGGGTAGCTTAAATAGCTTTGAGTTGGGGGAGGGGAGGAAAAAAAGACAAGGGTGGGAAATGCCCCAGCAGAGGCCCTCCAAGCTATCAGCCAGATTTCTGGTCACATGATTTCTGTGACACCAGTTCTCTGGTGGGGCAAGCAGAAACCTAACTGGCTTTATCATAATGAGGCCTTTGACTTTATGGAGTTGAGTAGGCCCAAGCCTGATTTGGATACGGGGTGGTCCCACTCCTGCAATGCTCTCTGAGAGGTGTCTAGGGTGTGGGCAGTGCTCTAATGTCCCTTATCTGGCTTGGGGACAGACACTTTGAGGAATGGAAAAAATGGACTCAGAGTGTGTGATTTGCCCAAAGCCACCTATGCCACACGAAGAACCCAAGGATTTTGGCTTCTACAGTCAGTATTCATCAGTACTCTCCACCCTGATCAGAAGGGAGAGTGGAAAGAGAGGCACACATAGTTTCTAATTCCATTCAAATGCACAAGCTGCTGCGGACAAAGACCCAGGACAGTGTTAGAGAGTGCAACCCTTCCATGGAAAGGATCCCAGAGTAAAAGCATCTTCCCTATGGCTTTCCAGGGTGACTGTGTCAAAACTTGATCTTAAGGCAGTCAAAAGGAATGAGCGATTTCACAAGAATCCGATAGAGCATTCCAAGTGTCTTCAATCTGACCACGGATAACCCTGTCCATCAGAGTCCTATACCTAAGAAAGTTCTAGGGATAGGAATGAAGGAGGAAGGAGGAAATTGGAAATTTAATTGGGTCTACAATGCAGAACCACAGAAGAAGGGATGGCGAGGCCTTGGAATAGCCTCATACTGGAAGCAGCCTTTCTGCCCTTGGCCACCATAACTTCCAGTTGTTCCTGATTCCTCAGATGTCAGCTGCCTTCCTCATGTCACCTTCGGAAAAGCTCCACAGAAACTTGAGGACATCACCAGCACCTGAAGGCTCTACAATCTGAGCTTCTGCATTCCTGCACCTGGCTCGCTCTGGCTGAGCCTCAGAGAAGTGAAGTTACCTGCACAACTCAGAAAGAAACAAAACCAGGAGGGAGCTGAACCCAGAATCACCAAACTCTAAAACCCATTCTTGCAGAATAATGAGGAGAGGGAAGCTGGAATGGCTTTCTGTTGGACACTCAAACTCACAACAGAATAAACTACACTGCTAAATTGGGCTGAGCAGATAACCCAATGGTAAAGGGAGCCAAAGAACCCAATTGAGTCTCACATCACAAAGAAATAACCCGAAAGGAGAAGGAAGACCTAAAAGTGAGGTGGAGCGTAAGACAACAGAAATATTCTAAAGCTCTGAAAATACGCAGCTTTTTCTGCTAGGGCAGAGAGCCAATGATAGAAGGTGCTGGGAGCTGTTAACATGCTCTTCCTTTTAACGTGGTGGCAATCTCTCTGTAAGGAAAGAATAAGCAGCCAGCGAGTGAACACAAAACATGGTAAGTGGCTGGTTTGCACCAGGCTCTTGTCACAAACTCTTTTGCAAGTTGTGGTGGCTTGAGTAAAAATGGCCCCCATAGGCTCATATACTTGAATGCTTAGTCACCATGGAACTGTTTGAAAGGATTAGCCAGATTAGGAGGTGTGGCCTTGTCACTAGGGGCTGGCTAGGTTTCAAAAGCTCATGCCCAATCCAGTCTCTCTCTCTCTCTCTCTCTCTCTCTCTCTCTCTCCTCTCTCTTCTCTCTCTCTGCTTGCAGATCAGGAGGTAGCCCTCAGCTACTTCCCCAGAATAACACCTGCCTGCCACCATGCTGCTCACCATAACGATAAAGGCTAAACTTCTGAAACTGCAAGCAAGTCCCAGTTCAATGCTTTCTTTCATAAAAGTTGACTTGGCCATGATGTCCCTTTAAAGCAATAAAACAGTGACTAGTAAGACACCAATATACAAAGTGAGGACAAAGAAGGACTTTAAAAACTGGTAACATAACATACCCAGTTTGACCCCATGTAGCAGAGAAAGCCTTTGATCAGTTTAACTGGACTTCAAGCCCTTGGAGCAAACATTGTAAAGATAAGCAGGCCATCCCAAACACACCTGGAAAGTGGCACAGGGAAGAGAGCTTATGAATACTGCTCTCCATGTGCAGCCTCTGAATCTAACCACTTTTGAGCACAGATGTGTCCCCTCCCTTGAGAGGCACCATGTGGGAATTAGAGACCCTTCTCTTGATCTACCCACTAGAATTTACCATGGCTCAGGGTCATCAGAGATTCTGAAATTCTTACTTGATTTCCCTCTAGGGACTCAATGGCCCATTTAAAGCTCAGAGAGCCAGGAAGAGAAGTAAAGCCCCATTAACTTGAAGTAGGGCCACTGGAATCTTCCTGCACACATGCCTCCTCAAAGTGACCTTTGGCCTGTTAAAAAATATGATTCTAATCAAACTCTGTCTTCTAGGGGTTGTCAAGTGAGCCCCGAGATCATACAGAAGTGACAGTCGTGCAGTAGATGTTCCATAATGCTAAGTTATCTCCTACAATGGAATATGTGAGAGATGAGCTAAAGGGAGCAGGACAGACTGGGGAGGGGGTGGTCATGGCTGAAATAGAGCCACCAGGAAGCATCTTAAGTGAACTGGTTCTGAAGGTTTGGTCGGGTTAGTGCCCACACATAGGGGAGCGTTTGTGACAATGGTCATTCTCACTGAACCCAGTACAGACATCTCAAGAACAGGGAACCATATGTTTCTTAAGACTGTAACACATCCTGGAGTTGCTTAAGTTCCTATAAGTCAGTCACCCAGGGAACATGGATAAAGGGTCCAGCTCCAAAAAGAAAAAATAATCTATGAATTGCCTATACTCTTCAGAGACCAGAGCCTGGAGAGATGCTTAAAGCATGAGGGAGCAAGAACCAAAACCCTTATGTGCCTGTTACCAGCAGATCTTCCCCCTCTGTTAGATCAGTAGTCTCTGTGGAGCTTATTAAGTCACATGTTGCTATATCTCAACCAACCCTTTCTCATTTAGTAGGTCTGGGGAAGAGACTGGGAATCTGCTTTCCTAACAAGTTTCAGGTGGTAATAAAATAACTGGTACAGTGCCCATGTGGTGGCTTAAGTGAGAATGGCTCTCACAGGCTCACATGTGAATGCTTGGTCCCCAGCTGGTAGAACTGTTTGGGAAGGATTAGGAGGGAGGTGTGGCCTTGTTAAAGTAGATGTGTCACTAGGGGGACACACTTTGTGGTTTCAAAAGCACATGTCATTACCAGTTATCTCTCTCTGCTCATGGCTATTGTCTCGAAAGGGAAGCTCCCAGCTACTGCTCCAGTGCCGTGTCTGCCTGCTGCCATGTTCTCTGTTATGGCCATAGGCTCGCCCTCTGAAATTGCAAGCAAGTCCTCAATAAACTCTTTCTTCTTTAAGTTTCCTTGGTCACGATGTCTTACCAGCAATAGAAAAGTAGATAAGACAGTCCTGTACCTTTGTTTACAAGCCTGATGAGCGAGTCCCTGCCTTCTTTGGCCAGCAGTGACTTTCCTTCCTCTTGGCACCCATGTCTTGAGTTAAGGCACTATGTTGTACAAGCCTGGGAAGTCTTCCAGCTTTGCTGTTCTGTGACTCAGCTCATGTCTAACCAGAGCCGTGTACTCTATACCTTGCTGTTTGTGGGTGTGCAAAGGTAGAGAGACTCTCTGGAACACAGAAAGAACAAGGGCCACATTTTTTCCTATTGCCCCAATTTTCTTTCTTAGTCTAAAGTACTTTCTTGACTTCAATTAAGCTTGACCTTGTAGGTGGCAGTTCTGATGCTCTAAGGTCCTGTTCCCCAATTGGTTCTTGATCTGTCAATAAAGTAAGCTATGAGCCAATTGTTGGGCAGAAGGGACAGGTGGGACTTCTGGGTCCCTGCAGGAAAAGGGAGATGCAAGGAAGACGGGGAGTTCACCATGCTTGGAGAGAGAAGAACCAGGCAACCATGTGAGATCTCAAACAGAGTGGTCACACAGGCTGTTCCTACAGCGCGTGTCAAGAGAGTTTAGCAACGAAGTTTAGAGCAAGTGGGATACTAATAAGAAATGGTAAGGGCATGTTTTCAGCAGGAGACAGTGGCACCCAGCAATTGTGCAGAAGCAAGTTGGAAACAAAACTATGTTCTGTGTCTTTTATCCAGGAGTCAAGGAATCAGGTGGGACTGGTACACGGTCATCTCAGAGCAAAGGCAGAGAGCATAAACTACACACAACAGGCCTTAGAGCTGAACCTGGCAGATACTAAATAAAGAATGAACTGTTTGGCCAGGTAAAATTCAAAAATGGCCTACCCTAGAAGGAGTCACAGCCTATGGCTGTGCTTCTGTGACTCAACACTGCCATCTGGTGACCACTGTGCTGACCACCATGCCCCCCCACATACACACTGTCCCCATTACACAGGTATATTTCTGAAGACCATAGTGCATAATGGAGTGTCTACATTATCACAACGGAATTCATTTATCCACAAAGTAGCACAGTACATCCATGCCACTTTGAGAAGACTATTCCTTTAGTTGGAAGTTACAAACATTAATGCTTTTGACCCTTATTTCCGGTCTATATTCTCTGACCCATTTGAAAGAACCCAGTCCTACAGAGGCTGACAATCCTTCTCAGTGGATGCATCTCAAGTAATATTCATTTTTAAATGGGCTAAGGAAGTGCATCAAAGCATTTTAGGCAAGAGAAAAAAAAAATAACAGCCGAACTTTGCTTTCTATGATTTGATCTGAGCAAATAAATAAGTCATTTTCATTTCCAGTTTAACATAACAAGAATATTTTTACATGATAATTTGCTCTTAAGGATTCTAGCTGTGAAGTTTAATAACAGCACACGAAGCTGCCTGTCATCTCATATCTAGGTCCCAATCTCCATCCTGACAGTTTCCATGGGCGCCAGACTGCTCAGCTAGAGGGATTCTAGGCCATACGTCTTAACAAACAGGTAAAAAACTCAGCCCCAGAGCCGGGGAAGAATGAAGGGCCTTGAATAGCATCTAGTCACCTTCTATGAGGCAAACTTATAATTCAGAGAAATGGTTGACCAAGCTCCTGTTGCCAGTCTCCTATAATCAGCCCACAAAATGAATGAAATTACAAATTATTATATGAAGAGAATTAACCTAGACTCAGAAAGAATCATACTACATTTTTCTTTCATACAGAAACTAAATTTTAATATATATACATATATATGCCATATATTCAAATACATATACACATGCACATACACATACACACATGGGTGTGGTATAGCTATGAAGCTGACAAAGAAATTTTTTAAGGATTTATTTATTTTATATATATGAGTACATTGTAGCTATCTTCAGACACACCAGAAGAGGGCATCAGATCCCATTACAGGTGGTTGTGAGACACCATGTGGTTGCTGGGAATTGAACTCAGGACCTCTGGAAGAGCAGACAGTGCTCTTAACTACTGAGCCATCTCTCCAGCCCTGACAAAGAGATCTTAGTGGTGCAGAAGTAAAAGGGTAACAGATCATATACAGATTGAAGGTGAGATGTCACTACTTGGGAGAGGGAAGGGGAGACCCCTTCTTCCCCAGGGGAAACAAAGAGGGGAGTGGGGGACAGAATCAATCAAAACAAAGTCTGTATGCAAATGAGAGTGTGAAACCTATGGCTGGGACTGGGGTAAGAGTGCTTGCTACACTTGCGGAAGACCCGGGTTCGGTTCCCAGCTTCCGCACAGCAGCGCCCAAAGATCCCGTAACTCCAGTTCCAGGGAATCTGGCACCTTCTGGCCCTCGCTGACGCAAACACATGAAAAATAAAAATAGATAAATCTTTAAAAAACAAAACCTCATTATTGTGTGTGCTAATTTAAAACAGCAGCAAAAGATACAGCGGAGGGAGGCTCTTCAAACTGATGACCAGTCAAGGAAGGCCCCTCGCACACAAGAATTGGCAATGACATCAATGTCCGGTTCTCACTGAAGGCTGACTCTGCACTGGGCACGGACACAGGACATCACATGCGGCTATCTCAGTCTCCAGACAATATAAAGTCTGCAAAGTTGCTATCCTGATATGCAGATGAGCAAACTGAAGTCTGCCTGGGGAATCCTCTCCTCAAGGTTTCCTGGCTAGCCAGGGCCTGGGACACCAACCCAGTCATCTGATTCCAGATTAGCACGTGTCCTGACTGTGACAAGCCAGGATAAGGGTGAACTGCTACCACGTAGGCAAACCTCTCAACATTTTCTCACCTGAACCACTCTTCCACCAGCACAGACCTGTCCTGCCTGTCCCAAGACAGCAAAGCCTCTCCTTAGTGACATTTCATTCACGTAAGCAACGCTCCCCTACAGGCTACTCTTGCTCTGAGTGGTTGACTGAGCATAACCATTGTCTAGGCAAGACTGGACTGGGATCAAATCTGCACCTATCTGAATCCCAAACTAGCGCCAGGCATTCTAAGCAGGCAGAGGGCAGGATATGTCTGCAGAATGAAGAGGAGACTAACTGGTTACCAACAATTGCAACTTCATGTTGGAAAGAATCCAGGGGACAAAGCCCATGTTAGTGAGAAAGGGACTGTGAAGCTGGCATTGCCCAGAGGAAAAGTTGCCAGAGGACAAGAAAAGGACGCTGAGAAACACACCCAGCCCTGAAGTGTGCTTTAGCCCTGGGATTGTTGTTAGTATTCTGTCTAAACTCCACCTCCATAGTTACCTGGCAACAGACAGGTATGCTCCTCCCCACAGTTACCTGGCAACAGCCAGGTAGGCCTGCCCACTATAAAAGGGGATGTTTGCCCCCCTCCTCTCCCTCTTAATCTCTTACCTCTTGCTCTCCCACTCTCTTGCCTCTAGCTTCCCTCTGTCCCCTGGCCCCTCCCCCTTCCCTTCCCCATCTCTCCACATGGTCATGGCTGGCCTCTACTTCTCTGTGCTCTCTCTCTCTCTCTCTCTCTCTCTCTCTCTCTCTCTCTCTCTCTTTCTGCCTCTACTACCCTCCTGGCTCCTCTCCCCATGCCCTGAATAAACTCTATTTTATACACACCGTCGTGTGGCTGGTCCCTCAGGGGAAGAGATGCCTTGGCATGGGCCTGCTGAGACATCCCCTTCCATCATTGATCCCTTTCCATCATTTCAATTGTCACTAAGAGACTGTGTCTTTGGAGTACTGAAACAGAACATCTCAAGCAGGAGTAAGATACTTTAGCAGGAAACAGAGACGCCCCCTGTAATGTTCCCTTTCGGCTCCATGGTAAGGTCTTCTGGAACAAGATGGTCCTCTTCACTATCCCCCTTAACATTGCCTGCATGTTGCTGTGGTCAAGATTGTCATATCTCTGAAGACATAGCTCTCTGTTTAAGTCTCTGCTAAGCCCAGACACCCTGGACACCAGTAGAGCTAGTTAGCTACAGGGCAGCGGGGAACATGGATGCTCTAGTCGGAGGCAGTGCCAGAGGCAGACTTCCCAAGTATTCCACTGGAAGGGTGATATACGTGTTTTCATATTTTCTAGATGCTAATTGCTGACAACATGATTCGGTGGCTCTACAAATCAGAACTGACACCATCAACCTGTTCAATCCATTTATGCATCTTTCATCATCAATGCAAGGGACTTTGTCAACTGAGCAGGGCCGGCTTCCCTGGTGAGGCCAGTGTCTTGTTTCCTATTAGTGATGAGCATTACAAGTAAATAGATTGGCTTAGCATGTTAAATTGCATCCAACAGCCCAGCAAGAATCTCAAACTAATGGAGGACAGTAAAAACTCTGTGAAGGAGAGGGCAGACTCGAGTCAGTGCACATTTCTGAGCATGAATTTTGCTAGCCAGTTTTCTCTACCGCCAAGCTTTGCTGCACCCCCACCCTCTGGAGTATGCGGAGTGATCTTTCTAAAATGCTAATCAGCTCCTGTCACCACCCTGTTTAACATTCTTTAGTCTTTCTCTCTTGCTTGTGTTTTCTGTCCTCTTAGATCCTCTGGGATCTGAGCCTTGCCTGATTCTCTCACCCCACACCTGCCCCCTTCTGATCCCTCCACACAACACCACACCAATTATACTGTATCTCATTGCACACACAGAAGACTGTAGCCACTACTGGCTGGGCCTGCACACGTGCTCACCTCTTTTTGGAACAATTCTCACGGCCCCTTCATCCACCTGATTCACAGCCTACTTGAACAGCTTTACGTCCTCCTAGGGAGGCTTCCTTAATGCGGGAGGTTAAGTGGTAGCCCCTCCAAAAGCAATAGCTATATTCTGGCCCCCTAGACTTTAGAAATGTGACTATATTTTGGACAAGGATCCTTTACATGTAACTAAGTTAAAAATCCAAAACGAGACTATCCCAGAGTATGGGAAAGGGAGCTGAATCCAATGGGGAGAAGGGAGGAGATGGCCTTGAGATTGGAGAGACACAGCCATGGGCCCATAAATGCTGAGAGCTATCACAAATAGGAAAAGGAAAGGGATGACCCTCCTTAGGTCCTACGGAAGAGGTACAGCCCTGCTGGCCCCTTGATGGCAGACCGTGAGCTCCAGAGCCATGGGAATACATTCATACATCATGTCTTAGTTAGGCTTTCCACTGCTTTGAAGAGACTCCATGGCCACGGCAACTCTTATAAATCAAAAAAAATCTAATTGGGTCTGGATTACAGTTTCAGAAGTTTAGTCCATCGTCGCCATGGTGGGAAGCATGGCAGCATGCAGGCAGACATCGTGCTGGGGAGGTAGCTGAGAGTTCTACATCTTTATCCACAGGCAGCAGCAGGAGATGGTGTGCTACACTGGGCAGAGCTTGAGCACAAGAGACCTCAAAGCCCAACCCCCACAGTGACACACTTCCTTCAACAAGGCCACACCTTCTAATAGTGCTACTCTCTATGGGACAAACATTCAAACACATGAGTATATGGGGCTATTCTTATTCAATCCACCACACACACACACACAGACAGACAGACATATGTGCATGCTTACATGAAAGAGTCCACAATGCTCTTCAAACTCCACAAATGTCTTCTGAGATCAAGAATCTTAGTTGCTGTCACACCCCAGGCTCAGCACTTCACCCTTAATCTGTTCCTCTAAATCTGCTGGCGTGGTTCCACCCACTCAGTTGACCATCTGAGACGTGGATCTCTCGCCTTCATCAAAGGGCACCAAACCCTTAAAATTATTCAGAAATAATTTCCACGGGTTTAACCTGGAACACAATGCTTCAGGCTTGGGCACGTGTCGTTTGCCCATGGAGCCTTCTTCACTGAATTGGTGAGTGTCGCCATGGTGGTGTTTCATTTATTTCCATTTTTGTAACTGCATGGCACTCTCATGCTCTGTGACCTTCCCTGAAGTAGTAAGTGACCAGAGGAGAGAATAATAAGTGAAAGTTTATTCTAGGCCCCATACTGAGTTCTAGGAAGACACTGTTGAAGTGATCTCCTTGAATAGGAGGGTGTACAGTCTGCATGGACCTCATAATAATTAGCCAAAGCTTGCTCCCTCCTCACCAAATTCTTTTCAGTGTTTGCTGTTGCAGTTCCATTCATTTGTTATGGCAGTGGGTTTTGTTTTGTTTTGTTTTGTTTTGTATGGGACAAAAGTCACACATAGCCCAGGCTAGCCTCAAACTCACTAGTAATGTAGGATGTACTTGAACTTCTACCTTTGACTCCCAAGTGCGGAGATTACAGGTATGAGCATGCATGCTCATTGGTATTTTTTCTGATAAATGACAATTACCTCACTATATGTACCTAACTGTACAGAGGCAATTTCCAAAGGTCTCACTTTGCTTTTAAACACACACACACACACACACACACAATCACACAGTCATAAGGCCTGTTTATATAATTATATGGAAGTTGGCTGATGGACGTCATGAAAAATGAACAAAACCACAGGGTGTTGCTGGCGGGAATGTAACACAGTGCAGACACCGAGGAAAACAGGCTGTGGTCCCTCTCCGTGTTAACACTGAGTTACCATATGACCCAGCAATTCTGCTCCTAGGTATCCAACCAAAGGGATTCGAAACAGGAGTTCAAATATTCGCACATGAATACTCACAGCAGCACAGTGCACTGCAGCCAAAAGTTATCAACTGATGGATGGAGAAACAAAGCGGGATCTAGGCATGCAAGCTAAGAGTGAACCATGGATGCGTGAAGAAGTGTGTGTAGCGTGAAGCATGGCATCACGTGAAAGACACTAGACACGACACCCACAGATTGTACGATTCTATTTGTTCGAAATATCTGGAGCAGGGGAATGCCTTCATCAAACTATACACTGGTGGGTATGGTGGGCACACCTGTTATCTCTGCACTTGGGAGGCTGAGGCAGTTCACAGTCATCCTCTACTACACAAGGAGTTCCAGGCCTGGGTTACATGAGATCTTGTCTAAGAGAGAGAGAGGGAGGGAGGGAGGGAGGGAGGGAGGGAGGGAGGGAGGGAGGGAGGGAGAGAATGTACATGGTTGTTTTCCAAGGGGCATTAGGGCTTCTACATTGCTATATAAAATCACCATAGGCTGAGTGACAGGAATAACAAAGACTTAGGTCTCAGAGTACAGGGTGCTGGTACATGATATCAGGGTACCAGGACTCCTGGGACTTTGGTAGGGGCCCTTGTCTTAGACCCCCATATGACCTTCTTCAATTTATGCATGCAAAATAAGCAAGTGACTCGCTCTTCCCAGAAGGTTGTTCATCCCAACACTGGGGGTATATTTTCAAATGTCTCCAAAGCCTAATTACACCTTTGAGGCCCTATTTCCTAATGCTGTCCATAGGAGACAGAGTAACTTATGAACTTAGGAAACATATAAACTTAAGGTGATATAATGTGTACATTCTCGTGCAAGGAGTGATCCTGCCGCCGATAGGCGCAGGGCTTAGTTAGTTTTTGGATAATAAAGATGCTATGAATTTGATTCTCGTGATGGATACATACTCTGTGACTATACAAAAAAGGCCACGGGATTATATGCATCAGTTAGGTGGATTAATCATATGTTAGGTGCTTTATATGTCAATAAATATATTGCCAAAAAACAAAAGAGAGGAAGAGGAAGGAAACGGGGAAGGGAGACAGGAAGGAGGGAAAGAGCGGCTGAAACAACAGAAGTAGGGACAAAGCTTCACAAAGATCAGAAATTAATCAGAGCAGGATGCCATCCTATGAATTGTGTCAATGTTAAACTCTATCTACAACACAATGAAGTTCTGGGAAGAAACTACCAAACCCGGGACAACAATTTGAGCACCATCTTTTCTTGAATATGCTGTCTGCTTATTATGCAGCTATAAAATATTTGGGCATTTAAAATGATATAATCTTTAGGTCACTTAAGCTTCGAGGATCCTACGCAGTAGGTACTGTGAGATTCGTTTCTACAAAGGAGACAAGTGAGGTTGCTGTTATCAACAATTACTGCCTCCTCAAAGGTCAAAAGGGAACCTAACACCGAAGGTCAAGTTTCAGTTGGGTTGATGTGGTGGTTTGAATAAGTTTGGCCCCCATAGATTTATGTGTTTGAATGCTTCCCCATACGAAATGGCACTATTAGGAGGTGTGGCCTTGTTGAGGGAGGAATGGCCTTATTGAGGGAATTGTGGCCTTACTGAGGGAGGTGTGGCCTAGTTGGAGGAAGTAGATCACTGTGTAGGCAGACTCTGAGGTCTCCTATGCTCAGGCTCTGCCCAGTGTGGAAGTGAGTCTTCCTGGCTGCTTGTGGGATACAGTCTTCTTCTGCTGCCTGAGGGTCAAGAGGTAGAACTCTTGGCTTCTCCAGCACCGTGTCTGCCTGCATGCTGTCATTCTTCCCAACATGATGATAATGGACTAAACCTCGGAACATAAGCCAGTCCCAATTAAATGTTTTCCATTAGAGGAATTGCCTTGGTCATGTTGTCCCTTCATAGCAATGAAATCCTAACTAAGACAGTTGATACAACAAACTCATAGAAAGATGTGTGTCCATAACCTGAGAACCAAAAAATGACTAGGACAGCCTCTGTCCTTGAGGCATCCTAGAAGGAAAGCTTTTTGGCAAAGAAGACCTTTCTCCCAACTGATAAAACAGTCAATAGAAGTAATTGTGGGAGGAAGGACTTGTTTCAGAACTCAGCTTAGAGGATGCAGTCTGTCATGCAGGAAAATTCTGGCTGCTTGGATGGTAGCTTTTTTATATTCCGGTGACTAACCAGGAAGCAAAGAGGGAGATCAGGCAGGAAGCTGGGCTAAGCTGGGCTCTAACTTCAAGACCAGCCCCCAGAGATCTACTTTCTTCAGCTAGATCTCTGGAAAGTTCCATAGCTTTCTAAAGCAGCACCACCGGCTAGAGACCAGAGCCTGCGATTCCCTTCCCACAGTGTCCTGCAAGGCTGTGTAGTTTCAATATAAAATGATCTCTTCTGTCTCAGGTGCTGGACAAATGGCAGCAGAGAGGTAACATCACCCAGACCACAAGTGGACTCTCTAGGAAGGGGCTCAAGTAGAAACCAAGGGCTTTTCTTGATGTACAGACTGATGAATCTGGCTCTAGATATGCCAAGAAATGTTTGGGTAGGAAAAGCATATCTATATTGAGGCCCCAAATAAATCTGACTGGACAGAGAGATCTACCTCAGATCTCTGTACTGGACACACTGAAATCTCCCGGTATGATTTTTCAACTTGTGGTCCCTAGAACACTAGTTCTGTCTGATGCTAAGAAGAGCCCGAGGGGATCGAGGAAGTATGTTGTTCAGTTTTGCCAGTACTTAATGAAACAAGGTGATGATGGCTTGACTGAGCTGTCTCAGCACCTCAGCTAACAGGTACCAACAATCTTCAAAGGGCTGCCATAGATGGAAACATTATCCCAACTTGGAAGACCAGGAAAAAGTCTCACAGTGCATCATAGCCTGACTACACTTGTCTGTTTTCTGGGCACCTTCCTCCACCCAGATGATGCCTGTGTCTTTCCTTGCAGACATCCTTCTGGGGCTGTGAAGACTTGGGATCTCTTGTTTATATTCTCCCTAAACACTCCCTGTTCCATTCCATTTTCATGGTGCCCCAAACGCCTTACAATTGCTTCCTTCACCTTTGGCCTTTCCCTACTAACCTACAGCTTTGGTCACAAAGGGATCATATCTGTGTCACTTAGCATGGTAACCAAGAGGTCTACAATTCAACCTCATTCAGAAAGACTGCTCAGCAAGTTGCTGGTTAACCACAGTCTAATTTCAATGCCTTTGCCTCCTGGAGACCCACAAGAACTCTGTGCCTACCATCCATGTCAATCATTGCTTGCCCCACCCACACCCTTTCTCAAGAGCTCCGTTCACCCTCTGTCATGCTAGCTATAGTGTCATGGTTATATAGCAGAACCTATCCTGAGCCACTGATGGCCTAGAGAAAACAACCCTGAAGTAGTTGGTGACTTACCCAGAAGTTATACAAGATAAGCTGGACCAGTGAGAATCTCTCCTTCTGCTCCAGTCACATAGGAGGAAGTTAACAACCGGTGTGTAGATAGTACACAAAGAACATGTGCTAAAATTATCTTTGGAATCATCTGTGTTGTTCAAAATAGTAACCATTAGCTATTTAAATGGAAATTATTTTGATTCAGAAGTTCCACGTCACCTTAGTCATGCTCCCCAATCATGTGCTGCTAAGATCCTCCAGACAGGAGGATGCTGATGAGAACAATTCCATCACTGCAGAGTTCAGCCAGGCAACACTATACTGGGACTTTATAGCAAAGCCCACTTACCTTCAACAAAGAAAATGCTGCCTCTTGTGACCAAAAGAGTTCCTTCCAGAACACAGGTATGTGTGTCAGCCTTCATTCACTCAACATCAGATCTGTGTCGTGCTATATGCCTTGCAGTACGCTTTGCAGTTGCAGGATGAGTAACAGAACTCTTATCACTGACCAAGGAACCCCTGACAGAGCCATGAGTTCACAGTGACGGACTTGCACATTGTCCCTATTGGTCAAACCCTGGTGACTTTGTGCCTTGTTGCTATGGCTTTCAAATCCTTTGAGGCCATGGTCCCTATCCTGCCTTACCTCTGTTTCTGCTGCTTCTGTGCTGGCCCAGGTAGCACTTTGCTCTTTCTCATCTCTAGCTCCCATTTCTCCAGTCCTCTGGGCTTCTGGCATAGATCTTCCTCCAGCCTCTATCTCCTAAACAATGTCCCACCCCTCACCGTGCCCTCTGGTCAGAGATGCCCTCCATCCCTGCCTAGCTGGTGCCCTAGGACTTTCCCATAGTAAGCAGTTCCTCCAGCTTCCTCTCCCATCCCCAGGGCACAGTCCTTTATGGTTTTAAGTAAAAGACAAGTCGAAGTGATCATCAACAATAATTTATAGAGGAATCAATAAAACATTATGCCTTGTGTGAGTGTTCCATCTCTTCCAGTTGTCATAGCCATCCTATAAGGACATCCCATGTTCTAGAGGAGAGGACAAGCACAGAGGAATCAAACCACTGCCTCAGATAGCAGGGTATAGAAGAAGCTGAGGAAGGATTCAAGTCAAGATATTTTACTCAAGGTCAGAGTTCTCATGAGCCTCAACTCCAATTCTGTCTTGGGATTTCTGCACATTAGAGCTCCAGGACCCTCAGGAAATCCCCACGCTTAAGATGTCATCACCCTACCCATGTATGCTTGCTTGCTTGATTGATTGATTGACTGACTGACTGATTGATTATTAGGCTGGTTCTCTCCTTGTAGCCCAGACTTGTCTCAAACACATAATCTCCCTGCTTCACCTCCTAGAATACCTAAATCTCAGACTTGAAGCACCTTGCCCAGTCTCACCTCTGCTTTCTAGCAAAGCATACAGTTACATAGTTCTTTCTTTTACAAGGCTATTTCAACGACAGACAACAGCTTAATGGCTGATTCCTCTTGGAACAATTAGTATTACCGTGTAAGCCAGAGCGATGGGTAAGTAAACCGTGGTTTGGTGGTTAAATCTGGCCCGCCACCTGTTTTCCTATGACCCACAAGCTAAGAATGTGCTTTACATTTTTTAATGGTTGGAGAAAAAAAAAATCAAAGGGAGAATAATATTTTATGATGTGTGAAAATTATATGAAATTCAAATTTCAATGTCCATAAATAAAGTTTCCATGGAAAACAGCCATGCCCATTCATTTCTGTGTCTACAGCTGCTTCTGTGCAACCAGGCACAGTGAGAGAATTGCAAGAGAGCTTGCACGGCCCACAATACTGAAAATATTTACTATCCAGACCTTAATGAAAATGTTTGCAGGCTCTGCATAAGCTAAAGGTGTTGTGTTCTGATAGTAACATCCCAAGCATCCGTCATGATGGGAACAGGAGGGGGAAAAAGTGAACTTGGAGTTGGCATCTGTGATGGTATGATTCTCCAATGCTGGGGTTGTATGCATGAGGGACAAGGACCCCCAAAAAAATGACATCTAGTAAGACCGATGGGTGGAGGTACTGAAGATAGTCTAAGAGCCTCAACCACACACATGGCTTCATCTCATCTCCCTGAAAACATCTTCCAACCTAAGCAATACTGTGTAGGATGCATATTGGAAGTGGGGATGCCTGAGGTGTTGCCATGAGGGACACAGGTAATTAGCATTTGCATTAGCCTAGGCTTTCTCTGACACAGCAGTCTCTGTTCATGCACACATCAGTTTGTCACCTTCTTACCAGGGTGGTATCTTTGGTCTTCTAGTGTCATGACCACCACCAGGGAACAGTTATACTTTCTTTTGTTCTGCATCTCAGCTATTTTCCAACAAGCAGAGAGCATCCCTCTGCAGCCTCCTTTCTCCTGCCCCTTTCTCCATTCCCATCAGCCAACACTGAGAGACATGATCAGATCCTCATTCTGACTCATTGCTGACACATGAAGGGGGCTGTCCTGTTCCTTCTGTTCCCAGGAAAGATAGAAAGAGGTGACAGAAACACGTCTGTGTCTCACTTTGGCTTGGGAATAAATTTAATGCTTGGGTACTACAAGTATCTTTGGCCTAGAATTTGGAGATTACAATCCCCCTGCCTCCAGAACACTATTCCAATAGCCACTGTCATGTATCTTAAGTGATGCTTGGAAGAAAGAATAAGATAAATAGTAAAAATGTCACGTATATATTTATATGACAGAAGCATGCAGTATGTAATTGTATATAACAAAGATACTAGGTTTAACAAAAAATAACCACTGACCACTGTCCACTTGCTGGAGCCAGGCCTGAGGCGCTTCGCATCCACCATCCCAGTGAATCAGTTTTCAATCCTCTTCTCCTCGCTGTCAGGAGCTTGCTTCACTAGAAAGCCCAATTGCACATCTGAATCAGAATTTCCAAGGTCACATCAGGACTTTGAAAGTCAGAAGCACATTCAGCAAGACACACCAAGTCCAACAGGGCTTGTCAACTTGCCAGATGCGTAGAAGAGACACAGATCTCAGAGAAAGGTGACAGCCAGGTAGTAAGCTAGAGGTACCATGTGGCCAAGATGCATAAATGAAGAAAAATCATCCAAGGACTTGGCAAGTGCTTACTGAATGCTCCTCAACTCAAGGACTCGGGGTCACGTAGAGAACAGCGTGTCTCAATGCCTTATGCCACAGAATGGAGTGCAGCGACAGTCTGCTACCATGGAAATTCAAGGTCTCTGAAGCTTTGGTGGGGAATCAAGAGTTCAACAAACACCAATTTAAGTTTTTGTATCAGCCCTCTGCTTGCCGTTGAGTATAAAGGTGAGTAAGGCATTCACATACCAGGATTCCGTCTAAAAATGAATCTAACAATGAATCCATATGTACAAAGTACTTCCTGGAGGATACAGCATCAAAAGTGAGCCACGGAGGTAGCAGGATGCCAAAGTGGGTAAGGACAATTATGCCCCGATGACCTGAGTACTGTCCCTAGAACCCATGTGATGATGGAAAGGAAAAAAATGACTCCTGTAAGTTGTCTTTTGCCTGTTTATGTGCACAATGGTACACACAAACTCACTAATACAAAAGATAGATGATAGATAGATAGATAGATAAAGATAGATAGATAGATAGATAGATAGTGGTGGGTGGGTGGGTGGGTGGGTGGGTGGTGGATGTGATGGATGATGGGTGGATATGGGTGGGTGGATGGATGGATAAATGGATGCATGGATGGGTGGATAGATGGATGGATGGATAGATAGATAGATAGATAGATAGATAGATAGATAGATAATAGATGGCTGGAGGATGGCTCAGTGGTTCAAAACTACTATGGTTCTTTGAAAGGACCTGAGTTTGAATCCCAGCACCCATGCTGAACAGGTTACAACTGCCTACAACTCTCTAGCTTCAAGGGATCTGACAACTTTTTCTGACCTCTGAAGGAACCCAAACACTTGTATGTATGTGCAACAAAGAAACACACATATACATATGAACAAAAACTAAAAATAATCTTGAATAAACAAATATAATTTAATTTTTTAAGTGAGCCCTGGGATACACCAGTAGTTCAGTGGTAGAATACACGCTTGGTCTGTGTGCTTCCCTGGGTAAGGAGTCAGGAAATGTAAGGTGGGAAGCAGGGAAAGCCCAAACCAGGGTGCATGACTAACCATGGTCAAAGGGATGCACCCCCTCTGGGAGCCCTAGAGACAAGTGAGAATGGCTCCTTAAACGGTCCATCTGGAGGACAAAGGGCTTCGGGTGAGGAGAAAAGACTGGAGTATTCTCCCACAGGCACCCAACCTCTGACGGAGGAGGACAGAACTCAGGGATACTTAGACACCTCCTGAGGCAGTGCCTTCTTTTGTACTAAGTGGGGTGCTTGCCCCTGATATTTCAAAGATGCTGCCACCTCAGAAAGGTCCTGAGGGTAGACAGCAGAAAGAAAGCTCACTTCTGTGCTTCAAGTAAGGCACAATGGATCTGAGTTTCCACATAACTGTCCCCTGCTCTGAGGCCCAATTCAGAAGAGGATGTAAGATATGGAAGATCAAAAATCTCTTTACGTATATACTTCTGGTGTTCTGGGATGATTAAAGGGAGATGGGTAGGTCTAATATATGGTGACTTATAATACCCATTTAAGCAGCAGAGCCAGGGAAGGGATGGTACTCTCTGATGAGCATTTTAAGACTCCAAAAACGTGTATTATCAAGATCCTAAGAAACTTCTCCCATGAGGACAGGATTATAGAATCATCCCCAGGTTTTAGCCGTGGCCACCACTCTCAACAAAGTGACATGATCACTTGCATAGTAGGGCAACGTCATGAGCAGGATTGTCACAAAGGCAAAGTCAGTCTGGGCAGATGGTAGCCTTCAGAACTCTTACCTCAGACCCCCATCCTCGGAACCATGTCTGCTCAAGGCCCAGGTCACCATGTGCCAGAATCAGTCACTGATTCATCTGCGCTGAGCTAACTACCTTGGGCTCCCTAGGTACCTGTTGATGACTGGTACATAGAAATTCTAAGGTGAGCCTCTTGCTAAAAAACAGACTCCTCTGACATCTGTCTTTGGCTCATAACTCCCTGCAACCATAAAGAAACTCCTACAGAGACTGAGCTGTCCTTAGATGTCACATGGCCTCCTTCCTCCTCGTTTTCCATTCAGGTGACACTTGTACACCAATCCAGATCTCTCCCCGCCTTGCCCAATTTCCAGTTTCTCTCATGGGCCTTTCCCTCATAAAATCCTTGTATTACTAACCCAGTCCTTATAGGTACTTCTCAGAAGACCCGACCAAACACTGTTACCATAAAACCCCCATCCATTTCCTCTTATGAAATCTACTACATACCCTTCCCATCAACACCTAAAATTTAAGTTTTTCTTCATTTTATACATGATCTAATACTCTAAATGAGTATTAACTTTTATATAACTTCTATAAATAATAGAAGAAAATGGGGGTAGAGATGAGACAGAGTCTTGCCCTATAGTCCAGGCTGGCCTCGAACTCAGAAATCTGCCTGCCTCTGCCTCCCAAGTGCAGGCATTAAAGGCATGCGCCACCACTGCTCGGCTAAAGGAAGACATTTCACTGAGGCTGGTTTATAGTTTCAGAGGTTCAGTCCATTATCACATGGTGGGAAGCATGACAGGATGTAGGCAGACATGGTGCTTTAAAAGGAACTGAGAGGTCTACAACTTGATCTGCAGGCAGCAGAAGGAGACTACGTGTCACACTGGGCATAGCCTGAGCACAGGACACCTTAATGCTTGCCCTTACACCTCATAATAGTACCACTCCCTACGGGCCAAGCATTCAAACACATGAGTCTATGGGGGTCATTCCTATTCATAACCACCTTGAATAATTATGCCTTTAGATCTACAATTCTTTGGGAGGAACACAAAATAATATCCAAGTTCTGACTATAATTATATATATATATATATATATATATATATATATATATATATATATATATATAAAACAACAACAAACAGCTCATTGTGGCATCATAAAGGAGCCCTGTGCAGACCTCAAGGGAATCTGCTAAGACAGGCATAGGTAGCTGCTGCCTCCAGCTACAGAGCCTTATAGACAGTCAAGCAAAGGATACAGTCTTCCTCATTAGTCCCCTGGATAATGATGGAACCGAAGGATGGTGTGCAGTTATCTGAACATTTCTGTCCTAAGGCAACGAGGGCAGAGTCTTTCCCAGGTTTATCCTGCAGGATGAGGCTCTTCCTTTCTAATCCTTTCTTCCTCATCTCCTTCCCACAGGTGCTAAATCTCCATGGTAGTCTGAAGGTCCCTAAGAGATGCGACTGACCTGGAGACACTTAAGTGCCACCCAGTGTTCCTCAGCAAAATCCACACTAGAGCAAGAGATTGGGTGCACACACCTTCAAGCTCCCAAGCCAGTGTTCTACACACAACCTGAATACCCAAGGAGGCTGGCCCTGGCTCACACAACCATCTTACTCAAACATATTCCTGTATCGTCCAGGCTGCCTCATTAGGTGCTCAGCTAGCTAATTATATGTCTCTGCATTTCCATTTCTCATCCTATGAAGCCAAGGGGGTACTTGGCTCACATCAGCTCATGGAGACTTGGAGGAGAGGGATAATACTAAGGGGAAGAAGTCATAAATAATACAGAAGTGTGCACTTGACTCTCACTTATCAGAGCAAATGACGAGCGCCATGGAGCAGCTCCAAAGCCTGGGGCTTCTGTGTCTGCCAGAGCAACATCAAGACGCACAGTAGAGAGGCAGGAATATGGGGGAGCTGGGAGGGAGGCTGGACAAGCCATGGGGAGCAAGCCAATTGGGCCCAGCCCTCTTAATGCATGCTCTTCCGAATGGAAAAAAAAGCATGAGCAAGCAGGCCACAAATCCATGACTTAACAGCCTGTGAGAGATAGATGCTCCAGCTCACTCAAAACTACACACACCCAAAAGTGAACTAAGACAAGGACAGCATTATAAATTCAAATTAGCCGAGACCACTGTGCGGCAGTGGGGGTGTGCAGGAACACTCTCTTCGTGCAAATGTAAATTGTTGACATTTCTCCAGAGGACAGTCTGGCAATTTCTACTAAAATGTAAAGTACTCATATGCTTGCACCCAGCTGTCCCACTTCTAAGACTCATGCTACAGCTCTATTTGCACAGGACAGTCACTGCAGCGGAATGGGCAATAGCCAGTCTCAGCAACTAAACTCAATTTCCGTCAATAAGAGGATGGCTGAAGTACTGTTACTATTCATGATAGCATACAATACAAGGTTCTAGTACAGAATGATAACCATGTGGTTAACACTGCAAAGAAAAATGCAGAAATGAATTCCTATTTTGAAAGTAAAGACATATATGTATATGCGCATACATATATGTGTACACAATCCTAAGTGCAGAAAGTAACACTTCTGCAAACAAGTAAACAAAGAGAGGAATTGAAAGTAGCCACTGCTCTGAAAAGGCTCGGGCATCAGAGAAGAAGGTGGTTTCTACTGGATAACCTTTACGTTCTGTTTTTATCATTTTGTCTTGTTTGAAAAACTGAGACTTGTCAAGATGTGTGCTTTCTCCCTGTAATGCTGCGTATGGCAGCAAAGACAACAACAACATATATAATAATAACCAACATGGGATAACCAAGTCATCTGACACACAATACCGTCCATCTCTTTCTTTGATGTAGATCAAGAGAAATGTCTCCTATCCCCGTTTCTCAGAGAGGCAAGACCCAGAGAGAGTCCATGAACAGCCCAAGGTCATTGAAAAGGTCAAGTGAAAAGCAAAAGCCCTCCCGCATTCTGACCACCGCTCACGCCCACAACACACAAGATGAAATAGCAGTGGAAGGATTCAGATTTCCAGTCCCAATCCTGGACCCTTCCCCTCCAAAGCTCCACCCTCTGCCGGAGAAGAAAGACAATGATTGGTTACCATTTTAGAAAGAACCAATGAAGGTTTTAAATACAAAATGCAGAGGTGCCTCTGGCTAAAGAAGGTGGCCTGGATTAGGGAGAAAGAAACCACCCCGCTTTCTCCATAAGCCTTTCCCGTGACCCAATCCAAGAAAGAAAAGAACACGTGACCTCTGTTCCTTTTTTTTCCTCTACCCACAGGCAGCAGGAACTCCTGGGAAAGCAGAAGAGGGCTTCCAGGTGCTGTTTGTTCAGCAGGGATGAAGCAAGGGGAAGATGATGGGGACAGTTATGGAAGTATCTATAAGACAAGGCACACTGCCTTTCGTGGTGGGAAGGAGATACAGAGAGCCCTGAGATACAGGGCCCCTTCCGAGGAGCCCCTGATGCTGAAAGGGCAGATCACTGCATGCATAGAGTGCTTTTCTTTGGGAAGCTTGAGATATTATCAAGCGCTTATAACATATCAGCAATGCACACAGAAAGGGACTAATGGCGGTGCAACAATCTACTAGAAAGCAAATTATAAAAGAGCCTGCAATGAGACACGTGGTACACACCTCTGTCTGCCTATTTGCCATGCACACACATTGATTGTCTGTGTGTGTGTGGGATGACATTAGTTGCAGTCTTCAAAGTCTGTTTGCACTTTCTCAGAATTTTTCAGATGTTTACAGTACTCTGCAACGCTATGCTTTGGGTAGGTTTTGAGTGACTCCCAACGTTTTTTGTGTGAATTTATTACCACAGTGAGATAGTAAGATGGTAGAGACTGGAGCTGGAGAGATAACGCAGTAGGTAAGACCACTCACTGCTCTCGCAAAGAACCTGAGGCAAGTGCCCACCGTGTTGAGAGGCTCACGACTGCCTGCTAACACCAGCTCCAAGTGACTTAATGCCCTCTCCTGGACTCCACAGAGACTTATGCACACAGGCACGTATTCCCACACGACATAGACACATGTAGATAATTCGAAATAATAAATAGAGATCTTTCAAGAGGGCAGAGATGTAACCCAACCATGGCATTAGAGGTGAGATTTGGGGAGCTGTCAAGACTGATATAATCATTAGTATAGGGCTGTTACTAACCCCTGACAGGCATCTCAGACAGAAAGAGACTCAGAGACATGTGTGAGGTGTGTGTGTGTGTGTTTTATGTAATGCTCTGTGCTGCTCAGAGTCTCTGGCAGCAAGAAACCCATTGTCAGCAACTCCACCTTGCACCACAGAACCATTAGTGCAAATAAACTGCTATTCCTCTGTCTTCGTTAGGGTTTTACTGCTGTGAATAGGTACCATAACCAAGGCAATGCTTATAAGGACAACATTCAATTGGGGCTGGCTTACAGGGTCAGTCCATTATCATCAAGGCAGGAACATGGTAGCATCCAGGCAGGCATGGTGCAGGCCGGGCAGAGCTGAGAGTTCTACATCTTTATCTGAAGCCTGCTAGCAGAATACTGACTTCCAGGCAGCTAGGACTAGGGTCTTAAAACCCACACCCACAGTGACACACCTACTCCAACAAGGCCACACCTCCTAATAGTGCCACTTTGTGGCCCAAACACATACACACCATCACATTCCCATAGCAACCACAGTCTGGAGTGTTGCGTCATTAGCAACAACAACAAACTCAAATCTATTACAACTATATATCGTTTTTTTTTTTGTATGTAAAAACCCATTGCTCAGAAGGTGACCATTGAGGGAGGGTTTAAAGAGGGCTGCATTAAAATCAATGCCGAAGCTGGGTGTCCAGAATTCTACCACCACCACCCATACATAGCATTTCCTACCAACAGTTCTCTCAAATTGAAGATCTGAACGGGTCCTCATACTCCAAATAACCATTTCCAATGATCAGGGTCATACAGATGATGACCCAAGTAACTTTTTTTTAATCTAACAACATATTCCCAGAGTTCTCCTAGCTACCATACAGAATCGCTGTCAAAAAAGAAAACGTCAACATGTTTTAGCATGAATCCTTCACCTGGGGTAGAAATGGTATTCACCCCTAACAAATGAAGCCAAGGAGGAATTCAGGAGAAGGTTTTTCTACACCACCACCACTGACAAGGATGCCCTCCTCAGACCAGTCCTTAGCCTGGCTCTTTAGAGTGCCTTGCTTCCTTAAGCCCCACCCCCACTTGTCTCTCAGGCCACTCTGGCAGGAATATTTTGAAGGCAGTTTACGGAGGAGACTCCACTACCCGTGACATCTAATCAATTTCCTCTTCCTTAACCCCTACACTTAACCAAGATTTGCTTAATCATTTTCATCTCTCCTTCCCCGTGCCTGTTAGCTATAAATCCCCCAGCTGCCCGGCTGTCCTGGAGATAAAGTCTAATCTTGCCCGCCTAGTGCAACAGTCTTCAATAAAGTGACCCCTGCAACTTTTAACAAGCTAGCCTCCCCTTCAGCACTGTTAGCCATGTGCAGCATGCTCCAACCACAGCGGACTGACTTGGTAATGATTTGGGGGCCCCACCTCAGACCTGCAGAGGCAGAATCTCCACTCTGACAGGATTCCCAGGTAATCTGTTTTATGCTAAAATCGAAGCAGCACTGACTGTCAACGTAACAACACACACAACACACACACACACACACACACACACCCGTTCTTCAATACCCATAGTCCCTTGATTTTAAATTTTCAGGGCACCTCTCCTTAGGACCAACCCTTCCAGTGTGACAATAACCCACCACTGTTTCCTACCATGGGTAGACCCGTTTTTTGAGTGGACAGATTTTCTTGTACAAAGGGGAAATGAAATATAAACCTGGGAGCTGGCTGACAAAGGAAAGGAGGTTTACATTTCTTGTGCTCTTTCACACCACACTCTTTTAGAACGATCTTAAGATGCTTCGTTCCTGGCTCAGGGGCTACGGAACAATCATTGTTCTACGATCTGGTAAAATGAACTCTTTCCTGGTAGATTTTATGTCTCTCTTTATGTTCTGAGGAGGTAACTGATGTGGCCCTCCTCTTCTGTCTCCCCCTCCCCACAATGTGACACTCACCCTTACCCCGGCACACAAATGTTTCTCTCCCCACCCCACCGCCCCCAGCCAAGACATCACCTGCTCTTTCCTTCTAAACTCTGTTCCTCTTCCCTGCCCTGTTAGCCATGGATGACTTAGGAGTGTCTAGGCCTAGATTGTGAGCTCTCTGCAACCAGGATGTAGAGAGCCCCAACCCAACCCTGCCCCATGCCCAGCAGGCAGAAACCCTTCCATAAAAGATGGCTGAATGATGGCTTACAGCTTTGCCTGAACATGATAAAAAGAGACCCCAGCTGGACTCTGACAGACTCCGCGGGACCATGATTGGAACTAGAAATAAAGGGGCATCAGCTTGCTCCCAAATCCCCGCCAAGGCTTGCAGCTCCAAAACCCACCGGCAACACTCGTTACAGTGTACTCTCTAAAGATGGTCTTTGGCCTCAGAATGTACTGGCACTTTTGAAATAGAAGCAAGCCCTCCCTTACCTGCTGAGTTCCATTTTATAATCCACTGCAATCATTGATAGAAAGAAAGAAAGAAAAAAAAAAGGACTCTCCTATGCCACCACTTCAGCCAGTTTCTTACTCGGAACTAGGAAGAGCTCCCAGGAGGTGGGACCTCCAACCTCCCAGGCAGGAGAGGAATAAAAACCTTTTCATGCTCCTTTTTCTGACTTGTGGAACTGGTGGTGGGAGCGTTACCAGTCACAGCCACTTTTGAGATGCTACACGGCACAGAATGCGAAGCCTGGTGACTGAAACTTCAGCACAAGATGGTCTACAAACTATGAAAATTACGCACCCATCCTTGCTCAGGTCTCAGGCCCAGCTGAGGCCCCAGCGCTCAGTCAGTGTCCACTGATCTCTGAAGGTATTCCGGTGTCTCCAGATTTCACCGTCACGCTTCACACAGTCCATCTGCCTACCCTGGTTAAGTTGCCTTCACAGGTCTTACCCTGTACCTCATGGCAATCCTCCTGCCTCAGCCTCCAGAGTGCTAGGATGATGTGATCCATCTCACCTTATCCTTCTGATAAAAGTGCTTGAGCTATGTAGTCCTAAACAGAAAAAACTTCAGTCCACTGAGGCCTGCCCTACTTCTTAGTGTCCCAGGAATTTTCATTCTCCTTGTCCTACCATGAAAGAAACTGGCACCTTTACAGAGTGGACAATGACTGTCTTATTACCCGTAGAGCCACTCCCATCAGTCTGAGGCAGACACACCCCCTGATCTATGCTCTTCAGGTAGGACAAGGATTTAATCCAAGCCAATTACAATTTCCATTGCCCAAACAACGGTGCCCCATCCAAGGAAATAACCTGAGGTTCCTGGTGGGCTGCCCTGGCTCTCTGCTGGTGCTGATATAGAAAGCTTACAGAGATCCTTTAGGAGATCCTGCCCAGGATGGAAGTAAGGCTCTAAATGGGGCCTATCTTGTTGGGAAAAAGAAGCTGGCCAGAGTTAAGGCCTTGGCCCTTCCCACCCTTGGGGAGTTCCTTCACTATCCAGGTCCTCTTTTATTAAGGGAGTTGAAATTGGGTTTTACGGTTTGCAACAAAAGGAGTCATGAGTACTCTACATTATGACTTTCCCTCAAACTAGGATTTACACGTGGCAAGACTGGTCCTCCCATAACAGGAAAAGGGAGGAGTCAGAACACATGAAGATACAGAAAACTGCAGGCTTGCATAATACCATAATAATAGGATGGAGATGCATGATGCCAGAGGACACCATGGTGGTCCTTTGAGTGAATCAGAGATGGATTAACTTGACTAACAATGACACCCCATCCAGGTCAAAGCTCAAGGGGAGAGAAGTAGACAAAGTCTTTTTTTTTTTTTTTTTTTCTGAAACTGAGGCAAACATCAAGGAAGAGTTGATCTTGAACAACAGACTCGAGAAACAGGCTGTCATTTCGGGGTGCTTCAGTGGACCAAAAGAAAGCAGATAACTTGCCCCTCCCCCAAAGCAAGTACCTCGAATAAAAAACTAAAAATGGCTCCCGGTGCCCTCTTCCAGTACTGAGCCGTACCACCACCTTTTGTGTTCTACAGTTTGACACAGATAACTTGTACCTGCTTAACAGTTTCTCTTAACTTGAAACGCTAGATATGTTATCTACCCTGGAATAGCGGAAAAATGCTATTTTTAACAACTTGCACCTGAGAGAATTTTTTTTAATCCTGTCATTTTAAAAAAAAAAAAAAAAAATCTATATTAAGAAACATACTTCGCTAGACTGCTTTCTGTGAAAAAAGGCGGGGGGAACCTCAAACCTGCCTCACGAGGAGAACAAGAACGAAAGACAGAGGCAGGCTTTTCTGCAGAAGTGAGCCAGAGTATTCCAGGCATAGAAGAGGGGTGAGAGGATTAACAACAACATTTCGGGGAGCTGGAGTCTGTACGCTGGGTGCCGGCAAAAGGGGCCTGAGGTGCAAATGGCCAAGGACAGTGCACAAATAACATGTCAAATGTACAGTCGTAAGTTACTTTGGTATTTAAGATTCATAAACAAATATCTTCCAAACCTGTCAACTTTAATAGTCTGAGGACTAGTGAAAGAGAGAGAGAGAAAGAGACAGAGAGAAAAGAGAAGGAGGAAGCAGTAGCAGCTGCTGCAGAGAGGAGGGAGGAGGAGGAAGAGGAGGAGAGGGAAGAAGAAGAGGAGGGGGATAGGGAGAAGGAAGAGGAAGATGGGGAGGGGAAGGAGAGGAGGAAGAGGAGGAGGGGAAGGAGTAGGAAGAGGAGGAGAAGAAGCAGAAGAAGCAGCAGCAGCAGCAGAAGCAGAAGCAGAAGAAGAAGCAATGATCATGATGAGCAGCATGTTGGAGCTGACAAAGATCCAAGCTAAGTGAACCCTTGGAGGAAAGGAGACAAAGGAATTCAGCAGTCTAGCTAGTCCTCCCTCCAGCAGCCTAGCTAGTCCTCCCCCAGCAGCCTAGCTAGTCCTCCCTCCAGCAGAGCTTTTACAAGAATCTCAGGAAGAACATGGAGTAATTCTCAGGATATAGAATAGAAGCTTCCAGACCTCATCTAAAACTGTCAGCTGCCAAAGTCCTTTTACCCAGAGTGACTGCGCTCAATACTAAATTTACTTTCACACACACACTTGTGAACTCACAAGGCCAAGCTCCCTAAGGACATGGTCGTGCCTTACCCATTTCAGTGCCTGGCACATATTTTAATTGAAAACAAGATTCACTTTTAAAAAAATAACATGAGATTTACAGAACAATTGCAAAGATGGGGTAGCAAGTTCTCACAAACCTTACAACCAATTTCCTGTTATTGATATCGTCCACTAGTGTGGTCTGTCAGCTGCAATTAAAGAACCCATATCCTTCACTATTAAAATCTACAGCCTGCACTTTATTCAGGATAGCTCAGCTTTGCCTATTGCGCTCTCACAGTTCCATGATCCCAGGGCACCACACTGCCTTCATACAGCATGTCTCTTTAGGCTCCTCTTGGCGATGGCTGTTTGCTCGTACTTCTTGTTTTTAAAGACTGGCCATTTTGAAGCTCTGTCCAGGTGTGCTATAAAATGCCCTGAAGTTAGAATTTGTTTTGAGGCCTTTCTGGCACACAAGATGCTTTAGGTGTACCTGGTGTGTTTCCTGCCCCAAGTCTTAGACTCCAAGAAGACCACATGTCTTGCATCAAGGAGTGTTATTCAAACCATAATGTGAATATCAAGTATATTGAATTACTAGTGTATTGTTCCCAGCTAACCAAGCAGGGCGATATCGTGTTATACTAATGAGACATGCAGGCATCTATAAGCATGTGTTCATCTATAGCATCTCTATCTACAACGGTTACTCAGAGTTCGGTGACTATAACAAAGGCTTAATAAAGTAGTCAGTATGTGGAGAGAAAGCTGTCGAAGCTCTGGTTTTAGAGGTTCTAGCTCATGATCAGTTGGCCCTGGTGCTTTGGGGCAAGGCTGAGACACAGGCAGAGCAAAACCACTTGCCTCATGCAGGAACAAAAACCAAGGGAGAGGAAAAGCTGGTGCTTCATTCCCCGCTTCAGGGGCACAGCCCCAGTCTGAAAGCTTCTACTGGATCCAGCTTTTAAACAACTGCAGAGGCTGGGGACAAGGCACTAACGTGTGGGCCCTTGAGAGATGTACATTCAAACCACAATGCTGTGCTACTGTAAACATGAGTTGACCATCAACATTGCTTATAACCCATTCTTCCATGAGATGCAACTTTATCAAGCAGAATAAAACACCCGGGAACAGCTTCTTCTGGCTTAAGTCTTAAGAGATTCCACTGGTGTCCAAACCAGCTTAGGTCATCCTCTTTCCCTGACAACCTCCCATCCAGGGACGCTGCTTCATATATTTATAATAAAGTTAGATTGCTTTGTCTCAGTCTGTGCTTCACCCCGGGATTTCTAAATGACTTTTTAATTTGCATATATTAATGTTCATTCATTGTTGTAGTAAAGTTCAATGGTTTTTGACAAATGTATGATATCATCTGTCACAATTACAATAATGGGGTTGGTGAAGTGACAGCTCAGGGGCTAAAGGTGTGTGCCACCAAGTCTGACAGGCTGAGTTCGATCCCCGGGACTCAGACATTCACATGGTAGAAGAAAAACCTGACTGCAGCAAGCTGTCCTCTGATGTTCACACCCATGCTGTGGGCATGTTATGTGCACAGAAAACAAATACATGCAGTGGAAAATAAAAATACAGTAACGTGGGGCAAGCGGACCATGCCACCGCACAGAAGAACTGGTAAGGTTGAGTGAGCTCAAATCCCATGAAACTCAGAACTGAGTACGGTAGGTGTAGGGCTAGCTCCCTGCCAAACTCTATGCGCTCTGGGATATGTAACCATGACAACTCGCTGAGAGGACCATGGCAATCAGTCACACAAGAAAAACACCTGAAGTCCTTCCTCATGCTAGTAGAGCATCACTACCCTCTCAAACTGAGCCAACATCTACGCCTAGATCCCACCCTACTCCTCAATGCTTATTAAGTCCCTATCCACAAGAAATAAAGTGCACAAATGATTTCACCAAGAACCATCTGACAGTGCCTATTTTACTGAGCTGTAACACTTTGGGGAAGAGTGTTGTCGCCTGAAGCAGTCACCTCTGGAACTCACCTGACCGGCTGACCTCGCACCCCTGCCATTCCTGCTGCTGCTGTCACCCGCTGCCATCCACCGCCACTCACTGCCTACAACCCGCTGCTGCCACCACCCCTGTCGCTGGCATTGGTGCTAGCATTGGCACTGCCATGGTAGCAGGAGAGACCTGGGACCTTGGCTAACTGCCTGCGTGGCTTCCCTTCAGAGAGCTGTAACACTTTGGCCATTTCTGGCTGGACCAGAGACCCACAGAACCCCCAGTTCTGCAGAGGACAACACAATAACATTCAAAATAGATTTATTATTCTAAGATGTCCCTACCTTTCACCTACTAGACACCACTACCACTTCCAATCTCTGGCAAACCACTTTAAAACTGCACACAACAGCTTCCAGTTTGGGCTGATTATGAATAAAGGCAACATACACATTTATTTATATATAGGCTTTTATGTGGACGTACATGTCAAATCGCAAGGCTGGGGAGGTGACTCGTTAGTTAGAACATCTGCTACATTTCCAGGGAACCTTAATTCAGTTCCGAGCTCACAGCTGCCTGTAACTCCAGCTCCAAGAGATCTACTACTCTCTTCTGGCCTCCCTAGACACCTACATACATGTGCACATATATACAGATACATGCACATACATATATACATACATGTATGCATACATACATACATACATAAAATCAAAATAAATACCTTTGATTTCTAAAAAGTTGACTGTGGATGGTAAGACAGTCAACTCAAACTTGACAGTTGTTTCTCAAACTTGAGACCAAACATCCATGTTCTCACTGTCCAGTACGATACTGACTGCAGGCGTTGATGTTCTTTATCAAGTTTAAGAAGATCTCCCTCTATTCATATGTTGCCAAGATTACTTTGAACATTTATTTATAGTTTTTATTTAAGTGAGTGCAGTTGCTGCAGTGACCATCAAAGGCCAGATCCCTTGGAGCTGGAGTTTCAGGGGATTGTTAGCCACCCAAAGAGGGTGCTGGGAACTGAACTTGGGTCCTCTGAGAAAACAGTATGCACTCTTAACTACTGAGCCATCTCTCTGTCCTCTACTGAAAATTTTTATCATACAAAGATTAACTATCAGCTCTTTGAGGGATGACTTGTTATCCAGCAAGCCACTCCAACAGGGTATGAATCAGTACATCCCCACACCCCACCCCAGCCCAAAGGCACGTTCCTTTCCAGATGGTTCATTCTCTGTGAGTCATAGGAATGTAGTATAAAGGTGCATAAGTGTCTGCCCACTCAGGATCAACTCAGAAGGTGTGAATAGCCAGAGCATCCAACAGAGAGTAGCCAGGCCTACTTGACAGCTGGCTTTTCACTCTACACACCTCTGCTTCTGCTTTCTCCATTGGCAAGGATAGATTTGTAGTAGGCATCGTGCACACGACTGCTTGGGCGTCGACCTTCCAGAGCTTGGCTCTCCCAGGCAAACTCACTTCCCATGCCCCTTCACAGACTATGGGTGGATTTGATTAGTGCTCAATTTTGATGTTAGATGCAATGTCTAGATGGGTTTGCCAGTAGAGATTCGTCCAAGACACCTTATCCGCATCACAGAATAATACAGTCACATTCAGCAGCATACCTAGGCTCTGAAATGGCCTGGCTTCTGTCCCCCAGACAAGGGAAGAACTCAGGGCAGATGTTACAACCAGAAAGCCCCTTCCAAAAGCAGCGTCATCATAACAGCCACTACCAAGCAGGAAGCCAAAAATGGAATGAAAGATGAAATTCGCATTGGAGTCTGTCACAGAATTTGCTCCTAAAGGCTCTAGCTCAAAGTCGGGGAGCAGTGCCACCCAGAACATTATCTTACAAACAGATTATATTACAAGTAGATACTCAGGGGGCCAGGGAGATGGCTTACCAGGCAAAAGCACCTGCTATGCAAGCCTGAAGACCTGAGTTCGATCCCCAGAGCCTGATGCTTCCAGCATGTCCAAGACATGATAAGAGGTCCAAATGGGAGAATCAGCCAAAGGTTCACTAGATTCGTAGTATAATGGCAGAAATAGCAAGAAAGACCCTGCCTCAATGAGATAAGAAGAGAGCACTGGCCCCCAAATGTTGTCTTCTGACCTCCAGACACATGCTGCAGAGACACAGACAGATTCACACCTGCGCTTGCACACCTACACAATGCACATATATACTTGCTCCATTTCCAGAGAACCTGAGTTCAGTTCTCAGCTCACCATTGGCTGTAACTCCAGCTCCAGGGGTCTGTCACCCTCTCCTGGCCTCCCTGGTCACCTGCATACATGTGCACATTACCTACACACACAGATACAGTGTAGATGTTCTAGTCCTAGATGAATGGACTAGTGAACATTAATCTGAGGCTAATTGCTCTTGATCTTGATTTATCAGTCTCTGAACACACATTGATGACTGGGGCCACCTACATCAGTATGACATGGGTCTTCCCTCATGCTTTCTAAGCCATCCAATATTGATACTTGACAGCCCGAATTCATGGCCCTGGTTTAATTCTGTAGATGACTGGCTATTTCATAGTAACATTGTTGGCTAACCAAGTAACCAGTTGGTCAACTAGTTTTGACAGTACTCCATAGAACAATATTTGTAACTGTATCAGTGCTATTTTGTTACTACTAGGTGTGAAATGGAGTAGAGGAAGAATTTTTTTTTAATGTCAAATAAGCTGATACCAACAAGAAGCAATGGATCTCGTTAACTCAATACAACCGAGACAAAGCTAGACACCGTTAGGCCTGTAGAAAATGATGTCATTATCCTCAATCAGATACTCATTGACTTCACGCTGGTCCACCCTGTGCTCTGCTATTAAGCGAAAGAACTCAGTGAAAGGATGTGGATGGAATGGATAAATCCGTGCTGACAACGCCCAGACGCCGGGTGTAATTAGGGAGGCTGGAATGTTCTATTCCTCTGGTAACAGAACCCACGGAGAATCTTGTTCGAATTCATATGTTTTGACTTTTGCACAAGTTTTACATATAAAATCTGGAGACTGTTTCAATGAATGCCCAATTTTACACTCTTTTTTACAAAGCGGCAATATGGTTCCCACTAGAAAATCATCCATGATCGCAGCCCTAGGTTTTGGTCATACTGAGAGAAACTGTTAAGTTTGGACATAGAAAATGTATTGGCATTTTTCCCCCCTGCCTTAAAGCCAAAGATTAAAGTAGATGGTCTAGAAAATGAGGGGCTCAGCTCCTGAGTAAAAGAGACTCTGAGGAAAACAGGTAGATAATCTTATGTGTCTTTTGAAGAAGATGCTGAACTTCACCTTCTAGCATTTCCCTAAGTACCTGAAGCCTCTATCTGTCATTGCATCTCACCATCTCGAAAATCTTTTGAATAGTGCACAGTAGTCATTTCCCCTGTTCAAGTCTCTGCTGACCTGTGAGGGATTCTGGGGGAGCTGACTTTACTGAGACACTGATTGGGGTTCCCTCTGCTGGGAGCTGGCTGGTGTGTTAGTCACTCGAGTAACAGATGAGCCAGCTGGACATAAGTTTGCCTCTCAGTGCAGAGCAAATGACTCTGACTATAAGAATGTGTCTGTTTGTGTGGTGTGAGGTAGGGGTGTCGGGGGGGGTAGGTTGCCTTGTTGTAGTCTGGTTTGGTTTTGAGATGGGATCTCACTAGCTAACCTCAGGCTAACTTCAAATTTTCTAGCCCAAGTTCATCTCAAACTCACAACCTCTGTCTCCCAAGTACTGGTATTATTACCCTGTATACCACCATGCCATTCAGGAAATCCTTGGAGGTTTCAAAATACTAAGAATGCCCTGTGGCGCTAAATACTGTTAAAAGTTAGAATTGTAGTAGGTTAAAAATGAAGATGGGTACAATTGGTAAGTTTGTAAGTAACAGTAAGATTACTATCAGAGCCAGTGACCAGAGTATCAAAAATGAGTCAAACTTGACCTACTTTGCATTTTTTCAAGGGTATAAGGCATAAGGACATAGTAACCTAAATACAACCCTTGTTTGTATTATTCAAACATTTGGATATTATTAAAAATTATTAAAAGCTTAAAACCATGATCCCAAATAATTCTTCTTCCTTTAAGTTGCCTTCTCGAGTATTCTGTCATGGCATCTAGCAAGATCAACGTCTTGGGTTCACTCACCAGCTTTTTAGAGACCCAACACATCATGGCTCAGGTTTAAAGAGAGAGAACGAGAACCACACAGAGAGAGAAACCAATTTCATTTTAAGTGCTGTAAGAAAAAAATGGGGTCAGGGAGTTCAGAAAGAGGAAGGAAGGGCTGGCCGAATCACACAAGCAGCTTGTCAGGAGCGCAGAGCAGCCTGAGACCCACAGAAAGGGAAGAAAGGAGTGAGAAGACGCGGGGTCTCTCTGGCACGCTTGTGGCAGTGGAACGCTCAGCTAAGCTATTCCTTTCCTAGGAGCTCCAGCGGCGAAGGCATAACGATCATGCTTCCATGCAATGGG
Source organism: Mastomys natalensis (assembly GCA_021653895.1). NCBI lineage: Eukaryota > Metazoa > Chordata > Mammalia > Rodentia > Muridae > Mastomys > Mastomys natalensis. The sequence goes on from JAJTUV010000468.1 coordinate 593,375, forward strand.
CAATAAAACTCTGCTCAATTACACCAACATTTTTTTAGAAGTACCTACTGTGGCCAGATTGTATGAGAGGAGCAGGGTGAGACTACAAGGCAATGATAGAACTCTATGACAAGACATATGCTCCTTAGACGGATAAGCAGGGAACACTCCATCTTAATTTTTTTTTATCCAGGTAGGAACACTCCAGGTAGGAGATGACTTCATCTCCCCTGGAGTTCCAGCGTTTCCCTCTCTGTTACTAAGCCTGATGCTGTTGACCACGTTTCATGCTTCATGTGGGGCTCGAGGGGCGGGGCGGTGGGGAGTGCAGGTAGGAGGGTGGGGGCGGGGGACGGGTAGAGGGGCTCGTTAACTTTCCATTCATCCTCAGCCGGCGCTATTCTGCAGGCAGGATGCCCAGCCTGGATGTCAACTTTTTACAAATAACAATCGAGGCTGTCAGTTACCTTGATGACGAGCGCTCTGTTGAAAGAGAGGCATAATTGGGGGGTGAAGTGTTAGTGAGCTCTTTTCTTTTTCCCCCAGCAACAAGAACAAAACCTCTTCCTGGATATAATGTGCTTGCTGTTATTATTTGGTATGTGACACACAAAATTTCAAATAACACTGGAGTGAAAATACAAAAGTCCTCAGCCTTTTAGAGACTGAGCACATCATGGTGTGGTGTGTGTGTGTGTGTGTGTGTGTGTGTGTGTGTGTGTGTGAAAGAGAGAGAGACAGAGAGAGAGAGAGAAAGAGAGACAGAGACAAAGGGACAGAAAGAGGGTAAAAGAAGAAGAGGGAAAGAGAGAGAACCCTATGTCATTCTTTTTCTTAGCTCAAATTTAAATAGAGAAATTCTGATGCTTATTTTTCTTGGGTAGTTATGTACTTAAATACAAAGCAGAATGGCTATTTAAAGAAAAAAAAAGTGACTAAGCCTTAAGGCAAAGATGATGTGAATGTAAATGATCTATGCCCTTGCCCTGCCTCCCCCTGAATGGCCCATTCTTTAAGTCAACCAAAATATAATTTCTGGTATCCTCTCCATCCTTCCTAGTCTATAAATCCAGGGCTCCAGCCACCTGGCCACCCCTGGCTGGCCTTCTTACGCCTCCCTTTGAAGCCTCTCTTGGTTCCCACCAATAATGAAAACATTTATTTTTCATCCATCTCTCTCTGTCTCTCTCTGTCTCTCCCCTGGCCCTTCTCCACTATTCTAATCAGCACTTACCCACTCTTTCCCCTTAGACAGGGAGGGACAGAAAAGGAAAGGAAACTCGGATTATTCAGCTTTGTACTCCAGGGTCTGGAGTAGTTTGTAGCAGATAGCGCGTGCTCAAACAAGTATTTGAATCATGGGCAAGAGAAAGAAGGAATGTGGAAGAAAGGGGAGTGACTGCTATAAAGTAGGGCAAAGCCTCAGGAGCCAGGAGAGGGCAGCAGAGAGCAAGGTTCCCAACTCACAGGTTTTCCTGGCACTGTGTTTGAAAAGGGCCTTCCTTACAGCAGGATGGGAAAAGCAAGCCCAGTGACACAAAATATTATTAGGGTACATGCTTGTCATATGCCACAGGATCCACAGTCAGGACATCAGACATGACAAAAATGCATGAGGACCTACCAAGAAACAAAATAACACCCACCATGAGTCCAAAATTGTTGGGGTGGATCATAGTCTGTGGGATGGGTCTGATGTCCTGGCGCCAGTAAGGAATGTCCCTCAGCTGATTGCAAGGCCTTGCTACCCCCAAAACGAGAGAACAGACAGGAAGTAAACCCTGACACCCACAGTCTGGTACGCTAGCAGAAACTAGGACTTGGAAGACATTTAAGGGTTAGACATCACCAGGCAAGAATCGAACAAGGAAAGAAACTCAGGGCAAAGGATAGCAAGGACTTCCTTCGGGTGAGGAAGACAGCTTAGCAGGTATAGGCGATTCCCACCAGGCCCCAGAAACCACAACCGTGTAAGGAGAGAGCCAACTCCTACAAGTTGTCCTCTGACCTCCACGTGGTTTGTGTGCACACACACGTGCACACACACATTTACTGTTAAATGTTTGATTGTTTCAAAGTCCTTCCTGGTCCACTAAGACCTGAGTAGCCAAGGGAAGAAGAGCTGTGCTTTAAAGTAACAAAGCTTTCTCCCTCTTGAGGTCAAGACAAACCACGCCTGGCTAGGTTCTGCTACTCAGTACTAAAGTCCATGTGGCTCAGAAATTAAGAGCCCTTGAATTCTTTTAGAAAGCATGAGTTGAGTTCCCTGTACCCATATCAGACAGCTCACAACTGCCTATAACTCCAGCTGTGAGTGACCCCATGCTTTCTTCTGACCTCCCTGTGTTACGCACGCACACATAACACACACACACACACACACACACACGCACACGCACACGCACGCGCACGCACATACACACTCAGATACACAGACACACACACGCATGCACACACATACGCATCTGCACATGCACACACATACTCAGATACATACAGAAGGAAGGAAGGAAGGAAGGAAGGAAGGAAATGACTCTCCTTTGGAACCTCAGTCATTGTAACTCAAAGGTCACATAATATCATCCATATCCCATCACTGAACAAAGTCCTAGCAAAGTCACAGCTCAATGAATTGAGGCAGAAAATTCAAAATAAGTCCAAACCACCCATCATATATCCACAGATTTCAGTAGTAATGGCAGGTCGTAATGGCGATGTACTCTGGCTACTCAAACTATAGCCCACAATCCAGAGGCAATGTCACCACTGGGGACTGTTAAAATGCAGATTCTCATCCCCCACAGGCCTACTAGAGCCTTCATCCTAACAGAACCTCCAAGTGACGCTCTGTGCAGCAAGCCATGTCCGCCAGCAGCAGCATGCACCTTCATAGCTACGATCTATATCACACAGAGCTCCTCTATGTTTTGCTCCTCAGATGTGCTGGACAGATGTCCCCAACTGTCCTCTGTGGTTCCTCTTTCAGGAACAATCTTTAGTCAATCCAAATAAAACAGCTAAGCATGCTCAGTTATGTGAGGCAATCATGTGTCCACTCATTCATAGCTCAACAGTTCCCCACACTGCCCACTCATCACCGCCATCCGGAGAGCTGGTTAAAGCAAACACTTCTGTGTCTACACTAGAGATTCTTAATGGAGAATTTGCATTTCCTATACTTTCAAATGATACAGATAAAGCCCGTGGCACTATTCTTCCTCTTCCTCCTCCTCCTCTTCCTCCTCCTCCTCTACCTCCTCTTCCTTTTCCTCCTCCTCCTTCTCCTTTTCCTCCTCTTCCTTCTTCTTTCTCTCCTCCTCTTTCTCTTCTTCCTCTTCTTTCTCTTCCTCCTTCTCCTTCCCCTCCTCCTCTCTGTCTCTTTTTCTGTCTCTGTCTCTGTCCCCCCCTTATTTTATTTTATTTTATTTTATTATTTTTTATTTATTTTATTTGAGACAGAGTTTCTCTATGAAGCTCTGGCTGTCTTAGAACTCAGAGATCTGCTTGCCTCTACCTCCACAGTGCTGGAACTAAAGGCATGCTCTACCACCACAAGGCTCCTGGTGTTCTCCTCGACAGTTCTTTTAGGTAGCTTCATCTCCATAGGAGTCTCTACTTCCCAAGGAAAGGCGTCTGTATTTCTCCTTCACCCCTAGTCTCCAGCGAGTGATTCACAGTAGATGCCCTTTAATATGTGTCAAATAAAGAACGAATTAGTTAGTAACTGATTCTTTACATTATGGATTTTGTGTCTTTTGTGTTCCGCTTAATCTAGTTTAGCAACAATTTTGCATTCCATCCTGAGAGGATATGAAATCAGCCATGAGAGATTTATATTTTAACCAAAGTGTAATTTACAAAAATATAAACCACACTCAGAGAGGACCGTACTGTGTTTACTGTTACTGTGATTGACAATATACTTATGTTCTCCATTTCATTAGCTGGTCTTCTACTTGAGGGCAAAGACTCGGTCCAATAGAATTCTAAGGGAATGGCTCCTTCTTTTAACAACACAGCCCTGGTGGCGCTCAGGGAGGACACATCCTTGCCCCCAAAGTTGAACAGGACAAGTGGTTGTTCTATATTTGAATTGTCAAGCGTCTGCTGAGAGGTAACACCTCTCATATGTTGCAGTTAAGCATAGCATCATAAAGTATAATTGGCTTATGAATACATCTTAGAAACAAGCAGGCTCCTGTATAGCTAATAAGATTATATGCTTATTCCCATAGCCCTGGCTTGCTCTCAGCCTCACCCAAAGAAGTTCCTTTACCCAGTGGCCATCAGTCAGTGGAAAAATGTGTAGCTGGCCAGAGTGTACGTCAGAATAATAAGAGAGTGAGTCCTTAGCCCTAAGTAGGACGCCTACATCAACCCCACCACCCCCAAGACTTGAGGAGTATTATGGGAAAGGAGATGGAAGGAATATACAAGCCAGAGGAGGGAGGGAGGAGAGCAAAACTGTCTTCCATACAGGTCATGGCTATGGCACCCATGAACTCAGAGCAGGTGCCGTCACTTACACAAGACCTACTGAAGACCAGGCCAGCCAGAATTCTAGCATCCATGAAGTAGACAACATCCAGGTTGTACCCAAACTGAGGGCTACTGGTAGCGGGTATTTGCTGGGGAATTGTTGGGGAATGTACCACTGGTGAATTTCTCGCACTCCACAAGATGGACACACAGCCGTGTACATGCAGGCAGCAACTAACTGGATTTGGCAGGGCATCAAACAAGACACGGGAGGGTGTGTGTTAAAGGGACACAGAGGAACTAGGAGGGTGAAACGGAGGGTGGATAAGAACACGTTTCACTGTGTACATGCGTGAAATTCTCAGAAATAAAGAAAAATTTAAAATAAAAATGCATTAACGGGAAACGGGAGGGAGGGGGAGATTTCACCCATGACTCAGTTTGAGCATGCTTCCAGTAAGCCTTGTCAAATCACAGGTTCTGTGATTATTGCCTGGACTGACTCGCTGTCCTGCCCTCAGCCACCGCCGCCACCACCACCACCACCATCACCACCGCCATCACCATCATCACCATCACTACCACCACTGCCCACACTTGCAGATCAGGAGTCCTGCAGCAGAAGAACGCAGTGAAGGTTCAGATCCTGTGCTCACTTTCTCCTTACATCCTCCCCGTTATAACCACTGCTGCCCCCTCTCCTCCCCAGTTAGCTGACATGTTTGACTGGCTGTTCCCACCAGCCCCTGGGTCTCATCCTTCCTGACTGGGGTCTGCTTTCATCTCTATAATGTCGAGGCAGAACCCCTGCCTGTATAATGAAGGACTACAATCAAAAGCCAGGGTCAGGACCTGTGAATCTGACAGTAACTTCCGCTCTACAGTTGGTCTCTAGGGAAGGCACCTGGGGAGCTGGGGGGCAGGGGGGGAGTAGCCTTGCTAATTAAGCCAGACTGTGGCAGCCTGGAGTGTTAGCTGCCCAAGCTAAATGTCAAAGCTGAGGGGCTAGCTCCAGGAATGACAACCTTCCTGTCACCATGCTGACAGGCCAGGAGGCAGTGGCTGGGGAGACTCGGTGTCTGAATAGCTTGACTATGTTACAATATCCGTGGGGGACACTAATGACCAGTGCCTGCACCAAAGAAAGCAGGGTCCTGGGAAGCTGGCCTTCCCTGACACCGCTTATTAGACATGATTAAAAGCACCGGTAGGAGTAGCGGTGTCTGAAAAGGAAGTGTTGTCACCAGCCCAGAGCAGGGACTTCAGCCAAGTGCCCTATCAGTCAAAAAAGGTTGATCCGAAGACTCTGGAATTAGATATTAATTATTATCTATATTATATTATTTATAGATATTAATTAATTATATTAATTATCAAAAGGGATCTGGCTCTGGATTGCACAGACTTTATTTTAAAATATACTCTGCTTCAGTTTTCAATACAGAAAAACGTTTTGGTGCAGAACTTGTGAGTGTTAACTCCGGCTTTGGGCACATGGCTCCCTTTCTGTGTGAAACCTGTAGGCTCATCCAAGTAAAGCATTTGACTGGTTTTGTTATAAAGGCTTCTTGTGTAGCCCGGTGAGCCTCTGACTTGCTATGCAGCAGAAGATGACCTTGAATGTCTGATCCTGCTGGCCTCGGCCTTCAGAGTGCTGGGATTACAGGCTTGCATCACCACATACATTTTTATGCACTGCTGTGAGTCTAACTCGGGATTCCTGCACGCTAGGCAAGCATTATACACACTGGGCCACATCCTCTGCTCTTTGGTGTTTGTTTGTTTTCTGTGGGGTTTTTTTTTTTTTTTTTTTTTTGCTTTTGTTTTGTTTTGTTTTATTTTGTTTCTTTAATCTTTGAACACTTAACAGCAATCTCAAAAGTAGGAAGAATAAACATTGTCAAGTATCACTACCTTGTTGCAAGGTTTAAAACCCTCGGATTGAGCCAGACAAAGTGATATGCCTAAAAGTCCCCTGGTGAAGCGCTGGAGCCGAGGACCCTGTGTGCTGATGGGGGTCTGCTGGGAGTTTAGGAAGCAAGCCTTTGTCAGGGAGCCCAGCATCTGACCACCATGGCAGTGGTCTGCCCTCATCCACCATTTCTTCCACTGGCTTCATTCTTGGCTGGTAAGCCTGAACCTCTTCCTGCTTCTACACAACTTCCTCTGATATATATATATCTTTTTTTAAAACCTGATGGTACTGGTAACCTTAGCTTGCCCTGAAGTTTGATTTTGCATCCTCGAAAAAGTTCTTGTGGTTTATGTCGGAAAATAATTCATGTCTTAACTGAAGAGAGCCTTGGTGCCCAGCGAGCTTCTACTTGTTACCATGTGGTCTTTCGCTTCTCTTCAAGTCCCATCGAATCCTCTTCTTAGGGTATAGCAAATACGAAGCTTGGTCAGCAACAGAAGGAAAATTCATTTAAATAACTCACTGAGAGAGGAGAGAAAAGGCCCATTAGGAGCTTTGATTAAAAAACAACAGTCATGGCTTGATCCATAAGTGTTCCTTCCTTAATAATAGACCAATTCTTCATTATTAATCAATCTAATCGTGTACAGTTACTAAACATCAGCCCAGAACCAGGGATGGCAACTGACCTGTGAAGATCAATAGTCTTTCTTCATGAAACTCCCAGACTTAGGAACTCTGACAATAAGGACTGTGGTACTTATTTTCTCTGTCAGTTCAGCTGGGCTGTCCAGCTGCCAGTAGCTGTTAAAACACGCATGCTAGCTGCGTCCATGAGGATGTTTAGAGAAGAGATTAACACGAGAACTAGTAAAACGAATGAAGCAGAACACCTTCACCAGTGTGAGCAAACATCATCTCACCCACTGAAAGCCCAGGGAGAGCAAACCCATGAGGAAGGGGCATATCAGGTCTCTCTTGTCTTCTCCTGGCACTGAACAGTGGAGCTCCTTGGGACCCTGGACATCAGGATTTAACACCAGTTCCCAGCCCATCCCTGGTCCTCAGGTCTCTAGTCCTAAAAGAATCTGTCACTGGCTTTCCTGGTTATCTGGTTCCCATGCAGCAGATCATGAGCCTTCTCAGCCTCCATGGTCATGAGCCAACCCCTTTGATAAGCCATCCATCCTATTTGGTTTGTTATCCCTGAGAATCCTGGCCAGCAAATGACCAAGGACATTCACAACTTTTAAATGAGTTTCTTATTCTATCATAAAACTTTCAACAAACATACCAAGTCTTCTCTGAGACAGCAGCTACAGGTTGTTGCCATGGTCACAGGCTCCAGAGGGCAGCAAACGCAGAGACATGCTTAGCCTGCTTTGGTTACATGGCTGGTTTCCACTCTGTGTTGACTTGCCATGCTTAATTGGGTCTTTTGCTAAATTTTAGGGTTCTTTCCACAAACAGTTGAAGAGTCATATCCAAGTAAACTTTTAGAATGTAATGTTCAACTGAGTCCAAACGTTTACTGTGGGTAAAGAGAGGGTTCAGTAGTTAAGAACACTGGCTGCTCTTCCACAGGATGGGGTTCAATCCCCAGCACCCACATGATAGCTCACAAGTGTCTCTAACTCCAGCTCAGGCAGGGATGGGAATGACCTCTCTTCTGGCTTCTATGGGCACCAGGCGTGCATGTGGTACACAGACACACATGCAGGCAGAACACCCAGACACATAAATATTTTCTTTTAAATTTTAAATAAAAAATTCAGATATTTATCGAAGAAATGGAGGACACATAATTAAATGTAAGCACACCAAATGCATGCACACTCATACCACTTACGCACAGCAGAGCACACAACACATGCACACCACACACGTGTCACAGGTCCATATTTTTCACGCCACCCATATACACACACATGAACACCACAAACGCACTACTCATGTACAACATACCCATAACCACACATGCATGCCTACCATGTACATACAACTATCGTCATATAAACCGCATCACACACAGGAGCATCATACATGTGAGGCGTACTACACACCATGAACATAATGCACACACCCACGCAGCCATACACATGTTCACCACATAACCACATACATACCAAACAACCACACATGGAAAGCACCATACAAGAGATGTCTCAGGCCCACACACCCTGCAGAACCTGATAACACCCTGGTGATTCAAGATTTTCCCTTCGAGAAACAAAATGATGCCACAAGTTATTTGCAAATCGTTTTCAAAATACTAGGAATCGATTCTGCAAGTGGAAACATTTTTCAAAAAGCAGCTCCGTGAAGGACTAATATTTCAATAGTGCTTTCTTATGCTCAGAATCCTGTTGTGATTTACGGCCTTTTTTTTTTTTTTTAACCATACTTGTTGAATAGATGGATGAACAGGTGGGTGACACACTGTTAGAAAAGAAACCAACCCCTTAACCAACATGGCTCCTCCCAGAACTTGGTTTTCCATCCCAGCCTCTTGGGAATGTGTCGTATTATCCCAAAATCATATCTCTGAAGAACAAGCTGATGGTTCACAAACAAGACAGTGTTAATTATTTTAAGCTGGGATTCACACTCGTGCATGCAGGCACGCATATCAGTGTGTGTGTGTGTGCGTACCCAATCCCAGCATAGCAAAGTTGTGTCTACCTCTCCCTCACCCATTGGTTCACAAGAGGAAAATTTGGAGGTTCGTCAGATAGCTTTCACATCCCTGGTGTATCCATACTGTGCTCCTGTCATGCGGTCTGATCACTACTGTTTAAAACTCACAGCTGGACACATGTTTTAATTGAATCAGAGAAAGGCCCGCTCTGACTGGTGACGCGCTACTTTATCTGCTGCTTCCTTCTTGCTCGGCAGTGTTTCCGAAACAGCAGTGTGATGGGAAAGCGCTCTGATTAGCACACCACCTGCCTCGGGGCAAGCACTGCCAATGGTCAGAGAGCACTGGCAGAGACCCTCTGCTCTGATGAGAAGCTGCTTGCCTAACTTGCCTGACAGAAGACGTGACTACAGGGGGCTGTGCTCCCTCAAGGCAGCCCAATCTACATGGTGGCATAAGCCAGGATCAAGCAGTACCTTCTATAGACACTGTAAGAGGTCACTGTAAGAGAGATGTTTATTTGAATCTTACTTGTTTGAAGTCAGGGTCTCACTATATAAGCCCTGACTGACTCCAAATTCATGATCCTCCTGCCTCAGTTTCCTGAGTGTTACAATAACAAGCTATCACCCTTGGGCTTGCTTTTATTCTTAAATAAAACTTATTTAAAATAGTTTTTAAAATGTTGTCCCTTTATTTCAATGAGTATTGCATAAATAGGACATGCATACATTCATGTTGGGTTCAAACATCCAAACATACACACTATTTAAAGCACGATGAGTTAGTTTATTTCTGCAACGGCCCCGCTGAGTTCAGAAAACACTGTCCCCTCTAGTCATCCACCACCAGCAGGGAGGAGGTGGTATGATACAGATTTAGGGCTCAGCACTCCACAATCTTCTGTTCTCTGTACCTTGACCATGACCTGTTCAAGCTCAAGTCAGACCAAAGCCCAGCATGAGAGGGGAGGTGGGCAGAGAGCCCCGTCCCCATCTGAGGAGGTGTGGCCAACTGATAGCTCTTACGGGTCTGTGATAAGTCAACCACCCTCCAATGGAAGGCCACACATCCCGGGCTGGAGGATTGTAAAGTAAATAAATAGTATACAAAACTGGGTGGGTAGAGAAGGGAGGGGCCAAGGAAGAGTGGGGGAGGGATAAATGTGATCAAAATACATAGTACAGAACTCTCGACGAATTAATAGAGACTTGTAATAAAATTAAAACACAAACGATCCCTTTCCCTGCCCTTTGGTGGGCACCCTATATATCTTTCATTCACAAATATAATTTTGAAAAGCAGAGAGGACCAAGACCATACATACTATCAGCTGGGACTGGGCTTGAACTCCCAACTTCTGAAGTACTGTGAGTACAGGCTTGCCATTCCACCAGCCACTTTCTCTCAGTGCCTGGCTTCCCTTCTGGTTTTCAGCCACACATTTGGGAGCTCCCACACTGCAACAAGACAGGCAAATCCGTGCACCTTCCCTGTGTGTGGGTTTTCATCCAGGTTTTCCCCCTTTAGTGCTAGGGATTGAATCCAAGGCCTTGTGCATGTGACACAAGAGCCCTACCAGCTGAGCTGTGTCCATAGCCCCAAGTTTATTGACTTTTTTTTTTTTTTTTTACATTCTAATAGATGAATACTGTTACTTTATCTTCATTTTTATTTTTCTAAATACAACCTTGTCTGGGTTCATTTTCCCAAGTGCTTTAAACCTAATTTTTCCTCCTTTTCTAAACGGTCCAGCCTTTCCTTTCCTGTATACTTTTATTGTTTGCCGATTTATCCTTCTGATTTATAGGCACTCATTATTAGATATGATTGATGCACTTTCTGTTGCGTATGTTGAAAATATTTATCACAGCCTGTCCAGTGCGTAACCCTTGAGCTCGACACAAGTTCTGCTAATTTGTCTTTTGCATACTCTGTGAGGTAGAAGTGTGTGTGTGTGTTTGTGTGTGTGTGTGTGTGTGTGTGTGTGTTAACTTTGGGAGGTCCATTCCTTGGTGTTAAGCAAGTGTTAACCTCAGGAGGTCTTTGCAACTTTTATGTAAGTCAAAAGTCATTCCAAAACTTTGCACTGAGTACGTGTGCCTGCCTTTGACATCTTTTTTTTTTTTTTTTTTTTTTTTTTTTTTTTTGGTTTTTCGAGACAGGGTTTCTCTGTGTAGCCCGGGCTGTCCTGGAACTCACTCTGTAGACCAGGCTGGCCTCGAACTCAGAAATCCGCCTGCCTCTGCCTCTCAAGTGCTGGGATTAAAGGCGTGCGCCACCACCGCCCGGCTCTGCCTTTGACATCTTGATCAGGGTTTCACTGTTGAGGTTATCAAATGTAACTTTGTTTTTCTGTTAATGATTTTCTAGGTTCTCATGGCCACGGTACCTTCTCATGGACGATATTAGCGCCTTGAGTTTGTTTTCCTGCGTAGGACATAATGTTCAAAGTACAATGCCAAGAATTCCAGCTAGACCCTCTCCTGAACGAAAAGCCCTGATCCCAGGCTCACCTTTAACATGTCTGCTATTATCCCGATGACTAAAATCCTTGTTTTCCCATTAACTGAACTCCCATGTTTAACTCATCTACACATCTCCGATTTCACTGCTATAAGTCAATGCAACACTTTTGGAACTGCTATGGTATCACAGCTTATGTGTTGTCCCTTTGTACTAATTTTGTTCAATTCATTTGTTCTCCTTTTTTTTTTTTTTTTTTTTTTTTTTTTGAGACAAGGCATCATGTAGCTCAGGCTAGCCCCTGACTCCTGCACCACCACACCCAATTAATGTGACAATGCTTGCAATCAGACCTGAGGCCTCCCACTTGCTAGGCAAGAGCTCTTTCCAACGGAGCCATATCCATGCCTCCCCCAAGTTAATTTTAAGGGAAATCGGTCCCCTTACAAACTACGACACTTCCATCTGGAAAGAGTTTGCCTCTCTCCATTCTTTTATATCTTTCCCATGAAAATTATAATTTCAATTTTCTCTATTTGAGTTTTACTCGTTTCTTACTGTTTTTGATTTCTAAAATACTGGCGGGTTTAATTCTTCCTGGAAGTGGAATCATATTTCCTATTGTATTTTCTAGGTCTTTTTTGCTCATGTGTATCTAGACAACTGATTTTGAGTGAGTCTGACGTTAGCCAGCATATATTTGTACGTGTCTGTGGAATTATAATTAGATACATCCATACAATGGCTAATGGCCAATCAGCCTTTCCAGCTCCTCAAATACTATCACATCGGTGTGTCAGAGCCTCTGAGCGTGACTCCTGTCTTGTCACTTTGTGGAACTCACCCGTGGAATCAGTGTTTCTACCAACTTCTCCTGGCTGTTCTCTGCCATACTAGGCATACACACAAAGCAACGGTGTTCCCTTGCTTTCCTCCAATACTTGGTACATGAGAAAGAGTGGAAGGCAGGCTGGGGATGGACCCAAGGCAGACTTTACCTTAAAGTCAGCAGGTGCCATCAATATCCTTATCACATGTCAAACGTGAAGACAACAGGATTGTAGGTCACCATGCCATGTGTTCTGAGGCAGGGGATTTGCTCTGCTACATTTCTTCCCAAACATCAGTGCCTTCCATGGACAGGAGATAGCTTCAGGGTCTCTCTGCTTTACTTCTAGATGGAAACCAAAGCTTTTCTCTTCAGGAACTAAACAAAAGTCTAGACTAGGCTGTCCTTGGTTCCTAAATGGATCTTTGTGCTTGGGTTTGAAACAAATGGGTTTCGCATTGCAATATGACATTGTCATCTCAAAGTGTATGCTCAATAACCACATAACCAAGTTACAAAAGAACCTCTCTCTCTCTGATTCTCTGTCTCTCTCTGTTTCTCTCTGTCTCTCTCTCTGTCTGTCTCTCTCTGCCTCTCTCTCTCTCTCTCTCTCTCTCTCTCTCTGTCTCTCTCTCTCTCCACAACACACACACACACCTCATGTTTATTTCACGTTGGGCTATATTCACAGCTATTCTGGGGTCCACGACCCACAGGCCACAAGTTGGACATGAGAGACTGAAACCTGCCTGTCTTGTTTCCTATAGCCTGGGCACTTGGTTATAGTCAAAGGAATGGCGTATGCAGAAAATTAATCTTTCAGGTACATCTCAGACCTCCATAGCCCATAAGAGTCAGGACTTAGTTTCCAAAGCCACTGATGATCCCCTAGCCTCCGTTTGATGACAAATTCTACCACTGCCTGCTGCTGCCTACACGGCCACTCTCAGACCCCGTGGGTGACTCCAATGCTTTGCTTCTGGGGATGAAGGATCCCAAAGGCTGATCCTTCATTGTCGAAATCTCCACCTACACATCTTTGGCTATTGTCTTCCATCAGTGTAAGGGCCCCTACTCTTTGAAAGCACTGCTGATCACACTCATCCGTGTTACTAATGTGTTTATAGATTTAACCCGTACTGTAGTTCCTCCACCTTTTAAACAATCATTATGAGTTTTGTAGAATCCCATCATTCTGGTCTTTGTCCACCCGTATAGAGGTATAGAGTCACACTGGCATCATTAAACGGGTACTTAAAAGTGCTACGTTCTTATTTTCCATTTAGTAGACCTTAAACATTTTCCCATCTAATCTTCGTAATTACCGCTACGGCGGCATCACAGGACATTAAGGTGATCTGGTATCATTTCCCTAATTATATCTCAATTTTTCACGATTAGCGATAAGTGGGAATGAGAACTTTTGCCTTGTCTTTGAATGGACTGTGTCCTTGGGATGTAAAGGACAGGGACGCAGCAAGGAAACAGGGACCAGTTAAGCCTCCAGAGCTATTGTGTCCTGCTGCATTTCTAAGGCATTCTGCCCATGCATCGTTTGTACTATAATTTTTTCAGTATTATCATGACAGCTTCATTAATAAGTATAAAACGTTACCTTGCTTTAACAATGGTTCGGTTTGAGTTCATTTAACAAACAGACAGACAGAACATTTCCTTCATTATTTGCCTTCCCTGTTAAATATCTCAGAATCAAATAAGGTATGAATTTTAGTTCTGTATTTGAATGAGCTTCTTAATATTGTGTAGATATTTCATTAAAATATGTGAACAGAGGCAAATATCTTCCCCAATCTTTGCAGTGTCTTTTGTTAGTGATAATTCTAACTTTTTCACTATCCAAAAGGTTTTATTTTATAGTGCTAAATCTACTTTTTTTTTTCTCCCCTTTGTGGTTGGTTTCTTCTTCAAAATAGAGAAAACTATTTATCCAAATTCTCCCAGTAAATATTTTAACTGTTAAGATAATAATGACTTGATTTTAGATGTCATTTGGTAATGAACAAATGTTCTTTTCCCCCACTGCAGACACTCTAGGAATTCATCCATTCAAAACAAATGAAACTTAAGTGGTGCCGTGGGTGTGGAGATTATGTGTTATCAAAACCAGTCACCACCAGCTACACGTGACTACAACGCTTGAAACATGAACAGTATACATTGAGATGTGCTTAAAAAAAAAAAAAATACTTACATCCGATTTCTGAGAATGGGTGTTAGGAAAGAATGGGTGTAAACTACCCAGTTGAAGATCTTACATTGGGTTAAGCAAACCAGTAAAATGAGTCAATCTGCTGCCTCTTTTTTTTCATTTGTACGTGTGCTCTGGGATACCTGAAACTGGTTCTGGGGTCTGCCCTGGGCCTGCTGGACGGCACTGTTCCCACAGGTGCCTTCTTCTGTCTCAGCTCCCGATACAGAGCAGCTCTGAGCCGGGAGATGCTGGGAGGGGCTCATCTCTCTTAACAGGGAGAATACGTACTTGATCAAGTTTAGTGACATCAGGAGCAGAAGAAAACTTCCTCACTACCCCACTGGCCCTTCAGAATGCTCTTAATGAAGAGGTGACCACCCCTTACCTTAGTACACAATATTTTAATGGACTTTGAATTCACATGCAAACATTTTTGGAAAGAGGGCAAGATTTGATCTAGTGTGAAGCTCCCTGAGAAATGTCATTCAGTGGATCTAACCAAACTCAGTTTGATTTCATAGCTGCATGGCACCGACTGCTGGTGTCCTCTACGCATATTTTTGAGCAGGTACCCTGTAACATTTATTGCTGTCAGAGATAAGCCTCTGGATATATCTATGAGAATTTGTCTACCCCAAGGTAATAGAGGAGGCGAGGCACATACTAAATTTGAGGGTCTACCCTGGGGTAATAAAAGAGGCAAAGTATATAAAGAATTTGAATGTCTACCCTGGGGTAATAGAGGAGGTAAGGCACAACTGACTTTGAGCAGTGGCATTTCCTTGGCTTGCAACCTGGACTGGATAAAGAGGAGAAAGCAAATGGAGCCCTAGCTCCTCAGCTCCTACCACCATTATGCCCTGCCAGGCTGGACTGCACCTGGGAACTGTGAACCAAAAATAAACCCTTCCTGAAATTGATATTGCCAGACATTTTATCAAGGAAAAGGGACTAGTGCAGTCCAAGCTGGAGTCACTGTTGACAACTCCTGGAGATCGAGAAGGGCCAGATATAGCCCTGGGACCAAGCCAACTTTTCATTTTTCTTAAGTACATTCAGGGTATGTGGGCATGTGTATGTGGGCACAGGAATGCCACAGCACCTATGTGAAGGTCAGAGGACATCCCTAGGGAGTTCGCTCTCTCCCTCCATCATGGAGAATCTGAGGATCAAACTCAGATAGTCAGACTTTGGTGGTAAGAACTTTACCTACTGAACCAGCTTGCCGGCCCCATGCCTCCTTACATTGCTAGCTCCATCCTTGACCATCTTGACGGGACATTAACAGGCCCTGGGTCCATTCCTGCCCCCACCCCGCCCTCCTGAAACACCTGGCATCCACAATACAAGTTGACAACTATGGTCTTTTCTCACATCTTTCAGCTGACTCCAGATGGGCCATTTTTATCCCCATTCTATGCCTGTGATTACTTTTCCTGATAGGTAGGTATATTATATGGAACTAATCACGCTCGTTTTATCCTTTGGCCTAAATTATCTAAAATTTTAAAGTAGGGTGATAATAACTTTGCATTCTAGCATTCTCTAAGAGCATATTTTTTTTTCAGTCTAATGATCCCTTTTAAGCTCAAACAGGATCCAAGTCTGATTCGCCAATTTCATACATGCCTGTTTCATAACGGGAAATAGTCTAAGGACAAAGAGAAGCATTCCAAGACCTCCATTCTGCAAAGCTTGCACCGTGAGGCACGCTGGCTCCATCATGGAGCTGTCTGAAACAAAGCTCTCCCTTTATAGGATTTGCTAGGCCGCTCTTCACACATCTGCAATTCATGCCGTTGGTAACTTGCTGCCACTTTGCATGGGACCACACATTTATATGACAGGAAAAGTGATTAACTAACTACTCGGACCTTGTAGCAAATGAGTTACGGCTTTGCTGCCATTATGTCTGATTCTCCATAGATTATCCGAGTTGAAGGCTCCTTAGGATCGTAAGAAGCCAAGATCATTTCTCATCTCATCATCCTATTATCCGTAATGAGAAAATACTTCTAAATGTGAAGATTACTCTTTCCACACATCCCTGGTGAACACTCCCGTTGACGTTAGTGCAATTTATTAACTGTCCTTTTTGTAGCTGCAGAAAGGAAGAGATGCTCGGGGGCCACCCACATCATACTGCAGGCAACCTCTGGGAGTCAGGCTCTCCCCAGACCTGTCTGTGGCCCTTCAAGATGCTCGTACTGAGCTCTCAACTGATCATCTCATCCATCTTTACGATGCATTCAAGGGGGTTGGATTCATGTGTTGCTGCACAAGCCCGGGGACCTTGCTTGGATTCTGACTTTGTATGCCCAGCACCCACAGGCAGACAAACAGATGCACACCTGTAATCTCAGTGCTGGAGAAGCAGAGATGGGGGTGTAGAGAAAATGTCTTACGTCTGTATGGATATGGCACCTGTCAATAATAAATCTGATGGCCTATAGCTAAGGAAGGAAATAGGAGGTGGGACTTCCTGTAGGCAGAAAGGATTCTGGGATACTTCCAGGTAGGAGATTGGCCCAGGAAAATGTGACAGTCCTGACGTGTGATACCTGAGCACGGGTAACCAGCCACATGGCAGAATGTAGATTAGAATAAATGGGTTCTTTTAAGTTATGATTTAGTCAAAGAAGAGGCCTAGCTATATGGCCAAGGTATTTGTGAATATGTTTTGAGTCTGAGTCTTATTTCTGGGAGCATGGGGCTGGGGAGAAGAACCAGGGCTAACTTCTACACAGGCATGCTTGGGGCTTGCAGATCAGTCAGTCTAGCAGGACTAGCAAGTGCAGGGTTTACTTAGAAACCTTATCTCACCTGAGGTGGAGACTGAAGGACAAAGATATAAGATGTCAACTTCTGGTCTCCGTGAGCCTACACACGCATATATACGTGTACAAAGCAAGGCACATATAAAAGCACCTTAGGAGGGCCAGCGGGTCTAACCACACTCAGTTTTGTTTCCATAGCAGTAACCTCTTCAGCATGTGCTTTACAGCTGGAGAGGAGTTTCCACATACATCACCCTGTTCCCCTTGTATACATTCCAAATCCATCATATTTGCCTTTCTCAGATGGGGAAAGCATGGCTCGGTGACAAACCTGTACCAAGGCCATAGATACCGCTGACTTCAGAGCCATGGTCTTTTAAATTCAGATACCACAGTAAGAGAAACTCAAGACACAGCACAGAAGAACATAATCCCAGAATCCACTTGGCTGCTAATAGTCTAACGCTGCCTAAGTCTCTTCTCCAAAATGAGGTGGGCTACATACTCATATTCCTTTGTACCAGAATATTCTACAGCACTATTGGGGTAACCCCCACCATTTGTCCTTCCCAGTCCTCCTGCTGGGCCCTTGCTGTTTCTGCTCCATTGTCTCCTTATGGTGGCAGGACCTTAGAACCTCCACTTTCCCTGACAAAGGGAAGGAACAGAGATTCCGACCTTTTCCTTTGCTGAGGGACTCCAGGATCCTGTGGTTAAGAAACAAACTCAAAGTACTTTAAATTTTTTGCGTGTATTATTTTACGTCTGCGTGATGTGTGTGTTGGGTGCATGACTGTGTGACACAGCTTGCACTTGGGGGTTAGAAGGCAACTTCCAGGAGCTGGGTCTCTCCTAGCTCGGTATAGAGGATGTACTTTACCAGCAGCTGTCTTGCTGGCCTTAAAGTCCTTCCCATCGTGATGTCTACTTTATACATCTCACAAGTAGCAGAGCTCTTAAGAAAGGCTCTCAGGGTATGGAGTTCATGTCCCCTTTTGGAAAATGAACTCAGGCTCTCCATAGTCTTGCATCAGGTGATGCAGGCCCAGCACCTGAGTGTACCCACTTACATTGACAAATGAACACTCAGGTCAAGACAGATGTCTATCCTTGGTTCATTCGAATGTGACAAATTTATTTTTTATAGAGTTACACGTATCTTTCTCTTGAATTGTCTCCACTAAACTCTAACCCATAATTCATGGAATTGTTTGGCCACAAAGAGAGACACTATATCACCTTAGATAAAAGTCTCATGAAAACTGTTAGTGGGAGATAAAAAAAAAAAACAATCCCTCCTTCTCTCTTCCTTTCCTTCCCTCTTCTCTCCTTCTCTCGTTCCTTCCCTGCTATCGAGAAAGTTCAGTGACCTTGTTCATTTCCTGTCTTTTCTTCAGAAGATCTGGAGGGGTGAGCAGAACCCCAAACATGCACAAGGTTCAGAATCGGGTGCAGCCGTCATCCCAGGCATTGAATCCCAGGCATGAATAATCTTAACCATACACACAGGAATGAGCATGATTCCAAATTTGAAGGGGAAAAACAATGAAAAAGGTCATTTGTGACTGCTGTGTGCCTTCAGGAAGAATGAAATTCAAATAATTCATCTAATCCTGAAAGAGCTAAGTACACATGGTGCCGTGCCATTGCTGTCAATGTGACTGCTTCCGGAATCAACTAAAACCCAAGGTGCTGGGTATGCCGGCGGGGGGGGATTTTCTTAATCAGATTGTTTGAAGCCAGAAGACCCACCATAAATCTTGGCCACACCTCCTGGTGGCAGCCCTTAGGGAGAAGGACATGGGAGAAGGAAACTTTGCTCTTGATTGCTTGCCCACAGTCTTTCTAGCAAGTTTATCTAGCCCATTGCTGGTATTAAATCCACTTTTTCAGGATTCCAACCTCAGACTGAAGACCACCAGCTCTCCAGGAATCCTCTAGGATTCCAGCCACACTGGGACTGCTGAGACAGCTAGCCTTGTGGACTGAACAACTATCAGAGCCTTGGCCTTTCCATCATCGGCCATTGTTGGGCTATGCAAACCATATCCTGTGTGCCAGCTTAATACATCTCCATTTGATAAATGTATTCATTCTACGGGTTTGCTCCTTTGAAGAGCCCTGACTAGTACTGTCCCAGGAATGACACTGATGCTTAAGGCTTGATAACGCAGTGTCTGCAGAACAGAGTGCTGTGGTAGACCTGCATTGCAAGGCGGTTCCAGGCCTGACGAGAGCAGTGTTCACACTGACCAGCTGTTGCATCTTTGGGAAAATGATTTCATTCCTATGAGCCCCATCCTCATCATTCGTAAGAGAAACGAAAAGAAAAACATCGCAGTGGAGGTGAACATGGACTACTGATGGCCAATAACATATCTACATCACGACTTATCAAAAGAAAAGGAACCTGATTCTCAGAAAGCCTGAAGCCCTAACTATCAACTCACACAAAGCAGAGGCCATATAAACCACACCACAGGCACCAAAATACCAAGTTCAAACGGTGGTGAACTCTCATATAGATGACTCTCATGTTTTTGACAACAGTAACAAGAAGAAAAAATAAAATAATAAAAAACAACAACAAAATAAAGAAAACAAGAAAGAAAGGCAAAGCGGGAGAAACCAAAGCAAAGATCTCACAGGTGTCTCAGCGTTCAGTCAAACCTGACATGGACTCTGACTCAACTGTGGGAAAACCAATTCTGGAGCCTGCACCTTCCACACAGATACAGCACCGAGCAGACCTTTACTCTCGTGCATATACCAACAGCAAAACAGTAAGGCCTTACACTGCAAGGGTACAACCTCTCAAACGAATTGGAGAACTGACATCTGAAGGCAAGTGATTGATTGGACCAAAATATCAGGAAGGAGAGACACTAATGTGGAGAGGAGAGAGGGAGGGCTGGGGAGGGGAGGGAGGGGAAGACGAGGGGGGAGACCAGTAGCCTGGGGTAGACAGAACTGGATAGGCACCTGCAAGAAGAGTTTATCTAATATTTGAAAAGGATAATTCTGGAACTGAAAAGATGTCTCAGTCCTTAGGAGGACCGGCTGCTCTTCCAGAGGACTAGGCTTCGTTTCCCATGTGACTGATCACAACCAGTCCCAGAGGAATCTAACGGTTTCTTCTGGCCTCCACAGGCACCAGGTACTCATGTGGTGCACAGATGTCCATGTAGGCAAAACACCCACTCACATAAATTAACAAATATTTAAGGACAATTCTTCACAAACACGTGGGATTTCTGTTGGCAATGCCAGCTTAGCACGTGAAGATTCATCAACACACGCACAACTTACAACGTGATTGAAGAGGAGGAAGTATCAGTATAGGGACTGGTCAAAAATCTCAGTGTTTTGTCATCGAACATAAGCCACAGACGTTCTTCCACGATTTCTATTCAGCACCGTGCAATTAATTAAATAGCCATGCCGAATGCATCCTGGCCACTGCAGTAAAGTAAGAAATATAAATCAAGGCTGACAAATCAAAAGGGAAGAAATAAAAAGGTCCCTCACTAATAGATAGATGATATGATTGTCTAGATCAAAATTCCTAAAATATCCATGAAAATGGTTTCTTAGAGCTAGCATGTAAGTCTGTTAAGTCAGTAGAATACAAAGTCAATTGTCTACATGTTAGAAATAAAAATGTTTACATTTAAATTTAAAATTATTATTTATAATAACACCCCAAAATTATACTTTTAGGTATATATGAAAAAGAATATACATGTTGTGGATGGCTCTATGCTGCCTGCATTTTGATGTTAATTTCCACTCTCCAGGAGGGGCTTCGGACAAGGAGTCACTCAGGTGAACCAATCTCCTATGAATAAAGGAGCCAATCACTGGGCGAGTAGGAGGGACTTCTGGGCTGGGAGAGGAAGAGAGGAGGAGGAGGAGGAGGAGGAGGAGGAGGAGGGAGGGGAGGAGGAGGAGGAGGAGAGGGAGGAGGAGGGGAGGGGGAGGAGGAGGGGAGGAGGAGGAGGAAGAGGGAGGAGGAGGGGGAGGAGGAAGAGGGAGGAGGGGGGAGGAGGGGGGAAGAGGAGGGGGGAGGAGGGGGAGGAGGAGAGGGAGGAGGAGGGGGGAGGGGGGGAAGAGGAGGGGGGAGGAGGGGGAGGAGGGAGAGGGGAGGAGGGGAGGAGGAGGGGAGGAGAGGGGGAGGAGGAGGGGGAGGAGGGAGGAGGAGGAGGAGGAGGGGAGGAGGGAGGAGGAGAGAGGAGGAGAGGGGAGGAGGAGGAGAAGAAGGAGAAGGAGAGGAGAAGGAGAAGGAGGAGAAGGAGAAGGAGAAGGAGAAGGAGAAGGAGAAGGAGAAGGAGAAGGAGAAGGAGAGGAGAGAGAGGGTCCTTTTGGACAGGGGTGAGCTACATGGACAAGATGTAATGGTAGAGTTTCCCAGGTATCATGGTGGATCTGCAAGGACCGGCCACCGGAGGATTAGATTTAATAAGGCTTAAAAGATAGGTTTTAGTTGTTGCACTCCGAGATTGAGTTACCATTTTTCTTAAACTCTGTATGATGTTTTTCTTCTTGCTACGACTCAACAGAGTTCGAGAGAGAGAAAAAGCTTGGGTCTGCGTGATGTGCCCTTCAAAGGCTGTGGTGGGGGTTTGAAGCACAGAGATGGCATGGAAGTGACCCGCCAATGAGAATTTAGCAAGCTGAGTGGTGAGATTTTGGAGCTCTGGAGCTCCGGCTGGTAGGCTACAATATAAGAGCTTGGCTTGCAGCTAAGCAGGGAGCTAGCTGGACGCCTCTTTTCTAATACCTCCCACTTCATATATGTAAAATCCATATAGGAAAAATAACAAAACTACAATAACAAAATAAAATAACAAAAAAAAAAAACAAAAAAATAACAAAAAAATAATTTTCATTAAAAGCCAGAGAGATATATATTCATGGCTAAAAGCATGCTGAAGACAAGACTACAGTTCACAGCATCCATGCTGGGCTTTAACAGTGACTCCAAGGAACCCAACACCCTCTTCTGGACTCTGTAGGTACTGCACTCATAGATGCATAATCCCACACACAGACACACAATTAAAAATAAACCTTCTTAAAAATCACATTAAGAGTTGGGCTGTGGTGGCGCATGCCTTTAATCCTAGCACTTGGGAGGCAGAGGCAGGCAGATTTCTGAGTTCGAGGCCAGCCTGGTGTACAGAGTGAGTTCCAGGACAGCCCAGGCTACACAGAGAAACCCTGTCTCAAGAAAAAAAAAAATTACATTAAGAAAATCAATCCTTTCTACATGAGCCACATATTCAACACATTGATGATATATAACAATTTTGTGTTGCTTTTGAGATTCTTCTGTAAGTCTAAAGTTATCTGAAAATAAAACATTTGCCTAAATCATTAATTGAGACGAAGTGATACTTGGTCATCTTAAGGATGTCCTTTGGTTGTAAATGGAATGAAAGTATTGGGGTGATGTTTTTAAATCTTTGTCTCTTAGAGACATATTTAAATAATTTAAATACTTATGAAATTACTAAATTATACCCTCTATAACATTATTTGACTTAGGCAAGAATTGTGCCTATTAGATAAAAGTATCATGAAGAAACCAGCTCCTTGTCACAAAAGATCTTCCTGTCATATAATTAGTAAACACCAAGAGAATGATGTGACTTCACCAAGTATTGCTTGACCAGATGGACACAGAGATGTGTATGGTGGCAATCCTGTGTATTTCTGCAAAAAAAAATACATTACTTGAATCTTAATGACACAAACTCAGACTGGGTGCTGTCCTATTAAATGACCTGTGTTCTTCAAAAAACATTGGACTTTGTAAAAGACAAAGGCAGGTTGAATCACTGTTCCAGACTAAAAGACTAACAAACCATAAGATGTAAATGCAGCCTGCAAACTTGGACCATAACAAAAAAAAAAAAAATTCTCTTTGCTGTTAAATGAAACAGCAGTGCTTTGAAAACTTAAAATTTCCTGATTTTGATCATTGTATCATAGGTATGTAAGAAAATGTTTTTTGTTGTTGTTGTTGTTGTTGTTTTTTTTTTTTTTTGGTTTTTGTTGTTGTTTGTCTTCAGGGACACAAGGAAGAGTTTGAATATAAAGCACATCACACCTGAGATTTACTCTCAGTTCAGAGAGAATAAATCATCCACATACATGAATATGCATGTATGCATATGTGTGTATGGAGAAAGGATGATAGAATATTCATTACATCCATATAGCTTTTGTGTGTAGCATGTGCTATCTTCATAGCCTATATTTATCTGGAGAGAGAAAACGCTGAAATAAATGTGTTAAAATGTTAACATTAAGGGGACCTATGTGAGGGCACATACATATCCTTTATAACTTTTTTTTTTTTTTTGCAACTTTTCTAGAAGTCTGAAACTATCCCCCAAACCAAAACATTTAGGGTAACTTTTAAATCCACATATTTTCACCTAGTGTCTGTCTGTTGCAAAGTAAAAGTCCTCCAGGAGCCCATCACTCCTTGGATCATCTTGAGCTCTGTTTGACTTCCTATTGCCTCTGTACCAGATCACAATAAACTGGGTGTGTTAGAACAGGGTAAGCTAATTGTCCTGTAGATCTGATGATCGAGAGTCCAAAATGGGTTCTTCTCCGGCTAAGATTAAAGTCTTGGCACAGCTGCAGTGTGCTCTGTGCAGAATCTGGGGCTTTGGTTTCTTCACCTTTGCCAGCTTCAAGACAGAAGCATAGGGTCTTCAAGTACTCTTCGGACTCTGATTCTTTGGATTCCTGTTTCCTCTTTAAAGCCTGATGGACTGGGTCTAACATAAGCCAGGGTGACCTCCCCTATAAGATCAGGAAATAAGCAAACTCAGTCCCTTCTTCAGCCTGTGTTTTTCCTCGCTATGTAGCAGAAGACACAGCTTCCTGGGCCTGGGATGCCAACCACCTTAGGGACCACTATTCCACCCATTACAGGTATCCTTTGCCAGGTATGCGGGCAAGTGTGGCCTGTATCAAAATCCTTCCAGGTTATCAGGTCCCTAATTTAACTCTTCCAGAAACACATCTCTAGTTAGTTGCAAATATCGTGATCGAAACAGATGTGGCTTCCCCTGGTTATCCCAATAAGCTCTCTGGCTGAATTTATTTCAGGTTTCGTTTGTATCGGGAACAGCCTTTCTTCCTCTGACTGTTACTATCATTGTCTAACTGGGCCTATAAATTGGAAAGCTGCTGCAGACAAATAAATTTTACTGATAAGAAAACTCTTCCTAATGTTTACCTTAAATTGCCTTTGTTGAAATGTTATCATATTTCTTCCTGTCATCCGTGTGACAGGAACAGAAAACAACTAGTCAATATCTACTTTATAAAACCCTTTTAGATTTAGAGTCTGCTGTTCTAGTCCTCCAGAAGCTAGATAATATGTCAGCTAACCAGCCAATCCAGGACAAAGACAAGTCAAGTTGGATTTTTAAGTGATGGAGTGATAGAGTTGTATCCTGAGATAAATAACCCTCTGTGCAAGCCCAGGAGCTGTGAGCTTCCTAGCTCTTTCCCAGCTTCTAAGAACTCTTCTTCCATCTTCAAAGCCAGAAGCACACTACCTTCATGTCTCCCTCCGATTCTGAGGTCTCTAAAGGATGAGTAGATGGGGTCCTCTGGTATAATCCGGGACAATCATCTCAAAGTTGACCTGTGTGACCCTGTTAGTCAGTGCACCACCTTTTCAGCTTGTCACCTGAAAGCTCTCACTGTTTAGATTACCCTGCCTCATGCCTGGCATAAAGCACCCTGAGTAGTCTGTAAACTCAACCGAACTGGAACTGGGTATGTTAAAATAACATAAGCTAATTGTCCTGTAGAGAATTTACTCATTGTTAAAACCTTCCTTCCTCACTTTTAAGGCTGTGTGTGTGTGTGTGTGTGTGTGTGTGTGTGTGTGTGTGTACACTTGTACACATAGGTTCATATTTGTGTGTGTGTGCACACATATGCATGTGCATGCATCTGTGTGTGTATACTTGTGTGCACAGGTCATCATTCATGTACATGTATATGAAGGGCAAAGGACAACATAAGCTATTGTTCCTCAGATGCCAAGCACTTGGTTTGGTTTTTGTCTTATAGAGACAGAGATCTCACTGGCCTGGAACTATTCAACTAGGCTAAGGTTGGCTACCCAGCCAGTCTCAAGAATCCTCTGCTTCCACAGCATTTGGATTACAAGCTGTGGTGGTTTGAATAGATATAGACCTCAGAGATTCATGTGTCTGAATGCTTGGCCATGGAGAGTGGCACTAGTAGGAGGTGTGGCCTTGTTAGAGAACGTGTGTCACTGTGAAGGCGGGTTTTGAGAATGTACTAGAAGTCCATCCCTCTCATAAACAATTAGCTGTGGCATTGGCATTGTCTACACTGCCACCTGTTTTTTCTCTTTAGGTTCCATTTTTATTTTTATTTAGCTCAAATGTGGTTATTAGACAGTGGTGGTGAGGCACAGAAAGGTGGATCCCTAGGCTTACGAGCCAGCCGAGCTAGCCTACTTCAGGAGTACCAGACCAGTGAGAAATAGTCACATACATGACAGGGACAGCTCCTGAGGAATGACACCTGGGGTTGATCTCAGCCTCAATATGTCCCAGACGGAGGGGATTGTTATAGAGGAATATCATTACCTTTTTCTCAACTGTAATCCACGTCTTAAAACTGCAGTCATAAGACTCTTCTCTTAGTGCAAATAGACAGAGATAGAACAGAAACCGTCTCTCTTTCTTAAGATGTATAAACAGGAACTAGATAAGCACCCCCCCCAAAAAAAAGAAGAATATGACAAATAAAAAATAAAACTCATTAGCACAGCTAAGAAAATCTCACTGAGCTCTGAGACAAGGACGATCCTCTCCAAAACAAAGGCTTACAGGTATTGGCCACCGGAAGAGTAAGATTCATGAAAACAAACTCCCCAGAAACACTAGGAGCCCTCCCTTCTAGCCAGAACCATCAATTATGATTATTAAGTGCCTGCTCGGCTGTGGTGCAGTGGGAGAGGCAGGGAGGCTCGGTAGCTAGGCAACGGACCGGAAACTCAAAGGGTAGGAGTTGTGGTTCTGGCTCCTCCATAAAAGTGATAAGTGGCCTTGGGAGAGCTTTCCTGCCTTGTTTTCTTCATCGGGAAAGGAGAGTCGCCAGTCTGCGCCTAGGGAGGAAAAGCCAAGAAAAACCCGCACACTGCAATTGTAGAAATGTGAGCTTACAATATCAGGGAAATGGAGGACTGGCCTTCCAATCACATTCCCAATTATTAATGGTTTGAGGTTGAGTACTGTGCTCAGAGATAGACCTGAAGATGCAAATTTAAAAGTGTGGGTTTTGATTCTATGGGGGCCAAGGGAAACTTCAAGCTAAGAAGCCCCTATGCTAAGTATCCTGGGGATTTCCCAAGACCCTCTACACTTGCTTCGTCCCAGCTCCAAAACCACTTGTGTTTAATCTTTGCTAAATTCCAGACTATCTTGAGGTTTCTTGGTTTATGCTGGGTTTTTGTTTGTTTTGTTTGTTTGGTTGGTTGTTTTTTTGTTTGTTTGTTTTTTATGAGCTTCCAAAAAGCCAGAGCTCAGTCATGTCTGCATCTTACCACCAGGCAGTTTTTCTGTACAGAGTAGGGTCTTAATACACCCTAGTTGGGAGGGGGTATTGGATTTAAAAAAGAAAAATAAAGGAATGACCAGGAAAGAATGTGCCAGCTGACCCTGCTGTGCTGCACAGTCGTCCCCATCCCCTACTCTGACCCCATCTCCCTCAAACAATGAAACTGTGCTGAGACAGGTGGTTCACACACAGCACAACACCACTCAGGGAGGCAGGGATCTCAGGAGTGAGTGACAGAGAAGCCAGGTAGAAAAGCCTAGGTGTGAAATCTATTAGAGACTGTGAAATTCCCAAGAGCCAAAATAGAGATAAGAAATGGTAAAGAAGGGAAACCCATGATGCCCTGGGGTGGTGAGGGCAGTGATCTGGGGCTTATATATGCCCTGAGGCAGGACAGAAGCAGGTACCAGTGTGTAGCAGAGTGAGCCCAGAACCTAGTTCTTCTGCCTCTTCTCACACATACAATGAGAAACTTTCTTTGGGCTTCTCCCCTATACGGTGACTCTGTGGGCTAAACTGAGGTAGTGGCGATGGATGGTCACCAAAGCAGAGTTCCCAATCACGGGAAAGGAGAAAAAGCCTAAGTATCTACGCCACCATCAGAGAGTGAGCAAATAAACTGTCGTCTCTCTATGCCATGGATTATTTAGCCATGACAAGGGCAGAAGAGGTTAGAAGCATGCTAACATATAGGAAGCTCAGAGACGCCATGCTAACTCAAAGAATTCAGTCAGAGGAGGTTACAGGATGCAAGTGTTCACTCATCTGAAATATCCAGAACATATAAATCTATAGACAGAAATCAGGCAAGTGGTTGGCAAAGGCTAGGGTGGGTTAGGGAAGAACTGCATGATGGGAAAGATGCATTTCCTTGTGAGTGGAAATGTCTGAGAACTAGAGACAGGGTTATCCACATTATATAGTTGAGAATGCCTCTCAACTGTAGACTGCAAAATGGTGTATTATGTAAATGCTGTCCCAGTAGGATGCATGGCTATCTTGATGGAACCCATTTTGAGGGTCATAAGCATATTTGGGAAGATAGGAACTGCAGTTTAGGCAAAGCAGGGGCCTCTCCAACTCCAGGCAGGCAGGGTTCCATGGATACTTCCAGATCTTCCACCCTGAGATCTCTCCTTCCCTTTCATAAATGCAGACTCCTGGAAGGCAGAGATGGACAGGCCTGTGTCCTGCACCCTGCACTGTGTCCCAAGAAATAGAACCGCTGTGTACCCTCAGCCCATTCCCCAGCTGTGGCTCATGGCCTCTTTACATCTCTTCAGAGGCAGAGAAGGGTCCTCTCCTCAGCATCCACCCCCCGTAGCTTCCCATCTCTCTCCTTCCCTGACTCCAGGCTTCATACAGCCTGTCTCCTTACATTTTGCCCACAGCTTTCCCTCAGATTCAGGCCTATGGCCTACTCTTTGGTCATATTGCCCTGGCACGTGCAATTTCCCACATACATCTTTGTGACAGACAGTCCCCAATCCACCCCAACTCTTACCTCCCTTTCACCTTGTTCCTATGTACCTTCCCAGCTACTGGCATCTCCATGCCTACCTGGGCTACATGTGGCCCAGCAGAGCAACAAGAAGCCAAGTGCTGAGACTGACAGAGCTTCCCACCAACCGTCAGCTGCTCACCACTGGACCCTCAGGTGGGAAAGTGGCCTATTTCACTGAGGCTGCTGGAATTTAGTGCAATTGTTAAAGCAGCTCGGCTTGTATCCGGGCCAATCTATATCCCGTCTTAACTGAATCCTATCAAAGGCTTTCCTCATCTGACCTACCAATCCAAGCATTCATATTTGATGTGTTCTCCCACCACCAGGACCTTATAAGTTTATTAAATGTATATATGTGAGAGGGGGAAACATTTGTAATCCCTCATCCTCTTCAGAAATCCTCCAGATGGCAGAGGTCACAAGTCTTAACACGCCATTGGTACTCAGTAATGTCACCATGTAAATGTACTAGTTATTTTCATAACATCGTCTTCCTTAATGAGATGAAGTTGACATCTGAAGTATACCTGTTCTTAAAGAGAAATTAAAAAAAAAAAAAAAGCCATGCAACTTTAGGGAAAGTAGCACAGATCTGTGCTCTGTGGTGACAAGTTTTGTGTAGCACAGATCTGTGCTCTGTGGTGACACATCCATGCAGCAGAGATCTGTGCTCTCTGGTGACAAGTCCATGTAGCACAGATCCATGCTCTGTGGTAACACGTCTGTCCAAGGTCAGGAAGAGCCTGGATGGGCCAATGCTTTGATTGATTCTCTTTCATTATTTTTTACTATTATTTAAAATGGTTCCAAATAATGCGGTTATAGTCCGGGCAGCACATTCCTCCTTCCAAATATAACTGTCATTATTGTAGAGTAAGTTTCAGAAATGTTTATATATTATCAAAATTAAGTTTCAAAATGAGCTACAATATCTGGGAAGGAAGGATAATAATATTTCACAGAAACTAATTGGAAACTTGTTTTGAAATAAAGTAGTTATTATTTCCATCGTGGAAAGATGAAAGCGCTGAGGTTTGCTTTTATCTCGCCCGGCCTAGTATCTTACATTATTTATTCAAACTGAAATTAAAACCTGGCCAAATCCTACCGAGGCGCTGCCTATCAGTTAGAGATTATTCTTCTGGAAATGAACTTTTGTTCACAAATTTCATTATGCAGTTACAAATGACTATTATTAAAATGTAACATATAAAACTAAACTGCCTCTCCCCTCCCCCACCAGGCTCAGGCTACCACTCAGGATTGATTCCCTTTCCTTTCTAACCTTACTCTCTATATATAGGACTTGGAACACCACGTTGCCCCTGCCCTATTCCCCAAACATCTAGAAGACTCTCCCACACTCCTCCCTGTCCCACTGACCTCCGTATGAGAATGTACCATAGGCTTTCCCTAGAGTCCCAGGGGACCTTTACTAACTTTTTTTTTTAATTGCCTCCATCTTTACAATCTTAAAAACAGATGCCCAGGAAAGTTCCCCAGCCTAGTGACATCACCAAGACCTGTTTTTACTTTTTCCTTTTCTTTTCCTTTCAATTTTATGTTCATTCTTAAAACAGAGTTTTTTAGTTGTCCAGGTTATCCTCAAATTCACACTCCTTCTGCCTCCCAGCTGTGGGGATTATATGCAGTTAACAAATTACTCTTATTTTCATGACAGACTCAGCATTACTATTGTGAACGAGGTGCTGGCCACCTGCAAGTTTCTGAATCACAGTCTAAGCCCTTTCCTATGCCCTGTTCCCTACATCTGGACTCCTGTCCCTCCGTCTTTCTTAAGTGCCCACCTGCAGTTTGCCCTTCCACTTCCAGCAGAGACATAACTTCATCCATGAGATTCCTAACCTCCCTCTCGGCTACTGGGTCAGGTGCCACCGGCACCACCACATCATTCCTTGTTGCTTAGCGCTGTGTCTTTCTCTTTTTCCTCTCCTCCATCTCCTACGGGGCCCAGGGCATCTCCAGTAGCAAATACAGCGGCAACACAGAGAAACTGACCAGTAAATGTCTCCTTAGTCAAGGATTGAGGTTTCATTTGGTGTCTGGCCTCTGGAAATATCAGTCTCCCTCCAGAATCCTAAAGAA
The DNA here is from genome assembly GCA_021653895.1 of Mastomys natalensis. Lineage (NCBI taxonomy): Eukaryota > Metazoa > Chordata > Mammalia > Rodentia > Muridae > Mastomys > Mastomys natalensis. Next base: position 623,907 of record JAJTUV010000468.1, read on the forward strand.
TGCTCCGCACTCAGGCTCCTTGACGTTAACTTTGCAGTTCACCAGAACTCTGCAGCTCCTCTTTTTGGGCCCTTTTATTCTAGTGTTTAAATGTTGTCGTATTTGGAACTTCACCTTCTATGTGACTGTCTTCATATTCAACTCTCCAGAACGCTCCTGAGTTCCCTGTCTCTTGGCAAGCGTTGATCTAGTGTTCCCAAGCTAGTGGAGGGAAGAAATGTCTCCAGTACGGAATAGGTAGCTGTACTAGATTAAGACTAGGGCTTTAGCAACCTTAATTTCTGTGCTCTTAACCTAGATCACAGTCCCGTCCACCAGAGCAGCACCATGCCTCTACTTTATACACTTAACAGCCTCACGCCAGGAGAGGAAAGATGGCCAGGCCATCAGGAGCTCACAGTGCTCCTGCAGACGACCAGAGGTTGGTTTCTAGCGCCCCACATCAAGCCATGCATAACCAACTGTATACCCAGCTTGGGGGAGTCCAATGATCTCTGGACTCTGAAGACTTCTGCATTCATATGATCACTACATCCACACATAACACCCCCACAAACACACACACACACCATCCCACACACATACACACACACACACACATACACACACACATCCACATATACACCAGACACACCACACCACTATACACACATACCATATACACACACAACATACACACACTACATATACACACCACACATACAACACACACATACATACAATACACATACCACACACACACACATACATACCACACACACATCACACACACACACACACAAATAAAAACCTTAAATTAAGAGCTTCCTCTCCAGTCCATGAGAGCCACTTTCCAGTCAACTCACTTCATCTTCTCTCACGCCTGGCGCTGCCAACAGCTCCTTTTCATCACAGGCGTCTAGATTTATGTCTCGCCTGGTTGTTTGTCTTTCTGTCTGTTTAACTGTGATGAAAGGTAGAAGTAAGAGCAGGTTTTCCCTGGGAGTAAAGTCAACTAGATCATTTCTCCGTTTTCCTAAAGAGGATGATACTTACAGGTAAAGAAAAGAACTGATTGCTATTTCTGACCTTGGCTCATACCGACTGCAATGTCTGAGGCATGAGAGCTCAATAAAAATCCAGCCCACTTCCCATCTTAAGCTAAGAGCTACTGAGAAAGACAGCTCAGGAGACAGACAGAGATTAAAAATGTCAGCTGTGTGACTGTAACCAATAAGGCTGATTAGAGAACTTGGCTACAGAATCAGGCACAAACCGGCTTTCCAACAGTCTTTCCCCACCAGGCAGATGGGCCCACCAGCCTGGAGTATCCTTAGGATAATTCAAGACCCTTCTCACCAGGCAATGGCACTTTTCCAGCACGTCAATATCCTGACAATAAGGAAGGGGGGTGGTAGTTTAATCCTTCTCCAATCAGAGAAACCCAGCGCTGTGATGAATGTCACATCAAAAGAAATCTACCATGGGTCTCTCCACACAAGTCTGCCAAAGGCTACACCAACCGCCCTAACATGTCTGAGAGTCTGATAGGCTCGCACTCACTCTGTGATTCCATGTTCATGTCTCCTGGTTGTAACAGAACAATATTTTACTATCTGTAGACGTGTGACAGATTTGTTTAGCCTCTCTAGGGACTGAAGTAAGTTTCTCACAGATCATTCAACCTAAGCCAGAGAAGAGTTAGATTTTAAAACCGGTATCCTGATTACGTGGATTCCCAGTCCTCTTCTCCATCTGTTTCCAGCCATACTGAGCCGAGTAGGACACACTCATTCAGTGCTGCCGTGAGCGCATGGTACGCTATTCCGTCTTTGAGAGACTCATTTCATCGTCTTTCAAATTGATTTTTACATTTGTTACTGGACATATGGAGACAGAAGATACAAAGAATGGGACTTGTGTACCCTAACTATGAGACACACTATGGCTGACCAGGAAGCTCTCAGATGAGTTCAGACTATTAAAAAAAAAAAATACTTGGGAAAGATGACTGGACTACATTAAAAGAGATAGAGGACGCTGGTGGCGGGCAGCGGTGCTGATGGTGAGCAGTGTGTGAATGTGCCGCACACTAAGCCCTTTCTGTGTTCTGCATCACTTACTCTCAAGCCACAGGTCTATTACAGGTAAAGAGCTCAGGTTGAGCGATGCTAACTAATTGGCCTGTGGTCTTGACGATGCAGGAAGTGAGATGGCTACCATTGACCCAGGATGGTTTCTGAGCCCTCCCTCAAGATGTGCACTGGGTTAAATTGAACACGCATGATGGGAGAGTTTTTCCCCCACCCCTTATAAATTGATATAAAATGAGCTTAAATGTTCATGTAAAGGCTCAGAAACACATAATCAGCTCATTATCAGCTACAATCAAAGTAAAAAGATGAACCAAAAATACACAGACTCAGTGCTTGGGGCGGATGATAAGACATTAACAATCAACAAAGAGAAAGTCATGTATCTCGACTCCTGTTGTATTTCCATCTTCTTTATCAAGAGAGAAATCTTTAGACTCGGGAGGGCTAAATAAATGTGGTTTAGAAGAAATTGAAGTCTAAGATAGGCAAGGCGATAGCGTGAGACCGTCTTGCTGTTTTAAATGAGTTCAAGTCTCCAGGCCTAAACAAATTATATCCCAGAGTACCAGAGAGTTCACAGATGTAATCGAGGCGTCACTGTCGGGAATCTGTGAGGAATTGTGGGAACAGAAGAGACGCTGCAGAAACAGATCGAGAAACATAGCTTTCCAATTTTTATAAGCGAGGAGAGAAAGTGTATCCATGATCGATGACTTACGAGATCGATTTTAAGGCCTGAAAACATTCTAAAATGAAAATTTCAAATATGTGAGTATTTACAAAAGCCACTAGGAGCCAAGGTGGACCATTGACAAAACCAGCGTGGAAAAATCACAAAGATCCTACACGTCTCTTTTTGAGGGTCCAAGGGCTGTTGAGAGCGAATATGTCTTGTATACTATGGGGGATGTGACAGAGAGCTCGGTGAGTTTCTGCTAAGTAACAGTGCTGGGTAATTATTAGGGCCCCCTTTTTCCTTTAAGCTCCATGAGACTAAGCATTTCCTCAGAGAAAGGGCCTTTCAGGGATGAGGTCAAGCAACTCCCATGTCTTTCCTGTCCCCAGACAAGCTCATATCCAAGTGTGACTTTTACCCAGGAGAGCACTTTCAACAGTTCATCTTCACTGTTGCCCTAAGGGATTTGGAATCACAGAGCAGACACGCCTGTGGACGTGTCTATTGGAGCATTTAGGGAGAGGTTTAACTGGAGGAAAGAAGACCTGCCCTAAATATACATAATACCATGACCTGGGCTGGGCTCCCTACCTAAATAAAGTTGGGGAGACCTAATGAGCACCTGCACTTATTGTCTCCATCTGCTTCCAGTCTAGGGACATGAGATGACCAGTTCAACCAACCATGCCTTTGCACCATGATGTACTGTGTCCCCCTCAAATCGTGAAGTGAATGAAATCCTTCTGGCCTTAAGCTGGGTCTGCCAGGGCTTGTGCACAGAAATAAGAGTAAGTACAACAGAGATATGGTATTATGGATGTCTGCTGCCATGCTAAGCCAGACCAATGTGCTGCCAGGGGGTGGGAGAAATATTGAAGAATTTGGCACCGTGGTCTACAGGTGCCCTAGAACACAGGAAGAAGAACTTAATGGACCTTTCTGTGGGAGTTTGGGAAGCCAGCCTGCTATCAGATGAAGATAGTTAAGACTGGGCTCATGGGGTGGGGGTGGGGTGTATATGAGAGGATTATAGGATTCAATGAGTGAGTAAAGAATGAACTGAAAAGTAATGAGCTAAGTTGTCTGGTGGAAGAAATGTTCAGAGAGTACAACATCCAAGGCCAGCCTGGTCACCAGACATAGTACTATCTTTACTCACACGTACAATGAAGGAAAACAGAAAAGGAGCGGAAAGATTGAAAATCGTGCAGCCTGACAGGAAAGGAACATGAGCCCAGTTCAAGGTACAAATAGAAATATACAGTTCAGCTAGGAAAGGGACTTAAGTTGAGGTCAGGGAAAGCTCAGGCAAGAGGCTGTGACTGGACCTTGTACCAGGTTCGTAAGAGGATAAGACCTCCCCAGGAGACCTCAGAGTATAACAATGTAAAATTATTTGAGAGTGTCTAAAAAAAGATAGAGCCTTTGGGGTACCCTGCTAGAAACCATGCCCAGGGACTTTCAGACATGAGGCTTACCACAGCTATGATTCAAGGGAGCCGGACTACATCTTGAGTTGGCAGCAGAACTTGGTGCTGTCCGCACAGTCTTTGTTTTCTTTTTTTCTTTCTTTTTTTTTTTGGTCTTTGTTTTCTAAATATGAAAATGCAAGATTGGAGGGGTTCTGAAGGTTTATGCCGATGTTTCAGAAAGCCATTGTGGCCAGGAAATGTAGAGATAGCAGGTTCGCAATCTCTGCATGGAGCTTGTGAGTGGAAGGGAAAGCCTAAAGTTCAGTGGAGACAGGAGATACTAAAACACCAGAAGTGTAACATGTCCAAAGAAGGCTGTAGACAATGACTGGAGTTGGCCTGAAAGAGAGCCCATGCATGTCACAGGTCAAAGAGCTGGAGGGGCAGAACTACCCAAGCCCTCTGAAGCCCAAGTGATGCTATCACAAACACTAGATGCCAGACATGGGGATGCAGGGGTCATGGTTTGTCCTGCTGGCTTGTCAGTCTAGTTCACTCTCTCCTTTCTATGTTTCCATCCCTCCCTTTTAGACTAGAATGTTCCCCTCTACACCACTGTACATTGGAAGTACATGACTTTTTCTTTTTTTCAGAGGCTCAAAATTAAGAGATAACTTTGATCTTACAATAAACTTGAAATTTGGGGGGTGGCGGGCACTTAGAGATAAATTAAATATACTTTGTGTTATGAGATCACTGTGAGTGTTTGGAGACAGGATGGAATTGCTATGATTTACACTGAATAATGTAAATTTGGGGTCAAGTTGAAAAGGGGCAGGCTTGTCTACCAGACTGGTTTTAAAATAACCTTGGAGAAATGCCTTTGGGTGTATCTGTGAGGATACTATCAGAGAGGCACAGCTAAAAGGGAAAGACCCACCTACAGGCAAGTGACACCATCTTCCAGCTGGGGTCCCTAAGTGAATGAAATGGACCTCTCCTTTCCTTTCCTCTCCTCTGCCCTCCCTTCTCCTCCCTCTCCACCCCACCCACTCCCTTCCTCCCTCCCTACTTGCTGACTGCAGACAATAAACCAGCTGCTACAATGTATTATGCCTGCCTGCTCGAGGGACTACACGCACTCAAGTTAGCGAGCTAAAATATATCCTTCTACCCTTAAATTTTTTCTGTGGGGTGGTTTTCACAACAAAAGTAACTAATTCGAGGCTTACCAGTCTCCAACTATTCCTAGGGATCATAAGATCAGTAGTAAGATACAAGTGTTGATACACGGCAACACCGTCTGCATTAGATAGGGATGTCCTTCTAACTAGAGCCTTCTCCTTCAGGGAGCTGCATTGCCTATGCAGACCTTCCATCAAGACTCTGCCCAATGTCATCCCCTTACAGGGGTCTTTAACTATATAAGACAGCATCATTGTCCATCACGTAAGGAAGCCAGGACAGGAAGTCAAGCAAGGCAAGAACCCGAGACAGGAGCCGATGCAGAAACCATGAAGGGGTGCTGCTTCCTGGCTTGCTCCTCATGACTGGATCAGCCTTCCTTCTTATAGAACCCAGGACCACCAGTCCAGAGATGGCACCACCCACAATGGGATGGACCCTCCCCCAGTAATCACTAATTAAGAAAATGCCCCACAGTCGGATCGTATGAAAACGTTTTCTCAACTGACGGTTCCCTCTTTTCAGATAACTCTAGCTTATGTCAAGTTGAATAAAACTAGCCAGCACAGTATTAAGGAAAATACAGCATCTGACAACTCCCCCCCCCAAATCATACTCTTGAAGTTCCTTTATTTTCCTACATAGCTCCTGTCCTTGATCTGTATTCTATCTCTTATCCCTAGCTGTCATTGTATAATATACAAAACTGATACATTAATATGTGTGTCTACCTAGATAGCACACAAACATCCACACACATGCACACATGGACACACAGACACACGGACACACACACAGGCTGCTGTTGCCTGTCCTCATCTTAGAGATATGACTGGTGTTTTTCTTGCATCTTCACCTTTCAGAACATCAGTGTCATAAGGATAAATGCTTGCTTGCTTTTCTTTCTTCCTTTCTTTCTCCCTTGCTTTTCTTTCTTCCTTCCTCCCTTCCTTCCTTTCTGACCACTGTCTTCTTATCAATACAACAGTACAGAACACAGGCTCACCACATTTTGTTACGTGTCTAATATAATGGAGGCGAACCTGAAGGGGTTCTCTAATGGAACGACTACTTGGTTCTGTCACTGACCCTATATTAAGTATTAACTCAGATCCAGGTAAGAAGAAAAATAAGAAAACGGGTCCTTCCTCAAGAAAAGTATCATCGCTGATATTTTCACCAGCCCAGTTGTGAAGGGCACTGAGGCAGACCTATCTTGCCACAGATGCTTACAACAAGCCTACAGGGAAGACACTGCCATCCTTCCCATTTCCAGATGAGCAAGCTGGGCTCTGGGAATTTAAATAGCTTGTCCACTATCGCAAAGAAGGCACAAAAAGAAGCTGGGATTAAAATCCAAGATATGTCACTCTGCAAAGAACATCCTTTCCTTTACAATATATGATAACACCAAAACATGGGAGTCTTATTTAATTTGCAACTGGCAAGAAAACTGGAGCACAGATGAAAAGTCAAGATTTTGTAAGTGTGTGACAGATCTGAATGGCAGGTCAGAATTTTTTTTTTGTAATATATATATATATATATTAGGTATAAAGGTAAAATCTAATACAGCAATTTCAGTCAAATACAAGACTGCACAGTGGATGGGAGATAGTCATTTATTTTACATAGACTAAGAGGCCTCAGTCAACCACAAGCTCATAGTGAGCTAACAATGAAAAATGGCTACTACCAAATGGACTAAAGCAATTTTAACTGTATCGTCAGAGACTTCAAAAAGGCATAGAATTTCTAGTTGAGTTCTATGGTTGTTAGACCAGGAAAACCAAAGGATAATAATAGAGGATCAGGCTATTGAATAGTAATTCAAGTGTGTGTGTGTGTGTGTGTGTGGACATATATATGTATATTAAATAATAATACACATATACAATATATATACATATATATGTATATACATATGAATGAATACATGCGTATTCGTATACATATGTGAATGAAGAGTTGGTTGAACTTTGGTCTAAGCAAGAAGACTAAGGGGTAAGAGACCCACCTTATCTCTGAAGTTCTGTTGAGATAAAACAAGAGGATCAACAGGCATATAGGGAACAACTCAGAATACAAAACCCACTGATAACTGGAGCTTTCCAAGGCCAAAGCCATGGGTTTACCTGGGAGACAACCATTCAGAGGCTGCATGATCATCTAATGCCGAGTCCATCCTAAGCTCTTAGCAATTAGGTTGACTCCTGAATGTTTCATTCCAAGCTCCATCTCCATATGGAGACCTTATTTTCTGAACTGTAAGTCAATACCTACGAGCCTATAACACATTGTTGTGTGTCTTCTGGGTTTAAAAGATAGTCTAGTGGAGAAAGCCACTTCAGTTTCCAGGAGATGTCAATCATCAAGATGTTGGAGGGGGAAATACATGAAATTGGGAAGATGTTAAAACACTGGGACCCCTCTTCTTTCTCCCACATTCCCTCTGAAGACTCACATTTCAATTAAAGGAGCTGCATAAGATTTCACCCATGTTTCTTAGTAAGTTTCCATGAATTTCCTTCTTCAATATATAATTATTAATTTCAATTTATTTGGGTTTAGAAAATCAAGAAGCCCCTGGAAGAAAAAAAAAACATCCTAGGGCATAATGAAATGGCCACCCCTCTCTCAGGCACTATGCTCACCCTTTTCTCTGACATCACTCTCAGCTCTGGACATACTGGGGAATTCTTCCCTAGATTCCAAAGTAGCCTGCTCCTCCCATGTGGGCAGGGGTCTCCCTAACACCTCCTCATCCTAGGGTTCCCAAACAGAGGTAGGTGGAGCAAAGACTGCCTTGCCAGCAGATCTCGGCTCAACTCTGTTTCCACGGGAAGCAATCCGACTGATTAAGACTCTGTAATTCCAGATATCATGCATCAGGCTGGTATCAGCTGTTCCCTATTAGACACAATGTTCTGTTCAATAGACTACTTTGTTTCACACTGACAGTCATTTTTCACCCTGCATGGCAGAATTTCAAAGCCAAGAATCATGTAATACACAGTAAACAAACAAAATTAGACTCAAAATTGCCTTCTTTGATTTTGATATATTAATCAACTCTTTGGGAACGCTTCTAAACATTTTCAATTACATCAAAAACAGGCTGGCAACATTTCCCAACTTCAAAAAAATCAGGCTTAGTTAAAGGTTTGTTTTCTATTCCACAGATATTCCCTATTACATATTTGCGACTGTTTCTCTTTTAGGACAGATTGATTGATAGTATCAGTTCTAAAATCTCAGCCTGTCCACAGGGGGCTGGAAAGAGTATTTCCATCTGGGATATTCATTAGCCAAGGCAGAACTATTCATCTCTATGTCTGATTCTCAGTTTGGCTGCAGCCATGGGTCTGTGCATATTTCCCCAGAGTAAAAGCCTCTTGGTTGCCATTCGGTGCTCTCCAAGAACAGGTATAAGCTCTAGAGACAGAGGCCAAAGAGTGGATCCAAGGAGCTAAGAAGAGAAAAAGAGATCTTGCTACCCCAAAGACCCAATCCTACCCCTCTATTTCATGTCTTTCTTGAATGAGCTGAAAATCTGGGCATTTAAATTGCTAACAAGAATAGGGTTGAAAAGAAAACAGGAGGTAGTATATGATCTAAAAATAAGTAGAAAAGAGAGCGTAAGCGAACAATTTTCTAGATTAAGTGGTGCTGCGTGCAGACAGTTTAGCAGCCTCAATGATGACTAATGCTGTGTTCCTTACATTATATCTGTGGTTAGCTTTTATCAAGGGAAAATCATGCTCAGAATTCGGCCAAGCCAACGTCCTGCCCTAACAATGCTCCCAAAGGGTTTAAGATTACCCCTGCTGGTAACTGTGCCCTTTCAAGAACTGTCTTAGAGACTAGTTAAAGCCGGATAGTTATGAGGGTTTACAGAACCCTTTGGTCAGTGCTGAGTGCCAGCTATAAGAGCAATAAAGGGTTAGAATACACGGGGAGACTCTCTCCAGGCCCCACCCCTTCCTTAGAAGCTATGGCAGATGCCAGAGCTGACAGTGTGGCCATTGGTAGCTTTCTATGTCCCAATGGATGGCCTCAGACCCACACCACTAGGGGCAGCACTCATTGAAATTAGTGGCTTAATGGCATGGTGGCACACGCCTTTAATCTCAGTACGCAGGACACAGAGTGGGGTGGGGATCTCTGTGAATTCAAGGCCAACCTGATCTACATAATGAATTCCAGGTCATCCAGGGCTACAGAGTGTGATCCTGAGTCAAAAAGACTTGTGAAGGAAGGAGGGGGAAGTGTTGAGAGGGATTCGGGGGAGGGGGAGGAAGGATGGCAGGGAGAAAGGGGATTGGTTATAATCATATTTCATTGTAGACACGTGTGGAAATCCTCAGAGAACCAAAAGGGATTAGAATGTAGGTGTGTTTGCTGAGCAGAGGTTACATTCATGTACATTTACATACATGTAGCACATGTGAAGTGTACTCTAATGCAGTCTCTTACATATTAGATGGGGTGATATGTCACCACACTGGAATTTCACCTCCCTTATTGAAAACAGAAAAGAAACTGAAATGTTTTCAACACTTGAAGGAACTCTCTGAAGAGATAAAGGATGCTGAAGCCTAGAAACAGCTCAAATGTGTCCTAATGATGTATTTGTTGGGCGTATGGTCCTCGGGGAAGACAGGGAGAGGTCAGCTGTTTAAGAAGTACAACCTAGTCCTTTAGGGCACTGGAAAGTTGTCCTCCAAAGGACTCAGGGACAGGTCACTCTCATGAGATCCTACTCCTGCGTTGTGAATTCCTGGCAATGAGATTGGTTCCTTCTCTTGTTGCCACCATTGTGCCATCAACCACGAGGTCCTCATCAGATGTTGGTGCCAGGCCCTTATTCAACAGAACTGTGAGCTGAATGAGTCTCTTTTCATTACACACTTGGCCTATATCTGGTATTTTATTATAGCGATGGAAAATAGACCAATACAGAGTGGCCGACCAATTAACTACCCAGAAACATACACACATGTGCGTGTGAGCACACACACACATACACACACAGACAGAGAGAAAGAGACAAAGAAACAGAGAAAAAGTCAAAGAGAGAGACAGAGAGAGACTGCCTTACATATCCTGGAAGACTCATGGAAGCAGATAAGCCAATTTGTATTTTTAGACAGGGTTTCTCTGTGTAGCCCTGGTTGTCCTAGAACTCACTCTGTAGACCAGGCTAATCTCAAACTCCAAGATTCACCTGCCTCTACTTCAAGAATGCTAGAATTAAAGGTGTTCGCCTCTACTGCCTGGCAGATCAGCTAAAAGAGACCAAAATAATCACTACATAAACATCTTGCCTCTCCAAATATTCATGTTCTTACCCACCAAAGGTGTTACTGGCTCAAGACAGCCTGAGAGCACCGTGAATGTAGATAAAGATAGAATTATAAGGCCCGTTGTAGGATTCTCAGAAATAGCTCTCTTCTCCAGCATTAAGTGTATACCACGATGAGGAAATTCCTGGATGCCAGGAGACAGAGACTCATGAAAGAATTCATATGCTTATCCCCTATTGAATGTAATGCCAAACACCATCTCAATATTACATTCTTTCTAGTGCCTTGCCTGGGGTGGGGTTTTTAATGATTCAAGGCTGTATTGTTCATGAGGGAGTAAAGCAGAGTGGAGTTTCATCCTCCAGGCAGATTCCTATGGAGACTGAACTGGAGAAGGCTTCCCAGTAAGCAGACCAAAAAAATCCTGAGGAAGGTTTTGCTTTTCTGTAGGCAGAAAGCAAAACCCCATGCTGACATGTAGTCACGCCCTTGGCCTGCCTTATATGGGATGAGGAGGAATGAGCTTCTCCACAGTCCTTCCTCAGAGGCACACCATGAAGAAGAGCCAGCGGGCAGGGGGAGTTCAGAATAAGCAGGCTTTATAAAGGGCTAGCTTAAGTTTTATGTAAGTCATTTCCTGTTATCTTCCTCAATATTGGCATACAAGTGTGTCTACCAGAAGGAGACACAGGCATTTTGCTATTGGGTTAAAAATGATGATCACAGTCTAATTAGTGTATTTGTTACAGGGGAAGATGAAATCACTGGGAGCCAATGCCAAGGACTGAGGTCCTCCAAGGGACATTCCTGAAAGGGGGGGGGGTGTCCCCTCAGCTCAGCTCACCTCTGGTCTGCTTTGCCTAGATGACTAATAGAAATCCAGAATTGCATGCTGTTGCTCTGAAGGGGAACCTTAGCCCCTACTCCCCTGTTTCAGGCCCTATAGTGGGTCCATTGATTAATCTCTTCATAAAACCACAATATTCAAAGCAGATACAGAGTGAAGGGGATCCAAGCTCTGATGTCAAAAGAGGGGAGGGTCATGGGGATCCAGAAGTTTGAAGGATGTCCAGTTGTAGAGACATAAGACATTTTATTCACATCGGGAGATAGTCACTACATGGACGGACAGTCAGACATATGCCAGCAGGCCTCCAGACACATGCTGGCATACAAGTATGCACATGCACACACACACACACACACACCATAAACACACAGATAGAGATAGAGACACATGTGTACATACCTCGTGTTGTGTGTGTGTGTGTGTGTGTGTGTGTGAGTGTGTGAGTGTGGGTGTGTGCAGGTTCATCATGCTTAGTCTGGGGTTTCCAGGACATTGGTGTCCTGGAATTCTGTGTCAGCCACTTTGTGCCAGCTCACAGCCTTTGGGATGCCCAGCCTTACCCATCTTGGCCCACTGGGTTTTCCACATCAGCACCATGTTGTCTGAACATAAAACTGACCTGTAGAGAGCCTTCTACCTCCAACAACTAATATCAGAAACTCTGCGTATGTGGACCTTCAGAGCGATGGCAGCCACAGAACGGTAGCTCAGTCAAGAGAGAAAGAAATTTGGGGAAGAGGTTCTGATGGCACTGAAACCTCCCTCTAGACTTGATAATTAACCGATTGCATCTACTTTAAAAGGCTCTTATAAACTATAACCCTGGTGCTTCACATGAATCAGTTAACAGCTATGTCTAGTAATTATCTAGCAGAAAATTGAATATATGTTAAATATATGGCAAATTAATTTGGGTTCCATTTAACACGACAGTGATCTCAATTCACATATGTTCAGTCTCCTTAATCTACAGCTGCTATGGCGTGCTTCTGTGCCCAAGACTGTAGAGAAGCAGTAAGTTAATTTTCAGATGTCTAAATTAAGTGTGTCTGTTAGGAAGACATCAGCTCTAAGGAGATGGCTATGCTAATGTAACAAAAGCTTGGTGTCATTCCTTCCACAGACTCATGTAATCCTCTGTTCAGATTAATGTGCTTCAGAGTACTATGCCCCCCAAAATGATGATACCCAAAAAGCTTCAGACACTGCAACGAAAAGAAAGAGATCCGATGTGGCTAATAACCATTTTATAATTTAATGTTCATAGGCTAGAACATGAAACACTAACTCAAGAGTAAGAAAATTACAGTGGAAGAGAGTGGTACACGCCTGCAGTCCGCTCCTGAGGCGGGAGGATTGTGAGTTTGAGGGTAACCTGGGGTTCAGGAAAGAAGCCTATCTTTTTTTTTTTTTTTTTTTGGATATTTTATTTACATTTCAGATGTGATCCCCTTCCCCCCACCCACCCAGGAGCCCCCTATCCCATCCCCCCTCCTGCTTCTATGAGGATATGCCCCCACCCACTCTCCCACTCTCACCTCCCCACCCACAATTTCCCCCACACTGGGGTATCCAGCCTTCACTGGACCAAGGACTTCCTCACCCACCTATGCCTGACACTGTCATCCTTCCCTACATATACAGCTGGAGCCATGGGCCCCTCCCTATGTGCTCCCAGACTGGTAGTTTAGGCCCTGGAAGCTCTGGTTGGTTAGTATTGTTGCTCTCCCCATGGGGCCACAAACCTTTCAGCTCCTTCAGTCTTCTCTCTCCCTCCTTCATTGGAAACCCCATGATCAGTTCAATGGTTAGCTGTGAGCTTCTGCCTCTGTATATGTCAGGCTCTGGCAAACCTCTAAGGAGACAGCTATATCAGGCTCCTGTCAGCATGCACTTCCTGGCACCCACATCAGTGTCTACCTTTGGTGACTGCACAAGGGATGGATACCCAGGTGGAGCAGTCTCCGGACAGCCCCTCCTTCAGTTTCTGTCTCACGCTTTGTCTCCATAGTTGCTCCCATGAGCATTTTGTTACCCTTCTAAGAAGGGCCAAAGCATCCACACTTTGGTCTTCCTTGATCATGAGCTTCATGTGGTCTGTGAGTTGTAAATATCCAAGATACAACTCACAGAAAGGAGCCTATCTTAAAAGAAAGGAAAGAAGAAGAGAGGGGAGAGGGAAAGCAGGGGGAGGAGGGAAGAGGGAAAGAGAAGGAGGGAGAGACAGAGAGGGTAGAACAAGAAACATAGGGGAGAAGAGAGAAGGAGGGAGGGAGGGAGGGAGGGAGGGAGGGAGGGAGGGAGGAGGAGGGAGGAGGGAGGGAGGAGGGGAGGAAGAAGATATAAGGAGGAAGAAAGAACACAAACACAAAGTGTCCCTTGGTACCTGAAACCAGGAGAAAACAGGCTCTGCCTGGTCCTACCAATCTAGCTTATTGGAAGCTAGGATCAATGAATCCTAGGAGAAATTGTGATAAAATGATTTCATGTCCTATAAATTAGTATTTTTTTTTTTTCTGTTAACAACTTGAGACCATCAAGGCCGGCTTACACAATGACTCTTACTGTGTCACAAAAGCAGTAAATCCCACCACCCCCTCACTTGGTAATTCACCAGTGTCAACAAGTTCCTAAGCTCCTCCCTCTCTCTAGCCTGCCAACATAAGCACAGTGCTTCCCTCTGAGGCTGGCTCTCCCCAGGCAGCCTCCCCCTCCTCCTCCCCCTCCCCCTCCTTGCCCCCCCCCCCCCCCACACACACACACGAGTCTGGGCATCCTATGAAGACGATCAAAGTGACAGAGGTGTCTCTTTCAAAGCAGATTTTATATGGGAACATCACCTTTGCTTCCATCTCCCACCAAGAACCACACCCCACCACCACCCTCGGGTCTCCTTAGCCAAACGTTGACTCTTGTGTTAATCAATGTCTGAAAAGGTAGCCATTGGAATGAGAGTGTCTAGCTTTGAGCACGCAAGGTTCACCACTTCTTGAAGCTGAGGAAAACCCCAGCTCCCCCTAAGCACAGAACCACAATGATTCAGGAAATTGGAGGCCCAGTAAGGAGGCAGCTGGTGGGAATGGTGACAGAGTAGACAGCCTAAGGTCTCTGCCCCACACAGACCAAGACAGCAAAGAGAGCTTAACTCACGGCGCCCTGTCTCAGTCCACAGAACTGGCTCTGTTTATCTCTTGACTGTACCCTAAGCCAGGGATTAGCCATCATGGGTGTGACAATGTCTTCAGAGAGACCTGGAAAGCTGTAGGCTCTCTTCAAAAGGCACTAAGTGATTGTAATTGAGGCACAAATCATCGTTAAACCCTGTCGTCTATATGGTCTCAGAATAGACATTTCCTATTCGATTGAAAAATTAAAGATTTCCTTTCCTGGAAATGTGAGTCCCATTGAATTTCCAGTAACAGTTTGGCATTCCAGATGTGCATTCTTAATAAGTTTATATCGGCTAATTGGACCAAATTTATCTAATGAGCTCCTAAAATGGTCCACTGTTTATGCAAATTAGTAACTGAGCCATGGCTGTATTAAAAGGAACATATTATCTGACATCACCTGACTATATTCAGACATGCCTTGTTTCATTTTTTTTATTTGATTCTAAATTCCTCATTTATTACATTTCCCTCCTTTAAAAAATTGGCTAAAACAATACATCGTAAAGCGTGTTATAAAATATTCAATCAGTTCTAATGAAAAACGGAAGGAATGAAATATTTCACTATGTCAAGGAAGATTGGGTACCACTGTACAGCGATCAAGTAAGAGATGTGGAGGCCAACAGCACTGACCGGGTGCTCGGTAAGGTAGTGTGTCAGGGATTTTGAGGCTTCACCCTTCGTTGGCCTCATCCCTACAGTAAGCCTTAAACTGTGTGGCGTGCTTAGTTTTTCAGACATGGGAAGCAGAAGTACAGAGAGGTTCTGTAACTTGCTTAAGGTCACACAGTTGACTGTGGCAGGTTTCAAACTATGTGAGTTCAAATCCAAACCACTTCACTGTTACAGTAACTGTTTAGCCCCGGAACTGCCGCTGGTGGCTCTGAACTGTTAGATTTTCAGCTTCCTAATGAGTTCAATTAGGAGAGGCGGAAGAGGTATTTAAGAATATTTCTAACCTTAGTCTGGGCTCCGCTCTCTCTGCCCGCCCCCCACTCTGGGCGAGCTGAGCCCCCCCTCATTTCACCCCCTTCTGCCCTCACTCCAGGCCTTCTGCCCACCCACCACCCACCCTCCGCCTTGCTCTGGCCCACTCACTCCAGCCCAAAGTACACTGTAGCTGCCTTTAGTCACCCATATGAGGACATCAGATCTCATTACAGATGGTTTTGAGCTACCATGTGGTTGCTGGGATTTGAACTCATGACCTCCTGAAGAGCACTAGGTGCTCTTAACCACTGAGCCATCTCACCAGCCCACCTTAATCTTCAAAACATCATAAAAGTTGTAACCCTTATAGATGGTCTTCTCGCCCAAATGGTTTACAGTACTAAAACCTGTGTCTAGACATTCTAGAGACTTCTTCAAGGTGATTCAGAAGATTAAAACAACAAGAAAGACAACCGTAGACCTAAATCCTAAATCAACTAGGCCCGGGACACTGGAGGCCTATATAGGAAGCAGGCTACAGAACTAGGTTTCCTAGTACCTGGCTCCTAGCCTAAGATCTTTTTGAGAAAGTTACTATGTTCCCCAAACTTAGGCTGTGGGAACTGCCCCTCCCAAGTAAATCTCCCCTCTATGTAGGGCTCCTAAAGGAGTTAGAACTGTTATTTTTTAAAAACTAGTTCAATGAGCATAGTTACAAGATTTCTCAAAATACCCTCCTTGTATCCAAACACAGAGACACGAAGCAGACCGATACATACATACATTCCCAGAAGAATTAATATTAAACATTCTCCTCTGAACATTGAGAACTGCCCACCCGCTAGCATAGCCTACCACGGCACTTGGCTGAGGGGTGGAATTTTAAATCTAAAGGACTGAAGTCTCCAATCTTATTTGAAGACGATCAGCCGCGCTGGGCAGTACGATGGATGTCTTCCTGGGATCGCTGGGGCTGTTCATCCTTGCTATGCCTGTTCACTGCGTGCAAAGAGGGACATCAAGTGGACTAAGCTCTGGGAATCCCACATTGTCAGGGGCGTTTTCTCCAGCCAGCTGCCAGCCACTGAAGAAGCGGCAGAAGCAGCGGCTTGTAAAGGGCAGACGCATCTTCAGGCACAACTACGATGTCTGTGGTACATCCATTTTATTCTGGGTGCACCTCATTATCTTGGTGATCTCCCCAAGATAAGAAAAGCCAGTGTTGCAAATGCAAAAATAATAACTCCTGAGTTATGGAGAGCACATAGAAGTATGTTGTTTTATAGATTAATTTGATTTCCTAATCTCATTCTTCTATTAGATAATAAAGTTAATTTGTTATTCCTGGAAAAAAAAAAATGTGACCCAAGAAGGCCAAAGCAATACGGGTATAGAACCGAGGTGTTAAAAAGAAATGACTTGCAAGGGCTAATCCATAACTGCTTAAAGATAGAGTCACTTGTTTGCATTTCTGATTAGGAAGGTATGTCAAATCAAAGCGCTGGGCCCGTCTAGTCTCCTGTTCTCGAAATTTCTTTTTTCTGTATTTATGGACAGATAGATTGAGAAAAGCTTTATCATAGTTTCTATAAAGGAAAGGTTAGGCAGCTGGT
Source organism: Mastomys natalensis (assembly GCA_021653895.1). Lineage (NCBI taxonomy): Eukaryota > Metazoa > Chordata > Mammalia > Rodentia > Muridae > Mastomys > Mastomys natalensis. The sequence continues at coordinate 641,127 of JAJTUV010000468.1, forward strand.
GAACAATGGAGAAAGCCACCAATGACAAACACCATCTGCCTGGTGTTTAAATGTTTCCTAAATCAGAAAAGACATGGAGAAAAGACATGTCCCAGTTTGCTGCTCTGTCCCTGTGATAGAACGCTCGCACCAAAAGCCAGGTAGGGGAGGAAAGGATCTACTTGGTATATATCCCCATGTTACAGTCTACCATGAAGGAGCCAGGGCAGGAGCTCAAGCAGAAACCTGGAGGTGAGAATGGAAACAGAGGCCATGGAGGAACACTGCTCAGCAGCTTGCTTTATATGGCTTGCTTAGCTAGCTTTCTTTCTTTTCATTCGATATTTTATTTATTTACATTTCAGATGCCATCCCCCTTTCCCATTCCCCCCCCCCCATTAATCCCCTATCCCAGCCCTCCTCCTCCTTTTTGGCCTTTATACTGTTTTAAATTACATGCAAGTATTAAGGTCAGTTCTAGGTTGAGGAACTAGCAATACAGTAGATGCAAATAGTTCAGGGACAAGGAAGACAATAAGCCCAGATAGTCAAAGAACATGCATGACAATAAACAAAGTTCTGTGATCACTCCTGTGATCACTGTTTCTAAGGGCATATCAAGATGATCAAAATATCTGAGCATACTTCTCTGTCTTAGCCCAAAGTCATTTTCATGCCTGAAGTCTACTTCTTTGTTCTAGCTTAAGATTTAGATTCCTACCTGAAATGTCTTCTTTGTTCTATCTTTCTGCCTGAAATTACTTCAGCTCTAACCCCAGCAGCAACATCCACCCAAACAGTTCTGACACAACCAAGATAATAGGAAACACAGGCTCCAGTCAGAGACAGCGCAGGTAGCACTAAGGTGATCCAGATGGCGAAAGGCAAGTACAAGAACATAAGCATCAGCAACCCAGGGTACTTGGCATCATCAGAACCTAGTTTCTCCCACACTAGAAAGTCCTGAATTCCCCATATCACCAGGAAAGCAAGATCCAGATTTAGAATCACTTCTAATGATGATGATAGAGGACTTTAAGAAAGACATAAATAACACTCTCAAAGAATTTGAGGAGAACACAGGTAAACAGGTAGAAGTCCTTAAAGAGGAAACACAAAAATCCCTTAAAGAAAACACAACCAAACAGGTGAAGGAATTGAACAAAACCATCCAGGACATAAAAATGGAAGTATAAACAATAAAGAAATCACAAAGGGAGACTACTCTCGAGATAGAAAACCTAGGAAAGAAATCAGGAGTCATAGACACAAGCATCACCAACAGAACACAAGAGATAGAAGAGAGAATCTCAGGTGCAGAAGATACCATAGAAAATATTGACACAACTGTCAAAGAAAACGCAAAGTGCAAAAAGTTCCTAACCCAAAACATCCAGGAAATCCAGGACACAATGAGAAGACCAAATCTAAGGATAATAGATATAGAAAAGAGTGAAGATTCCCAACTTAAAGGGCCAATAAGTATCTTCAACAAAATTATAGAAGAAATCTTCCCTAACCTAAAGAACGAGATGCCCATAAACATACAAGAAGCCTACAGAATGCCAAATAGATTAGCTAGCTTTCTTATACAGCCTAGTCTCGCTTGCCTAAGGATTGTACCACCCACAGTGGACTGGACCCTTCTATATCAACCCATCTTCAAATTTCTGACCCAGAATTGTTCCTGTCTAAAAAACTGCAGGGACAAAAATGGAGAAGAGACTGAAGGAAAGGCAGTCCAATAACCAGCCCAACTTGGGATCCATCTCATGGAAGGCCCCAAGGCCTGACACTATTATTGATGCTATGATGTGCTTACAGACAGGAGCCTAGCATGGCTGCCCTCTGAGAGGCCCTACCAGCTGCTGACTGAAACAGATGCAGATAATTACACTCCACCATTGGACTGAAGTTGGGGAGGGACCCTGTGGTTGAATTAGGGGAAGGATTGAAGAAGCTGAAGGGGATGTTGATCCCATGGGAAGACCAGCAGTCTCAACTAACCCAGACCCCTGGGAGTTCCCAGAGACTGAGCCACCAATCAGGCAGCATACACAGGCTGGTCTGAGGCCCCCCAGTACATATATAACAGACGACTAACTGGTCTGGCCTCAGTGGGAGAAAATGTGCCTAACACTTGAGAGATTTGAGGCCCCGGGGAAGGGGAAGGACTTGGGGGTGGGGAGCACCCTCTTGAAGGCAAGGAGGAGGAGGAATGGGATGAGGATATGTGGGAGGGGGACTCGGAGGGGATAATGGCTGGAATGTAAATAAAATAATTTTAAAAAGAAAGAAAACGCCGTCACACACACACACACACACACACACACTCACAGGAACATGTCCACAGATCAATCTGATGGAGGAAATTTCTTAGTTGAGGTTTCTTTTTCCAAGGTGACTCTAGTTTGTGACAGGCTGACAAAGACTAAATGACACCAAGATCTCTACAGATTGTTTCCCCTCTTTGTTAACCTCTGGCCACTGATTCTATGCACGGGGGATAAAACAGGAGGACCTGCCACACTGCCTTGCCTGAGCTTAAGAGTTAATGGTAAAATACCACACCTGAAGCTAATATGGAAAGCCAGCGACAAAGAGATGCACAACCATAATCTTACCTTGATCCTGCACCAGCAAGCTCTTCAGAGGGTGCTGAGATCATGGAGAGAGGTTCCCTCCGCTCAGAACTCAGCCAGACTCGGCTTCCTCCAAACCTCTCATTTCTTTGGATACTCTCTTAATCTGAATAATATGAACAACAATACCTGCCCCAGAGGGTTACAGTGAGCAATAAACTATCAGAGGGGAAGCACCTGGCACTGGGCAGCCCTCCATGCTAGCTGCTGCCCTGTCTATCCCAGAAGGAGGACCAGCCAATTGAGGGGTAGCAATTTATTATGATATTCTGACCTGAGAAGTCTCCCAACTCCCATTCTAACAGCTGACTCGAGTTCTTCCTTTCCTGAATCTCTGTGAAAATTTAGTTCCAACCATGTTTGTTTTGTTTTTTAAGATTAAAAAAAACACTCAATAGGTTAAATGTGAGAGGCTTATCCTCATCTCCAATACCAAATGCTCTCATTCCTACTTCTGAAAAATGTGTGTGTGCGCGCGCGCGTGCGTGCGTGAGTGCGTGCGTACTTGCACATGCGCGTTAGTGTCCATGCTGTGATATGTGCATGGTCATATCAGAGAACAATTTGGTAGAGTTATTCTCTACACTTTTAAAGGTTTCATGGGGCTGGACCTCCAGCACCTGACTGAAACAGATGCAGATAATTACATTGGACTGAAGTTGGGGAGGGACCCTGTGGTTGAATTAGGGGAAGGATTGAAGAAGCTGTAACACACCTGTGTTACACCTGTAACCACCTGTGACCTGCCTGGTCACCTCTCCTGCCCTAACTCTTTGAAAATCACCTCTGTTCTAAGCAGGAAGAACTATGGCTCTAACCTGTTCCCATTTAAACACAGGTGTAGGCTGGGCGGTGGTGGCACACGCCTTTAATCCCAGCACTTGGGAGGCAGAGGCAGGTGGATTTCTGAGTTTGAGGCCAGCCTGGCCTACAGAGTGAGTTCCAGGACAGCCAAGCTACACAGAGAAACCCTGTCTCGAAAAACCAAAAAAATAAAATAAAAAAATAAAATAAAATAAAATAAAATAAAAACAACAACAACAACAAAAACCACAGGTATAGCTTTTCGGTGGAGCTGGGAGAGATAAGAGTCTGGCTATTCCAGGCTGGCCTTGAACTCACTATGTTGCTCAGGCTGGCTGCAAATTTGAAACTTAAAACTCATGGTAATCCTCCTGCCTCAGCCTTTCAAGTACTTGGACTGTAAACACAGCCACTACACTTGGCTTTGGTCATTGTAAAAGTGGAAAGTAAACCATTTTCAAAACATTACACTATGAATTACTTTTTTTTTTCTTGCAGGCACTCCCCAGATATCTGTAGGCTATGTAAGCATGGGCTATGTACATTGAATCTGCTGATGGGAATATTGTACTGAACCTAAATAAGTAGATAAGCAAAGATAAGGCAACTGTTCAATGTTCGTCACTGTTTAACGTCTAAGTGTGGTGATGGAGTCATCGATATACTTTTGGTGTTGATCTTCGAAAGATGTGCCCTGAAATGTTTACATACAAAATCTGAATCGCCTCTTGTAAATTAAGTACCAACAGTAATGGTTTTTAAAGCTAAGTTGAGGAAGGATGAAAAAATAAGATTGTCCTAAATTGATTGATTAATAGACTATTCTCTCATCTCTAGCTTTGGCTGTTACTGAAATTGTTGGCTGACCTTGGGTGTACACACACTCAAAACTCCAGCACTCAGGAGACTGGGCCAGGAGGATCATAGAGTTTGGGTCCAGCCTATGCTAGGCACTAAGACACTGTCTCAAAAATACAAAAACAAAGAGAAGATAAAAGAAGGGAGGGAAGGAAGGAGGAGAAGAGAGGAAGAAAGAGGAAAGAGAGAGCTTTTTCTATAATAACAAAAATGTAAACATTTTCTCTCATAATTTATCCGCTAAATTCCAAACCACCATACCTTTAAGTCACAGCCCTTAATTCCCGACTGATTCAATGATAATTTAATCAAGACTAATCATTCCTAACACCAGTCCCCTAAAGCAAATAAACAAAGGAAAGGCAGTACAGCTTCCCTGGTTTAGATGATACTCTAAAAATCCCAGCCCAATAACTAGCACAGAGGAGCGACTCAGTAATGTTATGGGAGCCGTTTATTGACATGTGTAAATAATACGCTATTACAATTACTGCTCAGAGAACTACCAAAGAAGTGCTTCTCTCTTTCTCTCATATTAGGATGTCATGGGATGAGGAAGGGAAAATAACTCCTTAGTCTGTATACAACCAGGACTTCATAAAGGAATTACTGAGTACTCTCTTCACCAGGATAGGCGCACACAAGCTGGAGTGCCAAAATGCTGCGGTGCCAAAGCTGCGCATGCGCGATGCCTGCTGTGTGTGTGTGGGGGGGGGGGGTGTGTCCATATTTACTGTGGGTTTTGCTCTATTTACAGCTCTGGTAAAGTTGTCACGTTTTCTACTTCCTGCTGGAGCTGGGGAAGGAGGTTGTGCTGGCTGGCTTTGGTTAACTTGACACAAACTAGACACTTGAGAGGAAGGACCCTCCATTGAGGAATTTCCTCTATTGGACTGCCCCGTGAATGTCTGCGGGACCCATTTTCTTGATTGATGGTCAGTGTGCGAGGTCCCGGCCAATTGTGGAATGTGCCACACTTGACCCTGGGTTTTATAGGAGAGTAAGCTGAGCAAGCCATGGGGAGCAAGCGAGTAAGCAGAATTCCCCCATGGTTTCTGCTGCAGTTCCTGATTTGCCTTCCCTGGATGATGGGCTACCAACTGTAAACTGAGACAAACTCTTCTTCCTCGTCTTGTGTTTTTGGTTTTTGTTTGTTTGTTTGGTTTTGGTTTTTTTTTTTTTTTTGGTTTTGACACTGTTATTTTTGAGATGGTAATTCAATTACGTTTTCTCCCTTCATAGCCTCTCATACACTTCTATCCCATTCGTCCTCAAATTCAGGAACTCTCTCATCATTGTTTCTGCATTTGTGCGTGCATGCGTGCATGCCTGCATTTATGTGTGTGTGTGTGTGTGTGTGTGTGTGTGTGTGTGTGTTCCTATTGAATCCATATAATGTTACTTGTAGGCATCTTTTCAAGGATGACCTTTTGACACTGGACAACCAATTGATGTGCTCCCTGGGGAAGACCACCTCTCCTGCTCCCAGCTTTACTTAGTCACTTGGAGCTCATTGTGTTAATAAAATCGTGGTCCTTGGAGGAGAATCTACAGGCGCTAGCTGACTAAACCACATAGTCCCTAAAACAGTCTATAAATATGTGTCTGTACACCCACTGATGAGTGCCAAGTGTGGTCTTCACCCCTCATCAAGGGAACTTCTCTTTGCAACGGGTGGAGACCACGGCAGAAAACCACAGCCAATCACAATTACAAAACACACCCACACCTAAGGCTCAGGAAACATTGCAGAAGACAGACTAGAAAGATGGTAAGAGCCGGAGAGGATCAGGGAGTTTGCTGAGAGACTGTCTCCTAATGACATCAGAAGCTATCCCTATAAAGTCTCACCAATATGAATGTCCAAACACTAGATGTACAAGGGGGACAAATGCACATGCCACACTGGATGAGGAAAAGCCCAGGTCCTTTTTTTTTAAAGCCTACACTCATTGAAGAGGTTTGTGTTCATAGCCTAGAGGCCAACGGGAGAGACCATTACTTCCTAGACAGCAAGAGGGAATGGGATTCCCCTCCCTGATACAGAAGAGAGCGCAACCTTCAGAAGGTTCAATCATACAAGATATGGCAAGACAAGGAAACAGTACTCCAGAAATACTGAATGCCAGTGCTTCCCTGAATCCAAACATGAACGAGAAGCAGTCCAAAAAGGACACCATAGATAGCTAATGTCATCCCACTGATCAGTGATCATGTGCACTTCAGCTACACCCCCAAAGACTGTCACTGCTGTACCATGTTTGAAGCAGGAAAGTACTAACAAGTGTTTACATTTAATTCCTGCCAACCCAGCAGAACAATAAGATCTTAGATGTGAGTTTGAGTAGATTTAAAGAGAATAAAGATATACACCAGGTTTTACACCTCTACATCTATGGTAGTTAGTTCATACATAGAATGAATAGTTCATACTATGCCACTTAAAATCAACCATGCCAATGAAAGTGGCCATAAAGCAACCCCCTTCCGTGCCATAATAACCGTCCTCCACATCTGTACAGCTGTGCATTTCCGGTGAGGCGGGTTTGTGCATATTATTTCCCATGATCTTCACAGAGGGAAGAGAATTCAGTGGGTCTCAAGCGGCTCAGGAGATGGGCAAGGGGTGAGAAGGCTTAATGGGGAAGAGAATTGTCTCCCAGACACCTTGCTACTTGGCAGCTCCACCCCTGACCCTGCACCCCACCAACCCCACACCAATACATGATTTAAAACATCTGTCTGTGCAAAGCTGTGATTTTGAAGACGGATGTGCAGAGCCCGTTATTAAGCATTAGCTCACTTCTTACATGAGCCCACCTAGTCTAAGTCACAGCCAAACTTCACCACACAGAAAAGTGACATTTAAAGGTGAGTATGGGGGAACAAGGTCACAACACTTTCCGAAACCTCACCAGCCACACATATCTTTCTTAAATCAACTCACGGGAGAATCAACATGTTTAGAGTGCTCTCCTGATACACACTTGGAAAACTGAGGGATTTAATAAGAGCTGCCTCCGAGGAATAGGAGCCAAGGCTGAAGGGGGGCAAGGCTCCGATGTTCTTCCGTTGTTCATTTCTGTTCGCTTCCGTACAGGTTACAAGTGTTAAGTTTTCATATCCGGGACACATGGCCCAGGTGCCTATTTAACATATCAAAGTGGACCTAGCCACCAGGTTCTCCCAGCATCCCTCAGTCCCTACTTGTTACAGGGTATGGCTGGCATACCCTGCCCTCTATCCTGAACCCTCTAGCCCAGGGGCTGGACTGCCCTTCCCCCAGAGGCTCTTCCCTACACAAGCTAGCTTTTGGTTACCTGCTCTTTGAACCTTTGGCTTCCTGGCTGCTGCCCCTGGTTCCCCTCTCCTCTTTCTCCTTCCCTCTCCCTCTCCCCACGTGACCCAGCTCGGTTTGCTCATGTCCACTCTGGGCTCTCCCAGATGTGTCTGCCTCTAGCTAAGCTCTCCCACATCTCCATAATAAACTTTCTCCTCCACCATGTCTAAGAGCCGTCATGTTCTTTCCTTTCCTTTTTATGTCTTTTTTCATTCAACAAGGAAATGCATAACTTCTGTAACATTATTTAGAAAACTTACCCTTTCTTAATCAGAAGAAACTAATACCTAATTAATCTTTCCCTCTTTGTCAAAAACACCTCCTCGCTGCTAGCTAACAAAAGTTAACTGCCTTCAAAGGCAGTTTCAAATGCTTTCAAAGAGAGAACTGCTATTGTTTTGTTTTTTTCTCTCATTTTTGTTAGAAAATCAAAGTTTGCCCATGCCACATTGGCCAGGAATATCTACCTACCGTAAGATCACCAGCGAGAGAAAATAGCTGGAAGGAGATTCAGAACTAGCATCAGAATTAAATATTATCTTTCCATCAACCTCCACCATGTGGTGAGCATGAGGTGGTGTTGGTCGCAGGAAAATCCTCAGGCATAATGCTCTCAACATACAGGTAGCAATCTGGGAAAGTGTGATGCGGTCTCCTCCTCCTCCTCCTCCTCCTCTCCTCCTCCTCCTCCTCCTCCTCCTCCTCTTCCTCTTCCTCTTCTCTTCTCCTCCTCCTCCTCCTATCTTAAAGTTATAACAGGAAAAAAAAATCCATAAAACCTGAAAGTATCTCAAATAAAACTTACTATATATGATAACTGAAATCATAAGACAGCTACAAACATAAATATCCTTGAACAAGATATATGAGCTGTGTGTTTTTACAGTGGTGGGATGGGCTGTGTGTTTTTACAGTGATGGGATTCTTAGTCTTTGAATGGCAAGATAACACAATGAGCCGAAGGCCACTGTACCTAGCAAGGTTTCATCACAAAAGCCTCCTTGTTGGTCGCTGGCTTTGACTTGTTTATTCTGGTCTCATTTTCGGAGGATAAGGGCTTGAAGATAAAGACCATCCGGTCTTTCTAGAACTCCAATTTGAGACCTTTCTTTTGTTCCTTGTTAACAAACACACAAATTACACTCTAGGCAAAAATTAAACAACCATCTCAGCTGTGAACTGAGTTTCTATAATCATAATGTCCTCCAAGGGGGTGGAGTCCAGCAGATAAGCACTTGCTGTGCACACATGAGGGCCGGAGACTGGTTTCTCAGCAGCATCTAAAAGGATGGGTGTGTAGGCATATACCTGTAATCCCAGGGCTGGGGAGGCAGAGGAAGGATCCCTGAGGCTTGCTAACCAGCTAGCCTAGTGGAACTGTGAGCCCTACATCCCAGTGAGAGACCCCATTTCAAAATAGCAAGGTGGACAGCAGGTTAAAGCAATACCTACGATTGACCTCTGGCCTCTACATACATACATACACACACACACACACATACACACACGCACGCACACGCACATACACATGCATACATACATGCATGCACATTTATGCACACACATACACACATATCCACACATATGCATACACATATGCACACACATATGCACACACACCTATGCACACACACACACACATATATATACATATATTGTGCACCTAGAAATGCACAGGCATGCCCATAGACCCCACACATGCATTCACATATAACCACACATCAAAAACCCATGTTCCGCCAACAGTTCATGTTCACGTTCTCATTACTCGGAGACAACCTCCCCCATCACCCACAACTGTCTTGCAGGTTTAGGCCTGTGGTTGAATAAATTGGTGATTTTTTTAAAGAAAAAAAATTATCTTCATAATCCTCCGAGCAACTGGCTTCTTTAGAAACTCCCTCGGCAGCTCTAAAGATAGCATTTTAACTGAACAGAGCATTCTGATAGAATTATTATGGTGGGGTTGGGGGACAGGGGAGGCTGGTTTCATTTCACCCTTGATCTTTCTCCTTTTTTTTAGTAAGATGAAATAAAAACCTGAAAACTCAGCTGGATAGAATTTGCTGGAGCATTCATTCAGCTTGAGAGTGAGTGGAGGATGCCTATAATTCTAAAAGATGCTGCCTCACCCATTTTAAAGAGCAGCTCTGTGCTTACTCACTCAGTGTGTATTAAGTAGATGAAGAACGGGGCTTCAAGCTCTGAAAGACGCAGCTACGGCGAAAACTTAGGAACTGTGCTTGCCGCCGGGGCAGACAATAAAAGGCACTGTGCAATTAGTCACTGAAACTGTAACGCAGCCTGATCATTTCCCTCTGATGCAAGAGAAAGAAGAAATATGACCCAACACTGACAAGTTGGTAGGGTCTGCAAGGTAATGGACAGGAAACACCACTCTGGGCTTTCCTCTAGCATTTGAGTACCCATCTACATAGAATGTGAATCTGGAGTGTCTTCAGGGCTAGCAGTTGTGGCCGTTTGGCTACAGGGGAGAAAATGGAGATATATAATCGAGAGCTAAGAAGAGCGAAGGTGAGGCTACAAGCCAAGTATAGACTTGACTGCCAAATCCTGACCTGGGTTTGAATTTTATCTCACGGGTGAGACGAGAATAACTTAAAGAAGGAAACCAGTCTAAAAGCAATGGGGGAAGACTGATGTAAAACAATCTTCAAGACGGCTGAGCATCTGAACACCTCCCTGCTCAGTCTTGCCTTCCTCCATAACCCTCCTCTGCTCTCAGCCATCATGGTCTTAAACACTGCACAGTTTCATGTCACCTCAAAATGGAGTCGTTCCCTTGCTTGTAACAGTTCAACCCTTCACAGCGACTTGAGGTAAAAATCCTACCAACACATGGCCTTTGGGCTCTGGGCCTAGCTTGCTCTCCAGACTTGTCAGTCACCCAACAGCATCATCCAGACCCTTTCTAGCAGGCTGAAAGACTCCTTCCTGCCCATTTCCTGCCGACATGACCCCTCTTAGGGTCTCTAACAAGCCTCTCCAAGCCCCTCAAATCCAAATCATGTTTCCCAACAATTTATAACAATTCTAAGGCCCATGGTATCCCTTCTAGGGGGAGGAGTGATTTATCTAGCACCTACCAAAGAGCTGGGAATGTATTCGATGCCAAAAAGGATTTGTTAAAGTAAAAAGACGGCAGAAAAAAAAAAAAAAAAAGAGGCTATAGCAGCCAGACATAAAAAAAAGGATCGTTTAGACAAGACTTCAAGAGCAGGCAAAAGAATGGCAGAGAGCATGGTACAGAGAGAGCTAAATAAAAAGCGAACAAATCTAAGTCCAATTAGCTAAATGGTGAGATGGTGAGAGTAAGAAAGTTTCCCCATAGGTTCACGGGTTTGAGCACTGGCAGTTTGAGGAAGTTTAGGAGGACAGGCCTTATTGCAGGACCTGTATCATCTAGGGGGTAGGCTTTGAGAGCTGAAGGTCTCACGCTTCACGCCTCCGTATCCATGGTGATGATGATGGAGTCATATTCATACTCCTCCAGAACAGTAAAGTCCAAACACACCCTCCCATCTATAAACCGTCTTGCTCATGGTGTTTTGTCTCAGCCACAGAAAAGTAACTAAGACAACAGAAGTAGACATATATACTAAATAATAAAATATAAGCGTATTTTATGTAAATATGAAATTAGGCATTCCCTCCAGCTTAGCAGTTTCCTAATCCTAACTGCTCCTTAGATTCACCCAAGCAAGGGCTGGAGAAATCAGACAGTGAAGTTCCTGCCCTACATCAAGGCCCTGAGCTCAAGCACAAGGTCTGAGAAGATGGCTCAGCAGTGGATGCTTGCTGAGCCCACATGAAGAGCTGAGTTCAAATCAGCAGTACCAAACAAAAGGCCCACGGTGTTGTGGTGTTGTTGCACCGCACCAGGGCTGTGAGAAGGCAGAGAGAGGAAGAACCTCGGGGCTCTCTAGCCACTGGCTCAGCTCCAGGTTTGGTCAGACACCCTGTCTCTTCTTTCTTTTTTTTTTTTTTTTTTTTTTGGCTTTTCGAGACAGGGTTTCTCTGTGTAGCCCGGGCTGTCCTGGAACTCCAGACACCCTGTCTCAAAGGAATAAGATTTGTATGAGAGTGACGTCATCCTCTCCAAGGAAGCACGCAGACATACACCACACACCATGTACACAAACACACACCATTCATGCAAAACAGTCCATTCTTAATGCCAAGGAGGAAGAGACAGGGGAACCATCGGCTTGATGTTTAGCTAGTCGGTCTGAAATGGTGAGCTCCAGGTTTATTTCGAAACTATGTTTAAAAATAAGACGAAGAGTGATGGACACCTTGACCTCCAACCTCCACACAAAAGCACACACACACACACACACACACACACACACACGCTAAATATACACACAAGAGAACTGTCCTAGTTTGGCCTATGTTCTATGATTTAAGAAAGAATAAAACATTCTGATGAAAAGCAAGCTGGGGATGGAAGTGTTTCTTTGGCTTACAAGTTTACAGTCTGTCTCGTTGGGAGAACCCAAGACAAGGAGGCAGGAACCAAAGCAGAGACCATGGGACAAATGTTGCTTCCTGCCTTGCTTCCTGCTTCTGCTCAGCTAGCTTCCTTTCACAACCCAGGACTACCAGCCAAGGGGTGGCACTGCCCCCATCCATCAATTAGCAATCGAGAAAATGCCCCAGGGGCATTGCCACGGGCCCTATCCTTAACTGAGTTTCTCTCTTCCCAACTGTGTCAAAAGAATCATGCAAGAAAACTTTTTTTTTTTCCTTTTTAATATGCTTTAATTTCCTCTGACTATCCCAGTCATTTAATTTCTAGGGTCAAGACATGTTTAGAAAGTACTTATCCATACAACCTGTGAGGCCAAGTCTAGACACCTCTGCACAAGTAGCTGAGAGAGCTCAATAACTAACCTATTACGAGAGCAGAAAGGGTGCACCGCTCCAGTTTTGAGGCTGGTTGCCCTGGACTCACAATTTGCATGTTACTGGCAGCCAGCCTGTAAGTACCTGTTTAATGAATGAATCAGGGAAGCCGGAAGAGGGAGCACCAAATTTGTGAGGAGAGACAGACTTGATATTGGATATTATGCTTTCCCAATCAACACTTAAATTCCTTGTCTTCTGGGACTGTCTCAACAGCATCCTCCCCTTCCCTGCCTCATCTGGGTGTCCGTCCTAGCCACTGCCATGTGGGCTAACTTAAAGACTGTCTCTTCTTGGAGGAACAGAGGGATTTCTCTTTGAAGCATTAGTCTCCCTGTTATGTACTCTTGTCTCGATGGGATTATGAATCAAGTCCTACCCTAAACCAGGACAAATGGAGACTCTCCTTGACTTTGAAATGGTGAGCGGAGTGCCTTAAGAGTTGAGGAATCTGCTGGTGTTCACCCAGAGACAGTTTACATTCATCTCTGCTTCCAAGATTCCTTGGTGGTCCTGGCTTCTGCCCTTTTCCCTTTGTTCTTAAGCCTCGTCAATTCTACGAACTACCGGGTATCCTAATAAATCTGTTTGTATACGTCCCTTCATGCCTTGTACTTGCAAACACATGAACGAAAATAGTACTTAATATAAGGGCTGCCTTAATATCTGCATAAGACCATCCTCTGCAGACCCCAGATTCTTCTGCTCTAGCTCCTGCTCTGGGAAGGTGTGTGCAGCCATAGCAGCTCTGAAATCAGTGCTGCAGAAATGAAGGGAGGGAAGGGGTGGGGGGAGTCAATGTGGAAAGAGGAGTCCTCTTCTTAATGGATCCAGTAGCCGGTCTTTACAGTCCCAACAAACGTCACCACCACATGACTCGGAACTATGAGAAGACCTACTCAAGATATTTCTGACCACAAACCAATGCTTTCTTTATTGCACATAATCACAACAGGTTATTGAGTACAGCATCTATCCTGTGTTCTGTAATTTAGTACCATCAAGAGATTAAGGAGTTATCTTCCCCGTGGGGAGTAATTCAAAGCCACAATTACACGATTAGTCTTAAATTACTACTCATGCAATACATTTGGAGAGGTAGGACCTTTGGTTATTCATTTTAAGTGTTTGCAACGTCAAATAAAAATATAGAGAATATTTTTGAGTTGACTGGCTGAAAACTTTGGCCTTTATCCCTCAGACGAGTGCTGGAGAATTGAGACAACAGCGTCAGTGTTTCAAGAAACAAGTCAAACGCGGTGCTCACGTAGACTAGAAATAATACAGGTCCGAACAAAGTTATGCATCTTGTGCCAGCCCTTGCTGGTTGTACACATGCTATTACATCCACAAAGGAGGGTGTCTTCCTCTTCTTAACCCAAAAGGACTCATCCTTCAGGAGTTAACTCAGACACCCTCTAGCTTCCTGGAGACAGATGGGGAGACTAAGTCACCTCTTCGCCTATGTTCTCAGGCACTTCTTTCAAAATCCTGCCAGGAGTCAAAGTCAGAGTTCTAGGAAGTAGACTAGCCAGTGTGACCGATTACTGTTTACTTGGTAGAGTTTCAAGTTTGCAAGACGGGGAGTGGGTGAGAGGCAGCTACAGTATACAGTCCTGAAATGATTGGGAGGATTTCCTTGAGCTAACTTGTGGGATGTAAAACAAGACCAGGACTCTGGCAAGGAGCAGGGAGTTGCCTAAGTCTCAGGTGTGTGCCCACCAAGTCTCCGGATCTCAACCTGCTCTACCTTACCAAACTTCCTGGCATGGTTTTATGTCCCACAATTCCTCCTTTTTCTTTTTATAGGAGAGGCGTCACTGGAATGTCTACAGTGAGAATTTGGGGTGGGATGGAAGTATCAAAACAAAACACAACACAGGCCAGAGGTGTAACGAGAGGAGGTGAAAGGACCCCACAAGGGGGAGGGAGTCCCTCACTCTGGTCCAGGAATAAGCACTCACCCAAGGACACACGAGACCCTCTTGATGCAATCAGCAAAATGCAGTTTAATAGTGAGGGCACTCGGGTCGAAATGTGTACCACGCAGGAGACAGAGGAATTGACCCAGGCCCCAGAAAGCTTGGGACTTTTATAGGTAGAGGGTGGGAAGAGCAGGAAGATTTTGCGCGGTCACACATGATTGGATACTTTAAAATTAGCAATTTGCGTAGACTAGTTATTTTTGGCCATGAAACCTGGGACCCCAAAACACCAGATGGCCCATTACTCATTTGGGCTTGTTTAGACTTGTATATCCTTGTGTCCTTGTTTCCTTTTTCGTTTTTGGTCACTCTGCCCTGAAGGGGCTCGAAATTATTATTATTATTATGGCTAATTTTAACAAGTTGTTGATGGTCTTTGCTGACCATGAATTTTTTGTTCTATGTCTCAAGATGTTTTTAATTTTTATTCCCACAGTGGGGGCTAGGAAGACAAGGGATTATTGAAACAATTAAATGTCACACCATTTGGGATACACTGCCTTTGCCAGGCCAGAGAGGCTCAGGGACCCTTGCTGTGCCATCTCTGGTCAGCAGGTTCTTGTCACAACTGTAATCTACAGTATGTGATGCTTCAGTTTTCTATGGCCACCATAAGGAAATACTACAGGGGCGGAGGTTGTTGGGTATCAGTTATGACCAAGGTAGTAATAGTTTTGGCTTCTCTAGGGTTTCTTTCCTTGGCACTAGATGGTCTTTCTTTTAGCATACACATCTCTGGTATGCTCAGAAGTTTTCATCTTTAAACGAGGTTGAAGATACAGCTAAGTGGGAGTGAACTTGCCTAGTATGTAGCCGTAGGTTTCATCTACAGCACAGGGGAAGAAAAGATACCAGCCAAACTGAATTTGGGTTTGCCCTAAAGCATGTCTCTTGAAAAAGTGCTGTCTCCAAACACAGTCACATTCTGATATAATGGGGGTCAGGACTTCAGTATTTGAATGGAAGGAAGCGTAAGTCTGGATATGTGGTTAGGCCAGGAACAAGATAGCAGGTGGTAAACTCGATAACAAGAACTTGGTTCTCGGGCTGAAGAGTTGGCTCTGTGGTTCAGAGCACTGACTGCTCTTCCAGAAGTCCTGAGTTCAATTCCCAGCAAACACATGGCAGCTCACAACCATCTGTAATGGGGTCTGATGCCCTCTTCTGGTGTGTCTGAAGAGAGTAATGGTGAATACATTAAATAATAAATAAATAAATAAATCTATTTTAAAAAAAGAACTTGATTCTCATATGAGAAACACCTTTTACTTTTCTCTTTCTTTCTTTCTTTCTTTCTTTCTTTCTTTCTTTTTTTTTTTTGTACGTTCTACTTCCAAGACTTCACACAATGATATTTTTTTTCCTGACTTTCAAGCATTCGCTCTTTGATACGAAGAAGGCCATTCCTGGACTAATTTTTTTGTTTGTTTATTTCGTTTTTTTTTTTTTTTTTTCCAGACAGGGTTTCTCTGTATAGCCTTGGCTGTCCTGGAACTCACTCTGTAGACCAGGGTGGCCTCAAACTCAGAAATCTGCCTGCCTCTGCCTCCCAAGTGCTGGGACTAAAGGTGTGCACCACCACTGCCCAGCTCTGGACTAAATTTAAAGTGATCCTAAAAGTCACTCGCTGCAGCCATTTTCTTCCTTCCATGGTCCTTACTACTTTCTAATGTACAGAACGCAGCTCCGGGAAAGGGTGGGAATGTGTTTTTAGTCCCTCGAGCTCACCAATGTGTCACTCACAGTTATGGGTAAATGTGTTTCTGTAACCACTTAACACATTATGTCTTTATTTACTCCACTGAGAAAACCTGCAGGCTTTTAATATCCGGAATGTTTTACGAATCTCGGCTTTACCACTTCTCCAGCGGGTTGCTTAATACACGACAGTGACTGTCCTTCTGTGCTCTTACGAGGTACAGAACCCAGTTCAAAAAAAAAAATGACAACCACTGCATGCAAATAGTTGAAGTGACATTAGGTGTGTCTTCTAAAGTGTGGAACCTGAGCATAGCCTGAGGGGGGGAACGACTTTAGAAGGTACAGTGAGCACTAAAAGAAAGTACCAAAGATACTGTGTTTACAATTATTCAGCTCTTTAAAGAAGATCTCAGGGATTTTTAAAAATTCTTAATAATTTACATTTATTTATTGTGAGGTGGGGCATGTGTGGAAGCGTCAGAGAACAACTTGTGGAAGTCCATTCTGCCCTTCCATCATGGGGTTCCTGGGGATCAAACTCATGTCCTCGGGCTTGTCAGCAAGTGTTCTCACTCACTAAACCACCCCCTTCACAAATTGTCGTCTATCCTTGCGTATAGCTCTTGCTACTTCTTGCCATTCTTCCTGTTTAAGAGGAAATCCTTCAGGCTCAAAGATGCACAGCTAACGAACAAGTACATGCATATTTATCAGTCTTCCAGGGTTTTGTGCAGCCGTGCAGCTGGCCCCGCAGCCTGGGTTTGTGGCCACCTCCTTTACTGAGGTTCTAGAAAACAACGCTCCTAGGGAGCTCCACCATTCTTGTTTTTAAAACTTTTTAAACTCTGGCAGCAACTCAGCTGGAACCCCAGCAAGGAACCTACAAACCACGTCCTTAGGGAGTCCTCGGGTGTCGTGGAGGCCTCGCCCACAGCTCCAGCAGCCTCCTCTTAATCGCCTTTCCGGAGGTAAACTCTGGGACCCTGGGTCGCAGTCGCCCCGCGGCGGCCGCAGGTCTTATCCAAGCCCGTTGGGGAGAGACGCGCCCCGAGCCGGGGAAGCCAGAAGCCAAAAAGCCCAGGGATCACATGGGCGGGGCAAGACCCAGGTGCCGGGGCGGGGCAACACGATGGGTGTGGTTTAATCGGGGGCGTGGCAAAAGGCGGGGAGGCGGAGCTAAAGAGCTACGTCGCTTGGAGGCGACGTGGCGGGGGCGGGGCACGTTTAGTGCGACGTCTCGCTCCGCTCTCGACCGTGCGCAAGCGCGGTGCGGCGGGAAGCCTCTGAAAGTGTGTCCAACATGGCGTCGGAGCGCAAGACTAAGTTATCCAAGAACCTGCTGCGCATGAAGGTGCTGGGGTCGGGGGATGCTGGGAAGGCGGGCGGGGAGGCTGAGCTCCGAGATGTCCCGTAGTGGGACTCGGGCCGAAGGGACGGGCAGACTGGCTCGGGATGGCCGCGGCCAGCGCACCCCATTCATTCGCTCAGCCTGCGGGCCATTGGGCACCAGGGGTGAGATTTTGTTTAGCCTGCTGTGAGGAGGGAGCTTGCACATCGTAGTTAAGAACCTGCAGTGTTGAGTGCGGTGGTGGCTGAAGTGTCTGGGTCGCCTGGGAACTTAGACTTCTCGCGAGAAGTGGTCCTTAAGTAGGAACAACATGACGGATGTCAGGTAGTGTCCTAAACTGAGAAGCTTAAGAAGGAGAAGCACAAAATAAGTCTGGAAATCTTAGTGGTCACAACATCCAAGCAATTGTAAGCCAGACAGAAGTTTTGTTTCCGTTGTCTCATGAGCAGGAGGAAACTGTCTTCCGAGTTAATTGCTTTTTTTTTTTTTTTTAAGATTTATTTTATGTATGTGAGCACACTGTCACTGTCTTAAGAAACACCAGAAGAGGGCATCGGATCCCATTACAGATGGTTGTGAGCCATCATGTGATTGCTGGGAATTGAACTCAGAACCTCTGGAAGAGTAGTCAGTGCTCTTAACTGCTGAGCCATCTCTCCAGCCCCGAGTTTTTAAGGCCACTTTAATTGTACTATGGATGATAAGTTAATCAGAGAAAGGCCCAGCCCTACAAAATATAAGCTTCCAATAAAAAAGACCAGCAGAAAGTTACTGTGTTCTGGGTGAAGGTTGCCTTCGTGGTGGGAATAGAGAAAATTTTAGCACTGGAATGAAATGAGTTCTCCACTATCTTTTAAACAAAATGAGCTTTTAAAAGGATTTACGCTATTTTCTCTTTGTGTGTGCGCATGCATGTCTGTATGTACACCGTGTGTGTTCAGGTGCCTGCGAGGGCCAGAAGAGAGTGTTGGAGCCCCTGGCACTGGAGTTTTAAGCCAGCAAGCAGGTGCGAATACTGAGATTTCCGCAAGAGCCAAGGGTGCTCTTAGTCCCTGAGCCAACTTTCCTGTCCCATGATTTTTTTAAATTTGAAATTGAACCAGTTTGAACCAGCCAAAGTGGCTTGGATGGCACACATTTGTAATCCCAGCACTTGGGAGGTGGAGGCAAGTTTGTGGCCAGCCTGGACTAGCTATGAGACCCTGTCTCAGATGTCAAAAGACAACAATAAAAACAGAATCAGCTTAAGTGCATTTTAAAAGGGGAGTGGGGTTAAAGGCAGATGAACAAAGGACTTAAGATAGGGAAAAGCTAACTCTTTTTTTTGTTTTTGTTTGTTTGGTTTGGTTTGGTTTTTGTTTTTAGGTTTTTCTTTTTTCTTTTTTTCGAGACAGGGTTTCTCTGTATAGTCTTGACTGTCCTGGAACTCACTCTGTAGACCAGGCTGGCCTCGAACTCAGAAATCCGCCTGCCTCTACCTCCCAAGTGCTGGGATTAAAGGCGTGTGCCACCACTACCTGTCGAAAAGCTAACTCTTGACAGACCTTCCTATATTCAGGCATTGTTCTCAGTGTATTGTATATAATGAACCACTTAATTCACATAATAACATTTGAAGGAGTCACAGTCATCGTCTCTGATGACTCGTGAAGTGTCCGAAACAGAAGCATCAGCTGAAAAGACAGGTCTTCTGGCCCCAGAGCCTTCACTTGTAATGATTAGTGTCTAGCACCTGTCCCCAAACACACAGGTGGAGCTTGATTACACTGCCTGACTCAACAGTGTTATAAAACTGTTTTAACACAACTCTCCTACCCATGGAACGGTAGAGTTTCAGGAGTTGACCCCTAGGATGATGTACCTGTCTGGGAGCTATGACCCACTGCTCTCCGGCACCCCAGTAGAGTCTCCTCTTACATATGGCTAGCCCAGGAAATGATCAGAATTTTTGTTTTGTTTGTTTTAGTTAAAAAGTTTTTTCCCTGCATGTGTGTCTGCGCCATGTGAGTGCCCGGTGCCCAAGAAGGCCAGAATAGAATGTCAAGTTCCCCTGAACTAGAGTTACAGGGGTTTGTGAACCCCAGTGTGGATGCTAGGAGTCAAATGTAGGTTCCCTGGAAAAGCAGCCAGTACTCTTAACCACCGAACCATCTCTCCAGATTCCTCTTCCTCCTCTCCTCCTTTTTAATGCATTTATTTCGTGTGTGTGTGTGTGTGTGTGTGTGTGTGTGTGTGTGTGTCAACAGACACACACACACAGGTCAGAGGACAACCTACTGGAGTTGTCTCTACTACCAAGTGGGTCCTGAGGATCAAACTCAGGGTGTCAGCTGTGACAACAGTGCATCTAACCACTGAGCTACCTTGCCAGGCCTGTCAGCATCTTTGAATTCCTCTGGCCGGGACAGATATCTATGATGGGGTTTCTTCTGGTGGGAGAGAAGGATGTGGGCAGAAGGTTTAGCAGTCGGATGGTTTGGTTAGAGACAGTATTGGTTGGTGGTCTTGGCTCTTTCTGAACCGTATAGGGAGGGCTTAGTGCACTTTGTAATGGGCAAGATGGTGAATGTTGTAAACCAGTGAGGACCCACTGCCCTCTTCAGCCCACTGTAATTAGCTCAGGACTGAGTCACCATGACTGTGCTCTGAAGAGATAATCTCTTGTGCACTGTGTAAAAGCATTCACCTGTCAATAAAAAATGCTGTTGATCTATTAGCTTAGGCAGGAAATAGGAGGTGGGAGATCCGGTAGGAGAAAGGATTCTGGGATAGAGAGAAGCACAGGAGATTTGGCCCCAGACACACAGGAAGACAGTTGCGTGTAACTGGGGTCCTAGTAACCAGCCAAATGGCAGAACTTAGAATAGAATAATGAGATTATTAACTTATGAGATAGTCAGGGAACATAACTAGCTATCTGGCCCAGGTATTTGTAAATATATTTGAGTCTCAGAGTCATTATTTATGGGAGCTTGGGGCCCAGAGGAAGAACATAAGTTTATAGAAAACATCATACAACAATGCTTTATTAATCCAGCACTGAAAAGGCCTCTGAGGCAGGAGGATCACTTGAGTTCAGGGTCAGCCTGGTCTACATCATGAGTTCCAGGACAGCCAGGGCTACACAGAGAAACCTTGTCTGGAAAACCTTTCAAAACAAAACAAAAAAACTAGACAGTTATTGATCCAGCTTGAGAGCTATCGTTTCCCAGGGTCTGCTCTGGGCCCTCAGTTTTGAGGGAAGTGAAATTACTAGTTTAGAGTACGTCCTGAGGTCTTCCTAACCCTAGACATGCTTGGTTCACAGCCATGTTCTATCCTCTCTGTCCAGTGTAGATATGTGTGACTGTCTGTGTGCCTTAATGCATCTACTGAGGTAAAATTGAAGATGGGGGGCAGTTAGCCAGGTTGGCAGGTTTTGCCACCAAGAATGTAAGGGGCAGCGTGAGGCACCTGTACTTCGAACCACAGGTCTGGTAAGCTAAAACAGGTCCAGGGTCACTAATGCTCAGAGAATCATTTGTCTGTTGAGTGGCCTTGTACCTATGGCCCGAGGTGAGCCAGGGCACTGACAGTGGCTTGCTCCTGTTTTAACAGTTCATGCAAAGGGGCCTGGACTCCGAAACCAAGAAACAACTAGAAGAGGAGGAGCGGAAGATGATCAGCGACGAGCACTGGTACCTGGATTTGCCGGAGCTGAAGGAGAAAGAGTAGGTCACTGGGGTTGACAGCCGCGGGTCAGGAAGCCCTGGGATGCCCGCGGAGTCGTCGTCCTTCAGTGCCATGCTCTCTGTTCTAAAAACTGCCAACCTGAGTGTGTTCCACAGGGACACAAAGTCCAAGGGTGGGTTAATGCTTAGGCCGCACCAGCTCCATTTCTGTAACAGTCCTTTGGCAGCTCAGGGGATGTCTGTCTGTTTTAATCGGTGCTGTATCTAGTTCCATTCATGTCGCACACCTCGCTGCATGGGGAGTCTGCCCTAGGCTAAGCATTTCCTGTCCCTCAGTTCATACAGAAACCCAGGAGTACCCAGCAGCACAGTGCCCGTTTTGCTGTTGAGGAGCTGGAGCTGGAGGAGGGGGGTCGTTTGCTCTGAGCCACGTGCCTAGAGGACTGAGGCTGAGTCACACCAGAGATGGGTTTTCTTGCACTTGCAAGCCTAGGGACGGTGTGAACAGGAGTGGGCAGGTATGAGTAGCCCTGTTGAGGAGCAATCATCTGATGTGGCGTGTTTGTTGAGTTTGCACAAAGTCAAGTCTTTACCAAAGGATAGGGCAGTTCTACCTCATTTAGGATATTTATTTTTTCCAACACAGCATATGGTTTTCAGGAAATGACTTGGTTTCCTTTCCTGGGAAAATACAGGGCATACATAATTTCTCACCATCTTATTGCTATGACGTGGAGACAGGCTTTGAGGGGAAGGCATTGTACCCCAGTTCCTAGACTCCCCATCTGTGCCACTCAGTCCCCATGTATACTATCTCTCGAAGATAGCTTCCTCTTGATCGATGAGTTAAGGCTTTAAGAAGCATGCAGAGTTGAAAGTAAGTCCTCGTCCCTCTGGGGCGTATGGACTTTGTCTTCCCAGGAGAATAGTCACCATCCCAAAGGGACCAGAGAAAGTCAGAAATATAAAAGAAGAAGAACGTAGCTAACCAGACAGCAAAGTAGCTGGAGAAAAGGGAAAAGACTGAACAGTGCGGAGAGCAGATGACTCGGGAAGGCCTGACCTGTCCACTCCAGGTATGGCCTGTGTGCGTTTGGTAGATGCCGCTCACCAGCAGGGTTAGTTCCCTGCTCCTAGTTGGCTAAGAGCAAGTTACAAGAAGGGAGGGAGTGAGGAAAGGAGAGAGGGAGAGAGGGAAAATCACCTGATTGTTGTTTTGTGTTAAAATGTCAGAAATGAATCTCTGAATAAGAAAACCATCTATTTTTCTGTCAGGAGAGAAAGAAGTCCGGCCCTGTTCGCCTTGAACTCCCAGGCCTCCTCCTGAGTGCTGAGATTGCAGAGCTGTGCCACTGTGCCTGGCTCGGACACAAGAGTCATATTTTCCAGATTTTTATTAATAATCTGTGGCTATATTCATAACCAGTGTAGCCTGTGCATTGTCTGTAATGCCGGTGACTTGGGCCACAGGGTTGTTTGCTGAGTGTTTCCTAGTTTGCATAAAATTGATAATATTGCATTGTTTCTTCTGGACTGTTGATCAGATTTCACCAGTGAAGTAATCTGGGATCCAAAGTATTCTTATCCAGAAGATCTGCATGATGGATTCAGATGGGTTTTCTTAGTGGGTACAGGACTGTACTTTCTGAAGCAGGGTCGTACCCTGCCGCCCAAGCTCGTCTCAAACTCGGCCTTACTGCTTCATCCTCCGAGCACTTGGGGTCTTGGTGTTTCTATCATGCCCACCAATGTGTTTATAAAAAGATAAAGATCGGAGGAAAATGTTTTGGTGGATGTGTAGTGAGGTGTGGAGAAGGGGTACCTCAGCGGACCCATGCTGAGACATCCCTTCCCCTGAGGGACCAGCCACACAACAGCATAGTATACAATAGAGTTTATTCAGGGCATGGGGAAGGGAGTTAAGAGGGTGGTAGAAGCAGAGAGAGAGAGAGAGAGAGAGAGAGAGAGAGAGAGAGAGAGAGAGAGAAAAGAGGGGAGGGGAGAGGAGAGGAGTAGAGGCAGGCCGTGAGCACACGTGAGAGTGGTGGGGGGAGGGAATGGGGAGAGAAGGGGAAAAGTGGCAAGGGGACTGAGCTGGAGCAAGAAGGCAAGAGAGAGAGGAGGGGGCAAGCAGCCCCTTTTATTTTATTTTTATTTTTATTTATTTATTTATTTACTTTTTTTTTTTTTTTTTGTGGTTTTTCAAGACAGGGTTTCTCCGTGCAGTCCTGACTGTCCTGGAACTCACTCTGTAGACCAGGCTGGTCCGGAACTCAGGAATCTGCCTGCCTTTGCCTCTCAAGTGCTAGGATTAAAGGTGTGTGCCACCACTGCCCGGCCTGCAGCCTCTTTTATAGTGAGTCAGGCATACCTGGCTGTTGCCAGGTAACTGTGGGGCGGAGCTTAAACAAAATGCTGACACCCACAGCAATTTCCTCCACACAGGTTTTTTTTTTTTTTTTTTGGCTATAGAATTCCTATCTGATTCTTTTTTTTTTTGCAGTTTCCACTTAAAATTCAAGTTTCTCTATTGTTTTCTTTTGTGTTTATATTTTCATTGAAACTCTTGGGCATGTTTACACTCTTATTTTTCTTCTGCTGATGAAGACTATGTTTTCCTGCTGCTTTGTGTGTCTAGGGTGTGTGTGGGGGGGGTGTATTCCTAACTCTCTGAGTTTAGTTGTTTTTCTTAATAAAGTGTTGAGTGTTGTCCCATTAGACAATGACTGACATGCCAATAAGCTTACTGTCTCTGTCACACTGAATTCTCTCATCTTTGCTCTGGCTAAAGTTGCCATACTCCTAGGTAGGGCTTTTCTGTTACATATCACAGGGATTCGGCTCGGTCTCTTCTCTTTGGCTAGACATATCAATTATCCCTGCTTGTCTAATGTGCGGGATGCACTTTATTTCCCAGATGCAATGGGCTAGAAAAATGCCTCTGCCTCAAATAACAAATACCTAGGGCTTCTTCTCTTGAACACATATGTACCCTTGGCAGAGATGACAGACCGCCGTGATGAAGTCGAGGGTCTCTAAGAGATTATCCTGGATTATCTGGGTAGACTGTAAAAGTTGTGTTTTCTGGCATGTGAGTCTGGTTTTCATTGCTGTGATGAAGTGTCTGAGGCTGGGTGAAGGAGGAGAGAGATTTGTTCAGCTGGAGAACTAAGGACATGACACTGGTATCGGCTCAGCTCTTTCGAGCGTCTTGAGGCAGGAATCGAGAGACCGGGGTAGGCTCCAGCTTTTGTCGCTCACTGGTGTGAACTGTAGAAACAGCATTTTTTTTTTCCTAAGTACAGTGTCCCTGGTGACTTCCAACCAGGCCCCACTCTCCCATGGCCTCACCGGAGATCAAACCTCCCCCACACAGGCCCTTGGAGTACCAATAGTAACACCTTTTAACAGAGGCCACAGAGAAAGAAAGCTCTGACCACAGGCAGAGACCCGAGTGTCGTGGCCCCTGGCGAGTACTACTGGCCTCAGCACCAGCTGGAAAGATGGAGGAGTTGTCATGGGAGAGTTATAGTCCAGACTCTGTGCTTGTCTCTGGAGTGACCTGGACTCGGGCACAGGTTTAATTCTGTGAGAGCCCAGGTTTACAGCGGGATGCTGCTGACCCTGAGGAAACCATTACAGTGGCCACAGAAAGCTGTACCAGAGCTCTGTCCTGCCCGGAGCCTTGCAACTTAAAATTCCACCAGACAGTCTCAGAGACCTCACAGCAAGTCCCTTTCTGTCTTCCTGACCATGTATCAGCCGCCTCTGTGGTCCTGAACTTGAGTTTGCCTCTCCAGTTCAGCAAGGCCAGCCTCTGCTCCAGTCCCTGCTCCCGAAGGAGAACTTGTTTCCCTTGGCGTTTTCTCACAGTTGTCATGACCCTGTGTTCTCGGTAGTTGATTGGTTTTGTCCTGTTGGCTATGGTGGGGCAGCTCGTTGAGTGCCTGGAACGGAGTGGCTTGTGTTGTTGCCCTGTATCATATAAATGTTTCTTTTCTGGCACCATGTCTAGACCAGGATGTCCATTCCTTCTTCCTGGCTGCTCCCCAGGCTCTGGACTCCCCGTATGTGTTTTTGGCAGAAGGGGTAATTTTTGATGAGAAACAGAGCCGGACTCCGTAAAGGGAGTCTGAGGCCTGGCCTTTGCTGGCTTGCTGGAAAATGTACTGACCTGGGATTTGGGTCTCAAACCAAAGACAAAAGAATCACTCTTAGAGGCCAGCGGTGGCGCACTGCTGTGATCGCTGTGCTTGGGAGTCAGAGGCAGGCGGGCGGCTTTCTGAGTCCAGCCTTTGCTATACAATGAGTTTGTCTCACAGACCAGAAGAAAAAAACAACAAAGTATAAGAATCACTCTTAGAGTCAGACATCCTGTGGTCTGTTCCCGAGAGCATTTGTATCCATGATGTCTGTGCTTGTCCCTTGCTAAGTCCTCTCAGCAGCTGCAGTTTGTTCTGAAGTATCGTTTCCAGTTCTGCAAGTCCAGTTTCCATGATCACAAGCTCCTCTGCTGAAACAGGAGCCATGGAGGCCAGTCTTCAGTCTTTGGTGTTTATAGCCAATCGGGCCTTGTGTGAGAGCCGCCCAGGCCTGATGTCTGTTCCGTGTCCTGTGTTTTCATTGCTGGCTACTTTCCTGAATAGTTAATGAGTACTCGAGGTCACACAGGAGTCAGGTATTTTGCTTCAGCTATGAAAAGTTGAAGTTTATCAAGAATTCCAGCGGTCTTTGTGTGATATAATTATTTACAGAGAGGAAGCTGTACCCAAGGCTGTGGCTCTGTCTCCCCGTGCTGTTGGCCAGATGGAGCAGCATTTACTGCTAACCCTGGGTAGAGAGCTCACTGTGCTCTTGCTTGCTCCTTCCAAGACCCAGAAGATGGATTTCCACCCAGTCTTGACCTCCGCTTCTGCACTTGGTTGTGAGCAGATGCACTGTTAACACGAGTCTCTTACCCTGCTCAGGAGCTTCATCATAGAGGAGCAGAGCTTCTCCCTGTGTGAAGATCTTCTCTACGGAAGGATGTCCTTCAGAGGGTTTAATCCTGAAGTTGAGGTATTAAACATAATTGCTTCAAATTTAAGATTTTTTTCCAAGTGAATTTGTTCCTGCCAATAATCGAGCTTCAGTCTCTCCTCACCAGGTACCATTTCTCCTCATTATATAAAAAAATAACAAGTCTTGAAATATTGCCATAGCTATTTAAAGAAATTGCAGCGTGGCAGTCTGGTTTTATGGAAGAATTGAGTGGGTAATTTAATATAGCAGTGTGCGGTCCCCGACGCAGCCGCTGTTAGACTTTCAACTGGGCCTTTTACAGGAATGTCAAGACTATTCATGCGATGCTATTATGAGAAGTTATTTTCTCGCATCTGTAAATGTCTCTTTCTTAATGGAAAAATGCTACTTATGAATGGTGTCATTTGACTTTGTAATGGACAGATTTTAATCCAAGCTGGTAAATAGATTATTTTTTACCCAGTGAATCCCTTCAAAAGTCTGTTTGAAAAATGAATGTTCACCTTGTAACTGGGCTGTCGGTTGACTTTCCTGACTCAGATCTACAGAAAAGCAGATCTGTACTCTGTCATATTACAAGAACTCTGATGCCTACGTTGAGAGCCCTCCTGTGGGCTTGGTCTATGCAGATGTGTGGTGTAAACTTTAGTTTGTGCCAGGTTAACCATGCTTCTTCAATCTGCAGTAACACTGGGGCTATCCTTTATGGTGGCTGTCCTGGATGTTAAAGGATGGGCCAGGCTACTCCTAGGCCTCTGCCCTCCAGGCTACCCCAGCCTCGGCCTCGGCCTCGGCCTCCACCCATAAATGCCAGTGGCATACCTGCTTCCTTCAACTCAGCTGGGCTGACTAAAAATGTCTCTGGCCATTGTCATCTGTCCCATGATGGACAAAACATCCCCAAATGACAGTCACTTTTCTGGATTCCTCAGAAAAAACCTCGTTAACCTAAGTTCACACCAAAGTTTATTTAAAGATTGAGAGTTGGTTTGGGGGCGGTATCTCTGTGGGGGAGACACAGGGTGCATCATAATGAAGGTGTTATGTTTGCAGAGTCCACACTAACCGTGTTTGGTGCTCATTTTCTCTGCCCCAGCCTCCTTTAAGCTTTAAGTGGACAGGAGACTGGGAGGTAAAAGGAAGCAACCATTTGGGGTTTATGAATTTGTTGGCCGAAGATTGGGGTTTTGGTGGGCAGGTTTCCCAGAGTGCCTCCTCGGTAGGAAGGTTCGGGCATAATAGCTCAGAAAACAGCCCAAGTCACCGGGCTGTAACATGGAGTCTCTCGGCAAAGGCTTTTGTCAGCCCATAAGTGTCGATGACTGTCTCCTCATTGGCCTTCCTCCCTCAGCCTCCCCTTGCTGTAAGGAAACAACTGTTTAAAAGCTTGTCAGAAAATCAGAAGTGTGATTAGTACAGTGTGAAGAAAGAGATGCAGAGGTGCTCAGAGACATCATCGGAGATACACTGCATCCTGCAATGGCCAGCCCCATCCTCCACCCTGCCCCACAGATGGAGTTACTGCTACTGCTTTGTGTGTGTGTTTTTCCATTTGGCCCAAAGATATGTTCAAAGGCAGTGGAGGAGGTTATTTTCCTTTGTCGTCTCACCGTTAGCTGTGAGTCCCCCTTTACTATGAGTGACAGGTAGGGTTCATGTTGTAAATGACGGCTTACCTGGCGCTGAGCACAGCCGTTGTTGAGCTGCTCCTGGCACTGGCGCCACAGAGTTTTGTCCATTCTCACAAGGGACTCTGTGACTAAGCCCTGCCAGAGACAGCCTTGACCCCAGCCCCTCCCCCTGCCTCCCTGACGGCCAGCACTGGTGTGTCTTTCAGAAGTTAATGCTTCAGATGAATTCTAAGAACAGAGCAGCAGCAGCAGATGAAGATGAGACGGCAGAGGTTGATGTGTCAGATGAAGAAATGGCAAGAAGGTAACTGAGCTGGGAGCCGTGGGACCGTCCTCGGGGCGTCTGACTGCACAGCCTTCGGAGCTTTCTCCCCGGCGCGCAGTGGGGATCTGTGCCTACTCTGCCTGCTCCTAATGGCCCAGGGGCGTCTCACTAGGTGCACAGGCCATGAGGGCTCCTTTGCATCGCTGGCTCTGGTGACAGCAAAAACTCAGTCTGTTTGGGGAATGCAGAAACAAAACCAGCAGAGAATTTAATTGTCCTTAGCCAACTGCGTAGATTTTTAAATCTTGCAGTCTCTTTTCACTATAAATTTTGTTTTCCTTGTTGCATTTGGCATGATGTTTTTGGCAAGCCTTGATTCCTTTTTTTTTTTTTATTTGAAATTAAATTTGTGCTATGTATCTTCCTAACAGATATGAGACTTTGGTGGGAACAATTGGAAAAAAGTTTGCCAAGAAAAGGGACCGAGCCAATTACGAAGAAGATGAAAATGGAAATATAAAAGCCATTAAAACTAAGAAGATGTTCTTAAAGCCCCAAGACTAAACTGGATGCTTGGATAGAGTGGGTGCCTGTGAGCACAACGTGGTCTGAGCTCATCTCCCTGTCGTCTGTGCTGGTTAAAACACCGTTTCCTTCTAAAGAAATGCGTAACTTTGGAAATGTGCTGTTCTTGAGACAGATGTGTAATGGATGTTATACATCCTTTTTACAGCATTCTTCAGGGGCTTCGGATATTCGGGCACGGGCTGCTCCCATTTTTTTACCTGATGCTGTGTGTAGGTACACACAGACAGGGCCCATACACACTGCTCTCTAGTCACTGTCCAGGAGTGACTATTGTAAACTAATTATTGCCTTTGTTTAATTGCCCTTATATTTATATTTTACTTTTTGAATCATGTCAAGCCAGTTCATACGTTCACTTTGGATTCAAATACTTGAGAAATTTCAGAAGTGACTTGTCAGGAACAGACATGGCTCTCCAGTCTAGAGTATTTGCATGCTCTCGGGCCTTTGTCATGGACAGTAGTGTGGGGTTTGTGTATTTTCAACAGTCATCTTGGTCATTTTTCTAATGTTCTATAATAAACATGTTTTCATATACTTTTCTGTTTTCTTACACTTTGAAGTAATTTTAGTCTTCCTCCATAATACAACCTTACCCATATAATAACTTATAAAGACTAGCCATTAACTGATAATATATTAATATCTAAGGTTGAACTATAAAAGGTTTCCTTTTCTCAGTCAAGTACAATTACCAGTTTCGTAGGGTACAGCCCAATAGAATTGGGCACTGGCTAGACCCTAGCACATGGAATTACCTGTCTGTCCAGAAAGTCTGACAATTATTGATTTCATTTAGTCTTGCTATCAGTGATATGTAAAGGACATACCCTTCTATGGATCTCTGTAGACCACAGTCATGTGACCTCGGTTCTGTGGGTTGTATGTTAACTTTGCTTTCCAGTTAATAATACTCAGGTAGGCCTGTGACCAAAGAGATAAAGTAGATCTCCTAGAAACTTGTCCTATACCAGCTGGGATTCTGCTCACTTTGAAGATAACTTTGTGTTCAACAGACATTTGCAGTTTACTAAGTAGAAAGAAAGATGGATCTCTCATAGCAGTGGGTTGGGTTATGTTTAGATCATTGTGTGTGTGTCAGCTGAGTAACAGGTGAACTGTAGCTGATATCAAGCTATGTCTTCTCAAGTTCAAGTCTGCCCTCTCTAAACGGTCATATTTTGGTAGGGGAAAGATTCCGTTTTAGGAATTCTGGAGGGTATGCATCTAAGAATATGTAAGCACCTAAGAGAGAGGGGTACAGTATGTGCCCCATCCCCAGATTAGAAACAGTGCTGAGCCTACACAGATGTAGACATCATCTTTATGTTTGTACTGTGTTGTTTGGGATATAACAAGAGAGTGGGCACCATCAGCTAGGTACAATTTCTACCCCAAATTGTTTATGGTTTATAGGAAGACAGGGTCTTTCTATAGCTGGCCTGGTTCTGGCTGTGGAAACCAGGCTGGCTTCAAACTCACAAAGATCTGCCTGCCTCTTTCACACCCATGCTGGGATTAAAAGTGGTGGCTACCACACTCAGCAGAGGAAGACCATCTTGAATCACATGTGTATGCAGGTGTCATAATGAAACCTATTTGGTAATTTTTAAAAACTATATTTTTTTAAAAGCTTTTGTTTACTGTCAAGGTTATCAGTAGAGGTAGCAGCCTGGCAAGCATAGTTGCATAGCGCGTTGGCTGCCTGACTTGTAGAGCAGGGGGTGGTTTCTTGCACAAGCAGCAGCTTAGGTCAAAGGCTTGTGTTTTGTTTGTGGTTTTCTTTTGACAAGGTCAAAACTCACTATGTAATCCATGCTGGTCTTGAACTCTTGGTGGTCCTCGAAGATCCCCTAAATCCTGGGATTTCAGGTGTGCGTGGCCACACCCTGCTTTGTGATACTTTCAGGACTTTCAGAATCCCTCGTCTCTCTAATACTCAGACTTATCTCTAACTAAAATGCACCCATTTGGGCACGCCTCTGTGGACAGGTGCAAGTAATTGAATCGTGAGATACCAGGTAATGGAAACCTTTGGTTGTGCCAGGTCTTGAGGAAGAACCCTGAAAACTGTTAGCTGAAGGATGTAAAATCTAGTTTGTGGGGTAACTTCTGACATTCATATAGCCCTCTAGGCACTGACTTTGCACTGGGTGAAGCGTTCCATCAAAGAGCATTTGGGAAAGGGGGAAGGCCAATGTCTCCCTCAGTCACATTCAGCCTCACTGACTAAGCAGCTACAGTTTTACAGCCTCTTGAGTGTGCAGATCACTCTGAGGAACTACCAAGACCCAAAACCATGCAAACCAGTCTAATAAATCCTCTTTTAATATGTATTCATCCATTGGTTCTGACCCTCTGTTATGGTTTGTATATGCTCGGCCCAGAGAGTGGCACTATTAGAAGGTGTGGGCCTATTGGAGTGGGTGTGGCCTTGTTGAAGTAGATGTGTTACTGTGAGTGTAGGCTTTAAGGCCCTCATCCTAGCTGCCTGAAAGCCAGTATTATGCTAGCAGCCTTCAGATGAAGATGTAGAACTCTCAGCTCCTCCTGCACCATGCCTGCCTGGATGCTGCCATGTTCCTGCCTTGATGGTAATGGACTGAACCTTTGAACCTGTAAGTCAGCCCCAATTAAATGTTTTTTTTCAACATTTGGTCATGGTGTCTGTTCACACCAGTAAACCCTAAGATGCCCTCTAAATCCTGGGTAACACAGAAGACTGGTTTTAACCTTGGACCAGATTCTGAATTCATAGAAATGGAAACCCCATGCTACACAAAGAGATGGTACAGGGAGCCAAGCTTGGCTACTCAAACTCCCTCTCACATAACCACAAGGGAGCAGATGATACTGGGGCTGAGATGCTACCTGGAGGAGAGCAGCCGCTGTCATAAGTGTTCCCTGAGGAGCAGCCCACTGTGACAACTAAGGGAAAGAGATGCAGTATTGAGTGCCAGGGATATTTCAAGCTTTAATCACTTGCTTAGGTCTAACGCTGAGCAGGGCACTGACTGGTATGAGAGGAAGAAGCCAAGGCACAGAGACATTGGGTGCCCCTGCTCCCACACAGCATCTAAGGCAGAGTATTAGGACCGGAACCCTGACAAGAAAGCCCAAGCTTCTTTGGTGCATACTTTTGGAAAAAGGAAAAGAATATTCTTAGAAACAGTTCCAAAACAGCCCAGTCTCATGAGACCCCAATTTTTTTTAAAATTAATTTATTTATTCACTTAACATCCCAATATTAGCCCCCCTTTCCTGCCAGTCCTGCCTTCTCGAAGCTCTTCCTCCGATACCCTCCCCTTCTCTGAGAAGGGGGAACCCTCCTGAGTATTAGCCCACTCCCACCCCAGCACATTGGCCACTGCAGGGCTAGGTGCGTCCTCTCTTACTGAGGTCAGTCGGGAACAGGATCCAGAGGCAAGCAATAAATTCAGGGACAGCCCCTACTCCAGTTGTTGGGGGACCCAAATGAAGTCCAAGTTGCACATCTGCTATGGTTGGGGTAGATCCGGTCCATGCTCACTCTGGTTGGTGATTCAGTTTCAGGGAGCCCCCAAGGGTCCAGGTTGATTGACTCTCTTGGTCTTCCTTGAAGTCCCTATCCTCTCTGGAGACCCTAATTTTTAAAAACATAATGTATTTCTATAGCTGCTAATTTTTATTTTATTATTATTTTTTAAATGCATGTATGTGCATATGGTTTCTGTGTGTTTATCTGTGCACCACATGCATGCACATACTCACAGAGACCAAAAGAATGTATCAGGTCCTCTGGACCTGGGATTACAGGTTATTTTGAGACTTCTTGTGGGTGCTGGGAACCAAGCAAGTCCTCCAAAAGCACCCTGCAAATGCTCTTACTATGAAGCCATCGCTCCAGCCTTCATTATTGCCTTTTTATAAACTGACTTTCTACCCATGATGTGAGTTCCATTCACATGACCAGCCAGCTTTAGACACAAATGATTATTCTGATGAAGATGTTCTTGATACCAGCGATTCCATAGTAAATGCTGCGTGCATCTATGGCAACCAAAAGGAGTTGGGAAAACAATTGCTTAATGAGCGCTCTCTTGGCATACAACCATTTATCATCACAAGTTCTCCGGCCATGTATGTGAAAAATAACCGTGTTCAAAAGCAGGAGTCCTGACTCGTTCTTCATTCAGTTCAAGCTCCGAGTTCTTCAAGCGGTCCCCTGCAAAACGCAGGGCTTTCACAGATAATAGTGAACGGAATGAGAAATGCCTTCCATTACTCAACCTATTACAAGTGCTTTTCCTGACTCTTTTGTGAACTCATTTAGTAAGTACTGGGCTCCACAAAGGTTCTGCATTCTTCACTGTTTCTATGGCAATCCTGTTTGAGGGTTGTCTATTCACAAACTCAAATCTTCACCCATTCAAGGTCCAACTATAATGGATCATTATCAGTATTCCCCCCCCGGAAATCAAAACATCATTATTTCGGGGACATACAATTCCCTTCTTTGTAATTTTTATATCGTGCGTGTGCATGTACGTGTGTGATGTGTGTGTGTTGTGCATGTGTGTGTGAGTGTGTGTATGTGTGTATGTGCATGTGTGTGTAGTGTGTGTGTGTGTATGTGCATGTGTGAGTGTGTGTGTATGTATGTGCATGTGTGTGTGAGTGTGTGTAGTGCTGTGTGAGTGTGCTGTGCTGTGTGGAGTGTGTGTATGTGTGTATGTGATGTATGTGTGTGTGTATGTGCATGTGTGAGTGTGTGTGTATATGTGCATGTGTGTGTGTGTGTGTGTAGTGCATGTGTGAGTGTGTGCGTGTGCATTGTGTGTGAGTGTGTGTATGTGTATGTACGTGTGAGTGTGTGTGTGTGTATGTGCATGTGTGTGTGTGAGTGTGTGTATGTGTGTATGTGCATGTGTGAGTGTGTGTGTGTGCATGTGCGTGTGTGCATGATGGGGGACACAGCACATGTGCTTGGGAATGGAAGCTATAGACATTGCTCCTCATGCACTATACATCTTTCATTTGAGACAGAGGCGCTAGCCTGGAACATCACCAAGTAGGCTAGACCAGGGAGCCATGAAACTGCCAGGGAACCGCCCATGTCTGCCTCCCATCTCACCCCTGTGGTACATACAGATGTACCCTATCAAACCAGCTGTTTACCTGAGTTCTGGGATGGAGCTCGGCTCCTCGATCTTGTGAGTTGGTCTCTTTAGGGACTGAACCACTACTGTTCAACTTTATGTTTCTGTCTGGCTGAGTCCCCATTCCACTCTGGATTCAACTCTTAGGCAAAGCAGGGGTGCAAGGCATCCAAGCCAGATTCCCAAAAACAAACCCAGAGCTCTCTCCGTCTGGTGAGACTGGACCAGAGGAATTTCAAGGCAAAAGATTAAAAAAAAAAAAAAGACAAATAGCTTATTCCTGTTGCTTATAGATGGGTTGTTCAACTTCAGAAGGAGCTATTTCATTTTTAAAAGAAGAAATTTAATTAAAATCTAAGGCCTCTGAATGTAGAAAATGAAGACTTGAGAATCATCCGTAATGCTGGGTTCTTGTGTGAATGTTGACGTACATCCTCAAGGCCCAGCATGCACCTGGAAGACCACAAGCTGTCAGGAAAATGGAGGAGTAGGCTCCAAGACCCACCATACTATACAAGATGGATTCCAAGCATCATTAAGGCATTAGAGAAGTTGTTTAACAGCCAGAAATGACAAAACATTAACTTTCAAAGGTTTACAGCCAGGCATAAACCTGGCTCAAGCCTGTAACCCAGCACTTAAGAGGATGAGGCATGGGTAGTAGGAGTTGGAGGCCAGCCTGGTTACACACTAAAGCGTGAGAGGCTCTCAGCAGACCTCACCATCTCATCAAACACCTTACTGCTTTTGCTTGCGTTTCTTTGATCCTGGAGCTCCTCCAGTGTCACTGTGACTCAAGACCCCGAGAGTTGCAGGAAAGAGGTCATGATGGGATGAAGTGTGTAGATGGAGCTAGTGTTAAGTTAGTCCCGGGCCAACTCATCCATAGGTAGAGAGTGGCGATGCGCAGCTGAGTTTAGAATTGGTCAACAAATGACGGCCTCCATCCCTGGATTCTGGGAAAACTGAATTTCAGAAATTGCCATTCCCAAAGAGCCAGATGTACACCATAAAGTTATCCCTGCTATCTCTAGCAAAGGGAATAGCAGTGACTGGGGCTATCCAGCAAAAGGCAAAGGAATGCAGGATCAAGAGTTCATACAAATCAGGTATAACCCCAACAATGGGAGGCAGAATCAGGAGGATTCCTGAGGCTCAATGGCAGCCAAGCTACCTACCCATCATCGAGCTGCAGGTTCAGTCAGACTCTCAAAAAATAAGAGAGAGAAGCGATTAAGAAAGACACCTACCTCATCCTCTGGCCTACCTCTGTCTCTGTCTGTTTCTGTCTCAACTCTCTCTCTCTCTCTCTCTCTCTTCTCTCTCTCTCTCTCTCTCTCTCTCTCTGTGTGTGTGTGTGTGTGTGTGTGTGTGTGTATCTTTCTGCTGTTTTGTCTGGAGAAGACAGACAGACAGACAGACAGATCCTATCTCAAATATCAAATAGAGATTCTCAAACATCAACCAAAGGAGAAGGAGGGGGAGGGGAGAGGAAGGAGGAAGAGGAGAGGAGGAGGAAGAGGAGGAGGAGGAGGGGGAGGAAGAGGAGGAGGAGGGGGAGGAAGAGGAGGAGGAGGGGGAGGAAGAGGAGGAGGAGGGGGGAGGAGGAGGAGAGAGGAGAGGAGAAGAAGAAGAAGAAGAGGAGACACAATACAAAAGAAAGGAGGTGATGCTAACTCATTGAGCCAGAATGTGAGATAAGAGAGAGAAGGGATGGAACATGCCCCCCCAAGCACGGAGAACAGAAACGGAAAGGTCAGAAGGCTAAGAGAGAGGAGGAAAACCAAAATGCCTGGATGAGCTGAGGCCCTCATCAAAAAGAGTGATATGGAAAGCTTTAAATAGTTCGACGATCAGAGGTAGAATTGTGAAACTAGGAAGCTTGCTGTTAAGTAGAATTTTATGTGGAAGATATATGGGTTTTAATAACTTAAAGGTGTTAGAATTGGAATAGCTTTTTCCAAGAATTCTAATTCATATTAAGTCAACTCTTAGCATAAAAATTTGAATATAAGTTAATTCACTCTTCATTTCTTTGATGGAGAGTAAATACTTTTTTGGGTTTTTTTTGTAGCCCAGATTAGGTTTGTAGTCATTGTATACCCAAGATGGCCTTGAACTCCTTATCCCCTGCCTCAGTCTTTCAAGTTCTGTAATTACAAGTAGGATTTTCATTCTTTAAAAGAAAAGAGAAAGCTCAGCCCTCCTGGGCAAGAGAGAGACTGAGACACAAAAACAATAAAGTGAGGAGGAAGATGGAAGAAGAAGAGGAGAAGGAGGAAGAGGAGGAGAGGAGGAAGAGGAGGAGGGGAGAGGAGGAGGAGGAAGAGGAGGAGGAAGAGAGGAAGAGGGGGAGGAAGAGGAGGAGGAAAGAGGAGGAGGAGGAAGGAAGAGAAAGGAAAAGGAGGGGGGGGGGGGAGGAGGAAGAGGAGGGGGCAGAAATGGGAAGCTTTTTCTTCATTGGACTTCTCTAAGAAAACAGGCTAAGGAAGAGACTAGCATCACGTTGAAGTTTTAACCTCTTCAGGACCCTTGAAAATGCCAGAGACCAAATCTTTACCACATAGGGTCTCTACTATCTTGCAGCTCTGTCAACTAACCAGGAGAATTACTGCTCAATTTAGCCAGCCATGGGATGTAATTTGCATGCAATGCAGAATACCCTTTTAAAGATTGCTATGCCTTATTTAAATACCTGAGCAACCGGTTTACAAAATAATAGCTTTTCCCAGAGTGTGGAGGAATAGTTGGCTTGGACACTGCATACTAGAAGTACCACCAGATTAGCTTCTCAGAACAGCACTCAACCAGCTGCTGACCATAAGCGGTAGGTATCAAACCAGCCATGGGACCACCCAGTTGGGATAGTTTTGAGGTGCATATACTTAACGTTTTCCTTTCATTATCCTGCTGCTGCAGTTGGTACTGTCCTTACTGAGGCAACTCCTTGACAGCTTTTCCTTCTTGCTCCTTTCTGTGTCTTCCCATCAGCCACAAAATAAGCCGTAGTATTTGAATCCTCATCTCGGCACCTTCTTTAGTAGGAGTAACGCAAATTAACACAGCGAATCTGGGCCAAATATTGTAACAACCTTTATTGCTAATTTATGGAGAGACAAGGCAGTATCGATGAATATTAGATAAAAGTGTGCGTGGATGGGTAGGTTGAATGGAAAGTGGATGGCTAATCAAGTGGATTGGTGATAGGATGGATGATAGGTGAGTGGATCGATGATCAGATGGAAGGATTATTGGGTGGATAATGGATGGGTAGTAGAATAGATGGATGGGTGGTAGGTGAATGAAGGATAGATGTTGGGTTGGTGGTGATGGATGTATAGACGGATGGATAGTATATGCTGAGTAGATGTGTGGATGGATGGATGGATGGATGGATGGACGGATGGATGGATATCAAACAGATGAACAGGTGGGTTGGTGGTGTACAGATGGTGGATGAACAGGCAAATGGTAGATGGATGGTGGTCAGTTAGATTAAAAGGTTGGGTGAATGAAGGGGGTATCAGTAGATAGTGAATACAGAAAATCAAGAGAAGAATCTCTGGCAATGATATATATGAAAATGTCAAGATGAAACTCAGTATTTTGCATGCTAATGTTAAAAATTAATTTTAAAAGTCAGATAAAAAGAATCACTGGAAAGAAGCAACATTCTTTATATTTTATCTGAGCATTCATATTGATTAAATTCATATCTCTTTTTTAAAGTGCTTTAAATTTCTTCCAAAGATTTTTTTTATGGTGGTTCATCTAAACTCTATAAAGAACAGATGCCCTAATATAAATTCTCACACACCCAGTTTTTTTAGTTCAAAAATTACCCACTCACAGTTGTCTCCTTACCTCAGTCACCTACCCACCACCCGCTTGTGTCACTTGGAATCCAACCACTTATGTCGTATATGTGTTTTAGCGCCTGTGTCTAACGGATGAGAACTCTTAAGATAGTATTTACAGTCATCACACCTAAAGTAACTACTGACTTCTTCACATCTTACAATATCCAAGCAGGATTGGATTATCTACTCACAGATTGCCATTACTTCACAGATTAAGGGGCTCTTAAGACCATAAGGTCAGGGCTCTGTGTTGTGACTGGCTGGTGTCTCTCTTAAGACTCTGTTCAACTATGGGTCTCTGTTCTTTTCCTTACAAGTGTGTCCCTTGAATCATTAGTTGGTGTGTTTTAAATTAAGAGAAGTTAGCCAAACCTAATGCAAATCCTGTCTTGGCTTGCTATGAGTCATACAATTTATAACGCAGGGTAAGCAGTGCTCTGAAGTGCTTTCTTATTGTCTACGGGCTAATGATGGAAGCTTCTATTTGTATCCTGGGGAGCATCTTCCAAATGTAAATGCCCGGAGGCTGTGGAAACAGGCCTAAGCCTATGGAGCAAGATTAGGAACTCTAAGATGCAGAAGCAAAGAGAATAGGGCAGCCAGCATCAAGTCGCTTCATGAATCTGGAAATTCTGCTGTGCCCTTTCTTTGCTGAAAGTGTTCTATGGATTTCCATGATGGTGACAGTGGACTCCAGATGGTCTGGCCGTGCCTTGTAGCCACATCCAGGAGCTCCGCCCTCCACACACTGCCATCCTGTGAATGGCTCTCCAAAGCTCTCAAGCATTAGGGCCTCGAACCTGCTGAGTGTTCTTCCTGGGGGGTTGGGAGGGGGAGGGGAGCCGTTCCTCACTCTGACCTTGCCTGCTCACAATGGAGAACTGACCCCATGCATAGTTATCCCCAAGGTTAGATGTGGGCAAATTTGAAAGCAACAGACAAAATGTACCTATGACCAGCAGCAGGAGGACTTGGCGACAGTTGAAAACAAAAATCAAACATGCTTCTGATGGGGCCCAGAAAAGATAGGTCCCTTAGCAACTGGACCTTAGAGTCTAATTTAGAAATAGAATTGGTGTTTCTGTTGGCTGGTTGCTAGGTTGATTGCTTGGTTTGTTGCTGTCGTGTTTGTTTCTGGGTGGGGGCAGTTAGTGGTAGTGTTTAGACAGATTCTCACTATGGAGATCAGCCTGGCCTGGAACTCATGATACCCCTGCCCCAGCCTTCTGGGATTACAAGCCCTTGCCAGCAAGCCCATCTTAGAACTGGGGTCACTTGTGAGGACATGTCACTTGGATGTAGAACTCTAGGGTGAACTGTGTTTTCCAAATCACAAAGCCTGAGAACTGTGCATGCCCTCTCTGTGAGAATTCCTGAAACACAGACTCAGAAAAAAACAAAGACAGTGCAGTGCTGCACAGGAAACACCAGTGAGCACAAAAAGTAGCCGATATTAATTTGGAAATGCTAAATGCACATTGATTGGAAACTGGAAAAGTCTAAAGACGAATTCGGTATAAACAGGATAATGATCTTAATTTTTAAAAATAGGATAACGATCTTAATTTAAAAAAAATAATTTGAGTGGCAAGAAAAATCATGTGGAAGGGAGCATTGTGGAGAAGGTGAAGTGTTCTGAAGTCTCTGTCTTATTCCAGAGACTAGTTTTTATTATAGCTACTGTTGTTTTGAGACAAGGTCCCTCTGTGTGGTCCAGGCTGGCCTCAAACTTGTATTTCTCATGTCTCTGCCTTCAAAGGCAGAGATTAGACATGTGCACCACCATTCCTAGCTATAAAGAAATCTACAGTCAATTTTTTTTTCTTATTTTGCTGTCTTGGGTTGTTTGTAGTCATGATCATTTGAGTCATGGTCTCACGTAGCCGAGGCTAACCTCAAATTCACTATGTAGCTCAGAATGATCCTGGACTGATCTTCCTTCCTCCAGTTCCCACATGCTCATATTAAAAACTGAATATAAACACTTAAGAGTATATTTAAAGAAATCATGGCTGGGGGTGGTAATACCTTCCTATATCCTAGCATTTGGAGGTAGAGACAGAAGGGTGAGATAAGTTCAAGGCCATTCTTAGCTAAGTAGTGAGTTTGAGACGAGCCCAGGGTATGTGAGACACTGTCAAAAAAAAATAATAATACAAAAAGCTCTTTGAGTTGTATGCTTAAGGTGTATCTATCTAATGTGCATAAATATTATTTCAGTTTTTAAGACTCTATGAGAAATGGTTACATTTGACTCCTTCTGAACATTTCTCTCAGCACAAATATTTATTTCATCAGAAGCCTGTGGAACCACTCACGGTAGGTGACATCCTCAATGGTGTCCTTTAACCTCCCTGCATGCACACCCTTGTGCTGGGAGGAGCATGTTCTCTTATCTCTAGACTGGGGCTGGGACGTGTGAAGGACGACAGTGACCTCTATGTAGCATGTAGGTCATGTGCTATAACATGCTGGTTCATTCTGCCCTCAAGTCTTTAACAGGACTTGTTTTCATTTCCTTTCCATTGTATAATCTTGCTACAAGCAGGGCTTCCTCTGGGTAGCCCCTGTTCCTTCAGCCTCCTATCCCCCTCACCCCAAAATGAGCCAGGGCTGGCCCACTCTATAGTAGGAAGCAGAGGTACTAAATTATACCTGCCCTCAGAAACCAGGCTCCAGCTGTCAAAAGGGACATTTCAGCCTAGCCCAGCAGAATCCCTGGCAGCCATAGTCTTACAAAATCATAGAGGCCTAGACCTAAAGACAGCTGGGAAGCGGTAGCATGTGTGTCTTCTTAGGGGAATGCTGTTTCTAGGTAAATCAAACAGGGATAGTAGAGAAAATGCTTGACAATTGTTAGAATGAATTAAGGCCAAAGGCAAGACCAAAACATCTTACTGAAGCGATAAGTGGACCTCTTGGAGCCCCTGTATGGGCCCCCAACAGGGCCTTTGGGTATGATTCTCCTGACTCTGATGTTTGCTATATAAATCTCCTCTCTTTTCCGGTGAGCAAGCACAGGCGGGATTCGAACTTGGTCGGGAGAGACAGCCTGCCGTCCTGGACTCCAGAGCGCGGCGCCACGGGGTGACAATAAGACCACTACAACTTTTGAGACAAATTCAGCGAGCTTTATTAAGTACTGGCCAGGTCCACACCTGGGATTCCCAAAGTATGGCACAGATTACATTAGTCAGAAGCTCTTAATGGCAAACCCATAAAGCTACACACTTCCAGCCTTTGTACAACCAGGGGCAAGTGTAGGTCTTGGCATATACTTCCTCCCTATGTACCTCTGCCTACATGTGAGCAATCATGGCTTGTGCTGTCATGGCAACCAAACTTGTTTACGGAAGTGAAAACATGCGGTTTGTTACTTGACCTGAACAATAGCCGCCAGCATTCCAGAATTTATCTGTCCTTGGGCGAGTGAGGCCTATAGGTGAGAGCCATTTTTGTTTGCTAGATCTCGTAAGCACAAACAGGCTAGAAGCAATTAGAATCGAGGTCCTCTGTCTGTATCAGAGGATTCCTTTAGCAGGGTCATAACGGATCATGTTGCCTGTGCCCTGGACTACTCACCACCCGACCCTACCTTGGGGGCTGGAGGTGAGGTGGCACAGAGTCAACGACATAGAGACTCAGGGAGCAGGAGAGAAACGCTGCAGTGACTTCATCTGAACACTGCTGCTGCAAGTTCCTTTTATACCCTCTACCCATGCCCCCATTGGTCCCAAGAAAGCATCTATTTCAAACAGCAGTTCCTGATTGGCTGGCGTTATCTGTACCAGCAATCCTTGGTCTCTCAAGCAATCCTCATTAGGTCCTCCTGCAGGAGATGCTTTTGCGGCCCCCAGCACTTACATAGAGGTGGCCCTGCCGTTCCTGCTACAGGATCATGACAAAGAAGAGGAGAGAATGTGGATGGAAATCCTCCAAATGTCCACGTGTCAAAAAACGGAAATCCCAGCCTGGCCGTGGCAGCGGACTTGGGAGGCAGAGGCAGGCGGATTTCTGAGTTCGAGGCCAGCCTGGTCTACAGAGTGAGTTCCAGGACGGCAGAGATACACAGAGAAACCCTGTCTGAAAAAAAACAAACAAACAAACAAAAAACAAAAACAACAAAATAGAAATTGCCCAATCCTCAGACAATTCTCTGCCCCACTTGCAGGATCTCTGGAAAATGGAGGCACTGGGGAGGTGAGGTAACGAAATTCTAACTTTGCCCAGACACCTACTGCCACATACTTCCCTGTTCTGTTCTTCCCTGCTCCCTTCCACCCTCCCACCTACTGAGCCTGAGACTCAGGCTTGATGCTATTAGGGAGTGATCCCGGATGCGTCCAGCTGACATAACAAACTTTCTCCTCTCCATCTGAAATGATTTGGTAACTCAGTACCTCCTCCCCCATCAAAAAAAAACTTCCCACAACAGGTTAAGCTGCTAAACTGTGGGACTGTTTGTTACACAGCATTTTGCAAGCGTTAGCTAACAGAGTTTGTTATCTATGGCGGTCCCGGGACCTCGTGGGTAGTTGAGAGATGATTCTACCCTAACAGCTGAGACGTAGGTTGAATGTTCTGTTTCCTTCTTCTGAGGTCTCTTGAATCTGTCCTCTCCTGACTGGCCTTGAGGACACAGCTCAGTAGAGAGGACGTGCGTGTCATATGCAAAGCCTCAAGAAGAGCAACACTCTTGGGTTGTCTGGCTCCTTGACAGGACTTTCAAGCCTTTCACCATCT
Organism: Mastomys natalensis; assembly: GCA_021653895.1. Taxonomy (NCBI): domain Eukaryota; kingdom Metazoa; phylum Chordata; class Mammalia; order Rodentia; family Muridae; genus Mastomys; species Mastomys natalensis. The sequence goes on from JAJTUV010000468.1 coordinate 683,631, forward strand.
GACCCTTGCTTATTTCACACAAGCCTCTACTCTCTACCTCCTTATGTTCCATGGTTCACTCTGCCGTTTCAGCCCCATGATGCACCAAGCTAGGTAGTCTGAGGCTTCGCATAAGTGACACCCCTCTCTTTTCCTTTTCCCTCTCTTTTAGTTTTCATATAGCTTCTATCCACCCGTGCTCCACATCTCTCCTCTATAACATCTCGTCTTTGGGGACCCGACTCCTTCCACTCAAGGTTGCCTCTGTGTAATTCCTGTGTGGTTTGTGTTGCAATACTGCCGTTGATTCCTTTGCCTTGTTGTAGTGTACTCCCCGGCCTGCACACGGGCGTTTGAGTTGTCATAGTGGAGTCGAGTCCCTGTCCCTGTGACTATTGTAAACTATCTTAGGTACCCACGGGCATGCATTTTTCTTGAGTATACACCTAAAAGTAGAACTACTGTTTAAAACATGGTGCTTTTTAGCTTTGGTAGACACTTCTGATAGTTTCTCATTGGTCCCCTGTCATTGGAAGCCCAGTCAGCAGCTCCTCAGAATGTGACTCCTTCTTATGGCAATGTCTCTGGAGAGGTCACTAAGGGTAACAGGGTGGGTACCAATCCTGCATGAATGGCATCCTCTTTAAGAGAAGACATCTGAACACAGAGGAAAGGCCAGATGAGACAGAGGTAGAAAATGGCCACCCAAAAGCTTATACTCTGTATCGGTGAGGTGGGCTGAGGAGGTGGCACAGTGACAGAACATTTGCCTAGCCATGCAAGGCCCTGGATCCGGCCACCAGACATGAAAAAACAAACAGGGGGGCCAGCAGGATGGCTCAGGGGGTAAAGGTGCTTGACACCAAGCCTGGCCACCCAAGTGTGATCTCTAGGACCTGCATGGTGGAGAAAACAGACACCTGAGAGCTGTCCTCTGAGCTTTATACATGTTCTATAGCCCACATGCTCCTGCTCTCCTCTCTCTCTCTCTCTCTCTCTCTCTCTCTCTCACACACACACACACACACACACACACACACACACACAAACACACACTAAGCATATGTAATAATATTTTTTTAAGTGAACAAGAAAGATCATAGAGGAAAACAATCCTGTTGACTCCTTCGCCTTGGTCTTCCAGCCTCCAAGCCCAAGCAGATATATTTCTGCTCCTACATCTGCCCAGCCTGTGTTGCTCCGTAGATAACGTGGAAATCCTAGCCCACCATCATCAAGGTCTGACCATCCAGGTGGCCCTGTACCCTCAAATAACACTTGGATCGCCGGCCTCATTTACTTTAGGCATATTGGCATCGGGAAATGAAAATTCCTGGAGATTTGCATTGCCCTGAGGTGGCCAGAGCTATTCTCCTATGTGTTTACTATTGTGACCACCATGCTACAGCCAGCTCACCCCAGCCCCATAGCATTCTGCACCTTTAAAGTTCACAATGCTAATGGGCCTAGGAAAGGGCTCAGCAGTTGAGTGTCTGTTGTTATTGCTGAAGACCAGAGTTTAGTTCCCAGCACCCTCATCAGGTGACTCACAACTGCCTGTAACTCTTGCTCCAGGGGATCCAACACCCTCTTCTGAGGCACTCAGATGTTGTACACACACACACACACACAACATATACAAACACATACACACATATACACACATACACACATATACACACATATACACACATATACACACATACATACACACACATATACACACATATACACATACACACACATACATACACAAATATACAAACACACACACAAAGGTTTGACGTTAGGCAGCCAAGTCTCCTCATCTTCCTGTTTTATAACCCAGCTCCTCCCCTACATTCAATCTCTCGTTGCTAAGGCACAGAAGAGCCTGAAATCCAGTCTAAACTCCTTCCAAACCTGGCATCCTTGGAACTGTGCCCTCAAGCAGGCCCCTTTTACTAATTTCTAATAGGAACTACAGAGCCCGGAGGGCTGCATTGGAACCTGAGGAGGGCAGGGAGGAACTCTGGATTTGATTGGATTTGGAATCCCTGAGACAGACAGAATCTCAGAGACCTAGACAGCCAGAGCACTGTCATCTCACTGTACAGAAGTCTCTTCATAGCAAAGAAAAGAATGAGCTGTGTTCAAGGAAGCCCATCACGTGATGCTCGGTGAACTACTGTGAAATCAGCCACAGCCTCTGTCCCATAAGCCCCAACCCTCCCTCGGCTTCGGCCAGGCCCATTTCTCATGGCTGTCTACATGAAGTCTGCACTCTGGTATTTCAAAGCCAGTTGCTCGTGATCCTGACCTTGCTGCTCGCCTCAGCCAAGAACACTGGCTCCTCCTTGTGGTCTAGCGCCTGCAGACCTGGTGCTAACATCCTAGTCTGGGCTGGATGGAGACTCACTTCCGGAGATTCTAGCTGTTGTCAGTCACTTCTAGTATGTCTAGGCATAGAGGATGTCTGAGTCAGAGTCTCCCTGGCATCCTGGAAGGTCACAGTCATTTGTGGAGACCTATTAGCTCTCTTATATGTTCTGTTTATTTCAGAAGCACCAGTGGTGGCCTGGTTGGTGGGTGAAATATATACCAGAGGTCTGGTCCTCCCCCATCATCTTGCTGGTTTGAAACAGCTAAAATGAGGAACCACTGACCACTGGGCTCATAGAGTTCCTGTTCTCAGTCCACACAAGGTAAATGCCCAAGAAAACCTTGTTGGGAAATGCAGCAATAGCTCAGCAATTGAGAGCAACTGGTTTTGCAGAAGAACCACCATTTGTTGCCTGGCTGCTCACCACTGCTAGCAACTCAAGATCCAAGGGATCTGATGCCCTCTTCTGGCCACTGTGGGTATCTACACTCACATACTTATACCTTCACTATGTAAAATAAAGCAACTTTTAGGCAGAGCAAAATAAAGGAAGAGACAGAGAGAAACTTGTTGACCTGAGTGTGATGATTCACACTGAAACCCCAGCAGTCAGGATGCTGAGGTAGGAGGATAGCAAGTTCAAGGCCAGTCTTGAACATAGCTACATGGCAAAACTCTGTCTTAAAAGGAACACTTGTGTGGTAGAAGGAGCTGGCAATGCTGTGGGGAATCAAAACTTGGTTCCTTCCTGTTTGGGGGACCAAACGGGCTAAGGAAACAGCCAGGTCCTGGCTTGGCATGTGTGCCCTGGTCAGACTGAAATGGAGGAGCAGCCAGGAGGTTCAGAACAAACCACATCCTCAGGTTGTATGGGATATAAAATATATGAACTCAATAAAGAAATTATGAAACAACAACTACAGTCTTAGGGCTGACTCTGCCTGGCTCTGGAATACCTATACCAACCATGTTAGTCATCTTTCCCTGGACTATAACAAATACCTGAGACAATCAACTTATAAAAAGGAAATTATTGTTTGGGTTCATAAGGTTGGGGGCTTCTAATCAATAAGCAGTTGGCCTTATTGCTTTGGGCCCGAGATAAACAACACAGGGTGGGGATGTCTGTCAGGGCAAAACCAGCAGCCCCGTGACTAGGAAGAAGAGAGAGGGTGGGAGTATGCCTCCTACAGTACACACACAGACACACACACACACACACACCTTAAGGGCATATGTTTTGGCCCAAAATCTACCACTAGGGCATACTTATTTTTATAATATAATATTTTTTAGTTCTCTGAGAAGGTCATACAATACATGCAATATATTTCAGTCCTAGTCACACACCACTCCTCCCACTAACTCCTACCAGAACTGTCTCCCTCCCAACTTTACGTTCTTTTATTTTTATAAGCCACCCAATGCCATGTGTGAGGCCCCCATATGCAGAACTGGTAGGCCACCCACTGAAGCATGGCCACACCCTTAGAGAAAACAGGCTGTGCCTCGCTCTGTAGCCATGAACTGTCAAGAACTCTTCAGCTAGGGGGATGAGAGTTCATAAGCCCCTCCCACTGCTGTGCTACAATGTTGCCTGGCTTGATCTTGTGCAATGTAGCGATCCTCTCCCAGAGGCATTGTCTCTCTCAGCTCCTTCCTGACTTCTGGCTCTTACACTCTCCCCATATCCTTTCCCACAGTGTTCCCTGAACCTTGGAGGGATGATATGTATGCTCCATTCATTAGAGCACGCGTCACAGAGTGTCCCCCACCCTTCCATCGCACCAAGCTGGCAAGCCTTTAAACACAGGAGCCTGCAGAGAATAGCAAGACCCAAACCATGTACCAGCTTCCTTTAATTGCTGTTGATAGAGTGTATCTTTTTTAACATCTCTGTTTCTCCTATTGACATGCTCCAGTTTTCACTGGCTTGGTGGTTATTGATTCTTAAGAGCCGAGTTGTCTCCCTTCCCCTGTAGACTGTTGGTCCCAGTCTCCTCAAGCACCTCATTTATGTATGTGTATGTATGTATGTATGTATGTATGTATGTATTTAGCATGCTACGTGTGCACACTTTCCAATGCAGTCTTCACTGTGTCTCGCTGAGTTAGAATTACCTTCTGCCCTAGGGATGCCATAGGTCACAGAAGTTACGCTGTCCCATTAGGCAATAGGGTTAAATAGTAGAAAATGGCCTACATATTTAATACAAAAGAAACTTTTTCCTGGATATTTTCAGCCATGGATGGCTAGACCCACAGATACAGAGGGCCGACTGTACCTTTCCGTGTCCTGGGTTCTGGGTAGTGTCAGCCTGTCTCTTTTGTTTTGGTCCCCCTCTCCGCTTCCACAGTTTCTCACTCAGTGCTGGTGATCCATGGTCTGACTAAATGACAGTGAATGTCTCATCTCAGATATTAGATCCCCAGTGATGGAAAGCAAACAGTGGCCATGAAGAGAAGGGTTGAGACGCCCCCGCCCCTCTATTCCCCCCACCACCACCACATAGCACAATTCTGTGCATTAACAACCTCAAGTAGACCCTCTGTCTCCTCACAATTTTCTTCGACTCTCCATTCACAGCTGTACCCAGAAGGGGAACGTCATGTCCCTTTTCATCATTCCACCAAGGACAAGAAAGAAAGGCCCGTGATGGGACAGAATTACTGTTCTTTTAGATTATTTGAAACACTAATGAGCCATCTTCCTCCCAATTTTCTAAGGAAATATGAATGTCGAGTGTAATTTCCAAACAAGAAATCTTGACAACTTGAACACTGGGTAACTATGAGGAAGAACATTTCCGTGGAGGGCATTGGCACCCAGCAGCCGTTCCTCCCTTCCTGCAGATGGCCTCGTCTATATGGGAAATGTGTTATATGTGTAGTGCCCAGAGGCCTTCTGGGAAAGAGACTTCCTGACAGCTGCCCGTACACTGTAATGAAGCCTATCGCACAGTGTGTCAGCGTACGCTTAGGACGAGGGAAGAGATGGTTCTTCTCCTCCTGACTTTTAAATCTTCCCCGTTTCTCTAGGCTATAACTTATTTGTTGACAGTGTGACAGACCGTTCCGACTCTGTACGTTGCTGGCAGCTGTCTTGGCTAAGAAGGCATCTCCGTCCCCTTCCCAGTGCCTCATCCACTTAACATGGAATCGTCTATACCTGCTGTGCTTAGCAACCCATCCATCACGTGAGGTAGAGAGCTCTGAGCCCTCTAAAATCCGGACTTGGGGAAGCAAGTGGCATCCATCTGGGATGGAACCATAGCCACTTCCTTTGGCCTTCTTTCTTCACCGAGAGGTCATGATTCTTCAGCGTTTCCTCATGGCTCAGCTGGAGGGCTCCTTGAATGGAACTGTGTCATGAGTCAGTCATGGGAGAAGCTGCCTGGTGTTCCTATCTACCTCACTGCTGTTGTCAAGGCCCAGAGGGCAGATTAATTACATCTCCTACACAGGTTCTCATCAACCAGAAGAACTATGTGGAGTTGGAGGGTGAGAGAGAGTTTAGATCCTTCCTATCTGCTTGGTGGAAGAATTTGCTCAGTAGCCCCAACCTTTATAATTGTCATTACAAAAACAATCATCCAGAAATTGGAACAAAGGTATATATGTATATGTATGTGTATGTGTATGTATGTGTATGTGTATGTGTATGTGTATATGTATATATGTGTGTATATGCATATATATCATATATATGCATGTATATGATATATTGATATGTGTGTGTGTGTGTGTGTGTGTGTGTGTGTGTGTGTGTGTGTAATTTGTGATATTTCAGCATGCTCTGACAATGTCTAAAAAACCCATGAAAGGACTGTGGCTTTTTGCCCATTACAACTTACAAATGGCCCAGCTCTGTCAAGGGAGACATTGATTTGGAGAAAACAGAGAGCACAGTTGTTTTTTAACCCAGTGGGTACAAGGGATTTCTAGTAGAAACAGAGAATACAGCCTCAAAGATCATCAGTGATGTCCCTGTGACTGTGAGTAATTCTGTAGCCTTTAGCTTCGCAGGCCAATCCTAGCATTCATTTTATTGACGAGCATTGTAACTTGCATGCCAATTGCTCCTGCCCTCTCTGAGCCCACCTCGTCATTCCCCTGGCTCTTTCATCTGTGAGTTCAATAACACATCGATGTGTGCGCACTGTGTGTTTGCACAAGGGTTTAGCATTTTCTGAAAGTCAGGCAGGCCCTGAGCTGTTGAAGCGAGGGGCGTAGAAGCCATAGCTCTCCCCTCTCAGGCCCTCAGAGAAAAGAAAGGCCTGAGTGTGGGACCTACGGAGGCTCGCAAGCCGCAGCTCATCCCAGGCTTCCCATGTGCTAGGTAGCCACCCTTGTAGGTAGGGATGCCTGTGTGTTATCAGTGGTCTTCTGGGTCTGCTGGGACCGCCTGCTTGCCCCACTAGTGAGAAAGAGCAAGTGAGCATGTTGCCTTTCAAAGACAGAGAAAGCTTAGTGACCCTGTGGGAACGCCACCAACATCTTATAAGGAAATAAGGTACCACCCCCTACCCCAAAACAGTCCAAAGAAGTCTGGAACCTTCTCCACAGTTCAGCAAGTTTTTATATCCCTCTCGTAAGTAGCTATACAGAATGATAAGAGCCAGAAGTTATTTTGTGTCAGTGTGTCAGGGGCTTGATGTATACACTACTACTTGGTGATACATTCTACTATCTCTGGTAAATACTTAGATAGCCTTAAGTTATTTGACATTATAATTGTGCCATGGGATAAGCACCATTAATGGTCACACGTGTGTGCATGCACACACACACACACACACACACACACACACACTTTACAGATAAATGCTGAGTACAAAAAAAAAAAAAAAAACAAATTATACCCTCTGGACCTCATAACTCATCCATGTCAGAACTGTGCCAACCCCAGGAGGCTGGCTCCACAGAGAAGTTAAGCAGTCCACTGTAAATCCCTTTACAATCTGACACAGACTAAATATCTCAGCAGCTCACTGGTACTACACAGCGCACATAGGACTTTGGGTAAATTAGCTTTCTACACCCTACGTCTTATCTAAATGTGGAACTGATAACGACAACTACTCTGTGTGACAGCTGTAAGGAAAGAATCGCTAAATGCGATTGAATTGCTTGGCAGAATTGCTAGCACAGGGATGAGGATGCGGCTCTGCGGCAGGGATGCTCGTCTAGCACATACAGGTCCCATAATCTTTAGAACTTCGAGAGGGAGAGGGAGAGAGAGAGAGAGAGAGAGAGAGAGAGAGAGAGAGAGACCGAGTGGGAGATTCTGAGAGGCCAAATCTTTTAAGTTCAGACGCCATTTTAGAGAACCTGACCTAAGTTTGAACTCAGGTAAGTAAACAGGCCGGTACTTAGCATTAGATTCCAAGTCTCCCCCCCCCAACAAGACTAGTGTCTCCAGGTTATTCCCCTAACAGACCTGCACCCCCCCAAGTTCCAAGCCCACCCTTGCCTAACGACCACCACTGCAGAGGGAAACAGAAATTGTGTTCATGCTATGACTCCAAGCACCAGCCAATTATGTCAAAGGCCACAGTAACTTTCCAATTAGATGCTTGCACACGTACTCCCTGCTTTCTACTTACTATAAAGCTTTTCCCCAATAGATATTTGGGGCTCCCCCTCCACCAAGACCATCCTGCCTGCTGGTGGTACGTTGCGGGGCGAGGGGCAAGCTAACTTGAATAGAATAAAGACTGTGCTGTAAGTTGCATCAGATCAACTCCTGTCTGTTTTGGGGGGGGAATCACTACACTTCCCTGACACTACAATTCGAGTACCTAAATCAGAAGTCATTGTTGCCTTTAAAGAAAAAACTCAGAAGGCTGAGTGAGGAACACTGAATTCAGTCACCAAACAGAAGACAGAATAGATTTAAACAGGAGGAGATGTGTCAACTTCCTTGTTTGTCCATATAGAAGAAAAAAAAAGAGGTGATGGGGACTTGTGTCAGGGGTCACAGGTATGAGTTTCACCGTGTATTTATGACAAAGTCCTCAGTGCACTGTGGGGGAAGTATTAGCCAATGAGCAGCCAATGAAGAATACTAGCCAATCTTGACTAATGGATAGCCACAGAGGAGCCTAGGCCAATCACAGCCACGACTGAAGAATATTAGCCAATCATGGCTAATGGACAGCAATAGAGGACCCTAGGCCAATCACAGCCACAACTGTTATTTTGGATCAAGGAGATCTTGAAGTTCTGGCTGGAGATCCAGGGACATGTGCTCTTCCCTCTGTGCCACCTCAGCCTAGAAAGGACTCCCCCGGATGACTCCTTCTTGGTCAGCTACAGGACGGAAGGAAAGCGCTGGCCTCACTCCTAAATTCATTGAGCCCCTATTGCATGGGGGTGCTGGGTAAAACGCCTTTGCTCTTAATCCTTGGGAGGATTCTATGAGATTATCACTTCTTGTTGTCCCTGTGTGTTTGTAGGTTTGTTTGTTTGTTTTTTAAAGTACCCTAAGAACTTGCTTAAGGCTATGCGGCTTTTTTGTTTTTTTTTTTTTTTTTTTCTTAATTTTTATTTTCAGCAAATCAAAAAAAATTTAAAAAGCATTCAAACAGAATAAAATGAAAAGAAACAAACAAGCAAAATACCAAGGGTCAGATATACTTATACAAGAATTCTATAGAGCCTTCAAACAAGCAATACTTTTTGAGTTATGTTTAAAAAAATTCAGAACCACAATAAGCTCCTTCACAAAGCAAATAATATTGAAATAGTGACATCAAGTGTAAATCCAACAAAAATATATAAATTATAGTCCAGTATCCCTCATGAATATACATACAAAAATTCTCAATGAAGTAGTTGCAAACTGAATACAAGAGATATAAAAAAATAATATTCCATGAGTAACTGAACAACTGTTTTTTTTTTAGAAGACCGTACTCCATATACAGGCTGCATGTTTTGGGATAGCCCCCACTCCAGATGTTTGAGACCTACATGAAAACCAAGCTGCACATTTACAACATATGTGCAGGGAGGCCTAGGTTCAGCCCATGGAGGTAGATCTGTGTAGACTAGGTATGCTCCGCGGTTGGTGATTCAGTCTCTGAGAGCTCCAAGGGTTCAGTTTCGTTTACTCTGTTGATCTTCCTGTGCAGTTCCTATCTCCTTAGGGCCCACAATCCTTCCACCTATTCTTCTTTAAGAGTCCTCAAGCTCCATCCACTGTTTGGCTCTGGATGTCTGTATCTGTCTGAGTCAGCTGCTGGTTAGAGCCTCTCAGAGGACAGCTTGCCCCTGTCTGTTCTCAGGCTGGAGGTTTAGATCCTGGGAGCTCTGGTTGAATCTTTTGATACTCGTTCTAAAAAGGACAAAAGCACCCTCACTTTGGTCTTCCTCCTTCTTCTTGAGTTTCATGAGGTTTATGCGTTGCATCTTAGGTATTGTGTGTTTTGGGGCTAATATCCACTTATCAGTGAGTGCATACCACGTGTGTTCTTTTGTGATTGGGTCATCTCACTCAGGATGATATTTTCTAGCTCCATCCATTTGTCTAAGAATTTCATGAGCTCATTATTTTTAATGGCTGAGTAGTACTCCATTGTGTAAATGTACCACATTTTCTGTATCCATTCTTCTGTTGAAGGACATCTGGGTTCTTTCCAGCTTCTGGCTATTATGAATAAGGCCGCTATAAACATAGTGGAGCATGTGGCCCTGTTGCATGTTGAAATATCTTCTGGGTATATACCCAGGAGGGGTATAGCTGGGTCCTCAGGTAACACCATGTTCAATTTTCTGAGGTATCGCCAGACTGCTTTCCATAGTGGTTGTACCAGCTTGCAATCCCACCAACAATGGAGGAGTGTTCCTCTTTCTCCACATCCTCGCCAACATCTGCTGTCACCTGTGTTTTGGATCTTAGCCAATCTGACTGGTGTGATGTGGAATCTCAGTGTTGTTTTCATTTGCATTTCCCTGATGACTAGGGATGCTGAGCACTTCTTTAGATGTTTCTCAATCATTCGAGTTTCCTCAGTTGAGAGTTCTTTGTTCAACTCTCTACCCCATTTTTTAATAGGGTTATTTGAAGGTCTGGAATCTAGTTTCTTCAGTTCTTTGTATACCTTGGATACTAGCCCTCTATCAGATGTAAGGTTGGTGAAGATCTTTTCCCAGTCTGTTGGTTCCCGCTTTGTCCTGTTGACCGTATCCTTTGCTTTACAGAAGCTTTGCAGTTTTATGAGATCCCATTTGTCAATTCTTGATCTTAGAGCATACGCCATTGGTGTTCTGTTCAGGAACTTTTCCCCTGTGCCCATATGATCAAGGCTTTTCCCTATTTTCTCTTCTATTAGTTTCAGTGTAGCTGGTTTTATGTGGAGGTCCTTGATCCACTTGGAATTGAGCTTTGTACAAGGAGATAAGTATGGATCAATTTGCAGGAACCACAGATCCCGAGATGCATTGGTTCGCATCGTTGTTTAATGCTACAGTATCGACACGATGCTGCTCTGCTTATTTACTGTCAATCCTGCTTGGAGCAGGGCCAACCAGAATTCGAAACACTTAACAACAAAGGTCAGTGAGTGTCAGAGTCATGGGGAGAGAGGTGCTCTGCCCTCAGTGAGGAAAGCCTGCAGGGGCCTCTCAGTTCAGTGTCTATGTCTCCCTAAGAGCCTCCCTGAGGCGCTCACAAATGCTCCACTCCCTTCCGGCTCTCCTGCCTGCTTAGACCAAGCTTCCATCTTGTATTACATGCCTCAGTCTTCTCTGCAGGGGAGGCGATTTGAGAGCTTATTGTGGAGATACTCTCCTAGGCAGAGAAAGGGGCAAAGAATCTAGGGTCTGCCTATGGCCCCATTATACTGTATCCCAACATGGGTGGTCATGGGGTTGTGGGGAGGGAAGGAGTAAAAAGAGGAGAAGTGAACAGGATAGAACAAGAAAAGGAGAAGAGAGAGGGAAAGAGAGGGGACAGAACTGGAGGAGAGGGGAGGAGAGAGGAGGGGAAGAGAGAGACTACTAGGATGACATACAAGGGGAAATTCATCTCATGCACAGGACTTTATCTTTCAGGAAATGTATCTTTTTTTGAGCTATTTACCCTGAGTGCTTATAAAGATGAACGTCTGAGGGTTAGAAACAGACATTTGAGATCACTGGGTGCTCTCTCTGTTCCCTCAGACCCAGTCCCTCAGGCTCTTCCCTAGTAGTGCAACAGAACAGCACCTGTGGCCTCTCCCCTCCCCCACCCTATGATAAAGTCAGATTTTAAAAATATCTATTCATAAATCCAGCCCTGCAGAAGGACTTACAAAGAAAACTCCAACCCAAGGAGATTCACTCCATCCATGAAGACATAGGAAATAAATAATCTCACACCAGCCAAACCGAAAGACAACACCACAACACCACCAACAACAACAAAATAACAGCAATCAACAATCATTAGCCACGGATGTATCTCAATGTCACTTGTCTCAATTCCCAGGAAAAAGACACAAGCAAACAGAATGGATGTGAAGACAGGATCCGTCCATCTCACACCTAGGTCATGACCTTCAAACAGGGAGGTTAAGATGATGTGGGGCAGCCTATACCTCTATTGTCCTGTGTGTGTGTGTGTGTGTGTGTGTGTGTGTTTGTGTGTGTGTGTGTGTGTGTTTTGTGATATGTGTGTGCAGTGCATTTACTGACCATGCCTTTTACTTTCTTGTCATGCTCACTTTTCACTACAGGTATCCAAGATTCAAGATTATTACATCATAAGCTCATCAATGAAAAATGAATGGATTTTTTTTTTTTGGCCAAGCATTCAAACCTTAGCGAAACAAACAAACAAAAACAACATCAACAACAAAAAAACCATATCCAGGTCAAAACCTAGAATGTCCTTGAGTCTTCTCTGTATGGAAGTTGCTCACCTCAGGCCACCAGGAAGGAAAGCTTAGAGTAGTGCCCAAGAGAGAGGTTAGTAACACCCAGCAATGACACAACCTGTTATTTAAAAAGAGGAGGATCAAAGACTGTAACTAAAGAAAAATCTCTCTGTCAATCTCCCAGGGAATTTCTCCATAGCACCTCACTCAGATGGATCCTGGAAAGAACAGGTCACAAAGCCATGAACAGCTTGCTGGTCTTCCCAAGATGGTAGCTCAAATTCTCCCTTCAGTTGTCTCTACACTTTGAAACATAATACATAAGCCACCGGATGGTCCAGGAGAGAGTACCTTAGCACGTTAGACACAGTGCCGTTTGTACTGATATCCAGTCAGCTCTGATCACAAAGTCCAGACCTTAAGTGACTAAGCTGAAATTTGAAGATCTACTGTGGGAACAGAAAAAAAAAATTTTTTTTGTCTATTTACGGTGAATAGAAGATTTTTTTTCCTTCATGATGTTACTGCTCACCGAGTTGTGTCTGGTCATCTCACAGGCATATATAGTTATGCAAAGAGATTAAGTTGTTTTGATGCCAACACACCATGCATCCCGCAGTTCCCAAATTAAGGAGTAATTCTGAGTAATTTTGATATGGGAGTTGTCCGTTAATGAATACATTTTAGGAGAAGCCACAGTGGTTGCTAGCCATAGTCCCAGCTCCTCGGCAGTCTGAGGCTCACATGAGCTTTGGCGTCGGAAACCAACCTGGATAACATAACAAGACTCTATCTCAAAATAAGAATACATCTCTCTAGGCTACAACTACTATAAATGGGAGTTCCCCGGAACTTTCTTGAAAGGAGTCACCATTTTAGATCTCCTGGAGAACATTTGTGATTCAAGCGAAGAGGTCAAGGGAGCACAGAAAGGAGCTACGAGAGACTGACTCCAAGTCCCGTGGATGACTGAGCTATCTGAGAGTCCCTGGGGGAAGTTACTGAAGACATGGCAGAATAGCAAGAAGGCTTGGGTAGGAGAGGATTCTGAAGACCCCATGGAGTTGCTGTCCTTGGATGCTAAACATTTATACCCAGTAAGAATTTGCTTTCTGTGGATAAACAGAAGAAGTGGCTTCTCTCCACAGCACTTCTTCCTGATGAGGATGCTGTGACCACAGTGAAGTATTGAAGCATAGAGCGACACAGTGACAGAGATGGGCAGGAAAGTGGTTTTCTGACAAGTAAAATGTCAAACAGCAACACGTGTTGCAGAGAGCTCTGCCATGGAAAGTAGAGGTAAGCCTAGGCACAAACTCCCCCATTGTTTTATTCTGCTAGATGGCAGGAGCTGAAGAGATACCTCTGTGGGCGACAGTGTTCTCTGCACAAGTATGGGGACCTGAGTTCAGGTCCTAGAGTCCACATAAAAACGCTGCAGTGACCTCAAGCTCCAGGTTGGCTGAGAGACCTTCCTCAAGGGAATAAGGCAGAGAGTGTTACAGTGGGACACTAGATATGTTCTTCTGGCTACCATGCACCTGTGTACACACATGCTCTGTCTCTCTGTCTTTCCTCTCTGTCTCTCCTCTCTGTCTCTGTCTCTCTGTCAATGTCTCTCCTCTGTGTATCTGTGTCTCTGTCTCTCTCTGTCTTTGTCTCCCCCTCTGTCTCTGTCTCTCCTCTCTGTCTCTCTCTGTCTCTCTCTGTCTCTCCTCTGTGTATCTGTGTCTCTGTGTATCTGTGTCTCTGTCTCTCTCTGTCTTTGCCTCCCCTCTCTGTCTCTGTCTCCCCCCAATCTCTCTCTCTCTCTCTCTCTCTCTCTCTCTCTCTCTCTCTTTCTCTCTCTCTCTCTCTCTCTCACACACACACACACACACACACACACACATCACACAAATTTCAAGCAGGGCATGGTGGCTGCATGTGGGAGGTACTGGCAGAAAGATGAGTTTGAAGCCATTCTTGGCTTCTTGGCTACATAGTTTTCATAGATTTCAGAGGCCAGCAAGGGCTACATGAGACCTATCTCAAAGTAAAAATAAATAAAATGAACTGCCACTGCAACCCCAACTTTAAGTCACCACTCACCCTGACCAGCAGCCAGTGGCCCATGGCAAAACTAGCCAGTACCAGAAAGCTTACATTTGCTAAGGGCTGGAGTAGCTTTGAGCAAGAATGAATGATCTATTTGGGTAGATTGCTTTGATTTGTTGAGACATAATGCTAATGTATACTTAATAGAATTCAGTATGATGTAAACACACACACACATATATATGTATATACAGACATATATGTATGCATATACACATATATACAAATGTATATTTATGCTGGGAAAGAGAAAACTTCATGAGACTTGATTTGTCATTATAGTAACTGTCCTGAAATGGTCTAGATCGGAGTGTGCAGCATCTGAGAGAAAAGCCTGTCTCTGATAGGTGCCTCTGGCAGTACAAAGTCTCAGTGGTATTCTCCATAGTGCTCCCTGCTACCCTTCAGTCCTCTTCCCACTAAGTCACAAGGGAACCAACATGTTTCAAAATAAGAATCTGAGGTAGAAAGTTAGTTTAATAAGAGGTTTCGCTTTCATCTTAAGAATGTGACATTTCCCACCCCACTGGGGCCTTGTTCTTCTAACTCGATGTCCTTAGAGCTTTTGGCATGATTTTTGAATGAAAATATTTTTTCATAATATAGTCCAATAAGCTGGTCGGGAAATAGGCTGCAAAGCAGATAAACAGGTAAGTCATTCTCCCTGGGAATAACAGGAAGAGGGGTTCCTGGCAGATATGGCATGCTCAATATCTCGCAGCACGGGGGTGATGTCTGGGTTGCAGTTCTCTCTCATGATCTGGAGGGCGGGCTTCTGTATACGAACATAGTCCTGGCCGTAGCTCTCCTGAATCTCTTTGGAAATGTGGTCCAGGATTTCCTTCTCCATTTTATCCCAATTGTCCCGTGAGCCCAAGATGTCTGGAACACAGGAAGAAAAGAAGGTTTAGATTTTGGGGTGGCAGGTGATCACAAACCAGCTTCTGCTGGGAAAGATGGGTGCTTGTGAAGGCCTTTTTAAAAGGCCAATTTCCTATTATTTTTTGAGTTTATGATATAGTTCCATCACTTCCCTTTCCCTCTTTCCTCCATCTAAGTCCTCCCATATACCTCTCCTTGAACTTTTTCAGATTTATAGCCTCTTTTTACAGAATCCTTATAATGCTACACAAATGTATGTTTTCAAGGATGACCTCTTAGACATGCCAGAGTCGAAGGGGTAAAGCCCACGGGGCACCAGACCTATGTAAAAACTACAGGCAACTAAGGAATGCTGAGAGCAAGGGAGAGCGCGTTCTCCAGAGAAGTGCACACACTGAGCCATCTAATGTCAGCTCTGTGCATTCCCTTGACAGTGAGAGCTCCCTAGTATCACTGATTAGCATTTCCAAACCTGCAGGTGACACTGGAGAAACGACCCAGTGGGTGAGAACACTTCCTGCTTCTGCAGGTGACCTTTGGTTCCCAGCACACACACACACACACACACGCACACACACACACACACACACACACACCGAGGTGACTCACAACTGCCTGTAACTCCATCTTCAGGGCATCTGACACCCTCTCCTGATCTCCACAGGCATAGACCTATGTGGGTGCACATGCAAACACTCAGGCACACACATGCACACATAAACTACATCTTTTGAGCCTAAATATGGATAAAGATAGATAGTTGGAATGTTTCACAAACTGAATAGCCCAGCTACTGAGCAACCAGTCCAAAGCGAGAGCAGTGCTCTATTCAAGGTCCCCTCTTAGACCCTTCTCAAGTGCCACTGTCTTCTAAGGGCAAGCTCATTCTGTCTGTTTTGAGCACTTAACTCTTGGTGTCAGCTTTTTTGCTCAACATTGTGTGTGTGTGTGTGTGTGTGTGTGTGTGTGTGTGTGTGTGTGGTGTGTGTGTTTCTGTATGCGAAATGTGTATATATGTGTGTCTGTGTGGTGTATATGTGTGTTTCTGTGTGTGTAATGTGTATATGTGTGTGTGTGTGTGTGGTGTATGTGTGTGTTTCTGTATGTGTAGTATATGTGTGTGGTGTATGTTTTTGTGTGTGTAATGTGTATATGTGTGTATGGTGTCTGTGTGTGTGGTGTGTGTGTTTCTGTCTGTGTAATGTGTATATGTGTGTGTGGTGTATGTGTGTGTTTCTGTGTATGTAATGTATATACATATATGTGTGTGTGTGATTTATGCGTGTGTCTCTCTGTGTGTAAGTATATGTGTGTGTGTGGTGTGTATGTGTGTGTAGTGTGTATGTAATGTGTATATATATGTGTGTGTGTGTTTCTGTGTGTGTGATGTATGTATGTGTGTCTCTCTGTGTGTAGTATGTGTGTGGTGTATGTGTGTGTCTCTTTGTGTGTGATGTGTATATATGCATATATATATATATGTGTGTGTGTGTGTGTATAATGTGTATATGTGTGTGTATATGTGATGCATCCACATGTAAAATACCTATTCTTTTTATTGTATAGCTCTACATTGCAAAAATGTTGCCAAAACTTCTAGATAAAATATATTACAATGAAACTTTGTTTTGCTTTTTTGTTTGCAGCACTTACAGACATGGATGATTGGAGCATTCTAGCACATGTCTTTGATGGTAATTATATGTGTAAAACATAATGTCTACAATGTAGTAGCTAATATATGATCTATTCTGTGTGCATAAATATGCAAATACATACACACAGCATGCACATATAACTTATTAAATATACAAACAGTGCCTACTTCTGTATTGAAAATTTAATATGCAGCTTAAAATATCTTCTGTGTGTAATTTTAAACATTAAATATGTTTTTGATATAATTTCAATACATGTTTAAGTTTTATTATGTAAATGACATGATTAGGTAGAAATATATCTTAACATGCCTGCTCGTTACATAAAATTAAATAAAATATATTTTGCTTTAAAACACAGCAGCAATGACTGCTTATTTTATAAGTGAGTAACGAGGAGGTGTGAGCATCTTTAGAATCAGTCTTCTTTGATGTGACTAACAGTTTTGCATGCCCCTCTGCAGTTCCTCCTTATTCGTACACTTATGCATACAGAAGTCGACATTTTATTTTATCAAGAAGGAGCACCAACAACAACGAAGGTTGTATTCTGCATTTTCCTGGTCACGGGCTATAGATCTGAGCTGTGGTTGGAAGCTGAGCAGCAGATTTCCCTTTGAACAGCTTTCAGGCAGCCATCTCCCTCCACAGTTTGCTAGGTTTTGCTGCTGCAATGCTGAAGTCCACAAACTCACAGCGTATATGGAAGTTTCGGTTTTGCAATGTCTCCAAAGTGCAGACAGACAGACAGCTGGTTAAAAAGCATGAGCAGGGTTTTTTGTTGTTGTTGTTGTTTTTTTTAATTTTAATTACTACTACCACATTACCCCTCAAAAACACCAGGGACCCTCACATTCTGTTCTGCAAGCTGTCCCTCTATTTGCTAGTGTATGCAGCACCTGTATGAAGTGCTGAACCCTGAAGTCCAGTGAGACTGGGAGAATGTTAGCCAGCATCCAGTGGTCTATTTCTCTTCATGAAGACGCAGCACTGCAGGTGGAGAAATAACTACCCAACAATTGGTCTGTAGATTGACCCTTGGAAAACACTCTTGCTCGAATGTCGTGTCTATTCTGCCACATCTCTCCAACGCCTGATCAAAGGCTAGAGAATTTCTGTCTCTCCTCACTTCATTGACTTTTAAAATTACATTTATCAGTCTATCTGTGTGTATGTATATGTATAAGTATATACGTGTGTGTGTGTGTGTGTGTGTGTGTGTGTGTGTGTAAACATATATATAAATGTTATATGTTATACAGGGGGTGAGGATGACCTATTTATCCATGTATATATAATTTATGTGTGTGTGTGTGTATGTATGTATGTATGCATCTATCTATCTATCTGAATGTTGTATATGGGGTAGACCTCATCTATCTATTTATGTATCTATGTTTCTATGTATCTATGTTTCTATCTAGCCATCCATCCATCTATCTATCTATCTATCTATCTATCTATCTATCTATCTATATATCTATCTATCTGAATGTTGTATATGGGGTGGGATGGCCCTTGTGCCAAAATGCTTATGTGGACACCAGAGGACAACTTGCAGAGTTAGTTCTCTTTTTCCACCATGTGGGTCCTGGGTCAGAAATTAGGTCCTTAGGCTTGGCATCCACTGGCCTTACTCCCACCTCTTCCTGCATTAGCCACATTTGAGAAAGCACTGTCTAGAGCCTCCAACCCACCCCCTCCGGGTGACAAAGCCACCAGCCTTTTGTCAACCATCACCTATTACTTTAGGCACACATCACCCATCCATTCCTCCCCCCCCCAGCACTTTGGAGCCACACATTGTCAATCTAACCTGCATCAAAATCCCATCTTTGCTTTAGTTCAGCTCTGTGACTGGGATTGTTCTCACTACAAGAAAAATATGGAGATATCCATTGTCTCCTTTGTACGTGAGAACTGAGTGAAACTGTACAGGGAATCACCACACTTAATAGGTGCTAGGCAAGCAACACCTTGGCTATCTTTATTGTAGGATATTATAATATATATATATATATATATATATATATATATATATATATATGATCAGTGTCCTTGACTATTCTCAGAAGCTCCACGCCAGTTTCTTTGTAAGTTCCTTTCTTGCTCCCACCTTCAATTAAACAAAAACACAGGGCTTAACCAATACACACACACACACACACACGTGCACAATGAACTTCAGCTACACCCAACACAGACGACTTGTAAAATCACAATGTTGGACAGAAGAATCTAGGTAACAATGAAAATGCACATATTAATCCTCCAAGCCAGGCTAGAGAGATGGCTCAGCGGTTAAAAGCACTGACTGCTCTTCCAGAGGTCCTGAGTTCAATTCCCAGCAACTACATGGTGGCTTACAACCATCTGTAATGGGATCTGATGCACTCTTCTGGTGTGTGTCTGAGGACAGCTACAGTGTATTCATATAAATAATAATAATTAATATTTTTTTAAAAAATCCTCCAAGCCAGTGAAGCCAGACTTCTGTCTGAGGGTGGATAACTGAACTTAATTTAAGCCTTCAAAGATAAGTCAACACATCTCCATTATAAGACAAGAGAGCTAGGTACCTTTTGGAGAAGAGAAAGGGCTGTAAAGGGTCTTTTAGGTGCTAGTTTCTTTGTTGATCTAAGTACTCTAGTGCTTGTGTTAGGTTGTTAAATAGTGAGCGTCATACCTTTTCCTATGTTTATGCTATAATTCTTCATGGAAACAGTAAGATCAACTACACCTAGCAGGTATGGGACCAAGTGGTGGTGTGCCTGTTAAGAGAAGCTCCCCAGAAATGTCAGGAGCAAGACTTCCCTGAGCCCCTTAAAGTATAAATGAACACCAGCCTGCTCCTTTTTTCCAAAGAGAGCCTTACACAGGTATGCTGGAATTTTCCTTTGGCTCATAGGACCATCTTAACCCTTGATCTTACTGACAGGTGTCAAGTCCAGTTCAGGGCCAGCAAGAATGTATTCATAGGTAAAGTCGCTTGCCACCAAGGTTGACAGCCTGTGTTTGAGCTCTAGGAATTCCATGGTGGAAGGAGAGAAGCAGCTCCCAAAAACTGTCCTTTGTGAATGTGCCATTGCATGTGAGCATCCACACACACCTATGCATAAATGCACCAAAAATAACAAATGTACAAAGAAGCACTGTCCAGCACTTCCTTGGTCCACCAGCTCCAAGCTAGCTTTCCCCTTTCTAAGATCTATTTACTTATTTTGTATATGTGTACACTGTAGTTGTCTTCAGACACACCAGAAGAGGGCATCAGACCCATTATGGATGATTGTGAGCCACCATATGGTTGCTGGGGATTGAACTCAGGACCTCTGGAAGAGCAGCCAGTGCTCTTAACTGTTGAACCATCTCTTCAGCCCCCTTTCCCCTCTCTAGAACATCCTTCTTTGCCTTCTATTCCAGTCTGGCTTTGATCTATTTTCTTCTCTATCAGCTTCCATAAGTCTCTTTCCTGCTGGGGAGTTTGGGCTAGAAACCCCTCAAAGATATTTTTCCCTCCATTTTTGATTACCCTGATCTCCTTTCTCAGCCTATCTGGCTAATGTTCTTTTTACATCCCCAGTGGTTGCTGAGCCTCCTCCACAGCCTGGTGAGGCTCCCATCTGTCAAGTGCTTCTGGCCAAAGGTTTTCTTTATAAATTTTACCTCGTGCATTTGGCTTGCACTACCTTCCAGTTTGTGGTCTTTCTTAGACGTGCTTCTCACACCCGCCAATAACATGCCCAATTACATGTCTTATGGTCCAGAAAAAAGTGAATGAACTTTGTGCCTCTGCCCCGAGTTCAGATGGGGATGGGGAAAGGACAGCATCTCTCATGAAAGAAGGAGGTGGTCCTGTTCACTAAAGGAAAAGGAGAGAAACGCCATTTCCAAAACACAGAGAAGCTGAGAAAGAAAGCCATCTTGTAGGGATGAAATGGGATGCTAATGTTTCTCGTGCCTTCATCCCATTTGTTTAAGAACACTCTCTTAAGTCTAAATGAACAAACCTAGCAAGATGCTTACCGACGCCATATTGGAAGTGGGGTTTAGTCAGCTCAGGAAAATCGGTGAGTCCATTGGGGTCATTCCTGGGCTGTGTTTCCACAAATCTTAGGCATGGAGGAAGAGATTATGAGGAAGCTCATGTTCTGAGGGGGCGTCAAGGGTCCTAGGTTTGCACTCAACATGGCCTCTGCTCGTTTACAGTGTCTGAGCCCTCTCTTCCTTTTCCAGAAGGAAGCTGAGAAGGGAGTCATCCACAGAAGGATCCAGCACTTGCTCTTAAAGGTCAGCTGAAACCCACCTTCCCACTGAGCACATAGTAACTCTCTCCAAACTTCTGCAGGACGAGGCTGACCATACTCTAGGCCAGCATTAGCAGTATTGTCCCCTATTCTAGAAAGACATGAGCCCTTCTGAATATCTGTTTAAGAAGGATCGCTACTGGTAGGACAACTCACTATTGTCCCAGCAAACACACCCCTGATGGTGGTTCTTGGTCTCTCTTATTTGGAGAATTCACTTAAAAGGTTGTTCAATTGTATGTATATTTATGTATCCCCTGCAACTCAAGGCCCTAGGAGCTTGTTCCTTTGGGGAATCCTCCAGAAGGGCCGGACCTGACTCCCAGCTTCTGTTGAGGGATGGAGTCCTAAAGTCTCTCCCTTTACACTGATCCATTCTTAGTTCTTTTGTGTTTTTCTGACATGACTGAGCCTTGCTCCCCCCCCCCCCCGTTCCACCAGTCTCATTTAAGCATCCGAGTTGGGGTTAGAGAGATGGCCTCTGCAGTTAAGAGTGTTCTTGTTGTGTATCAATTGACCAGACCCCCCCCCCCGAGCTCCCAGGGACTGGACCACCAACCAAAGAGTACACATGGAGGGACCCATGGCCCCGGCGCATATGTGGTAAGGATGGCCTTGTTGGATATAAGTGGAAGAGTGGCCCTTGGGCCTGGCAGGGAGGGGTTGATGCCCCACGTAAAGGAATGCCAGGGTGGGAAGACAGAGTGGGTGGGGGAGTGGGGGAGCATCCTCATAGAGGCGGGGGTGGTGGGAAGATGGGATGGGATTTCTGAAGGGGAGACCTGGACAGGGGAAAACAATTGAAAGGTAAATAAAGAAAACATCCAGTAAAAAATATAGAAAAAAATAATAAAAGAAGAAAAGACAGGGGGGGGGTGAGAAAAAAAGAATACTTGTTTTGCATTGTTGCTATTGCAGAGGGCCAGAGTTCAGTCCCCAGCACTGACATAGGATGGTTCACAACTGCCTGTAACTTCAGCTCCAGGAGACCCAACATCCTCTTCTGGCCTCCCCAGGCACCTACACGCATGTGCATGCGCACACAGAGACATGTTGACACACACAAATAAAAATAAATTTAAAATAAACTATTTAAAACACCCACATCACATCTACACAGTCAGTGCTGAAACTTAGCTTGTACTGAATCAAGTGAGTCTTCACTCCCAGCGCCTGGCTGTGTTCATCTCTGACAACCCCAGATGGTTCAGTGGTGTCATAACTGGTCAAGACGAACTTCAGGGTCCCTCTCAAAGAGCTCTTGGGCTCGGGTACCTACTTGTTTGGAAGCCTCCAGGATGGATGGTAGCAACTTTGATTCCCCATTTGTCAAGCTCCATTCTGCTGATTGCTGAGAACATGGTTATGGCTGCTTTCGTGGAGGCGTAAGCTGCCATCATTTGAAATGGAACCAGGGCTATGGGAAGAATGGGAGGAAAAAAAAAAAAACAGGGTTTGATATTTTCATCTATTCATCCAATAAATATTTAAAGTACCTAACTGTATACCAGGAACTGATGTCAACAGTGACCAGGTCAGGCAAAGGTATACAAGGTCCAGCTGAATCCAGGTGAGCGTATGTTCTTGATTGGGTATGACATCATCGAAATCTTCCACGGTTCTCTGGCATGGATGTTTTTATTTCTAAGTGAAATGTGATTGGTATGGGAGTGACAGCATCAGCTCACTAGCCCACGGCCTTCAGCTTTAGCAGAGTTCATTCTGACGTTCTATCCAATGTATCATTTTGGGGGGTTCAATGGGGTCTGCCCTTCAGCCCACCATGGCAATATCCACCAAATTAGACTCAATACTAGTTGCAACGAGAAGCAACATATTCCATGGTGGGCTATATGGGGCATTTCTGAAAAGAACACGAGAAATATCTTAGTCTGTGATGGAACAAATATCCACTGCCCTCCTATACTACATTTAGCTTAGTCCATTGAGCCTTAAGCTGGGCCAGGTTGCAGGGCAAGGAGGGAGCTTTACAAGGGAGGCTCGGCAGAAATATGAAAGTGTGAGTTATCTCTTTGGAATACAGGGCCCTGAAGATGTGATTAAGATGTTATGATCATCTTAATCATAAGGAGAGATGGCTAAGTTGGTAAACAGTTTACTATGTAAGCATGGGGACATGAATTCAGATCCCCAGCACATGTAAAATCCAGCTGTGATGGCACATGTCTAGAATCCCAGCTGTGATGGTCACATGTCTAGAATCCCAGCTGTGATGGATCGACGCATGTCGTCTAGAATCCCAGCTGTGATGGCACATGTCTAGAATCCCAGCTGTGATGGCACATGTCTAGAATCCCAGCTGTGATGGTACATGTTAGAATCCCAGCTGTGATGGCTACATGTCTAGAATCCAGCTGTGATGGCCACATGTACTAGAATCCCAGCACGGAGAAGCAGAGACAGGCAGATTCCTAAAACTCATTGGCTAGCCAGTCTAGTGGAGCCGACAAGCTCCAGGTACAGTGAAAGACCCTGTCTCCAAAAGAAAGGTAGAGAATGACCCAAGAGGAGCCCTGACAGCAAACTAGTCTCCACATGCACATGCACACAGATACACACATTCCTATGAGCATGCACACACACCATACACACATGTACACACAAATAAATAATAACAACAAATAAATAATAAATAAATGAAATGGAATGGGCCCTAAGTCCACTCAGGGTGTTTTTATAAGAAAGCAAAGGATGGGACACCAGAGGCACAGAAGGGAAGGCTATGTGAGGGCAGAGGCACAGTTTGAGGTCTGCTGGGAGAAGCCCAGCAGTCATGGAAGCAGCGAGGTTAAACTCTCCTCCGGAGATCAGGAGATGCAGCCCTACTAAGTCTTTCATTGTGACTTGTGGCCTCCAGAACCATGAAAGAATAGACTTCTGCTTTTAAGTCACTTGGTTTGCTATAGGAAGCTGATCCAGGTATGTTCTAGGTGGGAAAATGGCACGATGGAGGGATGCAAACATCCAAGTCTCAGATCACTAAGGAAAAGGGACAGAATACCCAGGGAAATAGGAACCAGAACACAACATTTAGCATTATGAAGGATTCTCCTGGCCAAAGGAGATCCACTTGGTGAATACCTAAACTGGTATATACAGTAGACTACACCTCAGCCATTGAAAGCCATGAACTTAGTATATATAGCCACAGAAAGGTCTCATAGTTATGGTGAGTGAGGAAGCCGAGCGAAGTTGAGCGTGTGTGTCGCGTCCACCTTGACCAGCAATTAAGACACGACACGGTTGGATCCTTCTCAGTTAGCTTTATTGCAGGTACGAATCTTGACTTATGGACGGGGACCCCAGAGCGGAAACAAGCTGCTTATATATCTGCCCAAGGCGGGCTGGGTGACGTGTTATCTCAGGATAGGTTAAGCTGCCAATACCTCATTACATAAGCCAGCTCTCGGGAGGGGCACGAGGCCGACACATGCACAAAGGACTTGTTTACCAGTTTAGCTGAGCTGCCACGCTGGAAGCCAGCTGCCTACATCGTCAGGTGCTAGTCATACGACTTTGCAACCGTCCCAGGTGCTATCTTAAACACGGCTGTCTACACGTGTGCTCTCTGTGATGACCATATTCCTGTAAATTCTAAAAGATGTAAACTAATCTATAGTGAGAGAAACTTATCACTGGTCACATCGAAGATGGAAGAGTTACAGATTTACTTGTGTTCCCTAAAATTTAGATATTGAGCCCTAACCTGGAGAGATGGCTCAGCTACTAAGAATACATAGTGCTGTCGAAGAGAATCTGGGTTCAGTTCCCAGCACCTTGGTCGGGTCGTTGTTCACAAGTGCCTGTAACTACAGCCCCAGGGAATCTGATGTCCTCTTCTCGGCCCTGTGGGCACATTATCCCACATGTTCATGTACATACATATTGACACAGGCATGCTCATAATTAAAAATAAAAGTAAAACTTTCAACTGGACCTCTAAACCCAGTAGCATTGTGTTTGGAGATAGAGACTTTGGAACATGACTAAGTCAGAAGGATGGAGCCCTCATGGTGTGGTTAGTGCCCTTTAAAAGGAGACACTAATAGTTTCTTCATTCACACTTCTCTGTCTATTTCTGTCTGTCTTCCTGTATCCACGATATAAGAACACGGTGAGAGGGTAGCGCCTACAACCTAGAAGGCAGCCCTCACCAGAACCTGATCCTCTCAGCATCTCGATTTCAGACTTCAGCCTCCGGAACTGAGAGAAATACATTACTACTGCTTTATCCGTCCATCTGTGGTATTCTGCTATGGATGCCCATGAGGGCCAACTCAGGAGATGACATGGAGCAAGAGAAGGGGATTAGAAAGGCATGTGAGGAATCTTCTAAGCAGGTTGGGTGTGATGCCAGTGTCACCGGGATGTGCGCATGTCTAAAGTCACCTGAGTGAGTAATTTAAATAGTAGCTGTCTAGTGTACATTCATGAACATCAAACTCTTAAAACTTAGGCAAGGGAAAGCTTCAACAGCCTGTGGACATTTTAGTGACAATCACAAAAGCTACCCATATGTGCCTATTATATTAGTTTTAAGCCCTGCAAAGTGGTTAGTAGGCTACAAAAATGGTAGGTTGTGTGGTCAGCATCACAGATCCAACCCTGCAAGGATATTCCATGATAGTCATGAAGACCTCTGTTGGGGTCATAGACAGTTGACTTGATTGGATTGAGGGGTGTCTAGATTTGTTAGTAAACCTCATGTATGTGAGTGTGCATGCATGAACACATTTCCAGAGATGATTTGCTCATGATGACTCTGACCTAATTAATAATCTCATCCATTGGATTCAAAGCTTGAATGGATTTCAGAAGACAGTGGAACTGTAGCGATGGATTGGAGGAAGCTGGTCACTCAGAGTGTAATTTTGGGGACTGTATCTTGCCTTTGACCCTTCCTGTTGATACTCTTCACTTCTTCCTGGCCACCATAAAGTGAACAGCCTCTTCCTCCACAGGCTTCTACTGCCAGAGTGTTCTGCTCCTCGCTGGTCTGGAATCAACAGAGCCGGGGACTATGGACTAAAACCATGAGCTCAAATAAAGCTTGCTTCCTGATAAGTTGTCAGCCATTTTGTCATGGTGACAGAAGACAGATTAACTCAGGGTCTTAGGATGATTGGCCAAGAGGAAAAAAAAAAGTCATACCATGTTTCCAGTCTGAAGTCACATGCCCGTCTCTCACCTGACCTGTTATACTCTTTAATTTATAAACTTTAACTTAAATTTTATTGTAGTAAAAACACTGTTCTAGTTTTGTTTCTGTGGATGTAATAAAACACTCTGACCAAAAACAACTTAGGGGGGAAAATGGGTTATTTGGTTTATACTTCCATTATTGCATGAAGCCCAGTGAAGAAATTCAAGCAAGAACCTGAAACAGAAACAGATGCTGCTTGCTGGCTCATCCTTTGCTACTTTCTTGTACAACCCCAGACCATCTGCCTAGGGAATGCTGCTGCCCAGAGTGGACTAGGCCCTCCCACATCAATTAACAATCAAGACAATCCCCCCCCCACACACACACACATGCTCACAGACCAATCTGATCTAGGCAACAACTCTCTCAGACAACTCTAGGCTGTGTCAAATTGACAAGCAAATGCTAAATGCTCTCTTAGCCACTTTTAAAAGGTAGAGTGTTGGCAATATGATTAATGTTGCACACCAGATTTATAGAAGTTGTCCATCATGCATTACTGGAACACTAGAAGACCTGTTATTGGCTGGCTCAACAAAACATCCCTTATTATGATCTAAATGTGTTTCCCTAAATTTTACATTGAAGTAGTAGACCCCAATGGGACTGTATTTAGCAATGTGGCCTCTAAGGAAGTAATTCAGATTAGATGAGATCGCAAGGAGGGGAACCTAACCTCCTAATATCAGGCTCCCCTCACCCCCATGGGTGACATGATAGTAACCACCTTCAGGCTAAGAAGAGGACTCTCACCAGCCACACTGTGCACTGATATTTTGATGTGGGACTTCCCACCTCCAGAGCCATAACTACATTTCTCTTATTTAAGCCACTTGACCTATGGTATTTTATGATGACAGCTTTGGTTGACTAACATATCCTGTCAGCAGTATGACTATTTTTAACCAACGACATACAGGACTCTTCCCACCTCTCGTAGGTCAAGATAGAAGACTTATTTATGTATGCATTATGAGCATGGCCCCCCACCCCACCCAACAATCCTCTCAGTCTCTGTTCTGTTTCTCCCTCTTCTTCTCCCTCCCCCTCTCTCTTTCCCTCTCCCCACCTCTCTCACAGTCGCTCTCTCTTTCTCTCAGTGTGTGTGTGGTATGTATAGTATATGTATGTGTGTTTGTGCACATTTACATGAAGATACGTTTGCACATATGTGCACATGCATCTAGATGCTTCCTCTGACCTCCTCCCATGGAACTCAAGATTACTATTGGCCAACAGGCTAGCCAGTAAGTTCCAGTATAATACTGTAGTGCTGAGGCCACTACCCATCATCACCCTGACTTTTATGTGGATCCAAACTCAGGTACTGAAGCTTGCAACCGAGCCAGCTCCTCAGCCCCACCTCCCCTGCCTCTGTGACCCACTCAGGACCTTGTCTCCTGTCCTGGGTCCCCTGCTCATCAAGTAAATAAACTTAGAATGTGAATTTCCCCTCTCTACAAATAGGCTGGAAGTTACTCTTGCTTGACGCCCTTGGTAAATAGGTAATGTGTCCTAAGGTCTTACTGGCCAGTCTTGATTTGTTTCAGTGTCTTTTAATTATGCATGTGTGTCTGTGTGTTGGCATGGGCATGTGCACATGAGTACATGAACCCATAAAGGCCAGACAGTCACCCTGAACCAGAGGTTATAGACAGTTGTGAGTTGCCGCTGCCCAGTGTGGATACTGGGAACCTAACTTGGGTCCTCTGCGAGAGCAAAAGGAGCTCTTAACTACTGAGCCATCTCCCTAGCCCCAAGATCACCTCCACTCCCTGTTAGCTTGAAACTAAGGTGTGTTTATAATGGGAATTAAGGAAGAGAGGAAGCGTTTCAAATAAATTTCCCGGTAACACAGCAGGGGGCAGAACATAGCAGCCTTTCCCAGAGATTGCAGGAGAAAGGCTCCAAGGTCAGGGTGGCTCATTCACAGGGTGGTACCTCTCCTAGCCAGAGCTACCCAGACCTAATCTCAAGAGAGCACCATGAGGTCTCTCACGTAGCTTCTCATTCTTCCAAGAAGGGCAGAAATTGACTCTGGGAACAGAGTCCATTCCTCTGGCCCACTTTCTCACACTGAACTACAAACCTTTCCTATGAGCTCAAGAGAGTCAGGCTTGCTGATCCCCTGAGGAATCTCGGCAGAAACTTCAAAGAGCATTTTCTGGTCTCCTCGTCATTTGAAGGTCTCTGAGGCTCTGACGAGCAGTTGGGTACCACACCAAAATCAGGGTCCAGAGCCTACAAGTTCTCAGGTCCAACTCTAGACGCCTTAAGGCAGAAATATGGTGGTGGGACCCAGAAAATCTATTATTGTGATAAAACACACAACATAAACATTATATTACATAACAAAAGGTGGTTATGATGAATACTTTAAAGTGTAGGATTCTGCAACATTCAGCTGTCGGCCCTCTCGTTGAGACCACTCAATGTCTCCATCCATCACGTTTGTCTGTTAGAAAAGTCTCATCACCTCAGAAGGAAAGGTTGCACCCATTAGGCCATCATTCCTCTGTCAACCCCCTGTTGTACTTCCTGTCTCCACGGACCCCCCCCTCCACCCATTGCAGACAGTTCACAGAAATAGAATCACGTGCAACTTGGCCTTCCGTGTCTGGCTTCTGTCTAGAAATCATCGTGCTGATGTTTCAAGGTCTACCTACAGTGTATAATATCTTCAAGGCTCATCCACGCGGTATTGATAGGAATCACTAGTTCGGTACCTTGTTAATGTTCTGTGTCTATTGTGTACTGTGTCTGTGATCCATTGATGGGTTGTTTTTCTCTTCTGCTTGCATGAGCAATGTGTGCCGTTCACAACTATGTCTATTTGAGCCCTTGTTTGCTGTATGCCTAGGAATAGAATTGCTGGGCCTCCTGTTGTTCAGTGTTTAACTTACTGAGGGACTGGTTAATGGTTTCCATGGCAACTGCCCCAGTTTCACTTCCTATCAGGAGGGATGAGTATTCCTTCAGTCCCTCCACATCCCCACCAACACATGGGTTGCTGTTTTTTTGTTTATTTGTTTGTTTGTTTGTTTGTTTGTTTTTAAGCTTTGATCGGGGCACAGTAACGGGGCATTGCATATTCTATACTCGGAGAGAACATTTGTCCTTTGTTCTGTGGGAAGGGCTCTACATGCGTACATTGATACTACTTTACTTGCTTTTGGTGATGTTTCAATCAAGATGCCTTCCCAATTCCTGGCTCAGGAGGAATGCGGGACTCAGAGGCCTGGGTGCTTGTGAATTTCCCCCCCATTCTACAGAGAGAAGACAATATGGAAAAACGCAAATGTCCTCCTGAACAAGGTGGCAGGGCATGAGGAATTGTCATCAAACAGAGATGGGTATCGCTACTAGCAGGGGTTCAAGTACATGGGTGTTTCCAAACTTCCCACAATGCTAGCATAGCCTTTGGCTGCAAGTGTCAAGGGATCAGAGGTAGGGAATAACTTGCCTACCATCAGAATGTCTTTAAGACTGCTCAGGTTCTCAATCATCTCCATGTGACAGCTGATGCTAAAAGCAGAGATACGTGAGCAGCCTGCCCCTTGTCACCAGCTGACAACAAAAGAGCAAGGTTCCGAGCCTACCTGACTCGAGACTCATTCAAGACTCCTGCAGCCTAAGTCCATTCCTGGAAAGGTTGCTCTCAATCATTCTTAGTCACGGACTGTGCAGTCGTGTATATAGATTTACTCTGATTTCCTAAGAAAAGAAATTATCTGGGAAATGTGTTTAGAGCTCTGTTGGACAATTACAGATCTTTCCCAATTCTTTAAATACATGGTTAAATATTGCTGGGCAGAAATATGGGGGTGGGACCCTGAAAATCTGTTATTGTGATAAAACACATAACATAACCATCATATCGCATATGCAAAGTTGGCTACATGAATACTTTAAAGTATAGGATTCTACAGCATTTAGTCCACCCAGTTCTTGGCCTCCTTAGTTGAGACTACTCAATGTCTCTATCCATCACTTTCGTCTTTAGAACAGTCTCATCACCTCAGATGGAAAGGTTGCACCCATTGGGCCTTGTTGGGATTGAGCTAGAGAGCTAAACTTGTATGGGAGAGATGATAAATATGCTACTACAGGAGAGTGTGTCCCAGGGTGGGCCTGTGCTCAGTCCACACTCCCGTTTATTCTATAGGGGAAAATTTAACCTGGATTTGGGGGTTCCAGAAGTGTCACTCAACTAAGAGGTGGAGTAGACCCTCAACTTCCTAACTTCCAGCCTTTGACAGGGAGGAAACCCTTGATAACTTGCTACAGAGCCATTATCAACCAAGGGCCTAAGGCAGAAGGAAATACCCAAGGAGAGAAAAAGGAGTCAGGGAAGGAATTAGTGAAGAGGAGGGTGAGTGAAGAAAGAAGAGAAGGGAGGTTAGGGACGCTGAGTGCTTTTCAGTCTGTTTTGTAAGAGCACAGACAGGAAATCAATATGGCCTACGGTGTGAGTTATCAATCCTTCCTCTGCTTACTCTTGCCTCCTAAGGAAGGCTGAACCTTTCGAGGTTCTCAGACCATTGAACAGCTAAGAATCAGTGAAAGGAGCGTGCCGGAAGCATCTGTAAAGAAGAACATAGGAATCTGAGAAGGGAAGAGTCAAGATTTGGAAGCCAGGGAAGTCAGGGAAGGAAGCTGGCCAGACGTGACACGGCTGCCACTGAGAAGAATACATGGAAAAGCAGAGACATATCTGAAGGGGGATTTGCGTTAAAGAAGGTGCGTATATGAGACTTTCCCTCTCCACCGTCTTTCCACTAAGTGTTTAGGAAAATACGTTCTCTACGGTTGACTTCGACTTTGTGGAATGATTAAAGAACTAGCTATTAATTCAGCGATGTGTAAAGATTGAGTAGAGAGCTGTGAGATGGCTCAGTAGGGAAAGAGGCTTGCCTCCAAGCCTAAAGACCTAAGTTCGATCCCTGGGACCCCCAGGGTAGAAGGATAGACTTGAAAAAGTTGTCCTTTTAACCACAAGCTCATCCATGATACACACAATTTAAAATAAGAATGAGGTAAGTTAATAGGTTAAAGATAAAGAGATATTTTCATGTATAGCCAGATTGCATAAAAGTGGGAGGGCTGAACTTCTAATTTGGAGAAAAGGAAAATAAGGTTTAGGGTTGGTATGGCACGTAACATGAGCACAAATAATAAAGGTTCTCCCGCAGAGAGAGCTAAACCAAGACCATAAGGCACATTTGTTACTGCAAAAGGAGTGTTAGGTATCTAGCGGAGAGATGAAGCTAACGGAAGATACCATCTTGCTCAGACAGTTTAGGTGCAGTGAACTGATAACAAAGAAACAAGGTTCAGAGCCTGCCTGACTCGAGACCCCTGAAGCCTGATTCCACTCCTGACAAGGATATTCTCAGTCATTCTCAGTCACAAACACTGTGCAGCCGTGTACAAATATTTACCTTGATTTCCTAAGAAGAAAACTGGCCGGGGAAAAAAATCCCTCCTGGACAATTACAGATCTTTCCCAATTCTTAAATACTTGGTTAAATATTGATCCAGCTGCCTTCCTGAGATTAGAGTTGGAGAGCTAAACTTGTGTGGGAGAGATGGTAAATATGCTACTACAGGGGAGCGTGTCCACCATTTTGGTAGAAAGTATAGACGTCTCTTTCTTGTAAAGAAGCAGTGTGGGGCCTAGAAGCGTTTGATCTGCTACCCACGTCAAGCGGGTGCATTAGCTTCTGTTGCTGTTATAACAAATCAGCACCAACCTACACAGTGTCTGTGGGAGATGGCTCAGTTTGCTCAACAGACTAGTGATCTCCTCAGAGCAGCTCTGGTCTCCGTGGTGTTCTTAGTCCTACAGCCACAGACGATTTGAATAGACTTCCTGCCTTCCAGCTCAACTCTTCCCTACTTGTAGAGAGAGTCACAAAAGTAACAGAGATTGCAGACTCCCAGGCAGTCTGATAGATCCAGATAGCTAGGATCCCTTTGGGAGAGCAGATGCTAGTGCCTGGCTCATTACTTCCCCCTCTACGATCACTGCTTCAAAACAAGAAACCAGTCGTAATGGACCTTTCCAAGATAAGTTTTGTCTCACTTTGGCCAAGAGCTCCAACAAGTTGATGACATACTGAATGCTGGCTCCCATGGATGTATAGATTATAAATTTTCTTTTCTTTCTTTCTTTCTTTTTTTTTTTTAAAAAAAAAAAGAATAGCTTTTATTTACTTGTGTATCTATGTGAATGTCTGTGTGCCTCATATATGCAGAAGCCTACAGGGGTAAGAAAAAGGTATCAAACCCTCTGGAGCTGGAGTTACAGGGGTGCGACCATGCGAATCTTGGGGTTCAAATTCAGGTCTTGAACAAGAACGGTAAGTGCTCTAACCACTGAGCTGTCTCCCCAGCCCACACACAAGTGTGTGTACATATGGAAGCCAGAGCTCAACACTAAGTGTCTGCCTCACTTTTCTCCAGCTTACTGTTTTAGACAAGGTCTCCTTGAATCTGGAGCTCGCGCGGTCATCCAGGATGACTAGCCAATGAGGTTCAGGTATCCGCCTGTCTCTATCTCTCTAATTTTCCCCTGGCCTGGGACTCATCAAGTAGAGTGTGCTAGCTGGCCAACCAGCCCCGGGGCTCCATCTGTCCCCTTCCCCAGTGCTGGGGTTATAAGGGCAATGCCACCACACCTGGCTCTTTCATGTAGGTTCTGAGGATTGACCTTACGCATTTGACAGACTAAGCCCACCCACCTCCCCGGGCCCTTGTTTTGATTTTGAACCATTATGGTACCCGAGCTGACTACAGAGGCAATTTAGTTCCTGGTGAGCTCATTATCCTCCTTCCTCAGCCTCTCCGGGGCTCGGATATGGGCGAGCACCACAAGGCCCGACTGTATTTGTTCACAGCGCATGCGCTGTGTTAGAGCACTTAAACCCTCCTGAATGAAGGGACTGCCTGAGGCAAGAATTGAGACAGGAAAGAGAAAAAGCAGGCTTCTCAGTGTGCTGAGGATCGGGCAAGGATCAGCTGCTCAGTAACTCAGAGGCCACCCTGGAAGGGGGAGGGGTGGGGTTTCCAAAGTGTTTGCAAGGATAAAGGTCAAGTTCAGAACAAAGACAAAGGTCAAGTGTGGCCTGTTGGGTCGGCCTGGGAAAAATGGCTTAGCTGCAAAAGTGCTCACTGTGCAAGCATGAGGATCTGAGTTCAAACCCATCCCCCTCAATTTAAAAAAAAAGTGTGTGTGTGTGTGTGTGTGTGTGTTGCGCGCGCACGCGCGTGCTCTCACACTTGTGAGGGGTAATGATGGCACATCCTTCAGTGCTGAAGGTAGAGACAAAAAAGATCCTTGGAGTCTGTTAGCTGGCCAATCCAGCTAAATCAGTGAACTCCAGTTCAGTGTCAGATCCTGTCCAAAAAAAAAAGATGGAAAATACCTTCAGTTTCTATATGTGCACACCCGTGTATGCAAGTATACACACATAGGCATGAGTACACACACACAGACACACACACACACACACACACACACACACGCATACAAATACCAGAAACCTAGCTGGACCTTTTCTTTTTACAAACTTGATTTAGAACCAACTAATCTACCAGGGATACTAATGTCCATCTCAGAAGGAGGGAGCTGGGAGTTCAGAGCCCAGTCCCCTTAGATTTCCTTCTCATCCATGCAGAAACCTGAGAAAGAATTCCAGAAGGTCTCCCAAAACTGAGGTAGATCTGGGAAACTTCTGGTAAAGTTGTCTATGGGAGATGGCCAGGCTGTTGCTTATGGAAAAATGAGACATTGAGTTATTGACACATCTTGGACCCAACCCACAAAGGCAAGGACAACATCACGGTCAACCCTAACGGATGGACTCAGGGTGCTCAGAGAGTACACAGAGTGACGTTCTTCACTCTTTCAGCTTACAGGAAATAGCAGTGTGCTATGCTCAGAGAAAGGCCAGAGACAGGCGTCCCACAGCAGCAGAATGACCTGTCCCGTGCATGAGCTGTGCTAGCCTACGTGCCAGAAACTCTCCAGTGACGAACACGGTAATTAACAGAAGGTGGAGACGTGCTTTCGCATGAGAGAATTTGAAAGGAGAGATAGGTCAGCCGATTCTGGATACACATGCTGCTGACTCACTGTGACCCAGCCCTGCATTTGTGTGCCTTGCTCTCTTGTATAGCACACAAAGAATGCAGTACGCATCTTGTGACAGGTGCCCGGTGACCCTGCGCCAACGACTGACTCACCTCCCATGCTGCTAACGTTCACCAGCCTCCCTTGGACTTTCTAAGTAGAGGCAGAAACACCTTGGTGACCTCCACGGCTCCGAAGAAGTTCACGGCCATGCATCTTCTGTAAAAGGTCATGGGAAGGAGTTCCCCGTCATCGGAAAATGTAAGATCCCAGCGTTGTTGACCACAGCCCACAGTCCTAGGGACAGAAAAAAAAAAAAAAAAAAAAGCCATCTGTGAGGATGGGAGAAAGCTGGAGCATGTGGATATTCTCACACATCGAGTTCTGGAGCCACCCAATCTCATTGAAAACTAGATTTCAGGCAGAGTAAAAACTTTCCCAACTTGGTCTCTTCCTATGCACTCAAACCAGCCCCATGGTGGAACAATGTGAGGAGAACAAATGTGTGTAGTATTAACCAGTGATTTTGGAGATCCCGTATTTTAAAGTTTATTTATTTCGTGGGAGACAGAGGAGCATGCATGCCATGGTGTGCACGTCCAGGTCAGAGGACATCGTATAAGAGTTGATTCTTCCCTTCCACTATGTAGATGGTATTGACTGCGTTCAGATCATCCGGCTTGGCTGCAGCCACCATTACTCTCAGAGATGACCTGTCAGCCCCTGGTTCTTCTTTTTCCTAGTAGCCCTTTCCTATAGCCAGGAAGCTGGAGAGTCACTATTTATGGGAACAGCTGGAACTGCAAGATGAGAGTCAGAGTGTCAGCCTGCCAGGTCCTAGAACAGCAGTTTTCGACTTGAGGGTCTTGACACCCACAGGGTCTCCTATCAGATATCCTGCATATATTTTGCATTATGATTCATAATGATAGCAAATTACAGTTATGAAGTAGCAATGAAATAATTTTAAAGTTAGGGATCACCACAACATGAGGAACCGTATTAAAATATTTCAGCATTAGGAAGATTGAGAGCCACTGTCTTAAGGTTTCAAAGCCTATTTCCTCTTCCGAGAAGTATATAAAGACATCATTAACACACTTCAGGATGGGGTGCCTTTGGCCTTCTCTCATCTCTAAAAGCCTAGCAACAAGAGGGAAAGTCCCAGCAGCAGGGTGACGGTGATGTCCTAATACCATGAGCCCTACTTCCTAGGTTTGGGCAGTGTGTCGCCTTGATGAACATCAGAATCACAGCACAGCTGGTTCAAACATGCTCCTGGCTCAGCCATGGAAAATTCTGAGTGGTCATGAATTCATGGAATTCCAGCATGGATGGTCGGACAGTAGATCTCAAAGTGTGGTTCACCCCTTATCTTCAGCAGCATCGGCATCTCAGAACTCGTCAGAAATGGACACTTTGAGGCTCAGGGTGTGGCTGGATGGGCAGAGTGCTCAGTTAGCATGCACAAAGCCCTGGGCTCCATCCTCAGCACTTCATAAACCAGATAGGGAGGTGGACACCTGTAATCCCAACACTTGGGAGGCGGAGGCAGGAGGATCAGAAATTCAGTCCCATCCTTGTCTATACAGAAAGTTTAAGGCCACTCTGAGATATATAAGACCCCACAGCAAAATGAAACTAAGAAACGAGAGAGAGAGACAGAGACAGAGACACGAGAGAGGGAGAGAGGAAATATTTATTTATGTGTGTTTGAGAGAGAAAGAGACAGAAACTGAGAGGCAGAGATGGACAAGGGAGAGGGGGAAGAAGGGAAGGAGGGAGGGATGGAAGGAAGGATGGAAGAAGGGATAGAGGGAGGGAGAAGGAGGGAGAGAGAGGGAGGAAGGCTTTGTGCACTGTGTGAAATGGGGTGTCAGACTCCCTGGAACTGGAGTTAAAACTGGTTTCCAACCACTCTGTGGTGTTGGAAACCATTTCCAGGTCGTCTGAAGAGCAGCAAGTGATCTCAACCACTGGGCCATCTCTACTGACCCAGACTTTAATTTTTAAGGGATCTTGCAATTTCAATAGCAAACATCTTGGTACTGGGCTGAAAGGTCAGTTTCCACATTTAAAAATGTATAAATCAAGGAAATCATATTTTTCCTCTCACCCCTCCCTCCCTCCCTCCTTCCCTCCTGCCTTTGGTGACTCTGTGATCCCAGAACTCTGGAGGCAGGATTGTGAATTTGAGGCCAGCCTTGGGTGTGTAGTGAGATCTTGTCTCTCAAAAAAACCCTTTTGACTCTTGTAAGAACTCAGATGTATACTTCCTTGCTGTGGCCTGTAGCGATTCACTTTTCCTGTCTTCCTTTTGTGTCCCCTGATTTTCACTCTTTCTTGGAAAAGTTTTTTTTCTCACTAATGTATCCTGATTAGTTTCCCCTCCCTCCCCCTCCTCCCGGTTCCTCCCCACTTCCCCTCCCATCCAGATCCACTCCTTTCCTGCCTCTCATTAGAGAACAGACTCTAAGGGATGATAATAATAAAATAAAACAAAATGTAATAAAGTAATAAAAAGAGAAAACAAAAAAACTAACACATTCGAATTGTCAAAAACAGAAGGAAAAGAGCCCAAGAGAAGGAATAAGAAATGGAGACCCATGTATGCACATACTCAGGAATCCCATAAAACACTAAACTGGAAGCCATCATATATGCAAAAAGTAGCTGGTGCAGACCTGTGCAGGCCCTGTTGTTCTGCCTCATTCTCTGTGAGTTCATATGACCTTTGCTCATGTTGATTTAGAGGGCCTTGTCTTCTTGGTGTCCTCCATCCCCTCTGGTTCTTAAATTCTGTCTGCCTTCTCTTCCAGGGTTCCCTAAGCCCTGAGGGGAGGGATTTGATGGAGACATCTTGTTTAGGGCTAAGTATACAAAGGTCTCTCACTCTCTGCATAATGTCTGACTGTGTTTGTTCCCCTCTGCTGCAGGAGGAAGCTTCTCTGATGACGCTGAGCAAGGCACTGATCTAGGAGCATAGCAGGATGTCATTAGGAGTCATTTCAATGCACTTTTTGCAGCCTGACTCAGGCCTTCAGAAACTTTCCATTAGTAAGTTGCATCTCTGCATGTACTATGTTAACTTTCCACAATCACAAAGCACATTCAAAGTCTGAAAGGGAGGAGAGCATATCCCAACAGTGGTGGAGACAAGGTAGAAGCAGCCAGTCTGCACATGAGGGCCATATACACTTCAGTGAGGGCCAAGAGGAAGGACTGACCATCAAGACCAGATGCTCCATCCTTAGGAATTTAAATAGTGTCCCAAAAAAATGACAGCAGGCTCAAAATCCTGGCATCTCTTTGCCACATCACTGAAAGATGGTTCTAAGCCTAAACCAAATTAGTTCACAGAAAACAAAGTTACATTTCTTGTGAGCCAGAGTTTATGATCACAGGTCGGTACCGAAGACTGTGACCACTTAGCTGGATGAAGACTGCTCACACAGAGAAAACAGCAGCTGTCAAGACAGGGAATGAATACAACGCCATTATGCCTGACGTGGACCCTGCATCAGTCAACCCGAAGCCTGAGAGAATGTTCTAGAACAGGAATCATCCAATTTTTTTTTCTGTAGAGCGCTCTTGTGGTCTGGATATGAACTGTCCCTCAAAGGGCTCATTTGGTTCCCCAGTGCAATGTTTAGAGGTGGATCTTTGCAGAAGTGATTGGATCATGAGGAGAGTCTGACTAACTGACAAATGGGTGAATAACTGTACGGACTACTGGGGACACAGTAGGCACTATGGAAGGTGTGGCCTCGTTAAAAGTGATCACTTCTCTCTTTATCTCTCTATCTCTCTCTCCATCCCTCCCTCTCCTCTCCTTCCCTCCCACTCCTGTCCACCATAAAGTGGACAGCTTTGGCCTACTTCATGCTTCCTGTCAGGATGCCCAGGCTCATCATGGTCCAGCAGCAATGAAACCATAATCCCAGTAACTCTTCCTTTAAACTGTTCCTCTCTGGCGTTTGCTGCAATGACAAAGTGCAGAGTATAAAGGCCAAATACGTTTATCTCTTGCAAGCCCTTGGGCTTCGCCTCTGCCGTCACAGCACAAGTGAGTACCGAGGTGCAGGCTGTGTGAAAGCTGAAAGGAGAGGCCATGTTCATATGAACTTCTAATGATGGACCCTGACATTTGAACCACATGTAATTTTCATGTTCAAAGATCACTCTTCATTCATGGGTCAATAGGCCAACCAAAGCAGGTGGCACATCATGACAGCCTCCATTGTCTCTTTGGATTCAGAGGTCCCATCTTCTAGATCTCATAAAATACATCATAGGTGACTGGGGACTGTTGTGCCATCAACAGAACTTACTGCTAATACCTAACTGTGCCCTGATGCCTTTAACCTACCAGAGAATTCTAAACTGGCCAATAAGCCCATCACGCTTGGTACTAATTAACATCAGTTAGCAATGATCAATAGGTTAACAGGAAGTCAACCATAAGCTGTGCAGGAATACAATATGGTCACCAGTCCTCCAGGAGACCCGCTGGTTTAACCACAGATTCTAGATGGTTCTTTTTTAGTGATCCTGTGGCTCCAGGTTCACCTTAAGAAGACTGAAGTTGGAGAAACCTGAGTGCGTAGGCAGGTGGGCTGCCCAGGGGGACACTGTCTCTCAGGATGCTAACTGCAAAATGACAGGGACTCATGATGTGAAAACTAAGCTCCCACATCCCTTCATGCCTGGATACCACCACAGCATCTCTGTATCTAGAACCCATCCCTCCATCATTACGGATGGTCAGTGCTGCCCTGATGGATCTCACAGAAGGATTCTGCATCCAATCTCTCCTTCTATAAGGCATTATTAAGTCAGACTTATGAGTGACAAGTAAGGCCTATTGGATGGTCGAAGATCAGGCTGGGAAAATGTTCTAGAATGCTGACTTGGAAGCTGGAGAGATGGCTCAGGGATTAAGAGATCTTACTCTTTTCAGAGGATTTGGTTCTAAGAACCCAGGCCCAGAAGTTCACAACTGCCTGTAACTCCAGCTGCAAGAGATCTGATGCCTTCTTCTGACCTCTGTGGTTCTCTCCCCTTTCTTCCTCTTTCTCTTCCTCTCCCTCTCTCTCCTTCCCCCTCTCCTTCTTCTTCTCCCTCCCCTCTCCCTCTTCTTCTCTCTCTCTCCCTCACTCTCTCCCTCTCCCTCTCCCTCTCAACCTCTCCCTCTCTCTGTATCTTCCTCTGTCTCTGTCTCTGTCTCTGTCTCTCTCTCTCTCTCTTTCTCTCTCTCACACACACACACACAATCTTTTCATAAAAAGAAAACAATGACACCATGCTACACTTGTTGAGAAATAATTCCCAAATTAACTAACAATCTTCTGTTTCTTCTTATTTATGCAGCGTTTCTTCACATGTGGGTCGTGACCCTTTTCACAGGGATCACATATCGGATATTTACATTAAGATTCCTAACAGTGGCAAAATTAAAGCATACATAAGTTGCAACAAAAATAATTTTATGGCAGCAGTGCTTTGGAGGGGGGTGGGTAGGAAGAACTGTATTATAAGCTCGCAGCCTCAGGAAGGTTGAGACCCACTGCGTTTATGAGTAAGTACTCACTGTTCTAAATGTTGAATTGGGGGAAAGAGAGGCCTTTCCTGAGCACCTCTTGCCTTGTTCCAGACTCTTCTACTTCCTTTCTATAATAATCCTTAAGCTACAAAACAAGGCTGGCCCTGGGGAGGGCAGGGGAGATAACAAGGTCAGCTCTGAACACGGTGAGGTTGAACCTCTGGGATCTGAGTGGAAATGTTTGGAGGACAATTTTGTGTGTTTAGGTCCAGGTATAAGGAAGAATTTGTGAGGTGGGCTGTGTGGCTTTGGAAGGCATTAGTGTAAATTAGTTTTTCAACCCTGACCAAACATTAACATCACCCAGGGAGCTTTAAAAACTAAAGCTGCTAACAGGGCTAGGGAGATAGTGTGTTGGTTAAAGCTGCTTAGAGCATATGCATAGGGTCTCCGACCCCCACAAAAGCTGAGTTGTAATGACAGCACTAAGGGGTTAGGGGAGCAATAGAGGGAACCCAGGGGTTTGCTGACCAACCAGTCTGGCGAAAACAACACACTCAGTGTCAAAAACACAAGACAGAGTGTGATGGAAGACACCTGACTTTGACCTCTGCCCTGTATATGTTCACACACAGGTATGCATGCTCATTCGTGCAACACACACACACACACACACACACACACTGCTCATGCCTCCGAGACTCTCCTTAAGTAAGTTGCAATAATAAAACTTTTGGCTGGAGGCACCCAGACATGGCTACCCCCTGGCCACAGGACGGGCCTGGGAGTTCAGAAGGGACTCACATTTGTTTAACCCCTTGATGGCACCATCTTAAAGTTCTGAATCAGTTCTTCGATGAGGAGGGTTTTACTTTCAACTCACATTGGGTACCATACGCTGGGCTCAAGCATTATTTTTATCAAGCCCTCCTCCAATGTGAGGGGACAGAGAGCCCTTGGCATAAGGATAGAGCCATCTGACCCAGGAATGGGGGACTGAATAGCTGCAGATGGATTCAATAGGAAAGATTCTGATTTGAAGGAGCGATCCTGAGGTAACAAAGAGAAGGCTGGGGAGCAAAAGAGAGGCTGGGGACCCTAAATTTGAGCAGGGGACTGTCCTTTAGGAACAGTCCAGGGAAGAGAAGGTCTTTGCTCTCCAAGATGATAGTGGTAGCTCTGACTAAAGCCCAGTAAGGAGGTGCGGTGAGAACCAACATTTGTGCATGAAGAAGTGGAAACAGATGGCGATTTGGCCTCGGAGACTTGGCCACAAATGGAGACAAGATGGGTAGAGCCTAACAGATGCACATGGCTCTGTGGCTATGAGCTAAGCTGGGAAAGACCAAAGCATGTTGATATTGCTGGAGGAAGGTGAAGATAAGGGGATGGGAGGGTGATGAGAGGGTGAACAATAAGAAATAGGAGAGAAGGTAATAGACAGCACTGCAAGA
Source organism: Mastomys natalensis (assembly GCA_021653895.1). Taxonomy (NCBI): domain Eukaryota; kingdom Metazoa; phylum Chordata; class Mammalia; order Rodentia; family Muridae; genus Mastomys; species Mastomys natalensis. Next base: position 725,130 of record JAJTUV010000468.1, read on the forward strand.
GGGGGCAGGATGATGGTTCAGTCAGTAAAGTGTTTGCCTAGCAAGCCTGAGGACCTGAGTTCAATCCACCAGAATCCACCTCTTCAAAAGCCTGTCACAGTGGCTCGCACTCGGAACCCGTGCCTCAGGGAGACAGAGACAGGTGAATCCCTGGTGTTCGCTGGCCAGCCAACGTTGCCTAACTGGTGAGCTCAAAAGACAAGATGCGATGCGTGGTACATTTGAAACAACAGTTAGTGTTGTCTTCTGACCTATATGCATGCACATGCGTGTATATGCTCATATCCATGAGTCCTGTACATTCTGTGAAGAGGGGAGATAAATCTGAGTTGCTCCAAACATCTTTGTGTCTTACAGGCGCTCGTCCATGGGCAGTGACTCAATACAAGTGTCCTCTGTCGAGGTCAGCAGCCACGGTCATCAGAGGCTGTGACAAGAGGTGGACTTTGGTAAGTGGGATGAGGAGGAATCAAGGAGGTTGGTACCTTTGTCTTGAATCTTCTCTGTGACTTTGCTGTGAGCATCTTGTATCTGCTCTGGCTTGGTGATATCCATCTGGAGCACCGAAAGGCGCTCAGAGCAGGTTTTTCTCAATTCCTCTGCTCCTGGACCCTCTTTATCCAGCACTCCAGCAAACACTGTGAAACCCAGCTTGTCCAGGCGCTTGGCCAAAGCATGACCGAAACCGGAATCAGCACCTGCAAGAGTCGAGACAAAAGGGTGAGCTCAAATCAATGCAGTAGGCAAGATTGCTTCATGAGGATAGCATCACATGATGTTTATGATGGTCTCTGCCCCTGAAGAGAGGGAGTCTGGGAAATTTTTTTTGTTGGCTGTTAAGAAATAGCTGGGGATGTTAAGACAAACAACTAACTCTGTGTAAAGAAAGAAGAGATGTTGGTAGAAAATTTAGTGAGCATACATGGAAAGGGAAAAGGGGCTGGAGGATATGGTTTAGGGGTGACTGATAAAAAATGAATGTGGCATGGAAAACCATTATGTATATGTGTATATGTATACATGCACTCAAGTATGTGTATATACATGTATATACACATACATATGTATGCATACATGCATATTCATGCATACATGCCAGGTAAAAGAGTTTGAGGTGTTGACCTTGACCACAGATTCTCAGGGTAGAGAATGACCTTGAAGGTATCTTCATAGGCAACACTTTGGACCAGAAGCTTGGGACCTACATAGACCAGGAAAGGTCCCAGGGAGAGCCCGGCCTTGAGTAGGAAGAGAGTTACAAACTGTGAATGCCATGACAAACTTGATTAAGGCCTGGGACCCTGGAAATTAGGCAGGGAGGAAGAAATCCTCCTGCCCCTCTGCTCTTGGAAGGGACTCACGACCGTGATCCTCCTCCAGCTGGCATGGTGTCCCAGAGCTGTAGTTTCTTGGAAGGCTGAGACAGGAGGATTGCAAATTCAAGGCCTACCTGGGTAACTCACTGTCTCAAAATAATATATTGAAAAGTTAAAAGTAAATTAAAGAGGGCTGGGGAGACGGACTAATGGTAGAGTCCCTGCCTAGCCAGTGGACACTAGGAAGAATAAATCTCAACTGGCAAGTTTCCTCCATCAGACTGGCCCATGGGCATGTCTGTGCGGCATTTTCTCCATTAATAAATGATTAATGTGGGAAGACCCAGACCACTGCGGGTAGTGTCACCGCTGCACACAGGGTCCCAGGTTGGATGGAAAAGCAGGCTGAGCAAAATGTAAGAAGCAAGCAAGCCAAAAAACAGCACTCCTCCGTAGCCTTTACTTCAGTTCCTGCTCCAGGTTCCTGTGTTGAGTTCTTGCCCTGACTTCTCTTTATGAGGAGCTGTGACCTGGAAGTATAAATCAAGTAAATCCTTTCTTCTTCAAGTTTCTTTTGTCAGTGTTAAAAAGTCAACCATGATAACCCAGTAGCCCCCTCCAAAAAATAAGGAATCCCCTTCCCCATACAGATTAGATGAGACTCATAAGAGCCTCCTTTGTTCACCTAGGATAAAATCAGAGCCAAAACCTCTGAATCCCTTCTGTGCCTCATTATTGACTAACTGACCTGCTTGTCCCACTGATAAACTGCAGCAAAATATGTTTACCCAACTATGGTAGAGGTTCTGCCCTTTTCTTGGTTTCCGGTTTACCCTTCATCTGAGCCATGAGGTCATCCCTCATGATCCATCCTTGAGATACATGGAGGCCATTTGAACAGAATGTGCTCACTTCTACAGTTGTCCCTGCCTAAGCTGGGTGTCCCTTGCAAGAACCGTGCAGAATGGCCTCTCTTAGTTAAAAAGGATCTCTGTGAGTTCAAGGCCACCCTGGTCTGCAGAGTGAGTTCCAGAACAGCCAGAGCTACCTGACTCTTTTTTGTTTTGTTTTGTTTTTCGAGACAGGGTTTCTCTGTGTAGCCCGGACTGTCTTGGAACTCACTCTGTAGACCAGGCTGGCCTCGAACTCAGAAATCCACCTGCCTCCTGAGTGCTGAGATTAAAGGCGTGCGCCACCTTTAATGCCCATCTAAGCTACCTGACTCCTTATAGACAGACAAACCATGTCTCTAAAAACAAAATGAAACAAAAAGTTGAATATGTTACAGTACAGCTGTGACCTGTACTGAGACAGGAGGATTTCTATGAGTTCCAGGCCAGTCTTTGGCTACATCATGAGTCTCAGGCTGGCCTAAGCTACAGAGAAAGGCCCTGTCTTAAAACCAATCACCTGCTATTACAAAGAACCTTCAGCCAGCTAAGGAATGCTGAGAGCCAAAGAAAATAGCCTTCCCTGGAATGAACATAGCAAATGTTATCCAGGACCAAAGGCTTACCCCTGAAGGCAGAGGGTTCATGGGGGCGGGGGTGTGGACAGAGGAGGAAAAGGAAGGAGGAAAATGTAATTCTGTTATGTACTGGCTGCTTTTGTGTCAACTTGACACAAGCTAGAGTCATCAGAGAGAAAGGAGCTTCCGTTGAGGAAATGTCTCCATGAGATTCAGCTGCAGGGAATTTTCTCAATTAGTGATCAGTGGGGGAGGGCCCAGCCTATTGTGGGTGGGGCCATCCCTGGGCTGGTGGCCCTGGGTTCTATGAGAAAGCAGGCCCAGCAAGCCATTGAGAAGTAAGCCAGTAAGCAGCACCCCTCTGTGACCTCTGCATCAGCTCCTGCCTCCAGGGTCCAGCCCTGTGTGAGTTCCTGTCCTGACTTCCTTTAATAATGAACAGTGATGTGGAAGTGTGAGCCAAATAAACCCTTTCCTCCCTAACTTGCTTTTTGGTCATTGCAGCAATAGAACCCTAAGACATATTAATAATCTCAGAAAAGTAGTAAAGGGTTTTAAAACACAAATAACATAAACCAGCTGAAGGACAAATAAATATGCAAAAGCATGTTTGATGCAAAAACAAAGAAAATTAAAATGGCATCATGTCTTCTGTTGGGCTTTCAAGTCTTTATGTATGAACCTTGTGGAAAGCATACCAAGCCATTTGGAGCCTCCACTTTCTCATGTGGAAAGTAAGGTTCTAGTCAGCCCTCTCCTAGGCTGACCTGAGCCTTCAGGGGCCCAGTGCTACTCGGAAGTCCTAGTGTGTCATAAAAGGCATGCTCTGGCACAGTGGTGGAGACCTGGCTATGCTGGCCCTTGCTCATCTGTGTGATGGCCCAGGAGCTATGCAGACGTCAGAAGACCTTAGGAGAGCAGGAAGCTGAGATGAGATAACCTCTCTACGCTCCTGAGTCAAGCCAGTCCAGGAAGACCAAAGGTTTCCTCAGACCTGTATACAACAGGGCAGCTGCTCAGAACAGTCTTTCCTAAGCAAGAGTACAGCATGATTACCAGGTGCCAGTGAGCTCACTGACAGCCATCCTGGATGTGTGTATGGGAGAGGGCAGGTAACTGTATTAACACTGGGTTACAGAGGGGGAAGCTGAGGCAAGGACGGTTCACTCTCCCAGCAAGGGACAGCAGAGGTCGTCTAGACGCAGACAGGGCTTTGGGCATACCACCTGGGGAATGAAATTCTCATGTTGTTCACAGCAGAGGTCTGAGCACAGTCTGTGCAGAGTGACTGAGCAGTCAGGAAGCTTTGAACTATGGGTGCCTGAATAGTAAGGAGGAGACCCTTTGTTTCTTTTAATTTATTGAACTGGATTACACGGGGCCGTTTTCATGTAAGTGTATGATGGTCTTTGGCCATAACCCTCCCGTTCTCCTTTACCCTCCTTCTTCTTACCCTTCTAGAGTCTCATTGGTCACCTTGGTTCCCTAGGTGATTCTATGGCTACTTCCATGTTGTCTGTACATATATGATCTTATAAAACCTAGGACATGCAAATGAGAGGAAGCATGTGATCTCTCTCTCTCTCTCTTTCTCTGTGTGTGTATGCATGTGCGAACACGTGTGCTGCATGCACACATAGAGGCCAGAGGTCAATGACTGCTGTCTTTCCCAATCACTACCCTCCTTGTTTGCTTTCAGAGACAGAGTCTCTCTCTGAACCTAGAGCTCACCAGACTGGACAGATGGGCCGGCCAACAAGCTCCAAAAGACCTTCCTGTCTCCACCTCTCCCATGCCGACCGTTACACCAGCTTTTGTACATGAGCACTGGGGATCAAACTCAGGTTCTCCCGCTGGTACAGCAAGTCCTTTACTGACTCAGCCATGACCTCAGCCCCAGTATTTGTCTTTCTGAGTCTGACTTAACATGTTCAGTATGGCATCTCCAGTCATATCCATTTTCCTGCTAATGAAATAATGTCATTCTTCTTTATGGCTAAAAAATTCCCATTGTGTATATATACATCACATAATCACATAATCACATAATCGTTCGCTCCTCTGCGGTTGAACACACAGACTGTTTCCATCACTTAGCTACTGCGAGTAGGGAATCATCATCATTGTTGACCACGCCTGACTCATAAGGAGACATCAACAGCTCAGCAGCCCGTGTGAATCAGGTGGCCACCTCAGCAGAGGGCCAGGGAATGCTGAGGTCCAGGTGATAAGTCTTCGCAATTCTGTCGCTAATGACTTCGACACCCATCACCTCAGAACAAACACTGAGTGCTGGAGTCCCTTTAGGGCAAGAGTAAATTAAATGAGTGTAAACATCATCATGAAGAAATGGTTGTTATGAAGCTAGGTGTGGCTTCATAGCTATAAACAAACCTAGCACTCCGGAGGCAGAAGGCAAGGGTCGCAGCAAGTTCCAGGCAACCAGTGTGACTTGAGAGGATTCCTATCTTGAAGGAAGAAAGGAAAGAAGGGAAAGAGGGAGAGACAGAGAGAAAGAGAGAAGAGTAAGGGAAGGGAGGGAAGGAAAGGGAAGGGAAGAGGAAGAGAAGGGGGAGGGGAAAGAGAGAGAAGAGGAGGGAAGGGGAAGGAGAGGGGAGGGAAGGGAAGGAGAGAGGAAGGAAGGGGAGGGGAAAAGAGAGAAGAGGAGGGAGGGGAAGGGAAGGAGAAGGGAAGGGAAGGAGGAGGAGGAGGAGGAGGAGGAGAGGGAAGGGAGAGGAGAAGGAGAAGGGAAGGGAAGGGGAGGGAGGAGGAGGAGGAGGAGGAGAAGGGAAGGGAAGGAGAAGGGAAGGGAAGGGGAAGGGGAAGGGCAGGAAGGGGAAGAAGGGGAAGGGGAAGGGGAAGGGAAGGGGAAGGGGAAGGGGAAGGGGAAGGGGAAGGGAAGGGGAAGGGGAAGGGAGAAGGGAGAGGAGAACAACTGATATGCCAGAGGGAAACATGTAAGTTGTCAGGAATCTTTAGGAGTTAAGGTTGTATGGTGAAAGAACTGTCTGGTGACACAGACCTGTTACCCAGCCACTGTGGAGACTAGGGCAGGAAGATGGAAAGTACCAGACCTACAGAGGCACAGAACCAGCTCAACACAAGCCTGGGCAACTCAGTGAGAGTCTGTCTAAAATGGAAGGAAAAGGGGAGGAAGGGAGAGAGGGAGGGAGAGAGGGAGGGAGGAAGGGAGAGGGAGGGAGGGAGGGAGGGAGGGAGGGAGGAGGGAGGGGAGGGTATATAACTCAGTGGTAGAGCATGTGGCTAGCTTGCCCAAGGCCCTAGATTAAATACCCAGAATGGGGAAAGAAAGGGGGGGGGGCTTTGTGTAAGGCTTTATAATCATGAAATGTCAATCGCCTAAGATGACCCAGTCCCAAATATGACTTCCGGATCCTGGGTGTCTCCTTCTTAGGCTTCTCGCCCTCTGCTGTTTAACCATTTCACTTAAATTTCCTACGTGATCAAAATAGACTGCTCATGTATGAAATCCTCAATGAATTAATGAAAATATTTTAGTAATAAAAATACCCTACACTTTAGCTTCATTGGTGCAATTGAAATAAAGTTGTAGCCTGTGTGTGTCTCTTGTTTATGACAACAGACTATCTCCTGAAATAATGTGTTAATTATGCACAAAGTTATAGCGGTGGAAAATAATCCCTCAGAAAGCTGCTGTGTGCAGTTTCTCATTAGCTCAGTGGTCTTCAACCAGCTTGTAAGAATCAAAAGTGACAGTACACACACATGCACACGCCACACACGCTTAACATACACTCACAAACAAGCACAGATACATACACATACATGCTCACATACACACATATACATGCTCACACACATACACACATTCATTCACAGAGAGACACAAATACATACATGCTCACACACACACACCTCGTGCATACACGTACACCACTCACAATACAATATACAAACACACATACACATGCTCACACACACATACACTTATACACATCACACATATATACAACTACCACATATACCATACACACATGCTCTCACATGCCACACATATACACACACACTCACATACACACGCTACACCAAACACATAACACACACTCACACACAGACACAGGCATATACACACATGCTTACACACATATATACATGCTCACACATACATCACACACACACTGCACATATATACATGCACTCACACACAGATACACATGCTCACACACAGACACATACACACACATGCTCACACATACACACTCATACACAGAGACACATATACACATGCTCTCTTACACACACACACATATACACACACTCACATACACACACATACACCACACCACACACACACCATTAACACTCACTCCATCTACACCAACGTCTTATTCCTTCCATTTGAATATGTCATGTGTTCCTTATTTATTTGCTCTCAGCACTCCTTGACATGGTGTCATTTGTCATCAAGATGGTGAAGAGTTTTTGCCCTGTCTTTGCTCTGTAACATACATACTTAGCTTGTTCACGTAGTCCAAGGTTTTCTTTATATAGTTTGCAAATTAAAGAACATTGCCAACACTTTTCCCAGCTCTGACTTACTTTTTTAAATAACTTTTAAAATAGACTTTAATTAACATATAATTACATCACCTTCTCCTTCCCCTTCCTCCCTCTGGCCACCTCTCACGTCCCTTCCTGCCAACTCCTTCCAAGTTCCGCCTTGCTCCCAGGGACCAGCCCCTAATTATCTGTCCAATACCAAATGGCCACATAACACTTCTTTCTAGGTCTTTGAGAATTTTATATGATTTTAATCCCATTTATCCCTTCCCTATTCCTTCCAGATCCACTCTCCCTCCAGGCTCACCTACCTCCTTCCCTCCTTTATTTTTAAACCAGCAAGTCCAATCCATGCTGCCCATGTATTGTTGGGTAGGGGACCATCCACTATAGCACAGATGACCTATTGAGCCACACCCTTAAGGAAAACTGACTCTCCCTCTCTTGGCATCTATAATTGTCAATACCTTCTCCTCTGAGTGTGGGCCTTGTCCTCTCCTGTCTTCTCCGTGCTGGATTCTTTTCCTTTCTGGTGTATATATGTATCTCATAGGTTAAACTGTAGTTTGTAAATCAATGAAACAGCAAAACAGAACAGTTTCAATCCCGCTGCTTACCCAAGGCCACATTGTTCTTCGTCTTAACTTCAATCCCTCAGCTGCTTGGAGTTTCTAAAGACTTGCATAAAAGTAAGTGGTGTGTGCTCTGTTCTGTGGCAGGACTACCTTGCTCAACCGTCTTCTTCATTGTCTATGTTTTTCCTTCCGGTATCTGACTCACTACATCCCTGACTTGACCCTTGAATCTTACCTGTGCTTTTCTTAATTTAATTTTTGAGAATTGACATATATACACATATACACACATATACACACATATACACACACATACACATATATACATATACACATAGACACATACACATATGCACATACACACATACACATATACACATACATACATACACACATGCACATATGCACATATACATATATATATATCATATATACACATACATATATACATATACACATAAACACATATACATACACAAATACACACATATACACATATATATACATACAAACATACACATATACAGATATATATATGCATATACACATACACACACATATATGTATATATACATATATATACATCTGACAATAATAATTGAGAAGGGGTAACTTTGCCTAGTCATGAGATTGAGTTTGAGAGAGGAAGTGATAGGGACACACAGAAGGAGTAGAGCAGGGGAAAAATAAATATAGTATGAAACTAGGAAATTCTCAAGTAGCATGTTTTTTTAAAGATGGACAAAAGAATGTATCTAGTTTTTAAATCAAACTGTATTTATGCTACTGCCACATGGGGGAGCTATATGAGCCAGTCAGTAGACACATAGCCCAGCCTGAGGTATGTTAGTAAACTGAATGCTGAGGACCAAGTGTTAGCCAAAGGGTACTTGGCACTGGCTTGGGAGTTCTTAGGGCCAGGTTGTTTGAATGGAATGCATGCAACTTATGGACATGGGGCTGTGGGGTGAGAGGTGTGCTTTTAGGGTCTCTTGGGAGCTGCTTCAAAGACAAGAATTTAAAAGCCTGTGTGTATATCCCAGGCTAGTTTTCACTGGCAATTTCCAGCTTCTGGGACACCAATGGTTGCTATCTTGATTGTCAGATTGTCACAGAGAGCCAGGTATGGTTGGTAAATGGTTACTGCACAAGTCTGAGGACCAGAGTTCAATTCCCAGGACCCACATGAAGGAGCTGAGAGTTGCAGCCAGGCATGGCAGCTCAAATCGTAACCTCAGCACGTGGGAGGTTTGTGGTCATTTAGGACTAAATAATGAGTTCTAGGCCAGATCACACTTCTGAGTGAGATCCTGTCTCAACAACCAAAAACCCGGTGAGTCGTGCACACTTCTAACCTTAGCACAAGGGACGAGGAGATAGCAAGTCCTGGAGCTTGCTGACCAGTTGGTCTAGCCTAGTTTCAGGTCAATGAGAAACCTTTACAAAAAATAAAAACAAAAACTAAACAAGTAGATAGCTCCTATGGTCTCTACACACACACACACACACACACACACACACACACTTGAGATTGTCACCATAGTGGTGAAACTCCCAGAGACATGGCTCCGTTCCCTTAAGTCCCTCAAAAGTCCTTTTTATTACCAACATTATCTTAAACCAGAAGCAACACAAAGCAGAGCCTACAGACAGCAGCTTCAAGGACACCAAGACATTTTCTGCTAGGGAATTCTGTGTCTAGTGTAGGCATGGAAGCACAGAAACTGAAGGCCTACTGTGCGTCAGCAAGAGGCTGTGCTCTGAATATATTTCATTTGATTCACAGCCTACTTTGTAAACATTTCTAAGACTCTGCATCAGAACATTTCACACACACACACACACACACACACACACACAACACACACACACAATGCATATCAAAGATGTTGTTCAACGCTGGGGTGGAGACAGACCACACCAGGCTAAACAGTTCACGTGAGGTTTATTCAGGAGATAAGGGCAAAGGTGATGGCAAGACAAGGGAGAAGAGAGAGAGAGAAGTCAAAGTGCTCTGCCTTTTTATATGAATAGTGACATAGCCTCTGGCATGTAAAGATGGGAGGTAAGCCAAGTGGATTCTGGGAATGTGTGTTGGTGGTTGTCACCTAGATGTGACGTCACAGGGTTCAGAGCCTGATACCAACAAAAGATGTGCCTCAATTCATCACAGAAAGGGCAATCATTAGCTGGCCTAAAAAAAAACAATAATCCCTGTGGCCGTCCCCCTCAGCTGGGAACAAAGCTCATCACTCACCACCAACATTTCATCACCAACATTTCTCTGTGGTGTGACTTGCATGAGCACTTTTGAATTGAGGCCCCTGAAAGGCACTGCGTCCTTTAATGAGGGCATCTCTTGGGAGTTGTTTATGTCGTTGGGAGTCTGTGGGAAATGGATGGGGAAAGAGCTTCCCCCTCCCTTAGTTTAAGACTTAGGCAATTGGGGTTGTCACCCTTGGGTCGACACTGCCTGTTCCTCATTATGTAAGTTAAGTGATCCTAAGATGACAGATAAAAACTAAAATACAAGTGAGACTTCCCTGAGGCCCACACTGGACTCAGCTCTTGCTCTAGGAGGAGCAGATTCTAGACACCTACTTCCCTTGTTTGGAACACTCTGAGGAGACGCTAACAGCTGGGCTGACGAGATGGCTCTGCAGATAAAGGCTTGTGCCACCAAGCCTGACAACCCAAGTTCCATCCCTATGGAACCAAGCCATACGAGTTGTCCTCTGAGCTCCCACATACCAAAGTGACACACCTCACCTCACAAATACACACACACACACACCGTAGCTTAGTGAGTCCCCCTTGGAAACAGCTACAGCTTCATGTCTACCTTGTAATGTAATTAGTAAACGGTCCTTTTCCTGTGGCGTGAACTTTCCGAATCATTCTCCCATAACTTTCTCATTCCTGTGAGAATACGAGAAACTGAGATGCTGAGAGAGAGAGCGACGTACACACAGTGGGGATGTCCACACAGTAGGGATGGGCAAGAGTCAGTGCGAAACCTGACTGTCTCTTTAGGAAGCACGCTCTCCTTGAGCGCCTGGGTGGGGTATGAAGTAGGGACGGTGATCCCAGCTCCCTTCACAAAGAGCTGACTCTAGACACATCTGCAGTGCAGTATTGAACCAACTCCCACGCCTGCTCTTTGGAAGGGACCACGCAGCGGCTTTGTGTACTCTCATGTGTGAGGAAGCAGCTTCCAGGCCTGGCATAAAACAAGCAGCCGAAGCAGCGCAGCTAGATGCTATTTTTTAAGACAAGGTCTCCTATAGCCCAGGCTAGCCTCAAACTTGTGATGTAGCTAAGGATGACCTTGAGCTTCTGATCCTCCTGCCTCCACCTGTTGGAATTGCTGGCAGACACCGGTCGGCTTGTTTTGGGAGGTGTTGGAATACAACCAAACAAGGTAAGCGTTGTGCCAGCTGAGCCACATTCCCTTGTCTGGCTGGATTTGAACAAGGAATGATGCTGTAGTTTGTATCTGGAATGTTCCACAAAGACTGAATTAAAGGCTCCGCACTCTTCCCTCTATGGCACTGTCATCCAGTGGTAAAAGTCTGCCATACAGAGATGGATGAGCCTAGAAAGAGATCTTTCGTCATGGCGTCACACCCTAGAAGGGATTTGTATGATGCTGCCCCTCTTCCTTTCCCCCTTTCATTCCTGCCACAAGGCTAACAGTTTGCTCTACCATGCATTTCCTTCTCAATGTGACACCCCATCCCCCCCAAAGCAGTGGGGTCAATCTGCTATGATAGAAAACGTCTTCCAAAATGTCTAAAACCTTTTTTCTCTGTAAGTTGATTATCTCCAGTATTTCATTATAGTAACTGAAAGTTGGTAAAGACAAATAGATACCCAGAAGCTTGAAATCTTCCTGCCCTTCTCTAGTTAAAGCCAACTATTCGCTGGTTATCTCCTCAACTGCTTCACCATGGAGAATTCCTTGTTTTTCTTGTGCGATGATGCACACCTATCAATCGCCCAGAATCTTCTCACCGTCCTCACAGTCATTCAGTACTCCCATACACATTCCAAATCCAAAGATTTCCCTGTTTGTCTCTGTATTCCCTCTTGTGTACATTACATGGGGGTGGGGGACATTCAGCTCTACTCCACCGGCCACCACATTGCCACCCACCAGAGACACACATTCACAGATGTAGCAGAAACCGACATCACAACATGGCCATATTTCCACATTCCATACAGCACAAGAGAGTCATATGACATCAGCTAAGCAACAGTGTACTTGGCTCTGTTTACTGATGTTCCCAAAACTGATGGAGCTGTGGGTGCCCTCCATGTGACCAGCTGACACATGCAGAATTCCAGGTGTGCCCAGCCAAGATGAGAGGACTTTAGAAAGAGACAAACTGAGAGGGAAAAAAAGCCTACTGAACTCCTCATTGTCAGCAGATAGAAGCCAGTCAGGACTTCCAGCCCGTTTTCCTCTGGGGTGCCATCAGACTAATCCAGGACATGTGGCACTTGGACTTTAGGTCCCTTATGCATATAAAGCACTATTGTCTTCCGCCATTGCCGTGCTGCAGAAACTGGTATTAGTCCCACGTCCCACGTCCAGATGTGGCAAATGGCTCTCATCTGCCTCCTCAGCCACGGTCAGGAAGCAGAGATGGATGAATGTTACTGCTTAGCTTGCTCACTCCAGACCACAGACTGGGGTGGGCTGTTCCACCTCGGTTAACCTAATCTAGAAAATCCCTCACAGATGTGTTCAGAGATGTGTTTCCATGGCGATTCTAAAGGTTGACAAGATGGCAATCAAGATGAACTATCACAATGAGGTACAGTCTCTTACTGGCCTAGAGCTAGCAAAGCAGGCTAGGTCACATGGCCTTTGAGCCCATGGCTGTCTCTGCCTTCTCGGTGCTGGGGTTACAAGCTTGGATCACTGTGCCTGGCAGGTTCAATGCTACCAACTAAGCTCTCTTCCCAGAACCAGACCTTTTCTTTTTCATTAGCAGTATTTATTTTTTTTCACGCGTTCCTACTGGCCATTTCCAAAATTTGTATTGAAAAGGAAAATTTGGAGTAGAGCTATTTTAGCGTAAGGAACAAATCATTACGGACCATTTTCAGTGTGAGATGATCTTAGAGCCCATCGGTGAATCACAGATGAGCAGGAGGCACTGGGTCCCTGTCTTCCTTAGGTATCAGATAGTGCTTTTTACTGTGGGACTCTTTAGTTTATCTTAGAGGTGACAAGATAGGGACAGTCTTCTATGTGACTGAGTTCATGTATCTGGAAAGAGGGGGGAATCCTGAGCTCTGGAAGGATGAAGGATTTGGGACATGTGCTGGACAAGTTGGAAAGATGGCACATTCCCGAATAACTCAGCCAATGAGGAATTCAGGGAACAGGAAATATGATTGGAGTATTAAAAGCACTGTTTCATGCCAAATGGATGCTGCAGCCCTTTTGAGCTTTTCTCTGAGCTGATTTCTGATTTTGCAAGCCCATAAAATAAACTGATTTGTTTTCGAGACTGGGGTGGGGGTGGGGCTCTTCAGAACAACTATTGCGGGATAGGGGATCACCGTTTCTCACACTAGCTGTTCATAGGGAAGAGGCTCCAGATCTTTCATGGACCTTAAAGTTGCACACACAGGCAAACTCCTTTGCGAACATATGTGCACACACAAGAATCCACTACACACATTAAAAAGGTTAAATCAGCAGTCAAAATCACGTTAATGTTACGATTCCTGTGCACAGGTGTACATGTATGTAGATGCACATGTATGTAGATGCACATGTATGTAGATGTACATGCATATGCATGCATGTGGATACCAGAAGCCCTCTTGTTGCTCTTTAGGCACCATTTACTGTGGTTTTTGAGACACAGACTCTCAGCAGCCTGGAAATCACCAGTTAAGGTAGACAGGCTGGTCAGGGAGCCCCCAGGATTTGCCTGCCCAACCCCAACTCTGGAGTTACAAATGTGTAATCCTCATCCAACTTTTCAACTTGAGCATTTTGCCAGTTGTCATTCTTCCAGCTTTTTTATAATACAATTTGATGAAAAGAATATCTTACTTTTGTGAGGTTTTTTTTTTTCCTCTCCCAAACCCAGAGCCACATAAGAAAAACAACAACAACAACAAAACAAAACCAAGACAAAACAAAAGAAAACATCAAACAGTTCTGATAAAAGAACATTTCACAGAAGCCCCATATAGCTGTCTTTCAAAACATCCAGAAGAGGAAAACAAAGAAAAGTCTGAGAAATAGTCACAGTCAAGAGGTACCTAAGGAGTCACCGTGACTCAGTGCAGCATGTCCTGGGATCCAGGAGCAGAGGAAAGATGTTAGATAAAAAGAAAGAAAACCGGAGGCTGGAGGGACAGGGGCTGTAGTTGCTACGTGAACATGAGGACCCACAATTGCATCCCCAGAACATTCGAGAAACAGCCAGATGCTGTGGTGTATACCTTTAATCCCAGTGTTGGGGAGGCAGAGACAGGAGGGTCCCCGGGGGTGGGGTTGCTGGCCAGCCCGGCCAGCCAAATTGGTGGGCTCCAGGTTGAGTGAGAGCTCCTCTTTCAAAAACTAAGATGGAGAGCCATTGAGGAAGACACCTGATACCTCTGGTCTCCACATGCGCCTGCCCTACCCCCACCCTTATGTGCACAGACAGGAATAGGAATAGACAGAGAGAGGGGGGTGGTAATTAACTGAAGAACTTAGTTAATTACAGCACATTTCTCTTACTTGCCTCTTATTCCTTTTATGGCAAGAAATAAAATTCCCAAGCGGTGTCAGGAGGTGTCCGCTGAGCTGCAGCATTCGTAGAGAAAGCCCTTTTAGGACACACCTCACACACACTGCCAGAAGCTAACAGCCTATCTCTCTCTTTTTTTCACTGGGTGGCCAGAATTTCTCACAATTCCCTTTCCCATGATTCTTTTCCTTTCCAATCATATCTATTTCCTGGGCATCCATGCATAGTCTTGCTCTTAAAATTCCTACCATGACTGAGATGAACTGTTTTGTGCTAGATTTCTGCAAGATGTTATTGATGGGAGATTGTACGTGACATATGTGGGGGACCTCTGTATGGCCTTCCTAATCTTTCTATAAATGTAAAAATTTTCTAAGTAATGAAATCTATTTTAAAAGCCTTCAATTATATATATGTAATTTATCGAATAATGTAAATGTGTGTATGTGTGTGCACGCGCGCGGGTGCATGCGTGTGCTGCAGTGAACATGCCTGCCCTGGCATGTGTGTGATGGTCAGAGGACAACATGGAGGAGTCAGTTCTCTCCTTCTCCCATGTGGGTCCCAGGGATAGGCAAGCACCTTTACTTGCTGAGCCATCTCGCTTGCCCTGAAATCTATGGCTTGAAACAAAGACCTGCCTCACCCTGACATCTCAGGCGTGAAACAGCTCATATGATTTTTTGGCCATGGTCGGACTGAGTTGCCTCCTTTCCTGTGACCTCACCGTCATTCCCATACCAGCTCTCGGTTGCTTCACAGATGTCCCCTAGGGACACTGCAGAGTTTCATGGTGACTAGGTATCAAGATGATCACCTGTACCGTGGACTGATTTCAGACTGTAAATATTGGAAAGAGGTTGGGTGTGTTCCATTCAGCTGCCATCTCTTGCTGTTATTCTTCCGACGATACTGGCTAACAATAATTTACAAGGCATGTCCATTTCTTACATGGTACTGAGAGATGAACTAAAACACGCAGGAGGATGGGCCTGGGGGTGTATGTGAGCATATGATGTTTTCTATGACACACATGGACATCTTGAGACTCTCCCTGAACCTGGAGCTTGCTATTTCGATTAAACTGAATGGCTAGTGATCTCCCAGGATCCACCTGTGACTGCCAGGACCCCCCAACTCTGGGCTGTAGCTGCTCAACACTGTGTCCAAGAGTGTGCTAGGGTTCTAAACTTGGATTTTTCATGTGTATGCAGCAAGGGCTTTACCCACTGAGCTGTCATCCCAACCCCTTTGCTTTGATCTTGGTCGCTTGAGAAAGGGACCTCCATGGGGACAAAGGTACAAAACTTTAACTTAGGAATGTTACCCATTAAAAACTGACTGTGTGTTCTCTCCTGACCCCTAACCTTCACAAACAATATTATGGATCTCAAAATCCACGTGTACCAGAATGCCAGGGTATTCAGTGTCACCCAGGAGTCCCACAAAAGATCAGAAGACAAACACCAGGGCCCTCTGGTGTGTTATCCATTAAAAGCTTGCCGTGATCTTTCTTCAGCCTAGCCTGTGTTCTCTTAGCAGTTTTGAGGGACGTTCTCATTGTTCTCATCGCAAGACTGAGATGTTTCTGGATAATGGGATTATCAGAGGAACGTAACAGCCCCTGGATGAACCAGTTCTGCGAGGCCAGGATATGAACACAGAGGGGAAAGATGTTTTGAAGCTGTTCTTCTCTTCCATCTGCCAGGGCTTGTGTTGTAACTCAGACTCATGTTTGGATGACCTCGCAGATGCAGAATTCAGCTCCCAGGGTCCTCCTGCCTGATGTCCACCATGAGCCCTGCATTCCAGTGGTTCTCAGCCTTTCTAACACTCTTTACAGTTAGTCATGTTGTGGTGACCTCCAACCGTTAAATTCTTTTCATTGCTACTTCATAACTATAATTTTGCTACCATTATGGATCGCAATGTAAATGTCTGTGTTTTCTCATGGTCTTAGGTGACCCCAGTGAAATGGTCATTTAACCCTCAAATGGGTCATGATCCATGGATTGAGATCCACTGCTGTATTCTGTTGAATCAATACCCAGCAAGCAGAGCTAACCCCCACCTCAGGCACTTCAGGAATTCGGTGTTCCTTCTAAACCTCAGGGATGAGCAGTCCCATGCTTGACAGCCCATTCCCAGGAACCTTCCAGTGGATAAGATCAAGAGGTGCTATCTGAGTAGTCATTGCTACGCCTTAGCATCTCTGGGTAGTCATTGCTACATCTTAGCATCCTTGACCTTTGCTTATATAGCTGTTCACCAATGTGTACTGAGCTCTGTAAGCCAAATATCATGCTAGATGCTGAGATTGTACAGGTCAGGAAGGTATGACCTCTACATGTATTCATTGACTCCACCTGCAATAAGAAATAATACCGTCAGGTAGGTTGAACAACAGAAATCCACTCTTGAGTAGTTCCGGAGGACAGAAGTCTGGATGGATGGATGGATGGATGGATGGATGGATGGATGGATGGTGCCAGTATGATTAGGTTTTGGTACAAGATCTCCTCTTCTTACCCTGGAGATGACAACCTCCTCAAATGGAAGGGGGAGATAAAGAGAGGGCAAATGCTTTTTGGTGTCTGTCTTCCTTAAAGGGGCACTAATACTATCTTAGGGCACCATTTTTTTTTTTTTTTGTCTAAAGTTAACCCCTTCCCAGAGCTCTGCCTTCCTGTGTCTCACAACTGGGTCTCCAGCTTCAACAGGGAATTCCAAGTGCTAGGATCCTAGTGGTGCTCCATGGCTCCTGGTATTGTGATTTGAATGTGAATTGTTTCCCATTTGCTTAAGACTTTGAGCATGTGGTTCCCAGCTGGTGGCAACTATTTTAGGATGTAGTGTCTTGATGGAGAAAAGTGGGTCACTAGGCTCTAACATTTTACAGGCTGGCTCCACTTTCTGTCTTCCCGATTAGTGATACAACGTGGCCTGCTGGTTCTAGGTCCAGTTGTCATGCCTCCTCCATTCCCCACTTTATCTTCCTAGCCATCCATCTGTGCTATTTTTCCACTCAGTATGATGAAAAGCCACAAGAAGTCAATAATCCCTGCTGTCAATTACACCAGAGATGGGATAATCTTAACCTGTTGGGAATGGAACTTCTTCCCACTCACCCGTGCCTTGAATATTTGAGCATCTGGCTCCTTCCCATGAAGTATGGGTTCCTCTTATCTCAGCCTCCTGATGCCCATGGCTTTCTGCATTCCCTCCATTGACTTCAGTGCCTGCCATTAAGCCAAGGCTAAGAGAGGAACTGCTTAGAAAGCAGGTTAGTTTGATGAATGAAGCCTGCCCTCTACACCAGTAGAACAGTGAGAACCAGAAGTCACTGTCCACTGCCCTAGCATTAGCAAGTCACTTATGCAGCCAAGGAATACAAACAGAATCAACCTTTCCTGGAAGTATAGCAGACGATGCTTGTGTTGGCTGCTGGGCTGCTCAGGGTCTCTGCCATTATTAAAGTCAGATTGGATGACTTGAAGGAAGTTTAGTGAAGGATGGTGGAGGAGAAGACAGGAGAAGGGAGATGTAGGGGAGAAGGAGGAAGAGTAGAGAGAAGGAGGAGGAAGAAGAGGAGAAGGAGGGATATCAAGATGCAAGAAGAGCTGGGAACATAAGCAGTCAGCAGAGTGCTTGCCTCCCATGAAACAAAGCCTGGGTTGGACCCTCAACACTGTGTAAACCAGGTGTGTTATACACAGCTATAGACCAAGCACTTGAGAGGTTGAGAATCAGAAGTTCGATTACCCTCAACTACATAGGAAATTTAAGGCTGATCCTGGCTACATGAGACCCTGTCTCAATGGTAACAACAAAAGCCAGTGAAGTCAAATGTCAGCAGAAAACATTGGAGAGGCACACTCACAGTCTGGTTCTCCTTTCCAAATCCTACAGTGGCAACAGGAGGGATCCAGAGAAACCACAGTATAACCTCCAGGGGAGATACCTTACTTATAGCAGTGGTCATATAGCTTGACACCCTTAACACTGTGACTGTTGTGTGCAGTTCCTCATGTTGTAGTGATCCCCAACCATAAAATTATCTTTGCTGCTACCTCATAAGTGCAATGTTGCTATCAGATCATAATGTAAATATTTATGTTTTCCCACGATCTTTGGGGGATTGCATCCTACAGGTTGAAAACCACAGCTATAGGATGACAGAGGGGAGGGTTAAATTCTCTGAGTTTCTTGGTCCTCCATGTTTACAGCCTAGCGTCAAATGTTCCCCATGTTCCCAATTGGCAGAGGCCAACCTCAAACACACAGAGCAGGGTGGAAGAAGATGGCAGAGATGTCTGAACAAAACATGGATCTGTCCTGAATCTGCCCCTCAACCCATGAACACACACACACCTCCACACTTTTTCTGGCAACGGAACCCTGTTACACTCTGGGAGGAAGTGTCTTTAGTTTCACTGCATCTTTTAATACTTAAGAATATGACCTGCTGTGGGAATACGGTGGTTGCTAACACAATTAGAGGAGGGAAGGGGTTATAGTTCGAGGTCACGGTTCATTCTAGAGGGAAGTATTACTGCAAATGAGTGAGTCCTTACTCTAATATGCCTGGTATCTGTATAAGACAAAAAAAAAAAAAGAATAGGGTCTGAGGATGTGTGTCCGTTGGTAGGCCGCGTGTCTGCCATGCACAAAGCCTGGGTTCCATCCTGAGTGCTGAATAGATGATGTAGTAGCACAATCCTGAAATACTAGCACTCAGGGTTAGAAGCAGGAGAACCAAAAGTTCAAGGTCATTCTTGGCTAAGAGGCAAATTCAGGACCAGCCTTGTCTACAGGAGATCTTGTTGACACAAAAGAAGATGGAAAGTTGCACTTAGACCTGTGGGGAAGATGACCAAGGGAAGAGCAGAGATAGAGGTTGAACATCTGCAGTTCTAAATGAGGGTCCATGAGGGCAGAAACTGGTACTGGCAAGGAAGGACTCCTGTCTGCAGCTTTCAAATGGTATGTGGTTCTGCCAATAACTTAATAACTTAATTTCAGGTTTCCTGCCCCACGGGGCTCTGAGAAGTATTCCTGTTGTCTTAAGTCAGCTATTTGGGGTACAAGTTGGCCAGGTCCAGTCTCAAAGGCAGAAACCCGCATGACTCCAAAATCCAAAATTCTTGAAAATCAACATAAAGTCACAAGTGGAAAAAGCCACACTTGACTTCAAGTGACAGATGGCAGCCTGGTGCACAATGCGTCATTGTGTAAAGCTGCCCCCAGGCTGTGTATCTGGGCAGCTATGAAAAATAGATGAGTTTCTCTTTGGGTTTCCACTTCAAAGATATCTCATCATGTATATATTCAAATATTCTGAGACCGTCTTTTGATGTGGGACACCCATTGTGCATCCTAGGGATAAATTCAGACCTTACATTTCCTTACTACATGGAGCCTGGTGGATTACAAATTCCATGTGAGCCAAGGGAATGGGTTTACTTTCAATGGATTATGAACTTCAAGCGAAAAAATTAGAGAGAGAGGTAGGGCCTCAATTCAGACCCCAGCTTTGACCCTTACTGAGCCAGTGGGAGCTGGATGAGTTTATCTAAGGGAAAACCATGTCTGAGGCACTGGGCTCCTTGGCCGGGTTTCTGAACAGATAGAAAAACTCAAAGGGGATGGCGGACTCTCAAGATAGTTACGCTGTGAGCCAGTTGGAACCTGCTGGTACAGCTGTTCTTACTCTCATCCCTCACCAGAATTGTGGATTCTTGAAGTTCCCTTTGAACCATCCAGAGGATGGCTGTTACTCCCCAGAAGGAAATTCCCTGCATGTAAGAGGTAGGCAGATGGCATCTTTACTAAATTTACCGTTCACAAAATCTGATGCAGAAAAGAAGAAAACGGAGAGGCAAAGAGATCCTACCCTGGCTTCCCAAGGTTCTGCAAGAATCCAAAATGTCCACACGAAGAGCTTAGAGTACTATGTACTCTCCAGATCCATTCTTATCACAGAAGGACTTAACGCTGGTCATTCTTCCCAGGACCAGTCCTGTGAGAGTTGCCTCAACAGGCAACTGCCCACGATGATGTCATTAAATAACAAACAGGACTCCATCCTGATTGTGTTCCATCAAGAGCATTTCCTGAGAATCTTGGCACTGTGTGTACAAGGCACTGAGGGTACAGTGTGAGCTTGTCCCTGGCATTGGCAAGCCAAGATGAAGAACATAAGGACGGATCAGCCAAACCACCTGGGGTCTGGGAGCCAGCAGGGTAGACTAGCCAGCTAGGCACACTCTCACAGGTACCACCTCTTGCAGACGAATGGAGACTCCAGATTGTTATTTAAGACATGCCAGGCCACACTCCTGGTGGAGGTGGCAGAGCTGCGAAACTGGAATTCCATGACTTCAAAGTACATGTCCTCTGAGCTGTAGTAGATCACCATTACCACCTCGTAAATGTACCTGATCACTCAGACGTCTCCAAGTGCCATGTCATTCCTTTATTAACCAATTAACCCCTTGTTATGTGGATCCCCATTTCTGAATACCTACTGTGTGTGTGTCTAGAAGTGTTGTAATCAGCATGAACTGCCAACTTGACACAGTCTAGAATCATTTCCCCACAAAGTCTCTGTGGAGTAATTTTTTTTTTAGGGGGTGGGGTGGTTGTCTGTGAGCATGTCTGTTGGGGATTGTCTTGACTGTTAATTCATGTATGAGTGTCCAGCCCACTTTCAGCAGCGTCATTCCCTAAGCAAGTGATCCTGGGTTCTGTAGAGAAGCTAGCAGAGCATAAGCCTGAGCGAGCCAGAGAGAAAGCCAACGAGCAATGTTCCTCCATGGTTTCTGCTTCAAGTTTCTGCCTTAATGTCCTGCCTCGACTTTCCTCAATGATGGACTTTGACCTGGAAATTTAAGCCAAATAAATTCTTTCCTCTCCCAAGTTGATTTTGGTCAGATTTTTACCATAGCAACAGCATGGGACCGTGAAAGGATAGCATGGTTTCTGGTCAAGCACTGGCTAGAGATGACCAGAGACCCAACAGGTATCCCTGCAAGGGATGGCATGCATTTCGCCATGCTCCCAGACTCCAGGCTCCTGACAGGAGGCCGAAGACCTCCATTGATCTATGCCTTTCAGTCACATAGGGCAACGCCCCTACCAGCCCCTCCACAGGTAGAGGGTGTGACTACAGGCTGCAGAGCCTCAAGAGATCTCCATATTAATGAGATGCCTAAAAGCCAAAGGGTGTAACAATTAAGCATTCCTTCTCAGACCCTCCTCCCTGCAAAATATATTTAACCTCAGACCCATTCTGAGAGCATGGGGATACAGCTGCATCCACTTTCCACGATGACAATAAACCTTTTAAATCCATGGACTTCCTCATGTCTTTGGGGCCCCACGGAGAGAACCATAGAGGGGGCTTTCAACCCATGAGCCACTGCCTAATCTCCCGTGGAGGACTTTTCTGCATTCCAGCCATGGAGGCCACCAACTCAAGCAAGCTAGCCAAACCAGCCATGACCCAGCCAAGTGAGTTGCCATGACCAAGAGTCTAGCTATCCTGAGGGGAGCTGCCAGAGCTTCTCTCCCTCATCCCCCTCAGCTGTGGGCTGGTCCAGCTCGTATGCCCCAGTCTCAAATCTTCCTAGGCTCCCAGTGGCATCTGGTAGCCCAGGGGTCTGAGACCAGTCGATCCTGCACACCTTCTTGCCAGGGGGTCCCAACCCAAGAGCTCTGCCCCCACAGGTCTCTGGCTGAGACCTCTCCACTCTGCCAGGTGCTGTGTGGAGTAAACTCAGTCAAATTCCTGAGCTTCTGCCTCCCTGAGCCGTGGCAGACATGCAGGACCCACAACGCAGCCCAACAAGACCCACACCCATGCTTGAGCTACAGCCCCACACAGCAGAAATGAAACTAGAACAGGACATGTATTCAATGGTTTTCTTACAGAACAGAATGTAGGAGCTGAGGTAGCCACATGGAATGGGGCACTGGCCATTCCATGGGACAAGTGGGGAGCTTCTTGTCCTTTATGTTATTTCAGAGTGAGCCAGGTTCTGCAATGATAACAAACAGGATGTGTACAGAAAGAGAAAAAGCAAGAGGCTTGACACTCAGAGATCAAAGGATGCTTGTTCAATAAGGCGATGCTAAAGCCGTTAGGTCTCTACTAGCCATAACCGGGTGACACTGTACATTGTCTGAAGACTTTTTGACCATCTCCACTGGGGAGTAGGAGTGAATCCAACTGAAGGATGCTGTGAACAGCCTCAAGAATGAAGCACTTTCCAGTTCAACATAGTCATAGTGCCAAGGTTAAGAAATCCCGATTTTTGAAGCCGATAAGAAGGTGAGGAAGCCAGCGCTCTAAGGGATGAGGAAATACTTGGCTGAAAGGAGCAGCACACACTGGCTTTAGTGCCAGGGCCTCGAGCCAACAAGGTTGCCCTGGGCAATGGCAAACCCAAATGAAAGTCATGAGGAAATTCAAGATAAGGAAGCTTTCTGATCTTAGATGTTTTTGTTGACAGTGGACAGTGTAGGTACTCTAAATAGAATGAATGTGTCAAAGAGGCAACTATGGGATTCTAATGATCAAGGGGGAACCTGCGGATGGTTTGACTAGACCAAAAGCAATGAAGGTGGAAAGTGGAAGGTGAACCTAGATGCATTCTGGGAGTAATGAGTACTACCCAGGAATAAACCAAGAGGAACTGAAGGTCACTGGGTAGCTAAGCCCACTGCATAGGGAGGGAACCCTAATTAAAATCCTCTTGAGGAAGTGGCTTTCTTTCCCTGTGGCTGTGTGTGGACCTTTGAGTGCAAAATGTCCTTCACAGGCTGTGGTATTTGAATGTTTGGTCCCCAGTTGGCGGTGCTGTTTGGGGGAGGTTTAGGAGTTGTGGCTTTACTGGAGGAAGTGTACCACTGTCATTCCAGCTTCAAGAGCTTAAAGCCTCACCCTGCTTCCAGTCCGCACTGCACCATGTGTCATGCTTGCAGCTGAACTGTGAGGTCTCAGTTCCTCGCTCCGGCCACCATGTCTGTCACTTGCTAACCACGCCTCCCCATCCACATGGACTCTACCTTTAGGAACCAAATAAACCTTAAGTCCAAATAAGCTCTTTTTTTTTTCTATAAGTTGCTTTTGGTCACGGTGTTTTATCATAGCAACAACAACAAATACACTGTGACAAAATACCTCTAGCAAAAGCCATCGAGGGGAGGAAGGGTTGACTATAGCTCATAGTTTCAGGGTCATGCAGCATGATGATGTCAAGGCAGTAGGAGCCTGAAGTCACTGGTCACATTACATCCCCAGAGAAGAAACAGAAAGTAACAAGTGTGTCCTAAGCTTGAGTTCTGCTTTTTATACAGGCCAAGATAATCCCCCAGAGGCCCAACTGCCAGGTAATTCTAGATGGTTCAAGTGGATGGTTAATGCTAGCATCAAGCCATGACCTCAGCTTCAAACATGTATAGCTGGATCTACCCAGTAAAATTGGATATGCATGGTATTAGGGAGAGAAGCAGCTTGTATAGGATTTTGAGCACTGCTGTGTTCTCTGTGGAGGTCTAATGTTACCTTTAATTCTACCAGGGATTTGCAAGGAACAACAACAATGTCCAGGCCCACACCTGAGATCAGGTAGGATGGAGTTTTAGGAATAATTACCCAAGCACAAGAGGACTTAAAGACCAGCACACCCAGTGAGTCTAACACATCAGTTCTCAACCTTCCTAATGCTGTGACCCTTTAACACAGCGCCCCCCAACCTAAAATTATTTTTCTTGCTACTTTATAACTATAATTTTGCTATTCTGGTGAATTGTAATATAAATATCTGATATACAGACTATCTAATATATGACCCCCCCCCCAAAAAAAGGTCATGACCCCACAGGTTGAGAACCGCTGATCTGACACATGGTGAGGGCTGATGTCCAGCATGCTTGAACTGTCCCAAGGTGATTACAATATCCTCAGTGACCTACTGTGGGCTGAGAGGCTCGTCTTTACCTGATTATGGAGGAGAGATTCCTGTTTTGTTGCTGTTTAAAATTCTGCCTCCTGCTTCACCTCCTGGCTGAATTCTGTCAAAACAACGAGCTGCCCGGAGTCTTGTGTGTTCTGGTATTGCCTGCAATCCAGACCTTCCATTCTTAGACTTTCTTGATTACAGATGCGCCAAATTGTAGTGAAGCCCTACAGCTTCACTCTCTCTTTATCTCTCTCTCTATCATCTCTCTCTCTCTATCTCTATCTCTATCATCTCTATCTCTATCTCTATCTCTATCATCTCTATCTCTATCTCTATCATCTCTATCTCTATCATCTCTATCTCTATCATCTCTATCTCTATGTCTATCTCTCTCTCTCTCTATCTCTCTGCAGCCCAGACTATCTTGAACTACTCTAAATCAGGCTGATGCCAGACTACAAACAATCCTTCTGCATCGGCCTCTGTTGTGAAAGGATTACGAGCACAAGCCACCACACCTGACTCATGAACTTTTCTCCAAATCTCCTGGTGCCCTGTGCCACAGAGCACTCAAGGCTGAGTCTGTTTCCGAGTCTGGCCTATTGTTGGACACCAATCGGTGTCTTGTTGTGTTGGGTGCCCATCATGGCATTGCTTTATTCCTGACTCCTGGGGAATACCACGATCCATGCGCACACCATGGACCCTGGTCTACAGGGCTCCTACTGTAGATCAAAGCGCCTCATCCTTAAAGCTGAGATCACGTTGTTCTTTGTGGTGGGGACCACTCTGTGCTGCTGTAGGAGGTTTTGGCAGTGGTCCAGTCTTAGCACTAGATGTGGCATGCCCCCATGCTTCTCAGTTCTAACCTCCAGTTACCAAATATTCCCTTAGGAGCCAAACTTCCCTAAGTCCATAAGAATAAGAAGTGCTCAAGAGGAAAAGAGAAGGATGAGCCAGTACTCTGAGAATGTTGACATAGGTGGTGAGTATGTGAACAAGTGAAGCAGGAATGCTCTAACTGACCTTGCCAGGGAAGCATGCTAAGCACAGGAGGCTATCTTCTCAGCCCAGAAAACAGCTGCTATTTTTGTTCTCTCCTCTGTCTCTGTTTCTCTGTCATCTCTGTGTCTCTCTGCCCCTCTGTGTCTTTGTCTGTCTATGTTTCTGTCTCTACCTCTTCCTGTTTCTCTATCTGTCTCTGTGTCTTTCTGCCCCTCTGTCTGTCTGCCCCTCTGTAGTCTCTATCTGTCTGTCTTTCTGTCTCTCTGTCTGCCTGTCTCTATCAGTCTCTCTCTGTGTCTCTCTCTGCTTCTCTTTGTCTCTCTCTGTCTCTCTGTGTCTCTGTGTCTCTGTGTCTCTCTCCTCTCTCTCTTTTCCCCACCCCTTACCATCTTTTGTTTTGCCTACAATAGTGTTCTCTGAGCGTGTCTTGTATTACCAGGTACTGTACCATACAGATCATCTTGGAATCTCCTGTTAACTTATTCTCCTGATAGTTTATAACCATGAATGAGTGGAGACATGTTTTGTAAACAATCTGCCCTTCTAACCCATGGCTTTGCACTGTGAGCTGAGTAGAGCAAAGGCAGAGAAACCTGCAGTTCCTGCTTCCTCTCACGCTACATCCATCACCACAGTCCCTTTTGACATACTTAGGTCCTTCCTCTGGCGATCTCCAAGCCGCCTCCAAAATTTCCCCCAAACCCCTTCCCAAGATGTTTTCTTTTCAACTTGCTCCCTGGAGTCAATTTATCATCTTGGTCCTCTCCTTTTCCCCTGCTGTTCTCAACACTTCCATGTTCCAGAACCAACAGGATGCATTGGGTTTTCCCTGAGACGTCTTCTGAGGTACTTGACAGAAGCGGTTGTCTCCCTGATGAGTACTTCTTGACGCATGGATGGAATCCAGAGGTCTTTCTCAGCCCACTCATTCTCTCCTCTATGTGGTATTTTTTTTTTATAACTCTGCTCTTCTAGGACCTCTCAGGTGAACTAAGGTTTAAAAAGAAAACAGCCATATGAAGTTGAGAGTTGTTTGTTCTATGTCTGTGAAGAATTGTGTTGGAATTTGATGGGAATTGCATTGAGTCTGTAGATTGCTTTTGGTAAAATGGCCATTGTCACTATGGTAATCCCATTAATCCATAATCATGTAAGATCTGAGACAATTCCATTGTCTGAGGTCTTCTTTGATTTCTTTCTTCAGGGACTTGAAGTTCTTGCCATACAGGTCTTCCACGTACTTGGTTAGAGGTACACCAAGGTATTTTATATCATTTGTAGCTGTTGTGAAGGGTGTTATTTCCCTAATTTCTTGATTGAATGGAAATATGCCGCTGTCAGTGGAGGAGAAGTTGGGGAACCTCTAGAAAGTCCCAGAGATATGAGAGGCGTCCAGAACTCAATGTGGGTAACCTTAGCAGAAATGCCCAACAGTAAGGAGATAAAACCTGAAGGGCCCACCTTCAGTAGTTAGGGCGTTCAGTGGATGGGTGGGGCTGCCAACCCACAGTCAAAATTTTTGACCAAGAATTGTTCCTGACTAAAAGAAATGCAGGGACAAAAATGGAGCAGAGACTGAAGGAATGCCAACTAGTGACAAGCCCAACTTGGGATCCATCCCATGGGCAGGCATTAAACCCTGACACTATTTCTGATGCTATGTTGTGCTTTCAGACAGGAGCCTAGTGTGGCTGTCCTCCGAGAGGTTCTACCAGCAGCTGACTGAGACAGATGCAGATACTTACAGCTAAGCATTGGACGGAGGTCAGGGATTGCTATGTAAGAGTTAGGGGCAGGATTGAAGGAACTGAAAGGGATGGCAACTCCATAGAAAGACCAACAGTATCAATTATCCTGGACTCCTCAGAATTTGCACAGACTAAGCCACCAACCAAAGAGCATACATGGGCTGGTCCATGGACCCAGGCACATATGAAGCAGAGGACTGCTTTGTCTGGCCCTAGTGTGAGGGAATGTGCCTAATCCTGTAGAAACTTGATGCCCCAGAGAAGGGGGATGCCTGGAAGGGGCACTCTCTCAGAGGCAAAAGGGAGGGGAGATGGGGTGAAGAACTCTGGGATGGGGGACCTAGAGGGGGCAACATTTGAGGTGTAAATAAATTAATTAACTTTTTTTAAAAAGAAAAAAATCAAAAAGAAGAAAGAGAGAGAGAGAGAGAGAGAGAGAGAGAGAGAGAGAGAGAGAGGAAGGAAGGAAGGAAGGAAGGAAGGAAGGAAGGAAGGAAGGAAGGAAGGAAGGAAAAGAAAACAGCTAAACATAGGCACAGCACAAAGGCAAGAATCTAACCCCTGGACATGTAAAAAAAGCATCTGTAAGCAAAAGCCCAGATTGGACCAAGACCTGAAGAAACAAGTTAGCTACCAAAAGAGAGCTGGCAGGGGCTGGAGAGATGGCTCAGTGGTTATGTGCACTGACTGCTCTCAAGAGGTCATGAGTTCAATTCCCAGCAACCACATGGTGGCTCACAACCATCTGTAATGGGATCTGATGTTTTCTTCTGGTGTGTATGAAGAGAGCAACAGTGTACTTACATGCATAAAATAAATAAATATTTTTTTAAAAAAGAAAGAGAGCTTGCCAACCAATAGCCAGGATGTGGGAGAACGACAGATAGAGCAAAGATAAGTGGAGCCAATATGGAAGTAGCATCAATGAGTAATCAACCCATCCAGTCTCCTACGTCCTTCATCCTCCTTGGTCTAAGACATGACTGGACTGCAGAAGTTTAGAAAGGGGGCAGGGGTGCTATTACTTTATGAATGGTCTAATCTGTTCTAGGTGGTAATATATGTCCATAGCTGCTTAATCCATAAAAGAAAGGGCGATCCTGTTTCCTACACAAGAAATAAACTCAGACAAGTGAAGCTGATGGCTCACTAGCCCACAGGTAGTTAGCAGTCTCCATTACCATGTGCTGTGTCTTACCAGTCGAGGTTTAGATGTGTGTGTGTAGGTGGCAAGCGATGCCGGGCCTCGCTTCCATTTGTGTTTACAGTCAAACATCATTGGGTTATTCCTGCAAAAGTTATCCTCCATCAGCTTTCTGAACCTAAAGTGAAAGGGAAACTTCTTCCCTGTTTGTTATATTCTCTGCAATGTGGGGGACATGTATTACTGGGACACTCCTGGCTGCTCTCCAGCTCCTCCCTCTCCTGGCCCTGGGAAATCAAGCAACTTACCTGAGTTGACAGAAAGAGCTAGACACAAGCGACTTGCCTGGTGCAAACTTTTTTCTCTCCATCAGAGAACGGAAGAGGTAACAAAGTGAAAACAATAGGGGCTGAGAAGGAAACCCAAAAGCACAGAGGGTCATGTAGAAGCCCTCCTCTCTGCCCAGTGACCTCCTAGCTGGCCAGGCTAAGCCCCACCCTATGAGCAAAACCTGTGACTTCTCCACCCTATTTGCACTGGCTCTGCCACTAACACCACATGTCATAGAGAAGTCCTCTACTGCTCCTATCAGGAACGATGCTGACATCTTGATCCAGCTGCCTGTTCAGCCGCTCGCCACTGGCTTAAGACTCAGCAGGAAGAAAAGCTATGGATGGATCCCACCAAACAGACAATAGCTTCCCAGGAAGACTCATGCATTGGTCCTGGTTAATTTCATCTCTTTGTGTTCCTATGACTCATACCAAGAAGCTACAAGAAGTCTGAATTGCCATCTCAAAGGAATGGATTGGAGAAAATGGGACAGAATGGAGAAGATTCTGGAAACTGTGGAGACATGATATATAAGGGAATAGAAAGACTGAGTGCAAATAAACGTGGCTGCTACAATGTAGGACCTTGTGTTTAGAGGGTGGTCACAGGGAGGGTGTAATTAGGTCATGTGACAGCCTGGTAACTCTTCACTATGTGGTAGAGAATTCAGGAAAATCAGAGGACAAAGGACAGAACCACAGAGACTACCTCAGAGGAAGTCGAAAGAACCTCAGAGTCAAGGGGCAGAGAAGTGGAAAGACACAGAAGTGCAGAGTCCTGGTAGGCAGAGGCAGCCACACCTGGACGGAGAATATGGTTGGCAGAGGTAGAGCAGAAGTCACACGTGACTAGTTAGAAAATCCCCAGAAACTATGCAGGACATCTTGAGAGCCTAGTAAGGGATAAAGGAGCTTCTATTGATGTCACAACCTGGGTAAGAGCATGCTTAAGACCAGGCCCACACAAAGTCTTGTCTGGAACAAGCCAACAATTAAATCACCTCAGAACAATAGAGCCTCCATACTTAAACCGTGTCACACTGCCCTTTCTGTACAGGTGACTCCAGCTAGAAGAACCAGTGGATAAGTACCTAAGGTCAAACAGGGCAATACTATGACGAAAGGCTGGGGGGGACATTTCACCAGTGTGGTGCCATTCATTCAGTCATTAGATCATTGTCATTGTATTGGGTCTAATGGGCTTCTCTCTGAGAAGTGTGGCACAGACATAGAAGAGACCTGGTCCTGACTGTAGACAGTTTACAGTTAGGCAGACTTGGTTCAATAAGACTACACCTCGATACAATACACACACCACATACACACACACCACATACACACATACCACACAACACACAGAGACACACACGCACACATGGGACCTGCCCCACGGAGGAATGCAAAGCACCATGGGTGATCCTCTGTGGTACCACCTACGCTCATTTCGTGGCTGAAGTTTCGGACAGCTGTGTCTGTTCACAGAATTTTAAAGCATCTCAGTTCCACAGAATCAGCAGGGAACACTCAAGGTGGTTGAGAAAGGCAGAATGTGTGTGGCCCAGGAGAGCATGAAGGTGGAAGTCAAAGCTGCCTTGATTCTGCCACTAAGTCCTGAGGGTCTGAGGACTACAGCCTCACAAGGCAAGGTGTGGGGGATCCCCAGCCTCAAGTAGATCCAAGGTCAAGGACTGCATGCCTATCTAAATCTCTGCCTCATGGCTCCTGAAAAATAGATGGGCCACACTGCATTCTCAGTAAATATTTATTGAAGGGCTGGGGAGATGGCTCAGGAGTTAAGAGCTGGCTGCTCTTCCAGAGGACCCCGGTTTGGTTTCCAGCACCTAGGTCAGTGGGCTCACAACAGTTTACAGCTTCAGTTCCAGGGAATCTGATGTCCTCTTCTGCCCTCTGCCGGATAACACACACACACACACACACACACACACACACACACACACACCATGTAAATGCAAATCTTTTTAAAAGGTAGAAAACTCCTGAAGAATGACATCCAAAGCTGACCTCTGACCTCCGTACACATGAGCCCCAACACACATGTGAACACACACACACATTGAATAGGTAAAAGACTGGTCCTTCTCTCTGTCTACCTGTCTGCTTTTCCTTTTGCTTTGTTTGTTTGTTTGTTTGTTTGTTTGTTTTTCCTTCCTTTTGTCCTTCCTAGCCACTCTTCATGCCTGCCTCTCACCAGCCCAGTACACATTTCTCCTCTCCCCTTGACTTTGATAACCTGTGAGATTTTTCTCTGTGTGTGCCTATGTAATATTCCAGTCTACAGTGGGAAAGCAGATCCAAAAGCTACTATTGGGAGCCCAAAGACACATGATTCAAAACATGCTTGTGATAGACTTTCTTGGAGCCCTTTTGTGTATGTGCCCAGGAGTACATCTTCTCCCAACAGCTAGCCCATCCACCCCAAGTCTGAGGGCCGCCCCCAGAGTTGCCACCAGTGATCACTGGAGCCAGAAGTGCTCAGAAGCTATGTGGCGGAGGACAGCGCTACCCTTGTCTAGTGATTGACAGGTGTGGTAATGTCAACAAAGACTACAGCTTCCTGCTAGCCAGTCTGGGCAGCTCTGAGATGTGACTCACATCTATGCTGGGTGACCAAGCCAAAGTGACCCTCGGAGGATTTCTTCATTTGGTCTCACCCTTTCCCTGTCTCACCTTGCTCCTTGGAAACCTTTCAAAACCTTGCCTCGGGGCCTTCCGTCAGAATCCCAGAGTCAAGTGAGGTAGATGCCGGACCCAAGCCGTGAGCTTCTGGCTTCAAATGTCTTCCCATCTTTCGGTGCTTGAGATGTTTTTTCGATCATACTGATCACTATTTTTACAGTCATTTACAAACTCGAATGACCATTACTGTTCAGGATACCTTGGAGACAAACGGGTTCAAACATTCTATGCATGTTTGATATGATTAGATGCTCCAGATACAACGAAGCTTTGAACATCACAAGGAAAGGAATGGAAGGACTCAAAGAGGGAGAAGATATTCTTTCAAAGTTGAGTTTGGAATCGTCCTTCACTTAGGACTGAAATCAAATGGAAACTAGCATGGCCTGATCCATTTAATGTCCTCTCGCTTTAAAGAGTCCTTGTTTATCTTCCCTTTTCCTTTGTTTACCACTAGGTATTGAAGCTGGGGCCTCCTCGATATTTACAGCTCCTTTTAACTTTTTATTTCCAGATAAGGTTTTACTAACTTTGTAATCCCCCTGCCTCCCAGCCCAAATAATTGGGATTACAAGCCTGTACCACTAGACCCAACTTCTTTTAATTTTTTTTTGTTTGTTTGTCTATCTGAGACAGAGTCTTGCGTAGCTGACCTAATATTTGTTACGTAACCAAGGATGGCCTTGAACCCCCAGGCTGACATTCCAGCCCTCCACCACTGTGTCTTGACTCTTTTTTGAAAATTTTTATGGCATGAAAAATATGGAGGAGTCACACACACACACACACACACACACACACACAACAACTATATACTTTACTCCAGCCTTTTGCAAACTCCTTTACAATTCCTCCCCTTCTTTCATTTCCATGAATACTTTTACAAAATGCTTTTCCCCCCAATCTTTTACCACAGTGTTTACCACCAGCCACCAGCTTGGTCTGAAGAGGATAGAACATGGTCCAGACATTCAGCTGACTTGTGCTTACCTGTACCCTTAGCAGTTCTCCATATTACAAACACCCCTCTTGCCGCCGTCACCCTTCATGGCCGTATACTGTTCCACTCAAAGGAGGGAGCATGTATCTTAAGTAAGATTGAGCTGAAAACACTCTAGATTTTTGTCTACTCTATTACACAGTTCAGTCGGTTTAGTTTAGTTGCTTTGCACTGTTGGAGATTAAACTTAAAGGCCCTGGATGCTAGACAGGCACCGTACTACCCAGCTGGATCCCCACCTGCCATGTTATTTCTTTCTAAAATTAGTTTTTATTATTTTTAGTTATGCGTAAGTGTGCTGAGATGTGTGTGTGTGTGTGTGTGTGTGTGTGTGTGTGTGTGTGTGTGTGTGAGTTCAGGTGACTGTGGGAGCCAGAAGAGGGTATCACAGCTCCTGAAGATGGAGTTACAGCCAGCTGTGAGCCATTCCATATGGATGCTGGAATGAAATGCAGGTCCCCCGCAGGAACTCTGGTTCTAAACCACCAAGCCTTCTTTTCGGCCACCACCCACGCCAAGCCAATCATGTGTTGCTTGAAGAGCGTTTTCTAGTAAAGGAGCAATGTCTGTGATTTCACACACTGTCACTTTCTTCCCCTCGTCCCCAGACACTGAAACTCAAGGCTGCCTCAAACAGTGATTTTTAAACCCAGGGAGATTTCTTGACTTGTTTGTTTGTTGTTGGTAGATTGTTCTGGGTCAGTGAGATGGTTCTGCAAGTGAAGGTGCTTGCCAACACGGTTGGAAACACCAGTTCAAACCCCTGGATCTATATGGTGGAAGGAGAGGGCTGACTTCCAAAGCTGCTCACTGATCTCAGTACACGCACGTGTGCACATGCACACACCAGACACACAGAGAGAGAAAGAGAAAGAGAGAAAGAGAGAGAAGAGAGAGAGAGAGAGAGGTGTTTAAAGATAAGAATAAATCATTTTTAAAAATTTAATGAGTTCAGATATAACAAATTTATTTTCAGCATTTTAAATTTCATTTTGAGGTTTTGTTTTGTTTTCGTTGTTGTTTTGGATTTGGGTTTGGTTTGGTTTTTGTTGTTTATTTGTACGTTGGGTTTTGGTTTTGTTCCTGTTTTCTTTCTTTTTTTTTTTTTCTTTTTCCTTTCCTTTTTTTTTTTTTTTTTTTTTTTGGTATTGGTATTGGTGGTGGTGGTGGTTTGTTTGTTTTTTGTGGTGTTGGAGATATTGAACTCTGGACCTTAGCACATGTAAAACAAGTTCCTTGACCTCTGGACTCCACCCTTAGTTTTAGCAAAGACCTTGAACCTTTCCAGGAATAATACCAACCTTGTACTTTCATTGTGCAAATGATAGAAAATGACATTTTAGTGCCTCTCAAATACCTTTAGCCTTGTTCTGACATTTGGAAGAATTCCCGTTCTGGATTAGTTGGTCCCTGGGCTTGTGTTGCTCACTTCACTTAGGTGTTGACAAGACAAATAAGTGGGGAACAGAGTCCTGTTTTCTCCTCTATCTTGGGATCTGCTGGAACCGGCCCTTCTCAGAGGTCAACCGAAAAAGTGTTAAACCTTCAATTGATCTCCCGGAGTGTCTGCGATTCCAGGAGAGCCTGTGACTGGCAGGATGTCATAACTCATCTATTTCCAGCGTTTCTGAAGCTGGGGATAGCTCAGTTAGTAAGGGACTTGTGTGAGCTTGAGAGCTTTTCAGATCCCCTAGCACCCATGGAAAAAGCTAGGCACTGTGGGAAATGCTGTCAGCTCCTTGCTGAGGAGCGAAAACCAAGAGGATCTCTGGGGCTTGCTTACAAGCCAAGCTAGCCAATCAGTGAGCTCCAGATTGAGGGAGCAACAACACCTTAAAGGATAAAATGGGGAGTGGCTGAGAAAGACACCCAGGATCAACCTCTGATCAGCAAGAGAAAGATAAAGACAGAGACAGAGACAGACAGAGATAGATAGAGACAGAGATAGACAGAAACAAACAGAGATAGATAGAGACAGAATGTACTTAATGGATCTGTCTTCTTTTGTACAACTGGGAAATACAATAGCTACTCGACTTCACTGTTAGATTTTAAACTCAGAAGCCGATGTCTTGAAGTTCCACGCCCCAGCAGACAACCAACAGGGAATTGTTACGGGTTTAGTAAAACAAAAACAAACAAAAAAAAATAGGAAAAAAAAAGAGAGAAAGAATTAAGTTGTTACTTCATGAGCCACAGCTTATGACTCTTCTGACCCAGCCAAGGGTCACAGACGTAGGTGACCATAGCCAGGGGCCCCAGCCATAGGTCACCCATGCAAGGGTGACACCCTCTTCACAAAGTGACTCTGCTGACCTCCTTTCCTCTTCTTTCCAGGCCTTTCTGGGTTAGGATCACTTGGAAGAATTCTAGTTGCAGCTTCACCAAACAAACCCGTTTTACAACTCCAAGGAATCTAATTTGGCTTCACGCTTAATGCAGAATACTCGTAGAGAAGTGAGATGCTGGCAGCTCGGCTAATGAGCAGCTAGATCGGTGCAAGCACTGCCAATTTGATCTAATTAAGAAGTACTAGTACACTAATGACTCTTCAAGAAAAGGTTCAAACAGGACAACGGGGTGGTTCGTGGTTTGGGATGGCAGCCCAACAAATTGCAAAGGCTCCAAGTACAGTAGAGTCCCTAGACATACAGTCTTGTGTCAAAGCTGGTTGGCCACCTTCCTTCCATACATAGAGGGGTGACCAGGCCTAGGACCTAAATAGTCCCCTCAGAACAGAATACTGACTAAGCCTGAAGAAGTCTGCCGGGTGTTTTCTGGTACAAGGACAGGCATGAAATGATACTATTTTTACTTGTTAATATTTATTTTTAGGAAATTAACACACTCATTGTATAGATCTGTGACCCTGAGCAATTGTCACATTTCATCTTACCACTGGCTCCTTCGAAAGCACATCCAAACCAAAGGACACCCAAAAAGACAGTGAGAACCACTGGGCTATGCGCTGTCTCTCAGTCACTCTAAGCATTTCACACTCTGAGCCAAAACTGACATTGTCCCAAGGCGGCAGAGAGGGTCAGGCCCTTCTCCTCAGGACAATCACAACAATGCCGGCCACTTACCTGTCACCAGCACAGCCTTTTGATCCACAGGTAACAAGTCTTGGTCAGATGAACTCATATACAAGAGGAAGCAGGACACCGATAAGAGTAACAAGCTGCAGAGGAGGGACAGGCTGAGCAGGCAAGCACCTCCCCAGAGGCCGGCGAGACACACCACCTGGCTCCGCCACTGCCTGGGCTCCAGGATTTGCAGAGAAGCATGCCCCCCAGCACTGCGGTGGCTGCCAAGCAGAGCCATGCTGACTCAGAGGAAAACGGGCTCATTCTCCGCTGGCCTTCACTTGCTCTGGGCCAGTGAGTAGTATGAGTGCAAAAGCTCGCTGGAGGCAGCCCGGCTTATATGAAGGGAGAGGCGAGGGGGGGGGACCACAGCCCCCGCACCCTTTGAACGAGCATGTTAAAGGTAGTGAAAGGGCAAGCTACTCCCGGGAGGTAATTTGAACTGTGCACTGTGATATAAATACCTGCTCATTCCCCTAAGGCGCTCAACGCATACACGTGAGCATACACACACATACAACACAACATACACAAATACACACACACACATACAGACATGCACATACACACACATGTACACACTCACAAATACACACACACACACATACACATATATACACACACATACACACATATACAGACATACAATCCATACAGACATGCACACACACATACATATACAAATATACACACACATACAGACATACACATGCACACGCACACAAATATACATATGCACACACACACACACACACACACACACACACACCCCTTCCCACCTGAGAGATGTTTACTCAGGTAATGATTGACAGAATTGGAATCACAAGAAGACAATCTCCTTTGGATGTGCCCTCTCTGTGTTTGTTGAGTTCTTTAGCTAACTCTGAGTGTCTCTGTATGTGTGGCCATGAGTGGTGTGTGTGTGTGTATGTTTGTGTGTTATCCAGGTAATCAATGAAGCTTGGAAGGTGGATTCTAAGAAGAGAGCATCCCCAATTTGGCCTGCATCTAGAGGATTACTGCCAACTGAGACAGGTCAACGTCTCAATGAACCAAAAGGAGGTAACTCCTCAGAGGCACATGGGAGGGGCCTGCATCTTCCCAGAAGGCAGTTGTGCCAGAGGGAGACCATAGCAATGACAATTGGACTGAGAGAAGCTGTCAGAACTTTCTCATGACCAGTGCTTTGCTCAATTCTAACTCAGTCTACTCTGTTGGAGAACTATTCATTCTATTCGTGTGGCAATAACAAAAGAGGCAGTCTGAAACTAGAGAGATTAGGAGCCGAAACACAGCACAGCAGCTGAGTGAAGCAGGCAGATCCCTGGTATTGCCCTTTGAACCACCCACTATCTACTTTAGGTCAAACACAGAAAAACAGCCCTCCTGTGCTAGTTCTTCCTTTTGCCTGGTTTGCATCTTACACAATCCAATCTTTGTCAGAGTTGGCTCATGAACAAGAAAACTCAGGCTGGGAGGGGCTGTACTTTATCCAAGAACAAGAAATCTGAATGCACACACACCTGTGACTCACCAGCTTCTAGAGCCATTCTGTAAGAACTGGAGAGACAGTTCAGTCCCTACACACATGTATCCAGGTACAATACACCATGTGCGCTTG
Organism: Mastomys natalensis; assembly: GCA_021653895.1. Classification (NCBI taxonomy): domain Eukaryota; kingdom Metazoa; phylum Chordata; class Mammalia; order Rodentia; family Muridae; genus Mastomys; species Mastomys natalensis. The sequence goes on from JAJTUV010000468.1 coordinate 762,393, forward strand.
CACACACCTACACATGCACACGTGCCACACACACCACCGCCACCACCACCACCACCACCACCACCAGTTCCAATACTGATGGCCAAGGGGAGCCTCCACTGGGTTTGATGGGCATGGTACTTACTGGCGTCTGCCTAGGAGGGGTGCAGAATTCTGATGAAGGCCAGACACTGAGAAAACTGGAGAGAGATGAGCTCTCACTTTGCGTTCAGGTAGCTCATATTTAAACCCATTTCTGTTTCCACGGTTGTTAAGGATGAGGTCATCTTGGCGGGGGGGATGCTGTCTCTTCACCTGTCAATAACACTGTGCCCCACCTGGAACCCTAGACAGGACCTCAGAAAGGCTGCAGAACTGCATGTTTAAATGAAAGAGAACATGAGGCAGGAGGTCTGAGAGAACACAGCACCCCTCAGAATACAGGATTGTTCTAGAACAAAGGTGCACAAAGGGGCGGGAGTGGCAAAAGGAGTCTGGTACTGCAGATGTCGAGGGATGCAGGGTTTGCTCAGGACCTAACTCAGTGGCATAGCCTGTAGGAAGACAAGTGGGGCCTTGGATGGGGAGTCAGGGGAATCAGCTTCTAGCTCAGATGCAACTCAGAAGAGTCTGTCTGGGGCCGGTGCCACTGTCAATGGAGGATGAGGTAAAACAGCCTCGGACACAGGTAGTTCAAGAGCCAAGGGAAACAGGCTAAGAAGCAGAAACCTGTGAGCTACACTGTGGGGTGGGATCATCATGAGAGTCAACAGAGCAGGCATGAGATACCGGTGTGGGGTCGTAGCAAGTTCTCTCCGCTCCCAGCCAGCCTCGTGGATACCTGGTTCTAGCCCTGCAAGCTTAGAGCCAAGGGGCTGTGGAATTCTTGAGGAGCCTTAAGCATTTCCTCTCTCCCTCCACAGACCCCATCCCATCCTAATGCTGACTGCACGGACAGATAATTTGACAGGTGGGAGAACCATTCCCAGGGGTTTTCCACGTGGGCATAAGGGACTAGCTTTGGTTCTTTGCTCAGGACGTTGGCACTGTGACTTCTGTACCAGAATGGACCAAACATGCTTGTGTGGGTTTCCTGACAGGCTCATGCTCACCTGAGGTCGAGCGACTCTTTTTCCTCGGGCAGTTCATATAACTGGGGAAAGCTGGCTCTGTACAACACAGAAATTGAAGCAGAGATATTTGTCAGCCTAAGATGAAAAGGGGGCTGTACAAATGGCCCTACCATTTAAAGGTTGGAGCAGGTTGCCTGCCATTCTAGACTGTTTCCCACTCAGTAGAATAGAGGTAGAAGATGGTGCTCTTCGATAGGTATGTTTTGAAAATTGAAGGACTGACCTGGCTCTTCCACCAAGCCCGGTGCTGGTGTACAGTTATGAACAGAGGCTGCGTTCCCTCGCTAATTCAGAGGCTCACCTCCTCTTAGCCCTTTGCACTTGGAGGCAGAGACACCTTCCCCAGTCTCTTCTTGTTTTCTTGTTTCTCTACTCAATTTGTCCCCAACTCTTCCCTTGGCACCCTTTCCGTGACGTCATCTCAAGTGTCACATGCTCATACCCCACCAAATCCTTCCCATGAGGTCAGCTTGATTGTCACCTGCACAGACCCCACCCGAATCCATCCTTTCTGTCACGCTTAACTCAGTTAATAATTCTGGACTGGTTTGTTTATTCTGAGAAATGCTATTCTGTTTTTTCTATTAGTGCAGTGGTTCTCAACCTCTGGGTCACGAACCCTTTGGGAAATCAAACAACTCTTTCACAGGGGTCACCCAGGACCATCGAAAACATCAGATATTTACATTATGATTTATAACAGTAGCAAAGTTACAGTTATAAAGTAGCAACGAAAAATAATTTTATGGTTGGAAGTCACCACAATATGAGGAGCTGTGTTAAAGGTTCTCACTCGCATTAGGAAGGCCGAGATCTCCTGCTCTAGGGAGTGATTCCTGAGGTCAAGGACAAGCCCTCAGTGCTGTGAGCATTGTGTAATTGTAGTTTCCAGATGAAAACCTAATCATGTCCTTCTGATCCTAGAATTCTTTCTTTCCCTGGGGACTGTCAGGGTCTTTGTCTATCTGAGAATCACACAACCCCTCAGCAAAGACTTCCTTTTCTTACCTGTGGTATCAGGTCTTCTAGATTGTCCCCATTGGTTTTGACCTGGAACTGCCTTCAAGACCAGTCTTACATGGTAAGTGTCCCTATATCTGGCAAGCTTTTGTCCAGCTTCTGAAGGAGAAGGGATGGATGAATCTCATCAGTCTTGTTAATGATGTCCCTGGGTCAGTGCACTGTGTCCTTCTGAGGGTGGAGAAGCCTTTTTGAAGACACTTTCTAAAGATGATAAGTTACTATCATAGTTACTTTTTTCATTTTGTGACATCATAACTGACAAGAAGCAACTTAAGGAAGGAATTGTCTATACTGGCTCACAGTTTGAGGGGATACAATCTATGTTGGCTCACAGTTTGAGGGGATACAGTCTGTCGTGGTGGGGAAGGCGTGGTGGCAGGAGCTTGAGGCAGCTGGTCACGTGGCATCCACAGTCAGGAAGCAGAGAGAGATGAACGCTGGTGCTCAGCTCACTTTCTTTTTATTCAGTCTGGGTCCCCAGCCCAGAGATAATACTGCCATCATTCAGAATGGGCCTTGCCACCTCAGCTAAACCTTTCTGGAAACATCTTCATAGACACACCCAGAAGTGTGTTTCCACAGTCGTCAGAGCTGACAATGGAACTCAACCATCAAAGTTACCAAAGGAGAGGATTTCCCAAACTGAGCAACGATAAAAACGCTAAGAATCTGCAAATGTACAGTTGGTTAGTATCCCTGATTCTTGAGTGTGGATGGCAATGTGCAGAATTGACTTCCCTTCTAGAGTGGGGATTCCCTCTGAAACATCCCCACCAAGTGGCCATCTTTGTTACTGCCAGGTAACTCTGGACAAGGCGGAGTTCCCTCTGGTGCACTTGATCTGGGCACTTGTTTTCCTTTCCCATTTGAGATCCACATACAGATATCTTCCAGATGCTGAAGCACAGCAGCTGTTCCAAGCCGATGACACCCTTCATCCTCTCAAATGTTCCTTAGACAAGGTAGAATATATTGGCTCTGGTGTTGAGCTCCTCAATAAGCCACATGCCCAAAAGTCCCAACACCACTGAGATAATAATGCTGCAGCTATTGGGTAGCATTTTCATATAGTGAGTGGCACATGGTAATTCACTGAGCCTACAGTGCACATATATCACTGTGATCCTGACCCAATGGTTAACACAAGGACAGTGTGTTAATCTCAGAAATTTGAGAGCAATGTTGCTAAGAACATGTGCCTTTTGAACACCCAGGGGATGATGAATATTTCGTATATTCAGCTATAATTTTATGAATATTATATTTTGTGTAATTCTTTATTCTATACAGTGAGGAAGAAAAGGGGAGGGGTGTTCCAACAGCAAAGAGCCTGCCAAAAGAGCATGAAGACATGAGTCCAGACTCCAGAACTGACCTAAAACCTTCAGCATGATGGCGTGTGTTTGTAATTCCTGCACTGGACAGGCAGAGATAGGGGCATTCCTGCATCTCACTGAGTCAGTCAGCCCAGCTAAATTCATGAGCTCTAGGTTCAGTGGGAGACATTTCCGTACAAAATAATGTAGAGAATGATTGAAGAAGACCTGGACATTGATCTCTGACCTCCATATACATGTACACATAGACATTTATGCACCCTTACATGTGCATGCAGACACACAAACACACACAGACACACTCACAACAAGACAAATATACACACATACACTACACCCACCACTACCCACAAAGATCTAAGTTAAATTCCAGATGTTATAGGTATTCTCATATCATTTTAACTTTTTACTCTAAACTGTAATTCATATAAAAAGTTGTCCAAAATATAAGTGAATAAATAATTATACATCCATGTACTTGCTCTCCCTGCTTCCTCTCTCTATCCAAAAATATTTTTGTGAAATCCAATTTGAGATACTAAATAAATGGCCCAGTGCTTAAGAGCATTTGCTGCTCTTGTAGATCCAAGTTCAATCCCCAACACCCACATTGGGCAGCTCACAATCACCTGTGACTCCAGCTCCAGGGGATCTAACACTTTTTCTGCAGTCACCCACATACATGTGTACACGGGCGGGGGGAGAGTCTCTCTCACACAATCACACACAAATGAAAATAAAATAAATATTTTTTAAAATGGTAATGGTCTTTGCACTAAATTGATTCATTTACACTTAATGTAAGTACCAGTGTATTTAATTTAAATCCACTGTCTGTTTGAACATTTGCTATGAGTTTTCTACTTTCTGGCCTTCCCTTGATAGTTTTTTTGTTGTTTGTTTTTTTTTTTTTTTTTTTTTTTTTTTTTATTGCTCTATGTTCCAGTCACTCCTCTCATTATGTTGACATTTCTGAGTTATTTGCACTTCTTTTAATGATTGTGGAGAAGCTTGTCACGACCTGGTCTGTTTGTTCCCTTCCTAGATAAGCCAGGACCTTTGGACACTTAGAAGCCATGGGAGTGCTGACCAGCAGCACAGCACCAGAGCAGCAGGTACTGAGCACTAGTACCAGACTAGCAGGTACTGAGCACTAGCTTCCCTCTCCACACCCCCAGCACCACACAAAAAATTCTTTTCTCTTTGTGTATTCATGATGAAGGAGATCTGATAAAAACACAACGGTCAGAGAAAACAGGTTCGTTCTTTGTTGTTGTTCAGTACTAGGAATGGAGTCCAGAGCTTTGCTCAGGCTCTGGAAATACCCTTCTGCTGAGCCAAACCCCTAGACTCTCAATGGGGGATTCAGGACAAGCACGCCACCACCAAGACACTCTCATATGTCGCTGTGTCACAAATTCTAATTATCCAAATATATCAAATCTGTTCAGTTTTGTTGTCCTTCTTTGTCTCCAAGCTCACTGCCAAAACCACTTTCCCTTTGTGTTCCCTTAAGGTTAGGCCTTAGAAATTAAACTGCTCAGTTTTTGTTTTGCTGAAAATGGCAATTCATCTTCTCTGTTGAAGGATATTTTCACTGGGTATAAAATTCCTGGTTGGCAATGATCTCTTGCAGCATTTTCATGCTTTTTGAGGGAAATTTTAAAATACTTGAATTTGCTTTGTCTCACAAACTCTTTTGAGAATATGTGTGTGTGCATGTGTGTGTATATATATATGTGTGTGTATTATATGTGTGTATGTGTACATTTGTGTGCATGTATATATGTGTACTTGTGCGAATGCAAGCATGCGTGCATGTGTGAATATATGTGTGTGCATGTATCTGTGTATGTGTGTGCATGTGTGTGATGTGTGTATGTATGTGTGCAGGCATGTGTTTGTATGCACACATGTGTTCATGTTTGTAAGTTATAGGAGCTACAACATAAAAGTAAAGGTCAGCTCTCACCTTCCACCTTGTTGGCGACACCGTCTACTTGTTGTTCATCTGATGTGTACTCTAATCTGGCTAGCCCAAGAACTTCCAGAAATTCTCCACTTCCCATCTCTCAGTAGAAGATCCAGAGTTACACATATTCACCACCTCATCTGGCTTTGTGTGGATCCTAAGGATCTAAACTCAGGTTCTCAGGCTTGTATATGTCATGATTTTTTTTTTCAACTTGACCCAAACCTAGTTAATACCTGGGAAGAGAAGGTCTCAGTGAGGAATTGCCTCTGTAAGACTGACCTGTGGGCCCATCTGTGGGGGCATTTTCGTGATTGTTGACTTTTGTGGGAGGACACAGACCACTGTGGGCAAGTGTGACCCCTAGGCAGATGAGCCTGGGCTACATAAGAAAGATAGCTGAGCTGAGTTAGCCAGAGGAGACAAGCCAGGAAGTGGCATTCCTCCATGGTCTCTGCTTCAGTTTTTACCTCTAGGTGACTGCCTTGAATTCCTGGCATGGCATCCCACAGATTATGGACCTTAAACTGAGAGCCAGACAAATCCCTTCCCACTCAAGTTGCTTTTGGTCCTGAGGTTTATCGTAGCAACTAGAAGCAAACTAGGCCACTCCACCAATGCTCTGCCCACAGGATCATTTTGCCTGTTCTTGTTTCATGAGCTACAAGAAGTTTGATCTTAATGACTTGTCCGTAGCTTCCAGAAAGAACATCCTTAAGCCTTTTTTAAACCCCTTGTGGAAAAAAAATCAGTTGCAAGGTGTTTTGCTTGCATTAAAATGAAATCTTTAAAATTATATGTTACTTAGGTTAGTCTCTGTTCTCCCTTTCAGCGCCCGGTTTTGAAGAAACTCAAAGATCCATATCTCTCAAAGATGGTGTTTGTTTTGATTTCTTATGACATCTGAGATGGAACCTGGATCCCTTCCTTGCTAGGAATACACCCTCAGCCCCTTCTGTAGGCTTTTCTATGTGTTTGAAGGGAACAGTCATTAAGCCAGCATCCACTGACATGTGCATGTCCTGTGCCTTTTGGTTATGGGAATTAAGTCTCAGACCTTGCACTAGGTTTTCTGCCACTGAGCCGTCCTCTCAGCCCCAAGTTCTGAACCCAGATGCAAGGGAAATAAAAGGAACACGATATCTGCTCTCAGTAAGCTTATGATCTAGGCAGGGAGAAAGGCCAGTAAAAATCAGCAATTACCAAGCAAACACAGCCAGCATGGGAAGCCTTTTGCAGGCTGGTGTTAAGCATATACTGTGACTTTAGTTTGCCAGGAGAGTTTGTCAAATCCCTGGCTGGAGTGCAGAGTCACCATGTTTACACATTCTGGTTGCCAGTGTGAGCAGCCCATCAGAACACAGACATAGACTAGTGGGACTTAGCTATTTATTGGATCATTGTGTTAATTCCTGGTAACCTCCACTTCCCCCACCCCTGTGTGTGTGTGTGTGTGTGTGTGTGTGTGTGTGTGTTGTGTGTGTGTGTATTTGCACACGTGTGCACTCAGGTACATGTAAGCATATGTGGAGGTCAGAGGTTATGAGCAAGCATCCTCCTCTATCACCCTCTACCTTTGTTTTGTTTTGTATTTTGTTTTTGTTTTGTTTTGTTTGTTTTTCGAGACAGGGTTCTCTGTGTAACCCTGGCTGTCCTGGAACTCACTCTGTAGACCAGGCTGGCCTCGAATTCAGAAATCTCCTGCCTCTGCCTCCCAAGTGCTGGGATTAAAGGCGTGTGCCACCACCACCCGGCTTTTTTTTTTTTTTTTTTTTTTTTTTTGAGACACCGTCTCTCACTCATCATGCTCATCATGAAGGTCTTCGATCTGGCTAAGCTGGATGGCTAACGAGCTTCAGGGATCTACCTGTCTCCCCACACACATACCCTGAAGTCTGGTATTATAGACATACACTACCACTCTCGGCTTTTTCCCAGCTCATCAGCTTTTAATCCCTGCCTTTCTGTCAGTGGCTTGCTCAGGACTCACTGTAGGCTGAAGGCGGTGCGACATCCATGTGCTTTTTATGTGAATTCTGGGAACCCAAACATGGTCATCCTGCTTGTGCCGATGGTCACACTTTACCTGCTGAGCCATCACCCTAGCCATCACTTCCTTCTCTGGGTTACCAGCCTGATTTTTAAAGGACCATGTGAGGACCAGATTCACCTGTAGCCTATGTGTCTATATGGTTTTTTTTCTTTGTTCTCTTCCTTTCTGAAAACTGACAGGAACTGAGAGAATGGGGCTCCTGGTGTGTGTGAGAAGCCTCTCTAAGAATACCTAACCTATGGAGGCGTTCATGGTGTCAAGGATGTTTGTAGATGAAATTTAAATCTGGATTCACTTGTGATAAGGGGAGGTGTCCTTTCTTAAGGTTGGCGACCATTTATACTGTCACTTTCTAGTATTCCATGCTCTTTCTGTGTATTCCTCCTAGGAACCTTTGCTGTGATTTGAGGTAATAATTTTCCTAGATTTTAACTAAGTAACTGGACTGAAACTGAATCAGGAGATTGCCTATGACCCCAGTGAGATGAAGATGTTGTGGGGGTAGGCTCTTGTTATAAATGGATGTGAGAGGGGACCATCAGAACAGGAAAGGACCTCTGGGGAGCGGTCACTCCCTGCACTATTCACTGTGCCACACCCCTGAACCTGCCTGTGCCTGTCCACCCTATCACTTGGGGCTTCTTCCTGACTTTTAAAGCCATGGAGGCAGATGCTCTCCCTCAACTGGGAACAGCAGGGGTCGGGGAGGAAAGCTTTGGTGTTTGCATTGAAGCGAGGGTGAGAAGTGTGAGCACCAAAAACTGGGTTTTCCCTCCCTACTGAAGTAGTCCCAAGTCTCCACAACAGGACCCAAAGACTCCAGGATACACAATCAGATGCCACCTTGCTTGAATGTGAACTCACAGGGCAGCGAGGTGACAACTTGTGATTACATGTACAGAGACAATGACTATCGGTACATAACCTGGGTGTTAGAGGTGGGGGGAGGGGCGGGTTAGATGCATAAACATGTCTGTCATTTGAGGCTGTTGGGTTCATGGTGGAAGCTAAGAGCATTCATTTCAGATATGGAAGTGTAAAAATGAAAGCTTTATTTTCTGAGAGCTCAGGGAGGCGGTCAGTTCAGGATCTGAACAGCATCCCCTAAGGGAAATTGTACTACATTTTTGTAGACTAGGGAACAACAAGGGGGTTCAGGGTAGGCTGTTCCATTGACCAATCACACTTTGACACAGGGGTTAAGCAAGGAAGTTAACATTGGTGACTGGGCCTTATCCTGGTCACTTGGTTTCAGGTCCTGAGTCAGCTTTTGCAGTCAGGTCCTCTCCTGGATGCTGACCTGGAATTTAGAATGGTAAGGGAACAAGGAGTGGGCAAACTGCACACAGTCAGTTCCGTCAAGATGAGCAGCGTATGTATGACTTGTGTGCCTTAGTGCAGATGACGGGACAACAGCATCTTCCCTCTTTACATCCTTCACTGGGTAACAGACCAACATGAAGCATCTGAACGAGCAGGACAGGAGTTGGTTCTGGGGCCTGGGAATGTGAACTCAGTTTTGATCCTGCCAGGAAGATGGAACTTGTTCCTGAGATGGTTAAACATTTAGTCCAGACTCTAGAACAGGGCCCCAGTGGATAACTTCTAACTTCAGAAACCTCATCTTACCGGGCAAGCTGGATCAGACACAAAAGTCACCCTGACTTACATCTTGTGGGTGGCAACTGCTTTCGGCAGAGACCACGCATGTGAACTTTGCCTCTTGTGAGCTAAATAGCTCTGTTAATCCACAAATAAAGCCATGGTGAAGGGGTGGGACAAGCCTCTGCAATTAAACAGCAACGCATTCACCAGCTCATCAGCTTTTAATCCCCTGCCTTTTCCATCAGCAGTTTACTGAGGTCCCATTGTACGCAGAGGGTTGTGTAATCACTATCTCTCCTTGCTCAAGTGTGTGAGAGAGCAAGGCGCACACTCGTATACAATGGCAGTGCTGCGCCAATGTCACAAGTCAGGACAGAGGTGACGGTGGAAGGCCAGCCTGAAGACCTCCGGTTCTATTCTGATTTAGTCACTTGGAGACCAACAAGGCTTCTCCGCCTACCTAGCTCCACAAGAAGACAGCAACATCCACCAAAAGAAAAAAAAATGTTCTGCCTGCGTGTTCAGATGCTTCTCTCTTCTTAGTCTCTGCCTTATGCTTTCTGTATTTTATATCCACTGTCTCTCCTTCCAAGAACATGGGTAAAGAATTAGAATTCTACCCGGGATGGAGGAAGGAGATGGGATGGACATCTTGCTAGCCTTTTCCTGTGATGGGACAGGGAAGTAGATTAGAAGCTTCTTCTGTGTTCCACACCATGCTGGAGCAGCCATTTGTCCAGACAGAGATGTCAATGGGTTGTGGCCACTGTAAAGGGACTGTGGCTTCTCCATCTTGGAAGTTCTGGGCACATATTTCATTTTTCACTGATCCCTGGGGAGATGAAGAGTATTGCTCTTCATTGTACTTGGTTTCTGTAAGATGGCACTGACTTTATTACAACGATGGTCTTCAGAGCTTATAGCTTCCCTCTTCATTTTGACATGAAATTCTCTCTCTCTCTCTCTCTCTCTCTTACACACACACACATGCACACACAAATGCACAGGCACGTGCATGCACACAGACGCTCTGTGTGTGTGTGTGTGTGTGAGAGAGAGAGAGAGAGAGAGAGACAGAGAGAGAGAGAGAGAATGTGTGTAATACGTGTACTGAGTGCAGCATAAATACATGTGTGTGCTCACCCAGAAGACATTAGATGCAATGTTCTGTTCGGTCCCTCTCTACCATATTCCTCTGAGACAGGATCTCTCCGTGAACCCGGCAGCCAGCCAGGCCCGCAGATCCTTCTGTCTCTGGGTCACAGAGATGGAGCTGCATGCACAGGTTTAGCTATGTCTGAGTTTTCACACGGGAGCTGAGGGTTTGAATTAAGGCCCTCATTGTCAAACAGTGAAACTCACCCACTGAACTACGTACGTCTACAGCCCGCAAAGACCTTTGGATATATGCAATCGCAGGAGTAGGAGACCACTGCTCAGGGTTACTGCTGCCTTGATAACCTAACTCGACCAAACCGAATGCTAGCCTATGTAATGACACTGTAAGCTATGATCTGACGTATCAGCAGTGCTCAAAACTTTAGAGAAAATGGCGGCCCTCACTGACATGTACCATGGTGGGTTTGAGTTCTGTAAGCTTCCATTTCTGCTACTTGGTCAACACTGTGGCCTCACTCCCTGCTGTGAGCCCCAGCCCACTTGGCAACGACTGAGACGACAATATCGGATGGCTCATCTTCACTGGGTTTGGAGTCACCATGGATAAACACATCCAGCTTATCTAGGAAGATGTTTCTGGGAAGGATGAGTTGAGAAGGGAAGACCCGTCCTGAGGGAGGTGATGCCCACACTGAATAGAAAAGAGAGAGATGTGCACCAGCATATCTCTCTCTCTCTCTCTCTCTCACTCTCTCTCTCTCTCTCTCTCTCTCTCTCTGTGTGTGTGTGTGTGTGTGTGTGTGTGTGTGTGTGTGTGTGTGTGTCTCTCTCTGGTGTGATCCTGGCCATGGCTTCACCACCATGGTAGACTTTATCCTCAGGCAGTGAGCCAGAATAAGCCCTTCCTGCCTCCCTTTCTTGCTCCCTCCTTCTCTCTCTCCTTCTCTTTCTTCTTCCCTCCCTCCATCCCTCCCTCTCTCCCTTCAGTTGCTTTATCAGATGTTTTTCACAGAGATAAAATAATACCAACACAAACATGTGTCTTATCTTGTTCACTAGGATAGTCCAGGTAAAAGGATGCCACCATTTCAAAATCATCTTTTATCTCAGGAGTCCTTTCTGTCTCAACAAAAACTCCCCTCCATCTTTCTCAATGCTTTCTCTCCCTCTTTCTTGAATCTTGAGCACTGAGGAAATAATGCTATACTGAGGGAAAACAAACCTCAAGTCTGTTTTTCTCTGGTAGGCATGGCTCCAGGCCAACAGGAGTCATCATGCCTGTGTCTCCAGGACGATGAAACCTGCCAGGAAATGATTAGAGATAAGACATTTCAAAATTTGAGAAACCAGCTGAATACCAAAACTGTGTCAGGCCATAAGCCAGATGTTCCCAGAACCTTTCACCCATTTTTTTTTATTTCTGCCAAAAGAAGTTTCCATTCATTAAAAAAAAAAAAAAAAATAGTGAGCAGAAATTGTTATGGCAAACCATCAACTCATGGTTCGTGGTTATTTAAAATGAGCCCATTTGAAAATAATCAAAGACATGCATGGGGATTTATAACAGAAGTTGTTCATCTCAGTGGTATTTATCATATGTATAATGTAGAAACAGCCTCAGTGGATTACCATAAGGGATTCGTTATATAAACAGCAGTACTTTCATTTGATGGACGGCTATGTGGCCATTTAAAAAAAAAAAAAAAAAAAAAAAAAAACTCTTTGCTGAAGACTATTTAATGACATGAGAAAATGTTGGCAATATTTTTAAAGCGAGGAAATCATGTTATGAAGTAGCATATATGGTGAGATCATATTTTATGTCTTTAGAACCCAGACAATCAGCTGGAGCTCCTCCACTTCAAGGCCTGAGATTGGCTCAAACTCCCAGTCTCCGGACGCTCCAGCTCAAGTCCCAAGATGCCTGGTTTGCACAGATCCACCTGCCATGGCTTCCTCCACACCCTGGGTTTAAGGTGAAACTCAACCTCACTCACCTTTTTTTTTTTGCAAAACAGAATTTGTAGGTGCAAAGCCAAACATGCTGCTGTTCCTCCTGGCTTTGATGTTTGTGAGTTGGAATGAGACTCATGAAAGCTATGAAAGAGGTCTTGACAGGTGATTGTAATGTGAATAGAAAAGTCACACCCGTTCACTGTGCCAGGGGCCTTACTGGATAAAGAGGATCATGCAGATAAAATTAGGGCCTAAATGGCCTTGGATTAGTGTGGCCTCAACCCAACCACAAACAAAATGGAAAAGATGGCTCAGCAGTTAAGAACACTCCTTGCTCTTACAGAGGACCAGAGTTCAGTTCCCAACACCTACATGCTGGCTCATAAGTGTCTCTAACTCGTTTTAGGATTTCTTATTTCTAGTGACCTTTTCTGACCTCTGTGTGTACTGCCCGCATATAGCATGCATACATATATGTAGGCAAAACATTCATGCACTAGTAATAATAATAATAAATGTGAAGAGAAGACAGAGGTAGACTCAGAACAAAGGCTGCATAGAGGCAGAGATTAGACACAGTGCCCCAGTCTGATTCCTGGAACTTGCAGCTTGGAAGAAGCGGGGCAGTAGCTTCTAGAACCTTCACTGGGGCCACGGCCCTGCCATCATGTTGATTTCAGACTGTAAGAGGAGGTATTCTGGATGTTTAAACTACCTGGTTTGCAGAGATATAGCATCCTTCGAAACTTACCTTAGCACAGACGGCAGAAAAAACAGCCCTACCTTCTCACAAGGCCCTTAGTCCCACACATCACCTCCGTGGAATCTCTGTCACCATCCCGGTCCATCCTAAGTATCCCTCAGTTCTCTCAGCTTCCTCCCTTCTGTCTGTACATTTCTCTTCTCCCTCTATTCTGAAGTTACCATTTCCCAACCCTCCCTCTCCTCACCATGTTCTGAGCTTACGTCACCCACAGCTTCCCTCACCTCAGCAAGGGCAGCTGCCTGCCTCCCTGTAGCCGCAGAGCATGGAGGCTCTAGACTCCTTGCACTCAGCTCTGACTCAGCCCACACCTGGTCCTTCAGGTCTTGGTACCCACTGCCCGACTGCTTCTACCCACCTCCATGGCAGCTCTCCTGGCCTGAGCCATCTGCCTGGGTTGCAGCCGCTTTCCACAACTCCCTAGTTCTACCATTATTACATCCTTGTAGAATTACATCACATTACATCATCCTGTGGTGATTGGCCTTGCCTGTCAGCTGGACACACCCCGGAAGAGAGTCTCCGTCAAGGATCACTGAGATAAGGTTGGCCTGAGAACAGGTCTTTGGGGAACTATCTTGATTTGGTTCATTGATATGGGAAGACTCGGCCTCTACTCCCTTTGTTTGAACTAAATGTTGAAGTTCATGCATTTCTCTCTGCTTTCTGGTGTGGCTGCAGACTGTGGGCTTTAAGCTCTCGCCCCTGTGACTTCCCCACTGTGCAAGACTATGACCTGAAACCAAAATCACGAACCGAGATCAACGCTTTCTCTCCTAAGTGTTTTATCACTAAATAAAAAGTACCAAGTACCAGGTATGAGATACATCCTTCAAGGTGTTGGTCAGGGGCATACTGGAGCCCCACCCCCGAAATAATACAGGCCATTATCATTGCTCTTGGTTCTCCACTAGAACTTGAAGACATCGTATATGTTGGTCATAGGACACGAGGAAATCAACAGCAAGGACACTTCCTGGAATACAGGAAGCACCCAATACACTGCATGTTGAATGTATGAACTTATCGCTTAACTATCCAATACTCCCAGTTTAAGTAGATCTGTGTGTGTGTGTATACATATAAATACATACATATATAAGTATATGTGTGTATGTATACATATATGTATGCATATGCATATATATATATATATACATTAATATTGCGTGGATATATTATTATTATCATCCGTGACTCCTGATTCAGTGAGGACTGAGTACTGTCCTCGTCTATAGGCAGAGAGACATGTCAGTGCTCCCATTTTAACTACCTCCTATGTTGGGGCTTGTGTGACCAAGTACCACTCCTTGGTTGGAATTGGTCTATATCCATGCACTAATGTTTTACTCCTATGTGTCTGAAGCCATTGGAACCTCTGATAGTGTAGGCTATAAATCACTCTAACTTTATAAGAAACATCTTTGAGTTGACACAAACTTTCATTACCTAGAGTTCCTGGTATGCAATAGCAGGTTTGAATTCTTGCCCCCACATAACCTGCTATGGTTATAAACTCTGGTTACATGCCAAAAGTAACCACGCTCTTCAGTTCACCAGCGGCAAAGAGATAGCAAATGGGTGGGACACTCCAGAACAAATTATAGAGTCTCTCCCAGGGTGGAGAAATAGCTTGGGGCTGGGATAAAGTATTTGCTGTGCAAACATAAAGACCTATGTTCAGATCCTAACACCCACATAAAAGTCAAGTATGCCAGAGCAGCTCTGGAACCCCAACACTTGCAGGGTGGAGATAAGAGATACAGGGAGCTATTAGCCAGTCGGGCTGGCTGAAATGACAAGTTCAGGTTCAATATGAGTCTTGGTCTCAAAATCATAACCAGTGAATGAGGAAGAGGACCACAAAATCAATGACCTCCAGGCCTCCGCCCCACCAAACACACATACACAAACAAAGTTCAAAATTAATCTAGATTGGTCCTATATAAAGCCTTGGCATTGGCAGAAGAGACATACTAGACTTCCCTCCCCCTGGATACCTGCCTCAGTGCCAACTTCAGTGTTCTCTGGACCTCCAGGCCCCCTCTCCACAGGACCACTCATAGTGAGGCTGAAAGCCTTTTCTCTATTTCTCTTATCCCTTCAACATTTCCAAGGTCTGATGGCCCTCTCTTGGTCCCTGTGAATCACCCCATTTCTTGGCCCAATCTCATCTGGTTCTCTGCCTCAGTTTACCCTCATTCTGTAGTTTGAGGGGAGTGAGCCAAGGGGAGGTACCCTGCACCTGGGAGTGGAGGAAGGAATGAGAAGACGTAGCTGAAGTGTGGCCTATGGGTGAGTTGTCTAAAAGACTCTGGCCCTGTGTTCTCTCATATCCACCTTGCTGTTACTCTGAAGTGTCCCCCTGCTTAGGAAGCCACCATGAAACTAGAGAAGTTGTAGAGGAGGTGGGGCCCTGTGAGATGACTTAGTAAGAAAAGACACTTGCTGCCAAACCTAACAGAACTGACCTCCCCTCACCCCAAGTTGTTTTCTGACCACCACCTGCATACCACAGCATATTCCCCACACCCCCAAAAAATAATAAAAACATTTCTTAAAGAGATGTGAGGGATGGAGAAATGGCTCCAGGCTTAAGAGTGCTCGCTGCTCTTCCAGAAGACAGGAGTTCAGTTCCTGGCACCCACATTTGGCACCTCAAAATAACCTGCAACTCCATCTCCAGCAGATCTGACCATCATGTGGCCTCTGACGACCCCTGCACACACATGACATACATTCACACAGACACACAGACATACAAATTAATGAAAAAAATCAATCTTTTTCATACAAGCCCATGAGACTACATAGCGAGACTGAATAATCTGAGAGTCAAGATGAAAACGGGGTATGGAGATAGTGTGGCCAACACCTAGGGTGTGTGGGGGTTGGAAATCCTCCTCTGGATACTGGAATAAACTGGACCATCTCCACACTCACCAGTATCATCTCAAACTTGAGTACGTTTGGGAGTCATCAGCCTAGGGAGCACGGTTAAGAGAAAATGAAACAATCGAAGGCATCCTTAAGAGTGGCTGATGGAGGAGGAGAAAATCTGATGTTTGAGTCTTGGGTTTTAACTCACTAGGAAGTGGCAAAGAACCAAAGGAAGGACTCAGAGCAGGAAGGGGAAGAAAGGTGATGAGGAGGAGGAGGAAGAGGAGGGAGAGAGGGAGGGAGGGGGAGAGAGAGAGAGAAAGGGAGGGGAGAGAGAGAGAGAGGACAGCAGAGAGTAAGAGTCTTCCCAGAGCTGGAGGTCTTAAAACAAGGGAGTTTCAGTGAGTCTGACATGGCAAATCCCTCAGGAAACATCTGTACCCAAGCTGCACATGAGGCAGGGACTAACGCAGAGGCACCTTCACATCAACTCTGTGTCGTACCCACATAGTTCCCCCAGAAATACCACCTGAACTCTTCACGCAGCGGGTGGCAGAAAGCAAAGGAACTTGGACCTCATAGCGCACTGTCTGTCAGCACTGTATTAGTTGGTGTCTACAGTTGCCAAGGGAGAAGAGCATTTAGCTATGCTGTGAGTTAATAAGTAAGCACATGCTACGTATGGATGTGTGTGTAACTACAATGACTGAAATACTCCTGGGGTAAAATGATCCTTACAGTCCGTGAGAGTGAAAATCCATTCAAGTCAACTCTTGGTTTTCGATGCAGCCAGTTAGAAACCTCTTGTTATTCAGAGCTCACTCTGCTTCCTGCTCTATGGTTTTCCTCCTCAGCCTGAGAAAAAAAAAGGAGGCCAAAGAAGAGCCTCTGGGGCAGAACTGTGGCCTCAAGACAATAGAGCAAGACAGGTAAGCTTTTGGCGCCTACCCTCTTTCCCATGCTGACTTTGACACCCTTGACATACTTCAATGGGGCGTGTCAAGGTGATAGGCCATCCCGCCCCCTTCCACTCAATCACCCTTGAAATTAGAATGAGACTGTAGTAAGATTTTTATGACAGCTTTATTGATGTATAATTCGCACATTACACAATCTATTCACTCTGTTGGTGCTGGTTCAGTTCAGTGACTCCCATTCACAAAGTTGTGTAACCACAATTACATTTCACCACCCCAGAAAGAAATACTGTACTCCCTCCCCTCAAGTCATCCCTCCCCTCAACCCCCCCACCCCCCACCCCCAGCTCCTAGACACCACTCTCGTGCTTTCTTTCTCAGGGAATTTGTCTATTCTGGCAAATTCTACAAGTGAAATCATGCAGTCAGTAGTTTTCCCCGTGTCTGGTCTCTTGAACTGGCTAATGAGGGCAGAAAGATTGTGTTTTTATGGCCGGTCTATGTGGTAGCACGCACAGGCAGTTCATTGCTTTTTGCGGCTGAAATGTATCCTATTAAGTGAACACAAAACACTCCCATATTCATTTGTCCGGCACTCACCATTCTAGATATTTCCAGTTTGGAGCTGCCAGAATCATGCTGCTATAAACACTCCTGTGAGCGTTTTTACACTTACAATCTTTTGTTTAGCCTTGAACTCAAAGCAATCCTCCTGCTTCTTCTTCCCGAATGCTGGGATTGCAGGCTTGTACCACGACACCTGGCTCTACACATCTAAGTTGGGGTGGATGGGGTGTTCATCAGGAGGCAGGCACCACCTCGTGTCAGCCAGGATCCAGGTCTCCTCGGCTCTGACTACGAAGTCCGTGCTTCTGATCTTGATTGCTTTCTTCTGTGTTTAGAAGTTTAAAATGGGAAGTCATGGGGTGAGACAGATGCCTCAGTGGTTAAAAGTGCTTTCTACACAAGCTTGGGGACCTGAGTTCAGAGCCTCAGCATCCACAGAAAAAGACCATGAACATCTGAATGGGGGGGTGGGGGGAGCAGGCGGAGATTGAGTCAGGAGGATCCTTGGCTGCTAACATAGTTCCCAGTTCAGTATAAGATGTCTCAAAGGAATAAGGTGGGGGTTATGGAGAGGATCACTTGATATCCTCCTATCCCCCCTGTGAACATGTATATAGGTGGCATACACCTAAATACACATGTATACAAACACCACACTTGCATACACACACACACACACACACACACACACACACACATTACTGCAAGTGAACTATTCTTTATAAGTAAGACTAGTTGTGACATCTCCCAACTGATGGCACCAGTCTGTTTGGAAACCACCATCTCCAAACATATGGCCCATGGGAGAAAATATTTGTGCAGGTGGAAGGAGCTTCTCCAACCCTGTCAGGAAAGTGTTGGCAGGTGTTGCTCTGAAGAGCATCGAGAAGCAATCAGGTGTTCCACTGAGGAAGAAGCTGTGGTCTGAATACTCACGCTGCCGCCGAAATCATACACTGAAATCCTCATGCAATGTGATGGCATTAAAGGCGGGGCTCTGGGGTGACTCGGTCATCAGTATTAATAGTGTCCCTATAAGGAAAGCCCAGGAAGCTTGCTAGCATCGTTCCCATTACATGAAACCCAGCAAGCAGACAGTATCTGTAAGCCAGAGCTGTGTTGACTCTCTGACCTGGGACTTTCACCGTTTCCGGTTTTGGTTTGTGTTTGGTAGTCTATGGTCATTGTACAGTGGCCTGAAGGTACATTAGGGAAAGAGGGTGGAATGTGGGACTGTGGATTGTGTTTCTCCTTCATCCGTTTCCATCTCCCTCCATCCTCCTGACCGTCCCAGCACGTGGACAAGGCCGCTCCTTCAGGTTCAGCTTATACTACCTGAAAGAATGCTTCCTCTTTCGTCCCGTTGCAGACATGACACCTCACCACTCCGCAAACCAGACCCGGACCTGCCTCTTTGGCCCCTGGCTTCCACCACGCTTTCTCTGGTCTCCCCTTCTTCTTAGGAAACCACCTACTCCAGTTACTGGATTTCACTTCAGCTGCTGCTTTCTCCGTGACAATCCAGGGATCTGTGCCCAAAGAAACCAGGAGCCTCGGGAGCCACTGGAAAGCAGATCTGCAATGGTATCCTCAGAGGGCACAGAACTGTGACCTTCCTGTGTGTAGCAGAGACTACAGGAGCCCCACTGGCCCGCCTCTCCTCGCCACATCTATGCACGCATGCCCAACTTTCAAACGCAGGCACCTTCATGTATGCGTCTTGTTTTCTGTGGGATGCCGGAGGTGGCAGGGTAAGTACACCTCAGGATCACCCTCAACCATAACCAGAATGTCCTGCTGAACAAACAGGAAATGGTTGTACATGGAAGGTAGGATAGCTCTGAGAAGGGTGTTGGTTCCTAGCTCTAGGGCTCTCCCAAGGGACCAAGCTCAACGGCCCACAGGGTAGTTAGTCATCTGTCTTCTTTTCCTGTTAGAATCTCCTCTGAGATAAACACATGGGTTTTGCCAGCTTTTGCTGACATCGCAACAGCATACCTGAGAAGCAACATAAGGAAAGGTTTGTTTGAGCTCATGGTTCAAGGGAGCCCATTATGGTGGAGAAGGTATTGTGGGTAAAATGAGTCCATGATGGTAGAAGCTTCTAGAACTGAGCTCTCACATGGGACTGATCAAAAAGCAGAGGAAGCCAAGCCAGATCCAGAAGTAGAATACATTCCTCAGAGGTCCACCCCAGTAGCCTATAGTTGAACCTAGACCTCTCCTCATGGTACCACAGCCTCCCAGAATATCACCATCAACTGAGACCAGCTTTTCAGATTCACCGAAAGCCTGTGGGGGACATGTCACAACCAAAACACAGCCCTTTGGCACTGACTCAACCTCAAGGTCTGGTTCTGGAAAGACAAGAACTCAGACACGGTCTTGGGCCTGGAAGGGATGTGGTCACGGTCCAATCACACCAGAACTCATTGCAGACACTATCCAGAGACACGCCCTCCCAAGAGTGTGTACATATATGTATTGGGGGGCAGGAGTCCCCATATCCCACTGAGGCAAGAGTCATTCATGACTCCTTTTCTAAAGGAGGTTCTAAGCAAAGCAGTCAGGAGCAGATAGCTCCCAGAGGATACTTTTTGTGGTGCAAGCATCATTTTTATTGTGTTACTACATAGCAGTTGCAGTAGGTGATCGAACCACCACTGTCACTCAGAAGGGACTGTCTTCCTTCCAGCTGCCTCGTCCCAGCTCTAAGGATGATGCTGTGTGCCCAGCACAGGCTACTGTTGAATAATGAAAAGAATACTTAAGGACCGTTCACCTGCCTAGGGATGGTGCCACCCACAGTGGGCTGAACCCGCTCCCATCAATCACTGCTGGTAAAACAGAAAAACCTCCCAAAATTTGCTCATTAAGAGGATACTATAGAGAATCTCTCACAAATATGGACACAGGCTATTCTGATCTGGGCATTTCCTCAGTTGAGGTTTTCTCTTCCCAGGTAACTCTAGGTTTGTGCCATGTTGACAGCAGAGACTTAACCAGCACAGTGACCACTGAATTTCAGCCCATGAAAAAGGAAAAGGGGATGGTGGAGGGAGAAATCAACTCTTCTTAACATCTGATGCAAGAATTGAACACATCATTTTAATCACACTGTTCTGGTAAGAACTTAGCCACATAGGCATACTAACCTACAGTGAAGACAGGAAAGTATAGTAGTATTATATAAATGACCATGCAGGGCAGTAAAGCGCTATCACTGTGGAAGAAAAGAGAGACACACTTTGGGTAACAACCAACGATGTTACATAAAGTATAAAATGGCTGCCTTAGTTGATAGAGTGTTTTTGATGTGTTCCCAAAACACCTTCTTGGGAGTACAATCTCTGACATGTTTGACAATATTTTTCTATCTTGACATTGAATGAGAGCAAATTCTGTCTGTGTTAGACCAAATAATGTCCCCCAAAGTATCCATATCCTAGTGCCTGGAACCCAGAAATATAATTTAACATGGCAAAGAGGGTCTTGAAGATGTGGTTAAGTTACAGATCTTGAACTTATGACCATTGAGGGTTATCAATATGGTCTTTAAATGTACTCACAAGTATAAATAAGAGAGCATACAAAGGAGATTAAACTCGGAGGAGAGAAAGGCCGTGGCTTATGATAATAGAAGAATTTCGGCTTCTGTGCTCTTTGAAGTGAAAGTCCCATGAGTCAAGAGATTCAAAGAGTAAGTGTAGGGTTGACAAGAGAGCTCAGCTCAGTTGCTTGCCACTAAACTTGATTGAGTTATATCTGCAGGACCTATATGGTGATGGAAAGAGAAAAGAAAATTCCATAGGGTGTCCTCTTTTCTAAACAAACACACACACACACACACACACAACACACGTAGTTTTAAAATTTTTAAAGAGCACAACTCTTGAAATTGAAATCCATAACAGCAAATTCTTCTGCAGTTCCTCCATGGGTCGCCACATCGACACCTCGACTTTAATCAAGTAAGAATGACTTCCAATTACTGCCTCTGCAGCTATAAGAGACTAGACTTAGGGCTTTAAGCGGCCACATTTATGTTAATTTGTAACAGGAGACACAGGTAGGAATAATAATCCAGTTCCAACTAATCAGAAGATATCTTCCAGCTATAGTGATTGATTAAGAGACAGTCACGTGACCCATGGCTATCCAACCAGAATCTTCCCAGCGACTTATACTAGAACAGAAAGCTTCCCTTCTAAGGAGTCCAGGAAACGAGGAAGCTGCTGGCTTTGGCTATCAACAAATTTTATTTTTCATTTTTTCTTGCCCCAGTAAAGAGGCCAGCCAAACATTAGCAAGCTGAACCTAGAGATGGCTGAATCCACCTTTTGAGTTTCCAGTTACAGGAGCCTAAAATGTTTTCCTTTGATTTTCCGGTAATAGTATGAATTGGTATGACCGTCGATTCAAAAGTGACTAAGTAATATAGCTGGTGTCTGTGCTCCACATTTCCTGAAAGCACTAAAGAGTGAAGTGTCAGGCATGAGCCTCGGAGAACTCCAAAAGCTCCAGAGGTCTTATTTCCTAGGAAATGATGCCGATGCTGAAAGATCCTAGCTGGTCATGTGTCATGTGACCATCTTAACCAATCACTGTAAGTATAAAATGAGGCGCCTCTTGGCTAGGAAACTCGGGGTAACATAACATTTCATATTTTCTTCTTGATATTTCTGTGCATGAATATAACGAATTTTAGCCTATTTTCTCTTACTTCCCGTTCCTTCTCCCAGTGAAAACTGTCTTCTTAATAAATGCTCTCTTACTTTCGTGTGTGTGTGTGTGTGTGTGTGTGTGTGTGTGTGTGTGTATGTGTATGTGTGTGTGTGCGCGCACGTGAGCGCATTGTGAATGTGTGTACCTGGGTGTGCGTGCGCATGCATATGTGTGTGTGTACATTAGTGTCCTGGTTGCATGGGTCGGTGGTTTCACAAGCAACTTGTCAGTGGTTACATCACTGACAAAATGTCACACCTCTTCCTGCAACTATCGGTAGTCCCTCAAGGATGGGTGGGTCCTCATAAGCCCCTCCCCTTTCTATTTTGAAATGTTAATGGTGTTGGTCTAGTGCGTGTCGTCTGCAGGGAAGCACAGCTGTAGCCAGTTCCTGAATCAGGTCCAGAAGACACTGTTTTCCAACAATCCTCCCCAACCTCTGGCTCTTACAGTCTTTCTGGCCCCACCCCTTCTGTGACGTTCCCTGAGCCTTGGAGAGGGTGATAGAGATGTCCTTGTTTAGGGCCAAGCACCACAGAGCTACTCACTCTCTGAGCTTTGACCATTCGTGTGTATCTCTATTAACTGTCATCCACTGCAAAAGAGACTTCTCCGGTGGGGTACTGAGAGCTAAGCTAATCTTATGAAGTTTTTAATCAGTACTATTTAAACACATCGTTTAATTTGTGCTGGAAAAGGCAACGATTCTAATAATAAGATATTGCAAAGTTTTCTTTTTTAAAGGGTAAAAGAACAGTCATTGACCCAGATAGGATGCTTGATAATTCTTAATAAGTGCTAGAAATGCTCATAAAAGAATGTGAAGATGCTTAATTGCTGAATAAATGAAATATAAACATTCATTAAGTTACTCGGAGAGTTCTTTAATATGTAGTGGGGAAAATCATTTTATCAAACGCACTGTAAGTAATACATGCTTATTTCCCTTCCTAAAACAAATTAATTCTTGAAATCATTAACCACCATTTAAATGTTTCTTGACTTTTGTCTATTTGTCCCCCCCCTCCTTTAATTTTTTCCTTATTGGTGAGGGAATACATCCATTCAAGAGACAGAGCAACAGAAAGGACGGGACTCCAAGTGCAGGCAGTTGGAGACTGGGACTGTGACTTTTGGTCCCAGCCCTGTGATTCATGTCTGTGCCTGAACAAGTCACTTAACTTGATTTATTTTCAAGGGGTTTGGGGGAGGGTTACTATTTTTAAGGATGTTTATTTTTTTATTCATGCGTGTGTGCACGTGTATGCACGTGCACTCATGCACACATGTCCACAGTGCATACATGTGAGTGTGTGGATATGGGCTTGCAGAGACAGGATCTCTCACTGAACCGGAATCTCACTAAGATTTTGAGGGGTCGACTAAACCTACAAAGATCTCTTTTGTATTTTTGTTGCTGTTATCTGGGTGCAGGTACACATGTATTACGGAGCATGCGTGGATAGTTTTACGGAGCGTGCGTGGATATCCGCACAGAAGTCAACTTTCGGGAGCCAGTTCTCTCTCCCGGAAATCAATTCCGGGAACACAGGCTTGTGCATCGTGTGCTTTCCCTGCAGAGGCGTCCCTCCAGTCCACACAATGAAGTCTTTAGAAACGGCCCCAGTTTACAGTGGCTGTTCACAACCTACTCACGTTTCTCACTCTGGCCCTTCGTCCAGCACCGCCTTGCCACAGCAGACTCCAGTAGAAGGTATGTCTGATCCAAGCTGGGTCAGAAGAACGTCCGATCTGCTTGGAGATTTGAACAGCTACAGCCAGAAACATGGCGCGCGCGCGCGCGTGTGTGTGTGTGTGTGTGTGTGTGTGTGTGTGTGTGTGTGTGTGTTTCACAAATTTAAAACTAGCCTAAAAGCAGGGGAGAGATTAGATAATTTTGAGATTTTTTTAAAAGAGGATTATTGGGGAAAGCCACGTTTGGGCGTCCCCAGCCACGGTGACTCTGGAGGCTTGTGTAGGAAAGGATAGCACAGCAGGTGGAGAGAAAGCTCGGATCCTTGAATGAGTGTGTGGCTCATAGAGCACTCTCTCCTTTCCTGCAGGCTGAATTTGGTGCTGATCAGAGGAAAAAAAATACGCTTTTATTGCATAAAGCCGCTAAGGTTTGGGAGATATTACGGAATGTCCCCAACACTCATTGCAAACACATACATCTGCTCAACCCTTTGTGGGCTCCTAAAAATCGGCCTATTTATCCTTAGGATGTTCCCTGGGGTTGGCTTCTTCTGTGCATTCATTATCCCGGAACTTTAGCATGAGGGCATGTGAGAATCCGATGACCTAATGGATGTGTATGTGATTCTCAGCACACCAAATGAGACGAAGCTCTAAGGAAACCTGACAGACATGTGATCTTTCTGAAGCGTGTCCATGACCCAGATCCGCCTCAACAGCAACCTGCAGGGTCCCAACTCCAGTCTTTTGAACTAAAATCTTTCTCCTTGATCTAGAGTCTAACTGCTACCTTCTTTATCTCCCTCTTCCTCTTTAGGGGTCATTATGTAAATTCAGAGTTTGTAAATACTGATCTGTGTAATTAATAACATGGTCATAGATGGCTATGCCCCAATCCCCGATGTGCCCCACCTCATCCTGTGTTCTCTAAAATTCAAAAAGGAAGAGTTAAACCAGGTCCCCATTTGGTATTCACCCCATTTGTCTCTTAAATAGCCTATAAAATGCAAATTGACCTATAAACTGACACTTTCTCTGGTCACTTTTAGCTTAGATTTCTTGTCTGGGCTTTTACAAAAACCTACTAACCAGCAGTGAGAACTCAGGGAGTAATTATAAAGTCTGTAGTTTTCCTTTCCGATGTAAATGTTTATATTTTAAGAGTCCTCGGGGGACAAAACAATATTAACATTTAATATAGCACTCTTCGTGTTTATCCATACAGGAAATGTGGGCATCCCCTGGAGGATCCTGGGATTGCTCACAGGAAAACAGTCTCCTGTATAGAATTCTCGGGGGTCCCTTCTTCCACGGCTGCTGGTCTCAAGAGTACATAGCTGGGCTCCCAGCTCCTCAGCATCCATCTTCTTCTTTTCTAAGTTTTTTTATATCCCAAGGAGCCACAGAAAAGCTGTCCCTAAAGACCGCTGAATACAACCCTCTCTCCCTCTCCTGAGGCCTACAGTCAGATCGAAGCTGAAGACCAGGCAGCCAGGAAAGTCAGGGTCCCCCAGCAGCTCAGCTTTCTTCTTCTGGCCTCCATTCATGTTTATGTCCTGGGGCTTGCGTCTACCCTTGTGTCTTTATGTATATGCCTGAGGAAAACCAAGCCATGGATGACATAATTCGTGTGAGCACATTTGAGTCTGAATCCATCTGAGTCTGAATATGGGACCAGTTCTGTTGACAAGGAATGCGCTTGGAGTCAAAAATCTCCATTTTTCCCGTTTCCAGAAGAAAATCCTCTGATCCAGGGTCCCATGTAAGGCACGTGTCTCTTTGGGCTATATATACAGATGGTGCAGTTTTCCATAAGCCCACAGCCCTAATGAGAGGGCATAAGGTATTCCTAACAGGGAGAAAACTAACTTTCTCTCCTCATAGCTTCTAAATCCTTCAGAAACAAAGGTTGGGCCTGACTAGCTACATAGTCAACGGCCATAGTACATAGAGCTGGAGAAACAAAATCAGGAATACAACAAAACATATCCACATATAGATACCAAACTCAGAAGAAGAAAAAAAAAAACAGACTTTGAAAAGGTACGTGGATGGGCTGGAGAGATGGCTTAGCAGGTAAATGCATTTATTGCTCTTGCAGAGGATGTAGGTTTAGCTTCCAACACTGGCCTGTAACTCCACTTCTAGGAGATCTGAGCCCTTCTTCTGGCTTCCTCAGGCACCAGGCATGTGGTTGTGTACATGCAGGCAAAACACTCATGCACATAAAATATTTTTATTTTTATACACATAAAATATTTTTGAAGAAACATGGGGAGTGAATGTTCGGTTACTTACAGACCTTCATCTGTCACCCATCCATTCTCCACCAAGGAGTCCCTCGATCCGTCCGCCCACACACCCATTCGTACATTTACTGATCAATCCATCCACCATCTATCTATCCATTCACCCACCCCTCTGTCAGCCCATCTGCTCACCTGAATACCTATTTACCTACACATCCATCCACCCACCTATCTTTCTATCCACCCACATACCCATCCACCCATCCATCCACCGATCCATCCACACTTTGATCTATTCAACCCGCCCACCCATCTATCCGTTCATCCGCCCGCCCACCCATCCAGGGAAGCTGGCTGAACTAAACCCCTTGTTTGATCAGTTCTGAACTCATTAATAGGGGTACACAGAGAGGTGGAAGTCTGGAAGCAGAAGCCGGAGGTAGGAAGAGGAGTCTAGATGGCCCTCTCGAAAGACTCTGAAACACACTGCTAGAAAACTGGGTGAGATTAACCGTGAACTGCTTCTGCACAGTTTAAGACTGGGAAACCACTTGCTCATCATAGAGAGGAGAGAACCTCCAGGCTTCCTAGAGAGACCCGGAAGCGACTTTAGGATCCAGTCTGACAGCTTTTGCTCCAGAGCGGGGGCGCAAGGCACCAGAGGCTCACCAGAGGCTCTCTCGTCTTGCTTCTACGAGCCACGCTGTCGTCTGCCTCTGTGAGTGGACTGGGGTCGCAGGGGCTGTCATCACCATGGGGTCCTTATTCTGGGATGGCAGGGCGGTCCTAAACGCACTTCGGCTGAGGGTGAAAGGAGTTAAAGGTGACCATTGAGGGTAACAGGTGGCATTTGAAAATGACAAGTAGTGGGTGATGGTAATAGCTGGTAGTTAAGGGTAACCAATGACAGCTGAGGATGATTGATAGCTGCTAAAGATGATGGATGGTTCTTGAGGGTGACAAGAGACATCTATGAACTCCTGTTGTAAGTAGCACCAAATTGGATGAGTCTAATTGCTGCCGCCTCAGAATTGTGCTTAAGTATCAGCGGTATACCTTTAAAACTCCTTGCCTGTACTAAACAACAAGCGTACCACGGTTGCTGTGATTTGCATCGTAAGGAAAGAGGAGGCAAGGTTTAAAAGTTGTCCAGGGTCACACAAGTAGCTGATGGTAGATCTAAGTCCAGGACCCATATTTCATGATTCCCAATATAAGAATTTTAATGCTGTGTCACACACCCCCACTGCCTCATGGAAGTAGATAAGGAAGCTCCTCCCTTGCCTTCCCGGGCCATTGCAGAATGCACTGGTTGTGAAATCGTACACAATCCAGACCAATGTGCACTCCATACCTATTGCTTCAGGCCACAGACTCTGCCCAGCCCTCTGGTAGGGACATTCGTGATGGAATCAGATGTCCCTTGGCCTCGTGGATACATGGAACGCTCTATCCACACACCACCTATGGCTCTTAGAGTTGTTGATTGTTCTGTCTCTGCGCCTGAGTTTATTCACTTACAAAATGGGACCTACTGATTAGCACTGTCTCTTTAGGGCAGTGGTGAGCACTTAGTGACATAGTTTATAAACATGTTGTAATGCAGTGCCTGACACTTATGAAATGGCAGGAGACATCGCCGTGGTAGAAGGGAGTGGCAGGCGTGCTGACGTCGAGACAGGAGACACAGTAACAGAGAGTAACAGAGAGGACGGGGGCAGTTTGAGAAGCTGTGGTGTGCTTATCCATCCAGATCACTAGTCTCTAGCCCACTAGGTGCTCTTTGTCCCCACAGACAGTTCTAGAGGAGTCTACATTCACATAGAGTTTCCATGGTAACTTGAAAAGCAGACTGGTAATGGTGACTATAAAATGTTTGGGGGATGAGAAGATGGCTTGGCTCTTGCCATAAAGTGTTTGTCCTGCATGCATGAGATGGGTGCTGGCTATAATGGCATGTATGTGAAATCCTATCTCTGGGAAGTTGGGAGTCAGATGGATCCCTAGGGCTCGCTGGCTAGCTAGCTGAGCCAAATCAATAAATCCAGGCAGTGAGAGACCCTGTCTCAAAACAAACAAACAAACTAACTAACTAACTAACTAACTAACAACACAAATGGCTGGGCCTAGAAAGAGATGGCTCAGCTTCCAGAGGACCTGGATTCAGTTCCCAAAACCTATATTCAGTGTTTCACACCCCCTGTAACTCCAGACGCAGGGGAACCAATGTCCTGGTCTGGTTCTGGTGGACACCTGCACATACACAGCAGACACTCAGACAGACATGCACAAGCACATAAATTGTTTGAAATGATAAAACAAAAAAGTGAAGAAGGGGAGGAGGAGGAAGAAGAGGAGGAAGAAGAAGAAGAGGAGGAGGAGGAGAAGGGGGATGGGGAGGGGAGGGGAAGAAGAAGGAGGAGGAAGAAGAAGAGAAGAAGGAGGAGGAAGAAGAAGAGAAGAAGGAGGAGGAGAAGGGGGATGGGGAGGGGAAGAAGGAGGAGGAGGAGGAGGGTAGCTAAGGCTGAGCCAAGGGTGAGGTCTGAAACAATGCTATCTCTAAGTCAGTGATGAGCACTCACTCGGTGACAATTTATAAACAAGTTGTAACGTAGTGCCTGACACATTAAGGGCTTAGGAAGTGGTAGAAGACACCACTAAGGCAGGATGGAGTGGCTTGCATGCTTCAAAATGGAAGGAGGCACTCAAGTAGCAGAGAGGACGAGGACTATTTGAAATACAAATACAGGAAGAAGACAGGCCATCCATTTCATTCCGTTATTGTCAGCACTGTAAAAAGAATTGCAAGCGCCTTTTGTGTAAGAGATATCTAGGTGAAGGGAGCGTGTGGTTGGGCAGGAAGACCTGACCCAGATAACGTTGATGACAGCTTCACTGTAGCTCAGGATGAACCTGAACTGGTGAATCTCCTGTCTCTGGCTCCCTGGCGCTGGCATGACAGGTAGATGTTTTATCTGTATAAAAGCACGGATTGTTTTGTTTTGTTTGGGGTGGGGGTGGGGGTGTTGTTGTTGTTCTTTTTAACATACTGACTTTGAACTCTCTAGCTGGAATCTCCTGTCTCTACCTCCTGAGAACAGGGATTTCAGGTTTGCACACTTAATATCCAGTTTATGCATTGCTGGAGAAGAGAAGCTGGCGCGCTCCCTGCAAGATAAGCCTTTACCTGTGAGCCTCATCTCCAGCACAGTTGCTGTTTGTTAGACAGGTTTTTTGTTTGTTTTGTTTTTGTTTTGTTTGTTTTGGTTTGTTTGTTTGTTTTGGTTTGGTTGGTTGGTTTGGTTTGGTTTGGTTTGGTTTGTTTTGTTGGCATGCAAGGCTACTTAGCTTGGTGGTAGCGTATTTGCCTAGCACACAAGGCCCTGGGTTACCTCCCCCAGCACTACAAAAACAAAATATCTAGCTATTAGGACATCTTAAACTCTTTCTGCTTTAGTTGCTGTTGGCCAATTGCTAATTGTGCCTCCACAGCTGCACTGAGGTGAGGCGCCAGAGGGCAAGCGGCATCATGGCTTTGAACCACAGGGCTGGAAGAACAGTGTGCATAATCTCCCGGTTTTTATTGCTGATCCTTAGATTTAATTAGGTCTCTGTAAATCAAAAACACTCCGGGTCATATTTCATCACTCTCTACCTCCAACTCCCTGTGAGATGGCAACTGTTACCCTGGCCTTACCTTAGCGGTATCGGGAGGTCAGGCAGATTTGAAACTTCTCCCTTTCTGCCTCCCGTTCCGTAATTAAGATTCCTTTTCTTTAATCATGTGCTTAACTGTTAACCTGTTCCTAAGAAAATGTCAGCTCGGCTCCGATGCTGCCTCCCCCATCCCAACAGAAAAGCAATTACTGAGCAAAGCTATGGTTTTTTGGAAGAGCTTCCAAGCAGTTGCAATGATACAGTGTGACCCCCAGGAGGAGTCAGATGGAAAGTAAGTAATAAAACAGAAGTCCTAAGTATCCAGAGGATGGAGAGATGCTGTACACTCTCTCTCCTCCTGGCTTATCTCTCAAGGGGATTTCCTGGGTTTTCTATGGATTGTTTTTGCTAAGATCTCTCTCTCTCTCTCTCTCTCTCTCTCTCTCTCTCTCTCTCTCCTCTTTCTCTTTCTCTCACCATCCCTTGCCCCTCTCCTTCTCTCCCTCTGTGTGTGTATGTGTGTGTTTGTATGCATGCACAAGGGCACACACTTAACATGAGGTATATGTAATGTGTGGCATATGCACACCTGTTTTGGTGTGTGTACATGTGTAGGTATGGGTGTGTACTCATGCATGTGCATATGGAAACCAGAAGGGGTCCGGTATCCACTACTCTCTACCCTCCTATTTTGAGACAGTGCCTTTTACTGACTGTAAAGTTCCCTTTTTCAGCTAGACTGACTGGCCATTGAGCACCCAGAATCAGTCTGTCTCTTGCCCCCTGATACTGGGCTTACAGACACCTGCAGACATGCCTGGCTTTGGGGTGGGTGCTGGGGCTCTGAACTTGAAACTCAGATTTTCACATTGCATAGCAAAGTCCTTACTTCTAGCCCCTCTCCCTCTCTGTTTTTTAATGTTCTTCTTATTGTTATGGGTGAGGTCGCTCCCTAGACCCCCACTTTGTGGCTCCTGATCTCAGAACTTTCTAGACCTGGAGGGAAAGCTTTGTTTCCAATGATGTTTGTCTTGCTAAATTGCCAATGCTTTTAACCTTTCTATTTTGGCCCTCCCATAGATCAATTCAGCAGGTTCTTGCTTCAGATCTCTCTGGAACTAGCTGGAAGGTAACGAGGGGTAACATCAATAGACCTGGCAAGTTTCTGAGTTTGCTTGTGACTGGACATTCCTGACCCCTGGCCTTCTGGAATGTGTGGTTAGAAAAGCAAAGATCGATTCCAAATATTTCTCTGTCACAAGTTTTTAATTAGCCTTACCTATGCTTGGGCCCCTTTCAGTGGTATTCTGTGGGGATATTTAAAATAGTTTGAACACTGTTATCTGGCATCTCATTAGCCACGATGTGTGTGTGTGTGTCCTGTCCTTGGGTGTCATTCTTCAGGTACCATTCACATTGGTTTTTTTAAGGCAGGATCTCTTGCCGGGATCAATTAGGCTAGGCTGACTGACAAGAGAGCCCCAGAGATCTTCTCTCTACCTCCCAGCCCTGGATCACAGGTACATGCCATGACCCCCAACTATTTTTTTTTTACATGAGATCTAGATATAAACTGAGATTCTTGCACTTGCTAGGCTAGGACATTCCAGACTGAGCATCTCCCCAGCCCCCATAGTCGCAGCTCTTCTTACAAGGTGGGTCATTTCCAGCATCCCTCCATCAGAACCATCACCTTCCTCCAGCTTCTCCTATGTGCTACCCGCAGTGGCCTCAATGTCTTTCCATCGAATCTCCTTGGTCCCAGCTGAGCGTGCTGGTCCTTAGCCCTTACCAACACCCCTCCAACGTAGTCCCTTGTCACCTCTTGCCTGGACTCTATCCTAAGCCTTTTCCTTTCCTCAGTGGAAGCCCACTCTTGATGAGAAAGCATGGCTACCCTGCTATAAACCAACCAAAGTCTCCGGTTATCTACAGAATGGAGTGGAGACTCCTCAGAAGGGGATGCAAGGCTGTTTCTATACCAATTCCAACAAGCCCTGTTCCCCAAGTATATCTGGACATGATAGCCTTGGGTTACATCCCAGCTGTCCCAGCTACATGGAGCCCCACGTCACTTGTCTAGCATAGCCTCCCCCATGACACTTCAGTCTCTTTGTGATGTGCCCCAAACCTGTATAAACTCTCCACTTCATGTGGGTCTTCCTGGATCCTGTGGTCCAAAGTGAGCTCTGAGCTTCCTCTTCCAGGAAGTGACCCCTAACCGGGGGTCAGAACCCCCCTCCTTCTGTCTTCCTGCAACACTCTGCTTGTATCTCTTGGAAAGGTAATTTTGCTTCACTGTTGATCGTGTGCTATGACTTGTACTTCATTGTCCAACATGCTTTAGGCTCCATCCCACCTATGGATGGCACCATGGTAGGGATGTGGCTGAATCTTTGGAGCGGTACCCAGAGGGAGGAAGTTAGGTCACTGAGGGTCTATCCTTCACGGCCTCTTCCTCTCTTGGTTTGGTTTTCATCCACCATGGGGTGAGCCTCTGCACTCATCCACCATGGGGTGAGCCTCTGCTGTCCCCAGCACGATGCTTTGACTCATCACAGGCTGCAGAACAGCAGAGGCAGCTGGCCTCAGATTTACACTCCTGCAACTGTGAGCCAAAATCCAGCTCTCCTCCTGTGAAGTCTCAGGTACTTGTCTTGTTCCTTAGATGTCAGCAGAAGTCTGTCCACATAATGAGTGCCACGGCACCAGCACACTGTGTCACTGAGCCTGGCACCTGTCCCATTCTCTAATTCAACACTCTTCAAGAAGTTAAGTTAAAAATGGTAACTTTAACCAGCATGGATGATAATGCCTGTTTGATACCTCAGGGCCCTGCTCGCTTGTGTCTGTCACAGTTTTACTAAACTGGATATGTTTTGTGTTGATAAGACTCATCCAGAGTTTAGCAAAATACTTCTTGGGAATCTGTCAGTTTCTGGGTTCCGTGAAGAAATGCTCCTGTAGGAAAGGGAAGGACCCCTTTTCCTTGGAATGTTCATTCTAGGGAAAGAGGCACGACAATTTAAAGGCACACAGTTAGACATGGGGTTTGCCTTGAGGAAGGCAGAGCAGCTGTAGGGTGAGGAGAGCTGAGGTGGAGTGAGCTGAGGCCTCTCCGAAGAAAACCTTACTCCTGAGGAAGCTACCTAGATCCTGAGGCCCAGACCTAGAGGAGCCATGGGTCACAGTGTGCTAAGAACAGGATATACCAGTGAGCCTGGCATGTGGCAGGGAAGAAGAGAAGAGCCACATGGCTCCAGCAGGGAGTGTGGATGGCAGAAGAGTGGGTGGTTGAGACAGGTCATGGGGTGAAGGTCAGAGGTCTGGAAATATCAGTTTGGAGTCCCCAGCATGAGGGACATTTGCTTTCATGGCCACTCCAGTTCCAAGGGAGAGCATTCTGTTTTCAGAAAACAGGACTGGGATGTGAAGCACATGTGTGATGGCTGTGTTCAAACCCAAGTGACACAAAAGATAAGATGGCTCAGAGATTGGGAGCACTGGCTGCTCTTCCAGAGGACCCAGAGTCTATTTCCAGCCCCTACACGGCAGCTCACCACTGTCTGAAACTCCTATTTAAGGGCATTCGACGTCATCGGACCCCCTCCGGTACTTCAAGTCCATGTATCCATGAATACATAAGAATAAGACTCTTATACACACAGAAATCAATACGTGCATATATGTATGCGCACAGACACATATAATGTTCTAAGGTCAGCATTTGATATATTAAAGAGGTCCTGATTTTTCCTGTAGCATAATGATGGCACTTGCGTCATGGGACCCAGCTGTCATCCTCCATGCCATTTTGCCCAGTTTTCTCAATGGTTCTTGCTCCTGATCCGTGTAGCCTCACACCCCCGAGACTGTGGGTGAGCCTTATCTACAGCTGCGATTCTTTGTGAGTGATCCAGTTGGCCTCACTGGCTAGAGATACACGGCACAGATTTCTAGAACCTGTTGATCTCTTGTTATCCTGTGTCTCGAGGGCCCTAACCGTGGCTGTATGGGAAATATTGAATGAATACACGTTAAAGCTTGAAAGAAAGGACCCGAGAAATGGCATCTGTGGGACAACCATACCATGCTGGGGGTTGGAGGGAATTTTGTCTAGATTATTCCATCTTATCTTTATAAACTTGTCCTCGGTGGCTCAACTTTTTGGATGACCCCACAGGCTCAGAGCAATTTTATTGATCCAAAGTTACACAACTAAAAAGAACCCAGATGCCTGTTCTCTTTCCCCAAAGCCCCTATTTCAGATTAAGAGTATGGGTTCATGGTATCGACTATCCGTTGGGAATGCATTATTTACTCTCAGCTAAGAATCGGTGATGGCGGTGCTTTATTGGTAGCTCGCCCGTGAGCTGTATGACGCTCGTGGTGAGCACCACAGTACATCTGTCCTCTCTTTCTGCTGTACACTGCTGCTTTTCTAGAAGCACACAGCTTGTAGGAAAGTACGTTTCGAGAAAGTAGTGTCCCAGACAAGCTCACAAAACCATCTCAAGGCGATCCGCCTGCCCGGTTCCCCCAGCTATTTCCTACACCCTTGAGTTCCTACTATTCTTATCTTTGCTGGTGCACTCAGGCTGACGTCACATGGCTCTTCGCACATGCGCCCTTCTTCCAGTGCTGCCCCAGCCCATGCCACACCACAAGCACCCAGATCTTACGTTTCCTTGTTCAAAACAGAGTCATGACAGGTGGTTGGGAAGGGGCGGTGGTTGAGCTCTTTGTTACTGTGTACCTCTGGGTCCATTTCTCAGCTGTGTAGAGCAAGTTCTTTAGCCGGTTTCTGTTTGTTACCTTCTTGAGAGAAGGTAGTGCTGGAGTCTTGAGATGAGAGGGTAAGCAAATGAGGGAGACAGAAGCAAGACACCCAGCCCCACCCCATCAAATGCTCTGAGTACTCTCCCTTGACGCACTCACAAGGTATCTAGGGTGGAGGGCATGAGTTGCTACAGAAAGGAATTTTTCTCCCGTTTTAAAGTATGGAGTTAACAATCACAAAGCACACTGCAGATGCTAGAAGCTTCTACAGAGTTCTATCTTGGTTTTCTGGTGCACGAGAGAAAACGCATTTGAAACGCGTTTCAAAGTGATTCTTCCCAAAGGCCCTGATCGGTTCCAAAAATCAACAGTGATGCCTAATGTCCAAAAAGGACTTCGTGATTTCGAGAGCACCCACGCACTCTTTATTTATTTATTTAACCTTCACATTAACTTTGTCGGGTAGGCAAGGAAGGCCTGTCTATGTTTATATTCCCCAGGAAGGGATCCGAAGCCAAGGAGTAAGGGGGTGTGGCTAATGTGGCAGGAATCCGAAGCCAAGGAGTAAGGGGGTGTGGCTAAAATGGCAGACCTGTGACTGGAGCCACGTGTCTCAGAGTATCTCCTGCACTAAATGTATGCTATTTTTGGGTTGGGTTTTTCGGTGCTGGCTATATAACAAGAGATTCACACACGCTGGGTACATGTGCTATCACTGAGTAGCAGGCCAGCCACATTTTTCTTGTTCTCAAAGGTGAAGCATGTTTATTTATACAGGGTCGTAACTTTGTGGCATCCTCCTGCAGGTCCAGTTGTCCCTTCGCTGTCTCTTATGGACGCCCCAAGGTTCCCAGAGGAAATCGTCCTCATTACTGGAGGAGGAGGATATTTTGGCTTCCGGTCAGTTCATCTACAAAATACCCTCATGGAATTCTACTATTGGATAATTTTCGACTCTCACGGTTATATACATGTACATGTTTATGTAGTTCTAAAGCAGAAGTGAGCTGTGGTGATCTCTCCTCAGGCTTGAAATTTGAAAAAAAAAGAAAAGTATTTATTCCACTTCGAGAAACTTTATTTTTAAAACCTGTAAATTGGGGCCTGGTGACTATTCATGTCACCAAAGATAGTATTCTTAAAGACAACTGTATTCATTTGTTTTCTTTCTCATCACTGTGACCAAATAAATATCTAACAAGAAGCAATTTAAGGGGCAAAAGTATAGCGAGGCTCATAGTTTAAAGGAATACAGTCCCTCACGAGGGCAAGGCATGGCAGCAGAATGTGAGACAACTGACTGCTCACAGTGCCCCTGAAATGAGAAAGCAGAAAAGCAACACGAGGTGGGTCTGTCTATCAAATCCCAAGGCCAACCTCTGGCAGCCCACTTTCTCCAGCAAAACAGAGCCACTAGCTGGGGACCAAGTGCTTACCAACCTAAGCCTGTGGGAGATGGTTCACTTAAATCACAGTAGGCACTCTGTCAGAGTTGTTGTGATTCACATTGTTGAGGGGGATACCTGTTTTTTTCAAAATCTAAATAAGACCTGTATGGATGAATACATAGGTAAGTGGCTCCGGATGAGTTAACACGACTCAGGTGAGCCCTACCTTGTTGGCAAGTCATTTCCTACACTTTGCTTAGACACTGCCGAAGGGTCACCTGACCTAACCCTGATCTTTCTCACCTCAGCCTCGGCTGCGCTCTGAACCAGAAAGGAGTCCGTGTGATTCTGTTTGACATCATCGAACCATCCCAGAACCTTCCAGAGGGAATCACATTTGTCCGTGGAGATATCCGCTGCCTCTCTGACCTGGCGGCGGCATTCCAGGATGCTGACGTCACGTGCGTGTTCCACATCGCGTCTTACGGCATGTCTGGGAGGGAGCAGCTGAACAAAACCCAGATCGAAGAGGTCAACGTGGGTGGCACGGAGAATATCCTCCAGGCCTGCCTGGAGAGAGGCGTGCCCAGCTTAGTCTACACGAGCACATTCAATGTCATCTTTGGAGGTCAGGTCATCAGAAACGGGGACGAGTCCCTGCCTTACCTGCCTCTTCATCTGCACCCGGATCACTACTCCAGGACCAAGTCCATCGCCGAGAAGAAGGTCCTGGAAGCCAACGGCTTGGCCTTCAAGCAAGGCGATGGTATACTCAGAACCTGCGCGATAAGGCCAGCTGGCATCTATGGGGCCGGAGAGCAGAGGCACCTTCCCAGGATAGTGAGTTACATTGAGAGGGGCCTGTTCAGATTTGTGTATGGGGACCCCCAGAGCCTGGTTGACTTTGTCCACGTAGATAACCTGGCGAAGGCTCACATTCTGGCCTCTGAGGCTCTGAAAGCCGATAAAGGCCATGTTGCCTCTGGGCAGCCCTACTTCATCTCAGATGGTAGACCTGTAAATAACTTTGAGTTCTTTAGGCCACTGGTTGAGGGCCTGGGCTATACATTCCCATCCACCCGCCTGCCTCTAACCCTCATCTACTGCCTTGCTTTCCTGATAGAGATGGCCCACTTCATTGTGGGCAGGCTCTACAACTTCCAGCCCTTCCTCACCCGCACTGAGGTTTATAAAACTGGCGTCACACATTACTTCAGCTTAGAGAAAGCCAAGAGAGAGCTAGGCTACCAGCCTCAGCCATTTGACCTGCAGGACGTGGTAGAGTGGTTTAAAGCCCACGGTCACGGCAGAAGGTCTGGAGGTCAAGACTCAGAGTTTATTCTATGGGATGGGATTCTGGTCCTGCTCTTGGCACTTTCTCTCCTTGCATGGATCCCTCCTTCCACAATCCTGTCCGTATGAAGAGAAAAACTATCCATAGGGGCTGAGCCTCACTTCCTGGGGTGGTTTTCAAGGATGCAGGTTTCGGAAGATGTGTCACATTATCTGGGACCATTCCTGGGTCTCCAAATTACTTCTAAACAATGGTCTTTAAACTTCATAGCCAGGGATGGGCTACCTTCTTGTGAGTCGTTGATCAGGGAGACTCCTGGGGCCTCCAAACCAGCATTGGCTGTTGCCAGTGCTCTCGGAACTAGAGTGTAAGACTCTATTGCCTAAGGTACCATACACCTTAACTGAAGCACATAAAGCAATCCAGCTGGAACTGAACTGGAAGCTTCCTCTCTGCTTGCTAGATTTCATAGTTCCAGAAGGGTCTATACAGGCTGCTGAAGGAAAACAGTCTTATTCAACTGTGGACCCTGCATACAGCACTACCAATACCGGGCAAGGTGTACTCTCTAGTGCAATAGTGGCATGTCTGTTAGGGGAATAACCAACTACTTCAGAATTGGGTTGGAGGCTGGCCCCATGGGAGGGAGTTTGTTCCTGGTGCTGTAAACCTGGCCAGAAGCTTGTGGATAGAGAGGTCATGGCCAGAAGCTCATGGACAGAGAGGTCATAGGCCAAGTGTGGCCTACTGCTGTTATTTTGCTGGATCGGGAAGCCGTACCTGTAAACGGCTCTCTAACTTCTTACGCTTATATCTGTAGTTTAGTGCTACTCTCAGCTGTAACCGGAGACGCTTCCCTCTGCAGTGGGCACCAGTTATACTTCCGAGGTTCATAACTGGTCAAAGTGCTGAGTGTTGAGTGTTCGTACACAGGCAGGGCATCCGTATCACTCCCTCAAAGCCTCACAGGACTTTGTAGCAAAGGGGGTGGGAAGGATGAAAACGCAGGAGGAAGTGGGGCAGGTGTTGGGGAGACAGTCTCCTGAGAATGACACGACTACTGTCCTCATGACCTAACGGTAGCTGTGAGGCAGTACTAGACTCTATACAATAGGGTCTGTCACCATTCTGCCATGGGAAGGAGAGAAGCTCCAGGTACCCACTCCTCCCTGGAAAGCTGGAGGTGGTTGGTGGTTTCTGGGGAAGAGGAGACACTGTCTCTAGTGGTTCCGTTACTTCTGAGCTGCACCATGTTCCTGTAAATAAGCTTAATGAAACTCTTTGGGACACGGACACACACACACACACACACACATACACACACACACACACACACACACACACAGTTTAGAAAGGAGTCTAGTTGGGAAGAGATTAGGAATGGGATGAAAGAGGGCGTGGGGGCGAATCCGATCAAACTACATTATATACATGTTCGAAAATGTCATGGTGAAACTCTTAGATACTTAACCCATGCTAATAAAAAAGGAAAAAATGAATCCTTGGATTAAATATTCACTGCTTTCCTGTCTCACCTGACCCTGTGGGGACACAAGAAGACACAAAGGTAAGTTGGAAGTTGGGTTTCTGTGTCCTTGAACCCTAGCCAAGTGCAGCAGGAAGTCACTCTGAAGCCAGGAAACGGTGTAAGCTGGGTTAGGAACTCTAGCTTGGATGTCTCAGGAGCTGAAGAGTAACCTGTGTTCACCTCAGACACCTCGTGTGTACAAAACAGTGAAATTCAGACTATGTGACACACTGAGGCTTGGATCTTACCCCTAGCAGACCAATCTCAGGGGGCAGTGACTACTCCAGGGAGGAGCTAGCGTAGCATAGGGTTTTAGGATCCTCTAAAACCTCTGCCTTTGGTGGTACAAGGGCATCCCACCTGTGCAACCATGAGTCACATTGATGTTAAAGCGGAGAGATAGCCTGCTGCACAGGACCCTTCTGAAGATTAAATTAGCCATTTACAGCACACACAACATGCATATACACGCGTGTGCGCATACACACGTGCGCGCACACACATACATGCACACACACACATGCACACACACATGCACACACACATACATGCACATACACACACATACACACACATGCACACATACATGCACACGCACACACATGCACACACATACATGCACACACACATGCGCACACACGCACACACACATGCGCACACACATGCGCACACACATGCATGCACATATACACATATGCACACATACATGCACATACACACACACATGCACACATGTCACCATTGTTACCAGTGTTGTCACCATACATTCCTTCTGAAGGGTCTCTTCCTGGGAGCATTCTCTCTGGAAGGCCTATTGTTGCTCAAGTTTCTAGGATGTCTTTGAATATCCCCCCCAGGAGCCCTTAGCAGTGTGTACTGTGTAAAATCCCACTGTAGCTCCCCTGCAGCGCTGCTTGCTGGGGCGAGTGTGGGCTCTGAAGGCAGCTTCCAGTGAGGAACAGTGGCAGCATTGTCTGGCCACCCGATGGACTGCTGTGGAAGATGTTTATATTGCACAGTTGCCTAGGAACCAGAGGAGGAAGAAGAAAGTCTTTACTGTTTTATCTGCAGGAAGATAGTAGTGAAGGATGGTGGGATGCTGCAGTGGATGGTACACAGAGTTATCCTGGGAGGATTTGAGAATCTAATAGCCTAGCCTCATGGTCCCTGTTGGATCATGAATACTTTGGGGGATGTCCTGAACTTGATGCCACAAGACACACATCATCAACGTTCGTTTGTCCTTACCAAGCAACCTTTGGGAAGCTTGGTTGTCTATGTCTGGGAAATGGAACGGACCACACCGGCCCTTTTTGTGAAGTAGTGCATCTCACAGTGTTTGTTGAGAACACAAAGGATGAAGTGTTGGGGGTGCTCTTACCCACGGAATCTCCCCCATAAATAGGAGAGCTGCATTGCTCTTAGGACGGTATGTTTGTAGTCTGTCTCCGGGCTCTCTGAGGATGGTGGCTCCACTATCAACTAGGCTTTCAGGCTAGGAGCACCACAAGGTGTCCGTGTGAGAGGATTTCTGACACACAAGGCAAGTACTGCTGTTGTTAAGCACCACCGTGGGCTGCTCAAAATGTGTCCTAAATGGCATTTCATTTAGAGCTTCGGATTGGCCCAGCACATGATGCAGGAGAAGGGCTCACATGTCACAGGGACATCTCTATATGACTTCTGAACATTGTCATGATGTAGCTTCTGGTGTCCCCCAAACCAGGTAATCCAGGAGAGTGAGGTGGGTCTTAAGAGTCACAAACTGTCACCCCCCAGTAGTAGAGGCGAGCAGTCTTATCCCATGGGGGAGAGGAGTGGCTAGGAGGTATTGGGAACAGTCGTGGAGTTTGGGCTCTGACCCCACCACATCAGTGATGTTTTAGGACCAGTAACCTGTACCTGCAACTCCAATTCTTGGCCTGCTTCCTGCTTGCCCCAGACACCTCTTCGCATTTCATGTTCCTTCAGTGGACCTGACAGTGCTCATTACAAATGTAATTATTCTGAATGCTGTGTTTCCCATTAGTCTTGTTGCCCTTCGTTCAATTAGACAAAAGTGTCACCCACAGATCTCTGTGAGATGAATATTCTACTGGAACAGCAGCCGAGACCACTGAGGGACCATGCCCAATGTTCCTATAAATTGTGTCATCTGAAAGAGCCCCCCCGACGAGGTCCAAGGTATTAAAAGATCTCACAACCATAAGCTCAATCACACACCATATTTCCACAACAAAGTGTTAATGTTAATGTCCATGTGAGACATTAACTGGTCAAACTGCTTAGCTCTAGTCTGTGGATATGACCGTGAGGGTCATACAAGGTCATGGCCACAGATGGCGGAGGTTATGGGAAGCCAGGGTTAGCCTACCACAGACCTGGTGGGCTGTGTGTTTTCTCCCTCCTCGTAGGGGTAAATACACGTTCTGGCACAGAGTTTACTGTCTCCAACCTTCATAAATAGCCCATCATGATACAATCATGTGTTAGCTAAGTCAAGACTAGGAAAGACCTAGAAGGTAACTGGAGACATTTCACACGGGATATGGTGACAACTGAAGATCCTGTGGAGGGCTCAGGAAAGTGGGAGGCGATACGGATGGAGTACAGAGTGATCAGCATTCTCCCCACAGATAGGCCGAAGGCTGACCGCATCTTTGAGTGTGTGTGTTCCGGTTTACCGATGCATCAGACGCACGCGTATGGAGTCAGAAGCTAACCTTGTGTGTCGTTCATCAGAAACTATCCACCTTGTTTCTTGTTTCAGGGTCTCTTTCTTACAAGCTTACAATCCACTAGGCAGGCTGGACTAGCTGGCACCCTTTGAAACAAGTAACCTACCACTTCCTTGGGTATTAGCACCGCATGCAGGCCTGACCAATCAGAAGGCTGCTTGTAGTCATCTGACCAAGAAGAGCCATTCAGCATCCTCCTCTCAACCTTCCTCCCAGCACCTGGTCCCCAGGGCTCCAGGGACGCCAGAGATAAGCCCTCTCTGCTTAGGTTGCTGCTCTGGAAGGGCATGTGGTTAGTGCTAGGATAGTTCTCCCTCCCAGGAGAGAGAGGCCTGAACTCAGCTGATGGTGCCTGGGCTCCTGAGTCACTCGAAGTTGGGGAAGAGAATA
The DNA here is from genome assembly GCA_021653895.1 of Mastomys natalensis. NCBI lineage: Eukaryota > Metazoa > Chordata > Mammalia > Rodentia > Muridae > Mastomys > Mastomys natalensis. The sequence continues at coordinate 804,140 of JAJTUV010000468.1, forward strand.
GCCTTGTCACCCACCTAACTTCAACAAATCCATCCGCAATCATCTAAGCCATGAGCCGCAGTGTTTCTGCGTCGGACTTTTTAAGTTAGGTTACCCAGGCACCAAAAGAGGTCCTGCCTTAGTGTCTCCGTGATTTCTAAGCACCTGGGCCCAGGTGAGCACACGTGTGCCCTACGTTACTCTAGTTTGCCTCTGCACCCTCTTCCTGACAGAGGGGGACAATTTGATAACATCCATGGAAGTGAACATTCTCTTGAGGCTTTTCTTCCAGAAGTGGTTATTTCTCAGCTTTCAATCACGTTTGAGTTGTATTAAGCAAATCACGTGGATTTGGCCAATTAAACAGTCTAGCTCTCTTGTTCTATAAGAAAATGAACAAAATGTCCTCTCCTCGTATCACAGACACCCCATCAGGGCAGGAAATAGGCCTGTCCTGTGTACTGGAACACAGCCTCTGTGTCATATGTGCAGTACACTCTACTGAGCAGGTAGGTGCATTGACAGCCAACTAGTCTCCCCTCTGAGATCACCACTAATGGCCCTTGCCTACGACTCTTAACTACCAGTAAAGACACTCGGTTAAAAATGCAAATACAATATGGTTAAAAATACAAAACGGCAGGTGAAGGAGCTCTGAAATTGTTCCTTTCCTCGTGAGAACCTGAGGGTGAGGAGACGATTAGGAAGAGTGACGTCAGAAAGCTTTTTGTGTACTTTACCATTGTGAGGCAGGAGGTTTGTGTTGGTTGGGATGCTGCCCCCAGGTGTAGGGGTGTAGGGGTGTGTGTGTGTGTGTGTGTGTGTGTGTGTGTGTTGGTCTAAATATGGTTAGGCCATGGGAAGTAGCACTGTTAGGAGGCATGGCACTATTGGAGGAGGTGTGGTCTTGTTACAGGAAGTGTGTCACTGTGGGGAGTGGGCTAGGCTCTTAAGTTCCTATGCTCAGGCTCCTCCCAATGGTGAAGAGAGCCTTCTCCTGGCTGCCTATGGAAGCCAGTCTCTCCTGGTCACCTTCAGACCAAGATACAGAACTCGCGGCTCCTCCAGCACCATGCCTACCTGGACGCTGCCACACTTCCCACAATGATAACGAACTGAACCTCTGAACCTGTAAGCCAGCCCCAATTAAATGTTGTCCTTATAAGAGCTGCCTTGGTTAGGGTGTGTTTTCACAGCAATAAAACCCAAACTAAGACAGTGTGGTGGTGGTGGCGGTGGTGGCATGTGTGTGTGTGTGTGTGTGTGTGTATACATATGTATATAAGACAGAAGACAACTTTGAGTGTCCTTCATCGAGTGCCATCTGCATTTTCATTGAGGGACATGGTCTGTCATAACTGGAACTCTTATGGGCTACACTGGCTGCCCATCAGGTATCTATCTCAGAGCTTAGACATGCACACCATCATGCCTGGCATCTTCCAGACGTTCCCAGGAATCAAACTCAGAGCCTTACTCTTTCAAGACAAGCTTTACAACTGAGCCACCTCCCGAGTCCCTCCAGGTGGTTTATATCTTCCACCAAGGAGGGATAAATGGTTCCAAACAGCAGATACAGGTCCTCTTGCAAGATGGTAAGTGGGGTGCTCCTGAGTCCCATGGATCCACTCCTTCAAGTGATTGGTTCAGTGGGTGCTCAGTACCCTGTAGCTGAGAAAACTAAGGGTCAAAATTGATTCAAAAAAGGACCTGGAGTCCCAGTGAACTCTTACCACTTCCTTTGAGCAGGGCCAGATCAATTTGGGGCCTGTTCTCTCTCTCTGGCCATCCTGGAGAGCTCTCCTCCAGCCAAAAGGATTCTTCTGCAAGCCTATCTGCTCGAACCTGGTTTATCTGATGTTCCTGGGCTGCAGCCAATAGATGCCCAGGAGTAGTGGACAATACAATCAAATCCATGATTGTTGTTTGTTTGCTTGCCTTGTGGACTTTTTGTTTCATTTTGACAATTTTTTTTTTTTGCCTTTTGTTTGTTTGTTTTGATTTTTGTTTTGAGAGAGAGAGAACAAGAAGTTGGGTGTGGAAGATTGGGGAATCTGTGGGCAGGAGAAAATATGATAAAGATATATCCTATAAATTTTTTTAAATAAAAGAAATTTTTAAAAATGGAGGAAATGGGCTCAGCGGGTTCACAGCGTCTCCAAGCTTTGCGGATTTGTCGCTGTCTGCTCCTATGTTTTAGAGACCCTGGACACCAGGTTTGTCACTAGAACACATAATTGTGACCCAAGCCAAACCTAACCCATTATGAAATTACACACAGCAAAGCGATCTAACAAGAGATTTATCTGTGGAAATTTACAATGTTTATTGATTCAGAGAGCTGGTTGGAACAAGCAAGTAATTAAGAAATTCATTCCTAACATCTAGAACTTTAATCCTGGCAAATAATTTCAATATGTTTCTCTCCGGTCTTCTAATGGAACCTCACAGGAACAAGCTTTTACTGTTTATACATGTGTGTGGTGTATGTGTTGTTGCTGTTGTGTGAATCTTTTGTGCTCCCGACTACCCCCCAGGTTCATGTCTGAGATAGACAACAGGTCTTTTCGAAATATTAGCTTTTACAGGGAGTTACTCAGTGTGTTTCTGCAGTATTGTTCCAGGATATTTGATCATAGTGTGACCCCCAAGATTGTGTTATTATTTACAGAAAAGCCCTGTTTCTAGTTGTGTGGCTCAGCCTTAGCACACACCTGGCTAATCTCTCTGGCTGGATACAGACATGCCCTTAGTACACACCTTGAATCCCAAACGACTAAAGGTAAAGTTAGTTTGTAGAAGGAACACCTGTGTTTGAAAGTGATGTCTGAATGAGTGGCAGAAAAAGTGACGAATCAGAGAAAGATTTGACAGAATAGGATCTGCCCAACTCTCACAAGGATAAGAAGGGGAAGCTACTTAAGAGGCAGTGCAGAGAGAGGAGGGAGGAGGAGGGAGAGAGAGAAAGAGGGGAAGGGAGGGCAGTTTTACCTGGAGAGTTTTACAGAGACAGGTTGCAGAGAGGAGTCAAACTAGACACAGGAAAAGGCAGAACAAGCCAGAGTAGGAGCCAGAAGATCAGAACATATTGCCAAAGTTAGTATGAGCCCAAGCAGGGCAATTCATTAGAAGCCGAGAGAAGCCAGGTTGCATCGATCAGCTTGGAAGAGGAGTTTGAGCCAGAACAGCTGAGTCAAACCAGCCAGCCAGTGCTCAGAACAAGAAAGGGTGAGCTTATTCAGCAGCAAGTCTCAAGGCTGAAAACATTCTAGGCCTAGATGAGATTGTACAGAGGCTAGAAGCTTCCAGAAGTAGGCCCAGGTTAGCAGACTGAGGCAGTAAGCCTCAGAGATGACAATTACTACAGTGTGGCAGTATATTTCCCGCTATATTAAACTCCGGGTACTTTGGGAGGAGCTAATGTGGAAGAGAAGATGGAGAAGGAGAGGAGAGAAAGGAGGAGAATGGGAAAATGTACGTGCATGTACGGTGTCACAGTCTAAGGTATTGTAATATCTAATTAGGTTTGGGTTAACACTAATTATGGGCTATTTGTTTTGGGTCATCTAAAATTAAAGCCTTGATAATCTTAACATTAGGTCTTGCTACCGGGTACCCTGGATGTTGTGTGGAGCCTCTCCAGCTGGAGATCACGGGTGCCCACTGTGGCATCTCGTGGTGCACAGGGCCTGTGTTAGTAGTTCTAGATAGGGACACCTGTGGCCTCTTCCGCTCCACTGTAGATCTTAGCTTCAGCCACAGACATGTGGTTTGACTGGCAGAGTTGGATGTCACTTAGATGTTACGGTGTGCAGCCCCATTTATAAATATTACAGTAATCTCATGGGAATAAATAGCTTTACGGTTAATTACAATCCTGGCCCACATCACACTCAGCACACAACACAACACACAAATTTTCCACCATGCATTACAGAGGGGGACAGCTGTGAACCCATACTGCTTCCCTAAAGCCACTCGGCTTCACTGTTCTAATATGGGACAGGCTCTTAGTTTAGAAGCTTTTGCTGTGTGGCTCTCATGTTCTGGCTCATTGGTTTTCTCTATGTGCGGTAACAACTGATACTTGTTACTCCTGTTTACTATGAGGACTCGGGGCTTGAGAGGTGACGTGCTTTCCCGTGTCACCCTAGTGGCCAATGCCTTGATTGCCTGCCTATATTCTTAAGCAAGTTGCATTCCTCATCCTGGTCCCACGCTACTCCACGCTGCCCTCCTGGCCACAACTATCCACCATCTGCACTCCCTGCCTCCTCCCTCCACCTACTGAGTCCAGCAACCAACTGTCCCAATGTGTCCAAGTGACCTCAACGCTGACCCTGCTTGACCCCTTAGTCTGGAGCTGGCACGGACCACCACTGGACCACCACACTGGACACCACAGCTGACCACCACACTGGACACCAACCTGGACACCACCCGGACCACCACACCTGGACTACCACAGCTGGACCACCACACCTGGACCACCACACCTGGACCTACCACAGCTGGACCACCACACCTGGACTACCACAGCTGGACCACCAAGCTCTAGCACGGATAGAGATCAAGGTCTTATCATGTGTGCTTAGTGAGTAGTCTACTAACTGAACTATACCCTTAGTGCCCCAAACTCTTAAGCCATGTTTAAGTGGCCTTATTGTTTCAGTTAACACACCCAAAGCCACACATCACACCAGCTCATTGGCAGCAAAGATAAACGGTTCTGTTGCAGAAAGTGAGCATCTGTAACAAACTCATAATTACATGAATAATCCATCCAGGTATGGGTCTGCGGCACAGACAGGGAAGCGTGTGAAAGTCTGAAGCCCTCTCTGTTCTATGGGGAGTGCAGCATGTTAGAGTTGGGTCTGACCCTCTTTGGGCATTCTCTAAGACTTGCTTTTAGCACCTCACCATGTGCTGACACAGGTCATGCTGCCTGTGCCTCCATCTCCCCTCTGAATCGCTGTCTGGGAAGCAGAGCTGTAGTGGGTTGGCCTCATGTTGTTTGTATTTTAATGATAATTTGGAGCCCCCAAGACTGGTTACCCCAAAGACAACAGAGAGTCTACACATAAGACATTGAGTGACCCGTCCCCCAGCTAACTGTGATTGGTAAACAAAGATGTCAACAGTCAATAACTGGGCAGAAGAAGCATAGGTGGGGTTGAAGCTTCTCAGGTTTGGGGAGAGAAAAGGGCCAGGAGGAGGGAGGAAGAGGAAGAAGCCACCATAGAAGGAGAGGAGAAAGGAGAGCCACCATGGGTTAGTTGGGCCATTAAATCGTGGCCATGTGGGCTGTCCAATTGGAATTAAGAGCAGCCCATATAAAACATAGTAAATAGTAACTGATAATTCAGGGTTATCATTAAGAGAGTAGATCCTAACAACATGGAGGGTAGGCAGCTAACTGCCCAACTATTGTGGTGCTCTAAGGCATATTAAGAATATAAAGACTGTAGTGTGCCTTTCATCCGGGAACCCAATGAACAAGGCAGGGTAGAAGCCCTGGGCTGGGATTTTTAATAATTTCTACCCCACAGAGCCCAGGTACCACTCACTGCTGGTAGACATTGACTTCCCTGCAATCTTGAACTACTGTGAAAGTGGGACACGGACATGAGAAAACCTTGCAAGGCATAGAAATGCAGCATCCAGCTGGCGTAACTCCCCTAGATGTTGGCATTCTATAGAAGAAACAGGACCGACCTTCAGAGCTCCAGGACTGCCTGAGGCTTTCCTTCTAAGAATCCCTCAGAAGTGGGGTTTGGGCATTTGCTAGCACTTCCGAGGGCCTTTCTAGGCCTGCCTCTTCTGTGTGTGTTCATGTATATACATATGGAAGCCAGAGGACAACCTCAAGGGTCATTCTCCAGGCACCATCCACCTGGTGTTTCAGAGCAGGATCTAACGCTGGCCTAGAGATGGAGCGGTAGGCTAGGCTGGTCAAGCCCCAGGGTTCCTTTGTCTTCAGTTCCACATCTCCACAGTTCCCAGGATCCCTCTTCCTTTCAGTGTGACTTTCCACCATTACGCCCCTCATCTGTAAAGTGGAGATAATACACTCCTGCTATCTCCCCGGGGAGACTTGTGTGGAGTAAATGACAAGCAGCCCTTCTGTGTCCTGCGCACGGGTCCTTAATTAAGGATGGCTCCTCAGAGAGCAGTAGAGGGGTTCGCATGACGGAGCTGGTGGGATGTGGGAAGGCTTCAAGGCATATGAGTTGGTTCTGAGGCAGTCGAGACAGATGCTCAGCATGCAATTAGAGATGCTGAGCGGGAGACCAGATGGGGAGAACTGAGCGCACAGGTATGACGGAAGCGTCTCATCGACTCTCTGCAATAAGACGTTGTTTGTGCATTTGTTCTGGCTTTGACTGTCCCCATCCAATGTTGCTTCAGGCTCTAATCTGAAAGTGAGAACTTTTTGAAGTCAGAGAATCCAAGCCAGAAGACAAACAGTAATTGAGATTTTCTTTCTGCTCCGAATTCAGAAATCTAGAGACATCCCTATTAATTTCTTCCTTTGGTTTGAAACCACACAGGACTCAGAGTCAACCCCCAAACGAGGCATTGGCCCAGCCCTTATTTCTATGTATTCAGAATGCTTTCCTTTAAGACATGTTTATTGGCACACTAATTACTGATATTCTAGGGTGTGGTGTGATATTTTGTTACATGCTGTGCTGGCGTGTATATGCTTGGCCCAAGGAATGACACTATTGGAATATGTGGCCCTGTTGGAGTGGGTGTGGCCCTGTGGGAGTGGGTGTTACTGTGGGTGTGGGCTTTAAGACCCTCGTCCTAGCTGCTTGGGGGTCAGTATTGTGCTAGCAGCCTTCAGATGAAGGTGTAGAACTCTCAGCTCCTTCATCACCATGCCTGCCTGGATGCTGCCATGCTCCCACCTTGACGATTATGGACTGAACCTCTGAACCTGCAAGCCAACCCCAATTAAATGTTGTCCTTGTAAGAGCTGCCTTGGTCATGGTGTCTGCTCACAGCAGTAAAACCCTAGCTAAGACACATGCTTACTGCATTTAATGAGCAGATGACAGCCAGTGGCACAATGACGTCTCTGTACTGGAACAAAAATCTTCGATAGCTGTCTTGAAGTGTGCAGTCGAGTGCGCTAAGTATCATGTCTGTTCCTCTCAACCATGCTCCCAAACACGTTAACCGCCTTCTCTGCACCACCGTCACCACCTCCCACCCACCCCATGCACGCCCCGTCCTCTGGTAACCAGTCCCCAAAGCTTCGCTTCTCTCATCTCCATCTGTGCCCTCTGTGTGAGCGAGAAGATGCAGATGCAACTCTGGGGCTGACTCTTCCAGTAAACACAGTGTCCTTAAGTGTCCTCTCGACCTATAAATAAGATGTGGGGTTTTTGGTTGTTTGTTTGTTTGTGTTTGTTTTTGTTTGTTTGTTTGTTTGTTTTGAGACAGGGTCTTACTATATAGCCCTGATGTATCGAACTTGCTATGTAGATCAGGTTGGCCTTGAACTTCCAGAGACCCACTTGCCTCTGCTTCTTGAGTGCTGGCCTTAAAGGTGTGCACCACCATGTCTAGTAGTTTTACTTTTTATATCTAGGTAATATTCCTCTGTGTTTCTAGACCACATCTTGTTCACCCATTGACCCATTAATGAAAATATAGGAAATTTTTTTTTATCTCCTGAAGTTTTTATTATGCTTAGTTTCTATTTTATTTCCCAGTTATTTCCTTTACATGTTTACGTTTGTTATAGTTTTTATTATGATTATTAACACACATTAATAATACAAACTACGTTGCTGCATGTATAAATACATACAGCACACATAAATCCATACATAAATAAACCATGTATTGACCATATCCATCCACCCTTCCTCTACGGTCTCCCACCCCTCCCCCCTTCCTGAAAGCTCCACCTTTTATGACCCCTTAAATTCAAGAGTCATCTCTGCTTTGGACTTGTCTGTTATTAAAGAATTATAATGCTTGTATCTCGATAGAGAATTGTAAAACAAACAGACCAAACAAAAACACCTCTAAATATGTTACTTATATATAAAAAGTGAAACTACTACTAAACATGGTGACATACACCTTTAATCCCAGCACTCAAGAAGCAAAGGCAGGTGGATCTCTGTGAGTTCAAGGCACAGTCACGGGATACCAAAACTTGGTCATTGTGCCTAGCTGAGGACTACACGAATCTGCCATGTGCTGAGGTTTAGTTAGGTATTTTATGACTTTATGTCTGTTGGAAATAGGAGTCTGGGGCTGGAGAGATGGCTCAGCGGTTAAGAGCACTGACTGCTCTACCAGAGGTCCTGAGTTCAATTCCCAGCAACCACATATAATGTGGCTCACAACCATCAGTAATAGGATCCAATGCCCTCTTCTGGTGTGTCTGAAGACAGCAACAGTGTACTCACATATATAAAGTAAATAAATAAATTTTTTTTTTTTTTTTTAAAAAAAAAGGAAATAGAATTTCTGTCTTAGTTAGGGTTTTACTGCTATGAACAGACACCATGACCAAGACAACTCTTATAAGGACATTTAATTGGGGCTGGCTTACAGGTTCAGAGGTTCAGTCTATTATCATCAAGGTGGGAGCATGGCAGCATCCAGGCAGGCATGGTGCAGGAGGAGCTGAGAGTTCTACACTTCACCTGAAGGCTGGTAGGAGAAAACTGGCTCCCATGTGGTTAGGAAAAAGATCTTAAAGCCCACGCCCACAGTGACACAGTTCCTCCAACAAAGCCACACTTCCAAATAGTGCCACTCTTTGGGCCAAGCATATTCAAACCACCACAGATTCCTTCTCTGATTTACTTAACTCCATTAATGGGTAGACTAGCTACTGTGTTTTGTAAGTAGGTTCTGTGTCCTGTGTCCCGTCTATCAGTTCTAATAGTCTTTTGGTAGAGTCTTTAGTGGGCTTTTATCACCTGGAAACAAGATTAATCCCCCTCCTCCCTTCCTACTCGTCCGGCTGTATCCTTTCTCTTGCCCACTTGCTCTGCTACATCCTCATGATGTATTGACGAGAGTGACAGGAGTGGACACCCTTGGCTTGTTCATGATCTTAGAAAAATACTTCCTTTTCCTCATTTGTAAGACATAAGCTATGACCTTGTCACGGAAGCCTTGACTGCGTTGAGATGTGATCTTTTTACACCAAATTTCTTCAGGACTTTTACCATGAAGGGAAGTTGTATTTTATGAAAGGTTCTTTTGACATCTCTGGCAATGATCATGTGGTTTTTATCCTTGACTGTTTCTTCTTAGGTATTACATTTATTGATTTGAGTGTCTTGAACCTCCTTGCTTCCTGGAATTAAGCCAGCACGATTCCAGTGTGTCATCTTTCTGTTGTGCCGATGACTTTAACCTGCAAATATTTGTTGAAGACTTTTGCACCTATGATCATTCGGGGCTTTTCCTTTTGTTGTCGCCCTTGTCCAGCGTTGGTGCATTGGTGGACATGTTGCCTTATTTTCTGTATTCCTCACATTTCCATATTAGGGTTTATGCATCTGTTGGGATGGCTCTCTCCTCCACTTGTGTGTAAAGACTTTCTCAGTAAGCAGCTTTTTCCTTGTGGTGTGAAGTGTGGTGTCGAATCCTGTGTCATGATGATGAGTATGTTCCCAGCTGAGCCCTGTAGGGTAACCTTCCCTGTAGCCCCTTTAGCTGGGCTTGGTGGATTTGAGTCCATGTGTATCACATCCATGGCAAAGACCCGCTGTCTGCAGGTCTTACAGTCATTCAGAGTGGTGTGGTGTAGACAACAGAGCATAAGGTTTGTGTCGTGTTTAGTTATCAAATCGTGGGGGTGTAGCCTCTATCGGCTGATGGAGGCTTCCTCAGACGTTGTGGTGAATAGCTGTGTACTTACAAGTGGTGATAGCCTAAAGCCCTTGTCCTCTAACTGGGCATTGGCACATATCCAGAGATCCCGTGGGCTAAGTAAACACAGCTGCCTCCTGCCGCTCTCACGGCCAGGCTTGTCAGCAGTGAACACTTTGACATGCACTGTGTGCCTGTGCAGATGACTGACAGGCAGTGTCAGGAGACTTGTATGTCTCTTCTCTGCTGCTCTAGGAGGGTGACCAACCAGGAGTGGGACTTCAAAGCTCTCCTCAATGGGCCTGCCTGGGAACCTGTCAATAACTGGGAGGTTTTTGTCCCTTATTTGTTTGATTGGTTGGTTGGTTTTAACACAAGGTCTCACATGGCCCAGGCTGGCCTCAAGCTGGCTTATGCAGCTGAGGGTGTCCTTGAACTCCCGATCCTTTTGCATCTACCGCCCAAGTGCTAGATCACAGGAGTACACCACCATGCCTATCCTTTTTTCTTTTTCCTGCTTCATTTTTTTATCCTTTTATTTTTGAGATTATAATACATTTACAACATTTCTCCCTTCCCTTCCTTCCTCCAAACCCCTCTCCACTCTCCTTCAAATCTATGGCTTTTTTTTTAAATTGTTATTGCATGTATATACATATATATTCTTAACTATGACCTGCTTAGACTGTACACTGTTGCTTGTCTTTCTTTAGGGCGGGGCATTTGGCACTGGACAGCCAATCGGTGTGCTCTTCCCTGGGGAAACCACCTCTCTCACTCTCAATTTTTTCAGGTGCCTGTAGCTCTTCGTTAGGGCTGAGGCCTCTTGGGCTTTCTCCTGTCCACTCGGGCTTGTCCGATGGCACCGTCCTTGTTCAGCTTGTATTTAGATGGTCATGTTGGTGAAACGTTATGGGTGTCGCTTCTGATATTACTAGGAGACACAGCACCACAGCACATTCCCTGATCCTCTGACTCTCAGAGTCTTTCTGCCCTACCCCCACCCCCACCTCCACCCCAATGTTCCCTGAACCTTAGGTGTGGGAGTGTTTTAAAGATGTAACCACTGTGACTGCTCCACACATCTGCATTTCTGTCGGTTGCGGTTTTCTCTAATGTGTATAGCTGGTTGGGGAAGAGGGGGCCGGTATAGCCAGAGTTCCAGTGGATCCCCAGATCTGCCTGAAGGAGTCAAAGGAACCCAAAATTCTGTTCTAGGAAAAGACATGGGAATCAGATGATTTGTTTCTCAGTGACACAAGTGCCCTGAGGACACAGAGCCACACAGGACTTTTCATGTACCTGGTCTCAGAAGACTGATTCTGGGTAGTAGCGCCCTCCAATTCCTTCCCATGAAACAGTCTGCACCTCTCAGGTGTTTGTGTCAGAGTCACCCCCAACACCGCCTCAGGAGGCAGCCACCTGCTGAAGCAGGTCCTGTTAAAATATGCATGAGTCTAAAACTGAAAAGGGATGGAACATTGTGGGCCAGGAGCAGTACAAATTCAGACCATAGGCCCACCTCCAGATGGCCTCTGGCCATAGCACCTTAAGAGTCAATGGAAGATGCAGATATCCATGTCTTTCACCAGTTTAGCATGTATGTCTGTAAGGCTCTGGCTTTACCAGAGCAACTTTCTGGGACTCTGTCCCCCCCCACCACCCCTTGATCCCATTACTGAATTTTTAGGGCAAAGGCACAAGTCTGGGAGTCCTGAGGACTGGGCTCAGCCATCCACATCCATCCATCCATCCATCCATCCATCCATCCCAGTATGTCCCAACTAAGTAAAGAGCAGAACAGGGAAATTTAACCAGTGTGACCACGTTGAGTAGAGGAACTGAGAATGGGGTCCAGTGATGCCCCCCTCCCCCGCAAGCCTATCTTCGGGGAACTGAACATTTAAATAGTAGACAAACTGGGGTGGGTGCAAGATCTGTATGACAAAGCACTGTGGATCGAGGGGTGACCTGGCTTGCTCGGCACTCATTTCTACCTCTCCGTGGTGTTGAAGGCGTTACCGCTGTCCTCATTTGATGGACAATCTGACAAACACAAGCCTCTAGGCCCTGCTCCAGGGCACACCTCACCACCCTTATTTGGAGAGTGGCCTGACCTTAAGGCTCTGCTGTTCCTGTAATCCAGGGTGACCCCTGGCCCAGGACTGGAGACCTTAGGTGCCTTGGAATTCTGGAGCAAGATGATTCAGGCCTGACTGGGAACATCCCCCGCCACCCGCGCCCCAATCCCGCCCCTGACCCCACCCCCAACCCCGTGCTTTTGTCTTAGTACCTTTGGCCTTGAAGAGGGATAAGGTGAGATAGCTCCTACTAGTTGTCTTGTACACCACAAGTGATTAGTCTTCTTCAGACTGAGTTAAGCAGATAACTGGCCCCAAGCATTGGTGGGATATGAAATGAAAGCAGAGGTACCGGGCTTTCAACCTGCTGTGACTTATATTGGGCACCCAAGTGAGTGAATGCTTTTAACAATGTAAGTTCAGGGCCTGGAGAGATGGCTCTGTGGTTAAGAGCACGGACAGCTTTTATAAAAAGCCAATTTGGTCCTCTATACCAATATGGCAACTCACAGGAGTCTCTAACTCCAGTTCTGGGGATCTATCGCCCTCTTCTGGCCTCTACAGGCACTGCAGGCACACCAAACACACAAATACACAAAAATTTAAATAATTTGAGGGGAGAAAACATATTTTGTACATTTATTGTAGAATGCACTAAGAAACCCTAAATTCTGGGTTGTAAAAGTATTCAGCCATCACTGTGTATAGCATTCCCTTGCTAAAGAAAATATTATATCTTTCAATGATTCTCTGAGGTAGCCAGCCTCTAGACAGACTGGCTGATAGGGGAGTCAGTCTTCTGATGTGTAGTAGTCTAAAAGGATGTACTGAGCCATAGTTCATCAAACACAGATAAATATGAGGAAAGACACAAGGTGAAACCCAAGTGCCCAGTTCCTGACTGTATCTATAACAAACAATGAACAGCAACTATCTGTAAGACTGTAACCATATGGGGAAATTCCTCCCACAAGCAGCCATTTTGCAGAAGAATAAATACGGATACGGATTGGGTCACACAATGCTACATTGATCAAACTCCCAGTACCACCATTGAGGTCACAGCAAAATTGCTCATAGCACATTTCCATGGTTTTTTGTTTTTTTTTTTAAGACATTTTCAATGCATTCAAATAACGTTTGTGTTTTAGTAAAGTAGGCACTCGTAAACCCCAAGGCACTCTTTGTTTTCATTTTTTAATGGTAAATATTTTGTTCTTCGTTTTCTCGAAGCTGAGCATGTAATTTGAATGTCTGTCTCTAGGTAGCTCTCCCTTACAGTGGCTGTCCCTGGGAAATCAATGTGACAGCTCAGAGCAACACACTGTCTTTCACATTGGGCTGATTGCTCTGGTTATTCTGCTAATTTAAGAAACACAGTCCTGTTGAGGACCAGCCCTGGTGAGGATGGAGGTCGTTCCCAGCAGGCCTCCGAGGGCTCCAAGGTTGTTTTGCTCTGTGATCTAATGCATGCTCTATTTTGGAGCAGGTTCCTGTGCTACTTAAAAGAACCCCCATGCTGCAGCTGCTGGATAGAATGTTCTATGAATTTCTATTGAGTGCATTTGACCTGTAGTATAATTTACGCTTCTCTGTTGCTCTTTTGAAAGGGTTTGAATAGTGAATCCATTAGTAAGGGTAGGATGTAAACGCTCAAGTATCATTTATGGGAGCTTACATATCTCTTCAGGTCTATTGGTGTTTATACATACATGCATGCATGCATACATACATACATACATGCTACATACATATAATCTTAGGCTGGAGAACACATAATCCTTCTTGCAGAGGATTGGAATTCAGTTTACAGCATCCACATTGGGTCACTCACAAACACCTGTAACTCCAGCTCCAGGGGACCCAACACCTTCTTCTGGCCTCTGAGGACACCGCACGCACATACACATACACAGAAGAGAGGAGAGGCGAGGGAGAGGCAGAGGGAGAGGCGAGGAGGGGGAGGGAGAGGGAGAGGGAGGGGAGAGGGAGAGGGAGAGGAGGGAGAGGGAGAGGAGAGGGAGAGGGAGAGGAGAGGGAGGGGGGGGCAGACAGACAGACAGACAGACAGACACAAACACACTTCAAAATCAAATCTTTTTAACACTGAGTTATGGACAGTCTTGTAATCATATCCTGCTGACTTGATCTCTTGGCCATGACTCAGTGACCATCTTTTCTTGTCTCACTGTCTGTCTGGAAGTCTTTTCTGTTAGCTGTGAGTACAACTACTCAAGCTTGATTTTGAATTCCTTTTTTGGTTTGTTTGTTTGTTTGTTTTTTGTTTGTGGTCCTCTCAGCACAGGGTTGGATGGTAACCCTTTTAAGCCAGTCTGTACATACATATTTTAAATGATCAACTGAGACACTCAAGTTATTGGTGGAAAATAGGGACTTGTTCCTGTGATTGTTTTTTAATTACCTAGTTTGAGATATTCTTTTATTTTGGTCGGTTGGTTGGTTTGCTCTTTATGGCTTGATGGTCTAGTATATTGGTCATGTTTGATTATTTTCTGGTTCTACCCGTATATCTACTCCAGTTAGATTAGCGTCTTTACTGGATCTTTGTGGTCTTTCTCTTTCATCCATACTACATGGAATCCCTTAAGCATGGTTTCTAATGTAGTCTTGAACCTCCTCAGTTGGTGCTCATCTTGGAAGGTCTTCTTCTGTCCCTTGGTTCTGAAAACCATCTTTCTGAATAGTTCTCTTAGTATCCCTCTATCTTGAACCAACTTTAGAGTAGACTTCCTTCTGTTCTTAAGATAGACTTTCTGGCTATATTAACCTTAATTGGCAATTTGTTTTCATTTAATTTTTTTTCAGAATATAAAACAGTGCCCTCTGTCTTCTTGCCTATGGGGTCCCTGCTGAGAAGTCTGCTGGCAGTCAAACAGGAGTGCCCTTAAAGCGGCTTGCCACATTACTCCTGTGGGGTCTAAAATTCTGCCCTGAACTTCCAGCTACAGTCTGGCAGCTGAGCATGTTTTCAAGTCACCTCTGTTGGTAGGTGCTTGTCTCAGTTAGGGTTTCTATTGCTGCAACAAAATACCATGACCAAGAAGGGGAGGAAAAGGCTTATTCAGCTTACACTTCCACATTGCTGATCATCACTAAAGGGATTAGGGGTAGGGGGGGGATGGACTCAAATCCGGAACCCTGGAGGCAGGAGCTGTTGCAGAGCCCCTGGAGGGGTGCTGCTTACTGGCTTGCTCAGCCTCCTTCCTTATTAAACCCAGAGATGGCACCACCTGTGGTGGGCTGGCCCCCCCCAGTGATCACTAGAATTGAGAAAATGCCTTACAGCTGGATCTCACGGAGGCATTTCCTCAACTGATGTCCCTTCCTCTCTGATGATTCTAACTTGTGTCACATTGACACACAAACCAGCCAATGCAGTGCTTGTGTCTTTTCCGAGCGCGAACAGGTTTTCTGTTATTATTTCACTGAGGGGAGGGGTGGGGGGATGGGGGGAGTTGTTATTAAGTGATGACGTCATATGTGTGTATCTGGTCAATACGGTTTTTTTTTTTTTTTTTTTTTTACTCTCAGGGCTAATGCCTTTTCCTTTGCCAATCACACAAACATTTGATCTTTTAATGATGCTCTTAATATCTTAGGAATCCCCTCTCTTTTTCCTTTATTACTGTCTGGTGTAGTAGTTTGAAAGATGTCTTCAAGCTCCAATCTGCTTTCTCGAGACCCCACCCCGTAACTCTAACACCCAGACAAAACTATATGTAAATGGCCACATCCTAATCATAGATGGCAGTCTTATGCCTCCCGGGTCTTGGGGATGGCATCCTCTGTGTTCCCCATGCTGTAATATTTACTGTGTCTGTGTCAGTGAGTTACCTCTGGCTCCCAAGGCAGCCACCCACTGAGCCAGCACAGCATGGGGGTCTTAGAGATGGGAATTTTCTGGAATCCCTAAGGTGGCTCCTGGCTTAAAGACCCTGCAGATTCATAGCAAGCCAAGCAGAGTCATTTTTTTAAAAGCCATGCTACTGTGCAGATCTCGAACCCTTTTAGACCATAACTCTGCCATGGCTGTGAAGTCTTACAGGGCCAGGAGTGGCCAGCATCTGCAATGATACTTTGCTGGAATCCTTCTATCATCCTGCCTCATACAAAGGGAAACACCCCACCCCCAGCTGTGGAGATATGGGCATCAGGTGAAGGCTCCTGCCTTGCTATGCTGCTGCCCCAGGGCTCTGGATCTTACAAGACTTTATTTCCTCCTGTTTATTCCCGCCTTTTCCTCAAGCTGCCCCCTTTCATTGATAGCTGGGCGTCTGTTGCTTTAGTTCTTTGAAACGGATCCACCCACCCACTTATGCGTAGTGTAAGGCAGAGGTCAGATTTCAAGTGGAGAAACCGATACAAAAATAAATGTGAGGCAGACACAAAACAGGCCAGACCAGTTGTCCTAGTTTCCTGTCTGCTGCTGGGAGAGAATGCCCTGAGAAAAGGCAACCTAGGGAAGAAAGGGTTTATTTGGCTTACACTTCCAGGTTACAGTCCATTACTGTGGGGAAGTCAAGGCAGAAACTCAAAGGACTACTTCCATGGTCAAGAGCAGAGAGAATGATAAGAACAGGATACTTTTACTATTCAGGATCTCGCTAATTAGGGAATGGCACCTCCCCAATGGGCATCAATAACTTTAGAGAATCCCCCACATACATGACCATGGGTAACCTAATCTGATCAGTTCATCAACTGAGGATTTCCTAGGTGATTCATAGGCTTTGGAAAGTTCACTGTTAAAACCTTCACACTAGTGATCAGTATTCAGAAGCAACGCTCAGCTGATACATACAATAAATACCCAATGTATGTATCTATGGACAATAATCACACATGGAAACAACAGGAAGCATGGAGCTCGTGTAGACTCAAGACACCCTAGACTGTTTGTGGCATATCTATGTGTTATTCTCCGGATTTTTCTTTGACCCAATAGGAACTTTTCCCGCAGTCCCTTGTTAATGGGTTGATGGAATTTTGGACATCGGTTCCTGTCCTTTTTAAAGATGATTATGTCACAGTTGTAAGTTCCTCTTCGTTTGTTCCTATGCCTTGTTCATGTGCTACCAAGAGGTTTGCCATAGGCTGTCCTGAAGTCTTCAGGCTGGTGTGACTAACTTTGATTATTGATTGCTGATTATTGGTGGTTAAACAACATGGCTTCCTGTGTGCCAGGGAGGCTAGCCAGCAAGAAAATGCCATGACCCCATTGTCTTAGTTAGGGTTTCATTGCTGTGAACAGACACCATAACCAAGGCAATTCTTTTTTTTTTTTTTTTTTTTGGTTTTTCGAGACAGGGTTTCTCTGTGTAGCTCTGGCTATCCTGGAACTCACTCTGTAGACCAGGCTGGCCTTGAACTCAGAAATCCAACTGCCTCTGCCTCCCAAGTGTGGGATTAAAGGCGTGCGCCACCACCGCCCGGCCAACCAAGGCAATTCTTATAAAGGAAAACATTTCATTGGGACTGGCTTACAGTTTCAGAGGTTTGGTCCATTATCATCAAGGCAGGAAGCATGGCAGCATCCAGGCAGACAAGGTGCTGGAGAAGGAACTGAGAGTTCTATATCTTGATCCAAAGGCAGTCAGGAGGAGGCCCTTTCTCCTGCACTGGGCAGAGCTGAGCACTAGGATCCCTCAAAGCCCGCCTACACAGTGACACACTTCCTTCAACAAGGCCACACCTACAACAACAAAGCCAAACCTCCTAATGGCACCACTTTCCATGCACCAACCATGTTCAAACCACATCAACACTCCTAGCACATCACACACACACACACACACACATACTTTTCTGAGAAACATGAATGCTTACAACGGCCATATTCACTCTTTCTGGCTCTAACCCTTCTTCCAAAGGCCAACAAATGGAAGACTGGGTTGTGCATTGAATTATAACTATGGTTTCTTCGAAGAGTAAGTTGCGTTTTAATTTATAATTATATTTATAACTGTGGTTTTCTAAAGAGTGAGTCTTGCTGAGAGAAACGGACTTGTCACCTAGAGAAAAAAAAAATGTAAAAATAAAATGGAGAATTTTTTTAAGTGGGGGTGGGGTGGGGAGTGTGACTTTACCTTTCTCATGGCTGAACCCTTTCTTCATTTCATTTGAGAGCATAAATAGTGAAAAATGACAGGCTTAAAAAAAAAAAGTTCTGAGCAGACACTGTACTTATCAGATTGTTTTTATTTTTTTCTAATGTAATGTAACCCCTTAAACGTCACATTAACAATAGCCAATATCTCTATGTCTCATTCAGGTAGTTCTCTGTGGAACATATTTTTCATATAGAGTTAAGTTTTAATAGTGAGACACTAGTTTGCACAGGCAGCTTAGTTATACCTGCTGAAATCAGCAATGTGGGTATTTCTAGGGGATGCAGTTGCTGTGGGCTGAGGCTCTTGAAGGAGGTTAGATGTTTTGAAAATTAAAAACCCAAGGCAAGGACCGGACAACTGTCAGTGGTTAGGAGTACTTCCTGTTCTTGCAGAGGACCTGAGTTTGTTTCCTAGCACCCACATCGGGAGGCTCACAACTGCCTGTCCTCTGGTTCAGGGGTTCTAATGCCCTCTTCTGGCCACCCCAGACACTGCACTCACATGTACAAACCCACACTCAGGGCATAAATCTATCCAGTTTAAAAACCAAATTAAAATCCCTTTAAAATATTTAAGTAAGACCCAAGTCACAGCTTTCTGGAATACTCACTTGTACGGCTAGAATGTTGCTTTAGGGGTTACCTCCAAGTTCGGTGTCACCCGTGTACAGGGTAATATGTATTTCTGTTACAATGGAAAAGATTGGGGCTCCTTGAAGCCTTCTGGCTGCTTAATATAATTCAAAATCCAGCTTTAATGGCCCAAGCTCAGCAGTCTTAAAGTGCCATCTCTCAACTACCTAGGACATGATTCTTACAATCTGTGTGCACCTTTCAAGCATTCCTAAATCAACATCTAAACTTTCCCTCTTCCACAGAAGCTGCAAAATTGCTACAGTGTAGACACCACACCTTCACATAAGAGCAACATTCCTTTTCAGACCTCATCAGGAGGCTCTGATTGACAGACAACACCCACCCTTCAAAGTCAATACAAAGGAGGCAACTTCAAATAGTTAAGTTTTTCCTGTCTGCCCTGGTGCTCCTGGAATTATTTTCATCTCATTCCCCCACCCCACACCCCACACATCTGAGATCCAATTACTCTGGGCTTTCACGCCACTTAACTGTATCTATTAAACAAAATTTACATATTATCTATCCACTGATCATGAGGCTCTAAGGCTTTAAATTCTTTTAATTGAGCTTGATCAATAAAAATACAAGATACAAGTGGTAACAAATGAATCGTTAAACACAATAAAAAGATACATTGGAAGCACGAGACAATGGTGCTTCCTCCAGTGACTCACTCCTGGCTTCGGGTCAGCACCTGTCGTTCTGGGAAGAAGCCAACGCAGGGCCGCCATTCTGTTCTCCCTTTTACGTTTCTTGTGGGGAGGGGTGGCAGTGAGCCCTGCTCACACAGGTCAGGAGACAGAGCTGAGACACTTCAGGATAGCAACATAGCCGAGCTCTTCTTCATAGGCACATGTTAAAACATCTGTGTGGCTCTTTTATGAAATTCTCAGTGTTAAAAGTCAAAAATCCACCAGGTGTTCAGTCCACTCACAAAAGCAAAAGCCAGGAACCACCATTTGGGGGTTGGGCATAAAAGGGTTGTGTTCTGTTGTCCTAGCTTTGTGAAGGTGAGAATGCACTGTCTGCTTAGATGAGTCTCAGGAGACGAAGGGAACAAAGGAAGATTAAGAGTCTGCAGGCAATACTTGGTATGTCCTAAATGAATCATGGACTCAATGGCATTAAGATCCCTGGCCATGGTGACTTTTATTTATGTTGTAACCTGGTCAGGAAGCATAATTGACTAGATTTTTGCCATGCAGCTTTGTTAAAAGAAGCAGCATGTATGGCGGTAGGGATGGAGAGACAGCTCGGAAGTCAAGACCACTAGCTGGTCTTACAGAGGACCTGGGTTTGGTTTCTTGTATTCACATTGTATGGTTTACAACCACCTCTAACTCCAGCTCCAAGAAATCCAACACCCTCTGCTGTCCTCTGTGGGTACTGCACTCATGTACACACACTAACCTACAGATACACACATGCCACACCTAAAAGTAAAAAGAAATCTTCTAAAAGGTTTTTTCAATTTCCCCCAAACATTTTTTTACAGTAAACTGGATGCACGCACCATGCTAGGCTAGAGGATTCTGGGGTCGCCTTAGGAAAACCCTCTACACCCTATTTAATTCCTGCACACCTAAGCCTCAGAGCAGGCAAACTGTCTAGCTTTGTCTACTGAAGTTTCCCATGCCCAGTGACCTTTGCCACCCCAGCTTTGTATTTTCTCATGTCATAACCAATGTCCCAAATGATACACAAAGGATGGTGGGCAAGCCAGTGTGACACTGTAAGGGTCTCTGTGATCTGTGAAGAATGATACCCCAGACTCAAATAGTATGCAACAGCAAAGAGCATTTATTCTGTAGATAGCCTCCATGCAGGGATCTACCATGCATCAGAAAGGAAGACAGAGGTGTAGACTTTTCAGGGTCAATTCAAAGCCTGTTGGTGGGTGACTTTTACCTTTCTTTCCCTTGGTTGGTTGGTTGGCACTTTCTCCAGGGGTATGGATGCCTTTGTGATTGGTTAAGGCTCAGGGGGATTTGGAAGGCTTTTGCTGATTAACTATAGTTGGCTCAAGCTAAGTGTTGGGGCAACTTCTACAGCTCCTGATTGGTTGCCCATGAGAGGTAGTTGCCCCTGGAATTGACTTGTTTTGGACTTTTCCGATTATGGGAAACAGAACCGTAGACCTAGTCTCACAGACTGCCGGTTTGGAGTCTGACATGGAGTCAGCTCTGGCTAACCCTGTCCTCTCAACATGACACTGTCCATGGTTGCTGTCACCAGTGCTGCTGCTATCATTCAAGATGCCCATGCTTTCCCGTCTAGACAGGGACACATGGCATCAGGACAGGCTCAAGTGATCCTTCTGTAAGGACCCTGACTTGGACCCTGGTGTCAACCACCAAGAGCCGGGTGGTGGTGGTGCACGCCTTTAATCCCAGCACTTGGGAGGCAGAGGCAGGTGGATTTCTGAGTTCGAGGCCAGTCTGGTCTACAGAGTGAGTTCCAGGACAGCCAGGGCTACACAGAGAAACCCTGTCTCGAAAAACAAAACAAAACAAACAAACAAAAACCACCAAGAACCAAATCAGTGCATGACCCAGTCAAGCTCAGGACAAAAGAACCTCACAGGCGCCCTCTAGTGATGGACCAGGAGGAGAACATTCTTCCCAGCTCACTGGTACAGCTGCTTCTGCCTGTCCCTGCCCTGCATCTCTATGGACTTCACACCTCACTGTAAGAGAGACACTTCCTGCTGTTTCCTACCTGCCATCTCTCACTTTCTGTGATATAGTCGCAAAGATACCCATTTTAAGCCATGAAGACTCCAGCCTTAGCAATTGGACTTTAAAACAGAGCAAGGTGGAGGGATGAATGGAAAAATGACAGCAGTTCAAGTTCTACTGTGCAGAGGTGACAAAACAATAAGAAGGAGCCATTACCTGTTCCCAGCCAGCTGCTACCAAGCCTGATGTGACCTTCCTTCTGCCTTCACCCAGCCTTTCACTCATGTCATCATCCACCTTGCCTTCTACTTGCTAAACTGAGGACTCCTTTACTTCCTTGTCAGTTACCAAATGAAATACAAAGTTGGGATCAGAGGAGTTAACAAGATAACACTCCTCCTAGGTCTTCAGGGGCTCATGGTGGATATGGCCCCTGAACCCAGTCACAAATGCTTTCTTCCAAGGTCAGAAGAGGTTAGCTTGGAGGTTGGTCTATGAAGGTGCTGTGCTCAGAAACTTTTGGAGAATGGAGGGACATTGTCCTTTGGTCAGAGAGAGCTAGTTTTTAATCTTTTCTCTGGCAACACATACATTAAGGCCACCAACTTGGATCTCACCCAGAGGGGAGAAACCCCAGAGGGTTTCTGACTCCACATTCCATAAAGCAGCTCACGTGTTGGCTCCTCTTGCACCCACAGCCAGATCTCAGCTGCCTTCCCAAGTCAATTCTCCACTCACTGAGAAGCTGTGAGTTTACTGTCTGTCTGTCTTCTCCTTTAAGAGTTTTATAAAGCTAGAGACTTTGACTGGTGGGATGGCTCAGAAGTTAAGAACACTGACTGCTCTTCAGGAGGTCATAAGTTCAAATTCCAGCAACCACATGGTGGCTCAAAACCATCTGTAATGAGATCTGATGTCCTCATATGGGTATCTGAAGACAGATACAGTATAATTTGGGCTGGAGTGAGCGTGGGGCCATTACAAGAGGGAGAAGGGAAGGGGGAAAATTTAATTAAATAAATAAAGCTGGAGACTTAGCTGAATGTTAGCACAAGGGCCTGAGTGCAATCCCCAGCACCACCACAGACAGACAGACAGACAGACACACACACACACACACACACACACCTTATTAAATCCTGAACTGTTGAATGATGTCTCAGGTAACTGTGGACTGGGTAGGACTAGGTAGGTGTGCCTGCCTCTCTACTCCAGCCACAGGTTTCCTGTAACCCATTCCTCTATACCAATACCATCAGAAATTTACTTGATTCACCCGAATGTTAGATAACCCAGAGAAATTTTCCTATAAACCTACCTTTCAGCTTCCTCTTTAAACAGCAATGATACCATTGGCTGTGGCCCCAGGACCTTAGCAGCAGCCTCCTACCAGACTCAAGAGGACTCTGGATATGATGAATCAGGACAGGCACAACAAGGACATGCAAGAAGCTAGCACCCCAACACCCCAATACCACCAGCCACAAGACAAAAAATGTCCTAAGGGCAGACTCCATCCCCCATTTCTGCAGATTCCATGCAGATCTGTCTAGACAACTGCTTTGCCAGCGGTGGTCAACACACATTGAGATGAACCCCTGACCAGCCTTTTGGGGTCGTATGGAATACAGTGACTTTAACTGTAGAATCATTTGCCTCTTAGCTGAAATCCTTTTTGGAATCTAATGAATTAGTTCCTCATGTCTCAGCTCATCTTCCGTGGAAGTCAATTACCTGGGTCATCGGCAGAATCTCATTCACCACAGAGGAATCCCTGTTTACTGTACAGATCAGGTATAGAATGCTTAACGTCATGAAACTGTTGTCTTTATTCAATGGGGCTGAGAACAGGGGAGGAAAAAATGTGAGGCACACAGTTTGAGGATCCTCTATCAGGAGTATAAGTTAAGAAAGTTGTCCAAGGTGGAAAAATAGCAGGGAGGCCTCAACTCCTCTTGCCCATAGGGTCGTCTTCAGAAATGTCATCTCTATAGTGAGTGGCTCGGAGAGAGGACAATGAATGTCACTGGTGAGTCTCTTCCTGGGAGCTGATTATAAGGCTCTCCCATACCCAGATGTGCTCGTGAACACCATACACATGCGCACGCACACGGCTTCTAGGAGTAGAACCTGCTGTTGCTCACTCTCTTCTCTCTCAGCCTGAAATAAAGGAGATCAAGTCCCATCAGTGGCTAACTCCCACCCTACCTCGCAGGTCACTAGTGGCTGAGTGGAGGAGGCCCTGGCACACCCCTGAGCCTTGGGGGAATGTCCACTTCCTCCTTGGTAAACAGGGCTAATGGTGGCTCTTCTAAGGATCCAATGAGAACACACCTGGTGAGTGGAGCTCATGCAATCTTCTTTGAAGGCTAGTTCATTTGACACTTGGTCAGGAACATCGGGCACCACTGGCTACCTCTCCCACCCACCCTATGTCTGGGAGATGAACAGAAGCTTCCCCTGGGGAGAATTTGTGTCAGATCTGAACCATTTAGCCTACAGCTGACCATTCAATGAGGACAACCTCGAAGTTTGTCATCAGAGTAGTTTAATTAGAGAGTGCTTGCCCCGCCATGCACAAGGCTCCAGTTTATCCCCAGCACAGCCACAGTGAACCATTGGTGCTCCCCAGTTATCCTCATTATTAAACCAAAGTGTCCATGAGAGAAAACAGTTCTAGGTGAGGGAAAGGGCAGGTGTTTGAGAGTGTCAGGTAGCCCCAGCCACCGAGGTCACTCCTAGAAGCTCCAGGACTTTGGAGGTTGGAGGGGGTTGGGGGTTATGGCTACACCTACCTCCGGTTGCACTTCTCTGGTAGAGCTGCAGTTGATTCTCATTCACGTTGAACTCCTTCACTAGGGCATCACGGTTGGCTCCGCGCAGGTTCTGGTGTGTGTCATACAGGAAGAGCTGATTGTTGAGCTCTTCCTGGCGCCTCCGTAGTTGTCGACAGGGAGGAATAGAGTTCCTCTTCACTCTCCTGGGGGCGGGGGTGGGGAGAAGAACCTTGTGAGTGACATCTTCCGAGTCAGTATGGGAGACATATCTTGCG
Source organism: Mastomys natalensis (assembly GCA_021653895.1). Lineage (NCBI taxonomy): Eukaryota > Metazoa > Chordata > Mammalia > Rodentia > Muridae > Mastomys > Mastomys natalensis. The sequence goes on from JAJTUV010000468.1 coordinate 828,551, forward strand.
CTTCCCATGAGTGCTTGTAAGAGGGAGGACAGAGGTTTTGCCACCGGGCTACTCCTAGAGGCCAGGTGACTTCTGCTACACACACTGTAGAACGTCCTGCCTCAGTTGTAGTCTCTCTTGTGGATGCCAACCTCTGAGTTGTTACACTGAGTCTCTCTTGTGGATGCCAGCCTCTGCTTTACTGTCATTGCCTACCGCAGAAGCTCTTCCACATGTCCCTTTCCTATGAAATCCTGAACCACCAGAGCCCTGTGTGCCTTTCTGAGTTGAATCCGCTCATCACTAGGTCAGATCAACCACTGACTTTTACCTATGTTCATGAACGTCTATACAGGCATATGTTCACAGGGAAGAAAGGATGGCACAAGGTGAGGACAGGGGTGGTAGAGCAGACAGTATCATCCAAGGGACTTCAAAGGCAGAGTAGAGCTGGGGAGATAAATGCTTGGTCCATAGGAGCTTAGGTTGTAAGCATGAAGATGATTCCCAGCACCCACGTAAAAACCCTGAATAGAGTGATACACCCTTATATCGGCTCTGGGGAGGCAAAGACAGGTTGATCCCTAGGGCTCACTGGCCAGCCAGCCTGCCCTAATTAGTAAGCTCTGTGCCAGTGAGAGAAGCTGTCTCAAAAACCAAGGCGGGAGCTGGAGATAAGGCCCAGGCATTAAGAGTTCTTGCTGAGCCCACAGGGACCAGAGTTCAGATCCAAACACCCACATCGGGCAACTCACAGCCACCTGTAACTCCACTCTAGGGGATCCAGCACCTGCCTCTCATGCACATAGACACATGCATAATTTCAGTTGTCTTATGTTACACTTCTGTGGGTAGCTAGAAGTGCGGGAGGATGAGGACCAGGTACTTCTGATATAATATATAACTTCCATAAAGCTGGAGTCTCTCCCGCTGACCCCAGCCGCTGCTTCACTAAACTACAATTCTATGTTTGCTGCTGTCTCACGAATGTACGCAGCATCTTCTCCAGAGATGCTCTCTCTCAGTTCATACACAACTCCTCCATACCAGTGTGACCATTTGACTATAATGAAGCGTTTCTCAACCTGTGAGTTGTGACCCCTTTGGGGGATCAAACAACCCTTTCACAGAGGTTGCCTAAGACCATTGGAAAACAGATATGTACATTACGATTCATAACAGTAGCAAAATTACAATTATGAAGTAGCAATAAAGATGATTTTATGGTTGGGGGTCATCACAACATAAGGAACTATGGTAAAGGGTCACAGCATCAGGAAGGTGGAGAACCTCTGCTGTACTGTTTTGCTGAGTCAGGTCTTCTGGCTCGGCTTCCCACCATAGCCCATCTATAGTTGCCAGCCACCCATGTGAAGAGGAATCAACTTATTACAAGCTGTTTTGTTTTTTGTTTGTTTGTTTGTTTTACCTCTCAAGAATCACTGATGTTCTAAATGGCTTCTGGAAGAACAAATTCTTTCCGGAAAGTTCTCCATGGGAAGAATAACTACGGCAGCCACAGCTCTAGGAAATGCATTTCCTAAATAATAAGCCTCAGAAGTCAAAATCACCCCTTGATATGTGGGCAGCAGAAAGCATCTTGCATCTGCAGGCACAAAAACATGAATCTTGCCATCCATCTCCACTAGGCCCCTGGGTGACCAGCACACCATCAAGGTACAGTGATACTCAGAACGGGGAATTTTTCTTTTGAGGTCTCAATGGCGGGCTTAAATGCTTCAGTAAATCATGTCATAAATGGATGTGCTGTCACCCAGGCTTCGGAGTGCAGAGTGGATTTAAGATAATCCTCGGGGGCCCAGAATTTTTAGAATGGTAAACTAGCTCTTCACATATAGCCAGCAGCTACATTAGCCCCTACCCAAGGTGGGCTGTCTTTTGAAGCTTAGCACTGACATCTCTCTATAGCTACAGAATCCACCATCGCTTCCAAGAGATTAGTTCATCTGCTCTGACTGTAGTACACTGCCTCCTTCATCTGTGGTCACATGGCCAGTGACTCGGCTGGCTCTCCGCCACTTCTGCGTCAGCACCCTCTGCTTCATCTCCCACTGTGATGCTCTGGAGCAGATTCTTCCCTTAAAGGCTGCGAGCCTACCTACAAACTGTCATCTGTTTCCTGTAGCTTTCTCGAAGAACTGTGGAGAGTCAGGACTTCCGTTCAGTGAATGCTGTGGTCGCCTTGATCTTCTACCCAGACGGCTGGTGCGCTTTCTCCATATTGAAATCAGATGTCTCATTGTCTGGGCTTCTAAGAGTAGCTTGGCCCCCAACCCCAAGAGTCTTTCCCTAGTGTTCACAGCTTCACAGATTACAAGGCCTGGCTTCTGCCCTGACTCGGCTCTCGATACTTCTTCCTGGGCTGAACATATTCTAACTTTGATCTAATGTGACAGACATGTGACTCCTCCTGTCCCTGGGACATTTTATTTACTGGTGCTCTTAACTGTGTGTCATGGGATAAGAGGCTAGAGGAGGAGCAGTGAAGGATATAGATCAATCCACAGAGTGGTCAGAACATACACATTTACCAATTCAGTGTCTCACATGGGTGTGGCCTATAGTACCCCTAACCAGTAACAACCGTAAGATCAGAGATCACAGATCCCCACGGTGGCTATAATAACTACCACATGCCAAAAATCTGAAATAGATTCAGATGGTGCAGAGCCACACAAAGCTCTCAAGAGCTGCTAAGGAAAGCCTGAATGAAGGGCTCCATGCAGGGTTGCCCCAAGACTCAGTTTTCTAAATTCTCAACATATACAAAGTATGGGAAAGTAAGGTTTGCCTGCCTAGGTGTGGCATATATTTTATTAGTGACTTTGAAGTAATGTTGGCTTCTTAGTTAGAATATTCTTCTATCGGGATTTATTTTTATTGTATGTGTACAAGTATCTTGTGTGCATATGTCTGGTGCCCATGGAATCATAAGAGGATCATGGATACCTGGAACTGGAGTTTTAGGCAATTGTGAGCTCTCTGGTGAGTGCTAGAGACCAAACCCAGGTCCTCTGCAAGAGCAGCCAGTGCTCTTAACTGTTGAGCCATCTCTCCAGCACTTGGGGTTCTTATTCTCAAATGCCAAACATTCTCAACATCTGTCCAACTTTATGGTATCACAGGCAGATAATGACCCAGGGAGGTCACTATGTTTAAAAGCACAGGAAGGCTTGCTTTCTGACCCAGGACACAGGCAGATAACGACCCAGGGAGATTACTATATTTAAAGACACAGGAAGGCTTGCTTTCTGACCCAGGAACCCATCAAGTTCATAAGGGTTCTCAAGACAAAGAAGTAAAGAGATTGTTATTCATTTGCAGAATGCAAAGGTTTATTTCTGAAGTCAAGGTACTGTGGGCTGGTTCACCCAGACTATGAAAACATATTCTTGTAGTTTTACATTTATTGACTTAGGGGCAAGAGATGTGCCTCAGGGCAAGCGTGGAGGTCAGAGAACAGTTTAGCAGAACCAGTTCCCTACTTCCACCCTGCGGGTCCTGGGGATTTGAACTCAGGTAGTCAGGCATCTTTACTTTACAGAGTGCCTCAGTGGGCTCAAAGAATTGTCTGTGTCCTGAATCTCAATTAGCTTTTACTTCACGAGCTTTCCACTGTCATGTCCTTTGGAAACTAAGCATTGCCGATCGTTATATACCATTCCTCAATGCTTTGTAGTCCTGTGTATTTCTTAGAGTCTCAACATGTGGTTCAAACTTCGGGCTTGGGCAGTCCTGCCTGTCGAGTAGCTGGGACTCCAGGTGTGCCTGCCCCACCGTGCCTGGACGTCTTTATTTTACTTTTACATTACTGCTTTTCCCAGTCCTCTTCCATCCATTTCCAGCCGTCTAATTCCTACCTTTCGTGATTTGTTCTTAGGCTTTTTTTTGAAAATCCTAGACTGTCGGATTCCTTCCCCAATCAGAGTCCAGCCCATTCGCCCAGTTCATGGAAGTGTTTGCCCACTGTGCTTACTCTGCACTCAAACTCCTGTCCTGATCTGTTCCTGTTTATTCTCATGGTTAAGTTTCTGGTGGTGACTTCCTCCCTGCTGCCCTTGTATGATGCATGTGTTTCAAGAGTCCCGTGATTTCAGCAGTCCCCACGAAAATGGCATTTCCCTTTTACGTTAAGGATGAAGTCTCCCTCTGCAGGACACTTTCATCCCAGTCCTTGTCATCAGAGGTGAAAACCTTTAGGTCATTTATTACATCTGCTTTTTGGGCTGATTATTTTTAGTTTCAGATTGCAGGATTTTTCATGATGGTGTATGTGTTTTGTGTATCCTTACTTGATACCATCACAAAATCTTAACCAGTGCTCTGGCCTCCATAAGATGCAATTATACCATTAAATCTCCTCATTTTCCTACCTCCTCGCTTTATCATCGAGAAGTTTCATGTATATACAGGGCTCCATAAGGGTTGGCTTCCAGTAAAATTCTTGTAAACTCAGAAACGCATTTGTGCACGTGGGTGTGCATAGGAGTCAAAGGTCAACGTTGGACATCTTCTTCCATGGCTCTCAACTTTCTTATTTATGTTTGAGACAGCATCTCACAGTGTAGTCCTGTATATACCTCATTATGCCTCTCCAGCGCTGACATTAAATGTGTGCACCACCATGCCTGGCCACCTTATTTTTCAGATGATGCTTCTCACAGACCCTGGAGCCTAGCCAGTCTACCTGGCCCGTGAGCTCCAAGGATCAGTCTGCTCTCCTACTTTACCCAGAAGGCACTGGGGGTCACAGATGTGTTCCATATAGCAAGGCTTTTATGTGGGTACTGGGATCCAAACTCAGGCATCTTTACCAAGGGAGCCATCTCTCCAGCCCCATGAACACATCTGTACAGTAGTACCTCCCTGGTCCCACGAGGGCATCTGTACTGTCCTGTTCTTCTGACAGGTGGGGACTGGACACTTCATTCATTCCGCTTGCCAGTCTGCAGCTGGCATGTCCCTTCTTCAGTCTCCAGGGCTAATGAGGACAAGTCTAATACTAGACTTTACCTTATATACACTTAAGTTTGTTTGGTTGTATCGACCATTTTCTATTCATCCCACTGAATCAAATGAACGCACCTATAGAGACTGTCCCTCTGTGAACCGCCTGAAGAGTGGCCCCAGCCTGTCACTTCCTCAACAATCTCCCTCTCTTATGGTATTGTTCTAGATTCTGAAGCACTTCTGCCTTAAACATAGGCACCTTTTTTTTTTTAATTGAATTTTTTCTTTGTTTTGTTTTATATTTCGAGTCAAGATTTCTTTGTATAGCCCTGACCATGCTGAAACTAGCTTTGTAGACCAGGCTGGCCTCAAACCTCACAGAGATTTTCATTACATAAGAGATCAGAGTCCATGTTTGTTCCCAGTTCCAGATCCTTTTCCAGGGTTCCACGAGGTAGCTCCCCACAGTGCCTGTGACATCCATCTTCTGTCTCCACTGCCCACTATTCACTCTAGCTGCACAGTGGGCCTTTCTTCCTCTACGTGAGCTAGGTTTGGTCTTTCATTACAGCTTGGGGCTTTGCCTGATTGCTATCTATGTCTTGTCCATGGATCTAGGAAGGCAAGCACGTGGCCAAACTTTACCTGGTTAAGCACCAGGAGGGTTTTAATCTGTGTCTCCAGGTCCCTCCCCAGTAGAAAAAAAAAAAGCATTCTCAATCTCAAAAACTTACAGACCAGCTCTGTGCTTGCGCCTCTGGGACTCTGGATTTATATGTCCGCCCTTTCCCTACCTCATGGCTCTCTGTGTTTTTATTCCTCTGTCGTTTGATGATTTTCAAAGCCACCAATGCATCATAGCTTTTTTCCAGAACAGGACCACTTCTGTTGGGCTATGCTTTTAGCTGGAGAGCCCACAAGCTGGGCTTTCCTGGTTCTCATTACTTCTTGTTCCTTTCTCCTACCAGCCCAGAGCAAAGCGTGTTCTGACCCAAACCAGGCTGTTCGGGAAGCTGTTTTTCTAAATACCCCCGTTGGGTACCATCAGCTCACTCTCTTGATGATGGTCAGGGTGTATGTAAAGCTTCCACACTCTGTTCTGTTCCCCAAAAGCAGGTCACCTGGGCAGAGACCCCTTCCTCTAAATGTCAAGACTGACCTAAAACCCAGCCGTGACTTTGAGAAAACATTTCCCCTAAAGCAGTGGTTCTTGATGTTCCTAACACTGCGATCCTTTAGTACAGTTCCTCGTGTTGTGGTGATTCCCCCAACCATAAAATTATTTCTGTTGCTATTCCATAACCGTAGTTTTGCTACTGTTAAGAATCATAATGTAAATATCTGATATGTAGGATATTTGATATTTGATCCCTGTGAAAGGATCATTCGGCCCCAAAGGGGTTGAGAACCACTGCTCCCCTTTTTAAACGTAGTATCTTTTTATTCTTTGTTCTATTGATTCTACTGCCAAATATCTAGCCCATAGGGGATATTTTTAATCAAAAAAAAAAAAAGTTATGTGAAGACCTCTACTATTTACAAAGGAAAAAACTCTGCCACCAACTACAGCACCCAGCACCAGAAGAGGGGCTGAGTGACTCAGGGGCCTGTAGCTAGCAAAACAAAGGATGCAGGGCTTTGAAAATCACACACCAGAGAAGAGCTTCTTCAAGCCATCTGCAGAGGGGGAAAGGGCACACACGTGTGAATCCAACTTCATATCACGTGCAGAACAAAAAAAAAAAAAAATAAAGACAAAGCAAAGGAGACAACAAGCTACAAGCAGGCTCTTGCGGGGGTTTTTATTTTTAACCTCCCTCCTTTTGTACCCTGCTCCCCAAATTAAATATAGCAAATAATATTATAGTGCTAAAATACTCCTTAAAAACATATATTTGGCAAACACGGTAAGGAACCAAGGGTCTGTAAAGCAACTGTGGTGTGTAAACGGCCATTTGAATTATTTTTTGACAGACTTCTGCTGCTTTAAGCTTTATTTCAACAAATAGTTTATAGGAAAATTCCATCAGGGCTCTCGATGGATCAATCCCTTGTTCAGAAAAGTCTTACTGGCTCTCGCATCCAGAGGTTATAGTGACAAATTCAGCAAGGCTGGACATCAGAGGGAAAGCCTAGGATACTGCACGTGTGGCCTGGACAGCCTCTGAGAGAGGCCTTCATCCCGGCGTGGACTGAAAAGCCAACTGGCAGCTGGAAGTGGTACAGAACCAGGTGACAGATGTACAATTAAATACAGGCTCAGGAGCCAGCCACTGAGATGAAATTTGCACATACTCAGAGGCTTCCTCTTAAAGGAGCAGACCGCCAAGAGAGGACTTTCCATTCAGAACCTCCTTCCTACCCCCAGTCTCCCTCACTCAACAGTGGGATCCCCAACATATTCAGGCATTCAGTCATCAAGGAAGCCAATCCTAGCTAAGCACAGTTTTCGTTCAAATACATTCATTTCTTCTGCTATCAACGATTCCTAATCATTTATTTATGACAGTTTCAAAGTGCAGTCCGACTGCTTCCCCAAGCCACGTTTGCTGCCTGGTTTTCCCATGAACAGCCTGCAGATGGGCTTTATGGGCACAGAGGGGCAGCAGAGTGTCTCCTCCCCTAGGCAACCGAGGAAGAAGCCCGCCAACTGCAGTGGGCTGAGAGGCAGGGAGTCTGACTCAGCAAAGCCTCTTCTAGCTTCCTTGTCTTCAAGGTTTAGGTTTTCGGTTCTACTACCCCTGCTAAATTATCCGGTCCCACTCATTCCGCCTCTGGGAACAGAGCCTAAGCGAATAATTCAGACATAAGTGAAAGGAGACCATAAGTGAAGGGAGACGGGCCTGAGAGTCTGAGGAGTAAATGGGTCCCATCTATGTATTGGAAGAATACTGAGCTTATGGCCAATCTACTTAATGGCAGAATCTAATATAGAAAGGTACTTCGAATCTCATTTTAGACCAGTGGTTCTCAAAGAAGGATATGGCCACCTGAGGGATGTGTGACAATGCCTGGAGTTTGTACTGTTGTATGAGGAGGGAGCTGCTGCCATCTAGTGGACAAAATGTAGATGCTACGGAACATCTACAAAGAATAGCCTGGTGCCGAATCTAAACAATACCAAAGTCTGGGGTTTGGGGGTATGGGTGTGAATTAACACACACACCATAGGAAATGAAAGAAGCAAATGAACTCAATACTGATTTCTCTTTTCCCTCTAAAGGTGATCTTTAATGAGGGGTTGTGTGTGTACATGCATGCACTTTTGCATATTGCTGTGTATGCATATGTATGTGTAGAAGCCCAGGGTCAATGTTGGATGTCTTTCTCACTCATGTTCACTTTATGTTTGAGACAGGGTCTCTCACAGACCTGGATTTTACTGATTGGCTAGCCTGGCCAGCAGGCCCCAGGAGTCCTCTGCTCGGCACCTCCTGCTCTGCCCTTACAGTTCAGCGGCCGCTATGCCTGGCTTTTATGTGAGTGTCAGGGATCAGTCACAGGTCTTCTTTCCTGTGGGCACGTTACCAGCCTATCCATCTCCCCAGATCCATGAGGGTTTTGGTATGCCATCATACCAAAAGGAATTTTATCTTGATAGATTTATTAGCATCTTGGTCTTATTTTTGATATGTTGGCTTGTACATAGTTCATTCTGAAGAAGGGCGCTTTAAGGCCTGTGAGGGCTTAAACATTTTGCTCACTCAGCCACAGTACAGGAAGGAATTTATAAAAATGTTCCTAACTGGGTCTTTCTACCACAGAAGGAACATGGAATTGACTGGAGGGGGGATTCATTGAATGTTCAAGTGAAAACTGTATTTTTTAGTTTAACATTTAAAATTCTTTTCAAGATGGAAAATATTCTATTATCTATTCCTTTCAGATAGAATTTCTTCATCCTGAGGCTATCTTATATTAGAGAGTGGTGGTAGCCTTGGCCGACTGGGCCATTGGTCAACTACCATCTGTCACTCTCTGCCCCTGCCTTGCTTCCCTTATTTTTATGTCCTCTTTCACCCCGATGTTTCATGAATGGTTGAGAAACCACCATACTAGAAGACAAGTATTCTCACCTAGGAGTCAAGTTCAGGATAGAGTCATTCATTCATTCATTCATTTGAGCCCTGACTGGTCTGGAACTCAATATATAGACCAGACCAGCCTGGAACTCACAAAGATGTGCAGGCCTCTGCCTCCCAAGTGCTGGGATTGAAGGTGTGCGCCACCATGCCTGGCTATAATAAATTCAGCAATTTTCACTTCTTGAACTACAGTGGCTGTTAAAGGCGTCCCCCAGTTCTGCCCCTCCTGCCCCATTTGAAAGCTCTCGGCTATGTTCCAGGAACTGACAATCAAGAAACTGCCAACATGTTAATTTTTACAGCCAAAAGAACACCACAGACCAACAGTTCCCTGCCAGAAAACACATTGAGGTCCAGTAGCAAGACCACCATCACACGGCAGCACACTGGAGCCCACGGCTGGCTCAGGTTTCCCAAAGGGAAATGGGGGAGGAGGGCGGCTATAGAAATCCCTGGCTCGTGGCAAGCTCTGAGGTTTTGGTAGAAGAAAGAAGGGTCATGGAAAAATGAATTATCAACATGCCAGGCATTGCAATAAGAGCACTTGCTCAGTCATGTTCATTGCTGCTTCATAATAGATAGAAATTGAAAACAGCCTAAATGTCCATGGATAATGTAGTACATTTACACAATGCAATATTACTCAGCCATTTAAAAAAATGAAATGGTAAAATTGTCAGGTAAATGGATGGAGCCAGAAAAAAATAATCTTGAGTCCTCAAATAGGGTGTATATTATATGTGGTGTTAGCTATTAAGTCTTCGATAAGTTATAATGTATAACCACAGAGGTTACATATAGAGTAAGGGAGTGGAGGTAGAGAGACATGGATCTCGCTAGGAAGGAGAAATAGAATATATAGTTATAGATGGAGGGCAAATATTTACAGAGCAAATATGGGGAGGGCAGAAACTAAGGGCCATGGAAGGGGTTGGATAGTTAACTACAGTAGAAGCATCCTAAAATATATACATGGCTGAATGGAATTGCCAAATGACATGGAAGATGGAAGCCCATCTGGACCTCTCTCATCACCAAATGAAGCTTCTGGTGCCAAGAAAAGGTCACATCTAATCGAGGAGTTGGCCAAAGATAAACCATGGGCACCTGCAAACAACCAAAGCTGTGGCCAAGTCACTCTCCACAAGCTAATGTCAAGGCTCTACTGTTGAAAACTACACCAAACCCAAACAAGTGGAGCCAGGGCCTAACCTAGAGCCTTTACCCCTATGGACTAGTGTCCATGATACTTGAAGGCACACTGTGTGCTGCCAAAGGAGAAGGGTAGACACCAACCGAGCTACAAACTCTTCTGTCTATAACCATGACCAACCTGCAAGATGCTCTAGTGTATTAGTGGCACAAAGTTTATGGGTGTAACCAACCAATATCTGATGTAAGATTCACTTCATGTCCTCAACACTGCTTGGGTGACCAAAAACTAGAGACCAGGTAGACCAGGGACCTGGGAGAAAAACCAAATACTACTGTAGGAACGTAGTATTACAAACATCTATACACAAATATACACATATATATGCAAAGGACCCATAAGGTTAAAATAATTTTCTCTTAATGCCTCTTAATGACATTCTGCTCTATTTATAGGTCAAGTTTTGCTCAGCCATCACCAAAGAAGCTTCCTGTCAAGGTTTTGTCTTTTTGTAATGCTAGACCTGGAGTCTGCACATAGTCCCTGGGACCCTGCCCCCAAGTTAGTTCTGATTGGTGGATAAAGATGCCAACAGCCAATAGCTGGGCAGAAGATACATAAGTGGGGTTGAAGGGATTGTGAAGAGGAGGAAAGGCAGGGACAAGTTGCCATGGAAGAAAAAGAACAAGCAGGAGGGAGAACAAGAGCCACCGTGGGCAAAGACCAAGAGAACATGGGTTCTCTTGGGTTAAGAGCAACCGAGATGGAATATAGTAAATAGTAAGTAATAACTCGGGGTTATCAATAGGGAAGTAGATTCTAACAACATGGAGGGTAGGCAGCTGCCCAGCTATTGTGCTGCCTAAGGCTATTTAAAACTATAAAGGTCGTGTGTGTCTTTCATCCAGGAACATAAATGGTCTAAGGTGGGAAAGAAATCCCACGCTGGGATTTTTAGTATTTTTTTACTACACTTCCTCCTATAGCAGATGATAACAAGTAACACAGAAGAAACTGCAGCTGGACAATGGGCAGAGGGAAAGAGACCTGGGAACACTCAGTCCCAAACAGGATGTCTTCACCATCTCTTCCTGCAGGGATCAGGGAAGACTGTGGAACAGGAGGTGGGAAGCTTGTAAGATCCAGTTAGGATGGCACACTCTAAGGAAACAAGGCCTTCTAAACACAACCGGACCAGTGCCCACGTGAACTCGGAGACCTTGGCTGCGTGCACAGGGCCTGCACAGGTCTGCACCAGATCAAGTCCCAGCTCTGATAGAAGTGGACCCAGCAGCTATCTCCAGTTGTCTCCCTGGGGATGCAAGCTCCTCTTAAGGGTAAGCCCCATGTCTGGCAGTAGAGTGTCAACACAAAAGAAATAGTGACATCCTTGAAGGTTGTTTGTCTCATGTAGTTTTGACAGGGAAAATTATTTTAACCTTACGGGTCCTTTGCATATGTATGTGTATATTTGTGTATATATGTTTGTATACATATACATATATATATACATATACATATACATAACATATACATATACATGGCTTCCAGTTTTGTGTTTTTAGGGAATTCCTGCGCATACAAATATGTGTGTCCCTGCGCCTACGTGTGTATCATGTGCTTTTTCTTTGGCTATTTTTCTTTAGTTTGTATTGTCCTGTTCTGGTTTTGTTTTGTTATCGTGCTTTAGATGCCTGCTTGTGTTCTAATGAATGATGGGTCGGGTGTGGATTCTGATGGGAAAGAAGATAAGGGGAATGAATCTCAGAGGAGCTGAGGGAGGGGAACCGTGATCAGAATATATTGTATAAAAAAAAAAAAATCTAATTTCAATAAAAGAAAGGAAAATAAAACCAATCTTGCTACGCGGGTTACCAACTACGAGAGCCTAGTGTAAATCCACTGTAAAGCCAAACTTTTCCCACCACATTTACAGGTTACCATTTGAATGCAAAGTGACCCCACACAGACATGTGCTTGTTTAAATGCGGTCCCCACCTGGTGGTGGCAAAGCTGTGGAAGAGAGTCACTGATGGTGGGCATTGAAGTTTGTAGCCCAATCCAACTTCCCATACAGTCTCTGCTTCCCAATTCCTCAGCAAGAAGCTGTCCAAACTCCCCCTACCACAGAGTCACCAGGCTTTCCCCACCACAGTGGACTGTGTCACATCAAACTGTGAGCCCAACTCTCCTCCCTGACAGTGCTTCTTGTCAAGCGTTGGTCCCAGTGATAAAGTGACTTCAACTCACAACCAAGCTGGTTAGTCAAAGGAGAAACGAGAACTCTTCAAGACAAAAGGTCCCTCTAGTGCAGAGACAGTCACCACCTTATGGGAATCAGGGTCCAGCCTTCCCACACACAGACCCTTTGAAGCAATGACCCAAGGCCAACAGTTAAGAAACACCTCCAGAAAGGATGAAAAAGCATCATCTGCCCAGGCTGTTGGTGACAAGTAACCACGAGGATCTTCTTCCCAGGACCTCTCCCCGCAGACTGCACAGCCCACTCCAGAATCCTACAGCAATCCTTGAGAAAGGATGCTAAGGGGGAAAACTCAGAACCTTGACTGGTCCTGAGAGGGTTTCAGCTCATTAATTCAGAGCATCTCCATTATATTCCCACCTCTGGCCAACATGTCAGTACCCACCACTCACCAGGACTGGCCGCATCTCACAGAAAACCAGGAGGGACGCCAGCTCAATGTCTTCACTGTACCCGTTCTTCAGAGGACTGACCTAAATCCTGGAGCAGAAACAGAAGGAGAAGAGCCCATGGCAGGCCATCAACATCAGCTCTTGGCTTTCTTGTGACATCCTGGAGATGGCACGCCTGTTCCGAGGGTAGAGAGCTCAGTGTGCCATGCTGAGGCGTACTACCCAGATGCCCAAATTCCCATCCTAAAGTCACAGTTCAAACATCTGCCAACTAGAAATGATTGTCTCCGAAGAAATCAAAACTGGGCTGACAAGATGGCTCGTCAGGTAAAGGTGCCTGCTGCCATGCCTGACACCCTAGGTCCCATAGGAAAGGAGAGAAACACCTCCCACACATGTACTTACAAATGCACGATTAATAAATGCAATTTTTAGAAAGAAGTAAGAATCCACAGACTACACCCCATTGAAATTAGAGTGATTGATACGACTTTGGTTTAATTCCTTAAGTACTCATAAAGTCAAAAGAGTCAGAACAGTAATGAGTCTTCAATCCACCGCCTCCTCTCGGGCCCTCACAAAGCACAGGGCTAGGGAGTAGCCTTTATCTTCAATGATTTCCTATCTGACTATCCCTTGGCAGTCTATGGCTATATTGATCACTCTCTCTGGAACCCATTTCCTATTTACAATCAGGATCCACGTGCAGCAGACCTTGAAATGTGTCTTTTTTATTTAGGATTGATGAGGGGTGAACTGGAACCGATCTGCACCCCCAGCCCCGCTAAACAGCGTTTGCAGCAATCCATCTCAAAGCCGATCGGTTGCCTTGTCTAAAGGAATCCACAGAAGACATTGGATACCTGCTCCCTAGCCTACAGCACACCACTGTGACCGCCTTTCCTCTCTAAGCAGATGTTTTGTATCTCTTTTACAAAGCACAGATCCCTAGCCAATAAGATACGTATCTTAAACACATAAACAAATGTGCACGTGTGGATACAATATAACACTGAGGAAAGAGAGAAAGGCTAACTATTAGGTAATGAACAAGGACTGGCTGCAGGTAACAGACACAAGTTACAAAAGACAATATAAAGCTAATGGTTTTTCTAGTTCTAATTACCTCCTTTGGATTTTCTGGTGGCGGAGAAGTGCATAGAGACACTCAATAGCGCAAGTGTGCAATCCAATGAGAAGGTGCAGCTTCATAATGGCTGCTCTAACTGTATAAAAGCGTATTGATATAGAGAGACTTAAGAGGTCTGTTTCAGCGTGTACTGTTTATTTGGATCTTTACAGTAAGGTTTATTTTTTAAAAAATAAAAAGCACAGATCCATCGCACAGTCCCTCATAGCTTACATACAACCTTCCAGCTGAGCCATCCCTTCTAATGGCCCCTTTGTCCCGAGAGCTTTTCATTTACGTGGTATCTGCTGAGCCTCCAGAATAAGCGATGCCCAGAATAGACACACCCCCATTTCCTAACATGGTCCTCCATCCGTGTGTTAGCTCATTCTCTTAGGGAATATCTACACTATCTATTATCCTATCACCTTTATAAATTTTTGTGTCCGTGTGCAGAGGTGAGGACAGTGTGCGGGGCAAATTCTCTCCTTCTACCATGTGAGGACCGAACCAGGTTGTCGGGCTTGGCCGACAGCCCCAGCTTCTCACCTTTAAGCAATACCTATTGACTCTCTACTCTGCTGCTGCTTAGGATAAGGGAAAGGACATAGCCACCCAACCCTTAGCCTGCCTACCTTTTTTCCTTCCTATTTTGGTATTTTTAAAGGTGTTATTGTTTCTATACCGATGTATAGAACATTTGCATCCTGTTGACTTCTTTTAAAGGAGGCAAGAAAAGTTTTATTGAGTAATAAAGTAACAACTCCCTGTGGCGGGGCATCTTGGAAACAAGTTGCCCTGTGCCCTATTTTACAGCCATTATTACAGCCATTGTCCTCCCACAAAGAAAGGCTTGGGTGTATTTTTCATTGTTGATTTGTTTTTTGTTGTTGTTGTATCAAGACAGGGTTTCTCTAGGTATCAACCAACCCTGGCTGTCCTTGAACTCACTATGTAGATCAGGCTGGCCTCAAACTCAGTTTCCCAAGTGCTAGGATTAAAGGCATGCACCACCACCAGCTTAAACATACTGTTAAATTGTTCAATTCCCTCTGTCTTTTTTTTTTTTTTTTCACTTAACTAATGTGTGAATGTCTTAGTTACCTGGCTTTGTTCTCTTATGCTCATGTGACACAGAACCCCTAATTGTGCATTTTAAATGGATCCGTCCTTTGAATTTATAGATATGTGATAGTTGGGATAGGTATAAAACTCTCAGGCCACATCCCCACCCCACCCTGGTAGCATTTGGGGGACATTCTGAGTTCATTAAATACTGCTGTACTGAAATTGTCTGACCTATTCCCACCTGATGGATGATGAAATTTTAGGCAGTGCTTGGTTTGTTGGCTGCTCTAGCTTCTGTCTGGGTTGATAATCACAGACTATCTGCAGATACCAGCACAATACTGGTCCAGGTTAATGTAGTTTGTGACTCCCGTTAAGGTGGAAAGTGCAGACTCTGTAGCTCTAACCCCTTGTGAATCTGTTCAGACACAGATCTTGTGCATCTTATGGGCTGACCTGAGGACAGTTTAGTGTTAATGGATTGGAAGAATAAACCAGACCTCGGAGTATTCAGGGGTGTCCCAGGACACTGCCAGGTAGCTGTGGACTCCAGCTATAGGGCAGGACTGACTGACAGTGTGTCCCTCTTGAGCTAGGAAGAATAGACTCAGCCCATGGTCCCTCACATCTCTTACTGCCCAGCTCTGGGAAGCCACTCGTGGACTGGAGCCGGGCTATTTCTCAGTTTTGCCAACCATGAAAACTGTATTATTTTTAGTTTTGTATATTTCACAGGGAAAAGGGAAGGAAAGGAAGGTCTACACTGGGGGGCTTTAAGTGCCCACTTGAAATAAGAGGCCCCTCAAGGACAGTCTACAGAGAAGGAAAAACAAGGGGGCAAGCACCAGCCTGTGACCTTGAATGAGGATTCACATCTCCAGGGCCCAATGTGCTCAGATTTTAAAAGTAAAAATTATTGAGAAAGAAGAAAGAGAGAGAGAGAGAGAGAGAGAGAGAGAGAGAGAGAGAGACCTCACAGGATTACTATAAGGATTAAAGAAAAGGAAATTAAGGTAGCTGAGTGCAATAAGTTCCTCTCCTTCCTGAGCCCGGCCCAGCCAGTTTGAAAGCTTAAATGCAGCTATCCTAACAATGGGCAAAGTTTATTTTCGAGTTTAGACGGCCCTGGAAACCATCTTCACAAAAGAACTATTCATTTTCTTTCCTGCCTCTCATGAATATAGATATGCCAGGAGCCTGCAAGGAGAGAGAGAAGGCCGTGCTGTGATTATCTCCTGGTTAGAACAGAGCAGAGCCTCCCATTATTAATCCACCTCCATGTTTCCTTGTTGGGTTTTTCTTTTCAATCTCCAATCTAATTCATCTTAGGAGAATTGTTTCCCTACCATAAGGAAAGTCAGGGTGCCGCGACCTCTGACTGCATCCCAAGGGTCACCTCCCCCATCTTCCAAAGAACGATAGGGTGAGGGAGGAGCAAGACGGTCCAGGAATGAGCTGTCCCTGGTTCCTTAATGCCATGAGGTCATTAAGACCAGAACTGCAAAAGATTCACGTTTCTTGACGGGAGGAGGCAGCAGCATTTCTGTAACCCTGACTCTGGGCTAGTCTGAAAAAGCACATAGCAAATCAGAGTCCAGCAGCTCAGGTGCTGACTTAAGGTCACCTGTTATAATGTTAACCATCAAGGAGCGCTTGTTATTGTTATCGTGTGACAGACTCAAATGGATTTCTAAATTGCTAAATAGAAATCTGAGGCTTTAAACATTTCCCCGACTCTTAATCTGGTATTTGGGTCCTCAGCATAAGACTGGCAGCTGGGGACCAGCTACTTTGCTCAGCACTTCCTAGGTCCTCCCTCCCAGGGAGATGGCCACGATACAGGCTGATACTGGAGTGCCACCCTGGGCTGACTTGGAGCATCCCATGGTGGACCCAGAAATCAGCATTTTCAAACAGGAGCCCCTAAGGGAAACGCATCTGTCAGGGAGTGGGAGAAATGGCTACAGAAGCTGAGCGACTTCATGAAAGAAGGGGTGGCGTGGTCCAAGTTTTCAAAAGACCCAGTTCAGCGCTGAATAGAGCCCAGGCTTCCAAACATCAAAAGATGGTAATTTGATCTAAATGACAAAAAAATGATAGTAATTTCTTTTCTCTTGAAAGAAATGACTAGCCGGGGCTAGGTGGACGCAGTGCCTATCCACACTTGGGAGAGAGCAGGCGGATTTTGAGTTCGAGCCAGCGTGGTTAACCAAGGAGATTCCAGGCGCCATGCGGCTTCAGAGAAACTGTCTGAAAATCCAAAAAAAAAAAACAAAAAGAATGGACTGCTTGGGAAAAAGGAACATTGACCCTAGGGAATCCTAGAAGGATCTATGGTGTCTGCCTCGCCAATGCTGTGGTAGGAGGAAGAACCCTCACACTAGCTGTCCCGCATGTAGGTTAAGTGTGAAATCCAGGAGGAAGAGGTTGAGAGAACCATCCACATAAGGATGCCACTGTATGGTTGTAAGCTTGGCCAGGATGGCACATTAGAGTGTGCCTTGTTGGAGTAGTGTCACTGTGGTGTGCTTAGACCTCACTAGCCTGAAGCCAGTATCTGCTATAGCCCTCAATGAATGTAAACTCTCAGCTCTCCTGCCCATGCCTGCTGGATCTGCCATGTTTTCCTGATGTAATACTGAACCTCTGACCTGTAAGCCAGCCATTAAAAGTCCTGTCAGTGTTTTTGACAGCAGTAAACCTAAAGCACACCTTCAGAGAAACCCCAGGTCTCGCAAGACACTGTCTTCAGCTGCCCTGGAAAAATTAAGTAGAGTGGGTTTTGTTGTTTCATGTATTTTATTGTCCGAGAATTTCATATCTGTATATAGTGTGCTCTGGTCAAATCTATCCCTAGCTCCTTACCACCACTTTCCCCTCCCAATGTCATGTGTTCTTTTTTTAAAACCCACAGAGTACACTTAATGTGTATGTGGGGGCCATCTCCTGGAGCTGGGTAGCCTCTCAGGGCTGAATCCCTGAAGAAGATGGGGCTCCCCACTCCCAGGAGCCATTGGTTGCTAACAGCTCCTCATCATGGAGTGGGACTTCACAAGCCCTTCCCCCATCCGGAGCTGTGATTCAGGACTGGCTTGTTCTCTTACTGGTCTTGTATGCTGTGTGTACCTCTGTAGCTCTGGTGACCTTTCTGTTCCCGCTTCCTAAATGCTCCCTGAGCTTTTGGGGAGGGAGGTGATATAATGTCCTATCTCTGTGTTTCCTCCTCTCTGTATTTATTACAATCTCCTGTGAAGAGAAGCTTCTGGGGGTGGGGGAGGGCGGGGCCTGAGAGATGCCCAAATTTACAGGTTCATACGTGACTCGCTTTGGCTTAATGACAAGCAAACACACACAGGCCTTTTCTACAACAGGAGGGGTTGTATTGTGTTCAGCATAAAAAGAAATCTAACAGGCAAGTCAGCTTCCAAATCTAGTATGAGACGTTAAGTTTGGAACACTTAGGAGACTGGACCCTGTGGCTGCTCAGGGCCTCGTCTTTATGACGCAGGCCAAGGACATCTTGGATTGTATTAGAACATATTTCTCCATCTTCCCATGAAGACGAAATGCCTGACAGCATCTCAAAAACGAAAGCAAACAGCACCAGGTTGAGGGTAGTCTAACACAGATGGTTTCCTCAAAGATGCCTCAAAGTTGAAAGGACTCAGTCTTTCTGCACTCTCCCCCCGGCCCCCTGTGCTTAATGCCCATCTGAATGGCTTCGGAGTAGCTTAACCTAAACTAGGAAAGATGTCAGTGTGTTCCTTTTACAGCCCGCAGCACAACCAAAGAACTTGGCTCCCCCAAACTGCACATCCTTGCCGACGCTCCTTACCTGATTTGACGCCTTTGATGGGGTATGTGGCGTGAGCCAGGAAGTTGGGGTCACTGAACAGGTCCTCTTCGTAGACCACAAAGCGTAGGAACGCGAGGTCTGGATCATAAATTTCAAACGTCACCTTCTCCTGAGTTGGAGCCCAGACAGGGCTGAGGCCATTGTCATCTAGAAAGAGACCAAAGCTCGTTCTGATGCTCGTGCCCAGCCCCCACAGGTAAGCCGGTCTCTGCAGCCTCAACTTGGAACCAGTCTTTCCACAAACTTGCAAATGAATTTGCATTTTTGCCCAGGTCTAAGAGCCCGGGTTATCTTTTGTTATTTCATTCACAGCAAGCAATCCTGCTGTAGGCCAGCCTTCAATGACCAGAGCAACATGAGACCTCACCGGCCTCACCTCCTGGGATAAGAGACAAGAAGCAGGGAATGGTAGAGTGGTACTCAGGGGGAGAAGATCAAAAAAAAGAGGTGAGCAGAACACGTGTGAGCTGCCGCATCCCTCAGCCTGAGGGAGGAGAGTGGGCTGGGGGGTCTCTGAAGCCTGTTGGGAGTTCTCGTGGTGGACCAGCCTTGTAAGGCAAGACACACAGCAAACCTACCATGCTATTAAAAAAAAAGGCCAGCTGAATTAGTCTACACCTGAATTGTTCCCTGGGCAGGTGACTCAGTTTCCCCAACCACAGACTGAAGCTCGGAAAGGAAGACACACAACAGCAAAAGTACATTCTAATAAGTTTTTTTAAGAAAAACTTCCAGCCAATAACCCACGCTAGCAGTCTGTCTCCTATAAAACTTTTAAAAGAAATTACCAGCACAGGTTTTCAGGGGAGACGCTTGCATCCAGTGCTTGCTGTTGTAAACAGGACAACCTGAGCGTAGACCCCAGCCTCCATGTAAAGCCAAGCAGGTATGTCTGTAAGGCAGCGGGAGACACTGGCAGATCACTGCAGCCCACTGGCCAGCCAGAGTACCTGAACTGAGGAGCTCCAGGTTCACAGAGAGAAGATGCTAGTCTCAAAACCTAAGATGGGAAATGACTGAGGAAGACACCTCTGCCCCCCCCCCACTGCCTGGCCATGCCCACACAAGCTACTTACTCACACACTGCCTGGCCACGCCCACACAAGCTACTTACTCACAACTGTTGTCTTGAATTTGTTGCTGTCATACTCAGCGCCACAGATTTCCACCTCCACAAAGGGACAGGCGATACTCCGCCCTAGTTTGGGGAGGTGCCGTGCACCGAGAACCTGGGACACAGAAAGCAAGGATTGGAATTCTCCCGGCTCTGCCCCAGGAGGGTTGAATTTGAACCACACAGTAGTGCTTCGTGGATTTTTTCCGGGACTCGAGAGTCAGACCGGACACATTCAAAGCTACCCTTATTCAGTGGAGAAGTCACCACCGCTCTCAGAGGGGTGGATGTTGACCCAGCCCACCATCACTGTTTGATGATAAAAAGTGGTAGTGGGTTCCAAGGTCATGTGATTCACCAGGAGAGTCTTACCTGAGCACAGGTGCATGGGTTCCTTGGGACTGGGTTTCCCAGACAGAAAACAGTGGGGTGGTCTGTTTATAACTGATCCTTATTTACTAAGAACCTTACAAATACTTTATTTTACTTTCTAAAATGAGATCTCATTTATCCTAAGCTGGCTTCAAACTTGCTATGTAGACAAAGCTGGCCTCACCCTCATGGCAATCCTCCTGCCTCTCTCTCCCTGGTGCTCTCGGGGCTTCATGCATACTGGACAAGCACTCCAAAAACCAAGCCACATGCCAGCCCGTCTCATTTTAACTTCCTGGATCTTAGGATCTCTCTCTCTCTCTCTCTCTCTCTCTCTTCTCATATTTCTTAAAATGCCAAGACTGGATGAATTTAGGAAAGCTCGTGCTGGGCTGTAGTGGCACGTGCTTTTAATCCCAGTGCACAAGAGGCAGCCTAGTCTATGTAGCAACTTCCACAATGGCCAGGGCTATGCAGAGAAACCCTGTTTCAAAAAACACAGAAAGAAAAAAAAGAAGGTAGGAAGGGAAAGAGAAAGAAAAAAAAAAAACAAACAGAGACAGAGAGGGAAAACAGAGAGGGAAAGAGCAAGCTCTGACCTCTAAGGCAAAGGAGAGATAAACTCTTGGTTAGAGGTTGACCTCACATGAACCCCAAGTGCACACGTCACACCCAGACTAGGGCAAGTGACAGGAAGGGTTTCAGCCCAGGGTGATCCCAGGGTGAACCACATGAGCCTGCAGTGCTGTGGAGATAGTGGTGGATTAACAGAGAGGCAAGAGTTCCCCCATCCCCCAGGGAGCCCCCGCCCACCTGCCCCCTCTACCTTGACAGTGAGTGTCATCAGGATCTTCCTCTGGGACTCAGGGGGCATCGGGTCATACTTCTCAGAGCGCATGCTCTCAGGTTGCAGGACGTAGCCTGTCCGCCCATTGAGCGAGAACAGTGCATGGTTCATCTGCATGTACTTGTCTGGAAAGAGAGCAGAGGGGTGCTATGGGGCAACCAGGGAACACCAGCTCCCGGCGCTCATGGGCACAGGCTACGTGACCTTCCTGTGATGACTGGGGTTAGCTGTTCAAAAAAGATGTCTGACTCCAAGGAAACAAGGAGAGCATTAGAAAAGAATCTCACACCAGGAAATAATCTTACATGGTGTCTGGAAGGGTGTAAACCTTAAGGAATTAGAATCTACAAACACTGGGTGTAGACTGGGGGTAGAATGTTTGCTTGGCACATGCAGGCCCAGTGTTCCATCCCCAGCATTCAGAAAACACAGAATAAATCATAGTCCAAGGGACAGGTGATTCAACAAGTAGATAAAGGCACTGATATGAGTGTGGTCTCCAGAATCACATACAGATGGAAGGAAAGACTACCGGTCGTCCTCAGACCTCCACACATGTGCCATGGCATACACGCCCTGTCCCCTGACCTCCACACATGTGCCATGCATAAGTACCCTGTTCTTCCAACCTTCACACATGTGTGCATGGCATACATGCCCCGTCCTCTGACCTTCAAATGTGGGCCATGGCAAACACACCCACACATACACACACAATAATAAATTTGTTTTAAAATTCATCTCAGTTCGGGGCTGGAGAGATGGCTCGGAGGTTAAGAAGCACTGACTGCTCTTCCAGAGGTCCTGAGTTCAATACCCAACAACCACATGGTGGCTCACAACTGCCTGTAATGGGATCCGAGGCCCTCTTCTGGCATGTCTGAAGACAGCTACAGTGTACTCATATACATAAAATAAAAAATCTTTAGAAAAAAGTGTACTCATATACATAAATAAACAAATCTTTAAGAAAAAATAGTCTACCCTATGGCTATGCACCTACACCTGGGAACAAGGGTCATGGGAGGGTCCGGGAGGCAGTGGCATCTGTGGTAGACAGGGATGGGACCTGACTTACAGATTCCTAAAGCTGGGTTGGGTGCAGTTGTTAAATAAGAAAAACAAACAAACAAATGCACAGGACGTAAAATGTCTAAAGTTTGCATGCATGGGTTTTCCCTACAATGTAAGTTTCTAGAGAGTAAGCATGAAGCCCTTGGAGAGAAAGCACATGAAGAGGAAGGGGGAAGGCAGCCACCAAAAGCCTGGATCCAGCCACACTGGAGCTGCAAGCCCCTCTGAGACTTACCCGTTGTAGGATATTTGATCACACTGTGAATCCCAGGATTGTGAACTAGAAAAACCTTTTCTTGTTGTGGTGCGGCTCAGCCCTATGCACACCTTTAACCCAAGAGCCTTGTGTAAAGAGGATTAAATAAAGTCAACCATAGATCAAGAGGCAGAGCAAGCCACCAGTTGACAGGAGGTGAACATAAGAAAACCCAGGAGAGGGAAAGGAGGGTCTGCGAGTTGAAGGCTATTTAAGACAGCGTGGAGAAGGAGCCTTTTCCTTCCTGGGACGTCAGTGGAGTTGGAAGGTCAGCTGGGTGCTTTCTCTCCCTCTCTGAGCTAGGAGGCTTTCACCACAGCATCTGGCTCCTGACACCGCATCTGACACTCGTGATCACCGAGCCTGCTTCAGCCATGTGTCCACTGTCCCCTTTGTCAGTCCCTAGGGCTTTGCACTAACCAGCATTCAAGTTCAGCCTCGATGGGCCAGCATGGTCACTTGTTGAGAAATAACCACATCTCACTAGTCGCCCAGGTGACGTTGCTGGCCATGACAGGGCCACTGCCTGGTCTGGATTGGCTGGCTACCTTCATCCTTTACCTGGAGTCTGGAAATTGAGCGCCACCATCTGGGAGCCGCACAGCCACAGACGGAAGGGGTCATAGTTCGAAGAGTCAACTCTCTGTCCCTTGGGGTAGACGCGGGTCAGGCCCTTCTGGTTGTACCGCAGTAGATCCACAGGCTTTTGCCTGACGATGCTGTCTGCCTTTGTCTCCACAAAAGAACGAATTTCTCGGAAGTCAGGATTTTCTGCAGAGAGGATATGATCCTTTGAATAAGAACAGCCCCCATAGGCTCATAGATTTAAATGCCTGGTCACCACGGAGTGGACAGTATTCAGAGATGTGGTACCCGGTTCTCCCCACAGCCTTTCCTTCTAGGCGTATTACAATTTTACCTTTTATTTAGAACCACCGACATCTTGCTATGGGGATACCAGAAGGGCTTCTGCCTGGATCCATTAGGAGGCAAAATGCATGCTCCGTGTACTGTCCAGACAGCGCCCAACTCACAGCAAACCTCAGAGCTCGCTGGGAAGGGTCTTACCCAGGAGACTTACCCAAATGGTCCTTGGTTTTGCTAGTTGGCTTGCAGTACACAACCAAGTCGGACAGCTCAATGGCTATGGACTGGTTCCTCTCCCAGTACTTCATGTTGTTCTCCTGTGGAGATGATATAGCACTCAGCCAGCATCTGCACCACGTCACACTCTGGCTCCCCTGAACAGCTCTCCCCACCACTCCCATGCATCCTGAAGACAATCCCTCTCTCCTCTATCCTCTGAAGATTCTCCACCATGCTGTTCCCACCCAGGGCTTGGAGTCCAGGGCTTCTCTAAAGTCACACAGGCATGAGCCCAGTAGTTAACACAACTCACTCTGCAACCATGACAACCTGAGTTCAGCTCCCAGCACCCACATGATAAGCCAGGTGGGTGTGGTCTTTCACACCTGCAACTCCAACCACTGGTGGGGAAGAGGCAGGGGGATTGCTGAGGCTTTCTGTTGCCAGCCTGAACCCACAAACTAAGTTCTAGGTTGAGGGAGACACCCTGCCTCAAAGGATTAAGAGAAAGAGTAATAAAAGATGGTATCTAACACCCTCCTCTGGCCTCCATGTGGTTACACCTGCATGCATGCACGAATGTGGGCACACACACAGATAATAAACGGTAAATGGGGACCCACAAGCAGAGGAACCCAGCACTTGGCCGACTGAGGCAGGAGAATTTGGAAGTTCAAAATCTGAAGTAGGTAGAGACCCTGATAGCAGGAGAGGGAATTTCTGTCATCCCATTATGCCCCTGCCTCCTGTCGAATCCCCTCCCCTAAAGCTACATTATGGTAGTCCTCAGGACTCAGTACTCTAAACCTCTGTGAGCCTCACGGGGCAACACTTCTTTTCTCTATACCTCTGAAACATATGCAGCCTCCCCCTTGCTTCCAGCTCACCCAGCACAGCCCAGTGTAGACACTGTCTCCTCAGAGCCTAAGCCATACACGTGGACCAGGGGAAGGAGGACTCCAATCCACACACCCACTGTACAGTGCTGTCAGATAAGGATTAACTTCTTATTTTCTCTCACAGAGCTACCCTCCAACACTGCCTCAGACTCGGCAGCCTTTCGTTGGCTAGCACAGTGGCTGACAACGTTTTTACAAGAGCATCAGCATCTAGGAGGTCACTGGCTTCCAGCATCCTACGCTGAGTGCTTCAGGGATACTGTCTAGGTTGGTCCATACATCCCAAGAGACAGAATTGCCTCCAACTCTGAGCTACACAGCCAGGGTCAAGACCAGATTTGTAAGCTGATGGCATGACCTGAAGTCCCCGCTTTTACCCTGCCTGTCCCACATTAGAACTCTGTCATCACTGGCCACCGGATTACAGCTGATGCCACTAAATTACCCCCTGTATCCAGCCCCAGAGTTTAGAATGCAGACTCCCTTTGAAGCACAGCAGTGGCCTCTGGACCGGTGCCTGGCCTCACCAGGGCATCATGGGATGGGATGGGTGGGCACCTCGCTCCCCAGTGTGCTTAGACCCACCTTGGTGTCCATCTTCCATGTGATCTCTCGTATGCTCTGAAACCACTCAAACAGTTCCTCCACACGGTCGGTCGCGAACTCCACGGGAGGATCTCCCTGTTTCTTAGGCTCCAGGATAAAGACGAAGGCTTTCTGGTTTTTCCCCTGGGGGGCCTTCACTGTAGACAGAGGGTAAGGAAAGTCTTGATGGGCCCAGGAGGTGACCACCGAGACCGCGCCTCGAACTAGCGCCCCCACCTAAACTACCACAGCTACAGTCACGTGCTGATGGGGACTCCTGCCTTCTGGAAGGCAGTGTCTGAACCTTGTACAAGTTACTGGTAAAGGTGTGTACTGGCCTGAATATTATCCTCCAAAAAGATATATCAAGCTCCTGTCCCTGCGAATGTAACGTTATTTAGAAATGGAATTTTTGTAGATGGACCCACCCTCTCAAGATGTGCCAGACCTAAGATAAACCTTAAATCCAAGCAACAATGTCCCTAGAAGAGAAAGACGATGGGGCGTGGAAACCCAGACCCAGGAAGAACCCTGTAAGGATGGAGGAAGGCCAGGAACACTGTGGTACACCAAGGCTGACTGGCAGATGGCAAAGAAAGAAGATGATTATAGAGAGGAACATGAAGGTCACCCTGATCTGCCTGGTACTGGTGACTGCTCTTCCTGAGCTCTGAGGTGACATCCCCAGCAGATGACTACCTGTGTAGTTTTTTTTTTTTAAGCTTTTAGCAAACCTCGTGGGGACACTGTGACACTCCTATAGGAGACAAGACCAAGGCTCAAGGAGACAGCAATATTTGCAAAGTCACAGTGGCAGAGCTGAAGGGCAGCTCCACCCTGATGACAAGTCCCTACTGCCGAGTGACATCCCTATGTCCTCTAACAGGACAATACAGGAGGGGGCAACCCAGGGTATCAGCTATGAAGGTGAGAATTGAGTCTGCCAGTCCCAGCACATCGAGAGGATTGCCAGGGCTTACCCGTTTGCTCATCTGGAGCAAAAACCCTCCACCTTCCCTACCAGAGTCACAGGAAGGGAAAAGAAGAAGGAAATAAGGACAGAAAGAAAATGCTGGCTGTACAGGGGCGGGGGTGGGGGTCCTGGGATCGTTGTCATGGGAATCCAAAGAGACCATGCTCAGACCTCCCCGGGAAAGAGGAGATTCATCTCAAGAATCAGTTTGCCACCGTGAAGGGACCTTGGGCTTTATGCTTAGACCTGCAGCTGCAAATAAGAAGCTACAGCCTTGGAAGCTGCCATGCACTCACTTCAATGTGGGCAGGCCCTGAACACAGAGAGCTGCGTGCAAGTCGTGGCTTATCTCTACACAGAACACTCGGCCACATCCCTGGTGACATGCTCGCTGACCAGGGCAGGACAGGTTTCTTGCAGGAGCTAAGATCTAGTGAGAAGAAAAACAGGCACGAGACCTCAGGAGCTTAGCGGCCGAGGCTCTCAACCCTACCACAGCCTGACCAATCAGCGGCTCGGTCCTCTGAAAAGCAGACACATGGGCAGATGTTGACACCATGACAACAGCTAAGTCACGGGTACTTCTAAGTCACGGGTAGCCCTGTGTTAGCAGACGATGGCAGCAGACCTCACCATCGGAGACCTATCGGTCCCCATGCATCCGGCCTCAGCCCCATCTCGTCTAAGTCTGGAAGGCACAGGACTCCTGCCAGCTGCCTTCCTGCTAAGGCTAGTCCTAAAGCCAGGCTTGGGGGGCAGGGGGGCCAGTCAAGGTGGATCCAGACTGGAATCAAGCTAAGAAAACACATGCACATACCAACATTATAGGTATTAAGATCCAATATGCCTCTGCAGAGAGACCCGAGGGGATTGTCTTCAATAATCTGTGAAGAAATAAAACCCAATTCTCAGCAGTCATAAGCAAAATAATCAGACGACAACCAGTTTCTAGACACGCCGTTTAGCGCCACCACTACCTGTGGTGTTGCTTAAAATGCGTTTTCATTACTGCGTCCACGGGGAGGGCGCTTCAACCAAAGCACAGAGATGACGGGGACCCAGCAGCGCGTGGGCACCCACAGTCTCTGCGACACATTTTCCAGTTCACAGAGACACACCTTGTGAGCCCTCAAACCAATTTCAAACCCCATTACAGAGACCTCATCTGATGTGCATATGAAACAAGGCCGCTTGGCCTGCGACTCCTGCAGCTCGAGAGCCTTCTGTGTCCCCCACATCCCAGCGAAAGCTACAGCTGGGGTCTGCCATCTGGTTTCTGAGGCTTTCCAAACCCTGGCCAATCTTGTCAGCCTTTATTCCCTGCTGCATACTTGAACCGTCCTGGGGTCCAACTGAGATGGGAAAGCTGCTGTTATCGCTGTCCTGTCCCAGCCTTCTCTACTGGGTTTCTGGTGACACACAGATGCAGTGAAGAGTCCTGTCCCTGTCCCAGCCTCCTGGGGACAACTTCCAATCAGCACACCTGGCTTGGGCTGTGCCTCCTTGCACCTATCACTTAGTAATAAATCCTAGCTTCACTTTTAAGACTCAAACACTACTTCTTCCAGGAAGCCCTCCCGATTGCCTCGTCACCCTTAGAGATTAAACGTTACAGGTTCTAAAGGGATCTATGCCCACATTACAGATTCTTCCTTGGGGCAAGCTGATGAACCCAAGCGGCCACTTCCTTCCACCAAGAGCACTCTAATACAAGGTGGCTAGGTACCAAAGCCTGGCTCGGAAAGTCACCAGAAGGCCCTGTCTCACCTTCCGGCAAGGCACTGTTCCTTCTGCATGCTAAGCACGTTCTACATGTCTGCCTCTCTAAACCAAACGTGTTTCATTTGCACATTGCTTTGAGCAGAGGACAAATTCCCTGTCTGGCCACTTTCACTCCAGTGGGAATTCTCTTGTGCTTTCAAAGCCTCAGCCCAGCGCCACCTGATTAAAACAAAACCGGACTTTTACCCACGACAGCTCGGGGGCCGGTCCCAATTTCTGCAACACCCTGCCTGCTCCACTGCCAAGCTCTGCAGAGACCCCAACAAGTACATGTCAAAAGTTGTCCCCTCCCCCCCCCACATCCCAAGATAACTCAGGGGACTCCTCCCAAGCTTGTGCCACAGAAGATGGAGACTCACCTGCTTTTCCATCTCCTCAGCATCACCCGCCGAAATATCCTCAACGTAGTTGGACGGGAAGTACTGCTGGATCCGGGTCCCGTAGTCCCCTTTCCACCTGCGGAGAACCACAGACATCGAGGGCTTAGCCGGCTCAGCTATGAGTGTTCAAGTGACCTGAGGGGACTATCTGTGACAACAGTACCTCAAAGGGAACATAGCCTTTTAAAAACACTTATGGTCAGATGACTGAGAACTCGTTCCACATGACTGGACTCTGGTGGTGACAACACTATGCAAAGTCAAAGCTTTCAGGGCTTTAAGGGGGACTGATGGCCTCTCGGAGGGCGCCCACCCCATTTGTGGGAAGGCTGTGAATCCAGACATAAGAGTGTATGGAAGAAGTTCAGGAGCCAAACGGCCTGCAGTGAAATCTTAGTTCCTTTGGCATCCATACCAAGTATCTCTAACTCCAGCTCCAGGGAATTTTCTGCCCTCTGCTGGTCTCTCTGGGCACTACACTCTAAGGCACATACCCACACACAGGCTTGCATTGACTCGGAATTCAAAATAAAACCAAATACTTTTTTAAAAGAAATTCCAGCTCCTTCAGTGACTACACTGGTGTTCTATACCATGGGCTCCCCATCTGTAAAATGGGGTAATGCTGGAGCTGCCTCAGTTTTCTCCTCATCCATCTGTAAAATGGCCTTGGGTTTTATTAGGACTTTCTAGGTCACTGTATGCCAAGTGCTTTGAACAGCATCCAGAATCCAGCATCCAGCAGGGTTATGACCGTGTCCATCCTTGGCTCAGCACGCAGCTCAATGGTAGACATTTGCCTAGAATCTGCCAGTGAGAGGCTGGTGAGGGCTAGGGCGGGGGAGGGCGGTGCTGAGCCATAGAACTCTGGCTCTGGTTTCCACGTGCAATACCACAAGATAGTGTTCTTGCTATCACCCGGGTAAAATGGCATGCCCACACCCTCATTACAGCACCAGCAGCATGTGACGTAATCCATTGTGGATGTGCTGTGACCACGCTGGGCATTTCTACACTTCCTCAAGTCCATTCCTGATCACAGGGTCTCACGCTTCCAAGGTTACTCACTGGGGCACTTGCTGCAGCCAAGAGACTCATTTCAAAAGTACCTCCAGCCATACCATATAGCAGCATTCCAGATCCCACAAGATCCAGCCTCAGGAGCCTGGCATCATATCCTAGCTGGGTCTCAGCCCAGGGATACTCCGTGACCCAAAACTGCCCCTGCTTCACTGCCTAGCTGCCAGGCCTGACAAACAGGCTACTACCTACTACTAACCAAGCCTACTACCTACCTAGGACTTGACTTCATACCTTCTCCTCCAGGGAGCCTTGGCAGGTTCTCCTCTGTGCCTCTCTGGCACCTGTGCCCACCACTGTCTAAGCGGACACACCTTACCCCTAACTTAGAACCACATGCCTACCTTCCACACAGCCTGAGATCTTTTTCATTGTAACCAGATCTCTACAGGAAGCACCTAATTTGCTTCTTTGGCCTGAACAAGCAGATATGTGAATATGTGGTACCGTGCACGTAGTGGCTGCCAAGTACCAGCCCTTTCTGCACCCTCCTCACCACCTTCCTTTCTATGGATCATCATAGGCTCGGACACTGCCTGGATTTCAGGGCCAAGAACTTGATAACTGTTACTGACATGTAATTATTAATGTCCACCTTTCTTTTACTCTCAAAAGTGTTTCTACCAGGACAAAAACAATTGGTTGCCCCTAATTAGTTTGGGAGGAGGGTCTGATACAAGCAGTCAACTAGGTGACCGGCTTGCCATCAGAGAGAAAGATGAGTGGCAGCTGTCATTCACCCACAGCCCCTTGTCAGATGACTTTACCCTGTCTCTCAGTTCATCGAAAGACAAGAGTTAGAATTTTAGGAAAAGTTCACGTTGGAGCCATGGGGAGGCGTGAACCATGACAGAGTCTTCCCAGGCTATAAAACAAAACAGTGTCACTTGGGGGTTCTCACCAGTGTTTATGCATACTCCATCCCCTGGGCACTGACTGTGCCTGGCAATTCCCTAGATTATGGGACAAAAATAACAGCGAGGGCACACCTACAGCTGAGAGACCCCAAGGGGAGGGCCCTTGGTAATGCTACTATCCAGAATCAGTATTCTGAGACCAGGTACATGAAAAGCCCTGTGTGGCCCTGTGTCCTGGGAAACATCATTTGATACCCATGTCTTTTTTCTAGAACAGAATTTGGGTTCCTTTGTCTCCTGGTCCCTTTCCTTAAGGGGATCTGGTGATCCACTGGAACTCTGGCTATACCCAGCTCCTCCTGGGAGAGGAGGGCAGAGGGCAGCACTGCGGGCAAGCTGGCTCTGCGGGGACAGGGGCATTGTCAGAAAGACTGCGGGAGGCCGTGCCTCACCTGCTGTTGTATGGCTTTGATGCTGGGGACCTAGATGAAAACCAGTTTGGAATTAAGAGTGTCTCCTGATTTTTAAGATGAATTTGAGAGGCTGGAGAGATGGCTCAGTGGTTAAAAGCACCCATTGCTGCTGCAGAGGACCCAGGTTCAGTCCCCAGCACCCACATAGTGGCTCACAACCATCTGTAGTTCCATTCCCAGGGTTCTGATGCCCTCATCTGGACTCTTTGGGTACCTGCACACATGTGTGCATTATACAGACACATGTATACACATAATTTTTTTAGGTTTTTTTTTTTTTAATTTTTTATCACAAATAGGCCAGAGCCTGCACAGTAACTGTGCAACCTTGGGACGCCTCCATGGTGAATCAGCACCCATCCAGTCTGGAATGTGAGACAAGCATGCTCAGAGCTCCACCCAGCCCCTTAGAGTCACCACAAAGAGAGACCAGTCAAGTTCACCTCCAAGAAGCCCATCCCCAGTCAGCCTTACCATCCCCCGGGCTCCTTGGAGACGTTGTGGATGAGGGCACCGCGGCAGAAGGTCAACTCATCGCTGCGCTTGGCTTTGTAGTCATAGAGCGCTTTCACAGTCCTCTGAGGCTTTGGGGAAAACAGGAAGAAAAAGGGCAGATGGATGACAGAGGCAGCCGAGGGAAACAGGACCGGTACAGTTAGCTTCTCTTTAGGAAGCCAGAGACCGCAGAGGGTGGAGTTACCTACGCCATCTGCTGGCGAGAGTTGGTATTGCAAGGAACCAAAACCGCACAAAGTTCAGACACTATTTCCTACTTATGCTGGGGACCTGGATGTAGTGGTGCCTACCCATAACTCCAGAGCTCGGGATGCTGAGGCAGGAGGAGCACAAGTTCAAAGCCTGCCTGAACTACACGGTGAGACTCTGTCTCAATGTCTCTCACCCCTCCCCAAATCAAACAACGACAAAGCTGGACTCTGTATGAGCAGCAGCAAGAAAGATAGAATTTATGTAGGTGAAATTTTCAATTAGTTTTCTTGAAGCCTGCAACTCGGTAATAGTAAACACATGAAGAAAAAAAAACTCCTCATAGCAAAGAAATACTAATGGAGAAACCTCTAAAATTATCTTCCCTGACAAAGGAGACAGGACTTGGGGAAAATCCCGTCTAGGAGACTAGATACCAAGTCAGTCACGGAAGTTGTAACCGTAGCTCTGCCCATTCCTATCTGTGTAAGCTGCAACCCACTAAGCCTCCATTTCCCCAACTGAAATGGTAATTAAAGCTTTTATATATATCATAGGGTTCCTGAGAAAATTCAGTAAATTAATTCACGTGACAGTAAAAATGCCTGTGGCCTGCATTTCTTAGGTGTCTGCCAACACGGAGAGCTGCCCTGAACACCTTTTAACCTACAGTGGCTCCCTTAACCGTCATAACCACCCTAATGGGGAGCTAGTGCTATCATACCCATTTTACAGATGAGAAAGCTGAGCACAGAGACATGAAGAACCTGGTCCAGAGCCAACCATATGGAAAGTAGCTGAGCCCAGAACTGGGTCAATGACTAAGAGGTAGTGCCATCCTCCACCAGAATCTATAAGGACTAATGCAGCTTCTAGAAGCTTCTGCCATGGAGAACTCCAACCAGAGACTGGTAGGATTACTCCTGGGCATTCTGGATGTGAGAGGGAGGCACGGTCATGGCACAGAGAGGTGCTATTGAATGGCGTTAGAGAGAGGCTGCTTTTCTGGGACAGCAAGAAAGGCCCTGGGGTAACTAGTGAGAAATGAGCCAGCCACTGTGTGGCCTTGTAGGAACTGGGTGTATCCACGTGGCCAAAAGGACAGGCTTCTAATCCAGCTGCCTGGAGTCACTGAATAACCTCAATTTCCTCTCCAGTAAAATGGGTACCTGCTTTGTGGAGCTGGCATGAGGCTACTGCTTAGAATATATTGGACTCTTGTCTTCAACACACCTTACATGTGATTACATGTTATCTCAAATGCTATCCTTCCAGTCCTGTGAACTTACCTAGGTCACCCTGAACAACTAATCTAGACCCTTTCTCCAAAGAAAAAGTCAAGATGGGGATGAGGAGGAAGTGCCACCAGAAATGCACCTCAGCCATCCATCACCTGCCTGGCATACGGGAGGTCCTCGGTTCCATCTCCAGTACTGGGAGATGGGCTGGTGACATCATCCTTACACTTCCACTCTCCCTTGCCATCTGCCTGATGCTCTTTTGAGGCAGAAGACCTAACTCATGGAACTGCATTTAAAAGGAAAAGAGACGCAGGCCCTTCAGAGCAAACCGCGTTCATAACCCTGTGAAGAAGATGGAAGCCAGTTCAACATTCTTCCAGGGGTGGGGCTGGGGCACTGGAGAAATGTGCCAAACCTATATATACATCTGGGCGGGGCTCCAGCACAGCACAGCCTTCCCTCTGAAAAGCTGGCCCATACTAGTTAGCCACTCTGTTCCTCACCTCCTCACCTCTGAAGCCTTCATGTCCTGCTCTGAATTTGCATCCACCAAGGATTAAGGAATTGAGTCTCAGTAGAGCCCACCAGCGAGAGCCGCGCCCTAGTCATGTGCACCAGACAGAAAATTTGCTATAGTTCTTTCCTCACTAAGTTTGAGATGGAACCAAAGCAAAAGAGCTGGAGGCAAAAAAAAGCAAAATCCACCTTTACCTACACGAGGCAGAGGCAGGGTGGGAATCCGAGATAGCGCTGGCCTCGCAAGGAGGTCAGCAAACCAGACATAATTCATAAACGCCTCAGGCTCCGTTGGCAAGCAGGAAAGGAATTTTGGAAGATTTTTTTAATTAGAAGCTGTTTGGCCCAAAGGTGGTTCACCGAAAGACTCGGTTCCATCTGGATGGAATTCTATTAACCTCCGTGAAACCACATGGTATCCTGTCCATCACCACGTCTCGAAAGAAATGTTAGTTGTGGTTAGATGTTCCAGAATACTCCCCGCTATAAGTGCCATGGAGACTAGTGGTGGGGCGGGGTCTCCCTCTCACTCTACTGGGTAGGACTGGTGCTGTACCATGGAAGGGTTGATCTCACTGGGGTCCACATACATCCTGCTGACGTCATAGAGAGAGTTGATGTCTCTTTCCTGAAAGAAAGAAAAAAATAGAGGAAGGACAAAGAAAAGTAAATGTGGCTCAGTGGAAGAAGTGTTTGCCTGCCATGTACAAGGCCCTGGGTTCGATTCCCAGCACCAAACAAACAGGAAATACGGCACCCCACCCTCTTAGAATGGCCTGTGCCCGCAGCCAGGCTGCAGGCTTTCTTGGGGTATCTCGTTCTTTGGAAAAGAAGAGATAGAACCTCATGGGATTCTTCTGTGGCTCAGATGTAGAGGTAAGCAAGAAGATTCAAAAAGGTTCCTCCAAATTTGGAAGCAACCTTGTAATCCTAGACACCCTACCCTGACCCAGAGGGTACCAGGATCCCCTGTTCAAGGATAGCATGTCAGCAGATTGAAAGATTCACACCAGGGGAACTGGCAGACATATTGATGAAGCTTTTCCTGGACAGATATGCAAATGTTTGCCAGCAGCAACTGCCAAGGCCCCTGGCCTGCCCCGGCCCCTTCCTGAGCCTTCCTGTCCCTCTACCCAAAGTCGCTGCTGTCAACCTTCCCTCATCTCCTCAGAAACCATTTGCTCACTCCTGTCTCCTGGGTTTTGGCTCACATTTTTGTCCTTAAAGTGCCTCTCCTGACCACTCCCCTGCCCACTGTAGTGTCTTCTCCTCTTGCTATGAAGGTCTGTGTGCTCCAAAAGAGCCCATGCTGACCAAGTTGCTTCACTCTGGTACACTGTGCTTTCTCCTCTAGGGCCCAAATTTTCTCAAGGAAGAATTTGGACACACTCCCTGGCACATGGTTGAAACACAGGGTCCTAGGTCCTAGTCTCATTTCTGTTGCTGTGATAAAAAAATATCCTGAACAAAGACAACTTAGAGAAGAAAGGATGATAGCCCATCATCAGGAAGAAGTCAAGTCAGGGACAGTCAAGAGCACAGAGAAAATAAACACCTATATCCTCGCTGACTTGATCTCAGTCAGCTTTCTCCTTTCTTATACTGTTCTGGACTCGCCGCTTAGGGAATGGAGCTGCCCACAGTGGGCTGGGCCTTCATACATCAATGAACAATAAAATAGTTCCCTCATAGACATGCCCATGGGCCAACCTGAGCTAGGAAGTTTCTCGCTACGACTTCCTCCTGCTGATTCTAGGCTGTGTCAAGTTGACAGGTAACACTAGCCAGCCCTCAGAGTCAATCTCCTCTTAAGAAATCAAGGATCCTTCTGACATGAAATGAGATATCATGACCATATCTGGTCTTCTTGCACCCAGAACCCTGCAATAAGATAAGAGCCAGTGCCTTGCCATGGCCCACCAGACCCTACATGAACCTTCCTCTCAGCCCTATCCTCATTAGTGTTTCTCTGGCTGAGCTCACTTCATGCCTGTATACCCCACCAAAACTTTGCTTCTGCTGTTCTTTCTCCTCCTGATATTTGCGTGAGTCACTCCTTAGTAAGATCTTCCCAGAACCTTTGAAAACTGCAAGCCACTGCCTCATCTCTTCATACACTCCTACGCTGTCCCAGCTCTTTCTCTTTAGCATCTGACACTGCCTGTGTTTATTTTCTAATGCACTGCCTGCCCCTCCCAACCTCCCCTGTGGGTAGCATGGGGACAGAGGCTTTGTGGGCTGTGGCCAAGTCTGCATCCCCAGGACCTCTTATCCCAGACATACAGGATGTATGTAAATGTATGTGCATTGTATATCTAAAATATAGACTGTGACGTGACTAACAAGCCCAAGGGAGTCAGCCTACCATATTATACCGCTCCAGGAGCTCCGGGGTCACGGGATAGCGAAGCCTCATCTTGCGATAGAGTGCATGCTTCCCATAGTAGCTGACAAGCTCCACCAGGCTCTCAAAGTAGGCAGACGTCCCCAGCACAAAGTGGCGTCCATCTCGGTTGATACGACAGTGTTTCACCTTGCCCCTGGCCCTTAACGGGGAGGACCACAGAGGATTAACAACCAAGGATGCTAGCAGCTACACCAATCAGCCGCAACCTTGTTACCCATGCTTAGGGGACTGAAATGAACAGAATTCAGCCCTCCTATAGAGCACGAGACACAAGACTTTTCAGTTCAGATCTGAAAGAGTTCATATATGATGCTCAACACCCAGCTCTTCCTTCAACCTGACTGAGGTGCCATTCTATGACCCACAAGCTAAACCTCCTCCCCAGAATATTGTTTTTTTTAATAAGTTTTATTGAGACATATTCACTGTTCATTTGTGTCTATGTTGTGGTCATTTTCTCTTACAGATGGCAGGGTTACATAGCTGCAACAGGGTCTGTTCAACCTGTGAAGCCTAAAGTGTTTGCTCCATGGGCCCTTCCACAAAGGGCTTCCCGGTCCTTGCTCTAAAACTCCAATCAGTCCTCAGGTCCTTGAGTCTTGCCTCTAGTCGCCAGAGTTACAATGACTGATGTTTGTTTTGTTTCATTTCAAAAAGGATGATAAGTTGTTTTTTGTTTTTCATCTGTTTGAGGCAGAAAAGATTCCAAACGGGACGGACAGTCAGCCTTACTGATGTAGAAGAGCAAGAAAAATCAAGTCTGATCCTAACTTTAAAGCCAAGAGTGTCTGGGCTGGGGAGGTGGCTCTGTTGCTAAGAGCACTTTCTGCTCTTGCCGAGGACTTTGGTTCAATTCCCAGCACCTACATGGCAGCTCACAACTGTCTGTTAACACCAGTTCCAGGGATCTGACTCCCTCTTCTGGCCTCTAGAGGCACCAGGCGTTGATGTGATATACAGACATACATGCAAGCAAAATACACTAATTAATCAATTAATTCATTAACTAATTAAGAAAGCAAGTGCCTTCCCTGTGTAGTCACCAGAAAGAAATGACAGAAGTCTGTGGCAATAGGTTCACTAACTGGGAAGGAGTCACTACCCATGTATCCATGAGCCAAAACCCCACAATACAAATTTGGACAAGTATCACATGTTGATTGGTTTTATTTCTGTGGCAATTTCTCTGAACAATCAAAGCAACTTTAAGCAAAAAAAAGCAAAGTCAAACACATGGCACTCCTCGACTTGGAATTATTGTGCAATAGCTGAGTTTAGGGGAACACGCCTTTAAAGCCAGCCAGAGATCCCTGTGAATTCAAAAGCAAACACAGACAAGTGTAATTACATCAAACCAAAGAGTTTCTGTATAGCCAAAGACGTCAAGGGCTTCAAGAAGAGAATAGAACTGGAGAGAATGTTTGCAAATGAATCATCTGTTCGGGATCTGTTCAGGTTCAAAGGTTTAGAGAACGCAAGTGACAGCATAGCAACAGCAATGACAAAACTGATGGAAAATGGGCAATGTCTCTAAATAGACATCGATCAATCAAAAGACGCGTAAATGGCCAACCAGCGAGTGGAAACCGATAAACCTCACTAAAAATAGAAACCAAAGCCACCTCGAGCCAGCCCTCTCATAGGTTAGAATAGCTGGTATCAAAAAGGTATGGTGGTACACGCCTTTGATCCCCACATCCAGATGCAGACAGAGCAGGCAGATCTCTGTGAGTTCCAAGCAGCCAGGGCTACATAGGGAGAGAGTATCTCAAAAAATAATAGGTGGATGGATGTGATGGATGGATGGATGGATGGATGGATGGATAAATGGATGATGAATAAATAGATGATAGGCAAATACATGATTGATAAATGATAGATAAATAGGTAGAGAAATAGATGATGATGATAGATAGATAGATAGATAGATAGATAGATAGATAGATAGATAGATGAATAGATGAATAGATCCTTTCTGTGTCTCCTCTGGGGAGCACTTACCCTCAAGTGCAAACAGTGCCCACCTACCTGAAGGTGATGGCGTAAGAGTCGGTCCCCTCCCGCTTCCGGATGAGGAAGGCTCCATCTCGGGAATCCTCATCAACATGTCCTCTGCTTCCCCCCTGCTCAGCCTGTCATAGTACCACCTATGTATCCAAAAGAGGAAAACAAGCTGATGAGAGTTCTCCCAGACTGAGAGCCGGCAGGAGACAGAATACCAACATACAGGGACACCTGGGGCTGACCATGAAAACAGCCATAAAAACCATGCTGGGACTTCCGTCACCACACGCACCTCCAAAGACAGCGATTCCTACTGAATTTTTGCTTTATTTTACTGCAGCACTGAGGGTTAATCTAAGGTCACATGCACACCAGGCAAGCACCCTCCTACTGAGCTACAGCCTTAATTTTTTTGTTTTGTTTTTCATTTTTGAGACAGATCTTGCTAGATTTTTTTTTCAGACATGCTATATACCCCTGGCTGACCTTGAACTTACAATCCGCCTGCAGCTCATCCTCCCAAGTAGCTGGGATTATAGGACTAAGCCCCCATGACTGGAAGAAAGGTAGCAATTTTTTTATAAAGACCCCAGGAGTATGAGGGAATCTATGTGAAACTCAAGGGAGTCTCTTCTCTGCCCACCTGCCCAGCCCCAAAGGCCGGAGAGCTACAGCACTATGTCTCAGAACATCTGGGGCAGGGAACATCATCTGGGGCAGGGAACATCTGGGGCAGGGAACATCTGGGGCAGGGAACATCTGGGGCAGGAACATCTGGGGCAGGGAACATCTGGGGCAGGAACATCTGGGCAGGGAACATCTGGGGCAGGGAACATCTGGGGCAGGGAACATCTGGGGCAGGGAACATCTGGGGCAGGGAACATCTGGGGCAGGGAACATCTGGGGCAGGGAACAATGGCAGGACTCTGGCAGGGAACAGATTTGGCTTCTGAGAACAAAATGCAGGTTGGAGGACAGGGCAAACGGTGTCAGAGTTTGGTTAAGAAACAGAAGTTGGAGGAACTGATAAGAATGGATAGCAATCACAATCATAATAATAACAATAATAATAACGTCACTATAAATTACTCAGCTTCCTCCAAAGCAAAAATATTAGATCCACCTGCTTAATGATTATCCTAGCATTTCTGGAATGTGTTGACCTCTGCCAGGGATGGCCTGGAACTCTCCTTAGCGGATAAAAGAGGGAAAGGCCCTCGTCCTTGTGATTACTATGCATTATTACTATCGTGATTGCTATACTGTGATTCCTTTGATCACAGAGGGAGCCTTGACAAGCACAGATACAGCAGACCCAAACCAGCCTCTGAGATCAAAGCTCCAGACCTCAGGACACTGAAAGAGAAGAAAGGGAGGAAGAAACCACAGAAAGAAGAGACAGTCAAAGATGGAAGGGGAAAAAAATGAAAAAAAAAAAAGAAAACAAAAAAATGTGGGCAGCACACACTTTTAATCCCAGCACCCCCCTCGAGAGGCAGAGGCAGGCAGATCCCAGAATCTGAAGCCAATCTGGCCTACAGAGTGAGTTCCAAGATAGCCAGGGCTACACAGAGAAACCTTGTCTTGAAAAACCAAAACAAAACGATGGGTGCTGGAGAGATAGCTCAGCGGTTAGAGCACTAACTGCGCTTATGATCCAGGTACCGTTCCCAGCACCCACATGGTGGCTCCCAAGTGCCTGTAATTCCAGTTCCAGGGGATCTGACACCCCCTTCTGGCCTCTGTGCGTATCATAAACACACAGTGCATATATATATGCAGGCAAAACCACTCAAATACATAAAATTTTTTAACTTAAAAAAAGAGTGCTCTTGTCCAGTTCCCAGGATCCATGACAGACAGCTTACAACTGTCTTTAACTTTAGCCCTAGGGGATGCAACTCCCTCTTCTGGCTTCCATCAGTACCTGCACTCACAGGTACATACCATACATAGACCTATACATACACATACACATACACACACACACACACACACAACCACACACACAAATCAAATAAAATAATTAAAGAACAAGCAAGAGAGAAAAGAGACAGATTGGGACAAAGTCTGACAGGTAGGAATAGTTCACATAGGATTCTAAGAACCCACATTGTCAAAGGGAATGGGCTCCTGGAAATGAGAACCCCATATAGGTTGTCACACCTCATGGGCGTGACCCATGTGGTCATCTAACTCCCACCCAGTCCTAGGACCTACGGCTTGGATTCATGTGGGTTGGGGTTGGGCACCGGGTCTGTGAGCCGCAGTTCAAACTCCGCACAGCGCAGGTGTGCCTCACGGTAGTGCTGGATGAGGGCGTAGATGCTGTTGAACGTGAGGTTGTCAGTCAGGTAGTACTTCATGACCCCGTTCTCCATGGTAGACCGGATCCGGCAGTGCTGCACCCGGCCAGACCGCCTGTTGGGAATACAGACAGGGATGTCCCATGAGAGCCAGGCAGGACAGCAGCCTGACCACACCACCTCCCACCCACCAGCCTCGGAGGGAGGACATTACCAGAAGGACAGCGTGTAGTCGTTGGGGAAGGTCTCGCTCTCCCGCACCAGGAAGGTGCCGTCCTTGGCCCCCGTCTCGGCACAGTATTCTTGCAACAGCTTCTCGGCGCTGGTCCTCCTCTCCACCTTCTTGTGAAACCATTTCTCCCCAAAATGCAGCTCCGTGGGGGGAGTGTCCTGAATCACAAGGAGCCGAAAGGGCTTATTATATACAGAACCCTCTGCCCTCTCCTGACAACTCACTGATGGCTGTTTCCAGGAGTCCCCAGTACCAGAAGCTGAACTCACTCTGGGCTGTACTCAAGAAAAAGCCCAAAGATGGACAGTAGTTGGAGGGAACACGCAGCGCAGGTCAAGGGGTGGGTCCATCACACCTCCCACCCACACCCGGGGATTGCTCGACCTGGACAAAAGACCAGTCAGACCCCAAAGGAAGCAGGAAAGAATCTTACTGGTTAAACTCTAGGGCCAGTTAGCCAATCAGGAAGAGCTAGTTAATAAACGCTTTGCTACCCAAAGCAATTTCTCCTTAGAGCCAAGGACGCTCAAGCCAGCCCAGATGTGAGAAGCCACACACTAAGTCTACAGGTGGGGATTCTCCAAGGACAAGACCGGAAGGCAGAGGGCGGGCAGGTCTCTACCTACCTGGACCAAACTCCTCCTCCACCGTCTGTTCAATGTCGTCACTGAAGGACAGCTTGGCGTCAGCAATGGCACAGTAGTGGCGAGTCCATTTCTAGAGAGCCAGGCTGACATTAGTCCTCCCCCAGGTCTCAGCCCTATTGACTGTGGGGACCTGTGGGATATCACCCCAGCATTCACTGGGGCTGCCCCCCCCCGCCCCAGTTTTCACATTTATAATGATTTTTACAAGATCTGCT
This sequence comes from Mastomys natalensis, assembly GCA_021653895.1. Lineage (NCBI taxonomy): Eukaryota > Metazoa > Chordata > Mammalia > Rodentia > Muridae > Mastomys > Mastomys natalensis. The sequence continues at coordinate 869,498 of JAJTUV010000468.1, forward strand.
CGTAAGCATCTACTTCTGGATCCATGGTATTGTTCGGGACTATGTGAGTGAGTGTTTCTACGAGCAGATGAGAGCGGATACAGACTTTCTGCTGCATTGACAGTCTGCAGCAGATCATGCAACCTCACGAGTAGCTTTTCCTCATTCACCCAGCATTTTCCTCAGTACTGGGGACTGACCTCAGGGCCATGTTCATGTTAGGCAAAAGCTCTGCCACTGAGCTACATCCCCAGCCTGTCACCTGCTTTGTAAGCCTTTCTGGGTCTTTTCAGCCAATTAACCTAACAGCATGTTCTTATTTCACTAATTTTTTAAAGTTATTATATAGTGTGTGTGTGTGTATGTGTATATATCATATAGTATCATGTTATGTGTTGTGTGATTATATGATTATATGAGTATATGAATTTATATATTATATATTATATATTATATATTTATTATATATTATATAATTATAGGTGTGCTAGGCATAGTGGTGCACACCTTTAATCCCAGCACTCCAGAGACAGAGGCAAGTGGATTTCTATAAGTTCAGTGCTCAAGTGCTACATAGTGAGACTCTGTCTCAAAAAAAAATTTTTTTTAATGGATTTCATTATGACATTTTCACACATATATATATCATTGTACTTGACTAGATTTCATCCCCTATCGCCTCTTTCATGATCCTTCCTCTCTGCACTTCTCTCATTCCCCACAAATATTCTCTTCAACTTTTACACCACTCATATATATGACACGCATACAAATTTAAATATCTATAGTTGCATGTATTTATATGTAATTAAATACATCTTATTATGTAATAATATTATTATTAATAAGTATTATTATATAATATCTAATATTGTAAGTAATATGTATTAGTATGTAATAAGTATTATATGTATAATATATATATTTGAAAGGGGTGTGTAATATGTGTGTCTGTGTGTGTGTGGATGTGAGGTGTGTGTGCGCACGTGCACATGAGTGCAGTGTCCATAGAGGCCAGAAGAGGGCATCAGATCCCCTGAAGCTGGAACTATAAGATGGATTTTGAGCCACCCACGTGGATGCTGGGCTCCAAACTCAGATACTCTAGAAGAGCAGCAACGCGATCAGCCTCTCAGACATTGTTCCAGCCCCCAGGTATTTAAGTATTCTTAAAAATATAGGATCCACATGAGATAAAGCACCAATATTCTCACTTATGTTTCTCACACCCTCGTTCCACATGTAAATGTCTAGTCTTAGAGGCTGGATCAGACTCCACTGTGTGTGCGTGACATTTGGTTGAGATTTACTTAAATTTACCTATTTTGTATTTATTGGCACTAGAACAGATAGACCTTTGGATAACTCAAGTGAATATGAGCGTCAGGAGGTGTGGGAGAAGCATTAAAGTTTGAAAGACTTTATTCCACCACAAATAATAATATTAATAATAATAGGAAGAAGGAGGAGGAGGAAGATGATGATGATGATGATGTGGTGGTGGTGGTGATGGTGATGATGATGATGATAGGAAGGAGGAGAAGGAGATAATGACAAGGATTACCTAGGGTGGACCCAATCCCAGATTGGAAGGCCACAGCAAGTTGCCTGCTAATAAATGTTGCTAATACATAGCAGCAAGTTGACTGCTAATATATGTGACAGGAAAAGGACATTAGTGGATGCTATAGCTTAATCTAAAGCCTGTTCCTATTAGGACTATGCGTTACAGGGTTGCTTGTCGGCTGATAGGGCTTTGGGAATGACCCACGCCATGAAGGGGTTAATCCATTCATGGATAACTTCATAAGTGAATAGACTGTTGGCAGCTGGCCTGGCTGAAGGAGATGAGGCTATGCCTCTGAAGGGCTGACCTCTTATCTCTTATCGTCTCTGCCTCCCATCCACCATGAGGTGAGCGAAGCCTCTTAGCTTGTTCACAGTTCCCTGTCCGGATGCTCTGCCTCACTGTGAACACAGAAGCAACAGAGCCAAGGGGCCACCGAATTAACACTCCAAAGGGTTCAGCTAACACAGCGGACAAGGCGTAACACAGAAAGAGGATCGACAAGGAGCTAACGGTGTCACGGCACTGTGGATGCCCTGGGTGTTGCAGTTATAGCAGATGCTCCTGTTTGGGAAAGGTTTCTGCAAGGTCAAGGCAGGGCAAAGGGTAAGGAGCCCTCAGCTGCGGTGCATCATGGGAGACTTATGAATCTAGGTCTATGACATTGGTCTGTGTGTAAGTTCATATTCTATAGAATATGAAGTTATTTGAAAACATCATAATGCTGTAAAAAGACAAGTCGTGTGGCTCCAAACGGGACAAAGGCAGAGATAGTGCCAGGCTTTATGGTGGAAGCCTAGGACAGCTGAGAGTTAGCACCCACAGCTCTGAGAGAGGAGGAGAGGCCCAGACTCACCTGGTCAATGGAGTCCCACATGTACAGCTCGCCCTGGGTCTTGTGCTCATCTTTCTTGTCCTCCACATTGACGTCAACATCACCCCGGGGACCCAGCTTCTTATGCTGAAGGGGAAAAAAGTTCACATAGCCCTCCTCACTCAAGACCCAAGCTTAAGAATTCACCCACCATCAGCCACCCAGCATGCCCTGCTCTCTCCACCTCTGACTTTGCCGGCTGGTCATGCCCTATCATCTCAGCTCTGTGCTTGGAGACCTCCCTTCCCACAGAGACATCCTCCTTGCCTCTCCGTCTTTAGCCCATCCCTGCATCCTTTCCAGCTGGAGACCTGCTCCTGTTTCCTTATTCATTCTCTGGGAGCTTGTGCTTTTGCAGGAGGTGGGGACTGAGCGAATTGGAGATGTTACTGTCACTTATAGATTAATAAGCTGCAGTATTTCCCCATCCAATCTCCTAGGTCCCTTCCTCCCTGCTAAATTCCAACTCTCACTTCTTGGGGACCTATGGAAACCCTACTGAAAATCCCCACCCTATAGATAGGGTAGGACATCAGGATCCCAGGTTCCCAAATCATTACGGGATCCAAAGCCCAAAGCTCCTATAACATCCTACCTCATAGGAGAAATATAAACCTGCACTTGCTTTATTTCACTATTTATCTGGTCTTTTTCATCTTAACAATACAAGTATGCCAATGCTGATGTCCCCAAAGACAGATAAAAAATCACGTGTCGCCTCCACAGAACAAGAATACCAGTCCCAGCATCCCATGGTCACTCAAACCCTGCTAAGCAGCTATCCACATGCCACATAGTCTGAGAGATCTCGAGAGCAAGATTGGGGCCTGAGCCACTGAAACCCCAACACTCACACAAGACCAATTCACAGACCCACGAATGGACAACTACAGGTTCCATTTGCTTCATTTTTTTAAGACAGAGTCTCACGAGGACAGAGTCTCCAGCCCAGGCTGGTTGGAACTCAGCATCCTCCTAAGTTAGAACTGGTAGTATAAACTAACTATTCTGCCCATACCCACCCAGAACTGTTCCTACCAAGGTAACTATATAACTAGATCCTATAGTATCCCTATTACCAGAGGGCACAGAGGTACCCTGTTGTGGATAGCCTCAGCCTTGTATTTTGATCCTAGTTCCCAGTGGATAGCCCCAGCCTTGTATTTTGATCCTAGTTCCACTTTCCTGGGAGGGGCTGCAGAGGATGATTGAATCTGTACACAGGTGACGTCTTGTGAACCTTCTGTCCAATTAAAACTTGTAAAATAAAGGCTAGAGCCAGTGATTGGGCAGTAAAAGGGGAGGCGGAGAAAAAGGCTTAGGGGAGGAGACAGTGAGAGGAATTTGATATAAAAGGCAGAGGCAGAGGGAGAGGCAGAAGGAAGTCGATGGAGGAAGGAGTAGGAAGCTGACAACAGAGGAGCCGGAGCTGGGAAGACAATCACGCAGCCTGGATAAACCGCAAGTTATAAGGGGTCTCATAGCTGGGGAATAGAGTAGTGTAATGGTAAATCTGCCCAATCTAGGCATGCAATTTATACCATAATTATTGAGTTGCGTTTTCCATTGACTGGTCCTATTTGGTTGGAGATTTACAGCAACAGTACCCAGAGGTTCAATGATCAAGATCTTGCCAAGATCAGAGAGATGGTAAGGAAGATGGGACCTGGAGTCTGGCACCAGACCTATGACACGTACCCTTGATGATGGCAACCCCTGATAGACATCAGTCCCCCCACACATATACCTACCTTGATAATGATCTTCTCACGGAGCTGACTAGGTGAGGGCAGCTGGTCAGCACTGGCCTCTGTAGGCTTCGTCAACAGCAGGTCCCCTAACACTTCCTTGAACACCTTGGCCATGTGACGCTGCTGCTCCACGCTGCAGTGCTCCTCGATGGACAAGATCACGGGGAAGCTGCAGGCGGCACAGGACAGAGTCAGCTAGGTGGGGGGACAGGAAACAGGAGCCTTCCATAATGGTCTCTACTGGTCAGAAAACACCCATTTCTCAGGCATTGGGGTCAGTAATTGGGATCTCCAAAGCATGATCCCAAATGAGCCCCCTCTCTTTATAAATCCATTGTAGCGGCATCTTTTCATCATGACAGGAGGCTAACAAAGTCTGAGTAGACACTGACCATCTCTGGGAACACAGGGTCCCTCGGGGATTCACTGGATGACAGAGGGAGGAATGCCTAAGGAGGGGCTGAGGCTACATGGGGAAGGATGGATGGGAGCCCTGTAGTCTGACTAAAAGGCTTCCTGAGGAGAAAAGATGCTTGCAGCATCACTGTCTCAGCCCAGCCCCCACACTGGATCCAAGGAACTCAGGCAGGAATCGCCTCAGAAACATCTGGTCCTATTTGCTGAATGTTGACTTTGCCTGACACTAAGCACTCAGCACACCTCATGTCATTTAGTCTCACGACCCTGTGAGGTCCAAAAAATCATCACCATGGCTGTTAAGATGTAGGGATCATGGCAAAGAACCATAAAGGCTGACAGTTCACAGAAGTGGACATAGGAATGTTATTGGAGTATGTTTTTGTTTCAATCCCAGGTGTCAGATACGGGACTGCTTCAGATTGTCCACGGCAGCTAACTCTGATTTGTCTCGTGCTATGCCAGGATGTGATCCTGCCAGCTGAAGACAGCTTACATTTGGAATTCTGGGGACTGTTGAGAGGGTATTAAAAAAGGCCAGAACCCTGAGAGAAGCAGAGACGGAAGCTGGTTGCTGTTGCTGGAGTTTGTCCATGGTCGTGAGCAAAGAGATAGGAAAAAGAAACTGAATATCTTGCTGACAAAGATTGGTCCTGCCCCAAAGAACTCAACACCCATAATCAGCAGGAAATAATTTAACAAGATCAACACTCCCTTACCCCTCTAACCTCCCTTCTCTCCTACCTGGTATTGGAGGGTGGGGAGGGTTTGGGGTAGAGAAGGGTGATAGGAAGAAGAACCTAGTAAAGTAGCCAGAAGTCTGGTTACACTGAACTCAAATTGGAAGAAAGCATCTAGAACTCATGGGTTCTAGTCCAAAGAGACAGCTGGGCAGTAAAGAGTTCATCAAACTGGTCTTTCAGAGGACCTCAGTTCAGTTCCCAGCACCGACCTCAGGCAGCTCAGAGCCACCTGTAACGCCAGCTGCAGGAGAGAGCCAACGCCTCTGGCCTACGCTAGCACCTGCACACATGTGCACACAAACACACAAACACATACACATGATTAAAATGATAAACATGATTTTTAAAGGGCCATTATCATTTCTTAAGGACACAAGGGCTACTTGGCCGTAACTACTCAAATGAAGCCCAAGCTCCCCAGGGTTTGGGAGAAGTGGGCAGTGTGTATATGCATGTGTGTATGTGTGTATCTGTGTCTGTCTGTCCGTGTGTCCAGTCCTAGCAGCCTTCCCCTTACAGGCCCACCAGTAGGAAATCAGCCACTGACCTGGAGGTAACGAAGGCGTGGTCCCGGATGGCCTGAACAACATCATCAAACTTGATCTTGGTGGTCCGTGTCCAACCGTGATAGATTATGGGTTTCCCGTCAGGCCCGTCCCAGCAGTCCACTGAGGGGGAAACACAGGTCTTTGGCATCAACCGTCAACAGTGAACAGGTATACAAGACACATGTTGGGCTGAGGTCATGAGGTTAGACCCTGGTACCCACACCAGTTCTGTTCCCAAGGCGGACCCAGGTTCACCCACACATCCATGGTCTTATCTACGTGCTTGCAGAACATAACACACTTCCTGAGAAACTCCTAGTGAGCCATTCGTCAGTAAAATATTCAAAACGGGGTTTCATTTTCTTGTGTCAGCTGTTCAAGGCTCCCCTCTTTTGCCAGTAGAAACAAACAGAGCAAAGAGACAGATTTTTTTTTTTTTAAAGGCTCGGTAAATTATGCAAATAGAAACAAGACTGTGGGGGGATGGTAACAGTCCTGAGGATACGGAAGCTGGTGGCTTCTGACTTCATTTTCTCACAGCTACTTATCCAAAGGGAAAAGCATAAACCCAGGAATCCCGTGATCAACTGCAACTAAACTCTGACACAGAATGAGAAGGTTTGAAACACTTGAGGTGCCATCGATGGTTTGGGCCACTTTCTCAACCACATACATGGCTATGGCTTAGAGAAGTGTCATCCAGCTTGGTTCCTGGAGTAGCATCATTGAGGCTGTGTCCCTGAAAGGGACTGTGGGACCCCAGCCTCTTCCTTTTCCTCTCCCAGTTCCTACCTTATGGTGGAAAGTGTTTGCTCTACTGCATTTTCTTGCCATGACCTGTTATCAAAGCCCCAAAGCAATGCTCCCAACCCAAAATTAGGAACAGTATACCTGCCATTAAAAGCTCATCACCTCAGTTGTGTTACAGTGATAGGATGCTAACTAATCCAGACACATAAGAGCTTTGGTGATAGAATGAGGCTGGGAAGGAAAGAGCCAAAGATGGGCTAGGAAGATAGTTCAAGGGATAAAATATTTACTTTGTAAGTATGAGGGTAAGAGTTCAAATCCCAGAACCCATGGACAAGTGGAAACAAGGGATATATGAGGCAAGCTGACTAGCTAGACTAGAGCTACAGGTTCACTGAGAGATCCTTTCTTAAAAATAAAGAGTGATTGAGGAAAACAACTGATGTCAACCTCTGGTATTATGCACATGGTAATATACACACATGTAAACATATATATTCATGTGTGTGTGTATACACACATGTACACATGCACGCAAAAGAGCCAAAGAGGTGGGGAGAAAAGGCAGACAAAAGCAAGGCATTGCCACCTGCCCGGCCATAGACTGTCCCTGACTGTCCCTTTCATGCTTGCTCTCAGGGCATCACCTACAGACATGTGATTCCTGGGTGTGTCATGCTAACTGGTATGTGTCTGTGTTCCTCTTAGCAGAAAGTGACTCTTGTTGCTGGCCCCCTGGTTCCCACTGTATCAAGACAATTTCTAGGTGCACCAACCTATTGCACGGCCAGATGTCACTTTTGCTTGGGAACAGTTATATTCTAGGAAAAAAATCCTCAGTCACCTCCTCCCTAGAGTTATTCTGCATGGGGACTTCTTAGCCTGTCTCCCTTCCCATCTTTCTCATCAATACTGAAGTCTTTTGCACACACACACACACACACACACACACACACACAGAGTAAAATAAAATAAAAGCAACAACGAACAAACGCTGAGCGACATAGCTTTGCTTATTACGTGATCTTGGCGAAGACAGAAAACTCACACTCAATGCAGCGGCAACCAGCACGCAGACAGCGGATATACGCTTCCGTGGAGGACTCACTACGCAGCTGGTCCCCGGTGAGGTACCTGAGGGACAGAACGAGCTAAGTCAGGGAGGCAATCCTATTACAGTTCATGCTTAGAGACCATCTGAGCCCAAGACCTTCTGATCCAGAAACACCCAGGATAAGGTCTGGGCTACACAAAGGCCATTCTGAATGCCTTAGGTTCAGAACCACCAATAAGATGTGCACAATAGTTACCTAGGCAATCTAAATGCAATGAAGACAGTATGGTCCTTTTGGAGACCTGGGCTGAGGGTGTCAGGAGCAAAGAAACAGCAGAGCGTGTGCTAACGACCCCCCTGGAGTCTGAGGCCAGCCTAGGCAGGTTCGGCAAGTCAGGTAGAATTTATGGTGCCATGAACCTCATCAGGAAAACCGCCATAAAATAGGTGGGTTTTTTTCCCTTAAACACGCAGTAGTCATGTTTCTGGGTCTAGCTTATTTCACTTAACATAATGATTTATGTCTCCATCCATTTTCTTGCAAATGGCATGACTTCTCATTTCCTCTACAGTTTTGCAAAGCTCTGTCGTGATATATGGGCTACATATATATGCGTTACATAGGAATTACATTTTCTTTATCCATTCCTCTGTTAGAACATTTATTGATTAGGTTATTTAAGAGAGCTTTTGATGTCTTGAAAGACAAATTACTGTCGCCTTGCCTTCTCTTCAGACCACCATCCCCCTCAGGACATTCCTCAGCTGTCTCTAGGCTTGGAGAATCCACTGTCCTAAGATATGAACTAGAGACGCACCTTCCACCCATTCCCCTGGAAAAGATGTCACTTTCCCATGACACACTGGGGGTCTTGCTCATGCCCCATTTGAAAGGGCACTTTTCGGCCTAGAAGTCAAACTCTTATCCTAAAAGGCTGACTGAACACTGAGGCCAGGGGGCAGCATCCCTGCTCACTCCCTTGATCCACCCTACTCATTTACAATCAGCATAATTACCCAAAGAAGTGGATGAGTGCATGTCACTTTCTGGGTGAAGTGTCCAGAGGTTCCCTGCGACCCTGTGACTTACAAGCTTCTGGCTAGGCTGGCCCTCTAGCTGCTGCTATCCTCCCAGACTCTTCACTCCAGCCTTAAAAATGCCTCCCAGCTGCTCCCACCCCAGGGCCTTAGCACATGTTCCTCTCAGCATGAAATTCTCCCTCTCATCCCGCTCCCTGTTCAGCCACCAGCTGATGCCCAGGGCTGACGTTCACTTGGAACTTTCGTCTCCAAGCACCCAGAACTGAGGCCCTGCTGCTGCCTCATTCACGGAGGAGTCTGCACATCTCACAGGCAGACAACCTGGTCCGTGTCAGATGTTTGACAAACACCAGCTCACTGGCTGAGTGAACGTTTTGAAGGCGTGGTGACCAAATCATAGGACGCCAGCTCTGCGAGCTTGCTTAAAAGGCTGTAGATGATACATAACCATCCCAATACTGGCAGGAATGAGAGCTGTGTTCCCCGACCCCTTCTCCCGACCCTCTCTACCCCTTCACAACCAGTTCTGCCGAGGCCAGCCTGGATCCATCCGGAAACTCACGTGTTGTGCGAAGAGGAGATCCAGTAATGGGACAAGGGGTTGTTCATGTCCTGCATGTCCACTGCGTCGTACTTCTCGTCCCAGATGCTGTTCTCCCGCGAGAACAGATATGTGAGGAACTGAAAGAGACACCAACATAGAGTCACCGTGGCACAAGAGACACGGAGTCTACTTGTTCCTAGCTGGTGCCCACACAGTCAGGTGAGGTGGCTCTGACTTGTAAAACCTATAGATGGTCGCCAGACATCAGTTTCCCAAGGTTTCAGTACAAACGGCTCAGATTGTAGCCATCCTTCATGGGATGGTTTGTATCTTGGCACAGGGAGTGGCCCTGTTGGAGTGGGTGTGGCCTTGTGGGTGTGGCCTTGTTGGAGTGGATGTGGCCTTGTGGTGTGGCCCTGTTTGGAGTGGGTGTGGCCTTGTTGGAGTGGGTGTGTCACTCTGGGTGTGGGCTTAAGATCCTCATCCTAGCTGCCTGGAAGCCAGTATTCTGCTAGCAACCTTCAGATGAAGATGTAGAACTCTCAGCTCCTCCTGCACCATGCCTGCCTGGATGCTGCCATGCTCCCACCTTGATGATAATGGATTGAACCTCTGAACCTGTAAGCCAGCCCCAATTAAATGTTGTCCTTGTAAGAGCTACCTTGGTCATGGTGTCTGCTCACAGCAGTAAAACTTCTCAACATAAGCACCTCATGGATCTACCCATCATTTCCCTTTTTAACGTGTACCCCCAAATGCCTCTGCTGCCAGAGTACTGGCTGCCCACACAGAAGCATTATGTCATACCAGCGACTAAACCTCTGTGAGTCCAGCACAGCTTCAGAAGTCACAGAACATTACAGATATAAGAACATCAAAGGGAGGAAAGACACCAGGCCTAGGGGCTCAGGTCTGTCATCTGAGATGCTCGGGAGCATCAGAGTCAAGGCTTGTCTGGACTACCGTGAGTTCAGGTCCAGCCTGGACAAATTACTGAGAAGCTGCCTCAAAGCAAAACAAAAAGGAGGGCTGGGGATTAGCTCAGCGGTAGAGTGCTTGGCTAATGCGTCCAAAGCCCTGGGTTCAAAAAATACTGGAGATAAAAGAGAAACAGAGAAAAAGGGACAGAGTTTCCTATCCCAACTCCTGGCAGCTTTAAAAAATACCTAAGATAAATGTTGGAGAGATGGCTTCATGGGTAAAGACAAGAATGAGGGCAGGAGTTTGAACCCCAGGGCCCACACAAAAGATGCATGTGGTGGCACATCTGTAATCCCGTGTTCCTCTACTACGGTGTAAAGTGGAAATGGGGAAAACCCCTCTGACCTACTGGGGGCGGGGAAGGGGGACAAAATAAACAGTAAAAAAAAAAATGAGTTTCATTGTTATAGGTCTGTGGTAGAGCACCTGCCTAGCATACCAAAGGCCCTGGGTTCAGTTCCTACCATGGCAGAAAACAAAGAGGCAGAGACAGGACCCAGGGACTTTCCCATCTATACACTCCTAGCATTTAAAATAATTAATAATAAATCAGAAACACTAGCTGGCTCAGAGGTACATTTTACCGCCATAAATAGCCCCACTGGGCAGGTGATAACCCATGTCCCTTCTGTCCCTCCTCTGCCACTTGTACAAAGAAGTGTCCTTTATAAATGGCTCGCATGACCATAAAGCATTTGTCCTGTTTAGCTGGTTTCTCCCTGGTGGCGAACGCCCTCTAGTGGCAAAACAAGTAATCCCACTCAGACAAGAATCAGGAAAATGAAAGGCAGGAATGATCCCCACCCTGGGAAAACCATTCCCTATGGAGTCAGTCCCTGGACCCCTGGCAGTGACTCTTTCTAAGGGGAAAAGATGAAGGAAGTCCTCCTCACATGACAAGCCCCAGCTCACTCACCTCATCCACAAACAAGAAGGGCTCTGCAGTCTCTCTCATTGTATCGTCAATAAACTTGGTCATCCGCTCCCGGACTTTGTTCAGATCCTGAGCCCATAGCTCCTTAAAGATGTCAAAGACAACACAAGGTCACCAAAGGACAGGCAAAGTCCTTCTCAGGGACTAGTCAAAGACTGGACCATCACCCAGTGTCAAATCTACTTGTCATTCAGACACACACACAAGCAAGGCTCACATCCCAGCATGGCCTTTGCCAGGGGGTGAGCAAATGCCTTCTGCTTGGGTCATCATTCAGTGGCCACCACAGTGTAAACTCAGCCACAGACCAAATACAGGAAAATGAGCATAGCTGTATCCCAATAAAACTTTATCTATAAAAGTAATGACAGTCCATGGTCTGCCAAAAACTCAGGGCACCAGACCACAGGTGTCAGTATGAAACAGCCAGGGACCATGGTGGGCTTGCCAGTGCTAACAGTTTGATTATGAAATGTCCCCATAGGTTCAACACATGTGTTAGAACACCTGGGTTTCCAGGTCATGGCATTGTCTGGAAAGGCTGTGGAACTTTCCGGAGGTAGGAAGCTTGCTAAGGTTAGTAGGTCACTGGGGGTGGGCTTTGAGATTTTATAGTCCAGCCCCACTTCCTGTTCTCCACTTCCTGACTACCAAGGCCATGTGACCAGCCCTCCACTCCTGTCACCATGCTGTTCCCACAGGCTGCCATCTCTTCCCAATTATGATGGGCTAAGCCCCTCCAAGTCTAAGCCAGAATGAAGCATGCCCCATTGAAATTGTTTCTTCTGGTCACAGCAATGAGGAAAGTAACTATATAGACAGCTTACAGGGGTGTCTCCCCTGGCTCAGCCCAGGTGACAAGTTACATGTCTTCTTTGTACGTCCTCATCCATGAGAAGAGGGTCCCAAAATGAAAGGCAAGAAACATGTTTGGAAACAGGACCATATGGAGTCGGTTGTATGCTGAGTGCAGTACTCTTCACTGCAGTAAACCTCCAGTCCCTGATACTTTATTCTAACAGCCCCAACCCTGTATGGTCCTCTAGCCCACCCCACCCTGCAAGTCACATAATGTTACTGTCACACAGAGAAGAGGATGCACAGACTTCAAGAGGATCCCAGGTCTCCAGAGCTCCTAAGAAGTAGGGTCGGTTTCCAAATCACTCAACTTGGGAAAAGGGGCTTAGATGGACACCTCACATCCCCTCTTCCAGGGGTCAGCCAGGCAGAGCCACCCAGAGAGACAAATCCAGTTCCACTAGCAGATTGAGCACAATGCAGAAGCATTCCCTTAATTAAAAGAGGCCATCGCGTGCCATGGCTTGTTTTCCGCTGCACACTCTGAAACCCCAAATATCCACAGGCAACAAGATGAAAGATACCGCAGACCCAATGCTGGCCAATGCCTTCTGGGTTTCAGATATTCTCCAGCGTCTCTCCTTGTGACTGAGATGAACTTGTGGTTGGGTAGGAAGGGACACAGAAGGTCGGGGGGAATGTCAGAAAGAACAAAGGCCCAAAGACAGACTGAAACAGGGTAGTGAGGCCCTACTTCAACTACACAGGACTGTGGTTAGCTAACAAGTCTCCCCAGACCACAGACACCAAAACAACCAGCAGGCTGTGAGTTCCCCTGAATGGAGGATTGTTAACAGCATGGAGCGTGGGGTTGGGGATTTAGCTCAGTGGTAGTATACTAGCCCTGGCTTCCTTCCTCAGCTGTGGGAGGTAGAGATGGGGGGGACCATGAATTGCCACAAGAAGTAACACCAAGTACAGCATGCTTGATGCAAACACCTTGGCTCCCCTGGGTGTCTCAAAGGGCCTGGATGGCCTTCTCTCCTTCCCCTGCAAAGTATACACTTTTATCAAAAGACATGGACACTTGCTAATAGAACTGGGGACTGTTCTCTGGCTGGGCAGAGACTCAGGATCTTCCTAAAGACATTTAGAATTCCAAGATGCTAGGAGTTCAAATGTGGGATGGTAAGGTGGCCTAAGGGTAAAGGTACCTGCCACCAAGCCCAACAACCTAAAATTTTATTGCTGAGACACTCGTGGTAGGAGGAGAGCTTCTAGTAGCCCCAGCAAGCTGTCCTCAGACCGCCACATGCACACTGTGCCCAACAGAATTCACTGCCCACAGCGTTTAACAATCCTCAGGTCTTAAGAGCTCAGGCTAAGCAAACAGAGCCTCTCCTCCATCACCTGCAGTCAGTGTCCCATGCTGACAGGTGTGGTACACATGACAGACATCAAAGTCTTACATGTCATTGCCAAACACACCAAGCCAGCTGCGGCCACTGCCCAGCCTCAGGCTCCTGACCTCAAGGTAAATGTGCCTCTCTGATCAATAGCCTCTATGCTATCATAGAATATTTTATATTTATCTATCTTTTCATATCTTTATGCTATGATAAATCCCAAACATAGAGTGTATAGTATAGGATGATTGTATCAGCTATTCAGGAAGCCAGGAAGACTGCATGTTCAAGGTCAGCCTGGGCTACAGAGAGAATTCAAGGCCAGCCTGGGTTACTGAGAGAGTTCAAGGCCAGCTTGAGCAACTTAGTAAAACATGTCTCAAAAACACGTATCATAGGGGAACATTTAACAGCATTTGCTCACCAAACACCAGCATGGCATCCAAGAATACACACACACACTGGGGTGATCTTGTACCATCAGGTAATGACATCCCAACAGGAAACTCCTGTGACTCTTCCTCCACACTGGGAGCCACCATGGAGATGTCAGCCAGGGAGACTTATATCTCATTCCCCCAGAGAACCAGCAGGTTTGGTCAGTCTAGTTACCTCCTCCCATGCAGAAGGGATAGCCTCCCAGGAAGACACTCCTGGGGTGGCCTCAGGGGAGGAGCTGACACCAGCCAGGTGAGGGACATCTTATTCAAGCCCTCAAGCATTTGGCTTGCCCTGGCAGAGTCCCCTGCCATTGCTTGCTTGTTGGAAGTGGTAACAAGATTCAGTGCGTCATGTTCTCCCTTTCCAGTCTGAACCCCCTTGATCTTCTTCAGCCATCTTACTGCATAAAACTGACGGGCTCATGGAGACTGAAGCAGCAGGCACGGAACCTGCATGGGTCCACACCAGGTCCTCTGTGTAGATGTTATGGCTGTTCACTGGGTGTTTTTGTGGAACTCCCTAAAAGTGGGGGCAGGGGTGTCTCTGATTCTTTTGCCTGCTCTTGGGGACACTTTTCCTCCTATGGGGTTGCTTTGTCCAGCCTCGATAAAAGGACTTTTGTCTTGTCTTGTATGTTTTTTTTTTTTTTGTCCTGTTTAGCTGCTGTCTCTTGGAGGCCTGCTCTTTTTCTGAAGAGGAAAGGGGTAGAAAGTAGATCTGGAAAAGGGGAAGGTGGGGGGAGGGAGCTAGGAGCAGTGGAGGGGGAAAGAAACTGTAGTTGGGATGTATTGTATAAGAGAAGAATCTATTTTCAAGAAAGGAAGGAAGGAAGAGAGGGAGGAAGAGAGGGAGGAAGAGAGGGAGGGAGGGAGGGAAGGGCTGGGCTGGAGAGATGGCTCAGCAGTTAAAAGCACTGACTGCTCTTCCAGAGGTCCTGAGTTCAATTCCCAGCAACCACATGGTGGCTCACAACCATCTGTAATGGGATCTGATGCCCTCTTTTAGTGTGTCTGAAGACAGTGACACTGTACTCATATACATAAAAGGAATAAATCTTTAAAAAAAAAAAAAGAAAGAAAGAAAGAAACAAGGGGAAAAAAAAGAAAGAAAGAGAGAGAGACTGGGAATTTGAGGAGGCCCAGTGATGTTGGACAGCCATCTGAAGCCCCACCCACCCCACCTCAGGGACACCACAGCAGGATTCCAGGGGAGCTCTTTGTCCCTGACACCCCAATCTCACAATCCTCTCACCTGCTGTTCATGTAAAAGAAACCTCTGGAAGTCCTGCAGGTAGACAGCCGAGGCATCAGGCCGGTCTGTATTCCTGCCCTCGGAGAAATGACACAGGGTGGTTAGAGAGAGGACATTAGCTAGAAGAGACCCACTTCCACCCTGAACCCCACCTCCACCCTGAACCCAGCCCTACCATGCTGAGCACACCACTGACCCTCACAGTTGAGATATAAGAAGCTCAAAGAGGGAACCCAACCAAAGTCTTAGAGGCCCCGGACAGCATTCAGGAGCTATAGGACATCTGGGGAGCACAATAGAGTAACATGTCCACAGATAGATGGAACCAGAAGACCAGAGATGCATGCAGGAGACAGAGAGGGACACATCCAGAAGAGAAGGGGTGGGGGTGGAGAGGAGGGTAAAGCAAGGAGGGAAGAGAAACGGATTGGTTGTCACATCCCCTGAAGCTTCAGAAGAAAAGCCTGAGTTCACCGTCCTCCCTACAGAATCTTGTAGACGTTCCTCACAACACCCACATCCTACGGATTCTGTTCACTCACTCATGCTGTCCTACAAACTTGGGGTCGGTAACTGCGCACCATACCCGCACCCCCACTTCCACTCCCACCCGTCACCAGAGCTACAAGGACACAGAGGCGCTGAACAGCAGCGACGTGTCAGAGGTGACTCACCCTAGGATGAACACGGAGGAGTCTTTTTTGAACTCGTCAAGTATCTGAAACGAGAAACAGACAGATAATAAGAGCACTGGTCAGATCAGCTCATACCAGTGAGATTCTTGTTTCTAAGTTATCAGTGGGCCGGAGAGATGGTTGGAAGCATCTGTTGCCCTTGCAGAAGTGGGTTCGGTTCTCAGAGCCCACATGGCAGCTCACAGCCATCGACAACTCCAGTTCCAGAGATCCAACACCCTCTTCTGGCCTCTGTGGGCACCAGCCACACACATGGTGACATATGTATAGGCAGGCAAGATACTCATGTACATACATTAAATAAATCTAAAGAATAATAAAGGAAAAGTTACACTAAAAAAATTATCCAAGCAAGTGTCCTGGTTAGTTTTTTTGTTTTGGTTTGGTTTTTTTGCCAACTTGACACAAGCTAGAGTCATTTGGGAAGAGGGGCCTCAGTTGAGAAAATGCCTGTAGGCAAGTTGGCAGTACATTTTCTTCATTAATAATTGATATAAGTGGGCCCAGCCTACTGGGAGTGGTGACACCCCTGAGCAAGGTGGCCCTGGGCACGCTGAGCAAGCCAGTAAGCAGCACCCCTCCATGGCTTCCACTCCACTTCCCGCCTCCGGGAAGGGAAGGGAAGGGAAGGGAAGGGAAGGGAAGGGAAGGGAAGGGAAGGGAAGGGAAGGGAAGGGAAGGGCTAGGCTGGGATGGAGAGATGGCTTAGCAGTTAAAAGCACTGACTGCTCTTCCAGACCCGCCCTGCCTGGGTTCCTACCCAACTTCCCTCAATGACAGAGTAAGGTCTGAGAGCTGCAAGATGAAATCTTACACAGATTTTACAGAGGAGGATCACAAGTTCAAGACCAACCCAGACTATACAGGGAGACACTGACTCTAAATAAATAAATAAACAAACAAACAAACCAGAGCGACTGCTCAGTGGGTAATGGCACTTGCTGCCAAACCTTACAACCTAGTTTGATTCCTGGGGCCCTCAGGGTGGAAGGAGAGAATGGACTCTCATGGTTGTCCTCTGATCTCTACAGTCATGTCATGGTACACACCCCCTCTCATCCCATGCCCCATACAAAAGGAAGGAAGGAAGGAAGGAAGGAAAGGAAGGAAGGAAGGAAGGAAGGAAGGAGAAAGAAAGAAAGATCATTTAAAGTATTGTTGTTGTTGTTGTTTTAAACAAAGTCTGGAGATACAAACTCAGGGTAGACAACTGTTTGCCTGGGTTTGATCCCCAGCACCTCACATACAACATGTACATGTGAACACACATAGTATACATACCACATACACACACATACATATACACCACACATATACCTACCACACACATACCACAAAAACAACATACCACACACACACCACACATACACATCAAACACTACACGCATATATACCTATATATACACACACACATGCACCACACACACATATATATCACACACACACACACACCGCCACCACCACCACCACCAGAAACCACCTGTAGTGTCTCTATCACAGGCATCCAACTCCATGAGCGCCACCAAGCTGTCCCCACCATAGTGGACTGAGACCGTGAGCCACAACTCAGCCCTTCCTCCTTGGAGATTTTCGGTCCTAGTGCTGTGGTCCCGGCAACAACTTGAGCCTTACACTGTTCTGTGCTCATTGCTGTGTTTCAGACCTTTAATATTTTGCAGAGGAGCCTTTTACCGTTCCGTTTTCAGGGCAAAAGAGGAATGTAGGGTCGTGTCAGCTCTTCCCTCATGGCCTATGTAATGTCATCCTCAAGTGTGAGGAGCTGAGATGCCTCCCTCTTGGTCTCCATCTGCACTAGCTTGATGGCTGAACATGGTGCACACATACACACATATACGTACGTATGCATACAAATATGCGCTCACACACAGACTCATGCATGTGCATGTAAACACATATATACACATACTCAAGTGCACACATTGAGATATACAAATGCACACAGGTGTACCTACACACATTTGTGTGCACACACGTACATACACACACGCTCCTGGACTGTTCACACGTATATGTCTAGATACAGATATGCACTCACACACAGACGCATGTGTGTCCATGTAAACATATATACACACATACTCACATGCACACATTGAGATACATATATGCACACAGGTGTACCCATACATATTTGGGTGCACACATGTACATACACACACGCTCCTGGCCTCTTTCTAGCCAACAGCCTGGCAAACGCTCTGTCCACCTTGCCTGCCTGGTCTATAACACGGTGATTGTGTAAAGGTGAGATATACTCTAGGTGGAAATGGCCCTGAAGTCACTGGCCTGTGACAGACATCGTAAACAGCTCTGCTTCCAACAGCCAAGTACTCTGGCCATCCACAGGCTGGGGATGGGGGTTGGGGATACCCAGGTACCTAAGTGTGCCGTTTACTCTGGAAAGATGTCTGGAAACATTTCTTATCATCAGCCTGAAGGTTGAGTTACCCTTTCAAATTCAGAAGCCCTGAGCCCCCCCACCCCATCCCCTGCCTCTCTCTCTCTCTCTCTCTCTCTCTCTCTCTCTCTCTCTCGTCGTGTTTCTTTGGGATGGAAGGGACAGGGCAGGGAGAGTATTGGCTTCATTTGGCACTTGGCTCGCAAGCCAAATCAGGATGTGGAAGGCATCTCTGGTGAGGCTCTGTAGTCAAATCTAATCCAACCAGGAGCCTAGGTGGACACTGGGGTCTGGGTAACTCCAGATATCAGTGAGCCTGTCCACCTCAGCGAGATGTCAGTGGGGTCAGAGGTCATCTGGGCCAACCACAGTATCCACCTGGATCATGCAAACACCTGCTGCACGAGTCAGATGACTGACTAAATAATGGAGAAATTAATTCTTAGCTTTCTTCTCAAGCTCAGGGAAGGCCCCAGCTGGATAGGGAAAGGGAGGGGCCACACCAAAGGGAGAGAGGAGACAGCAAGACCCACAGGACTGAAGATGGGGAACTGACTTTCTCAGGGCTGGAGGAGAGCACAGCAGGCTGACAGTCTCATCCTCTGAAGGTGGGAGCCAGGAGTCTCCAGGAACCCAGGGACAGTCACCAGGATAAAAACCAACCTGAGTATCACCGCTAACTTAAGTTTGAGGATTCCTGTCCCCCATCCCTAGCTACCTCAGGCTAGAATCATCTGCATCACTCCAAAACGCTCCACCAAGCCATCAGGATGTCTCAGGAAATGTGGATCCTTCCCTTCCGACACTCTGGCTGTGAACAAGCTAGATGGGCAACCGCTGGACTTACTGGGCACACAGTCTCAGGCCTGACCCCAGGTGACCTCTCAGGATCTGTGACCTAGGAGTTTTCTACTTTTCCTGGAATGTGCTCTCGCCCACAGGGGACGTCACAGGATCAGGATGAGGCCAAGATGCAGTAATAGACCAGCTGCTCCATGGCAGGAAGATTTATTTGCCTCCAGTCTGCACAAGAAGGAAATGAACGGCTGGGCGTCTGTGGTGATATGGACAATCCCAGCACTAGGGGGACTGTGACAGAGGATCTTCACTTTAAGGCCAGCCTGGGCTACATGGTAAGACTATGCCTCAAAAGGCAAAGAGAAGGAGGAGGGGAAGAGGAAGGGAGGGGTAGAGGAATGAAGATGGAGGGAGGGAAGAGGCATAAATGAACTCAGGAAGCCCTAAGTTGGCAGCTACGGATGGTGCCTGCTGGGTACATAGGGTTAATTGTATTCTCGGTCATAATGTACGTACATTATTGCTTTCACATTTGTGTGTGCACACATACGCACACATGTGGACGTCAGAGGACAACAAGCAGGACTCAATTTACTCTTTCTACCACGTGGGTCCCAGGAATCAAACTCAGGTCATCAAGTTTGGCAGCAAGCCTCTTTGCCCACCTAGCCCTCTCACTGGCCCTTGAAATCTTTTGTTTTGTTTTGTTTTTTGTTTTTGTTTTTGTTTTTACCACAAATGTTTTAAGAATTTAACAGAAAGCATCCGTGCCTGGGCATCAAAGACAGTTGGGAAATGTGAAGCCCTGGTTACAGCTGGGGCCACACGACCTCCAGCAAAGCACCCGTCTGGGCTTTGATTTCTTCATCTAACCTTTCATAGGGCTCAGAGGAGGATTAAAATGTAAAGCAGTCAGCACTGTCCCTGTCATGTGGCCTGCCTACGGAAATGCCGGCTGTCATCTATGCTTACACTATCAACTAGCTTCATGCAGCATGAATGTATCTTCCTGCTACTGCCCAACCTCCAAAACCATTTGAGCCCTGACAGCTGCCATGCAGGCAGGTGGTTAGACACAAGAAAGAACTGGTAACTTAAAAGTCAGAAACCTTTTGGCTATAGATATGCAAGTACTCATTCCCTAGGTTCAGATGTGAGGATCATAGGTTTCCATGGAAATCCAGCATCCTACCCTATCCCAGGAGCTCAGGAGCGAGACAATTTGCTAATATTGAAGGAGACATTGGTAGGTACAGGAGCCGTATGGTTTGGCAAGCCAGTGAGAACAGCCAGTGTAGGTCCAGATGGTGTTATTCAAACCCTAAAACCACAGAGTTATAACATGCAGCTGCCATACTGGGGCACTCCACCCACGCTGGTGATTATAGCTCCCGGCTCAGATATTCTCTTGAATGTAACTGAGGGGAGACTGCTGGGCAGGGCTGGTGAGGAGATAGCAGGCATTCCCTTTTTCCATGGAGTGTCAGAGAGAACTGTGAATGCAGGAATGGACAAACCCAATATGAGTGGGTGGGTTCAGTAGGCAGGTTGGTAGTTTTAAGCCAACAATCTTCTGGACAGTGGATATACAAACCTTTGATCCCAGCATTCAGGAGGCAAAGGCAGGGGAATCTCTGGTTCAAGGCCAGCTTGGTCTACAGAGTGAGTTCCAGAACAGACAGGGTGCACAAACAAACCCTGTCTCAAAATCCAAAAAATGAGGAGGAAGGGGAGGAGGAAAGGAAGGAAGAGGAGGAGGAGGAGGAGGAGGAGGAAGAAGAGCAGCAGCAGCAGCAGCAGCAGCAGCAGCAACCTCCCCCAGAACTCTGAGTTTTAAATATAAGCCATTAATTTTAAAATGCCGAACCAAGAATGAGATGCCAACTCAGGCGCCATGTGGCATTCTGAACACCAGGGGGCGACCTTGGCATGGCTGAATGTTTCCACGGGGTTCCACCTAGCTTATTCCAGGGAGAATAGGGAGTCCATAAACCCCAACTCAATCAGTATATTCCTCCAGCCTCCCAACTCCCTCTCCTCCTACCCACCCCCCCTTTCTTCCATTCTCCCTCCCCTTCCTCTCCCTCTCTCCTCTCCCTAACATGCACACAAGCATACACAGAAACACTTTTTATTTTTAAAAAAAAGTTGTAATAAAAAGTGTAGGTTGTGGCTGAGCACTTGGACGGCTGAAGTAGGAGGAGAGTTTATTTGAGGTCAACCTGGGCCACAGAACAAGTTTTAAGACAGCCTGGGCCACAGAACAAGTTCTAAGACAGCCTGGGCCACATAGCAAGGTCACTTCAACATGAAAAAGTGTAAGCTGAAATACATCTTGGATTGGGGATAAATCAAGGTTGGTCATGGTGTCTTTACAACAGAAAGTGACTAAGAAGGGACTTTAAGTGAGGGTTAAATATGGCATCCTAGTAGGAACATAAAAGACAGTGGCAAAGTGTATGTGTTATGTATGTGTAATCATATTCATATATATATATATATGTGTATATATATATATATATATATACACATATTTTCTGTGTCACTGTAGATTGCATGTGATGTGTCTTTTTATTTTGATTTCACAGGGGATTATAGTTTAAGACAATTCCAGGAGTCTTAGAAGAGACTCAGAACTTTACGGCAGTCTCGGGGCTGAAAGACCGTGGGGACTTTTGAAGTCGGACTGAATGCACTTGACATGAAGATGTGGCTACATGCCTATTTTGGCCAGGACATGGAATGTGCCGGTTTGAATAAAAATGGCCTCCAGAGGCTCACAGATTTGAGTGTTTGGTCCCCAGTTGAATAACTGTTTGTAAGGATTAGGGGGTATGGTCTAGCACATACAAAGCCCTGGTCCCCTCCTGATCCTATAACCTGCCCGGGGTAACTCACTCTATAATCCCAGCACCCATGGACAGGAGGAAAGAGGACTGAAAGTTCAAGGCCAGCTCTGCATGAAGTTTGGGGTCAGCCTGGACTACAGAAGATCCTATCTCAAAAATAAAGTCATAAAATCATAAAACTCAGAGATGGCTATGAATGGTTTGCTGAATTCCCTTCCTGGATGATCTAATAGCATAGTATGTGTCGTACTGTATTTTTTTTCATACACTCAGAGCTCTGATAGAATTTACGGCTATGGAATTCCCACCAGGAAGGTCAGCAAGCCCCATCCCCTGACATGTCTTCTACAGCTCCACCATGGTTACAGCCATTGGCCAGTCTCCTGGAGTCGTCCACAGTCACTTCTGTCTGTGTGGAAAGCTAAACCCTTCCTGTGGGCTTCTCAGCTCTGCACCCGACTCAAATGCACGACAGCCGAGGGTTCTCTTACCGACTTTTGCTGCTCAAACATGAGTTTTTTGTAGAAGAGATGGAACTGTTCAAAGCTGAGCTCGTCTTTCTGCGCGCCGATTTCCTGTAAGCATGAAAGGCGAAGGTGAGCACACACGGCCGGGTGCCCACCCGCCATCACACCTCCGCCCTCCACACAAAACAGAATGGCTGGAGTCAACCTGAAGCCAGGGATTCCTTAGTCTCCTGCCTGGGAGAACACATAGGGTATCCACCCTCAAGCCCCAGGGAACCCCACGAGGGAAGAGTCTTGACCAGGTTTCGAAGAGCCACAGGGGATGACTGTTCCTTTTTGGGGTGAGAGACATTTTTTTTTTTTTTTTTTGGATTGCTAAATTCAGATATTTAAGTACACACTCCCAATGTGTTAAGGCATATATATATAATATATTATAATATATATAATATATACACACACACACACACACACACACACACACATATATTAGATGGATGGATGGATGGATGGATGGATGGATGGAGATGGGTATGGGCATAGGCATGGGCATAGATATATAGACATAGATAGAGATAGAGATAGAGTTCCAAGAGTCTCAGAAGAGACTTTGGACTTTACAGCAGTCTTGGGACTGAATGACTATGGGGACTTTTAAAGTTGGACTGAATGCATTTTGCACGATGATATGGCTACATGCCTATTTTGGCCAGGGAGTGGACCCCTATATAGATGTATATGTATATATATATACATATAATATATATATATATATATTGTATATATATATATATGTATATGTGTATATGTATATACATACATGTATGTATGTATAAAGAGAGAACCACACGGGGATTAGTAATAACATTTTCCTCTTCTTCTCCCTCTCAGTTTCTCATGCCTGCACTCTGTCTTTATGAAGGGAGCATGGGGGGATAGGCAGGCCCAAGAATGGCAGGGTCAGGATAAGCATGGGTCTGCTGTCCCGGGAGCTCACTAGTACCCAAAGGAATGAAGTTGTTCAGTCGGGGGAATCCCACGAATGACGCTAACATGACTAGGTGAGCCTCCTATGGGGGCTCTGGATCACGTGTTCATTTCCTGACAACATCTCTCTGTGGGAAAGAGGCACCTTCATCTCCTCCATCCATCCTTCCCCCATTCCCGCATCCCATCATTCATGGGGCAGAGAGGCTTTGCTGGCTGTCCCACCCACAGCTCAAGAACACAGCCGACTTCGGTGATGGGGGAAGAGAGGACAACAGTTAGGAAAATGAGCCGTTGGAGTGAGAGGACAAAATGCAATGGCAGATGTCCCTGGAACCCTCTAGAAGGCATCTGTCACAGCAATTTACGAAGGACCCATGTGCTCCTGTTACTAAGGTAAACGGCTGCAGGAAGGTCCAGGAGATACTGAAAGGCAGACTGGTTGAGACACATCTGCACAGATGTTCCAAGTCCCACCATCCAGCACCACAGTCTTTACTTGCTTCATCCTCAAAGTCCTCCAGAGGTCACAGGGTGTGGTTGGACGGACCAGGACTAATGTACTCTGGAGGCACAGGGCCCTGTTGGGTGCCATTCCAGAGCCCCAGGCCAGCATGGGTTCCTGAGAGAGGCACTAAGCAAGCCTAAATTCATGTCCCCCAGCTGAGCTGCCATACTCACCACCAGCTTGTCCTTGAGAAACTTGATGCCGCTCACTTTGAAGTTAACCAGGGGCAAGATGGCCTTCAGCTCCCGGAGGCTGATGCTGCAAAGAAGGAGATCTCGGTTGCATCAGCCTCAGGGGCCAGAGTGGGAGGTGTTGAACAACTCTATCAACATCCACCTTGGCATCCCTCCATGAGAAAACCAACTAGAAACAAGACCCTTGGGGCCAGAGGAAAGGGGCAGCCTGATGGTGGAGGCTGGTCCCTACCCCTCAGCGATGGTGGTGGACATGGGTCACATGGGAGATGGCTCTGGAAGCAAGTGCTTTGGGAGACCCAGTGTGGGTAGAACACTGCGAGCATCAGGCACCAGAAGAGTCTCAAAAACAAACTCTATGTGGTTTCAAAGCAAAGTGAGCCAGAGAGAGGCAGAAGAAAAGACAGGTGGCAACTGCTATGTGCCAGGCAACTTGGTGTCATCTAAGCTGTGGTTCTTCTCCACCCTATCCCCATCTCTCTATGCATACACACACACACACACACACACACACACACACACACACACATACACAAAGCACCAAGCTCCAACCACAGGGTTCAGAGTGTATGGAGGCTGCAGCTGAGCTCAGGGTGGACAGTGGCAGCCTAGATCCTAACCAAATCCAACAACAGTCATCAAGCCAGAACACATGATAAAAGAATTCTCCAGAAGCTACTCTTGAGCTTCTGGAAGCTTCTAGTGAAGAGGAAAGTAAGAGTCAAAAAGGGGGTACTGGGAACAATAAAGGTAATGCTAACGGAACCCCATCAGGATTGGGGCTCTGCTCTCTGAGATCCAGCTACAGATTTCCCAGCCTGAATGGCCTCCTAAGGTAGCCCTTAGGGCCATCCCCACCTCCACAGAGGAAACTGAACCTCAGAGGGCTCTGCTGTGTGAGCAATGTTAGATTAGACTCACTGCAGCCCGGGTCACCCAGAACAACCACATCCAAAGACCTTCAGCACAGGACACCAGAATTGAGGGTGCCGGATGGGTCACAGGTAAGAGACTCAGGTCCTTCTGACCAGAGATCCAAGCACCCAGCTGCTAGAGAGGGCTCCATGCTCAAGAAGGACCCTGCCCCCCCAGATATGGGCAGAAATATGCCCATGTCTCCACACTGTCAACTTGGCCTTGGTCATCTTCAGAGAAGAGCTACATGTGTGACTCCACACACTACAGCAGTCACCTCCAGCCTTCTTGCCCCTTGCCCCCCAACACCCCCCCACACAAACAGTGCTCAAGGCTCCTGTGCTTCCAGATAAGCAACAGGCAATCCAAGAATGTTAAAATCATGAGGTAGTCCCTTCAAGGGAAGAGATGGATGTATAACCTGTTTTCTGCCCAGAAGGCTGGGAATGGTGATAGCCTGGTAATCTCAGACATGGCTCCCCAGACTCTTAGGTTTATCTCAGCCATCTTCCCGAGGCTCTTATCTCAAACATTGTCTCTCCATCTATAAAACCCATCTCTAAGGAAGAGGCCACATAGACTTTACAAAGAAGGTTCAATGCACTCATGCCTTAAGCTTCATTGTACACACAGGATTGAGTTGATTGACCCGAGAGTCTTTTTTTGACAAACTGTGCTGTACTTAAATGCGACTGAAAGAAACTGCCCGGTGTCAGACACTCGAAGCTTGAACCAACACTGGCTACTGAGTTGTGTTTGAAATGGACTTCCTACTAGACTCACTCAGAGCTGTGAGTCTTCAGGGGTAACCAAAGCCTCCCCACCACTGGGCCAAGAGGTCTGACTGTGCAGAGAAGCCAGCAGACTACAGAAGGTGCCTCAGAGGGCGACATTCCTCTTGGCCAGGGCAGTACAAAGATACGTGAGCAGCAGGTGCCACATGGCAAGACACAAGAGAGAAAGATGGAAAATGTGGGCGTGAAGGAGGAAAGTCAGAGGCTCCAGGAGCTCAGGCTGCACCAGTAAAGGAAATGCCCACATCTGGAAACAGAGAGTAAGAAGGAGGGGACCCAAGAGCCAGGGCAGCTGCTTAGGGACTCAGTAAGGCGCAGGCGCAGGAGTCAGGAACACCTGAGACACTGAACCCTGTGCACTCCAACTGGACACCCACCCGAAGGCACCGCAGAAGCAGGGACCAAAGGGCTATTTCAGGTTCTTCATGATAGGAACAACTGAATCTCCTCCCAGAACTTTCTCCTCACTCCCATCTCTAGGAATACACACCCAACCGGAGCACTCCCCAGCAGCTGGAGGAAAGTGAATCAGTTGCTCTTAGCCTGGTGAAATGGAGAGAGTGCCTTACTCACAGACCCATCCCACGGCAGGGGACTCCAGGACTGGGTGACAGGTCCAAGCATAGAAAGCAGATTTGACTCTCTGGACCTTTATTCCAGAAAACTGTTGGGCAGTGTCAGAACTCCCAACCTGGGAGCATTAGCCAGTCCTGTTGCCTGTGCCCCCTGGAGCTCTCATAGTCCCAGGCATCAGCTTCCTGGACACAAACCTGTAACTCAGATCCCATCCTAGGGCTCAACCAGAAACCAGGGTGATCTGTTCCGTGAACTACAACAAAAGAACAACTTCTCCCAAGAAGCAGCTGACACCCCTCTTTCATGCAGACATCATCAACCAATCACCATAAAGCCTAGTTGGGTCCTGAGAGCCTTCAAGACTACACCTGTCACTAGAGGAGCCCATGAAACCTGCTGCTAAAAAAAAAAAAAAAAAGCCCTCTCTCATCCATCCATTTATAATAATAACAATAAATATTTAATGTGGAGTGTTTTCTGTAAGCCAGGCCCTGTCTAGGCAGTTTACAGTGTGACCTCACTGAATCCCACAAACCAGCATCCAGCCAGGAGGCAAGGTAGAGGGCGATTCATAGCTCTCTGTAGATATGGAAACTGAAGAATAATTATCAATTACCCTAAATATCATACAAGCACTGTTGCAGCTTCTATCACTGTCTGTCTGTCTGTCTCCCTCCCTCCCTCCCTCACTCCCTCCCTCTCTCTCTGTTCCTGTGTGTGTGCATGCATGTGTGTATGCACATTTACATGTGTATGCATGCCTGTGTGTGTGTACGTGTGTGTATCTGTATGTGTGTGTGCACATGCAGAAGTGTATGTGTGTGTGTCTGTGTGTGTGTGTGTGTGTGTTGAGGGCAAAGATGTCAGGTGTGTGCCTCCAACATGGCTAACCTCACAGAACTTTCTAGAGTAATGCCTATGTTCTCTGTGCTGGTCAGCACACCAGCAGTCCACCCCACACAGCTACTGTGATGAAGGAACTGGTCCGCGCACTGTGTCTATCACTGGCCCATGTCCTCAGCAACCCCTTCATTCACTGCGGAGATCAAAGGTCCTGCTTCTTGAAGCTGTTTAGGGATCACTACTTCCCAAGGATTAGTCAAAAGGCAAATTCTTCAGGTCTGGACCCCCACATCTAAACTCCCGCAGCAGAGGAGGAAGAGGGCTGGTTTACCAATGCCCTCAAGGGTTGAGAATTCCTTTCCCTTGAGAACTTATTTCTCAGCCCTGGGCTACATAGTGAAACATTGTCTCAAAAGAGATTGCTGGGACTGAAGAAGTCACACTGGCTACTCTTCCAGAAGACCTGGGGGTTCCAATCCCCACGCCCACTCGGCAGCTCACAGCCATATGTACGCAACAGTTCCAGGGATCCTACCTGGCCTCCCTTCAGCACCAAACACACACACACACAGTGTACACACATACATGCAAACACATACTTATACACATAAAATAAACCACTTTAAAAAAAAAAAAAACATACCCACAACACGGTGAGTGCAACGGAATCCTCACAGGCGTGGCTTTGATCATCAACCACACAAAACCTATTTGCATCCAGGAGGTGCTGGAACTCTTGCCCATCTCCCACCTGCAGCACCTCCCCTCCCACATCCGGGCAGACCCTACAGTCTTCCCAGTCTTCCCTCATTCCCTGCAGAGCTGAACAAGGAAGTTTGTTCTGCTTATGCAAATGCGGTGGTATAACCCAGTGGGCAGAGATGGAGGGAAAGCGTGTTGGTAAGGACCAGGAAGAAACAGACCATCTGTGTGCTGCTGAGGAGACCGTGTGAGAACACCACCATTCTGGAAAACAGCTCAGAAGTTCCTCAGAATGTAAACTGGTCCCCACTGCTCCAACGGGAAGGGCAGGACCCCCTGCAGGTGTTTCTACCCATGAGTCACAGTGGCAGGAGCCCAAGAGAGAACAAATTTCGGAATATTATTCAACCTCATAAAATAAAGTGGTTCTGATACTCCAGAGACAGGAGGCAGGAGGATCACAAGTCCAAGGCTTGCTACCTAGACAACCGTGTGAGACCCTGTCTCCCAAAAGAAAAGGTAAAAAGAAGGTTTCAGGAAGGGTGGCACTCCACAGTACAGTGCTTGCCCAACGGTGGGGATTAGCCCTTTGAGAGTTCAAGTGAAATCAGCAAGAGCTTCTGGGGCAATGGAAGGCAGCCAAATCAAACAGAGCAGTTTTCTAGTTCTCTCTCTCTCTCTCTCTCTCTCTCTCTCTCTCTCTCTCTCTCATGTGTTCCCAGCCAGGCTCTCTTCCACCCTTTTTGTCCTTCTCTGCCACCCACCCCACCACCCCAAACCCCACCACCCCACCCCCTTCCCCCTACCCCCCTACCCCCCTACCCCCACCTTCATGGCTCCGCTCCAGTCTGTCTGCCCCTACCCCTTCTTCAGGTTCTCACTCCTCTCTCTTCCCCCAAATAAACCCCCCTTATGCCAGGTTTGTCACATGGGGTGATTTCTCAGCAGGGTACCTCAGCATGGGCCTGCCTGGTACCCCCACCTGTCAATGCATATTTCAAAACGGGGTTGGGAGTGGGCCTGTGGAGTCATGGTTTAATGAGGACGGTGTCTATGAGACGGAACTCACTGTCTGCTCAGATGAAACACAGCAGCAGTTGCACAACAATTAACCTCACAGAACTCGGACAAGGTAAGTGTGACGCCATACAAGCCTTACTGTCATTTTAAATTCTTTTTTTCTTTTTAATTGCAATGTTATTGGGTAGGGTAAGGAACAATGTCTGCACTAAACACACACACACACATATTTTAATGAAGCAGAGAAAGGTAGAAGCCTACAAACAGTTGTGTCATCCTCAACATGCTGGGTTGCTTTAGGCAAGTGACCTGATCTCTCTGGGCCCCAGTGTCTTTACATATAAAATGGGTGCCTAGCGCAGTGGTTGGCTGGGAGCATTTGGTTGGCATGTGATGTGGCTAATACTGTGGCTGTTGCCAAGCAAGTCCTCCACAAAAGCCAGCTGCTACCACTTTGCCCTAGGAGAAGTTAGAAGCTGGACAGGGCTTGGGCCAAGAAAAACACCTGGGGTTCGGGCTCTGCCTGAGCTAGGCCAGTCCGTTCTTGCCTTTGGCAGCTCCGGTTTTCCTCTGGGAAACAGGCTTAGTCAGAGGCTGTAGGAGACAGGAAAGGGAGGGAAACTGGCCTGGCTGCCCTTTCTGGAGCACTCTGGTCAAAGTTCCTTTTGAAGTATCCCTGAAGCCTCCTAGAGGTGAGACTTTGTGATTCTCGGTGCTGAAAAGCAGCAGGGCCAGCTAGCTGGGAGAGAGAGGAGATGGGTGGAGGGACAGCCAGGAACCACCTCCAGAAGCAAGTCCCCTCTTGGCTAATGGGAAGATGGGTTTCTGGGCAGGATTTGAAGAATCCATCCGCAGCAAGGGGCAAGCATCCATCTCCACTCCATGTAAGAGACAAAAGTAGACAACTCCACCACCATGAAGACAGTAGTGACCAGAGTCACCCTGAGCAGACTACACAATTAGCACAATCTCAGAGGTGACAATACCCTAAGACCTCAGTATGTAAAACCCACAACACCCCACTAGATCAACCCTGGTGACATCAGAGGGCAGCCAGGAGATGACAGATGGGAGGGAAAAGTCGAGGGGAGAAACCATATGCCTAGAGGTCACAAATGCCCCAACTGGGTACACTGAATGAGACAGAAATGAACAAGAGACAGGTGGAAATGTCAGACACCAAGTCACCTTCATGACACCAGGACACAATGGGGAAGCTGGTGGCATTTAGTTTTGCCTCATATAGGAAAACCAAAAATAAAGGAAAAAAAAGAAGCTAGCTAGTTAGTTAGTTAGCTAGTTAGTGTTAGTTAGTTGAAGTAGGGTCTCACATGGCCCTTGCTGGCTTCCAACTCTCTCTACCTTGAACTTCTGACACTCCCACTTCAGCCTCCTGAGGGCTAGAGCAACAGGCCTTCTGCATCTCCACCCTTGCTGAGGTGGAACCCGGGACTGCATACAGGCTAGACATGCACTCTACCAGATAAACCATAGTCCGGTCTCAAAATAAACCTTTTAAAACCTTTTAAAACAAAAGGTCAAATGTGAGACAAAAGCGAGACAAGGATTATAAAGAGTTAACACTGTCTGGCTGCCAAGTTCTCCACAACTCCTTGCAGGGTGGTATTTGTGGTGTACATTTGTTTGTTTGTTTTGGGGGACCTTTTTTTTTTTTTACAGATTTATTTACTTTTTTATGTGTATGAATGTTTTGCCTGCAGGTATGTATGTGCAGTACATGTGGGCCTGGTGCCTGTGGATTTCAGAAGAGAGCATTGGATCCCTTGGAATTAGAGTTATAAATCATCATGAGCCACCATGTGGTGCTCAGAATCAAACCTGATCCCCCAAAACACACACACACACACACAAGAGCAAAGATTGCTCTTGCCTGTTGTTGAGCCATCTGTCCAGCCCCAAGGTAGCTTTTATTACTTCATTATTAATTAGAGGAAGGAAATAAACAAAAGGATGGTCAGTCACCAACTCAGAAAGAAATGCAAATTTAAACAAAGGATACTATGCCCATTCATCCTCCAGACTAACAAAGGACAAAGACCGCTGGAGAGAGGGACAGGTCAGGGCTCAGTGCCACAGTTGGAAATCAACCCTGTCACCATCTCTGCCACCATACACCAGGAGCTGACATCCGGCAACTAAGGATGTCCCCAACTCATGTGTACAGCGCCCAAGTTCACACTCCAAGGTTGTCTTTCACAAAATTAACATGAAGTCAGAAGCCACTATATGTCTACCAATGGGGAAATAATTGCTCGGTTAGTTGCCTTTGTCTAAGGAAAAACACAAGCTGAGTATCTGTTTCTAAAACAACAACAAAAAAAGACCAGGCCTGGAAGTACAGGTCTCTCGCCCAGCTATACAAGGGCCTGAGGCAGGAAGATTGAAAGTTCAAAGCCAGTCAGGCTACAGAGAGAGTTAGAGACCAGTCTGGATAATGTAGAGAGATTCTGTCTGAAAACAAAAAGAAGAAGCTAGAGACGTTTAGAACAGTTGTCTAGAATCCACCAGTGAGGGGCTGCAGTATGGCTCAGGGATAGAATGAATGCCTCACAAGCAGAAGACCTGAGATTCAACCCTAGGTACAGAAGGAGGGGGTGAAGGGAGGGAAGGAAAGAGGAAGGGGAGGGGGTAAAGGAGTGAGGAGGGAAGGAGGGAGGGAGAATGGGAGGGAGGGTGGAGAAAGGGAAGGGAGGAGAGAGGGAGGAGAGAGGGAAGGAAGGAGAGAGGGAGGGAGGAGAGAGAGAAAGAAGGAGGGAGGAAGGGAAGAAAGAGGGAGGGAGAGAGGGAGGGAGGAGGGAGGGAGGGAGGAGGGAGGGAGAAGAGAGGAAGGGAATTAAACACAGAATCCGACAGAGAGCCCTGTGTGTTGATGCAGTACCATCCTCCAGGGACTGAAATACACAGAAGGGCTTCATCACATCTCACCTCATCCCTGCCCAGAGCCACACCACCATCACCACACAAAGCTTGCTCCCTTGGGACCAGTCTCTCCCATCATACACTGAGACACTGTGGTCACAATGTCTCCTGCTGGGTTCTCAGGACATGGTAGGTGTTCTAGTCCCAGTCCCCATGTCAAATGTCACCTCCTCGGCAGCTGAACTGGAGCTCTCTCCGTCAGAAGCTTCATTTTTGGTCGCCATCAACCCCAGAACCTAAGACCCTTCCTACCACAGGACATGTACTGACCCACCTCCTACCCCCAAACATTAAAACAAGCAAGGATCATAGTTCAAAGAAAACTGCCGACGGGCCTTACCTGTTTCTTCGGCTTTGATCTACTGAATAAATCTGTTTTCGCAGCCAACTGCAAAGAGAATATGAAACCAAAAAGGGAAAAAGTCAGAAACGACTGCAAGTTCAAGAGCTCTAGGGAATGAGGACAGAGTCCCCAAAAGGAGAAGAGATCCCTAACATCCCCCACAAGCCTGCTTGGGAATCAGACTCCAACTATGGGCAAAGATCCCTGTCTGAGCCCCAAGGACGCATCCATGAGATCAAACTAGCTCTCCATAAAGGACAATTCCCCATCACTATTTCCCAACCAGCTGAGAAGAAAACTGGTGCATGAAGAAAGGTTTTGGTTCATTGGCGGAAGGGTAGTGACCCAGCTCTGAGTCCTATGCACACATATCACCCTGAAAACAGTGCTTAGAAGGCCTTCACCCCCCCCATCATGGGGTGGCCACCTCCAAACTCAGCTTCTGTCCACTTTAATCCAATAGTAAATCCTTTCAGGTGAAAGACCTACCCTTCACATATGCATGCATGCATAGATCCACACAGAGATGGCGACACACGTGTATACTGAACACACACACCACCTAGAAACACATGTATACACACATGCACTGTGAACATATGCACAGATAAATATATACACATCTACACATATGCACACATAAATACATGCACATGATAGGCGTATAGAAGAATGTAGGTGAACAGGTATTTATATGCTTGCAGATATACACAGAAAGATTCACATACATATGCATGTGCACACGTACAACAATGGGTGTTTCCACTTTAGCTGAAGTGCCCTGTTCATGCCAAGGGCTAAAGTTAAACACTAGGGAGAGAGGCTCTTGTCTGGAACATTGGAGAGTTCTTAGTCATTATCAGGCACTGCTACACACAGGGCACTGATGAATCTGGGGACTTGATGTCCCATTTTCTCCCTTTGGACTATATTCCCTAATGCCCAGGAACAAGGGAGGATGATGACAGTGGGCTGTGTACCTCTCAATCATTGTGGGAGTGGATGCACTCATCGCTTCCTGGTGTAGGATCTTCAAGCCAGAGAGCCACTTCACCGCATCCTCTTTTGAGTCGGCTGTAGACAGAATGGGAGAGGGGGCATTGAACGCTGATTGACTCTTTCTTGTTGTTTCTGCTGAAGGCTGGAATCTGGGACCTTGGGAACAGTAGCTCTACCTCTGAGCTCTATCCCAGCTCTCTCTGCAGCTTTTTGATCCCATCTCCAGATATGTGAGTTTATATGTTCTCACATGTACATATGTGTTGTGTGTGTGCTGTGTCGTGTGTAGATGCATGTATGTAGTATATGCATGTATGTGCCATGTGCATGAGTGTATTGCACAAGTATGTGTTTTGTATGTACATCCATGTGCGTTACGTGCCTACATCCATGAGGCGTATATGATACATGCATGTACATGTGTTTATTGCTATGTGGATTCATGTGTGTGCTTGTATGTGTGTGGTATGTGCATGCATATTGTGCTGTGTGTGCATTGTATGTGCTATGTGTGTATGTTATATACATGTTTATTGTGTTCGAGAGTGTGTGTTGTACACATGTATGTATGCTGTATTCATGCATGCATGTGTTGTGCCCATATGTGCACACATGTATTACTGTGTGCGACCATGCATGTGTATACTGTGGGCATACATGTTTCTGCTGTGTGAATACATATTAATGTATGCTATGTAAGCACATGCATATATATGTATAATGTATGTATGTGTGTGCTGTGCATACATACATTCTTGCATACTATATACATGCATGTGTGTGCTGTGTACATGCATCCATATGTGCTGTGTCCATGTGTGCCCATGCATATATGTGTGTGCTCTGTGCCTACATATGCACCCAAGGTCTCAGGGTAGTCCATTCAGATGAGTATTTTCTGTGCATCAACCACTGTAGGAAAAACAAGTGACATGTTTGTCCAGCAGAGCCTAGCTGCAGTGAC
This sequence comes from Mastomys natalensis, assembly GCA_021653895.1. Classification (NCBI taxonomy): domain Eukaryota; kingdom Metazoa; phylum Chordata; class Mammalia; order Rodentia; family Muridae; genus Mastomys; species Mastomys natalensis. Next base: position 903,590 of record JAJTUV010000468.1, read on the forward strand.
CATGTTAACTACCTTCATTCAACTCCCGACTTAAGCCAGGCAGACACAGGACACTTCTCACAATGTCCCAAGGAGAAAGCCACATCGCTCTCCCCAGTTCACAGCCAAGCAAATTGCTGCTCACCCATCCCCAAAGACACAAGCAAGAAAGCAGTAGGACTGGAACTCAAGACAAGGGTTCCCGGAACACGCATTAGTGACCATGAAGTATGATCTTTCCGCAGAAGAAGGAGAAAGAGAAGGAGGCAGGGGGGCGGGGGGAGGGAGGACAGGGGGTGCGGGGAGGCATCCAGACAAATGTGCACCCACTTGCCAAACTGAGCGTGCTGAGGACGAACTGGGTGCCGTAGAAGATGGTGAAGCAACAGTCTGCTTTGTGACGGACAGCCTTGGCTCGCTCAAAGTCCTTGGAGTTCTTCCCTGGACGGATTTCCTTTATTTCCATGATGTCCACTGAGAGAAAGCAAATACAACCCATCAGAATCCCCAGTTCCCTGCAGGAGAGGGTACAGCCTTGCCCTGCAGCCCTGGCACCCCAGCACCTCAGTCCTAGAAGACAGTTTTGAGTCCATCTCTGATCAGAGTCCCATCAGAGCTCAGGGTCCACTCCTCCTAAATGTGGACAGGAAACCAAAAGCCACCAGGTATCTGCCACCTCCAATTGGCCCAGGAGGAAAGATGCTATAGTGTGAACGTTAAATGTACCCCAACATTTATGTGTCAGAAGCTTCGGCCCAACTCTGAAAACACTCATCAGAAATGGAGTGAGTGAGGAGTGGAGAAGTGGAGTGAAAAGAAGGAGTGAGAAGGTGACTAGATCACTGTCCTGGCCTTGTTGGTGAACTTGTCAATTGACAGGTTTAGAACCTGACTGGGGTATTAGCGGTGCGAGACAGGAGGCGGGGCCTGGTTGGAAGAAGGAAGTCATTCCTCCACCCTCCTCCCTTCGCTCCACCCACACTCCCCTTCCTGGTCACCATGAGGTGGACATCTGTGCTTCACCTCATGCTCCCCTCCATATGCCACCACAGCCCAGAGACAACTGAGTCAAGTAGCCACGGGCTGAAACCTCCAAAACCAAGGATCAAAACCAAACATCTTTCCATCTCTTAGCTGGTTGTCTCCGGTGTGTTCTCACAACCATGGAAAGCTGGTTGACACAAAGACTTTAGGGATTCCCTACTTCAGCCATCATCCCCTTCCCAAGACAGACACAGTAAACTGGAGCTTTGAGCTTTGCCAATGGAACTGGCCTTTAGGGACAAGACCCAGAATTCTCTATCACAGCAGGAGTGCGACCAATGCTCACTGCTGACCTCTCCAGGTGTTGCTAAGAAGCAGCCGTGCCAGTGACTAATTCTACTTACGATCTTCTTTTCCCTTGAGTCCCAACAGCCCCAAATGTCACTTGCCTCAACCCAAGCAAGAAAAACAGAGGGACACTGAATGGCTGCTTTCAGGTGCAAAGGCTGCAAGAGCCAGACGACCAGGATGCTCTTTGCAACACAGCATCTTCTCCGCCAAATCTGTGAAATATCTTCACTTAAACAAGACCTGCATAATGACGCCACTAGCTGAAATACCAACATGGATGTGGGAAACACTTCAAGACCCCACCCCCTAGATGAAGAGTTATAGGCACTCAATGATTGCTGAGAGAGAATCAGTTTTCTTTAGGGAAGAGCCCCCTATGGGTCATTGGGTCTCAAGTGGTTACATGCCATCAACACTAAGTGGACTCAGTAGATTCTAGGTAAATAGATATTGATAAATTGATATAAGAGGTACATATTTGGTTTCTGACCCCATATCATGGGACATAATTCCAAAAACTCATAGTATCTCCAAACTGATGTGTCTTTCCTGTGACCAGGAGCCCTCCTGATGGAGTCTTAGGATGGGAGCTGGTTGCCAGAGTACCAGGTGACTTCAGGATCTAAACTTTCAGCCCCACCCTTAACCCTCAGGGAGCAGGGCAGAACTGAGGTAGAGGTACCACCAATGGGCAATGGTTTAATGCACTGGGCTTCCACAGGGAAGTTGCCACATGAGCCCAAGACAGAATTCAAGGCACTTCCTGGATGTTAAACATACAAAGGTTAACGGAGGATGGATGTAAGCAGGCCAAGCTACATAGGATGGGGCCAAGACAGGATTCTCCACATATATCCTGCCCTGTGTGTGCATCTCTGCTATTTAGACATCTACCTGCCTCCTCTGTAATAGTTTCTACAGTAAACCAGGGAAGTTGACAGGTTTTCTGAGGTCCATGAGCCATTTTAGCAAATTCATCAAACCCTAGGAGATGTTGTGAGGCTGTGGTTGACCAGTGAGAAGCAAAGGTACCGATCTGGACCAGTAAAATGAGGGAAGCCCCAATGAGACACATGGTATCCCAGTCTGTAAGATCAGATACACCATCTGCTAAGAACTATCAGAACTGAACAGAACACCGAGGACACCTAGCTGGTGTCTACTGGAGCACTGCTGGCTTGCTTTATAAGAGAAAGGGGGTTGTCATGGTTTGAATATACTTGGCAGGGAGTGGTACTATTTGGAAGTGTGGCCCTGTTGGAATAGGTGTGTCACTATGGGCGTGACCTTTAAGACCCTCATCCTAGCTGCCTGGAAGTCAGTCTTCCACTAGCAGCCTTCAGATGAAGATGTAGAACTCTCAGCTCCTCCTGCACCATGCCTGCCTGGATCCTGCCATGCTCCCACCTTGATGATGATGATGGAGTGAACCTCTGAACCTGTAAGCCAGCTCCAATTAAATGTTGTCCTTATAAGAGTTGCTTTGGTCATGGTATCTGTTCACAGCAGTAAAACCCTAAGATAGTAGTGATGGAGGCAGAGAATAAGGAAGAGGAAGAAGAGGAGAAAGAGAAAGAAAATGAATAGAACAAGCCAGACAGTAGTGGCACAGGCCTTTAATCCCAGCACTTGAAAGGCAGGGGCAGGAGGATGTCTATGAGTTTGAGGCCAGCCTGGTCTACAGAGTGAGTTCTGGGACAGCCAGGGCTACACACACACACACACACACACACACACACACACACACACACCCCTGCCTTGAAAAACAAGACAAGAATAGGCAAGAGAGAATTTTCATAGCACACATACCAGAGAAGGCCGTTCACTTCGAGTGACCCGTGCATTGAGTTGTAGTTCCTTACAGATACACATGGCAATCCACACAGCTGATTCCAGAACATTCTGTGACACTTCAAGAAATCTGGACCTTCACGCTGCCCCATCCTATCTTCTTTCAGCCCCACACTAGCTGCACCAGGACCAAGCACTAAGCTACACATGATTTCTCCAGACTCAACAATTCTGGACATTTGATACAAATGGAATCAAGGAACATGGTTTCTTGTCTGGCTTTTTTCCCTCTGTATGACCACTTCAAGGCACACCTATGCCGTGTGGGACCATCTCAAAGTCTGCTTATTGCTGGAGAGTGAGTCGGCACTCCAGTCATGGCTATGGGGGATGCCACACCCCCGCCCCCGCCCCCAAGTACCTGAATCCCTCACTTTCTCTTCCTATTCATCACCTACGGATGAACACTTGGTTCTGGTGACAAGGCTGCTGTGAAGCATCTTGGGCAAGTACTTGTTTGGACACTTGTGTCACTTGGGGAGATTGTAGGCTAGAAACCAGTTCTTCATCCATCACACCCTTGGGGATGCTGGGGTGGCAAAAGACTGCAAGGTCAGCCCCCACAGGTTGGAGATCACTTCCCAGGCCTGGTGGCTGCATCCCCAAGCCCTTCACATCCACGACTGACAATTCTCAGGTCTGTGGATGAGCAGCAGGTGAAGCCCCTGGATAGCTGAGGGTGATCTCCTGTCTACTCATCATCATTCAGTGACCACGAGCCCCCAGGAAGATGGAAGGCCCTCCTCAGCTGTGGGTGTGTGCCATTCAGACATGTCCATGCGCAAAGTGGAGAGGCTGGTGTGGCATCTTTAGTGACATGCCCAGCAGGAACCCTGTAATAAGCAGGCTCATCCCACAGGGTGATGACCCTACCACCTCAGGCACAGACCAACATAGGCACCATGTGACCTAAGGCTGGGATAAGAGCCTAGGGTGGGGAAGACATAATCCACACTCTCTGGTTCATTTGACTCGCAAGACATGATGAGGCCAGTGTTCAGGCCGAGGGACTCTAAGCCGCCAGCTTGGGTTTGTCATACAACCTCCCCTCAGCATGTAGCTTCGGGTAGTAATGTCACTCTGCCTGCCTCTGTTTCCCCAGATATACAAGTGATAACATCACTCAGAACTTGTGTGTGTGTGTGTGTTGTGTGTTTCCCAATGAAGACAGCATCTAATCCATTTTCAGGAGGGTGGTTAGGAGAATTGAGATAGGATCTTGATGTGTAAGCCAGACTGGCCTCAAGCTCACAAACCTCCTGCCTCAGCCTCCCACACACTGAGATTTCAAGTGTATATCTATCTATACCTAACAGTTCCTAATAAGTTTAGACTAAGTGTAGAAACTTCTATGTATGTTATCTATCCACTCTTAAGTCATTAACACAATGAACAATGATACACAGGAATCATTAAATAAATAAATTAAAATAAATAACAACCAGTGTAGGGCCAGCAAGACAACTCAGTGGGTAAAGGCCAATGCCCTGAGTCTAATCCCCAGGACCTACACAATGGTAGGCGAGAACTGGCTCCTACAAGTTTGTCCTCTGACCTTCAAACCAACATGTTCGATTCTCACTTTCTGGATATCCACACTACTGTCTGCTGCAAACTGCACCATCCTGACCTCAGACCTCCTCTAAGGTGTTCAAGTACAGACACCAAAACAACACAAACAGTGAAGGCTTGCATCAGTCGGCAACAAGAGAGGAACACACCCACCACTGCATGTTAAAGACCATCGTGTGTAAAACCTGATGTCCCCCTCTATCAGGTCCCTTCTGACACCTAATGTTGACGACTAATAAGCCTGGTACTATACTAACTGGGCTGAACTTCAGTTACTGTTTCCAAAGCAAACAATGCATAGAAGACATGGTAACTCAGACCACTGTGAGTGTGTGTGTGTTATATGAGTATGTACATGATCATGTGTGTACACAGAGGGTTCCCTTGTGTGTGCACATAAAGGCCAGAGGTCAACATTGAGTATCTTCCTCTAGTGCTGTCCATCTTGCTTTTTAACCTTTGTTTGTTTAGCATATGTGTGTCGGTGTGTGTGTCTATGTGTGTGCTCACACATGTGACAAAGCATACACGTCAAATCTAAGAACAACTTGTGCCTGTCAATTCTCTCCTTCTACCCTGTGAGTCCCAGGGATAAAATTCAGGTTGTCAGGCTTGGGGACAAAAACCTTTACCCTCTGAGTTCATCGCTCTAGCCCTCCACTTTACTCTGAACCTTATTTTTATTTTACCTGTATGTCTGTGTACCACATGCACACAGTGCCCAGGAAGGCCAGAAGAGTGTGTTGATACCTTGAAACTGGAGTTTAGGTAGTTGGGAATGACCATGGGCATGCCAGGAACCCAACCCAGATCCTCTTTAAGAGAAGCCAGTACTCTTAACCACACAACAATCTCTCCTGAAAGCTCACCAGTTTGGCTAGACTGGCTGCCAGCGAGCCCCAGGGATCAGTCTGCCTCTGGTCCTCTGGCTCTGTGGTTACAGCTCTGCCTTGCTGTGTTCAGATTCTATGTGACACTGGGGATTCAAACTCAGGTCCACATACGTACCCAGCAAGCACTTCCCAAACGAGCCATCTCCCTACCCTCCCTACCCTGTGTTGCACACACTACTGTACAACTGTGCAACTGTACAACACCTCATATAAACACACCCTAGGGAAGAATAGTTCATTTTGGCTCCCAGTTTCAGGTTTTACTCCCTCATGATGGATATGGGGTGTCGGAGCAGAGTTCAGCCAGGAGAAGGATTTAGGGGAAAGGGAGACAGACAGACAGACAGACAGGCCCAGGCAAATTTAACTCCAAAGGGTATACCCCCCGAAACATTCTAACTAGTTTCTACCTCCTAAAAGTTTCTAGAACCTTCCAAAAGAATACCACCAGCAGAGAACCAGCCTTCCATACATGAGTCTGTGGGGACGGGCTCTTCTCATCCAAAGCATAACATAGCCCAGCAATAACATCACTACAGCATAAAAAAAAAATCCGTATTCTTTGAGTAGATGCTCTCTGTCAGGGGTGGGGAAGGAGCCTAAAAGAGTCTGCTCTGAGTGCTAGGCAGTGCTTTAGGAAACTGGTTGGGAACGACACTCAGACTAAGTGACGATCCCATAGCCTTTGTATCACGAATATGACGGAATGTATTGCTAGCCCCATGAACCGGCTGACCCTAGTGTTCTCAGAAATGTTTTAGATTTGGGGACTGGGGAGATGGCTCTACGGGTAATGTGCTTGCTATCCAAGTGAGGAGCTGAGTTCAAATCCCAGCACCTACATAAAAGCTGGGTATGACCATATGCATCTGTAAGGTTGGCCCTGGAGGATAGAGACAGGTCCTTGGAGCTCATGGGCCAGCCAGTCTAGCCAAAATGGGAGGCTCCAAGTTTATTATGAGACTCTGTCTCAAAGAAATGAATTAAGGTGGAGAACAAACAGAGGCAAGCAGTTGATCTTGATCCCTGGCCTCACACAGAGATGCACACATACACATACACACACACACACACACACACACACACACATTCAGTTCAGCCAAAGAGAAAGAGCCGTATTTGTACATGTGTCTGAAACAGCACAAGAAGACAGCAGACACTCCACCTACTCACCCCGGGTTTCCTGACAACAGATACCACTAATGGGAAGGATATGGGCAAGATGGTCAGGGGTCATTGTCTGTGCCGGTGGGGATTTCTGTCTAGGGCGTACAGCTAGCAAAACAACCACCTGTCTTTGCAAAGCAAGCTAAGAGTAGCTGAGCTCAGACCATGTTTTATGTGGTAGGGCTCCGTGGCTGGGCTTCCTGCTTGAAGAAGTAAGATAACAGCCACAGACGAGGCCTGGTCTTTGCATGTCCCACCCCTTCCTGGCATCATCTTGGGTCTTCCCCGGATCTAGATACCTTTTGCACCCTGGTTCCTGGAGTTAGCCACACTTCCACTTCCTGTCTTCCCCGCCATTGTGGGGTATCCCCATCAACACTCTTTCTCTGTCCCTTGCCTTATATCGTCCACCCTTGGCTGCCCTGCCTGGGATGGGACATGAGTCTTCATATCCAGCCTTTCACCAGGCATGGTGGCTCACATCTGTTCATCCTCTTACTCAGGAGGCTGAGACAAGATCAGGAGTTCAAAGCCTGCTTGGGCTGTCTGATACCCTGCCTCAAAAACAGAACAAAAGAAAGAAAACCCTTCCTGTCTCCTTGCATCTCCCTCTCCTGATCTTCACCCTCCAACAGCGTCCCCTTGGGGTGTCCTCCTATCCTTCACACCTAGAGCATGGCACCTCTCTCTGACCTTAGGTGGCACTGTCTGCCAACAAACTGTATCTTCATATAGCCTCAAGACATAGTCAAGGGGAAAGACAGACAGAAAGCTGGACGGCTACACACACATACTCCTACCTCCTTGCCAAATCATCATTCACCTAGCCGTGTAGTCTCAGTACCACAAGGAGCCAGCACCGGGATGTCAAGGTGACATGACAAACAAGGCTCTGTCCCAGGGGTACTGAGCCTAGAAATGGAGACCATGCCCAGTCTCTCACCAACGCATATAAATCTACATATATGTACAGGGAAATGAGAGGCCAGTAGGGACCAGCACCTATAGGGGAGAAGTATGTTCTGAGTGGGCATGTGTTTATCTGGCCCAGATCCTGAAGATGGGCTCAGGTAGGGAAGACAAAGCCCATGACGATATCCTGGAATCCAAAGACCCAGGTCCAAAGCCCAGCTCTGCTTTCCACCGTTATGTATAGGGACCTGCCTAGTCCTCTCCCCACCTCAGTTCTGCATGGATGGAGACTTTGTTCCACTGCTCTGGGAGCCAAAGGAAACAAGCTGTGGCCAGGAGGTCTCTTTCAAAGTTACTTCAGCTACTGGGGATAGCGTGCCAGCCACCTCTCCACAGTTCCTTCTGCTGATTTCAGTTGATATGAAGTGAGTAAAGGCTGAGACAGCTCAGCCAGGGACCCTGGTAGAAGAAACTAAAGATGCCAGGCTGTTTCACATGCAACTGTATCTTACCAGACACTAGAGACCAACCTAGCCCATGGCAGCCCGAGTAACCTAGAGATTTGGAAGCATCTAGAGGACCTAGACTATAAGCCACACTCTTCCCTGGCTGGGGTGGGTCACTCTCTTCTGGTTTAGCTGTCATTGTTCCATGAGTATAAAATGCAGATCCAGGTACGGTCTTCTAAACAAAGTCTAGGATATTAAAACTTACTTGGGAGCCGAGGATAGAGCTCAATGGGTAAAACGCTTGACGTGCAGGCGTGAGGACCCAAGTTCAATCCCCTAGATCGCACATAAAAATTTGAGTATGGTAATGCGTGCTTATAATCCCAGCACTGAAGAGATGATGACAGGAGAATCTATGAGGCTCACTGGACACCCAAGGTTGTTCTCTGACCTCCACAGGCAAGAGTACACACATGTGCAAGCACGAGTGTACACACGCATGTGCACACGCATGTGCACACGCACACACATCATACCACTAAGGATGGAGAGGAAAGACTGCTCCTACTATCTTGGTTAGAAAGTGACCCCACAGTTCTGGAGACTGTACTAAGAGCCAACGGGAGAGAGAGCGCTCATGCCTCCTGCTTCCACGGAAAGAGAGTGGAAACCACACACACACAGTGGTAGCTGTTTGCTGAATGTTTTGTGTTCCTGCAGAGATGTTAGTCCCTGGGTGGATCTGAGGTCACAAAAGCCCTTACCATTGCACCTTCTGCCCTAGACTCTATTGAGACAAAGGCAGAGAGACTTACTAACGATGAGCCTAGATAGGTCAGGCCATGTTCGGCTCAGCCTCCTTGTCCTTTTCTGGTTCTATTGACCCCGAAGCAGCCACCTGCCCCGCTTGGCTTCCTGCCACTGAGGGGAACGGGCTACAGGCCACCTGTGAGCACCCAAGAGTGCTGGAGACGGGGTGAGCAAGTCACCAAAGAACAGGCACAGTTGCAAACCCATTCTCCAGGCAGCTCACCCAGCGCAGGAGCCCATGATCTGGGCACACTGCAGTAGGTATCTTTCGCTCCTCATTGCTGAACTGAGGATGTAGCTCAGTTGGTAGCATGCTTGCCTAGCAGGCACAAGGTCCTGTGTTCAATACCAGCTCCCCATATACTGGGCATCAGTTTACCCATCTGTAATCTCAGCATTGAGAGGTCCAGGCAGATAAATCAGAAGTTCAAGGATATCCTTGGCTACATCCTTCGGAAGTTTGAGATCAGCCTGGGCTACTCTGTCCCTCCTTGCCCTCCCCCCATTTTTTTCAGCTCGATTGTTTGCAAGTTCAGGGAAGAAGATGAGCTTGATTCTCTGGCCACAAAACCCCTCAGCACGCAGTCCTTTCAAGGTCAATGCTACAGTGGCCCTTATATTTGGCCCTTTCTCCTCCTGCTGGAAACTAAGTGAGAAAAATCCCACACAGACACCTTGTGCTGTGTCTTCCGGTAATGTATCTTAATAAGCACTGAAAAAAAAATATCTATCTTACACCTCTTAAGTTGTGAAATCAATCTTCCTTCCTATGTAAGATTAAAAAGAGGGTGGCCATTTAAAATGAGTATTGAGTGTCACTCTAAACATGTAGTGTCTGTCTAGAAAGCACATTGTCAGGGACTGGGAAGTGGCACAGTTGGCAAAGTTGGTTGCTGGGCAGTCAGGAGGACCTGAGTACAAGTCCCAGACTCCAGGTAAGAATGTCTGGTACAGTGGCATATGCTTCTAATCCCAGAGCAGGGGAGACAGAGACAGACAGTTCCCTGGACTCACTGGCCGGACAGCCTCATTTGGTCAGTCCCAGGTCAGTGAGAGCCCTTGTCTCAAAATGAAAACAAGGTACATGGGACCTAAGGAATAATAACATAAGCTTCTCTCTCTCTCTCTCTCTCTCTCTCTCTCTCTCTCTCTGTCTCTCTATCTCTCTATCTCTATCTCTCTGTTCTCTCCTTCTCATCTCTCCCCTCTCTTGACTCTCACACACACTCTCTCTGACTCTCTCTCTCTCTCTCTCTGGCTGGCTCTCTCTCAATCTCTCTCAACTTCTCTCAATCCTTCTCTCTTCCTTCCCCCACCCCCTTTCTCTGGCACTCACACCCACTGACACATATAACTGTTAGTACAACGCAGAAAGGACTTGCTACCTCATATGAAGAATACTTAATATTTAATGTGCTTTGCTATCATTTATCATAACTACCACATAAAGCCCTCAGTACACAAAATCTATTTCTAGATTCCTGCCCCTGACAGACCAGCCAGGTTCTTTGTCTTTGGGCACTTGTTTTGTTTGCTGTGTTTGGCTTCAGCACCTCAGTTGAACACTCTTTCTCCAACTGCAATAGAGCTTTGTGATTTGCAATGGCTGCACTCGGCTGATACAATGTAGCAAATATTTTTCCTCAAGTTGCCTTTTTTTTTTTTTTTCCCCACTGTAGCAGATCAATTCCGAGGATGTTTTGTTACTCTGACAGAGAGAAAACCAGAACCATTCAGCAAGCAGTATAAGAAATGATCAAAGAGCCACTACTTGGGTGGAAATGAGACCAGATTGTTAAATTCCACCCAGAAACAATTGTCAGCTTGCTACTGAGTCCTAAGGAGTAGGAAGAAACAAACCGCCCAGAGGATGAAGCCAAAGTCACTACACAAGACCTATCCATGGAACTAGAGGTCAGGGCAAGGTCACCTGGAGAAAGGCTGGGTCGGGAGATCATCACAGAGATGCAGGGACAACTCTCCATCTGTGCTATCACACATCACAAAGCGTCTTTCAAAAGACTAGCATTTCAGAAGGTTTTGGCAGTATGTATGGCTAAGGACAAAAAGTACCTTCTATTGACACACTGTCCAGTACCTCCCTGGAGATACAAACCTCTACATGTGCAGTGAAACCACATCTAGAACACCCACCAGGACCTGGGCTCTATTCCCAGCAACCAGGTAAAAGCCAGGCACAGGGCTATATATCATAACCCTGGCACCCGGCAGGAGAGACTGGTGGCTCCTGCCAGCCAGTCCAGCCAGGTCAGCAAGCACCAGATCCAGTAGGAGACCCAGTCTCGAAAACTAAGGTACAGGGACTGGAGGCATGGCTGAGAGGTTAAAAGCTTGTTGCTCTTGCAGAGGACCTGGGTTTGGTTGCCACGATCCACGTGGTGCTTCACAACTATCTAGGACTCCAGGGATGTTCCAGGGGAATCTGATGCCCTCTTCTGGCCTCCACAGGTACTGCATGCACAAAGTGCCCTTTCAATGCATACAAGCGAAATCCCATATACATGCATAATAATACTTAAAAGAAAACAATAAATATAATGATAAATCTTCAAAAGAAAGTAAGTTAGAAAATGATACAGAAAGACACCTGATATTGATCTCTGGCCTGTGTACGCGCGCGCTCACGCGCGCACACACACACAGAGTTCCAAAAAAGAAATGTACAGAAAGAGGAAAAGACATTTTAGTGCCAAACAGATTTGTTGTCCTGAACAGAAACATGGGAGGGAGCTAAGAAGGGAAGTCATGGTGTGAATTCCCCCAAGCTGAGCCTAGAAGTCACACCTGCCCCTCACTCAGTTGCTCCTCAAGGTCCAGAGAAATGAGTCCTCCCTGCCCCTCCACTGGCTATGTCTCTGTTCCTAAAGCTGACTCCGCCCTCCACCCTTTAAAGACCACACTATTTCCAGCCAGGCCTGAAATAGATGCTCTTGCGGCCTCCTGATAAGCAGAATGCTGGAACCCAGAGGAAGTGCCCGCAGGAGGCCCAGAGCTGGCCTGGCACTGGCTGTTCTTTGGTGGAGGCTGCAGCTTCTGAAATCAGCTGGGAATACAGTTGTGATAGGCACCAGGAAGGCTGGACAAGCAGAGCTATCACAGAAGTGGGAAGTTGGGGTCCCATCACAAAGGCAGTCCTCCACTGACCTTAGCCAACCAGTGGGCCTATGCAAGCATATGCATGCATATACATTACACATACACACACACACACGTGTGTGTGCACACATGCAGTTTGAGGGTGCAGTCTTTCTGTGTACTGTGTTCTTTACAGAAAAAAGAAAGCTTCCTGGACCACTGACCCATATCTCTGCTTTTTCCAGCTGTGCAGAGAATCTCCTACAGCTTTGCCTCTACACTGCACCTCCAGGACTTCCTGATGCCAGAAAAATACCAAACGGGATAAAGGAGAAGGAACCGTCATTAAGTCAACTCTGGCACACATGGGACAACACAGTGGGGTTTCGGTCACTTGTGTCCATGTGTAAGGTTACATTATCAGTGCACGCAGATGGGGAAACTAAGGCAGAGAGTTAATGACCCACCCTAAGTCCTACTGGTCAAGGCAGGATTTGAACCTGAGTGATTTGACTCTATATCATGTTACTGTGTTTGTTTGTTCAATACTAGGACTTGAACTCAGGGTTTCACATATGCCAGGTAAGTACTCTACCACTGAGCCACATCCCCAGTCTCAAAGTCAGGACTCTTTGTTAACTGCTAGCCAGAAAAAGAGGAAGTTAGAAGAAGCCAAGACCCAAAGTCCTCTCCCCTGAAGCTGATCACTGCTGCTCACATCCAGAGAGTCTTGGCTCCAGAAGTTGAAACAGGCCTGTGGTTCACACACACACACACACACACACACACCACGGGAGACAATGCACATTCATAGGCTGTGTGCACACATGCATACAGAGGACATGGTTCCTTGGGATAGAGGTGGCTCTAGGATCTGGGGACCCAGAATCCAGGCTCACCTCCCCTCACTCACTCTGTAACTTCGATGCAGTTGTACTATCTCTCTGAATCTCAGAACCCACATCACGTGGACAGTGAGAGCTGCCCCAGCAACTGAAGTCAGTCCCCGGGAGTGAGAATCCTAAATAACATGTATTCAGAATAAAAGATGGCTCCAGCCTTGGCCTTGGCCTTTGTCACCCCGGAGACGACATGTAAATGGCTAATACTAAAGGTTGCATTGTATTCTGTCCCCATCCCCCAAAAAGATACGTGTAAGTCCCAACTCCCAGGACCTACAAATGCAATCTTCTTTAGAAATAGGATCCTTGAAGATATAGCCAAGTTAAGATGGGGCCAAGCTAGAGTAGGCTGAAGAAGAGCCAGAGCCTAGCTTCTTTGTAAGAAAGAGAAGACAGATGTGGTGATACATGCCTGGAATCCCAGCACTCAGCGGGATGAGCAGGCGGACCAACGTTTCCAGGACAGCCTGGGCTACATAGTAAGTTCCAAAGTAGCCTAGGATACATAGCAGACACAGCAAGAGACAGCATCTCCAAGAAGCAAGCACTGAGGTGTAGCTCCGGAGCAGAATGCTTGCCTAATACATGCCAAGCCCTGGATTCAATCCCCAGTATTGAAGGGAAGAAACAGTGAGAAATTTGGGCAAAGGCTTACAGAGAGGGTAAAGGACCATCTACTGACAGAAGCAGAGATGTGAGGGAATCTGACACACCAAGTGCTACCAGAGGTGAGCAAGAGGTAAGAGCAGAGCTTCCCCAGGTCTTCAGGGGACCACAGGCCTACCAGCACCTCCAGGCCAGCTACCTACCCTCCAGCGTAAGAGAATGAATCTCTGCTGCATGGAGTCATATAGTGACAATCCCAGAGGATGCTCTAGATACTTTTGTTATTGACAGCTGTTACCCGTTATCTGGGGTGGCTCTGGCAACAACCCAATAACAAAGTCATTATGACACTCATTTGCAGATGTGAGAACTCAGCCTCAGAGCAGACAAGAAGTTTATCCAAGGTCACCCAGTCCAAGACACAGCCAACACCCAGAAGAAGGAGGAGGCACACGTGAGGTCGGGCTTCCTCTACCCCTTTCTGCCGAGAAGGACAGCATCCTGGAGACCAGCGGGGCAAGGCACTTTCTCTCTGTGCCCACAGGGTCAAATATTCAGCTCTGGAAGCAGGATGATGCAAAGACCCAGAAGAGTCATCCAAGCCCCAAAGCAAAGACTTCCTCCTCACTATCAAACAGAAATCAGAGTCGGCTACTAATCAGAGCAACCAACACATGCATCGACTCAACATCAAGGAGGCCATGGGCTGTCGGGGGGCATGTAAGAGGACAGCCTCCTCCTCTTACACAGTGCGACATTACCTTGTAAACAATTACGTGCATGCCCATACATTAGCACCACTGCCGACTTGGTCAAAGAAGTTTCTCTGTGGATGGGCAGTGGTTACAGCAAAGACCCTTAGCTGGTCAGGTGCTGAGAAAAAGCAGCCCAGCCTTACATGAGACATTACATCACTCTGTCCCAGGCTCAGACACCATCATGGAAGAGGGGCAAAAGAAGGTTAGAGTCAGAGGAAGGCTTGGAGTCCTGTGAAATGCTGATCTTCAGGCATGAGATGGCCGTTGTACAACATCCAAGATTACCTGCACAGGATAGGGCCTGGCAATATTCCATCATGGAAGGGGCGGGACTCACATCACACACCCTTCACTGAAGATCTATAAGCAGGCAGCAGCTGTGGCAAAGGGAGAGACATTTCTTTTCTTTTTTTTCTTTTTTCTAACACAGGCTTTCTCTGTTGAGAAACCTGACCTGGATACCCTGGAACTCAATGTGTAGACCAGGCTAGCCTTGAACCCAGAGATCAGTCTGCCTCTATTTCCTGGGTGCTGGAATTAAAGGTGTGAGCCACCATTGCCCAGCTAAGAGACGATTTCTTTAATGGTGTAGCCACTGGTAAATGCTTGTCATCTCTGTAAGTAACCCCAACTAAACTCATTAATCACAGTCAAAGTAAAGAGATTTGAGAGTAGCGAGAGCAGGTAGGAAGGGACCACTGGGGGAGGAGGGACGCAAGAGAAGACAACAGGAGTGAATATAATTTTTAAAAAGCAGTAAATTAATATATGAACATGTCATAATGGGTAATGCATTAATTTTTGGCGATAATAAATATATGCCAATAAAAAATTATTTTAAAAAAAGTCATCGAAAGACAGGTGGGCCTTGGTCCCCAAGAGTTCCCTTCCAGGAAAGATTTCTTGCCTTGCTCAGATCGTCACTAAAGCCCGCCATATCTTCCTCTCCTGGCACTCTTGCAAGGAACCACAACCCCGAGACCCCAGAAGTAGTGGCAGTTAGTCAGGATTCCCATCCCTCAGCCTGAGGCCAAGGCGCTCCACAGAGTCGCTCCCTGAGCTCTGAAACTCTTTTCATTGTTTCCTTTTTGCAGAAAAGGAAACCGGCTTAAGCAAGTTTGGCAAGCTCTGCCCGGAGCACTGCTGGTCCAGAGCAGGACTCAGCTCCTGAGCCAAGACACTCACGCCCACGGATGGGTGGTCATTCCCTCAGCAGCCCATAGACGCGCAGCACCACCAAGTTCCAGCCAGAAACATCTGACTTGGACAGAGAACAGACAGGGCTTCCTTGAGGTAGATTGACTCAGCTCCAGCCTAACCAGCCACTCCATCTTCCCACCAACTCCTGAGAAAAGACACCCTCAGAAGGTGCAGCCAGGGCCACCTGGTTGGGGTTTGATGCCAAAGCTATCAGGGTGGTGATTAGTGTCCTGAGGTGAAAGGCCAGAAGATGAGGTGAGAAAGGTTTGGTTTCCTACCCCTCCTGTTTTCAAGGGAACTCCCACAAGGCCCTCTCCTAACACCCTGGGGTGAGTGACAGGGTTAGAGCGACTGTAGCCAAATAAATCACTACAGGTGGGTAGGAGACTCCAAAGGCCAAAGCCGTCATCTGATACGTCAGGTAGGATGCATCTGTCTGTGGTGGAGAGATGGCAGGAGGGGCCACAGGCTTTCACAAGTCACCACATTCTCCCACCGGGAGGCCACACTAGCTCAGGAACCTTAGGCTGACAACACACCCACAACAAGAAAACGGTGCAGAGGAGTATGGGCAGAGAGGAGAGGGAATGGTCTCTAGAAGATCATTCCAGAGCCCTAGTGACTCTACCTTACACCCAAGCCTCGGCCTGTGTAGTAGTTCTTTGGGATTGAAACCCTCGGGGAGCACAGCTCTTACTCTTCTCTCTCTTCTCGTGTGTGTGTGTGTGTGTGTGTGTGTGTGTGATGCACTAGTTAGTGTGGGCACATGCACATATGAGCTGTGTGTACTACTTAGTGTGGGTATGTATGTGTGTGCACACACACACATGTATGTCTTAAGTGAACTAGCTAGTGTGGCTGTGTGCATGTGTGTGTGCAGGAGGCATTTGCACACGGGTGGAAGTCCAAGGTTGACATCAGAGGTCTTTCTCTATCACCCCTTACCCTTATTGTTTAAGACAGGCTCACTCACCAAACCTGAAGCTCGTCAGTTTGGCTGGCTGGCTGGCCAATAGGGCCTGCCCCTTCAGCACTGGGCTACAAACCATTACAGCCAGCTTTTCACATGGACACTGGGGACCCACACTCAGGTCCTTGTACTTGTACAGTAGGCATCTCTATACTGACTCCCCTCCTCAGAACCTCTCGTTCTTTAAAGGCTTGATCTCTCCCTCAGTCCATCAGAGCCTATCTGGGTCCCTGAACCCTCAATACAGTCCTCAGTTCGGTATCACTTCCTTCAGGACGAGGGCGAAGACAGCTCTAGAGACACTAGCTCTACAAGACAGTTCAAGCGGGACAAGCGCCCCGCATGCAGGCCTTGCTCCGACAGCCACCTCTGCGAACCTCCTCTTCCTCTCCCAGACTTCCTCTTTCCTGCTTCTTGTTCTTTTTATTGTAACTACTCAGGCTGACCCGAGGGTGAGCACCAGGGCCCAGCACCAGACTGCATACAAGGGACCATCCTGGCACAGTTATCCCGTCTCTGCAGCCATCACCCACGAGGAACTTCTGTTTCATCCTCAGCTTTGCAGGAAGGTGGTCTTGTGACAGGGAGGCATTGGGCCAGCTCTTTATCAGACTCCCAGAAGTTTAATTAAGGTGGCAATTAGGCCGGGAAGGTACCTCCGTTGATATCGTGTTTGCATAGCATGTTCAAGGCCCTGGTTCTGATCCCCAGGACTGTCTACCCGGACATGGGCTGGTGCCTGTCATTCTCAGCACTCAGGAGGTGGAGACAGGCAGATATGAAGTTTGAAACCATGCTCAAGACCATAGCAAGGTCTAGCCAGCTCGAGTTATATGAGACCCTGACTCGGACATAATAAATAGACAAATATAAATTGTGTTCAAAAAGGAACAGAGAAGTTACACTGCTATGGAACTGGGGATTATTTCTGAAAAGTAGAAGCTACATGAGGTACTGGCTGGGAGAGGGTCTCTGATCATGTCCACCACCTCACTCCTCAGTGTAATAGCAGCAATTCCTGACCAAGCACTCATGGCTAGTAAAGGGTTCTCAAGCACCAAGTCCTTTGCATCTCATTATATCACAGCCAGCCCATTCCTCAGAGGAGAAGACTGAGGCTGTAGCATGACCCTCTCCCTGCCCCCGACTCCAAGCACAAGCTAAGGACTCGGCACCCAGTAGGTTCCTACAGCACAAACTGCCTGCAGAAATGGCTCTCCTAGGGGTAGAGCAGGGCCCCGGCCCAGCCTCACTCTTGCAAATGAGTCCTCGCTGTGGTTAGCAGGCCAGCCCTTCATTTCCCCACCAGGCTCAGCGTTTTGCAAACCAACACTTAGGGTGGGCAGGGTCATTTCCTAGTAGTTCCCACTGCAGCCAGCGAGGAGGGGAAGGTTTCTTCCCTCTCAAAGGTAGAACCAGGGCAAGAAGCCGAGCCTGGGTGCCCTGAACATCCTCCAGCCCAGGTAGACAGGGCAGCCTGAGCTCCCCGTAACGGAAACAGAAGTTTAATTTGCTCTGTGGCCTGATCTACAGCCTGCCTCCCCTCCTCCCAGCAATGTCCAGGGCCCCAGCTTGGGGTCGCTAACAAGCCTGCTGTGTTACCAACACTACTTGTCACTCCTCTGGCCTCTACTTCCTGTGAGTATGGCGAAAACAACATACGCACAGGGGACCTGAGGGTTTAAAGAAATATGTTCACATTGAAGAGCTCAGCAAATGCCGGGCACAAGCCCACACTCAAGCAACTGCTGCTGTCAATCAAAAGTTCTCATGGTCAATGACGGTGTCAGGCCCAGGTGCCGGGCATTGTTCTGGAAGACAGGCATTCAAGCAGGGGGACAAGATGGATCCAATCCCTGCCCTCGGTAAATCAGTAAATACAACGTTTGGCAGTGATAAGTACCGTAAAACTTAACCAAAGCAGAGTGAGGCATGATGGGATGGGAGGGGTGATCTCTGAGTGATCAGAGAGGTCTCCCTCAGGAGGTGACATCAAAGCTGAATCTAAGAATTGGTCTAGGAGCTGCAGATCTCAGCTCAGTGGGTAAGGCCCTGGCCATGCAAGCATGAGACCCTGAGTTCTGATCCTCAGCACCCGTGTAAAAGCATGAGTTATAGGGTCAAATACCAGTAACACCAGCCCTAGGGGAGGAAGGGGAAATGGAGGACTCCTGGGGCTTACTGGCCATCTGGTCTAGCCAGGACAGTAAACTCCAGGTTCCATGAGAAAATTGTCTCAGAAAGCAAGGTAAGGAAGCAGGTGAGAGAAACAGACAATATCAACCCTGATATCTACAAGCACAGGGACGAGCAAGCACACCACACATATGCATTACATTAACACACACACACACACACACACACACACATGCAAATAGGGGCTTGATAGCATTAAGAGCCGTTCCTGTGGGAGACCTGGGTTCAGTTCCCAGCTCCTACATTAGGTGGCTCACAATCACCTGAGACTCCGGCTCCAGGTGTTCTCAGGCCTTCCTCTGGCCTCTCAGGGAGGCTGCATGTATGCACGCACATATACACGTACATTTACAACACAAATTTAAAATAAATAAAGAGAAGTAGTCTAGGCAGAGCAACAATAGGGTCAAAGGTCTTGAGGTGGAGAAGTACAAGGTGTAGTCTAGGGAAAGCAACGGCAACCCTGCTGGGACTCGCTGCAGCTGTTTCCTGGAGCCTTCATGACACCCTCTGCTTGTGCATGTCCTCCGCAGCCTGGACACGTGCTCACAACAGCTCCAACATAGCACTGCTCACGCTCCACACAGCTGCATCACACACCTGAACATCCACACAGCTCTACACAGCTGGCACATCTACACAGCTACACAGCCTGCCATCTGCCACACAGCCAACACCAATGCTCACACCAGCTCCACACAGCCTGGACAGCTCCACACAGCTGAAACTCACATGAAACATGCTCACACACTCACACAGCCTGGACACATGCTCACACCAGCTCACACACCGGCCCTCTGCTCACACCAGCTCCAACAGCCTACATCGCTCACACCAGCTCCACAACAGCCTGGACAGCTCCACACAGCCTGAACACATGCTCACACCAGCTCTACACAGCCTGGACACATGCTCACACCAGCTCCACACAGCCTGGCCATCTGCTCACAACCAGCTCCACATAGCCCATACATCTGCTCACACCAGCTCCACACAGCCTGGACAGCTCCACACAGCCTGAACAGCCACACATGCTCTACAGCCGACCATGCTCACTCACTCACACAGCCTGGCCACTGCTCACACCAGCTCCACACAGCCTGGCCATCTGCTCACAGCAGCTCCACACAGCCTTAACACGTGCTCACACCAGCTCCACACTTAAACTGGTTGCTTCTCTCACCCATTTCTCTCACCCAATCTACTCTTCCCCATTTCGGGCCCTTTCACTGTGATCCATTACCCCCACAGTATCCTCTGGAGCCTTCTGTGACCCTCACTGATGCCAATTTGAGAATTGCATATTTGGTCTTTCCTTCCTAACCCTCAACCTTTAGCCTGCATCCTTTAGTTTGCAACCAGGACATTTAGGAATATGCCAGATGCCAAGTAAAGACTTGGTGGGAAAGCAAACCGATCCCCCAACTAAACCCTGGGACCAGGGCAATTTATAAAAAAAGATATTCAATTTGGGTTACAGTTTCAGACAGTTAGAGTCCATGATGGTGGACAAAGGAGTAGCTGAGAGCTCACATCTTGATCCACAAGCACAAAGCAGAGGGAGAATGCTGGCAATTGCAGAAATCTTTTGAAACCTAAAAGCCCACTCCCCTCCCAGTGACGTGACCCCTCCAGTAAGGCCACACCTCCTAATCCTTCCCAAACAGTTCTACCAATGGGAAACCAAATATTCAAATATATGAGCGTATGGGGGCCATTCTCGTTCAAAGCACCAGACCCTCCCTTGATTGGGCACACATGGTGGGGCTAGACATACACAGCCTCACCTCCAGGACCCTGTGCTGGCTGAGACCTACAGCCTTGGTAAATGACATGCTTGCCCACAGACCTCTGGAAAGCAAAGGGCTCAACACAGTCTTAGAGAGGAAGTGATCCAGCCCCAGCATCAGAGAGAAGCAGACTAGATACTGCAAGCACCCAGCAGGAGCCTAGAGCAGAAAAACATAAACAGAAAGGGGGTGTAAAAGCCAGAGGAGGGCTACAATGTGGCCGAGGGCAATAAGTTCATTTCTATTCTAATTTCTGTTTGTTTGTTTACTTGCTTGCTTTATAAGACAAATTCTGACTATATAGTCCAGGCTGGACCCAAACTCAAGGTGGATCTCCTGCCTCAGCCTCTTAAGGTCTAGGAATACAGGTATGAGCTGCCACACCATACTGAGATCTTTTATACTGAGTGTTTCTTTACTGCTGTACCGACTATGTGCAGGACCCTGTGTTGATCCTGGCACATAAAAAAAAAAAAAAAAAAACAAGCAAACAAATGGAACAGGGAGGCAGATCTCAAATATATATGTGACAATAAATGAACAAGCTAGGTAGGTGCATGGTACTGTTACAGTGTTTCTATGTGTTGATATTTTACATTTAAATAATGGCAAAACATAAACACGTGATAGTTAAAGAGCGGGCAATGGTGGCACATGCCTTCAATCCCAACAGTCTATAGGCAGAGACAAGCAGATGTAGTTCCGAGTGAGTTCCGAGACAGCCAGGGCTGCAAGGGCAACCCTGTCTCTAAATAAATAAACAAACAAACAAACAAACTTGTCACCCCTATAATAAATGGAAGCCACAGAAGCAGAGAAGGGAAAGGGACAAGGGCAGCAGACAGACCCAGGCACCCCTTCTCATGACTAAAGCCCAGACTTCCTTGTTATTCCTCAGTCCATACATGTTTATAGGACACTGTCTGCAGTAGAAATTTACCCCACAATCCCTGGCAAAGCCAGCAGGCAGTCATAGCCTGGTGAGAGGAAATATGGCCAGGCTATGGAATAGGGTGAATGTGGGCAGCCAGGACTCAAGTCTAGGGAAGGACCTGAACCAAACACATCAAGCACTCTCTCTCTCTCTCTCTCTCTCTCTCTCTCTCTCTCTCTCTCTCTCTCTCTCTCACCTCTCTTCTCACCCTCACATCTCACACACACACACATGTACATGCATGCATACTCAGGTATGGAACTAGACCTACCTTGCCCACCACCAGCAAAGAAGTACTGCCCCAGTCATACCGTGAGCACTGGGCAGCCATGGAGGAGGAGTGAAGTGACCCGGTAGAACATGGTTTTTTTTTTGGTTTGGTTTGGTTTGGTTTGGTTTTTTGGGTTTTTTGAGACAGGTTTTCTCGTGTAGCCTGGCTGTCCTGGAACTCACTCTGTAGACCAGGCTGGCCTCGAATTCAGAAATCTGCCTGCTTCTGCCTCCCAATAGGATTAAAGGCGTGCGCCACACTGCCAGGCCCGTAGAACATGTAGATCAACAGCAGTGAAGTGACCATGTAGACTGATGGCAGTGAAGTGACATGTAGACTGATAGGCAGTAAATGACCATTGTTAGACTGATGGCAGTGAAGTGATCATGTAGACTGATAGGCAGTAAAGTGGATACGTGGAAATGACTGAGTGGCAGTGAAGTGAGCATGTAGACTGATGGCAGTGAAATGAGCATATAGACTGATGGCATGAAGTGATCATGTAGACTGATGGCAGTGAAGTGACATGTAGACTGATGGCAGTGAAGTGACTGTGTAGACTGTCAGCAGCACTGTCCAGAACACAGTAAAGGAAGGTACATGAAGTTGCACAACACAAACCCCAGTCTTGGTTTTATTTAAAAAAAATATATACACAGCAGAAAACAACCCCAGCACTCAGGAGGCTGAGGCAGGAGGATTATGAGTTTGAAGTCAACCTGGGCCTGAGCAAGTTCAAAGCAAGTTCTGGCTACATAATGAAACTCTGACTCTAAATACATACATACATACATAATAATACATATATACATACATACATACATAAAACCAAGGATCAGTGAAATGGCTCAGTGGGTAGAAGAACTTGCCACACAGGCCTGACTACCAGTGTTCAATACCTGGATCCCATATGGAAAAAGAAGCAATTCCCAAAAGTTGCCCTCTGACCTCCAGACGTGCTGTGGCATGCATGATCATGCACACACACATTGAGTGCGCACACGCACACACATATATACACCACCAACAACAATAATAACTTTAAATATAAATAAATAAAACCACCCAAAACAACGATAACAATAATTTTAAATATAAATAATGCCACGCCGACGTGTGCGCACCCTTAATCAGACTCGGAGGCAGAGGGAGGCGGATTCTGAGTTCGAGGCCAGCTGGCTCAAAGTGAGTCCAGACAGCCCGGACAAGGAGA
Source organism: Mastomys natalensis (assembly GCA_021653895.1). Classification (NCBI taxonomy): domain Eukaryota; kingdom Metazoa; phylum Chordata; class Mammalia; order Rodentia; family Muridae; genus Mastomys; species Mastomys natalensis. Next base: position 926,494 of record JAJTUV010000468.1, read on the forward strand.
AACGAAATGCCATAAAAAAGAGGAGGAGGAGGAGGAGGAGGAGGAGGAGGAGGAGGAAGAAGAAGAAGAAGAAGAAGAAGAAGAACAACAACAAAACAACACAAAACAAAACAAGAACAAGAAGAACAGAGAGAAAGAACAGAAGAAAAAAGAACAAGAACAAGAAGAGAAAGAAGAAGAACAAGAAACAAGAACAAGAAAAGAAAAGAAAAGAAATCCTTGCTTTAAGTATTTGAGTGTGTATAAACCTATGGGGGAGTTTGTTTGTTCAACCCTGCTCTAAACAGTAAATACTTCCTACCTGTATGGTTTGAAGAAAGACCACTCCTCCCACTGATACTGAGTGTAGGAGGAAGCCGATATTTTACAGTAACAGAGCAAAGCCGGAGACCCTTGGTTCCACTGTAGAGGCTGAATAAGCAAAAACCAAGGTGGGAGACAGAACACTGCCCAGTCCCTCCCCACCACGGGCATCATGCAGCCACCATGACATACTAAATTACCTACACCGGCAGTATTGATAAAAATGTCCCCAGCACATACAAGCCAAGGCAAAACCCTGTGCGTTCCGATCATCAGAGAGTCAAGAACAGCTCAGTCGGTGGAGTGCTTGCACAGTGCCCGCAAGACCCTGGGTTCCATCCCCAGCCATCATAATTCCGGGTGTGGTGGTCACGCCTGTCAGCCCAGCACTCGGAAGGCAGAGACAGGAGGATCAGAAGTTCAAGGTTGATCCTTGGCTGTGCAGCAAGTTTAAAGACACCGTAGGTATGTGAGGGGACCCTATCTCAAGAAGAGGAGGGGAGAGGAGAAAATGGAAACCAGCTAGGGAAAGAACTGGGTACTCAGGAGCGACAGCCGTGGGGCTTTCTGGAAGCAAGCCAGGTCCCAGCGTAGACTGTACTGATGGCCTTGTGGTGGCTCAGCCTATAATTAATCATTATATTGAATACTTAAATATGTTGCATCAAATATTTCTGCAGGCTTAGGATAGCAAGGAAGATCAACACATTTTTCCCTTCTGTGGACCGTATACCCCCAGGTCCCCAACCACATTTCAACCACTGTCCCTACTGTCCACTCTACCTTACTGTCTTTTCTGGTTTGGTTTGGTTTGGTGTTTGGTTTGGTGGTTGGTTTGGTCTGTTTGGTCTGGTCTGGTCTGGTCTGGTCTGGTCTGGTCTGGTCGGTCTGGTCTGGTTTGGGTTTCAGAAGAGCCAGCGAACACTCTCTGGTCCCGGGAACTTGACACTTGCTAGAGTGCACAAACTCTTATCTTCTGTTCCCTCTATGCCGACCAAAGGATATCTCTTGCCCAAAGCCAGATCTATACAACCAAAACAAATACACAAGACCCCAAGAGTGGGGTAAGTGTCAGGATGCCTGCCTAGCATACAGTGTCACCCTACAAGCGGGTCTCTAGTGGTGAGCCTTGGGGCTCTGTTGTCTTCCTGTTCTTTCTTCACCCCTTTAGCTTTCTGAAGTCCAACAGGTTCACAGCAAGAACAGAACACAGACGACCGTGAGGAAGGAGACTCTTAGTCACTGAGCTCTGACGCTGCTGTCATGTTCAAACGTCACAGCCGCATTCAGCGAGGCTGGTATCAAAAGCTTCTGTGAAAGGAAAGTGAGTCTTACAACTTCAGATGTCTTCCTAGGCCGACACCACCACCACCACCACCAAAACAAGGCCACACCGATCAACACTGTGGCTGCTACAAGAAGAGGAAGAGGCAGCTCGCACGGCTGCTCAGAGCTTTGAAAGGTCTCAGCTGCCTGGAAGAGCCTGCAGCTTGTGAGCCACGGGGACTGCCGATGCATCCAGTAAGTCCGGATGGTGGGGTCCATCTATTGGTTTAACTGAGTCAACACGTTAAGGGTGAGACTTCACATTAACACCCTGCAATCCCCACCACAGGCCTGCAGAGCCTGAGCCTGCAGTGGGAGGCTCGATTCATCCAGTCTCTAACAAGGACACCATGGCTCAAGCAGTCCCACCTTGAAGCTTGGGTTTGAAGTCATTTGTCTGCTGGGAAGTAGTGGCACATGCCTTTAATCCCAGCACTTGGGAGGCAGAAGCAGGCAGATTTCTGAGTTCGAAGCCAGCCTGGTCTACAGAGTGAGTTCCAGGACAGCCAGGGCTGCACAGAGAAACCCTGTCTCAAAAGACCAAAAAAAAAAAAGAAGAAGAAGAAATCATTTGTCCCTAGCTGCAATCTACCCGCCCCACCCCCCACCCCCGGCCAGGGCCTCATCAATGCAATGTCTTGCTCCAAGGCCTGAAAACAATTTTGTACCTTTAGGAGCCAAGCTCCTAAAGCACAAATCCTGACTGAACTGGGCTTGAATTCACCAGGGCACTTCCAACTTAGTATGGTGTCTTACATCATCACCAAGTCAACAGGGAAATGAGACCCCTGCTACAAAGGCAGGTGTGGGCATCAAATCCAGAAGACAGGAGGAGACGCCTTAGTGAAGCTGGAGGAAAGATCCAGACAAGCTCAGGATCAAGTGCCCTGTAGACAACTGTCTGATCGGGCAGGAGAGAACAAAGAGATTCAAATAAGAATTGGACAGTGACCTCTGGAAAAACCCCAATAACCCTGAAGTGTCTCTGGCTGCCTCAAGAGTCGTCCTAGAAAACCACAACCAAGGCCCTGCTCACTGGATGACTTCAGGAAGCACCTGCTGCCTTTTGAGACTCAATTCCATCTGTAAAATGGGTAGACCCATCAAGAAGTATCGGAATTTTTTTCAAGGATCAAGGATCTGATTAATAAGTAATTCTACCTATCGTGAGTCTGGTACTGAACAGGACACAGTGTGTCCCCCCACCCCTGCCCCATGACACCTTGGTGGACAGACGTACATACTTCCAACTGCTCCTCATGTAGTAGTGCATACATTAAAACCCCCTAAAAGGTAGGCGCTGTTATGGCTCCCACCACACCCGTGAGGAAACCGAGGCATGCAAGACTCAAACACGGGTAAGCAGAGCCGGAAACAGACAGCAAGAAGTCTGCCTTAGACACTTGCTCTCTTTTTCATTGTAGAGCTGGGGGTGGCTCTACATGAGCGCAGGAGGCAAGGGTTCTACCACTGAGCTCCACCACAGCCCCAAACATAGCTTGAAAAATGAGCAAGCCTTCTCCGAGGCTGTCCCCGGGGCTGTAGCTCAGTTGGTAGAGCGCTCACCTAACATGCGCCAATGACCTGGGTTCAATCCTCAGCCCTGCACATACTGGGTGTAGTCACACACACCTATAATCCCAGCAGACCGAGGATCAGAGGTTCAAGGTCATCCTAGGCTACATAGTAGATTTTAGATCAGGCTAGGCTACGACCCTGCCTCAAAAATAACAATAATAATTATAACAACAGCAAAGATATAAGCCTTATCTAAGATCTACTGAGAAAGGGGTTCAAACTCTGTGATCTGGCTGATGCTTTTCGAAACAAGGGTGGTGTTTCTCCTCCTTTGGCCCATGGGTATTTCATGCTCAAAGCCAACATCTTTAAATTTCTTTTCTTCATCCAGTACTATGTCTCCCCAGCTCAGGACCTCCCCTTTAATCACAACTGCATTGGCCTTGGAAGTCAGTTCACCAAATGAAGGTGGTATCATAAGAAAGAGTAAAGGACACCAGGTGGCAGTAAGTGGGATGCCCCAATGTGGGCTGTCCCCTCAGCTGTGGCGTTACTCTTTAATTATAGTAACTATTGTATAGGAGTTCAGTGCCTGCCATCCGCCATAACTCACAGTGAGGCAGTGTAAGAAACATACAAGAGGGTCATGACCCAGCCAAATGCAGTCACAGCAAAGACTGTAGCCAGACCTAGAGTTTTCCACCAAGCCCAGGATTGCCTTGTCTGCAGAAGTAGAGGGGCTTTCAAAGGCTCACACCCCCAGGAGGCAGAAATAACAGCTTCTCTAGTTTGCTTTTTATCTCTGTATCACGTGTGCTTATAGGTCTAAGTAGATGTGGCATATGCATGTGTGTGCACACGTACCTGCTTACACATAAGTATGGGCCAGCCAAAGGCTCACTTCCACTGTCTTTATCTGCCACTCCCCACCTTAGTTTCTGAGACAAGGTCTCTCATTGGACCTGGAGAGATCACTCATTCAGATAACCTGGCTCGCCAGCAAGCCCCCAGAATCCTTCTGTCTCTAACCCCTCAGTATTGGGTTTTCAGACCTGAGTCACTGTGGCTGGCTTTTTTTATGTGGGTGTTGGGATCTGAGCTCAGGTCCACACGCTTATATAACAAACACTTCACCCACTGAGCCATCCCCCCAACCCTTCCCCCCACCCCATTCTTTTGCTTATGTGTATGCTGTGTATGCTGTGTGTGTGTGTGTGTGTGTGTGTGTGTGTGTGTGTGTGTGTGTGTGTGTAAGGATGTCGGATGTTAGGACCTTCCTCTGTCACTCTACATCTCATTCACCGTGGCAGGATCTCTCTGTTGAACACAGCTCGTGAGGATGGCTAGTCTAGCCAGTAGCTCGCTCTGAGGACCCTTCCCCACCTCTAAGCACAGGAATTACTGGCAGGGCACCACAGTCATCAGCTCTGCATATATGTAAGTCCTAAGGATCCAAATCCCATGGCAAGCGCGTCACCTACTGAAGCCATCTCCCCAGCCCCAACCCTTCTTTTGAAAACTAGGTCTTATTCTGTAGCCAAGGCTAACCTGGGGCCCAGACTGGCCTCAAAGTCCCTGGTGTTGGGATTACATTTGCCATCACACCCAACAAGAACTTTACAACTTGGAGCTCACACCACAGAGGGAAAAATAAAAGGAGACGTCGCCCCAAGATCACGCTCTCCCCATTCCTACCCTTAGCTCACCCTGACTCTGACCCTGCGTAAGGCAGCTGGTGGCAGACGGAACAATGTAGTCCGCCACCAGCTACAAGAAAGTTCTGCAGCAAGTGCTAGCTGAACCACAGGACTCTCTGCCACGTGGCCATACAAGCCTGCTACCTTCAGAACACCAGACACTTAGCCTCAGAGAATAGACTATTTAAGTCTGGGGAGGAAGGGGCAGAAATAACCAAGCTTTGACCAGCAATCGAGCTCCCTAGCAAGCATCACACAAGCTCAGGACCCTGTCTCTGCCTCTCCACACTAGCACAAAGTCCCACATGCCCCATGGCTTAAAGCAACAGGACTTTTTCATGATCTTGTTCCCAAGTGAAAGTCAGTCTTGTTGGGCTGGAATCAGGGGTGCTCAGAGCCTGGCTACTCCCCGAGGCTCAGGAGACTCATGTCCTGGTCCTTTTTTTTTTCCCTTTGTGCATGTAAGACAAGCACTGTGCTGAGCTACAACCCTAGGCTGTCCAGATTCCTTAATACACAGTCCCGTTCTGTACCTACTCCACCATCTGCCCCCATCCCCATGCTATGGCCCTCTGCTCACCTGATCTGCTTGTCACCAGGCCTCTTGACCACACTGAATCTACCTGGATAGCCCTGGATAGCCTCTCGCAGCTCAGCATGCCTCACTTGATGCACGCACAGTCTACCATGCCAAGGACATCCCTAGCCCACAGGATTTTGGGGGTTGGAGGAGGAGGTGATAGAAGTCACTATCCATGCATACAACCTTCCCTCCCAGACCGTGGCCTGCAAGAGAGGGGAGGGCTTTGTCCCATCCCCTCCTGGCAGGCGCAGTGATGAAGCTACCAGGAACCAAGTTTGGAACCAAGATGAGAGGAGAAAAGAAAACGGGAGAGAGATGGGGATACTCCACGCAGTGTATCGGCCATGTGTCAAGTACAGCGTAAGCTGCTGCTTTCACACACGCTGGAAGGTCTGCTCGCATCTTCTTCATTGTGGCTCAGAGAAGTTATGGAGCCTGACCGGAGTCACACAGCTTACAAATGGTAGGTTGGGGATTTGAACCTGGCCTCTCTGGCTTTCATTTTGTGATGCTCTGAACCAAACACTTGGATCTTTTCAAGTCCCTTGGGGATTCTTTGTTCCAAAAACTTGTTTGCAGGAAAAAAAAAAAAAAAAAAAAACCTTTCCTTCTGGGTAGGAGAGTATGCAAAGCAGCTGCCGCTGCCGCCCCCCAACCCCCCACTGCCTTGGCGACTTAGATGATCTATTTTGGGGCTTTGTGAGCCAGTGACCCAAAGCTCCCCACCCTCCGTTGTGCCTTTCTCTACGCAGCCACTTCCTGAGGCTCAAATGAAAGGCTAGAGGGCCAGCCCAGCAGAGGCAGAGTTCACAGAAGCTAGCAAAGCCTCACCAAGCCCATCAGAAAATCAGAGCCCATCTCAAAACAAACACCAGCCATCTCAGAACAGGCAGAGGCTGCCCAGGAACCTGTGACCCAGAGGAAGCCACAGAGCCATCCCCAAAGGCTGCATACCTCCAGGTTGACAGCCCCAATGTGATGTTTCTCCATGCTGCCCTTCAACATCCTCCTGCTGGGTTTTAGGGAGGAAGAAGGGACGGAGTTTGAGAGCAAGAGATGCTGATTGAACCTCTCTGGGGCAAGAGATTTCTGGGTGTCTACAACGGTCAATAAGGAGGCATCTAGGAGAGAATTTCTGCCCCTTGGGGCAAAGCAGCGTGCCTACTTTTAAAGCTCTGAGTGAAGGGGAGGTTTTTCATCATCAGGAAGCAGGCTTAGTTAATATTAATATGTGTTTAGTGATCAAAGTAAAGAAATGGGGCTTTGTGGCAGGGTGGAGGACCGGGGCTCTGATAATATGTGGACCACGCAATGTGACAGCAGTCAGGCTGCCTCGATCCCCCAGCAGCAAGGAACTGAGTGTGTCATTGCCCTGCTTGTAGCCCTTCCTGGGTACTCAAAGGGTCTGGCTTCTCTAAGGCCTCCGTTACGGTTTGGAGAGGTTTGCTACACAGCAATAGATAAAAACCATTATGCTACTATCGCCAGCTGCCACGCAGTTAGCATGTGCGCCTGGCGTGGGCTGACACACAATCTGGTCCCTCTCAGATTTTTAACCCACTTCGTCCCCACAGCAATCTGATAAAGCGGTTCACACTGTCCCCCGTTTTATCAGGCGGGAACGGTGGCATGCCCAAGCTCGTTCGTGAGTTTGTCTTCAGACCCTGGAATGCTCCAGAGCAATGGAGAGGAAGACCGCCTCACTTCCATTATCTGATCTATAGCTGAGAGCTCAGGAACAAGGAGTAGAGGGTGATTCTCAACACCAACTTTGGGCCTCTGCATGAACTACTCGCATATGGGCTCACACATACTCAGATACAACACACATACATATGAAAATGGAAAGAAAAAAAAAATTAAGTGTTCCACAAGCAAAAGCCTACTTGAACACTAACTCCCATGATGCTCCTCTACTTCTCATTGCTCCCCTGAGCCAGAGAGATGGTTTGGGCAGCCCAGAGTTTCCTCAGAAACTCAAGACAAGGGGCATCTCTCACACAACCTATTCTAGACATTTCCTCTCCCCACAGCGCCAGCCAAGCCTCCCACATCTAAGGAAGGGTGTTCCCGGCTAGCTGGCTCTGGCCTGGCTCTCCTCCCGGCCACAGAAGTTTCTAGAAACATAGCCCTTGCTGAACACATGGAGCTCCACCTCACATCAGCAGATAGGTGTCCCTGAGGTCAGGGGAGCAGGGATATCGCCTCTACCTGCTCAGTGTGTACCATGTGCCTGAATGTGCTGGTCATGTGAGGCTTTAGGACAGAAAAAGCAACCAATAGCCCTTCCAAGAGCTGACTGAAGGAGGGAAACATCTGCCCATACAATGTGTAATTATAGAATGACCAAATCCCAAAGCGAAGGAAAGAGACAAACGGTCAGAGCAAGCAGGAGACTGAAAGTAAAAAACAACGAACCTTGGGCCCTCTCAGGCAGAAAGGGCCTCCCTGATGAGAAGCCCTGAGTCTCAGAGGGCTGTGGTAACAGCTGAGCACAGAAAGCCCCCCGTCCCCACAACAGCCCCAAGAAGCAGGTGTTGCAGCCCTCAGTGAGCAGGCCAGGCCTGTCAGCCACAGAGAGGAAGTGTCGGAGCCTAGGTCCCATGAGAGGAAGGACCAGAGAGGAGAGGACAACCAGGTTTCTCTTTCTCCCTCCCTCCCAACATGGGACTTCAATTTTCTCTCAGCTTCTAGGCCTCATGCAAGCCCCCGTTTCTGCCAAAGACACAAGTCCAACAAGGCTTACCTGTCTTGTCCTGACAGAGGGTGTGTTCTCAATAAACATGTGAAAAAAATATGGTTCAGTCGGTAGAGGGCTGACTCCAGGATGTTGATCCCCAGCACCAATAAACTGAGCATGGTGGTACAAGCCTGTAACCCCAGCACTAGGGAGGAAGAGGCAGGAGACTCAGAAATCCAGCGTGATCCTTAGCTGCATGACGCTTTCAAAGCCTGCCTGGGATAATGCCATCCTGTCTCAAAACAAACAGGCTGGAGAGATGGCTCGATGGGTGTGAAGATCTGAGTTCGGATCCCCAGTGGAGATATAAGAAACCAGGCTTGGCCACACCTATAACCTTAGGACTAGAAGGTGAACAGGGGTAATGGACACAAACAGAACGATCACTGCGACCACTGGTCAGCAGTTTAGCCAACAAACCACAAGCTGCTGGTTCAGTGAGAGTAAGGCGGACAGCAACAGTGAAGACGAATTGCACGGAAGGGCATCAGGTGTCCTCCCGCCTGCCGTGACACAGACACACGCACGTTCGCACAAACATGCATGCCACATATAAAAAAAATAAAGCAATAAATAAATAAATAATAAAATGCTTTAAAAGCATTTTCTGCTTGTTTCAAAGAGGGGGAGAAAGAACATAAAGTTGTGTGGGTAGGAGGTAAGGAGGATCTGGAAGGGATGGGGGACGGGGAATATGCTCAAACTATATTATGCGAAAACTTAAAAAATAAAAAGTAAGGAGAAAACTATGCGTGAAAGATTCACGGTGCCTTCTCTGATGCTCCATGTAATGACATCAGTGTCTTGAAGGACAGGGGAGGCCTGGAAACTTAGAAGCTTGTTTACTGAGGCAGTGGCAGCAACCAAAAAAACCTGACATGGGATCCAAGACCACTTCAAAGCCCCATGAGATGCAGGTAGACAGACAGTACCTCCCAGGTCAACGGCGGACAAGGAGGCCACCATGAGCCACTGAAACACGGGGACATGGTCACTACCTCCTTACCAGCACCACCAAAACTCCTCAGCTTTGGACCCACTTTTGCCATTAAGAGGAAAAGACAAAAGGGAAACTGTAACTCAGAGCCCAGAGCTCGAGAAACCTTGAGGCCCTCTGTCTACTCCCCAGGAGCCTACCATTTGAGAAAGTCCACTGGACTACTGCAGAGGGAGGGGACATGTGAAGGACAAGATGTGCCAGCTAACCACTACTGACCAGCACTGGGCTCCCTGTTCCCCATCAGACACACCCTCCCTCATGAAGGTCCTTACTGCCGTCTTCTAGACAGCCCCAAAACATCAAAGTCAAGGCCTTGCAGCTGTTCCCGGGTACCACAGTCTCCACCATAAGAACCAGCCCTGTGGTTGGTTTGACTGAGAGGACATGCCAGAATGACTGACAGCTTCTACTGTCACATATCCTCCACCCCAGCCTTCAGCAGACTGTGTCTGGGTGAGGGCCTTCAGTCAACACCCGTTGAGACACAGACACACCTGCCAATTGAGCCTTCCTGAAATCCTTGCCCGATGAGGGATTGTTCTGAGCCTGTTATTTGATGGGTTTTTGCTATGCTGCATGAGAAAATTGATACCATCCCCAATCTGTTCTTAGACCCAAGAATACACTCTCCTTCAGGGTGACCAATGACTGGCCTTGTCCTGGACCCCAGAGAAGCAAAACCATCCTCTAAGGATGGTCCTGACAACGGAAATACTCAGATGGAAATACCCAGTGGTTCATACCCCAGGTCTCTGGTTTTCCTACCAGCACATGAGGTAGGTACCGCTGTGCTACCGCTTTGCTGATGCTTTCCTGAAACTGGTACGAAACTTCCCACGGTTCCCTTAAAGCAGCAGCGATCACCCTCATTTTCACTAGGACGCATGTACAGTGTCTGCTTGCTTGTAACCAATGAAGGAAGGGTAAGGTGCACTAAAAATAAACAGCATGTGTCTTCCGTCAGTTCCTAGCTTCTTGGCGGTAAAGCGATAGTTATTCAATAGATAAGTGTGTGATATAAAGAAGGAAAGAAAGGACAACAGAGGGAGGTACTGTACTGAGAGATCAGTTAAACATTAAAAGTGGGGCTGGTAAGATGGCTCAGTGGGTAAAAGAAACTTGCAGCCAAGCCTGACAACCTGAGTTTGATCTCTAAAACCAACTGCTGGAAGCAAAGAATTGATCCCTTCAGGTTATCTTCTGACCTCCAAAAGCACACTAAGGCATGTATGCATCAGCATACACACACACACATGCACACATGCACATACACACTCAAACATACACACACACATGCATATGCACGTACACATACCTGTACACACGCACACACACTCTCACACACATACACATGCACACACACATGCATATGCATGTACACATACCTGTACACATGCGCGCGTGCGCGCACACACACACAATAGGTGTTAAATAATGCATGCCTATAATCCCAGTACTAAGGATACTGAGTTTCAGGCCATCGTGGGCTACAAAATTAGATCCCTGACTCAAATACAAAAACAAACAAAATCAGTGGATTTGGTAGAGTTGGACCCAAAACAATACTGTAAAATGTTAATGGGACAGGAGGGATGGGTCAGTGGTTAAGATCACTTGCTGCTCTTGCAGAAGATCAGGGTTTGGTTCTCAGAACATACATGATAGATCACAACCATCTAGAACTACAGCTCCAGGGGATCTTCTGACTCCATAGGCACCAGGCACGCATGTGGTACACAGTCATACATGCAGACAAAACAGTCATATGTATAAATAAATAAATCTTTAAAAAAAAAAAGATTAAAATTCAGGGCTTGAGAGTTGGTTCAATGGTTAGTAGTACCTGTTGCTCTTGCAGAGTCCCTAGTTCAATTCCCAGCACCTACATAATGGCTCATAACCATCTGTCACTACAGTCCGGGGTATCTGATGCCCTCTCCTGACCTCAGCAGGCACCAGGTATGCATATGGTATACATACATACACACAAAAACATACCTGTAAAATAATATTTTTTAATTTAGTGTTTCATTAATTATAGTACATACGTTAAAGTAACAATTCAGCTATACTAAATTAAATTTTACCTATTTAGTTTCATTCACTACTTCTTACCCTTTTTGAATGTGTTAACTAGCAGTTTTTAAAGTGCGCACATGACCTACACTGGGGTCATCTAAGCGTCGCTGACCCAGAAGCTGCTGCATGTGGCTTCAACAGGATGGAAGGCAGGGAGGTGGATGGGGGCAGGAAGGGAGTTCAAATCTTTGGCCCACTTTTAATTGGGTTGCCTGTCCTCTGTTTTGAAACTCTCTTGTTTTGGATACAGGTCCTTTGTCGGCCATGTTTTGTCAACATTCCTTCCCAGCCTGGAGCTTGTCTTTATCTTTTAATCTAAAGGTTTGGGAACACAAGGTGACTAGAGACAACTGTCTGATGTATTCCCTAGAGAGCCTGGTGACTTTGTTGGGTCCCTAAGATCACTCTATGGATCAGTAAAATGGGTAAGAGAGTCACAGGCTGGGGGTGGGGCCTACATGCTACATGAGAATATCTATATACACCACGTGGTTACAGGTGCCCAGGTTACAGGTGCTCAGAGGGAAGCTGACACATGACAGCTGTTCCATCAACTCCTTCAAGGGCACCCATGTCCCAGTCCTTGAAACACATTTTCCATGATCTTCTTGGGGACACTGATCAAATGGCAGGCAGAGGAGGTGTGGGTATTTAGGAAATCAGTAGACATCTTTGGTCACACAGGTATGAGGTATAGATGGTCACTAAACACAGATACCCTGGGCTGAAGCACCAGACTGGCATGAGGAGAGTCTGTGCCACACCTCCCCCGTGATGTCCAAGTTGAACGGGTATTGTGCAAACAAAGGCAGATTGGCACCTGCAAACACTGCACTGTTGTTGGGCATGAGGGTATAGTTCCAATGGTAGAGCAGCTGCCTACCAAAAGGTGCACACTCACACACGGGTTGGGGGGGTTCTTTTTTGTCCCCTAAAAGGTCAGATGTAAGGTAAGAGCTTTTATAGCTCAGAAGCAGAGCCCTTGCCCGGCTTATATAAGGTTCTGAGCTTAATTCCTAGTACCATTCAGAAATAAGAGAGGCAGGGAATTACTCTAACTCCAGCAGGGACTCACTTCCTCTCCTCTATCTGCCCCGCCCACCATTTACACAGGTCAGAGGACAACCTCAGCATCCCTCCTGGCCTTCCATCTTCGATAGTCTCTTGTTCTCAGCTGTACTCCAAAGCTAGCATAGCGTGCCCTGAGCTTCTTGTCCTCGCCTCCCCTCTCATCCCAAAACCACTGTGTTTACAGGCTATCGTCGGTTCTGAGATTTGAACTCAGGTCCTCACTTGTGTGCAGCAAGCACTTTACCCATGGAGGCTCTGTTCCATGTTCACGTCCGTGTGCTCTGTGCCCAGGCTTCCAGAATATTCTCATCAACTCCACTGTGAGCACCACATCTGTGAAAGATGGCCCCCTAGGGCCCAAGAAGGTCAAAATAAAACAAAGTCCGCTGCTGTAAGCAGTGATTTAGCTATAAATACTATTGATTTTAAAAATTGTATAATAGCTGGGCAATGGTAGCACAGCCTTAATCCCAGCACTTAGAGAAGACAGAGGCAGAGGCAGGTGGATCTCGTGAGCCTGGTCTACAAAGTGAGTCCAGGACAACCAGGGCTCTGTTACACAGAGAAACCCTGTCCTAAAAAAAAACAAACCAAAAAGAACAAAAACAAAAAAAAATGTCATACAATAAGTTATTTGGGGTGGTAGGGACTGAGGCCTGAACCCATGGCTCAGAACATGCCACTCTACCACTGGGCTATATCCCCAGCCCATTTTAAAATGTATCTGTGTAAAGATATGTCATTTATGGTTGGGGGGGGGGCTGGGAGGTAGGAGGTGCTTGCCATTCAGATGCTTGTGAAGACCAGATACCCAGACATTGATCCTAGGATGTGTTCCTCAGTAGCTCCTATCCATTTTCCATTCATTCATTCATTCATTCACTCACTCACTCTGTCACCCAGACAAGCCTGACCCTTGTGAGCCTCCTGCCTTAGGCTTCTGTGTAGCAGGGATGAGAAAAGGCAGCTTCATGGCCAAGCCTGGCTACTAGAACAAATTCTATTATAGAGACAACCAAGAACTAGTGAAATGCAAATCAGAATCACAGTGGGACACAGCATCACTCCTCCTAGGACAGCTATAATCAAAACTAAGAGAGTAGCAAGTGGTGACAAGGATGTAGCGAAATCAGCACCCTCAGATGTGGCTAAGGAGAAGGCAAAATGGATGACTCTTCTGGACACTGGCATAAAGAGTAGCTTAAAGGATCCACACAGGTTAGGAATGACATAGCAATTCTACTCTTAGGTAGGAGGCCAAGAGAAGCAAAGACATATTGACATTGAACTTGAACCCAAGTGTTCACATCAACATTACTCACGGTGACCTAAGACCATGAGGACATGGCCTTCATGTCCATCAACTGTTTGCAGTGATCTTCCTGCCTCTGCCTCCCAAGTGCTAGGATGACAGGTATGCAAATGGTCACTACTGAGTCACCATAGTGTTGTTTAGGGAGGGAGGGAAGGAGAGGTATATACAGACTTAGCTGTACTTTTATTTGACTTCATAAGAATAGGAAAGGCTCGAAGACAGCAGTTCATCTTATCCACGCTGGTCAAGAGAACGCAGTAGTTTCCATTCAGTGTACCGAGTAGGTGAAGACAACTCAATTTTTTTCATTTCACAGCTCCGAGCGCCACCGGGTTCTTTGTGAAGGCTCAGAAGTTAGTTCCGTGACACTTCCAGTTTTAGATACAGCCTACATTCCTTGGCTGTGGCCCCTTTCTTCAAAGCCAACAAAATGCCATCTGCTTCCCCTCTCCACTTTGACCTTTACACCTCTAAGAACCTTGTGACGACATCAGTTCTAGCTCGTCACCGAGGATCACTGTGACATCTCAACATCCTTCCATAACCCCTCTACAAAAGGCCTTTCACTGGGTAGGCAAGACATTCAAAGGTTCCAGGGTTTAAACCGTGGGCTTCTCCTGGGAGAGGGCTTTTCAGAGCTACTGCTGTGAACTCAATAGCATCTTATTCACCTTGGGTTACATATCAAGCAGTAGCTCATGATGTGGGTCATATCTAACTCCCCTAATATCTCACTCTTCTAATCCTCCTGACATCACACAGGTGGGCATCAAAACGCCCATTTTACAGATGAGAACAACAAATCCATGGACAGAATCTCTTAAACAGAAGAACCAAGACTTAAAGGCAACCAATCAGGTCCTGACTCACTTTCTCTTCTTCCTACATACTGATTAGCTCTAGAATCTCAAAGATGCTAGGCAAGTGCTCAACCACTGACCTATAACCCAGCCACGCCTCCCTTTTGTAGTATTTATTTTGTGTGCATGATTGTGGCACACAGGCATGTCATGGTACACAGTGGAGGACAGGGGAAACTGGTTCTCTCGTCCCACCACGTGGGTTCCAGACAATCCATGTCGTCACATTTGACAACAGTCCCTTTATCCACTGAGCCATCTTGCCACCCCAACTGAGACTCTGCCTCAACACATACATTTTAATTTTTTTTTTTTAAATTTAAGACAACCTTGCTATGACTTCCCAGGCTGACCTTGCATTTACTGTGTCTTTTTTGTTTTGTTTTCTTTTGAGAGGAGGGGAAGAAGGGTCTTGGATAGCCCAGGCTGCTTCAAGAATTCGCTATGTAGCTGATCAGATCCTCCTGCCTCCATCTCCCAAGTGCTAGGTTCAAGATATAAGGCACCACAGCCAGCTTTGAACTCACTCTGCAGTCCTAGACAGACCTTGAACCTATGATCCTCCTGAACAGTGGGACACCAGGCCAGGGAGAGCGAGCCCAGAGCCCTCAAGGCCTGGCTAAGCTCTGCTCTACAGTATGGGGCATCTGCCACAGTGCTTTCCATCTCATACTCAATCTGTAAACTACTTCACAATGATGCAATCAAAGAGCCACAAAATGGAAAAGGGCATATCTGGACTATATTATAAAAGATAGCATTTTGTAAAAGCATATCTAGATCTTACATTTTGAAAGGAAACAAGCAAATAAACAAACAAAGGAAAACAGGAGGGGTTTGGTTTGGGCATCTGATGACATTTCTCCCAGGTGGAAACTAAGTGGATGTTCTCGCCTAGTTATAGTTTTAAATGCATCTATGGATGAAGTCTCGAACGTCTCTACAGCAGGCTCATTTGGGGTGGGATGGGTTTGGTTTCACTTAGGGATGATAAAGTCAAGTAAAGGGATCACTCTGAGGTCTACTTCCACAGTTAATCCTCAGGACACCAGGCCTGGTACTTATTGTACCTCAGAGACACGAGCCTTCTCCACACAGTCAGTCTGAATGACTATCCAGGGGTGAGGCTTGCAGCAGGCCAGTCTGCAGATGCTGCAGAAACCAGAGAGACCTCAGCTCCTGACCCAGCCTCCCCACTCTCCTTCTCTCCTCCTCCTCTTCTCTCTCTCCCCTTCTCTTTCTCCTCCCTTCTCTTTCTCCTCCTCTTCCCCTTTCTTCCTCCTCCTTCTCTTTCTCCTTCTCTCTCCTTTTTCCCCTCCTCCTCTTCTTTCTCCTCCTCCTCCCCCTCTTCCTTCTTCTCCTCCTTTCTGGGAGGCGGAGTGCTGGCTAGCCCCTCCTCCTGCTAAGGCCATGTTGCTACTTTCTTTTCTACAGATTACTAAGTTCCCATTTTCTTCTTTCTCAGAACAGAATCCACCACACACGCACTTCACACCCCCCTCAAAAGGTCCGCCACCCGTGACCACCACCTCAACTTAGAAGTGCAAGCTGCAGCTCTCCAATCCCTCTTGCTGCTGCAGAGATGCACTGAATCGACACCACCTGGAGCTGTCTGCTGAACCATCCACAGCCTGTGCACACCACTCTGTAAGCCCAGAACAGCCCAGGCCTCCCCAGCCTGTTGAAGGAAGGAGGCAAGGAGCCAGGCTGCCCATCAGCACACAGCCTCACATCCTAGGTCTACTCTGGCAGGACCCTCGACTTGGCCATAGAAGAGCAGGAAGCAGACCCCACCAACATGTGCAAGCTATACCTGGGGCCATCTCCATATCTCACACACGGAACCTGCTAGTGACCCGGTGTTTCAGCCATCACCCATCTGAGAGGCTGAGACACACTCTGTAAAGAACCTTCCATCAGCTCAGTTACAAACATTCACAAAGTCAGTCCCATGATACCTTGGGGACAAATATGCTCTGCTGTCAACACCAATAAGAAAACAGAAGTCTCAGAAGCTGTGCATGGTGGCACATGCCTGTAATTCCAGCATGGGGGTTGGGGGGTAGAAGCAGGAGGTACTCTCCAGGTTTAGGGGCACCGTGAACTGTAGAGAAAGATACAGAAGAGGAAGGGAAGAAAAGAGGAAAGGAAGAACAGAGGAAGAGAAGAAGGGGTGGGGGGGGAGGCCAAAACAGAATCACATTGTGTGAGCAAAGAGCCACACAGCTCAGAGACACCTTGGGAATCAAGGGTACATGTAGTAGGTCCTTTTCCTGATTGGTTTATTGTGTAAATAAACTGGTGGGGGTTGGACTCTCCCCTCTAAACAGACTATCTCCTCCCTCCCAAGCCTATATTGCAGAATAAGGCGTGGCACTGCCCATAAGCAGGGCAGCTGGCACCAGGGCATCTAGTTTCATTTACAGTGGTTCAAGGCTCTGCTATCTCTAGGTGCAAACCCTGCTCACACTCAATATAGGCAGGTGTTGGGGCCAAGAACTCTCCGAAAGGATTCACCAAAGGCTACCATTTGGAACTGGGGTGATGGCTCTGTGATAAAAATTGCTGCATAAGAATGAGGACCCAAGCGCAATCCCTGGTACCTGCGTACAAATGCCTGTGTCCTGGCGTGCACTTGCAATCCCGGCACTGGGGAGGCAAAGTGAGTGAAAAGCCCCAAACCCTCCCTGACCAGCCAGCCCGGTCTATGTGGCAAGCTCCAAGCCCTGGTGAGAGTTTCTTGGGTCTTTAGGGATCATCACTGTCCTGTCTTGTCTGTACCCCTAGGCACAAGTACCAGGCAGCGTGACGACAGAGCCCAGGTCCTCTTTGAGAATTTGCTCAACAGCAACGGATAGAAGAAAGGCCTCAGATATCAGCATAACCCAGGGCACACCACCAAAACCAAAATGCCAATTGCATCTTTGTCCAGCTGCTTGGATGCAGAAGGGGCACCCCAGAGAGGCGCACAGCAGGCACAAAAAAGGGAGGTTATTCTAGAAAGGAAGCTTCTAGATATTTCCTCCCAGGTCCTCTGCAGTTTCCTCTTGTCTGAAAGAACACAAGAAGAAAGCAGCTCAGGTCAGAGAGGGGTTGTTTGGCTTCCATATCCTGAATCACAGTCTGTTGAGGAAAGCCAAGGCAGGAATTCAAGCAGGGCAGGAACATGGAGGCAGGAGCTGATGCAGAGGCCATAGAGGGGTGCTGCTTACTGGTTTGTTCAGTCTGCTCTCTTATAGTGCCAGGGTCCCAGGTGGTGACAGCACCATAATGGACTGGCCCTCCCACATCAATCACTAATTAAGAAAATGCTTGCTTACAGCCTGATCTTTTATTTTTTTCAAGTTTCATTAGTTTTTTGAAAATATACTTTTCCGTACAATATATTCTGATTACAGTTTCCCCTCCCGCAGCTACTCCCAGATCCTACCCAGCACCCACTTCCACACCTTGCTTTCTCTTGTATTAGAAAACAAACAAGCCATAATAATTAACTAATGAATTAATTAACATAAAACAGAAAGCACATGGCTTTAATCCAGCACTTGGGAGGAAAAAGCAGGTGGATCTCTGAGTTTGAGGCCAGCCTGGACTACAGAGTGAGTTCCTGGACAGTCAGGCTACACAGAGAAACCCTGTCTCAAAAAATAAAATAAAAATAAAACAAACAAAAACAGAACAAGAAAAAACAATCAGACTTGTAGGGAGAGAGGAGAGAGAGAGAGAGAGAGAGAGAGAGAGAGAGAGAGAGCAGAGAACACAAGAAACACATACAGACACAGATACAACACATTTGCACACAAGAAAAATCCATAAAAACAAAAATCAGAAACCATAATATATTAATTAGCCAAAGACCTGTAAGGTTTGAAATAAAAAACAACAAAAATGGGCTGGAGAGATGGCTCAGTGTTTAAGAGCACTGATTGCTCTTCCAGAGGTCGTGAGTTCAATTCCCAGCAACCACATGGTGGCTCACAACCATCTGTAATGGGGTCTGATGCCCTCTTCTGGTGTCTGAAGACAGCTACAGTGTACTCATAAACATAAAATAAATAAATCTTTAATAAAAACAAAAACAAACAAACAAAAGGGGCCAGACAGAGCATTATAAAACAAAACCAACTCCAAAACTACCACCCATTTTGTGTTCCCAAACCATTATTGGGCATGGGACCTGTCCTTAAGTGTGGTTTGTTACCCAGTGAGATTGTGTTGGAGAAAAATAGTTTTTCCTTTGTTATTAATTGGAGCGGTTATTAATTGGAGGTATCTTCTGGGTTAAGGTGGGTTTTTGCATCCACTTTCCCTCTCAGCCCTGGGACCTCATAGAAGTCAGACCTGTGCAGGCCCTGTGCCTGCTGCCGGTCTCTCTGCGTTCCTATGAGTGGCACTCCTCCGTGCCTAGAAGGCCTTGTTTCCTTGCTGTCTTCCATCCCCCTTTGGCTCTTATGATTCTCTTCCTCTTATTCTACAGAGCTCCCTCAGCCCCGAGAGGAGGGATTTGATCGAGACCCTGCCATTGAAGACTGAGGTCCCAGAATCCTTACTCTGCGTATTGACCATTGTGGGTCTGTATTTGTTCTATCTATGGCAGGAGGAAGATTCTCTGCCCACGGCCGAGCGAGACATTTATCTGTGAGTACAGCAGAATGTTGTTAAGGGAGTCATGGTTTTGCTACATTCCTTTAGCAGAACAAGTAGTATGTTGTTTTACCCTAGGTCTGTGGTCTGTCTAGTCTCGGGTTCTTAGCCACCCAAACAGTATCAGCATGGGTGACGTCTCACGGAGTGAACTTAAATCCAATCAGACGTTGTGGTTACAGCCACAACTTTTGTGCCGCTACTGCACCCGTGCATCTTTTAGGCAGACGACCATGGTAGATCAAAGCATTTGTGACTGGGTTGATGTTTGCCTTTCCTCTCGGATAGCAAGAAGAGTACCTTCCAGTACCACAAACACTAGTCAGTAGTCAGGAGAGCCAGTGACACTCTAGGGAGGCACCAGTTCCATTTCTCCACATTCAATGATTCTGTAGGCATTGTCTTCAGCAACTGGGCCTAGCCATCAGTGTGTGGGTAGCAACCAATAGCCTTCTTACGGCCCAATCTCATGGAGGCATTTTCTCAAGTGACGTTCCCTTCTCTCAGATGACGTCGCCTTTTGTCAAATGGACATAAACCTGACCAGTGCCACATCCAAGGACGGATATCAGAATGAAGGAGGATACAGAAAAACATCACTTTCTCCCCTTGCCCAACAGCCTATCTGCACCCTTGATCCAGGTTCCCGCTCCTCCTCCATCCAAGTCTCCCCACACATCCAGACATTCAACAGAGCGGCTTCTGCACACAGGGATTTGGCCTTCCCCGCTGCTGTGGCAAAGGTGGCCTGAGATCACCATTCTGGATCCCAGCTGGAAACTCTTATGCTACAGACAGAATGAAAGCACACTTGAGCCAGTGACAAAGACAGTGGCAATGCACAGCAGGAAGATGAGACCACCAGCCTATTCTTGTACTGTGTGACGTGTCACCTGGTCTCCCAGGACTTAATCTCCTCATACATAGAATGGGTGTAATGCCTGCTGGTTAATCACCGTGAAGACTGATTTCACAATCTCTCTACAGGATATGTTTACTCAGGGAGCAGCACACAGTGAACATTAGACGCCTCTCGTCACCAACACCATCACAACTGGCACCGTCATCCTTATCACCACAGTCTCTTCCACCACCTCCTCCACCATCACCTTCACCACTATCATAATCTGCACCATCATAAATGTTAGCATTCTGTCTAAACTCCAGTTACCTGGCAATAGCCAGGTAGGCTCCTCCCCACAGTTACCTGGCAACAGCCAGGTAGGCCTGCCCACTATAAAAGGGGCTGCTTGTCCCCTCCTCTCTCTCTTGCTCTCTCTTGATCACTTGATCCCTCTGTCCCTTCGCCCCTTCCCCCTTCCCTTCCTCCTCTCTCCACATGCTCATGGATGGCTTTTGCTTCTCTCTCTTCTCTCTCTCTCTCTCTCTCTCTCTCTCTCTCTCTCTCTTTCTCTACCTCTCTCTACCTCTCTCTGCCTCTACTGCCCTCATAACTCCCCTCCCCATGCCCTATTCTATACTATACCGTCATGTGACTGATCCCTCAGAGGGAAGGGATGCCTGGGCATGGGCCCACTGAGACATCCCCTTCCCCCATACCTCACCACACACCCACAGAACACATTCTATATCTCTTTGTCCTTTTACAAACGCATCAATAACTGCCATCACAATCATCACAATCAACCTCAATGTCGTCACCACCACTATCATCATCATGCGACCCAAAACCACATTAGCTAAGTACTCCCACCAAGTCCCTCTGGCTAGGCCACAAGGATTAGAACGATGACCCAAATGAACCCTCTCTGGATCTGACCCACAATCTGCTCGCTTGCATCCGTGGCTCCCACAGTGCCTGCTTCAGTACGCCATCCTCACATCTGCCCATCCTCGCCATCCTCGATGGCCAGCTGGCAAATCCCTGCTCCTCACTCTCCACACAAGGCAGCTCTTCTGCTGTGAGTCTTCTACTGGAAGGATGCAGAAATCAGAGGAGGAGCATTGGCAGAGTTTATCAGACGCTGTGGGGCAGGAGAGCCCCTCTGATGAGCCTCCTCATGGCTCACTCCCAGTCATAGCGTGTGCAGTGGCAGCCAACCTGTTCCTACTGACAGATAAAGCAATGCAAACACAGAATGGCCAAGCTAGCAGAAGTCAAGACACCTGCTGGTCCCCAGCAGGATGCTGTGGGCTCCAAGAAATTTACATCTAATTTAGCAACTCTATCAGGTACCTGGCAGAGCTATCTCCAAACTAAGGTAGGTTGAGAGGGAAAGAGGCAATAACAGGTTACGTCATAGGAGTATGCACGCGAGTACACACACACAGAGAGAGAGAGAGACAGAGACAGAGACACAGAGAGATTGTAATAATGAATTGTTTCCTAAAAAAATTTATTAAGAACTATGCAGAATCACTCAACTCGACCAGTGAATGGACAAACACAGAAGCCTATGGCAGTGTGGGAGAAGGTATGGGGACAGACCTCATAGCTCAAGAGCAAAGTAAAGCTGCTTCTTTTGGGGAGTGACACCAACCCCCTCCCATAAGGTGAAAACACACTGTACCCTGACCTGAGGTGCCCACAGCTTGTATGCAGAATTAAAGCAAGGATGGCATCCCCCTCCCACCACTGCATATGACCTGGGAATTTCACACTAAGCAAGGGGGGAGGGGGTGGACGCAAGAACCTACATCCAAACCTCTACACCAGGAATGGAGAGAAGGCTCTCTCTATGGTTCCAAGCACTCACTGCTCTTGCAAGAGGATCTAGGTTTAATACCCAACACCCATATGAGGTGACCCTCAGGTACCCATGGGAACCTGAACACAGGTGCCTATAAACTCACGCAGGTACACACACACAAACGCACACACACGCATGAATAAATTTAACATTTTTAAATAAACAAATCTTTAAAAGTAAAAAGCCTGTATACAAACACTCAGAGCTGTGCTCTTCAAATTGGATAAAGAGATGGAAAACAGGCAAATGACCTGAATCAGCAGATAAGAAGTCTAATTTTATGTCTAACAGCCCTACTGTAGAATATTACCTGGATATCTAAAGGAATCAAATTCTGTCTCACGCCAAAATGTGGATAAATCTTAAAAGACACGAAGCAGAGAGAAACACATGCAAAGACCATAAACAGTTGGGATTCCCTGTCCATGAAACGCCACAACACGCATCCTATAAACGGCATTTGTAGAAACAGAAAGTAGATTCAGGGCTGGGGGGAGAGAGAGACGGAGGAAGGGAGTCAGTGGGACGGGGCCACTTAGTGAAAATGTTCCAGAACTGACCACAGTGATGCTGACACGTTTAATATGCTAACCACCATGTTGCCCCTTTGCACTTGCAAGTGGATGGCAGTGACTGGTGTCTCCTCACTGCTCTCTACCTTACATTCTGAGTCATGGTCCCTCACTGAACCTGCACCTCACTGACTGGCATTAGACTGGCTGACCAGCAAGCCCTAAGGACCTTCCTGTCTGCCTCCCCAGCCCTGAGGTTACATGTGTCTGCCACCATGCCTGGCTTTTATGTAACTCAGCATCTCTCTCTCTCCCTCTCTCTCCTTCCTTCCCTTTCTCCTTCTCCCCTTCCCTTCCTCTCTCTCTCCTCTCTCTCTTTTCTCTCTCTCTCTCCCCATCTCCCTCCTCCTCTTCTCCCCTCCCTCTATCCAGGGTCTCCCTATATAACCCTGCTGTCCTGGAACTCTCTATGTAGAAAGGCTGACCTCAAACTCACAAAGATCCACCTGCTTCTGCCTCCCGAGTGCTGGGATTAAAGGTGCATGCCGCTATACCTGGCTCAGGATTCTCTTCAAGCCATTATCCTCTAATCCTCCTGCCTCAACCTCCAGAGGCTGGGATTACTGGCTTGAGTTAGTACACCTGGTTTTGTATTGTCTCTTTAAACCATAAACTGTATATCAAATCAATCTTGTTTCAATAAAATAATGACTTACTTTTTAAGAAGACTGCAGAAACCCCATTGCTGCAACTAGTGACAAATGACTGGGAACAGCCCGTGTCCCACTCTGGGTTAAACTGTCACAATGCAGCCAGGCCCGTGAAAGCAAGAGGCAGATCAATGTGTGCTGATAAGGAACCAGCCCCAGGTGAAAAGAAACCAAGGAGCAGAAGTTATACAAAAATATTTAAAACACACCCATCACATGAAGGCAGAGTATTACCAGAAGACTAAATAAACCACAAATGAGCTTGTCATCCTTGGCTTTGGCTGTGAAGCTTCCTCACCCAGAGTCACCTGGGAAGAGTAATTGCCTCTATTAGATTGTCCTGTGGCCCTGTCTGTGGGACATTTTCTTGATTGCTAATGGATATAAGAGGGTCCAGCCCACCGTGGGTGGTGTCATCCCTAGGAAAGCTAGCCCAGCAAGCCAGAGATATAGCAAGGCAAATCAGTAAGCAGCATTCTACCATGGCGTCTCTTCATTTCTCCTTGGAGTTCCTGCCCTGGCTTTCCTCAAAGATGGGGCTGTAACCTGCAAACAGAAATGAATCTTTTCCTCCCCTGTTTGCCGTTCGTCGTGGTGTGTCTACAGCAACAGAGAACAAGCTAGGACAGAGCTTATGTAGGGTATGGGTGAAGGGTCAGAGGTGAAAGGCACTTGTGAGTTAATTCCACAGTTAATTCTAACAGTACTTCATTTCTTTAGGCCAAGTCTCACTATGCAGCCATTGAACCCACAATCCTCCTGCCTCAGTTCCTAGCACTGCTATTTCAAAAGTACATTATAATGTTTCCATGCAAAGCTATTCAGGGGCTGCCAAGATGGCTCTGTGGGTAAAGGCACTTGCCACCAAGCTGGATAACTTAAGTTTGATCCCCAGGACCCACACGGTAAGAGGAGAGGATCAACTCCTGTACGTTGTCCTCTGACCTGTGCATGCATGCCATAACACACATATGCACAAAGAA
This sequence comes from Mastomys natalensis, assembly GCA_021653895.1. NCBI lineage: Eukaryota > Metazoa > Chordata > Mammalia > Rodentia > Muridae > Mastomys > Mastomys natalensis. The sequence continues at coordinate 950,546 of JAJTUV010000468.1, forward strand.
AGGAATTCCTATAAAGAAAAATCATGTGAGCAATTCAGTAGGGGCCTGGGGACATAGCTCATTTAGCAGAGTTGCTTGTCTACTATGCACAAGCCCTGGGTTCCATTCCCAGCACAGCATAAAAATAGATAGATAAGTAAATAAATAAATAAACAAACAAATACCAGTATCGAGGTACACACCTCTCACCCCAGCTCTGACAGCTAAAAGCAGAGAGATCGTAAGTTGAAAGTCATCCTCAGCTATGTTCCAAGTTTCAGGCTAGCCTGGGCTACATGAGACCCTTCTAAAACAAAGAGGATGGGCAAGTGGGTTAAAGTACTTGCCACCAACTCAGATAACCTGAGTTCTGTCCCCAGAACCCACACGTAGGAGAGAGCCAACTCCCACAAGTGGTCCCCCTGACCCTCATACGAATGCTATGAGCATGCAGGCACCCACACGTGCACACCAAAACGAATGAATAAATAATTTTAAACAAACGAACTCACACTGATTAGTAAGAAATCAAATTAAAGCACGCATCTGCAACTGAAAACTCTGGTTTGCTACAATCTCCTCAGAAGGTCCCAGAACTGAGCCAACAACCCCGTGTCAGGTGACAAGAGAAGGCACAGCCACCAGGACCAGAATTTCATCTGAAGGCTATAAACAGTCAATGACTTTTTTTTTTTTTCTTCCCTGTACCTTCAGACACCAAAGTAAGAGCTCCTTCTGCTGTGGTTCGAAACAAAATAAATAAATCCTTAGGCTTTTGGCTACCAAGTCCCCAGCCTCCCCAGACCTCACAGCCAGTGAGCCCTTCAGAACCAGACAGCTCGATACCTTTAGGATGACCCTTGCTGCTGTTTCAATATCAGGGCCAAGTTGACCAACTGGGTTGCTGTCGTTTCACAAGAACTTCCCTGGATCAACTTCCCCCACCTGCTGTCAACCTCACCCCGCCCCCACTCACACAAAGTGGAACCAAATGGGCTGGAGAGATAGCTCAGCGGTTAAGAACACTGGCTGCTCTTCCAGAGGTCCTGAGTTCAATTCCCAGCAACCACATGGTGGCTCACAACCATCTGTAATGGGATCCGATGCCCTCTTCCCGTGTGTCTGAAGACAGCCACAGTGTACTCATGTAAGTAAATAAATTTATCTTTTAAAAGGAATGGACTTTTAATGGCACTCATCCTGACAGATGTGACAGATGTAAAGAAAGACAGGCCGATGGACAGGTGCTCCTCTGGTGGGCAGGGCAGATGGACCTCACTCCCCTGCCCAGTAAGGACTTACAGAAGCCTTCGATCTTGTCTGCCGTCTTGCTCCATGCCACCTGCCGAGTCTCCATGATCATCTGTACTGTCCTCCGCTCCGGGGTAGATTTGCGGGCACTGAACACGGTCATGACCGTCCCGAGCTCCAGGGCTCTCTTGATCTGACTCTTCTCATATTCCGGAAGGGCGTCCACGTTGATCATGGTGTTCATTGTCCAGCCACTCCAGGGAGAGGGAAGAAGCAGGAGAAATACGGAGGCTGCTGCGGGGGCGGGAGGGATAAAAGAGTGAACTGGCTTTAATTAACTGAAGTGGCTGAGTGTCAGAATCAGGAGCCAAGCCCCTGTCTCATGCCCGAGTTATAGGTGAAGGTTTGGAGAGCCCTTGGCCGTTTAGAGAGAGCAGGCGGAAGGCGCAGGTTTAAATAAAGTCTGGGTGGAGATGGCGAGGGGGCCATTGGCCTCCTTGACCCCACCGCTAGACAGACTTTGAATAACCAAATCTCCACCCTCTCTTCTTGTCCAAATTTGAATAACCAAAACAGTTCAGACAGGCTCAGTAACCTCTCTCCTGCATCGTATCTAACCTGCTAGAACCTAACCACCATTTATAACAAAATGAGAGCACCTGGCTCCTCCCCATAACGATGAAACCAGAAAGGTAGAACGCGTCCAGGCCTGGCAACCCCCAACAAATCCAAGTGTGGGGTCCTGCTGACTGTGGTTTCTCCACACCTCTGCTTCCGTTCCAACCCTCCTCAAGGAAAAGGGAAAGTTCTGGTCATTCCTAAGCCCAAAGGGGAACCCACAGCCTCAGGTCTACAGCAATGCAGAGTGTCTTGGGGGCAGCACCTTCCTGTGGGCAGTTAGTACTTAGGTATAACAGTCATTGTCTGTACTTTCTCATAACCCAAAAACAATTGGCAAATTCAGACTCCAACCATTCTTCCCCCTCCCTGGCTTCTCAGAGGAGCTCTCTACTGGGCCCTGCTTCTTTTGTTGTTGTTGTTATTGTGGTTTTTTTTTTGTTTTGTTTTTTGTTTTTCTAGACAGGGTTTCTCTGTGTAGCCCTGGCTGTCCTGGAACTCACTCTGTAGATCAGAAATCCGCCTGCCTCTGCCCCCAAGTGCTGGGATTAAAGGCGTGCACCACCACTGCCCGACTGGGCCCTGCTTCTTGCCCTGAGCCTCTGAGATTCTCAGCCCAGTGGCTGGCAGCATTTTAGAACACAAACCCAATCTCATCCCTCCTCAGCTCAAAGCCGTATAGCCCCTTGAGCCTGCTGGATGCGGAGCTAGGCACACCTGAACCAGAGACACCACACCCTGGGGACCTTATTTCCAGCCATGCAAAGGAAGACAACGTTACCTACCTCACGTAAGACCTACATGAGATAACCTTTCGTCCCAGGCCCCTAAAACAAGGACACAAGGCAGCTGACATGATGCATGGTAGCAGGGTGCAGGAATATCAACTCAGGGTCAACCTCAGCAACATAGTAAATTAGGGGCTACCCTGGGCTACACAAGACAGTATCTCAAAAAAAAGCAGAGAAAGAGTTGAGTGGAAAGATGGCTCAGCAGTTACGAGCACTTGTTCTTGCAGGGCATCAGGATTCAGTTCCCAACCCCATGACAGGCAGCTTACAACCACCAAACCCCAGCTCCAGGGGGTCTGATACCCTCTTCTGACCTCCATGGGTACCGACTGGACACACACATGATACATATACATACATGCAGGAAAATACTCATATACATTTTTTTAAACATTTTCTTTAAAAGAATCAACTTAGGGGCTGGAGAGATTGATTGGCTTAGCAGTTAAGAGCACTGGCTGCTCTTCTAGAGGACCCGGGTTCAATTCCCAGTGTCCACATGGCAGCTCACAACTGTACTGTTTAACTCCAGTTCCAGGGGATCTGACAAACTCCCGCAGACATGAGCAAAAAAAGCAAAAACGCCAATGTACATAAATAAATAATATAATTAATCACATATAACAATATATAATACTAATAAGTAAGTAAATAAGATTTTTTTTTTTTAATCAACTAAGAGAGTGCTCAGTGGAACTGTGTGACCTCAACTCCTCCTGCCAGGTCCCACAGTTGTCATTATATCCTCCAGGATTACCAAGCAGCACTAGAGAGCTATCCCAGGCCAGAGAACAGGAAGTGAGAGGCAGGCTCTGGCCTAGGACTGTCGGGTCTCCAAACTGCTAGGTTTCTAGGCAAATTGCTCTGAACCTCAACCCTGTCACTTGCAAAATGGGGACAAAATACCCTGGGGTATGGATGGTGTGATTTTGGGAACTAAGAGCTGACTGAAGGATGCTAACTAACCCAGGGCTCATCTGTCCATCAGCCTGGTGGGCGGAGCTCTGAGTAACAACTCTGCAGGGACTGGGAACTAGGATGCAAACTCCAGTGAGCAGGGAGAGGCTCAGACCTTGCCCTTTGCTCCCTCCTTCAGCTACACAAGGCAGAGAGGGGCCTCTGTGGGAGTGCTGGCCATGGGGCGACATTCTCACCAGACTGCCTACGGCTTGGAAAGCAGGTGTGAGACAGCAGTGCAGTCAGGTGTGATGCTACCCTCCCCACCCGCACTCCTGCCCCTCTCCCTCCCTCCTGCTCCCTCCCCCTCTCTCCTGCCCCCTTCCCCTCCCCCATGAGGCCTAAAGGGCTCAGAGAAATCCTCTGAGGAAGGAAGGCTTCTGAATGAATTCCATCTTGTAAAAGCTGAGGTGGCTGGGGATGTGACTCGGTGGACACAGTGCTTGCCTAGCTTGTCTGAAACCCTGGGTTGGATTCTTAGAGCCACATAAAGAGAGTCTGGGGGCCAAAGTCTATAAGCCCAACACAAGGGGATGGGGGTGAAGAGAATCAGAAGTCCAAGGTCATCCATAGTTAAGACCAACTTGATTTATACCAGACCCTACTGAAATGAGATAAAACACACAACAGGGCACACAGCTATAATCCTAGCACTTGGGGAGGCTGAGGCAGGAGGGTTGCTAAGAATTCAAGGCCAGCCTGGGCTACAGAGTGAAAAGCTGGTGGAGGAACAGTCGTCTAGCCTGGGGAACAGGCTCCAACGAAAGGCAGCATGTGACCTCACAAGATAGATATACGCTGAGCTCTCCTGTCCCCTCGGGAGTTACCCATACCCAATACACCGCTTATGCTGACACTATCAGTTAAGCAGGCTAGCCACTGTAGATGAGGAAGAGGGGTTTCCCAGCTATTTTGTTATTTGGGGGATGGGGGGACAGAAACAAAGCCCCCTGGAAAGTAGCTGTTAATATAAGCCCCCTTAGGCATGACGCTAGTTTACCCTCAGGTACCTTCCAGACAAATACCTGGGGATACAGCTCAAGGGTAGAGGACTTTCCCAGCAAAAGCCAAGTCCTGCATTCAATTCCCAGCACTGGGGGAAGATGGAGAAAAGCCTACGGTTTTAAAACTCAAAATCCATCCAGAAAGGAGGAAATTACATGACCAAGGTCACACATGCAGACAGACAGTCCTTTGAGGTTGATCCTTCCATGCTGGCTTTTTGTAATTCAGAAGGCTGGCAGTATTTGGCCACATGCCAACAAAACTGGCTGACTCTTTAAAGACTGGGTAAGGGGACTGGCTTGTCCAAGGTCACATAGCTTACAAAGTGGAAGACCCGGGTCCCCATTGCACAGTTCTGCACTGTACAAAAAGTTCCATCCAGGCATCCCTACTGTCCTTCACTGTTCCCCAGTGCCCAGGAAAGGTTTCCCCCAGCAAGATCCCAAGCCCTGAAGCAATACCACACTGGAAACAGATTCTGGATGGGGCATCTGGCAGCGGCCAGCTCAGGACAAGTTCCAAGCTTCAATGCCCAAGGCAAAAAGGTCTCCAGCGGACTGTATTCCCAGAACAGGCCCCTAGCCATCAGGATAACCCCCTCTTTACTTCTGTTTTGTTCTTTGCAAAATTAATGACTTAGCCTGGATTCCCCTTTCCCCCACCCCATCTATGGGTAACCTGATCAACTCACATAGTCAGTACAAACATGGCTGTGGTGAGGGTGAAAAGAAACTTCTTTTTTTTTCCACATTTCTATGTCCTTTACGCTTTGAAACCAACTTCTCACACACAAGAACCCCAAAACAGGAAACAGGGACTATCCGTCTCTTGAACACTCCCTGCACATGTGGGTCAGTGCTGGATTTCAGCCAAAAACCCGAGAAAGAATTCTACTAGACTTTAGCCCAGCTGAACCCTTGAATATCACCTGCCCTTCCCACTACACTAGGGATACTGGGGTTCATTTGACACCCATTCTAAAGCCTGGGGAGGTCCAATCCAAGAACCAAGCAACGTCCACCTGTACACGTGGCAATGAAAACAGGGTTGACTTTTTTTTTAAGCATCTCTAAAGTTTAAAGTTGATCCAGCAAGCACTCATGGGTAAAACGAGACATCCGAAAAGATGCTCACAGGACCATGAAACTAGAAACATTTGGGCTTCTCATCTCTGGGGGGGGGGGGGGGGGGGCATTCCCTACAGGCCAAAGTATTGGCACACACCAATCATCCCAGCACTTGGGAGGTGGACACAGGAAGATCAAAAGTTCAAGGCCAACCTGAACTATATAATGAGACTGTCTCAAAAATAATAAAAAATTTAAAATGTACAGAAGCTACAAAAAAAAAGAGTGAATTTCTAAATTATTATAAGCAATTTGATCTTGGGAGATTCGTGAGCTATTTTGATAAAAAGAAACCTACAACTCAATGTTATAAATGTTATTGCAATATATAAAAAATTAGATGTATCAAAAACGTTGCTTGTAAATCCAGAAGGGTCACTGAGAGAGGATGAGAGAAGACAAGGTGGATGGGTCCACTTTATGTTAATTGAAACAGAAAAGCCCTTTTGGGGGGGCGGGGCAGGGAGGGAGTTGCCTATTTTTGAAATTAAGCATTTGCAGAAGTTTTTCCCACCATTAACTTCCCACCAACTCCACCCAGGAGGTGGAAAGGGGTACCCGCTGGGGCTCCTCCAGAGGACCCCACACACCCTACCTTGCCTGGAAAGCCAAGCACCCAATAATTTTAAGCATCAATAAAATTTACAACCAAAATCCCCTGGGGCTGCTACACTACTGCCCACAACCGTGCAAAATGGGTAACAGCCTAGGGCTATCCCCGACCCCAACATCCTGTAAGTGTCCCGCAGAAGCAAAAGCAGGGGCCATGACCTGTGCCCACCAGGAAGGGCCTTTGCCACCAGGGTCAGGAACTGCGGAGGAGTCTCTTTCATGCCCCGGAAAACAGGCTCTGGGCTAGTACGGGGCCCAAGAGAGAAACCCAGACTCAGAGGGGCTCCTCTCTGTGAGCGCTGTGTCACATAAATGGAACTGAAATTCAAATTTAGGTCTCAGAGAGGAGGCCACCTGTTTCCAGGGCGTGTCGTCCCGTCACCCTGCTAGCCTCTCACCAGTTCGAGATCAGGGTACCGAAAGGGCCTGCCCCTGAACTCTCCAGGCATCAACCTCCTAGGTCCGTATACAACCCACCTTCCCTTCGAATTCTGGTTCCCCGCGGGACAAATGACCCCTATGAGATTTCCCAAACTGAACCGAATTGCGGGAGGGGCGGGTCCCAGAATCGCGTGTGGAGAAAGAGCTGCTCCGCCCCACCCTGGATCCTCCTGTGTACTACTGGGAAGTACTGTCCCAAGTTCAAAATCAAGGGGTCAGGGCTGTCCCCGCAAGCAGGGACGCGCCTCCCGCGCAGGACCCTTCAGTGGTGAGAGTGGCTCGGGCCACCCCCAGCACCTGGAGCCGCGTCTCTCATTCAAACCCTAGTTGGCCACTGCACACCCTGGAGAGGTGGCGCCAGCCCCGGGGGAGGAAGTGGCCGGCGGCTGGGCCAGGCCTGGCTGTCCCTAAGCAGGGTTCCCCAGGGCACACCCGACCACCTGCAGAGATCGCGCACCCCATCCCTGCCCGCACCGGCTGTGCTCCGTCCTAGTCCCCACCCGACACGGTGCCAGCCTTAGGGTCCCCCGCACACGCGCAGGTCCCGGGAGGGGGGGGTTCCATCCCTCGGGGCCACTCACCTGGCGGTACCCCCAGAGTGCAGCCACCCGCACAATCCCTGGGCCTGCCAGCCACGGGTGGGGAACTCAGGGGTCCCTCGTGCAGTGGCCGCCTGGAGCCCCGGCAGTCCGGCAGCGCAGGTCTGGCTCTGCCTCGCTGCTACTTCTGCTTTGGAGGCGGCCGAGCCACGTGACTCCTCGGGGCCGCCCCCCTCAATGCGCCGCCCTGTCCCAAGGCGGGTCCCGACCCGCCAGAGCATCCCAAAAGGGCAAGCCTCGAGTCATGCCTCCCCAGACCAGGGAGAAACTGAGGCAGCCCCAGTACTACCTGCCTGGCGGCGAACACTTAGTCAGGTGAACAGAAATTTCCCAAGAATATCCGAGTTTATGGGGCGCCTACTGCATACAGATACCATGCATGCATTGACTATCTTCACCCACTCGGGTTGACAGAACTGAATTTAGTAGTACATTTTTTCCTACCTTAAATGCCCCAGCCTCGGTTTCCCTCTCTGCAAAACAGTGCCAGGCCCAAAAGTTTGTTTCAAAGAGTAACTGGACATTAGAGAAGTGGTGTCTTGGTTTTAAATTTAAAAGAATGTGTTCTTTAAAACTAGTTGCTTTTTTTTTCCTGAAAAAAAAAATGTATTTTTTGGTTGGCGGGTCATATCTTTAATCCCAACAATAGGGAGGCATAATGACACCTATGAGTTAGTTCAAGGCCAGCCAAGGCGATATGGTGAGACCTGTGTCCAAAAAAAATAAATAAATAAATAAATAAATAAATAAATAAAAATTTAGTATTATTTTTAAATTATGTGTAGATATGTGTGTCCCTGTGACTTCATTCCTGTGAATACAGCTGGCCAGGGAGGCCAGATCGCATAGGATCCCCTGGAGCTGGAGTCACAGGCTGTTGTAGCTATGTGGATTTCTGGAGACCGAACTCACATTCTCTGTAGGAGCAATATGTGCTCTTAACTGCTAAGTCGCCTCTCCATTCTGTCCCCCTCCCTACACACACACACACACACACACACACACTCACACTCATACACACACATACACCTTTAAGATTTGATTTCAGGCTGGTAATCCCAGCACTTGGGAGGTCCAGGTAGGCAGATCTCTGTGAATTTGAGACCAGCCTGGTTTACAAGGAGAGTTCTAGGGCAGCCAAAGCCACATAGAGAAACTCTGTCGAAAGAAGAAAGAAAGAAAGAAAGAAAGAAAAGAAAGAAAGAAAGAAAGAAAGAAAGAGGAAGGAAGGAAGGAAGGAAGGAAGGAAGGGAGGAAGAAAGAGAGAGAGAAAGAGAGGAAGGAAGGAAGGAAAAAAAAAGACTTGGTTTCTGCTGGGTGTTCTGGTGCACACTTTTAATCCCAGCACCCAGTAGGCAGAGGCAGGTGAATCTCTGAGTTCCAAGGCAGCCAGAGCCACACAGAGAAATCCTGTTTTGAAAGATAAATAAATAAATAAATAAATAAGCAAGCAAACAAACAAACAAAAACAAAGACTTGGTTTTATGTAGCCCAGGCTACCTCAAACTTCTAGTGGGGAAGACATTCTGATCCTCCTACCTCTAATTCCCCAGGGCTGGGATTACAGGTGATTGCCACCGCTCATTTTGCTGGGGGTTGGGGAGGTGGGTAGAACCCCAGGTGTATTGCATGCTAAGCAAGTGCTTTACCCGCCTCGTGCTGAGAGCCACCTAGCCAGCACTTTGCTTTCACTCCGAGTTGCTCTGAGTTGCTTGATGACAGCAGCTCTTGATCTATGAATGATGAACATTTCCTACAGTGGCCACTGGCTTTGTTCCGGTCACCAATCACCACCCTGAGTATGCATCCCTTCAGACACAGGGTCTCCTTAAGTACCTGGCTATCTTGTAGCTCAATATGTAGACCACGCTGGCCTCAAGCTCACAGAAATCTGCCTGCCTCTGCCTCCCTAGTGCTGAGGCTAACGGCTTGAGCCATCATGCCCGGCTCACCCTAAATTGCTCATGAAAGAGATCATGATGATATCAAACACCTGAATCATGCTCTTCTCAGAAATAATGACTATATGACACTCGGTATTTTTTTTTAAAAATGTTTTTTTTTAAATATGTTGAAGTTTTTTTTTTTAAAACTTCAACATATATTATCTTTGAGGGATTGTATTTTTGTTTGTTCGAGATGAGGTCTCACTATGTACCGCTGGCCAACCTGAAACTCACTGTGTAGCCCCAGGCTGGCCTCAAACTGACAAAAATCCTCCTGCCTCTGCCCTTGAGTGTTGGAATTACAGTTGTGAGCTACCACATGTGGTTTGGGTTTTTTTGTTTGTTTGTTTGTTGCTTGTTTGGCGGTTTTGTTTGGTGTGTGCATGTGTGTACATGTATGTGTACATGTGTGTGTCCACACGCGCTGGTGCTGTTCATACATCTTGATCTCCCCATGCTACTCTATGCTTGGACATGTCTGGCCACTCACTGCCTGACAGACAACCTCATGGGGATCTTGAGTGCGTGTGGCTATGTCTACGTCACAGTGGCTGAGGAGGAGATCGAGAACATCCAAGAGAAGCTGTACCATGGCACCTGGACCTGACTGGAGCATCCTCCTCTTCCTGAGTTGACACAGAAGCTCTCTGATGGTCATTCCCAGCCTTGATTATAGGGCATCCATTTTCCATTCATGCACGGCTAGATGGCTCAGAGGGTAAAGGTGCTTGCCACCAAACCTGCCAACTTGTGCTGTGTTCCAGGAAACCCACGAGGTGGAAGGAGAGAACTGACCTCAACAAAGCTGAAGCTGTCCTCTGACCTCCACGGCGGGCGCTGTGTTGCTCCCAGACTGCCTTATGAAATAAATGAATGACTGAATGGATGCATAAATAAATAAATAAATAAATAAATAAATAAATAAATAATTTTAATGCAAAAAACTCAAAGTCACTAAACACAAGGGGATGGGAGAGCAAGGTAAGTCACAGCTAAGCGAGCACGCCCCTCTCTTTGCTGTAGAGCAGTGGTCCTCAACCTACCTAATGCTTCGACCCTTAAATATAATTCCTTATGTTGTCGTGCCCCCCTCATTGTAAAATTATTTATTTACTTACTTATTTATTTATATTTATTTTTTTGTTTTTTTTTCGAGATAGGGTTTCTCTATGTAGCCCTAGCTGTCCTGGAACTCGCTCTGTAGACCAGGCTGGCCTGGAACTAAGAAATCCACCTGCCTCTGCCTCCCAAGTGCTGTGATTAAAGGCGTGCGCCACCACTGCCCAGTGTAAAATTATTTTAATTGCTACTTCATAACTGTAATTTCGCTATTGCCAAGAATTGTGGTGTTAATACTTTTGGAGATAGAGGGTTGCCAAGGGGGTCGAGACCCACAGGTTGAGAACCTATGGGAGTAGACCATGCCAGAACCACAGAGCATCCTACTTTAGCTGAGAAGTCATGTGGTAAGGGGGTCACACAGGGGCTGTTGGTTTAACAGGCTCAAAGGGTGATGTGCTTGACCCAGCACAAACATACTGGTGAGCCACAGTTGCTTATTGGAGATGGGAAGGGTCTGTCAAACCTAGACATCCCTTCCCCCATAGCGGGCAAAATGACTAACTACCTTGCCCCTGGGGCCTCATCAATCTTAACCCCCATCCCTGCCACCAAGAGCAACAAGAAAAACCCCAAGTGCCTTTGAGTCTGGTTTCCTTTCCTGGCATTGTTCAAAGTACATAGCCCCTGGGGACAGGCTGAGTCCCAGTTGCTTAGTGTTGGACTTCTGGAAGAGGAAGTGCCACCCAGAACTGGTTTGCAAACCTGGCAGCTGCCACAGCAGGGCGGTCCAGCTCTCTGACACTGCGGTGCAGTAGGAAGGACCTCTGACTTTGCGGCTCTCCTTGCAGACCTCCAGTTTCTCAAGCCAGGGATCTTGCTGGGACATGTTAGTCATTCAACCAACACATGCGGGGCGCCAGGGGTACAGCAGCAACCCTCACAGCTCAATCCAGTGAGCTCAGAGTAGATTAGGGGAAATGCAAAAGGGAGCCCTTGAGTCAGGTTTCAATCCCAAATTCTAGTCCTCACATCTGTAAGGCCCTGTATAAATTGACAACATGGCCGCTCCGTGGTATGGTTGAGGCAAAGGTTGTTATTGTAGATATGAGAGAGAGAACAGCCAGAGGCATCTGGAAGAATCCAGAGCAGAGAAAAAAAGAAGATACGACCAGCAGAATGGCCCTGGCCATGAGAGAAAGAGTGTGTGTGTATGCACGTGGCGCACACAAACACACACACACACACACCACACACACAGGGGAGGGGGCATAGAGGAAGAGTGAGAGGAAGTGGGAAACAGAAAGAGGGAGAGAAACACAGTGGTGGTTTAAATATGGTTGTCCCAGGGAGTGGCACTATTAGGAGGTGTGGACTTGTCGGAGTAGGTGTGGCCTTGTTAGAGGAAGTGTGTCACTGTAGGGGGTGGGCAATGAGACCCTCCTTCTAACCACTTGGGAGTCAGTCTTCTCCTAGTAGCCTTCGGATGAAGATGTAGAACTCTCAGCTCCTCCTGTATCATGACTGCCTGGGTGCTGCCCAGGCTCCCACCATGACGATACTGGACTGAACCTCTGAACCTGTAAGCCAGCCCCAATGAAATGTTGTCCTTTATAAGACTTGCCTTGGTCATGGTGTCTGTTCACAGCAGTAAAACCCGAATGAAGACAGATGCAGAGAGAAGTATATCAGAAATCGCAGGGTTATAAGGAGAATGAGTAGCTGGCAGGAGGCGGACTGTGAACTAGAGGAAGTTTAGGGTGAGAAGGGTTAAGGTACCAGCAGGAACTCTGAAATGTGTAACAAGTGCTTTACTTAAGGAGCCTGGAGGCCAGCGGTGCTTTGATATGCTAATAGGCACCAAGAATAGCCTGTTGTCCTTTCTGCCTAGTGATCATGCAAGGGCTCCATTTTGTAGAGGGGATCCAGGTTTCACAAGTTCCTGAGGACTGCTGGCTTTTGTCTAACCACCAAAACTCCTCCTGTAATCCAGGACTGCCTTCTGGAGTTTGGAGGACTGGAGTTTCCTCTGGACACGAATTCTTGACTTTTGTAAGCTCATTTTCCCATTGGGAAATAAGGCCGCTGTGTAGGGGGATGAGTGAAATGAGCAGGTTCTGGGCTGGGCGCATCCAAGGATCTCTTCCTGGTTCTACAGGATTCTAGGGATGGATGACGCTGCGATCCTCACATGAGGGCGGGTGCAATCAACACACTGGCCTGCTGTGTCAAGATGCAAGCTATTGGGTGTGAAGTCAGGATCAATGGTTTACAATCAAGAAAACTTACATATTTAGCCACCCATGCTTGCACATACCTGTAATCCTAGCACTCCAGAGTTGAGGCAGGAGAATGATGAGTTCAAAGCCAAGATCCTTTATATTTGTTCGAGTGCCTTGTTTTGTCTTGTTAGAAACAAGGTCTCACTATGTAGCTCTGGCTGTCCTGGAACCCATGGTATTGACCAGCTGGCCTCGAACGTAAAAGCTCTACCTGTGTCTGTTCCCAAGTGCTGGGATTAAAGTGTGAGTACCTTTCCTTAAAAATCAAAAAGAAGGGGTTGGAGAGGTGGCTCAATGGTTAAGAGCACTGGCTGCTCTTCCAGAGGTCCTGAGTTCAACTCCCAGAAAGCAGATGGTAACTCACAACCATCTGTAATGGGATCCGATGCCCTCTTCTGATGTGGTTAACTCATAGACATAAAAATAAATACATAAATCTTTTTTAAAAATTAAAATAAAATAAAGATGACTTGGCAGGTAAAAATACTCGCCTCTAAACCTGACCTAAATTCACTTCCTGGGGTCCACATGATAGAAGGAGAGAACAATACCCATAAGTTGTCCTTTGACCTACACACATGACACATGCCTACTCATGTACATGCATACACACATACAATGGTGCCTAAAAATCAAAGAGAGGGGCTGTAGGTGTAGCTCACTTGGTAGAATGTCTGCCTGGCATACAAGAAGCCCTGGGTTCCATCCCCAGCCCTTTATAAACCCAACATCTTATTTTTCTTTTCCTGTTGCTGTGATATTATATCCTGACAAAAGCAACCCTGGAACCTATAAGCTCTTATTTTGATCCTTGGTCCTTAGCTGGTGGCATTATTTGGGGAACCTTTAAAAGATGAGACCTGGCTGGAGGAAGTGGGTCACGAAGGTCACAAAGGTCAGGAAGGTCAGGCCTTTGAGAGTTATAGGCTGGTCCTGACTTGCTGTGTCCTGATCCACCACGAGGTAAGCACCCGCCCTGTGCCCCCAATACCTCCCACCAGGACGACCACCAACATGTTGCCCACCAGGAAGGGCTGAAAGTGCCTGAAACCAAGAGCCAAAGCAAACCCCTCTTCCCTGGGGCCATTTTTGTCAAGTATTTGGTTAACAGAGATGCAAAAGGCTCTCTCCGTGTCTGCCATCCTTGGCCACTGGACTCTCTAGAGCTTTAAAGAGCCCCAAAGACAGACATTCCCAAGAAGCCTACTATGGGCCATCACTGGGTCTTAAGCATCAGCTGCTTCAACTCTTTCACAGGAGTGAGATTCCTCCTTAGTCTGGGTGCTTGGGATGAGGCCCCCTCCCCCACTTCATGTAAGGGCTCCTGTGGGCCTGTGACCAAACAGCTGTTGGTGGGGGGGGAGGGGGGGAGAGATGAGAAATGACATCACATGTGCAATCCTCAGGGTCCTCGGGTCTCAAGAAGGACCATGAAGTGGGTCAGTAGAAGAAATCAGCTCAGTGCCTGTTCCCTCTCCACCTGCCTCTTCTTTCATTGTGCAATGCTGCCATCAGTTAAACTCAATGGTCAACTTGGCAGAACCTAAAAGCACCTGGGAAAAGAATCCCATTGAGGGATTATTTAGATCAGGAATACATGGGAACCTAGAACCAAACTCTGGTGCTCTGAAGAAAACCCCAGGCTAGTAAGACTCTATCTCAAAAAACAAGGTGGACAGCTAGACAGTGGTGGTGCATACCTTTAATCCCAGCTCTCAGGAGGCAGAGAGGCAGGGGGATCTCTGTGAGTTTGAAACCAGGGTGGTCCACAGAGCAAGTTCCAGGCCATCCAGGGCTGTTACACAAAGAAACCCTGTCTCATGAGAAAAAAAACAACAACCAACCAAACAACAACAAGGTGTTTAGATCCTGAGAGATGATGCCTGAGGTTGGCCTCTGGCCTCTGTATGTGTGCACAGACTCACGAACACCTCAACAAGAGGGAGGCATTTCTCTTTGGAAAATGGCTGGGCAGTTTGTAGAAAGTTATATACAGGGCTGGAGAGATGGCTCAGCGGTTAAGAACGCTAACTGCTCTTCCAGAGGTCCTGAGTTCAATTCCCAGCAACCACATGGTGGCTCATAACCATCTGTAATGAGATCTGATGCCCTCTTCTGGTGTGTCTGAAGACAGCCACAGTGAACTGATATACATAAAATAAGTAATTTTTTAAAAAAAAGAAAGTTATATACATATTATCAGAAGTTCCTGTAACCCCACCTGTATTTATGCAAAAAATATGTCATTCATATATATATATTGTATATACATACATATATATCTCCATGAAAAATATATATGCATGAAATTATATATGCATATACATATATACATGTATATACATACACATATACACATATGCATATATGCATATATACACATATACATACATATATACATTAAATAATCCAAACAGTAATGCCTGCAGGAGTTCCATGCATAATTGCTGGCAATCATGGGATCATCCCTCATGTCTCTCAACTAGGGAAGGGCAAACAAGTATTCACACCCAGCAAGGAGAGTGATGGCTCCACTGACAGCGGTCAACAATGTGTCGTGTGAAATGAAAGATGCTGTAATCAACGGGTTACAAACAGTATGGATCTAGTTTGCTATTTGGTGGGGTTTTATTTGTTTTTTGCAGTGCTGGGAATGGAACCCAGAGTCCTAAGTGCTAAGCAAGCACTCTGTCACTGAGCCACACCCCCAGTCCCTCACTGGGAGATTCTAGGCAGGGGCTGTATCTCAGAGCCACATCCTCCAGCTCTGATCTTGGGGGGTTTTTTGTTTTTTGTTTTAAAGGTTTATTTATTGTTTTTATGTCTATGAGTACACTGTAGCTGTCTTCAGACTCACTAGAAAAGGGCATCAGATCCCATTACAGATGGTTGTGAGCCACCATGTGGTTGCTGGGAATTGAACTCAGGACCTCTGGAAGAACAGTCAGTGCTCTTAACGGCTGAGCCATCTCTCCAGCCCCCTCCCCCCTTTTTGATCTAGTTCTTATGACATTCTGGAACAAGCAAAGCCATAGAGACAGAAAACAGGTCAGTGATGGCCTGGGGACAGGATAGGAAGAAGACTGATGATCAAACAGTGTAAGACACTTCCGGAAGCAATGGGATTGTTTTCTATGATTTTATGATTTTTTAAATTATGTGTATGTATGTCAGCATGAATATGTGCCATCCATGGTAGAGAGGTCAGAAGAGGACATAGGAGCCCTGGAGTGGGAGTTGCAGACAGTTGTGAGCACCTAACCTGCGTACTGACAACTCATCTGCAAGAGCTATAAACACTCTCAACCACAGAGCCATCTCTCCTGCCCCAACTCCCTGACCTGTCCAAACTCATAGGATGATCCCCAAAAAGATGGATTTTACTGCCCGAAAATCACATTCTCTAAGGGGGATAATGATTAAGCTGGGTATGGCAACCTGTGCCTGTAATCCTAAGGCTGGTGAGATAGGAGACTCTTCTTGGTGGCTTGCTGGACAGCCATTCTAGCAGAATTGGTGAGTTCAATTCCCAGCAACCACATGGTGGCTCACAACCATCTATAATGGAATCCGATGCCTTCACCTGGTGTGTCTGAAGACAGCTACAGTGTATTCAAGTACACACATGTGCACATACAGGTGTATATTCACTACATATATTCACAAGAGACAGAAAGGTGCGTGCGTGTGCATGTAGACACACACATACACACATACAAACACTCACAAACACACACACAGGGGTGAGGGGAGACTAGCCCTGTAGCTCTTCCATTCTGTCAGGGAAGACATCATGAACAAGGAAGCTCATACTACATGAGATAATTATCTCAGGTGAATAACGTGGACGAGAGAGGAATCCGGGCACAGTGCCATGAAGGCTACAGGACAAGATGCCATTTGTCTATCAGCAAGCAGTGGGTGGCAGCTGACCCAAGGTAGAACAGCCTGGAACATTGTACCCCCCTCCTCCAGCCCTCCCGGCTGGGGTGAATAACAGCACCAGCCCAAAGCAGAGGGACTGCCTGAGTCAGAGCTGGAAAGTTTCCTCTTGGCACTGAAGGGTCGTGGCTGTTGCCATCATAAACAGAGCCCATGTTGATCCAATCACATGGGCTCCAGGACGCACCTGGAAAAGCAAACCTGACATTCAGATTTAAACCACACAACCTAAAACCAGGGTTAAGTCGGCAAAGCAACTCTCACTTCATCCTCTCGGTCAGCAGGGCCATCCCCTTCCCTGACCCTCAGTCAGGACCCTCCTGGGGTGTCACCATCAAGTGTCTACAGGAGACATTTCATTATGAATTGAGTCTTTAAGTCAGGTCTAACGTAGCTGCCAACCCACCCACCCTGCCCACTGGGGCATGATGAAATGGAAGCCAGACATAAGATCACCAGGCGGATGAGGGAAAAAGGATGCTATTTAACAGTAAACTGGACATGCTTAGCTGTATCCACACATCACCTTGTAATGCTTTTCTACACCTTCCTGTGTTCGGGCATCCTTCCGTAAGAGACACACCTGGCTAAGGCAGAAGCCAGACTCTTACTTTCCCAACTCTCGTGCAGCTGAGATACCATTGCTCACTTTGCTCCACCACTCAGAGGCCCTAGCGCTAGGCTCCTGTTCAGAAGCCAGGAAGAGAAACAACCGTAAGAAGGCACATGTCTGGAGAAGGTAGGACAGAGCCACCTAGAGAGGACATGGGACCAAAGGTTGATAGCATCCTTAGACTTCCAGAGCTGACTAATACCTGTTTCATTTTTTGAGATGGTGTATCTTATATCCTAGGCGAATCTCCATCTGTAGCCAAGATCACCTCTGCCTCACCTCCCAAGTGCTAGGATCATAGTTTCAACCATCGCATATGGTTTTTTATGAGTTGCTGGGATTAACCCAGGGCTTTGCACATGCTAAGCCATTACCATACCAATGGAGTTACAGCCTGTCATTGCTATCTTTTTATTTTTGTATGTTTTGTTTTATTCTTTTAGGGTTTTTGTTTTGTTTTTCAAGATAGGTTTCTCTACATAGCCCTGGCAGTCCTAGAACTCGTTCTGTAGACCAAGTTGGCCTTGGACTCAGGGATCTGCCTGCCTCTGCTTCTCAAGCCCAGGGATCAAAGGCGTGAGTCACCACACTCCGCCTTTTTGTTTGTTTGTTTTGGTTCATTGCTGCCTTTTAATACATTATTTTTGCTAAGACTTCAAGAACCCCTTGCCTGGCTTCTCCAACTGATGGATACATTGTATTTAAAAAAAAAAAAAAGATTGTTACTAGGTAAACCCCTTGCAAAAGCTAAGACTAGGAAGGAACTGCTTAGAGGCAAGCTCCCAGCATAATGGATAAGACTCGATGGGGTGACCGCATTGATGGAAATGTATCAGTTCAGGGCTCTGAGGTTTCAAAAGCCCAAGCCATTCCCAGTATGCTCTCTCTGCCTGGCAGTTGCCTCAAGATGTAAGCTCTCAGTTCCTGCTTCAGCGCCATGTCTGCCTGCCTGCCTGCTGCTGCCATGCTCCCCACCATGATGGTCACAGACTCACCCTCTGATACTGGAATCCCAAATAAACTCTGTCTTTGAAATTCTGTTCCTGATTCTTTCTGCCTCCAGCACCCAAAATGCAGAGTCTCTGCTGATCAAGAGTCTCAGAATGAATGATGGCTGAGCGCACAGCCCTGAACAAGATGTTTATCGCTGCCCCTCTCCCCCCACACTCAGGGAACATCAAGAGAGAGAGAGAGCTGGCACAGTATAAGAAGAATGTGGGGAGAAGAGCCGTCAATTGCCAGCTTCTGGGAATGGAAGAGCCATTGCAATCCAGAACTCAACCCAGCCACAGCTGTCTGCCCTGGGGGCTGCACAAGACTGGATAGGTCAAGAGTCAATCAGAGGTCAGGGAAGGACTCACAGGACCAGGACCGTATCCCAGCCCACTCAACTATTGGTTTCTGGGGATGAGAGAGCCATTGTCTTCATTGGTATGCCACTGCTGAGCCCACCAGGCTCCAATAGACAGTTCCAAACCCAAGGTCACACAGATGGTCCTGGTTAGAGCCCATGGGTCACAAACGAACAACTCGATTGTGGGAAAGGAGCATATAGGGAGAGGGGAGATTCGGAGAGTGGGAGGGGATAAGAGAGGTCAGAGTGAGAGTTACCAGATGCACTATAAACATGAACGACATCGTCAAAGGACAAATTTTACTTTTCAAAATGTACCTGTAGCTGCAGCACTGGTGGTGGCTCAGGCTTAGGGGATGAAGCAGTAAGATCACAAGTTAGCAGCCAGCCTGGGTACATAACAAAAGGGGGATTTGGTGGGCTAGAGAGATGGCAGTTGTGAACATTGGCTGTTCTTCCTGGGGACCTGGGTTCAATTCCCAGCACTCACATGATGGCTCACATCGTCGATAACTCCAGTCCCTGGGGAATCTGATGTACTCCTCTGACCTCCATGGGTACTAGGCATGGACTCAGGACACAGAGACACACATGCAGGCAAAACACTCACATACTTAAAAATGATAAAATAATGATTAAGAGAGTCCTGGGATGTAGCTCAGTTGGCAGAGTTCTTGGCCCACTTAAAATCCCTAGCTTAGACCTAAACGACCAGAGTTTATTCACACCTGTAATCCCAGCCCTGGGAAGACAGAGGCAGGAGGATCAGACATTTAAGGTCATCCTCAAATACACAAGAAGTTTAAAACCAGTCTGGGAAGCATGAAACAGCACTCCCCCACACACCCAGCCCCCCCAAAAAAGAAGAAAAAACCTTGAGGCTGGTGAGAAAGCTCAACACACAAAGATGCTTGCCGCCAAAATGACGACTCAGAAGCCACATGGTGGAGGGAGAGGACTGACTCTTACAAGTCGTCCTCTGACCTGCACACATGGCGTCTGTAAACACACACACATACAGTATAAACATTTTTTTTCCAGTTTTTCAAAACAGAGTTTCTCTGTGTAGCCCTGGCTGCTCTGAAACTCACTCTGTAAACCAGGCTGGCTTTGAACTCAGAGATCTGCCTGATACCACCTCCCAGCACAGTATAAAAAAAAAATGTTAAAGTATATCTGTGCAGATTTTATCCATTAAAAAATAAAAATATAAGCCAATGTGCCAAGAAGATGAAATGGCAAAGGACAGATGGTTAAACATTGGACAGAAAGTTCTCCAGACAATGGCTCTCCCACCTCGGTCTGCATTTCTGCATTTCTCAAGCATCAGTATCTGGATATGTGGACATCCATCAGCAGGCGAGGCAACACAGAGAAGAGCCAGAGGCCACAGGACGGGAGATGCTTACACATCACAAGTGTGACAAGGGACTCCTGTCAAGAACTCTCTTGTTTGTCTGAAGTGAGTTAGATATTTGCTATATAGATTATGCTGGCCTTGAACTCATGGCAATCCTCCAGCATCGGTCTCCCAGTGCTGGGATTATGGACATGAGTCACCACACTTGGCTTAGAATGAATTCTATAATTAAAAGATAATACAATTAAATGTGGAAAAAGAATCTAAAGAGATGTTTTCTCACTGAAGAGAGACACACAGCCAAAAAAATGCACAGAAAGAGGGCTAGGGGATGGGGGATGGCATACTGAAGTGAGAGGCTACTTCACACCTGCGAGGTTAGGAAAAATGTATATGTGTATGTATATGTGTATATGTGTATGTCTATGTATATGTGTGTATATGTGTATGTATATGATGTATATGTGTATGTATGTGATATATATGTGTATGTATATGATGTGTATGTGTATGTATGTGATGTATATGTATATGATGTAACAAAGTCTCTCTGTGTAGCCCCACCTGGCCTTGAACTCTTGATCCTCCTCTCTCATCTTCCCAGGTGCAATGATGATAACCATAACCCACCATAGCCAAGTAGAATACCTAACTGGAAAAAAAAAAAGAAGAAGAAGCTGAACCTGGTGGCTCAGGTCTGTCATCCCAATCACTCTCAAAGCTGAGGCAGAAGGATCACAAGTTCAAAGCTTGCCCTGGTTACAGAGTAAGTTCAAGCACGAATAGTCTGAGCAAGTTAGTGAAGTCCTATCTCAAAATCAAAAGGAAAAGGAGGTCTGGGGATACGGCTCAGTGGTAGAGCACTTCCCAGGCACACATGATGCCCTGGGTTTGATCCTCAGTTCTGTAAAATGAATAGATTTTTAAAAATCTATTGATGAGTTGATGTCAAGTGCTGAGGATGCTGAGTTGAGGGGGAAGGAAGGGTAAGATGGTGAGATCGCTGTCAAAGCACCTGCTAGCTGTCCAAGGCTAAACACGTCCTGTGTGACTCAGCCATCCCACTCCTAGGTAAATATCAGGGAAATCAAGGCATGTCCACACAGAGACTGGGGCATGAATAGCTGTACTATTCATAGTACCCAAGACTGGAAAGAACCCGATGCCCGTCCACGGATGGACAGGTCAATGAGAAGTGGCCTATTCACATAACAGAATATTATTCAGTCATAAAAAGAAAAGAAAAAGAAAGAACGTGTGCTTCCACACTCTAGCACAAACTGATCATAACAACATAAAGCTAAAGAAATTAGTCAAAAACAGAAGGTGGTTCCATTTTACATGCAGTGTCCAGAATGGTGCCATACACCTTTCTCAACAAAGGAAATAGTATTGGGATTTAAAACAAAGACAAATGAATAAACATAGATGGCTGTAACCCAGCACTTGGAAGGTCAAGGCAGAAGAATCAGGAGTTCAAGGCCACCTTCAGCTTCATGGTAGGTTTGACGCTAGCCCTACATGAGATGCTGTCTCAAAACTAAAGAGGACTAGGGAGATAGTTCAGTATATAAAATGTTCACCTCACAGGCCTGTGGACCCTGGAACCAAGGTTAAGAAAGAAAGAAAAGAAAGAAAGAAAGAAAGAAAGAAAGAAGGAGAAAGAAGAGAGAAGAAAGGAGGCACATAGGAGGAGAAAGAAGCAAGGAAAGAAACAAAGAGACAAAGAAAGGGAAAGAAGCAAAGAAAGAAACAAAGAAGCAAAGAAAGAAACAAAGAAAGAAAAGCTGGCCAAGGTGATACAGGCTGGTCCATTCTTATAATCCCAGCACTTAGGGGTGGGGGTGGGGACTGAAGGATCCTCCAGCTCACTACAGCCAACAAAGCCTATTCGACATGTTCCAGACCAGTGAGAGACCCTGTATCACCAAACCAAGACGGACAATGTCCCAAGGAATAATGATGTTCACCTCTGGCTTCTACACATGTGCACATGCACCACACATACATCTACCACCCTGGACATCCACACACCATACACACACACACACACACACACACCACACACACACACCGCATATATACTAAATAAATGACTATTTTAAAAGAGGGGGTGTAACCAGGAACACAGATGAAATGACTAGCATGACGTCCTGGGTTTGATCCCCAGTACCACCTAAACTGGGCAAGCTAGTACACCTGTAATCTCAGGACTTGGGAGAGAGAGAGAGGCAGGAGGATCGGAAGTTCAGGTCATCCTTACCTACACAGTGAATTTGAGAGCAGCCTGGGCTCCAGAAGAGCCTGACTGAAAAACTTAAAACTGGTGACTGGGAGATGGCTCCATAGTAAAGCATTTGCCTTGCAAGCGTGAGGACTTGGGTTAGGACGCACTGGGCATGGTGGCACACACCTTTGGTCCCTCTGACTCTAGGAGGAGGAAGCAGATGGATCTCTGTGAGCTCAAGGCCAGCCTGGTCTACATAGCAAGTTTCAGGACAGCCAGGGCTACACAATGAGATCTTCTCAAAAAGAAAAAAAGCAAAACAGAGTTTCAGTACCTATGTACCCCATAATGGCAAGACAGCAGGCTGAGCCACTCATGGTGGGGTGACAGTTGTGGATTGTCACGCCCAGCATCATGACATAGTCCGCTCATTCTACTTAGTACCATACCATAAGTACAGGATGTACCTGATCTTACCCCTTTATAGGAAGCACTGGGTGGGTCAGGGGTCCACATTCACAGGCTCCACCCCAGGCACTGAGTCAACCCTCCACTGAAGCAACCACTACACAGTGGTACCTTCCCAGATCCTGATGCTAACATACTGTAAAAAGAAGCATGCAGCTTTGTACGTTTCCAAATGGACCACGCCCAGCTTGGTGTGAGATCAAAGGAACAGAGAAGCCAAGGATGAAGAAGGAAGAGCATGAAGTGGGAGGGTAGGATGAAGTCAGAGAGGTAATGGGGTGGGGGGGGCACAGGGCAGATACCCCATCCACTGCACATCAGGCACAGTAGCAAACCCAATCTGAAGTCCTTGGGTCATAGACCAGGCATGATATCCAAGGAATAAAGCCCTGCTGGGTGGGTCCTTGAGTTCTTCCTACAATTACCCCAGTCAGGGTGACAAGGATATGATGCAGATAGTGCCCTCATATCAGCCTAATGCTACCTAGGGTAACTGTCCCAGCCCAGTGGGAGCCCAGGCTTAGAGGTAAGTTACCCTTCCCAGGTTCCAATTACACTGCTGAAGGGGCCAAGGCGAAGCCCTTCACCTGGACTCATCAGCCCCCCCACCCCCATCCTTCATCCCTGCTGGGGCTGCCCTTGTTGCTTTATAAACTGGGATCCCAGAGTGGTTCAGTCACAGAGAATGAATGTAGTCAAAGGTGAAAGGGAATCCTCCAGGCCTGAGCCTTGTCGGTACCCCGGGCTGGCCCTGAGAGCCCCTTATCATCATTCCCTAGCTTTAATCTTCAGCAGCAGCGTGGATGGTGGGATGAAAAGAAACTTGAGAAGAGGAAACCTTGAGTCCTTGGGAGGGGCAAAGAATGTTGCTTGGAGAGATGGGATCTGGGTGCTGCCACCAGGACAGGAGAGCCAGTCCCAGGCCCCCCCTGCCCAGAGCCCAGGAACCAGCCTACACTGGTGTCTGAGCACTGATTCACAGACTGTAGGGACTGCATGCCTGTGGCACCCGTTATATCCCACCACAGAGGTGTGGCAGAGCCAGGGTCTGACCCCGTTATGTGTCTCTTGATTTCCTACAGCCCTGTCCGCAGTACAGCAGGATGCAATTTCCCAATGCCTGCCCTGCTTAGCATCCCAAATGCTTTGGACATTGGTGGTGCACGTCTTTAATCCTAGTACTCGCGAGGGAGAGTCAGGGAGATGAATCTGTGAGTTCAAGGTCAGTCTGGTCTACAGACCTAGTTCCAGAACAGTCAGAGCTACGCAGCGAAACCCTGTCTCAAAAGACAAAACAAAGAAGAGAAAAAAGAAAAAAAAACAGTATTTCACTAATCTGGAAAACCTGAAAGATTGTGTGCGTGCGTGTGTTGTGTGTGTGTGGTGTGTGTGTGTGTGTGTGTTAATATTATATATATATTATATAAAATATATATATATATTTTACAGGATTCAATGAGATAAAAACAATAATTTAAGCAGAGTGGTGGCTTTAATCCTAGCACTGGGGAAGCAGAGGTGGGGGAATCTCTGAATTTGAGTCCAGCCTTGTCTACAGAGGGAATTCCAGTACTGTTACATAGGAAAACCCCATCTTGAAAAACAAACAAACAAACCCCAATAATTTAAAACATCTCCCAAATAAGCCCAGGGCCAGATAGACTAAGTCAGAATTTTACCAGATTCTATAAGAGAACTAACACTCATCAAGTGTGCCAGACAATAGAAACTGAAAGAATATTTCCAATTTCTTTTTTGTTGTTGTTGTTGATGAAGGTGATATCACCCTGATACCAAAACCAGACAGACTCAAACAGCAAAAGAAAATTATATACCAGCATCTCTGATGAATACGAAAGCGAAAATTCTCCACAAACAGAATTCAGGAACGCATAAAATGTTATCCACCATGCTCAACTTGGTTTCATCTCAGACAAGGGGGAACGGTTGAAAATACATAAATCAATAAATGTGATCTACCATAATAAGTAAATTAAAGAGCAAGCACCCAATATCATGTCATTCCACGAAGAAAGGTCTTTTGACCAATTCCAGCATATCTTCACGATAAAAGACCAGTAGAGCCGCTCCCAACAGTTCTTGGGGCCCCTCTGCTCTGCCAGGGCCACTGCACACGGCCACAGTCACCTCCTTCCTTCCCTCCACCCAGAGGAAGAGGAAGTGGTCAGAGGCCAGCAAGGGAGAACCTGAAAGAGGACGTGTCCCAACCCAGGCCACCCCCACCCCGCTGCAGAAGAGTGGACTTGAGCTGGGGTTCCCAGAGTCTCCCCACTAGGAAAGACAGAGCCCGCTGAATTCGAACACTGATGTCCAGGCCTCCAGACCCCAGAGTAGGAGAGGGGATGAGAACCTCCAAACCAAGACCCAGCACTCTGTGGGCTCAGAGACATGAGGATGAAACCCCAAAGAACAGTAAAGACTATATCTGCTTCTGGAGCTGGGTGTTTGAATCCTGGTTGGGGGTCGGAGTGGTATTGGCAGAGTCCTTTCTGCTAACAGCTGAGGAGAGAGCCCATGAGGTGCAGACACAGCATGTTCATGGCATTGGTTGCTATGCAGTCAGAGTTAAATAAATGCCATGCTGTTATATACCCGGGATGTCTCTGGGGTCAGGGTTCTTCAGGACCCTGAAGTGAGGGCTCTGCCTGTTTAGAGTATTTCTGAAGAAAAGCAACTGTGAGTAGAGTAAGAATTGTGCAGCTCCACGGGGGTTGTGTACACATACGTGTCCAGATACATTACATGTGTCCGGGTTTAAGTGGAGCCAGGAGGTCAAAGTTCGATGGCACCCTCTGTCATGCTCCACCATCGCTTTTGAGCCAGGCTCTCTCCTTGTACCAGGAGATCACCAATTCAACTACATAGTTCTCCAGGGAGACCCAGGGATCTTCCTGACTCTGCCCCCTCGGTGCTGGGATGACATGCCTATGCCTACATGTTTGCCTCCCCCACCCCTTTCTTTTTGGTTTGAGACAGCCTCAAGGTCTCACCGTGTAATCCTGGCTAGCATGGAACTTGCTCTGTAACCCATGGAACCCAGGCTGGCCTCGAACACACAGAGAGCCACCTACCTTCTGAGCTCTGGGATTAAATGCATGGACCACCACACTCAGTATCATGTTTCCAGGAATCCAGACTGAGACCCTAATTCTTGGGCAGGAAACACTTTACTGAATGAGTTCTCTCTCCATCCCCACTGCACTCTCCAGAAACTCTTAAGGACAAGCATGAATGACCCCTTTATTTGCAGAGATCCACTCTGAGCCCCTCGACACACTGTCTCTTCACCAAATACCTCCAGGGCCTCAAGGGGAGCAGAGCCCTGCTGTCTCCCCGGATGGAGTCAGTTTAGTCAAGGGAGAGTGACAGTGGACAGATCTAGACAGGTGCCATCACACAGCTGTGTGCCGCTCATTACGTCTCTTTGGATGTGGAGTCACACAAACAAATCCTACTCAGAAACTCTAAATCCAGACTCAAAGGCCACATAAACTACCTTCTCCAGAATGCACCACTTTGGACTACATTTCCTAGAATGCAGAGAGGTCATGTTGTTGCCTCATTTCTGAACCTGGTGACTTCTGGGAGTTGTGGTCTCCACCTGTACTAGAGGCAGAAACCCATGGGACTCATGTGGACAAATAGATGTGTTTATAAACCAGGAGACTCTGGGGGACCCAGAGGCCCCTTGCATCCCATTCCAGCCTACAGACTGGTTTTATTTGCAGCCACTTCTGGGTCTCATGGGGCTATAAATGCTATTCCACCGTCTTGAGAGCAGAAAACGTGCATATTCATCTATCCCTGAAACCTAGCCACATGCCAGCCCAAACTGGGATGCCTTTGGAGTATCCACCTCATAACCAGTTCTCTGTGGCCAGTGGTCCATGAAATAGAAGTCTCTGGATTTGTCAGGTGATAAGGCAAAACCATTTGGGAGGACATGTGATGTTTGGAGAGAGTATAAATAGGACTAAAACAGACAGTGACAGCGTGCTTGCATGGTTAGCCTTGCAACATTTTGCTTGTCTCAAAGTATTTGTCTTCGCTGATCTTCGCTTTCTTGAAAGAGGCATGACAGAGAACTTCTCCTGGTGTCCCAGCTGGTCCTGGTCACTCATGCTGACTCATGCCTATTCGGGGGACGCCTGGTGGTTTCTGCTGGATTGGTCCACTGCTGCTGATTCCTGTTTGGTAACCTGACACTACTGACTTCGACTGCTGGTATCCTGACAAACGGAGATTGGAATCTCCCCCAAGGAACTACTTCTAAACAGGTCCACATCCCCTTGTCCTATTTACCATCTTTTCTCCCCTACCTTTGGACGGTGGGCTAGAAGTAGGGTCTAAGCATTTGAGAACCTTTATTAAAAGTAGGTTTTTAAAAACCATCTAAGCCTACAGGTCCAGTCACTGGTCAATAGTATTTTGAACACAGCTCTGAGCTACATTTGTCTCCCAGTGCTCCTACACAGAGTTCACAGTCGGGAAGACAAGAGGTGATGTAACAGGAGGATATTCTGTCTTAAGAGGCTACCTGGGGCTGGCGAGATGGCTCAGTGCTGTGCAAGTCTGGCCACCTGAGTCGGATCCCTAGCGGAAGGACTGACTCCCACAAGTTGTCCTCTGACCTCCACAGATGTAGTGCCATGTCTGTCCACACTCACGCACATCATGCACACAGTCACAATAATCAAATATAATAATGCTTAAAAAGGAGAGAGAGATCCAGTGGTCACGAGTCACCAAATAAGGTCACCCTCCTTTCTATGCTTGGAGCACTGGGCAGCACTAGGTCATGTGCCTGTCCTGTCCAATGAGTGGGAGTTGAGGGAAAAGTGGTTACTGGCTTAGAACAGTGACGATCCACTAGGGTGTGGGAAAGAGTGCTTGATATGCAAACCTAAGGATCTGAGTTCAAATCCCCACTTCATATGTTTTTTTAAAAAAGGAAAAGCCAGGTTTGGATGCACATGTGCCTGGAAACCTAGCATTGTAGGGTTTGGAGACAGGAGGATACCTATGAGTTTCTGGCTGGCTACCAGCCTAACTCCAGGCTCAGTGAGAGACCCTATCTCAAGGGAATAAGGTACAGTGTGAGCAGGCAGGACAGCCGATGCCCTCCTGTGGCCTCTGTGTGAGCGTGTACACACAGAGACATACCTTATTTGCATAGCGTTGCTACTACACTAGGTCTTCTACAGAAGCTAGAGATGGTTTGCTGCACACAGGGAAAGTGTGAGGGTCACAGGGGAATTGTGAAAGTCACAGGCAAAAATGTGCCCTTATCTATAAGGGACATGGACATTCAAGTTTGGGGTATCTGTTGTGGGGAATGGGTCCCCATGTTCTCAAAATGTTCTTTAGAGATCGTGCCTAAGGTCCCCTGTGCAGGGAAAGCCCATGTGTCCTTGAAGGACCCACCTAAGAGATAGGTATGCTCTGTTCAAAGCCAACATCAACAGGGATATTACAGCCATTCCCAGCCATCTGAAGATCATTTGAGGTAGACTCTGGGCCCTGT
Source organism: Mastomys natalensis (assembly GCA_021653895.1). Taxonomy (NCBI): domain Eukaryota; kingdom Metazoa; phylum Chordata; class Mammalia; order Rodentia; family Muridae; genus Mastomys; species Mastomys natalensis. Next base: position 978,722 of record JAJTUV010000468.1, read on the forward strand.
GATGAGATCCGCTCCTCACTGTCAGAAGGATTCACCTGGGTGGTGAGTAAGCTCCCTGACAGTCTGGTCACCTTGGCCTTGGTCCTCCCGGCTTGGTCCTCCCAGTGCGTAGCCCTGCATCCTCTAGGAACTGGGCACAATGTCCGGGAAGGCTTTCAGAACTGAGGTCAAATTACTTCCTGTCATCTGGAATCTTCCATGGCTTCTAGCCCCTATTGGCCAACCCTGGTCATGCAACACCTCCGTCCTATCTTTCTACCACTCCATATGTATGCCCCGCCAACCCCTCAGGGCTCTGCCTGTTTGAAGGGGCCTTGCTCCTTTAGCCTCCAGTCCTTTGGCCACACAGATCTTTCTACTGGGCCCTAGTCTATGTCAGGGTAGATATCAGGCAATGAAATGCATAAAGAATTGCTAACTAGGAACTGACAAGATTCCAAATCCCCATGTCACCCCACACTGCCTCTCTCTGTCAGACAGAGAACGACACTGTCATTCTAGGTGAGGCTGAGAAGAAGGGGGTCATTCCACTTCACAGAGCAGTACTGAAAACATCTTGACTTGGGAGGGCTCCACGTTAGTGTGCAGCCTGCTTTCGGGTTCCTTGGGAAAATCCTGGAGACTCCCAGAGAACTTTCCAGAAATGGAGCATTCTCCTGAGCTCTGCCCCAGGAGAAACCCCTAGCCTGAAGGCCTGAAGTTCAGTTCTGCCTCATTACCCTGTCAGCTGTGTGTCTTTGGGCCAGTTATTGTCCCTCTCTGGGCCTCTTTTTACTTCTTAAATATGAACTAGTGGCCCTCAGGTCATGGGTACTCTCTAGGGAAAAGCGGAGGGGAACTCTAGCTTTGGTTGTGATTAGCCCCAAACTGTCTGGGATCCAGCAGCAACCCTTAAGCACTAAAATAATTGGAGGTCTCCCTTTCCCAGTCTAACCCTAAAAGTTGTCACCACAGAACACTTAGACTATGTGGTACGACTTTCTCCACTGCTGGGCAGTGCCCCGCAGTATCCTGAGGCAGTGCCCCACCCCCTCCACCCTAGCTTTCACTTCCCTGTCTGTGGTCTCCGAATCGGTCTGGTACACATTCTTATCTAAACAGGTACCCAAAACTCACTGGGGCACCGCCTGTCAATCAGGGTAACCGTGACCCCTAGGTAGACTTTCTAGACCCAGTAAGTAAAAACACAATTTTGGAGACATGGTAACACAAAAAGACATGAGCCGTTTATCTGCAATTCAATGAAATGGGCAGCCCAAGTCTTGCATGCCAGCTCTACGCCTAGGAGACATCTGCCTATCTGGAGACATGTCTATTCCATCCGGTAATGCTTCTGGAGATCGATGCCATCAAGGCAAGGGGGTCCCTTGGCAGAAAACAACCCAGGCACAGGTGGCAGGAATGCTAAGAGTACAGGTGTCTATACACACCACAGAATTCTCAGGACCACACCCAAAGGCACGGTGGTCAAGTCGGAAAAACCAAGGCACTGGTGCAGTGCCTCCATTTGTTAGAGTCCTGTGCTGTGATTTCTCTCTGCTAAAGTCAATGCAGAGCTGTGCAGAGCATTCAGGAAAGGAAGGAGCAGGAAAAGGAGGGTGGAGCCCTCCAGGATCCCCAGGTACCCTCCCTCACGTCACCACCAGCACTGAACACTGGCTGACGGGTAAGACTGTTACTGCTAAGGCCACCAGGGGGCAGCAGAGACTGGGAAGTGCCTGCAGGCCCCGCCCTCCCCAACGCCTGATCTAGGGAGACATCAGGCTTGAGGTGGCCTTCTTGTAAGCTGGGGGTCCCCGGGGGCGAGGGAACTGGCGGGGGACGACACTGGGATAGGAGTCTATTTCCAAGACAGGGGTGAAAACCACTGGCTCAAGGCTCTGTTGTTTTGGGGATTTTTTGGTGTTGGTACTATTTGTGTAGCATTGATCTGAGAGTTGTAAAAATCTACCAACGTGGAGACCACACACAGGTGGTATATACACAGTAGTGAAAGGAAGGAGGTTCTGTTGTACGTATGGTACGGCATAGATGATGGGGGCCGGGGAGGGCTCGCTCCCTTCCTCTTGATTTACTTGTGAGTCTAACGCTGCCAAGACAAAAGAAACCGGCTTTTGATGAAGGAGATGAAAGTATTTGAGGAAGATAATCTTGCTCTGCATGGATTAGAATTTGACAGGAAGGGCTGTGAGATGGCTCAGTGGGGTAAAGGGGCCTGCGGTCAAGCTTGAAGACCTGAGTTCGGTCCCTGGGACCCGCATGGTAGAAAAAAAAAAAAACCCAACTCCCACAAATTGTCCTCTAGCCTCTACAACACACACACACACACACACTAAATAAATAAATAAATAAATAAATAAATAAATAAATAAAGGCATGCACCTTTAATCCCAGCCCTTAGGAAGCAGAGGCAGGTGGATCTCTGAGTTTCAGGTCAGCCTGGTCTACAGAGTGAGTTCCAGGACAGCCAGGGCTACACAGAGAAAAAAAAAACCTGTCTTGAAAAAAACAAACAAGCAAGCAAACAAACAAAAAAGCAAACATAAAATCACATGGAGCATAATGGAGTTTTGTTCTCATTCTTTCTTTCTTGTTTGGTGTGCTGTTTTTGGCTTCGTTTGGTTTTGACACAGGGTTTCTCTGTGTAGCCTGCCCAGCTAGGGGCTTGCTTTTCCAACGGTCCTGTGGGTGGAACCCAGGGCCTTGTGTCTGCTAGGCATGTGCTCTAGGTCTGGGGACTGCTAGTTCCTCAGTCACTGTGAGTCCATTGTTTACATTCTTAGGGACACTTTAAAAACCAATTTATATAAAACAGACAATTAAAGAGTTAACCAGGCGATCACAGGTGGTCCTGACTTCAAAATATAAAAATGAGAAAGAACACGGAAGGAGAAATTAAACCAAAGTCAAGGTCTCCAAACGCTGACAAAGGATGAACACATGAGCACAAGGTGGGGTGTAGGCTTATGAGATGGCTCAGCAGGTCAGGATGCTTGCCCGCTGAGCTTACAACCTGGGCTTAATCTCTGGAACCCCCACAGTAGAAGAAGAGAACCAATGCCCAAACATTGCCCTCTACCCTCCACTTGTACACTGTGGTGCACATGTGCCTGCATACACACACACACACACACACAAACACTTGTGTCTACACAAAACACAATAAACAATTTTAGGGTGGGGCATGTATAGAGTGGAATATTATACAGCCACAAAAAGAACGGCAGTGATGGCCCACGCTACAATATGGATGACCCTGGAAGACATATTTAGAGAGATAAGCCAGACACAAACGACATACATTGTTTGATTCCACTTATCCAAGATCCACAGAGTAGCTAGATGGTGCCGTTAGAGTTGCACATCAGAAAGAAATTGTCAGGCACTGAGAGAGGGGATAGAAGTGAAAAGTTAGTGACCCATATATAGAAAAAAAATGGTTCAAACAGGGGCTAGAGGTGGAGCTAAGAGTGTGTCTTTAGCATGTGCAATGCCCCAGGCTCCATCTCCGGCAACATGGCACACACAAGAAGTGTATCCTATTTAGGATATACACATTTTTTACTACATTTACTGGCACTTGGGGGGAGGGTGGGGAGAGAGGAGGGGCATGCATATTCCACAGCACACATGTGAAGGTCAAAGGTTCTCTCCTTCCACCATGCGGTTCCTGGAGATCCAACTCAACTCATCAGGGTTAGCCACAAGCGCCCTCAGCCAGTGAGCCATCTCGTTGCCCAGGGCCTGCTAACGCCACACAACAGAGACAAAAATGTGTTTCTGCACACAACGACGTTCCACATCTCTTGCTTAGGTAATTTAAAATGTTTGGGGGGGGTGCTTTCCCCGAACAGCTGGGGACCAGAGCTAGTTCAGGGCTGGTCTCTCTTCTTGACGCCCCGGGGAAATAGCTAGTACCTCCAGATGTTTATCTGTTCATCCAGAGGTTGTAAAGGATACGCACAGACTGACTGACTGACAGACACTGTGCCTTCAAGAGGCAGAAGTGAACTCCTGCCAGGCTGTCCCTGCCTGACCAGGGAGAAGAAATGTGTTACTCAGGCCCTGAGCAGGGAGAAACGGTTGTGGCCAAACCGCCCACATTCAGGAGCCAGAGTGCTGGTAACTGTAGGGAGTCACACCAATTTCAGGGCCGTTTCAAAAGGGGAGACCCTCCAGATACTGCAGGAGTTTGGAGAATGCTCACAGTGGGGGGATTGGGGGCAGGAACCCAACTCTTACCTTGTCCTTGATCCACAGAGATTGTCAAAGCTCACACCTGGGCCAGGACTGGAACAGCATCCAAAAAAGCCACAGTAACCAATGAAAGAGTGTCCTTTATCCACCAGAACCAAAGTGGGGCAGGGAAGGCCTGAGATAGAAGCCTTCTTCAGCAGTCGTTAAGGAACTAGAAAGGAGGCTGGGCGGTGGCAGTGCACACCTTTGATCCCAGCACTCAGGAGGCAGAGACAGGAAGATCTCTGTGAGTTTGAGGCCAGCCTGGTCTGCAGAGTGAGTTCCAGGACAGCCAGGGCTACACAGAGAAACCCTGTCTGGAAACAACAAAAGGAGACCAGAAAGAAAGACACCTGGAGGTCTCAGCTCACACTTAGTGTCTACAACCTGAAACTCGTTAGGGCTCTCCATGAATCAGTCCCCTTCAGGAGTGACCACCAGGGGGCAGCTGAGCCCAGACACTGTCTTTCCCCACCCTTTCCATCTGCTGGCTGCTGTTTTTGATACAGGCACGGCCCCACAGAAACATTTGTGGAGCCCTCAAATGTGGGGCAGGGCAATGCCCCAACACTTAACTTCACCCAGTGGAGGAGCCACGCCCAGGTCTATGGAAGGGAAGAGGGTAGGCAGAAACCTCTTCTACTGTTCCCTCCTCCACCCTTTCCTTCTCTCTTTGAGACAAGGTCTCTGTAGCCCAGGCTAGCCTCTAACTCACTAAGTGATGGGGAAGGACCTTGAACTTCTGATCTACCCTTTTGCCTCCACCTTCCAAGTGCTGGGTTACAGAATATGCCACCTCACCCAGTTCTATTTGGTACTTGGGAACGGGGCCCAGGGCTTTGTCAATGCCAGGCAAGCATTCTACCAACGGAGCTAGAGCCTAGCTCGGAACTGGTGCTCTTTGCCCTTGGTTGGTCCCTTCTAAAGGAGGAGTGCTGCAGGGTACCCAGCTGCTGTGAAGATACTGCGTTTCCACATTGTAGATCCTAAGATGACAGTCTCTGGACCCCAAAGTGGGAGAATCAGGCTCCTGTCTCACAGAATTTCCCATGGATCTACCCCAGAAGCCATTGCAAGAAAGCAGCCACGTCTGAGCCCCAGGGGTGGGCAGGCAGGGAGCCCTCCTGGTCCTGGCACCCTGATTCCTTACAGGACTGTGCTCCAGGCTGAACTGCAGCCTGTGGGTCTCAACCTACTCTTTCTGCTCTCCTCAGCCTTCCCAGCCTGGGTGTGTGTGTGTGTGTGTGTGTGTGTGTGTGTGTGTGTGTGTGTGTGTGTGTGTGTTTGGGGCGGGGGGGGGGCGGGGAGCGCTCTGCAGCAGCTGCCTCCTGTAAGGGAAGCTAGGTCTCCATGGCAACATTGACGTCAGGGGCCCAGGTTGGGAATGCGGCCTCCCGCCCCCAGTGGCCAGCTCAGCCCAGCCTCAGCTCTGATCTGCAGCAGCTGGGACCCCAGAGTGCTGAAGCCGCCGGCCTTGCCCTCTGATCTGACCCATTAGGGATGCAGGGATGCCAGCGGCCCTCGACAGGTGCGAGCATCCTGGTGGGCCTTGCTGCCTGTCCTCATTTGCCAGCCCCCACTTTGTCCTCAAAGTGCCCTCAGCTGGCTGCTTGCTTAACAGACCCTGCTTCCTGCTCCATTTATCACCAGCCCCCCTCCCAGAGCGCATGCGTATTTCATGAGACCGGGGACCGGAGAAGGTGCCAGGAAGGCAAACAATTCCCAGCTTATCATTTGGCGCCCCATTCTATACCCGACCCCAGTTCATTGTTCTGGGATAAAGACCCAAGAGGCCTTAGCCCTCCCTCTGCTGTGCAGATCCAGAGGTCTTCTCTCCTGCTTCTCCAGCCCTTCCCTGCCTAAGGGTGTCCCTACAAGCTCTTCCCTCTGCCTGGAAGAGCGGTTCATCTCCACTCTGGGGAGTCATTCCGGGCTCCCAACCCAGGTTCCCTCAGAGGTCCTGTGCTTTTTATCTGTTCTCTCATGGCTGTTGTGATTACAATGGCTGCCTCCTCCCTCAGACTGGGTATGGCCTGAGGTCACAGATGGCATGTGTTTTATACATTCCTGAGTCCTCCAGGTGCCTTGTGTACAAGAGACGTGTGTTGTGTGTGTGTGTGCGTGTGCGCGCGCGCAGCGTGCTGTGTGCTCTCTCCCCTGCTTCCTCTCTTTTCCTCCCTCTACTCTCAAAGGCACGCGCGCGCGCGCGTCGCGCGCGCACCCACCACACACACACTGGTGAGATGGTTCAGTGAGTAAGGACATTTGCCCCCAAGCCTGCCATTTTCAGTTCAATCCCCCTGTGGAAAGAGAGGACTCCCTCCCACAAGCTCTTCCTTGCCCCCCTCCAACAAATAAATAAATAAAATGAATTTAAATCACACTTTCCGTGTGTAGTTCTGGGTGGGGATGGGATCTAGGGTCTCCTGCATGTTAGGCAAGGGCTTCACCCTGAGCTACACATGGAGGCCTCTCCCCACACATATCCTCACACAGCCCTGAGACTCAGTTCACACCACAGATCTGCTGCATACACCTACGGTCGGCACGCGAATGTTCCTAGTGTCTTAGAGCACACAGACACCACAGTCAAGTTCAGAGGTCTTCATTGTCTCGAATGAAACCTGTTTATGTCAGTACTTATGCCTCTCCCTAAACCTCCGTCCCCGGGTTCCCTCGATGGGTTCTTTGTCCTAGAAGTCATATGCATGGAATCATCAAACTGTTCAAATAGGAGACTGTGCCGACATAAGGGAGGCTGTTCCCTTTAGTGGTGACAGGGGGGACCACGGAATTCTGAGGAATCTCTGACTGAGTGCCCCAGGGACACACCTGATTGTTCAAAATACAAGCTAAAACAACAACAACAAAAAAAACAAACACTCCAGTTTAGGGTCGGGGTGTGGCTCAGCATTAGACAGCCTGCCCAACATTGTTCAAATAATTAGGTCCCTGCATTTTCCCAAACCCCAGCCTCACCCTCCAATCCTGTCTGTTAGATACGGCTCACGCACCTGAGTCTGACTCTGCCCCATCCCCCCATCAAGGCAGCATGCCCCACTAACCCAGAATCTATTCAGTGATATCAGGCAAATGTGTGGGTCAGAGCTGTTTCTCCCTCCTAATGGACGGGCAGTAGGCTTCCATATCAGTGACTGCCTCGTTCTTTAGATTCAACCAGCTGTGCCTAGCTGGGGTCACCACCAATTAAGCCAGTCATGGTGGTGTACGGCTGCAACCCCAGCACTCAGGAGGTGCGACAATGGGATGAGAAATTCAAGTCCATCCTTGGCTATGGAGAACCATAGGCTAGCCTGGGCTACAAGATACCTGTTAAAGGAAAAGACTGGGAGGGGGTTTGAGTCTGAACCAAACATGACATGTCCACTTCCCCTCCCCCCAAACCAGTGATTCTCAACCTTCCTATTCAACCTGTTAATATAGCTTCATATGTGATGGGAACCCCAACCATAAAATTATTTCATTGTGGTTATGAATCGTAATATAAATATCTGTTTTCCAATGGTCTTAGGCGACCCCTGTGAGAGGGTCATTTGAGCCCCAAGGAGTCATGACCCACAGTTTAAGAGCCACTCCCCTACACCATAAAGTATAACCATTTCCATTACATTGTACCTTGCATTATAAACCACTCTAAGCTGCTTCGAGCACATGGCAGATGCATATAGGTCATCTGAAAACACAACCACTTTCTGAGAGACCTGAGCGTCTTGTGGATGTTGGTATCCTTGCGTGGGGGTGGGGGGGGGGCTGGAAATGGTCCTCGGTGAATAAAAAAAAAAAAAATGAAGGTTGTCTCTGCCAATGAAAAGAGACGCTTGCTCTGGAGCGAGGCATTGGGCTAGGTCTGTGAACCTGAACCTTGCCAGGCAGCCTGCCATGCCGCCTCAGGAGTCCTGTCAGGAGTTTTCTTTGGAGTTTGCTGAGACATACTGGAACACGAGGCAAGCTGCACACAGTCCATTTGTCCGCATGCCAATTCTCAGTGGCTCAAGCCTCATGTCTCCATCTCCAGCCACTGAGGGTCTCTGCTTCTCAGTCCCTTCCTGGACTCCTGCTTTAGAGAAATTTCTAGAACAGGCTGTACCACATCTGCTGGGCCTTTAAAATGTGGATAGCCAAACTTAGGTGCGTTCTAATCCTACATCTAATCCTACATCGTGTCTTGAAGCCTCTTATGGGAAATAACAGTATGCAAACTGCTTCATTACTACTCTTGAATTGATTATATATTGAAAGGAAAATGCTTGTGGATAAAGAAAGCACATTATTACAATCAATTCTAGTCAGGCACAGTGGTCATGGTGGTTTGATAGGTTTGGCTCCCTGTAGATTCGTGTGCTTGGAGGCTTGGCTCACCAGAAGTACCACTATTACGAGGTGTGGCCTCATTGGAGGAAGTGTCTCACCGTGAGGACTGGCTTTGAGGTCTCCTATGCACCCAGTGTGACACTCCAATCTCTTCCTGGCTGCCTTCAAATCAAGATGTAGAACTCTCTGCACTATGTCTGCCTGTACACTGCCATGCTTCCCACCATGATAAGCTGGTCCCAATTAAATGTTTTACTTTATAAGAGTTGCCTTGAGGGGCTGGAGAGATAGCTCGGTGGTTGGAAGCAGTGGCTGCTCTTCCAGAGGACCCAGGTTTAATTCCCAGCACCCACATGGCGGTTCACAACTGTCTGTAACTCCTGCTCCATGGATGAATGCAGGCAAAAACACCAAATGCACATAAAATAAAAATAAATAAATCTTAAAAAAAAAAAAAAAAGAGTTGCCTTGATTATGGTTGTTTCTTCACAGTAATAAAACCCTAACCAAGACTGCAGTTCACATCAGCATACTGGAACGCCGAGGCAGGAGCATCTTGAGTTCAAGGTCACCCTGGGCTCCATAAGAGACCATTGTCTCAAAAATGATCTCAAGTCAATTCCACCTGTTTTCTTTTTTGCTTTCCAAAATGTAAGTACTGGAACCAGTGCTTCTGAGAGTCTTGCTATATAGCCCTATCTAGCTTTGGGCTTAGAACAATCCTCAACTTCCTTGGTGCCAAGACACCATACCTGCTCTCCTGTTTCTATATAACGTGACCCGTGTCTCCTCTATTCTCCTTCTACTCACAGATCCCGCCCAGGGGAAACCAACCCCCCCGCCAGGCATGTTGGTGTTCTCAGGGTGCTGTAATGACAGGATCCATGACCTCACACCCCACTTAGTAGCTCCCCAGCATCCAGGGTGTGTATGGAAGGCAGTGACCACTCTGAGGGCATTCTATTCCCCAGGGCATCCCAGCTTCCTTCTGGATGCTCAGTACTTCCCCTCCATACAAATGAGGAGAGGCAGGCCTGCTGTGTGGAGCTGGGTCAGTCTTTTTACCATTACACTGAAAGCATTAAACAGCCAAGGGCAGTCGGGGCATGGTGTTGCACTCCTTTAATCCCAGCACCTGGGAGGCAGAGGCAGGCAGATTTCTGAGAGTTTGAGGCCAGCCTGGTCTATATAGTGAGTTCCAGGACAGCCAGGGCTGGGTAGAGAGAGACCCTGTCTCAAAACAGACAAATAAACAAACAAAACGCCCACACAACCCAGGGTGTCTGTCACTGGGAGGTGTCCCTTCCATTCTATCCTCACCATCTCGATATCACGTGAGCCCTTATACAGAAAGCATGTCTCTGTTAACAGGTCTCAGGGACATCGTCTAGTTATGCGGCTTCAGTGTCCTGGGCAACTGACTGGCCAGTGTTTTCACCCAAACCCAGGTTCACCACAATGTCATCCAGGTCTCAAATTCTTGACTTCCAAATAGGACACCCTGCTAATGTCATAACTGACTCCACAACGGGTGTAGCACCTCCCAGTTGAGGTTTCTCCAAGGAGGCTAAGCAGAAGTCACCCAAGGACCCCATTCAAATAGATTATGGCAGACATATAGGACGAGCCCAAGACGCTACATCACAGAGGTGTCCTCCAAGACCCCAGCGCTGTCGGTCCTAAGCTCTGCACCCTAGCAGCCAGGCTTTTAAAGCAGTGGTCTGAAACATGGCTGTACAGTAGAACCCTCTGAGAAGCTTTTAGACCTTGCATTACCAGGCCCTATCCCGGAGCAGCCGCCTCATTCTCTGAGAGAGCCTGGTCTTTAGTGGGTCCACAACCCCACAGGAGACTCCAGTGTACAGCCAGCCTCAAGAGCAGCATCTGCCTGGGAAATGACACATACAGGAGTCATCTGGGAGCCTCGATAAGCACCCAGAACCTACAGAGTCTGTGGTTCTAACTACCAGCACCACAGTACAGAGGACCACAGCAAAGCTGTAGAGGCCAACCTCCTCTCAGCTAGTATCATCCGAACTAGAGTAGGATCAGAGAAGAAAGCCAGCCTCAGTTTTGGGATGGTATCCAAATACAGCTAGAATTTTCTGAGAAGTAAACCAAAGCGCCATACCCCACCACGAACATCCAAGGCAGGTTGTGCATCGCAAACGGTGAGTCAGCCCTTTTACATCGCAGATTCTAATCTTTATTATCATTTCCCAGCAGGTGGCAGTAGAGAGTCGAAAGACCCACCAAGTCAAAGGCGACTTTGCAAGGACTGCCTGGCTTCCCATAGGAGTGCTGAGAAGAGCATGTGCCCTGTCCCTTTAAAAATTCCTGTTAGGACAGCATGGTGCACACCTGTAATCTCAGTACCCAAGAGACTGAGGCAGGAGGATCGCTGCAGATTTAAGGCCAGCCTAGTCGGCACAGTGATTTCCAGGTCACCCAGGACTATCCTGTAAGACTGTCTCAAACAACATCATCAAAAGACATAGGGAAAAAAAAAATCCCCAAATTACTGCCCCTCAACCTCTGCCCTCAGTGTGCTGCACTGTTTTGTATTCAGGGTTGGGGAAGATGTCAGTAACCCCAACACTCTGAAGGATGTCAGAAGGATCGCCAGGCTAGTCCTGAGCTCAAGGCCATTGTGACTCAGTTGAAGTTGCAGGTGTAAGCCAACATGCTTGATGCACAACTTGTTGCTGGTGGGTTTTTTTTTTTTTTTAAATTGAGCTGTAAACACCTGTGACAGCAATAAACCTTACAATTTATTTTTAATTATGTGTATGGATGTGTGGATGTGCAAGTGAGTGCAATGCCCTGGGGAGCCAGAAGGGGCGACAGATTTTTTTCCCCTCCCCCCATGAAGTTACAGGTGGCTGCAAGCCAATCGACAGGATGCTGGGAACTAAACTCTAGTCTTCTGCAAGAGCAGCAAATATGCTTAGCTGCTGAGTTGTCTTCTCCAACCCTTAGTAAACCTTACAGTGCACTTTCCAGTAGCGAATGGAGCTGGCACCATGCCATGACACTTCTCTGTAACTCCACGATCCTGCTGTCCCCTGTACCCATCAGCAGGCAGTCCATTCACCCAAACCCTGACAAACATCAGCTGGCTTTCCAGCCCTCTGTACTTGCTGATTCTGGACAATTTCCTATACATGGAATCATACCTAGGCTTTTGTGTCTGATCTCTTCCCCTCAGCATCAGGTTTTTTGAGGTATATTTATGTTATAGGATATTTCAGTATTTCTTTTTTTTTTTTAAACAACTACTTTATTATTTGTATGTGTGTGCATATGCCAAGGCACATCGGCAGAGGTCAGAGGACAACTTGTGGGGAGCTGGTTCTATCTACCATGGTGTACCAGGGATAGAACTCAGATCTTCAGGCATTGCAGCAAGCACCTTTCCCTGCTGCAACGCCTGGAGCTCCCTTCTTTCCCTTTTGACCAAATATTCCATCATTTTTATGAGTCTCCTACACCCTAGGCAAGTGCTTTACTATTCAGCTATACACCTCTAGCCGTGGTCTATAGACATTTGACTGCTTCCTTCTGATGCTAATTAAAAAGTTGTTATGCTGTGATGTGATACACAACAGAGTTTGCAGTGGACAGCTTCTTGAGTGTCTAGCTATCGGGTATCACACAGAGCCAGCTGCAGAGGGTCCTCAGGTCTCCTCTTGTCTCTTCCATGTGTGTAATAAGCCCCTCCAATATAACACCGTGGAGCTCTCTGCCATTACAGAGGGCTTGCACCTGCTCAAGAACTCTCGAGCAGTGAACCACACAGCTGTTCCCGTGTGCCTGGCTCCCTTCACTTGGCATGAGCTCTCCCCAGTCACTTCTTTTTTTTTTTTTTTTTTTTGGATTTTTTCGAGGCAGGGTTTCTCTGTGTAGTCTGGGCTGTCCTGGAACTCGCTCGGTAGACCAGGCTGGCCTCGAACTCAGAAATCCGCCTGCCTCTGCCTCCCAAGTGCTGGGATTAAAGGCGTGCGCCACCACGCCCGGCTCCCCAGTCACTTCTGTCACTGTATTGGACGCCTTTCTTGCTCGGTAGAACTGTATGTGAATACTCTAGTGTGTGTGTGTGTGTATGTGTGTGTATTCCGAGTTAGCAAGACATTTGGCCGGTCCCATCGTGTATCTGCCCCACGGGGTTTACCACTGGTGGACATGCTTTACCGTTAAGTCGTGTACTATAAAACCTTGCTTGCGTGTTGGACGTGTGAGCTCAGTTCTAGAGCCGCCTGGGGACAGAGCTGCTGGCCACAGTGTACCTATTTGTTTAGTTTTAGCAGACAAGCCTGCAAAGACAGCTTGTCCCCTCTGAGCATCCACCTGCCGAGGCCAAGGTTTCTTGGCTCCCCCTCTCATTCAGTGCTGAGAAACAGCTAGCTGGCTCAGACCTTCCAGCGTGGCCAGGCACCACCAGGACAGGTGACAGCACAGTTCTTGGGTGGCATTTTTTAGACTGTCCTGGAAGGGGTGCTCCCTCTCATCTGCTCCCGATCCCAACATAATTCCACTCTCTTAGCCGAGCAGTTTATGATTCTGCTATCCACCCGTTCTTCCCACCTGGTCTAGAAAGTATCATGTGAAACGCCGCACAGGCATGCCCCAGGATGCCCATGGTGTGGGCTACTGTGATGTGAAGGTGACCCAGCTCTTGACAGCGCTCCTGTCCTGCTCCATGGAAGAAGCTCAAGCTTTTCCTTCCCCACAGCACATACAATGTGTGGTCTCGGCTGGGTGGCTAGTCCCTGGCCTTTCTACTCATAGGACAAGAGGCCACCAGGAGAGAAGGGTGTGTGTGTGCACGTGCTCGAGCCAGGATACTCTGGTCTTCGAGTCACGCCTTGGGCATGACTAGGCTTGTCACATAGAGTGTCAGGTTGTCTAGGAGGGCAGAGAGAAGGGAAGACAGTGGGGTAAGATGCATTAGGTTAACTCAGGACAGTAGGGACATCCACAGAAGGCCCACAGTTTGGAAAAGGATGGAAATTATTTCTGACATGTCTGTGTATATGCATATGGAGACTGAAAGACAACATCAAGCCCCCATTTATCCTCCACCTTAAGTTTTTTTAAACAGGGTCTCAGAACGTGGAACTTACCTGTTCAGCTAGGCTAGGCAGCCGGCAAGCTCCACAGATCTGTCGCCATCATCCCAAGTACAGGGATTGCAAGCATATGTATGCCACAGTGCCTGACTTTTGTGTGGGGGTGCCAGGGAAACCAAATCCAGGTCCTTATGATGCTTACGTACCAAGCATGTTACCCACCACGCTTTCTGAATTCTCCCACCTTGCTCTAGCTTTGCCACAGGTCTACGTAGCCTTGAACTCCAGACCTTCCTGCTTTGGCTTAAAGAGCTGGGATTACAGGTATGTACCATCACGCTTGCTGATGTCTTGGAGACATACCTGGGAAGCAGCAATGGATGGACAGGTTGCTAGGCTAGGGCCCACTATGACCCTCTGAACAGGGGCTGGGGTGTTTCCAATATCACAGAGGGCAGTGACCATGACCTGACAAAAAGTTTACTGGTAGGGCTGGTTGTCACAGTGGGTGAAGGTGCTACTAGCAGGTGCTGGTCAAGACCTCAGTTTTTTCAGAGCTCACAATGAGTGTGATAGGGCAGCCCTGTGTGACAGGCTCAGGTGCCATGGTCAAGCACCCAGAGAGAGAAGCCAGTCCTCAGGTGTGTCCTGGCCCCCTGCCTGCATGGGACCTCCCCCAACTCCCCACTTCATCCCCCGGCCCTTAACCATACAGCAAGACCAACTTTCATGAGTCACTTACAGTTTTATTTTTGCCTGAAAGTATTTCACATCTCTTTGTACACAGCTACGTGACAGTATTTATTATTAACCATCAAGAAAAGCAACATTGCGGGGGATGGGGTGGGAGTGGGGGCGGGGCGGGGGTGGCATGTCTTAGTTCTTCTTCGTTTTTTTTTTTTCTTTTTAAATTTTTTCCTTTTTTCTTTTTTTTTTAATTTTTTAAAATTTTTTTACTTTATTTTATTTTTCTGCTTCTGCTTCTCTCCGCACCGGGGTGCTGTGAAGTACGGAACTGGGGTTGGGGTCGGAAGAAAGCAACAACAGAAATCAAACAGAAACAAACACAAACCAGAACTCACTCCACACACACACAGGCACACGCACGGAAGAAAACCTGCCACGGAAAGGGAGTTAAGACCGAGACTCAAATCCAAAGTCTCTGTGTTTGTTTTTTTTTTTTTTTTTCTTTTTTTGTGTGTGGTTTTTTTTTTCCTTTTTTAAAAAAATGAGGGCATAGTTGGGGGTGGGGTGGGTAATAAAGTCTACCTGGCAAAGTATAAAACAACCGAAGCATGGTCTCCATCGAATAAGATTAAATAGATATAAAACAATTAACATCGACTGGTGGGTCTGGTTTGGAGGTGCCAGGGAGGTGGGGGGGGGGGGGGAGATTTGTGCTAAACCAACATAAAAAGGGACTGGAGTCAGGGAATGGGAAGGGAACCCCCAAAAGAATTGTCAAAGGGCTGTTCTGTACAGTGAGGGCTTGGTAAGAAAAAGCCAAGTGTCTGTAAAAAGAAATGAGGTTGGTCTGCCTCGGGCACAAGGGGGAGGGGACGCCGCAGTGACCAGTTGGTGGAGGGAAGGTGTGACAGTCGGGTCGGGCTGGCTGGGTGATGTAGCTCTTCTCTCCCAAGAGACCATGCAAAGAAGTGGGCGTGGGGCATGCGTTAGTGAACCACAGGGTGGGGAGACCACAGGTTGCAAGTCTCAGTAGGGACAGGGACAGCTTAAAAGGGGGTGAGGGACAGCAGGACCTTGAAGGACCAACTCTTCTATGGGGTATACAGGGAGGGAAGGTCAGGGAACCTTCCAGAGTCACAGAAGCAGAGGAAGGAAGGGAGGTGTGAGCTACAATATGGAGAACCTGTATCTCTTTCCTCCTCTTCCCTCCCACCTTGATCCCCACCCACGAGGAAGCTGGAGACATCTGGAAATAATAGAGAGTAGTGAGTGGGCAGACTGACTGACCAGGAGAGCATTAGCATACAGAGTCTGGGAAGAAAAAAAGCAATTAAGTTTCCAAAGGCCTTTTTATCCCCCAGTTGTTATCTGTTCCCTTAAAAAAAAAAAAAAAAAAAAAACCAGAACCACTAGCACAAACCCAACAGTTGACTGGCCCAGACAGTACTACACGCCACGGGGGAGATGGGCAGGGCAGGCAAGTGGGGGCAGGTGAGAAGGGAGGGCCGGTCAAGACTTCATAAATAAGAGCGAGTCCCAGACCCGCAATTTGTCAACGTTTCTTAAATAGGTGCGTTATTTAAATCTTATGTACAACAAGAACCACTTTGCATAGCCATGGTGGGGGGACACAGGACGATGGGGGTGACATGACTGGGTATTCCTGTCCCAATGGTAGGGGTGAGATCTCCGCTCGGTGCACCTCCAGGAAGAAAGTGTCCTCCTTCTGGCCCCGAGTGGACACCATCAGGCTGGATGAATGCCCCCACACACAGTGTCACACAACAAAGGCAAAGAAAATCCACACAGGGATCCCCGCCCACCCCTCCCCTGCCCTCCCTACCCGCTGTTCCTCCTCTTGTTGCCACCGAGGCCGCTTTTGATCAAGGCCAAAGGTTCCAATATGAAGCGCTAAGAATTAGGCGGGGGCTGGGCGTGCTGAGGATTCCCTACCCCTCCCCCCTCCGCCCCCCCCAAGACTCCCCCATCTATCTCGCAGCCAGGTGCTGGGACCACCCCGGGACCCACTGCTCTACGGCTATTAGTCAAGAGTCATTTTTTTTTTGTTTTGTTTCTTTTTTGTTTTGTTTTGTGTGATGCCATCCTGTGCGCACAGGGGGGCTTCACCAGGCTTCTGTGTAGCGAACATCAACCTCCTTTAGATTAGGAAGCTTGGCCTGTGGGTGATAAAAAAAAAAGTACTTGGTCAAATATCAGCCAATGTCTCCCTACCACTCACACCCTCTCCACTGTGAGGCTGTGGGCTCTCAGGACTCTAGAAGGGGCTGGTGACCTTAAACAGAGCACAGGGCATATATAGGCGTCCTCGGGGACATCAGAGAGTGGCTACAGGAAGCCCAGCCAGCCCCAGAGTAGATGGAGTTATAACTGCCATGTGAGACTCGTCTAGGTCCCTTCCCACTGTTAACAGAATGATCAGGGGGGGGTGAGGGACCAGAACACACCAGCAGCCAGCCTGGACTACTCTTAGGTTTCTCTATCCTTAAACGACAGAGTGATCTCACCTGATTCTTTTATTATATTTATTTATTAAAGACTGAGCTGGCCTCAAACAGGTCCGAGGCTAAAGATGACCTCTCACTTCTTCTTCTTCTTTTTTTTTTTTTTTTGGTTTTCGAGACAGGGTTTCTCTGTGTAGCTCTGGCTGTCCTGGAACTCACTCTGTAGACCAGGCTGGCCTCGAACTCAGAAATCCGCTTGCCTCTGCCTCCCAAGTGCTGGGATTAAAGGCGTGCGCCACCACCGCTCACTCGGCTGACCTCTCACTTCTAATCCTTCTGTCTTCTGCTCTGAGTGACAGAGTATGCACTACCTCATCGGATTTATACGGTACTGGGCATGGAACAAAGACCAATCAACTTGCTCTTCTTAGCTCCTCCTTGTTTCTGCTGGTAGACTATTCTCTCAACAGTTGGCCTTTTCCTTCACTGTACAGTGGCCTGTAACTCATGAATGCTTCCCTGCCTCTATTTCCTGCCTTCTCAACATGTCTGCATAGCCATCAGTATTCAGTACCATTCAATAATACATACGCATCTCCGTGCTTACATGTGGACACACACACACACACAGCCTGCTCACTTTCTCTGTCCTGTGCCCAATAATCTTCAACGGTTTTCCCTGCCCAGGTAGAAGTGACAACCTGGAGACTTGTGGTCACCAGTACAAAGCTGAGAAATTATCTTCAAGTCATGCTTGCCAGTTAGGAGGCTGAACAGAAAAGATCCAGAAAGCCTGCAGAGCGAACCCTGCAGGTTTGTCAGATTACAGGGCAGGTGGTCTCAGAGACACAGAAAGCGACAGAAGTCTGGCATTTAGCACAAAACATTCTTCTTCAACAGACAGGTCGTCCCCTGATGCTCCAGGAGAGGAAAGATGGAGGCTGGTCAAAAGCTAGTATCCTGAGCTGACACCATGTTCCACAGGGGCATAAAAAACAAATTAGGGGCTGGTCAGACTGCTCAGGAGGTAAAGGTGTTTGCTAACCTAGTTAGTGACCTGCCCTGGAATTCATCTAAAAGTGGAAGGAGAGAAGTGACTAAACACACACACGCGCGCCACCACACAACACACACACACACACACACACACACGGTGGGGTGGGGAGGAAAGAGAGCATGCAATATTTTTTTTTAAAAAAAGATAGTAGGAACTAGAGAGATCGGCCATTGCTGCCAGCATCCGTGTCAGATGGCTCCCAACCACCTGTACCTCTAGCTCCACAGATTCTGATGCCCCCTGAGTGTACCCCCCCCCACACACACACAAGTGGCGCTAGCGCGTTCTCTCTCTCTCTCTCTCTGAAAAGAAACAAAGGAGAATGGATTTTCCTCATAAGCAGTCTCTCCCATTTGATTTTGGGAGCTCTGTGGCTTTTGGGGACTTGAGTGCAGGGCACCCTGACCGCTATGCTTCTCAAACTGCAGCATGCTCAAGTAGCCCTGCCTCACCCGCAGTGTGTTTGTCAAATGTAGCTAGATGTGGGTCCTGGGGCCACACTTCTAAGCCTGACCCAATGATGCGAGCACTGGTCTGTAGAGGCAACTAAAGTGGGCCTAGCGCTACAGGTGTGGGCCCTTACCCCTCCTACTGTTGCCCCCTAAATTCTGTGCCTCTGGGATTCAGGGACCTCTCTGGTCACAAATCATGGCAGATGCTGTTTGGTACAGAAAACCTGGGCTGGACTGCATAGTGAACCATCAGAGCACAGGGCAGGTGGCCTCAGAGACATCGGAAGTGGTATGAGTCTGTCCACTGGGCTCGGCAGCTGCTATGTCCATGCCTGGACCAGGGAGCATGCCCAGCTATGGGAAGACCAAAGACAGCAGTTGGTAGTAGCTGCAGGGACATCGGGAGACCCCGGTGAAGGACCCTGACCAAAGGCTTCCGGGGATCCTCTGACAGCGGCTTCCGGGATGCTACGGTGTCTCAGGGACCCAAACCAGGAAGTGCAGAAGGCCCTGCCTCCACCTCCTTAAGAAGCACGTGTGTTCTGATGGATGAAGCATGCTGGCTGCCACACTCACATTCCCCTCTCCCTGCCCAGTCGCCATGCCAGGCCTTGGAGAGCCTGCTTCTACCTTAGGCCCCACTCCCACAGTTCATCTTCCAGACAACAGCTAAGGTTTTAAAACTAGGACTTGGTACTCCTCCAAGAGCCCCCAGGGGTTCTGACGCTGGATAAAATCTAGTCCTGTGATCCATGGGGACTTCCATCAGACCCCCGCCCCTGCCCTCATCCTCACTTTCTAGCTAGGCTTGCTATGGCCAGGGTCTACCTGTGTTCTCTGCTTCGGAACCTTTGCATATACCAACCACCCTCACTCTGGACATCCCAGGCTTCTTATCCTTTGCATCCAACATCATGTGGCCTCTTTATGGAAGGAGTAGTCCTTGGTTTCCCCATACCATATAGATTCCCACTTCTAGGCTGTCAACCCTGGCTGGTTTTTTCACTCTCCCCTCCCGCTCCCCCCTCCCTGTCTGCTCCTGGTATGCCAGCCATTGTGCTGGAGAAGCATCAATAACGGTGGCCAGGGAGGGAAGAGGGTGGCCAGGGAGGGAGGGGGCGGACAGGATAGGGAGAGAGGGGGTGTCCAGGGAGGGAGGGAGGGAAGGTACCAGCAGGGAGGGCTTACCTTCAGATCCTCATAGGTGTCAGCCGAGAGCTTGGTGCTGTTCATATTTAAACTGCAAAGACTCTTCATGGCTGGGTGAGCATAGACAGACAGTCAGACAGACAGACAGACAGTGAGCCCACACGAAAGACTAGGGCAGGACAGGGACACTTAAGCCGACTCTCAGCGTGGATGTGTGAGGGACCAACAGGAAGCCCACTTCATGCTCTGGGGTCTTTTCTTGGTCCCTGACCTCTGACCTTCTCTCCCTTTCAGGTCTGGTCCTGGTCCTGTCTCCCCCGCCCCCAGCCCCTCGGGGATCTTGGATGCTTCCGGTACTGCTGGCTCACATCTCTGACTTTTGTTCTCCAGAGCAAACATCAAGGTGGGGCTCACTATGGAGCCGCACAGGTGCTTGCTGCAGACACATCCAAATCCTGCTGAGACCCCGAGGGAACCAGACAAGTTGGGGATTCTGCAGTGTCCCCTGGAAGCCCCCCACCTGCAGATGCCTCCCAGAAGGTTGGCTCAATATTGTTCATTTTCCCCATCTCAGAGCTCCCACCGTGTAGGACCAGTCCACAGACTTGCAATGTCACAGTCACTGCTGTGGACTACTGTCACACTCTCTGTCACCTCCCAAAAATTTGTTTGGCTATTTGATAGCTGAGCCAGAGGCTTCCAGTCTAAGCTATCAGGTTAGAAAACAGGGAAAACTGGAACATGATCAATATCCCCTTGATCAGCTCTGTGAAATCAGCATCCCAGCCCTTCCCCAGGCCCATTACTAAATAAATGCTTCTCAAGACAAGTCCAGGAGCATCTGGGGACCCAGTAGCACAGAGATGTGTCTCTGCACAGCTAGTAAGTCTGGAGATGCGAGGGGAGGTTGTGTGTGTGGTGTGTGTGTGTGTGTGTGTGTGTGTGTGTTACCCCAGAGAACATCCTTGCAAGTGGTTTAAGATAGCCGGATGGAAGGTACAGGCTTATCTCATAGATTTCCCCCTTTCCTCTAGACTTCTAGTTCCCTGAGGCAGGGACACCCCTCTGCTTGCTCTCAGCGCCTGGCCTGTGCCCCCAGGCAACAGGTCTGCTACACAATGGTTCTTATTGAACGTCTCCCTTCCCAGGGTGCCCAGCTTGGGGTCAGCCCACCTGCCCGCAAGAGCCGGTACTCACAGCTGAGGGCCAGCAAGCCCGCGTCGGTGACTGGGGTCTCACACAGGTTCAGCACCTGGAGCATAGTGAGGTGTTCGACAGGAGCCGCAGGCCGGCGTCTCCGAACTGTGGGGGTACATGGGTTCTTAGCTTCTCCAGGCCTAGAGGAGGAGACCTAAGACTGGGGGCAGGAGCGGGGAGTGGTGGGATCTGGCTATGAGGTCATGACCTTCTTTTCAAAGAGTTTCAGATCTAGTGTCTGACAGGGACATAGGGACATAGGCCAGGCAAGGGTCTCTCTGTGAATATCTGGCCTAAGGCTCCTATGCCTGAAGGCAGTGCTTGAGGGGTCTTTTCTAGTGATAGAGGAACTTGTATATTCCTAAGAGCTAGGCCAGTGTACTAAGCTGGGACCCAGCAGGCTCTAAGAGAATACTCATGTGTATACCTCTCAGTGGCAAGCTGGAGAGGCATAAGGTGAACCGAGGTGAACTCTCAGCCCAGTGTCTCCCAACTCAGGAGTCTGTGCAGGAACTGCCCTGGGCCTCAGTGTTCCCAACTAGGAAATGGGCACACAGCCACCAACCTCCTCTTGTCTGGGGGAGTGGGTTAGGGTTACGTGTGTAGAGCAAGTGGCTGGGCCCGTGGGCTCTGGGTGGAAAGGTCAAGTACAGGGGGTGAGGAAGAGGGCAGGGTGGGGTGGGCACCTGCGTGGACCACAGATTGAGCTGCTTGAGGGAAGGCAGTTTGATGAGGTGCTCGGCGCAGGCACTGGTGACGTTGGTGAAGGCCAAGCTGAGGTTCTCCAGGTTTCCAAAGGAGCCAGAGCTCAGGAGGCGGGCCAGGTCCGCATCCTGCAGTGGGTGGGCATGACGCTCAGAGCAGGCCGGGGTAGCTATCCCGTGGGCCTCATCCCTCTGCCTCGTGTGCAGTCAACACTGTCTCTGACCACCCCGAGGGCTTCGTGTCCCCAGAAGCTGTGGGGTGGTGGCTCAGCCTGCGATGTGACTCATAGCTTTGAGTCACAGCTGGGTTATAACCAAGGCCAGCACCCTCCCAAGCAGAGCGCGCACATGCACATGCGTGGTGTGTGTGTGTGTGTGTGTGTGTGTGTGTGTTTGTGTGTGTGTGTGTTTGTGTGTGTGAGCACACCCTCTCGTCAGCAGTTTTCCATGTGAACTGCTGGCCACCACCCTCAGGCTCCAAGCCGGCAAGGAGCCACACATGCCGAATGCCCTGGACTGTGAGGTTCTTGTCTTTGACTTTTAGCTGTCCCCTCAATTACAGCTAATTTCCCAGCATTCTTTGCAGCTAAATATGGCCAGGTACTGAATATGGACAGCCATGGACAGCCATACAAAAAAACAGAACTTCTAGGAAGGCTCTCCAAGGGAAGGGCGAGCTGCTCCCTGCCGCTTCCTCCTTTCCTGCTGGCTGGGATGGAGACACAGTGGCTGGAGCCTAAGCAGACTTCCTGGTCCATGAGGACAGAACCGTGCCTTGAGGACAGGGGAGTAGCAGGAAATCATATCCCCAAAGACGTCAGGAAGCAGGGAAATGGTGGGCAGACCAAACCGTACAGGGTTGTAAAAAAATCAAACGCAGTCCAGTGCCCGTTTTTTTTTTTTTTGCTATTATTACCATGGTTACTAGCAACCCCTAGGCAATACTGCTGATGTCACCAGCAATCTTTTGTTGTTCTCAGGAGCTGGAACTTGAGTCTCCCACAGGCTAGACGGGTGTTCTACCTGGGAGCTGCAACCCCAGCCTCTGTAGCAACAGAAAGCTTTAAGCGTGACATCTTGATTCTGCTTGCTTTATCATTTCTGTCCCTTCAGTCCATTTACCTCCTAGAAGTGCTGGCCTGTCTCCCTGTCCCACGGTAGGCACCTGTGTTCCCCGTTCTCCATCATCCCTCACCCCAGCGGCTGGACAGCTCACCTTCCTGCTCTGTCCATCTCGCCCTACCTCGTCCCACCCCACAAGAGACTAAAACCTACTTACCGTGGACTTGGAGGGCAGTGTTAGCCGGGTGGGTCCGCCTTTCCTTTGCTGTAAAAAAAAAGCAATAGTTGGGACACATGTCCACTGTCACCAACCTCATGAAGCCATGGCGGCCACAGCACAGGCAACTTATGGCGCATGTGACACCGAGAAACATTGGTGGAGGTGCAAGTATAGATGTCTGATGGGAGGTGATGTCACCCATCCAGATCTCGAGGGGAAAGTGGCACCTACTTCCACCCAGAGTCCTGGCAGGCGATAGACAAGTTGTATATGTATGTTTCGTGATGAGGTTGGTTACACCTGAGCTGTGCACACCTTTGACCCCGAGCCATAGCGGGGAGGGGTGGTTCAAGGGTAAAGAACTACACTGCTGGGCCCAAATGTGCACACATATACAGAGACACCCTCTCAGCTAGGACCAGAGATGACAACGACACATGGGCCCCTGCACCAAAGTGGAAGTGGGCTGTGTGACTTCAGCCGGCCCACTTTACTTCTCTGTGTCCATCTAGAGTCACAGGAGAAGTACAGGGAAGAATCGCCAACTCTCTGGGTGTGGAGCGGAGGTCACAAGGGGCTGTGTCATGCTCTGAGAATGGCGGGCAGTGGAGAACTTACCAGCTCCTTCAGCTCCCGCTGCCGGTCACACAGCTGTTCATACATGCGCTTGCCCACGTCTGTGCTCTCCAGTGTGGAGATGATCTGCAGTTGGGTGTCGTTGTTGTCGATGATATTGTATTCCAGCATCAAACACAGGATCTGTCAGGAGTCATTGAAGGTGTGTCAGGGTGTGTCACATGCTGTTTCCAAGGTTTGGCATTTTCTGCTTTAGTCCCATGCTAATGTCTCAATCCTACCTCCAGGGAAACTTAAGGTTTTCCCAATGGGCCTGTTCCTTCTTGTAAGGTGGGGAGACCTGTTCACAACCCCTTGACTGACTGATGGGCAGCTTGGTGACCGCTCTCTAAGAGAGTAGAGTGTGGCAATTCTAGAGAGTAGAATTGGTGGTGCTCCCCAATTCTGACAGCTCTTATAAAATCCAATTGCTCACGGGACAGGAAGTATGTGGCAATGGAGGACTCTGTGGAACAGTGAGTAGAGGGGACAGAGGAGGAACAGTTAGAAGTGACATGAGGCACCTGGGCTTGTGCTCTTTAAAACTTGAGCAGTGACCCCCAAACCACACAAAGCAGAGAGAGGCTGGAGCTGCCTCAGCCCTCCAGTCGGGAGAAGGAAGCCTTGCGAAAGACCCCATGGGCTCCAACCCCTATGAGAACTCTAGGAGACCCAAGGAAAAACAGCCCAGGAGAACCTGGTCTGTTATGCACTCCACATGCAGACAGCTGCTATATAGTACAAGGTAATCAGAACAGAAACTTCTAGATGGCTATGATCAACACGCTAGATCCCAATTGGAATGAACCATCAGCAGCCTGAGAAGGGCAGCTACAACCACACCACACCTGCCTTGCCCACACTGCCTGCCCCTCACACAGACCCATGCATCGGTGGCTGGGGACCAGGGCCTTACCTCTGCCATGGTCTGGTTCCCTCTTAGGGCCAGGAGCATGCATGGGCCCAGCTTGTTTTCTGCCAATGAGAGCAGAAACTTTTTGGTCTTGTAACAGGAGCCCATGAGGATGTGCACCTGGGAGGGAAAAAGAGTCGGGTGAAGCAACCATGACACCACTGAGATGTCATATAAGAACCTCAGCACCAGCCCCGTCCCCTCAGTGTTGCGGGAACAGGTGGAAAACCAGGAAAACGGTGACACCCCCTCCTCCCCGCTTGCGTCAACTGCCTTGTCTCCAGTGCCGACCAGACCGTTTGTTCCCTGTGGAAAGTGACTGAGGACGTCATGTTGAGTGACACAGGGCATACATGAGACTATACTGGGACGGGGTGCAGGCAACAGGCACAGTCACCCAGGCAGTGGCTGCTGAAGTTGTCCAGGGGAACAGAGGATTAGCATTAAAGGATTCAGAGGTAAGGTAGATGAGGATAAGTGTTTCAGAGATGGGCGATGCTGATGGAGGCAGACCTGTACACCAGCATCCCAGGATGCTCCGAGACGAGGCATTAACACTCACAGTCTCTCTATTTTACTACATTAAAAAAAAGAGTCCCCTTTTCCCCAGCTCCCTTCAGGTATTAGTTCCTACTGGTATTAGTTCCTGTAAATTCCTAGCACCGAGGATACTGGGTGGAAATTTCTAGGCAGTCCTTGCTAGGTGGGGGACAACGGCCCCGACTCACATGGCAGTTGGAGTGTTCTGGGCTCTGCTTTCTCTGGGATACCAAACCAAAAGCTGCTTTGAGAGATCACCCACCCAGCAAACCCTGCTCCCTCCTGAGATATGCTGGGAGGTGTGTGTATGCATCTGTCTGTCTTGTATTTAGAGGTGACAGTATATGAGCAGGGCTCCCCAACTTGTCAACAGAGGCAGGGGAGCACAAACATCCTCTAGAAGCGACAGCCTAATTCGAGAACCACTTCTCGCCAGGTGTCTCCATGGAAACAGCACACTTGCATCCCCGAGGCTGCTGCTTCCTTCCCTGTCTATATATGCTTCTGCCCCATCATTAACAACTATGGCATAAAAACAGAACCGCTCTGGCGGGAGTCACTCCCTGAGTTCTCTCTCACACTGAATCTCCGCACGAAGGGGTAGGGGAGACGCCATGCATTGCCATTGCGAATCTGTGACATCAGAGGAAGTTAGAGAGGCAATGGTAAGCAAGACATGTCGCAAATAGACAGCGGCTGAGCATGTTTCTAGGTACACAGGACATTCAGAAAGCAGGTCCAGGGGAGCAGGTCAGGGGCTTGGAGCAGATGCGTAAGGAAAAGGAGCTAAAAAAATAAGGCCCTTGAGGTGGTGTCTGAGAGAACACGCCTATCTATCGTCACTGCATAGATCTCTCTGTCAAATTCACTGTGGTAGCTGTTTAACCTGCAAACTAGTCCCTGGGAGAGAGAGAGAAGTTAGCTGAGCCAAGTTGGGGTCAAGGAGTCCCTGGGTCTCATGCCTGACACTACACACAACTGCTAACTACAGTGGCCTGGCAAAGCCTCTCTTTGTCTTGTTTTACCTACGAGAAAGCGGAGCCTAGACAGACTAATGGAAGACTCTCGGCAGCGACCCCGGGCCTAGGTCTAACGGATGCCTGCATTTTCTCCATATCACATGACCTCAGAAGAATATGTGATCTGTGAATGCAGTTGGGTGTGTCAGGGAACACGGTGCCTGAGGTCCCTGGCTGCTCAGGTAGATCTTCTGTTCTGGGAAAAGTGGAATCTGTGTCTCTCTGCTACAGAAGAAGCCATTACCTCTTGAGAGTAATCTGGTCTACAAAGGGCTTGTAAGTAAGTCTTCTCAAGCAAGCCACGAGACTTCTTTGGGCCCCTCGAGGCCCAGGTGTGATTCTGTGGCAGGCTTGCTACATAGATTCAAAAGAGCTGAGCACAGGACTTGGCTGACAGAAAGCTCTGGATCAGTGGGGTTCTCAACCTATGGGTTACAACCCTTTGGGGGTGGGTCAAACAACTCCTTGACAGGGGTCACATCAGGTATCCTTCACAACAGATATTTACATTATGATTCCTAACAGCAGCAAAATTACAGTTATGAAGTAGCAATGAAGTAATTTTATGGCTGGGGGTCACCACAACATGAGGAACTGTGTTAAAGGGTCTCTGCATTAGGAAGATTGAGAACCACTGCTCTATGGTAAGAAAGTACCAGAAGCTACTGCAGATGTTTTAGTGACCTCAATATTTTGATCTGAGGTGGGAATGAACACCCTGAGTCGGGGGTCCCAAGCCCTCATTGTAAGGACTGGCCAAGCAGGTGGCTCTAGAGAGTACCTTGTGCCATGATGTACCTGTCCCTTGCACAGAACGTCACCATAACAACCAAGTCTGATCAACGATTTGTACATACCACACACACACACACACACCACCACACACACACATATACACAGAGACAAGGCTGTGGCCTTACATGGCAGAGCACTCCCAAACAAGCCCCATCTCTAGATCTGCTTTCTATGTTTCTTTCTGGGTAGGTCACTTCCTCTCTCTGCACTTCCCAGAGCAGGTGACAGGCTCTTGGCCCAGTAAGCAGGAATTAGTGACACTCTCTATGGTGGTTTGAATATGTTTGGCCCAGGGAGTGGCAATATTTAGAGGTGTGTTCTGGGAGTAGATGTGTCACTGTGGGTCTGGGCTTTAAGGCCCTCATCCTAGCTGCCTGGAAGTCAGTCTTCCACTAGTGGCCTTCAGATGAAGATGTAGAACTCTCAGCTCCTCCTGCACCATGCCTGCCTGGATGCTGCCATGTTTCTGCCTTGATGATAATGGACTGACTCTCTGAACCTGTAAGCCAGCCCCAATTAAATGCTGTTCTTATAGAGTTGGCTTGGTTGTGGTGTCTGTTCACAGCAGTAAAACTCTAACTAAGACACTCTCCCTCTGATCACCTCCCTCTTCATGGCTGGCACTGTGCTGGCCAGAAGACTTGCAAGCAGGCCACAGTTACACAGGCTGTATAATTCAGGATGGAACGGCCCAATGTCCACCAGCAACTTCCTGTGGGGACCCCACGTACCATGCTGGCAAAGAGCTCCCCGTCATCATCACAGGCCACCCCTCCGGGGCTGTAGAGCTGGAACCAGCCATCCTTGCCTGCCCGCACGCTCAGCAGACACGAGTGGACCTGTGGGCAGAAGACAGACACATCATCAGTTCTAAACAGTCTCAGGTACTAAGGTAGTGTGAACGGTGTCTAAGGCAGGCAAACAGGAAATGCATAAACTTCCTTTAGCTTCGTAAGTATTGGCCTCCACACTCCGAAGTCCAGCCATGCGTCTTTAGATCTCTAGGACAGTCCTGAGGCCTAGCAGGGAAGCACTCTGAGGGAGACAAGTGTGTGGCCTTCTGGGGCAGAGCACCCCCAAACAGGCCCTGTCTCCATATCTGCTTTCTATGTTTTCCCTAGGTGGGTCACTTCCTGTCTCTTTTCTTTTTCTTTTTGATGTTTTTCAAGACAGAGTTTCTCTGTGTAGCCCTGGCTGTCCTGGAACTTAACATGGAGACCAGGCTGGACTTAAACTCAAGAGATCCACCTTCTGCCTACCAAGTGCTGGGATTAAAAGTGTGAGCTATCACACCAGTGTCCTCTCTATTTTCAGCTTGGGTCTCTGCACCTCTCTCTGCCTGAGTCCTCTCCCTGGCTCTCTGCTGCTCCCTGTCTGGGGCTGATTACTAACCGTTAGGCCTGGGGTATTTGCCTTCTTTTGGCCTATTCTCCGCCTTTCCTGTGTGGGCAATCATCCATTTCTCTAGGCCTGGCCTGTTAATCTCAACCTCTCTCCAACCATGCTGTGCGGTCTCATCCTCACCTGTCTGTCTGTCCGTGTGTCCCTCTCTAATGATGGGTCTCTATCTAGAGTAGGAACACTGTCAGGGCCCCCAAAACGACCCTTCTGTCCCTCCTCCCCAGAGCTGTGGATAGGGACAAGTACATGAGTACAGGATTCCACACGCACCCACACCCACTGTGATCCCACACACATACACACACATAGGTATACACACACATATACACACTCACACCTACCCACTGTGATCCCATACATGCGCAAATATACACACTCACATATACGCGCCCACATCTTCTCACTGAGATCTCACACATATACACACCCACACCTACCCAATGAGATCCCACACACACACACATATACACACCCACACCTACCCACTGTGATCTCACACATATACACACAGCTACAGGCTTAAGGACAACTGAGATCATAGCTGGTGACATTTCCTCATTAGCCTTTCTGACCCCCATCCCCTCGCCTCTGAAGATGGCTCGCAAATTCTGCGATGGAGCTAGAACTTTCTAGACCAAGGTTTCCCACTGTGGCCTGGAGATCATATAAGAAGCAGGAAGGATGCTTACAACACGTGGTCTTGGTCTGATGGGATCCAGGGGTCTCGAATCATGAGGGTTAGTGGGGGGCCTGACTTGCAGGCAAGCAAAGAGGTCTAGGGATGGTTTCCCTACAGCACTTAGACTCGGGATCTGAAAGACTGGTCATGAATGTATGCTTCTGGGCAGCGCCAGTGTGCCCTTACCACACCTGGTTATGTGGTATGAGAACTTAATGCCTTAAGTTCCATTTTCCCAAGTCTGAGAGGGCGGTGCTGGGAGGATATCAGTGATTCTTTTTTCGTTTTTTTTGAGACAGAGTTTCTCTGTTTCTTCAGGCTATCCCGGAATTAGCTCTGTAGACCAGGCTGTCCTTGAACTCAGAGACCTGCTCTCTCTTCCAAGCGATGGGACTGAAGATGTGCATTACCACTGCCTGGCTTGGGGGTGATTCTGAAGTCCTGAAGGGATACGAATGGCTTCCTCTTGGGATTGTAACGGGTAATTGCGCGTGTCTGATGCGGGGCAAAAGCTTAATCTGCCCTTGGTTTTCTGAACCTCAGAGCGTTTGTGAAAGCCCAGAGTTTAGTGACGATCCCTTCCTTGGCCCAGGGACCTCCAAGCTAGCAGCACAAACGCAGGACCACAAAATTGACTGGAAGCTGGCTGGGCATTCCGTGAAGGATTCACTCACTCTCAAGCCATGTGGCATGGGGACACTGCCTGCCAAATGACAGTCTGAGACCACAGCTGGGTGACTCCACACGGGGAAAAGAGGCTGTGTCTGCACACAGGGCCTGGAGCCTATATAGTTTGTACTAAGGATCTGGTGACTCGGTGGCCTCTGTAAGGAGATCTAGGAGGCCCTAAAACTTTTTTTTTTCCTACTGTAGAAAAAAGTCTCACTAGGTTGAGGCACAGTTCAGTGTTTGCTTAGGTCCCATCCCCAGTAAACAAGTGGAAAAAAAAAAGAGTAAAAAAGAAAAAGGCTTACTTCCTGTCTTGGATCTTCTGCAAATCTCTGAATCACGTACTTGAGCTCCCTGGAAGGAAGAGGAGGGTGGGTCAATTGCAGACCTGAGTGGACAGGGAGGACTCGAGGAGGGATGGAGGAGAGAGGCCAGGCACAGGTGGGGGTAGACACGTCGAGGCACATAGCAGGGCTTGAATGTGTGTCACAGGAGACTGCTCAGGAGATGCCTCTGCAGCCTCCAAAAATGCACGTGGACCAGAGACTGGGCGGGAGGAGGCTGACCGTGGCAGGGATGTGGTGGTGACCGGTGCAGGGGGCACTCATAGCAGGAGAAGGTGGGGTGGGTGACCCTGGCATACTCACTTTGTGAACTTCTCGTGTGCGAGAGCTCTGTACCAAAAACAAAGAGACAGGCAGTTAGAGTTCTGGATGCTCAATGATCACACGTCCTCCAGGGACAACTAGGCTTTAACTCTTGATTCGAAGAATGCAGAGAAAACTGACAAAGGAACGTGGGTATCCAATGCGGCCCTCCTTTGACAAGGTGGGGATCTCAGTAGCATGAACAGGCTGAGCCCATAGGTGTCCCCAAAGTCAACACTAGGCCCACACCTGTCAACTGCAGAAGTGCACGAACGCCTTCAGGCACACACGGGCTCCAGGGACCCAGGTGTGTTTGTTAATTGTTCCAAAATTAAGGCGAGGCTGCGCTAATTACCAGCGTTACACTGCCAGGCAATCAGGGACCATTCTTCCAAGTGAATTGCATCATGGACCACTGTCAAGCGGGTCCCAGGGCCTGTGGGGACAGCGGCTGTAGCCAATGATGCCACAGACAGAGAAGGCTCTGAGGAGTCAGATTTCTCCGGTCTCCATTCTCGGGAGCCCTGAGGGAATGAGCCGGGCCAGCAAATGGGGCAATTACTGGGTGTAATGTCCCCCTCTGAGGAGCTGCATCATAAACACAGGCTCACTAATGGGCTCTGCAGAGAGCCCCAAGTACCTCTCCCAAGGCCCAGAAGCTTCCAATCTGTCAAAACAGACCTCTAGGCATGTGAGGGCCGAGGACGAGCTGAAGCTCGCTGTATGTTGCGACCCACCACACAGCGATGCTTCCCGTGAGGAATTCATTGTCAGTATCACGGTGGGCGAAAAGAGACACAGAGGGTCCATTTCTGGCTACATTCACAGTGTTGTTGGCTAACGGCCATTAAAGTTCAGTGTGTACTGCTAGCCTTGCCCTGAACAGCCCTGAAACGGTTCTATATGCGGTTTCTTTTCTTTTTGCTTGTTGGTTCTTCTTGGTGCTTGGAGATCGACTCCAGGGTGTTGCACACGCTAGGTGCACACTCGGCCACCAGAACACCCCACTAGCCTTTCCTTCGTCTTTCCTGCCTTCCTTCCTTCTTCTGCAGACAGGGCTTTGTTATGTAGCTTAGGGTAGCCCCAAACTGGAATTATAAGCAGCGCTTCTCAACCTGTGGGAGCCCCTGGGGTGGGGTGGGGTGTTGAAAGACCCTTTCACAGGGGTTGCATATCAGATGTTTAGAATCGCTTCATAGCAGTAGCAAAATTACAGTTATGAAGTAGCAACAAGAATAACCGTATGGTTTGGGGGGGTCACCACCACATGAAGAACTGTATGAAAGGGTTGCAACATTAGGAAGGTTGAAAATCAGTGAATTCTATGTGCCACCTTGCCTAAGCACAGTGGCTATACTGCCTGTCAATTTTCATTGTTCCTCAGGGAATGGGGGCATTACTGTCCCCACATGCTCCGTAATAAAAGTCACTATAGGATAGGCACGGTAGAGATGGCTCTGGCCTCTTCTGGGTTTAATGAGTCCCTCTGTTGCCGTGGTGAGGCCTGAGGCTGTTCCTCTCACATTCTTGGTTCTTCAGAGAGACCCTGAGCTAGGCCACATCTCTCTGTCTTGGCTGTGGGTCCCATCACCTTCCTCACCCCCCACTTCTCCCCATCATGACACCGTGAGCCCCTTAAAATGACATCACCCTCTCCTGTGGTTCTCCTCCCATTTGGGCGGGGCCGGCAGGACTTACTCTTTGGGGAATGGAATGGGTTGAAGCAAGCTGGCCAGAGAGGGTCTCCAGTCATCATAGTCGGACCTAGAATGAGAGAGGAAACCGGTGAGGGGCGGTCAGCAGGGAGAGGTTTTCCACTCGCTATCCTATAAGATACAAGTGTCTGGGGTGAGCACACAATACGGACTCGGCTTCGCCTACTTCAGAGACAGTAGCCACAGCACAGCATGAATCAACAAAGAACATTCCAGACTTCCAAACAACTGGGGGACAGCTATCCAGCTTCCCAGGATCTCATATCCCCCTTGCTCAGAACTGAGACTGTCCCTGTCCCTGACCCATTGAGGCTTCATTGAGGGTGAGGGGCTACTCTGGGTCTCCAATCCCTAAATCCAGGTTGATGTCTGAGCCCCTGGCTAAGGTCTCAGAGTGGGACACATCTGGAGAGAGAGCCTTTAAGAAAGGGTAACACAGGACCATTAGGTTGGACCTTGAACCAATTCAAATGACATGAGAGATCTGTGCACAGAGAAGACTCTGACGGAGGACACAGAGAAAGGGCACCAGGGCCCGCTGGCTGGCCCCATCGCGCCTGCACCTGTCTCCTCAGAACTGAGAAGACACTGTGGTCCCAGCCACATGGCCTGTGGTGGCGTCACAGTAGTACAAGCACACCTGTCCCTCTTGTCTGTGACTGACCAGACTCAAGGGGAAACTTACAGACCGATTCAAGGAAAAAGCAAACGAACCAAGCAACAAACCACAATTTGGACCACTGTGTGTTGTCAGCCACCAGAAAGGTTTTAGTTTATTTTTTTTCTTCTTTTTAGACAGGGTTTGGAGGCTGGTGAGGTGGCTCTAATGAGTAAAAGTCCCCAAATGTCCCCAAGTCTGACAATCCAAGTTCAAGCCCCAGAATGTATATGGTGGAAGATGAGAGCCTGCAACCTGTTCCCAGCCTCCACATGTATACTATGGTATGTGAATGCTCATTACACACACACACACACACACACAACACACACACACACACGCATGCAGACACACAAACACACACACACATATACACTCACACATACACACATATACACACACACATACACACACATATATACACACACACATATATATATAGACACACACATAACACACACATACACAATCAGGCAGGGTCTCAAGCAGCCTAGTCTGGCCGTCTGATACATAGCTGAGGATGTCCCTAGACTTCTGATCTTACTTCCTGGTCCTGAGTTTACAGGCCTGGGCCACCATGCCATGTCCATGTGGAGGGTGATGTAATCCAAGGGTTTCAACATGCGAGGCAAACACCCTCCCAACACACAGACACTCCTTTGCTTGGTATTAGACCTCTCTTTTTCCACTGGACCCGGCTGGCAGTCACAATATAATACTGATAAAGAATGTGATATATTTCCTCAGCTTTTCCCACACACATGCGTTATGCCGAGAGCTTTGCATCTCCACTTGTTTGCTCCTTGCAAAACACACAAAGAAGTAAACAGGACCCGCACCATTTAAACAGAAGAGGAAACTCGAGGCTCAGAGAGGTTAGGCAGACTGCTGAAGCTAACATAGTCGTGACTGAGACACGGCCTGCAGGCTTCTGACTCCAGACCCTTGGGTCTTACTTGAGCTGACTGACTGACTACCGTCAAGACCTTACCAAAATCAGACATTTGTGTGTGTGGTAAGGAAGGAGCTTGTACCTCAAGCAGAGACACAGGGAAGGGCCCGACATGCTCTGCCTCATGGAGCCTTCCCTTCTGAGATGCACCCTGGAGACAGAGTGAAACTATTGCTCAGAGAATAACGGATTGAGAAGTGAGGCAGGACAGGTGCTTCAGGCTCTGCTGCCCCACAGTGCAAATGTGGCTGAGCATAATATAAGCAGGCTTCAGGCCCTGGGAAGAGACTGAGAGGGACTGCAGAGCGGAGAGACATCATGGGAGAGACTTCAACAAGGTCTCAGTCTG
The DNA here is from genome assembly GCA_021653895.1 of Mastomys natalensis. NCBI lineage: Eukaryota > Metazoa > Chordata > Mammalia > Rodentia > Muridae > Mastomys > Mastomys natalensis. Next base: position 1,012,301 of record JAJTUV010000468.1, read on the forward strand.
ATGATGGGTGGGCTCCCCTCCCCCACCCATGTGTGAAGGCTTCCGGGAACCGTGGGGAAACTGAGGCTCAGAGATGCTTTGTGACCTTCTACAAATCTCCGTTGGTAACTGAAGTGTGACTTAGGTACTCTTAAAAGCCATGACCTACATTTATACCCAAGTCCCCAACACCATGGGTAGCCTGTTCTCATACCACAAGGATCATGGGTTCAGCTGCTGGGTGAATGGCTGGCCCTGAGTTCTAAGCTGTCCCGAGGCTTCCTGCCGTTATCTGCATTAATGAGGGTCCCACATTATTTTTCCTTCTTTGTTTCTTCCAGTCCCATTCATTCTGTTTGTTTTTGATTTTGAGATAGGGATCTCATGTAGCCCAGGCTAGCCCCGAAGATGCTAAGTAGCTGAGGATAGCCTTGAACTCCTGGTCCTCCTGCCTCCGCTTGTCAAGTGTCTAGATGACAGGTATGCTCCATCACACTCAGTTTATGCAGTGATAAGAGTGGGCACCAGGACTCTCTGTGACCACTGGGTAACACTACCGAGTCACACCAACCCAACCTTCTGATCTTAACACTGCTGACCTCCTGTTTGCTTGTGTGTCCTGTCCATCTACCTGGGCTTCCCACAGAAATAAAGTCTGATGTTTTTCAACCAGCACAAAACAAATGCTTGCTTCCAACAGAGTATGGCTTAGATAACCCTTGGCTCTGGACTATTCCCGACATACCGCCCTCCAAATGAACCCACGATAAAGACTTCAGGACCCAGATCACACCCTGGAAAAGTTCTGAGGAAAGGCCGAGAGGCTGGACAACAACATGAAAAAGAATGACCAGAAGAGTCTGGTAGTGCCAGATAAGTCTGAGCAGTGTTATGGCTGACATCTAGGCACGCACTGTTGCCCCGTACAGGGCTCAAATGTGTTCTCGTCATCTCCGGAACACCCACATGAAGAGGGAGGGACCGGATATCTGGGTTCAGGTAGCCGGAGGTGAGGAGGGCATGACAGGGCACTAGCCTGCTGCATTGTGCCAACCGGGGGTCTCCGAGTTCAGAGGATGCAGGGATGCATGTTAGAATGTGCCTGTTCCCTTGGTTCCTTCCCAGGGGGTGGGTAGTCCATTTTTGCAGCTAGCTTGCCTTCCCATGACGAGATCACCTCTACCCTTAACTGACTCATGGTCTCCAGCATACTGAAACGTGACTTCCTATGCAGCGTTCACTGCATGCCATGTGTGGTCTTCCAAGGAACCTCGTGGTCAGTGGGTGTCACTGTCGCCAATTTATAAACACAAACGTCTGGATCTCAGGTCAGAGCTCAGCTGTGAACCCAGGATCCCGGCTCCTGTATGTTCTGCCTGCTAGACAGCCCAGTGCCTCACCAGAAGGTGACCAAGTTCATACTGCAGAAGAAGGCTATACTTGGCTCTTGGAGAGATGGTTTAGCGGCTAAGGCGCTTGCTGAATAAGCATGAGGTCCCGAGTTCGAGAACCCAGCACCCATGTAAAAAGTGTATGTCTGTAACCTTAGTGCTGTGGTGGGTGGGATCACGGAGGCTTGCTCCAGATTTAGTGAGACCTTGTCTCAGGAAGAAGGCAAAGAGGAAAGAGCAGGATACCCAATGTCTTCCTCTCGCCTTTACATGTGCGCATGACACACGCATACCACACACACACACCACACACACCTAAAACAGCACGATATGTTCTGTGTAGAAAGGCTACTAGAGAACTCAAAAGAGATTTAGACACTGAACTCAGAACTTGGTTGAGGGGGGTTGGTTGTGCAGTTCCTGGGGACCTCAGAAGCAGGGGCATCGTCCCTCCCTCCTTCACCTCAGCTGCTCTTTCTTCCTAGATGGATGGAAGTGTACCCCACTGTCATGGTTTCCTATACTATACCCTACCACACCCTGCTCTTGATGGCTCTGCTTTGGGTAACAGTACACCTCATATTCTGAGAGAGAGGCTGAGAAAAACAGCTTGTGTCCTTCGGCTTCAAGCACAGACCCTGGCTTAGCATAGATGTCAGCAAACGCTTCAAGAATATGTAGATGGGGCTTGGAGAGATGGCTCAGTGGTTAAGAACGCTGCCTGCTCTTCCAGAGGACCCAGGTTCAATTCCAGCATGCACACGGCAGCTCACTACTGTCTGTGACTCCTGTTCCAGGACCCCCATACAGACATACATGCAGGCAAAACACCAATCCACACGAAATAAAAATGTAATAATAAAAAGGAGATCACGTGCATGCATGCATGGATGGATGGGTGGATGATGGATGGATTGATGGACAGATGGAAGGATGGATGGATGGTGGATAGACAGATGGATGGATGGATTATGGCTGGCTGGTGGATGGATGGATGGACTGATGGACAGATGATGGACAGATGGAAGGATGGATGGATGGTGGATAGACGGATGGATGGATGGATTATGGCTGGCTGGTGGATGATGATGGGTAGTGGATGGATGATGGATGGATGGATGGATGGAGACCCTGAAAAAAACCCCAGGCTCTCCCTACTGCAGATCCCAAGCTGGACTTGGCCAACTTGGCCTACTCCAGGCTAACTCAAAGTAGATCAATCCTGATGTGACTTTGTAATACATTCCTTCTCAAGGGTCTTCAGGCTTGTGTTGACTTTTTAGAGGTGTTGCATTGCAGCGATGTAAAAGTCTGCCTCAGGGAACTTGTAACAGATAAGAACAACACACTGACTGGCTGTTCGTACATTCTCCCTGCAGCCAGTGGCATGCCCGGAGTTCTGAGTGTGGCTTTCTTCACCCTCAAAACGTCCTGTGAGGTAATGTCTCAATTCCACAGCGTACCATCTTCTCTTCTTTTTCCTTTTATTGGCTTTTTTGAGACAAGGACTGTTTATGGACCTGGCTGTCTTGGAACTCACTATGAAGACCAGGCTGGCCTTTAACTCACAGACCAGTCTGCCTCCTCTGCCTCTGCCTCCTGAGGACTGGGACTAAAAGCCTGCACCTCCACTCCTGTCTCCATCTTCTCATTCTTAGCTGCCATCACTCTCAACCACAGTACAAGGGGGGGAAACTGTCCCATTACTGCAATCTTGTAGCAGCCCTCATAGAGGGTGGAAGACAAGGCAGCTGAGACCTAGAGAAGATGGGACAGTCTCATGTTACTCAACAGATAAAGTCGCGTCTGTTAGATACCGGCTTCTTGGCACCCTTGTGCCTGTTGAACGCCACAGTGTTCTTTTCCTAAGTTGTCAAGAAGTTAGCAATGTGCCTTACCCCCTGACTCTATCTTAGGACAGGAAACACTATGCTATGACTGGTGACTCTCACACGCTGGGTGTCCATCTGTGTGTGGCAGTGTCTGCTCTCAACTGGGGCTACAGGGTTGAACTCAAGAGAGGCCACATGACCGGTTTATGTCACAGATTAGTTTGTGGCACCTGAGGGACATGCACTCAGATCCACCACCCTAAACCTGCTTTCCGGATGCAAAGCACACTGGAGCCTCTGAACTGCGGTGGTTGTTGACATCCAGCAAGCTTGAGGGCCTAGAGACCTAATAGCCAGCTTGGGGGACCCTTCCTGGCTCACCAGACTATTCTTAACCTGGACATGCCCTGACCCTGGAGCTGCAGCAAGCAGGAGGTCTGACCAAACAAGAAGGAATAGAACACTCAATCATGAATGTTTGTAAGGGAGTGAACTTTGGCAGTGGTGTGATGTCTCTCAGGCCTGCAAAGAACCCAGATGGCAAGAGGTCTGGGGTTCATGGGAAACAGCCCAAGGCAGGCAGCTCTGGCCTAGAAGGCTGCTACCAGGAAATGTAGCTCATAGGAGTCCATAACCAAGAGGCTAGGAGGCTCAGAGCACTGTGGGTTTGGCCAGGAAAGAAACGAGACTCCTCCCTGCCTTACGGAAACCCAGATCCAAGCTCAGTTCTCAGATGCCTGGAATGGATTCTGGAATTTTCTTCCTCTGGCTATAAGATCCGTAGATTGAGTTATACCCTCTCCTGGCCTCAGCTGAGGGAATATAGAGTCTGGCACTGATTTTTTGCAGGGCCCCCTAGTCCTCTCAAGGGCAACAGGAAGCAATGGTAGATGATTGCTGCCTTCATAATCTCCCTCCAACTACAGGAGGGATCAGATCAGTAAGTGACACCTGGGGGACATTACCCGGTTCCATGTGTAACCATGTATAACATGTATACACATTCAACTTTAAGACACCATGGTACTTACCTGGGAACACAGAAGATCCCAACATGTCCTAACCCTGTTCTGGTTTACAAGTCAGGTGCCTGGAAACATCTTTACCCTCTGAACCCCGACTCAGGTTTCCGTGTGCCCGTGACTGAGGACAAGGGCTAAATGGCTGGTGATGTTGCAGGGTGCTGGAGAACCCAACCCCCACTCAAGACACACTTGCTTTTTGGTTTGTTTTTGAGACAGGGTCTCATTCAGTAGCTGGTACCTTGGCGGCCCTTGAGCTTGCAGCCATCCTCCTGCCTTAGCTTTCCTAGTACCGGGACACACCTGCCTCTGCACAGTTTGCATCTAACTCGAGCATGCGCACACACCCAACCCTATAGGGCTCAGGCTGGCAGCAGGACCAGCCTCCCAAACCCTGCCCTCCCCACGGTGGGTTCCAGGGTACTTACAAGAGCTTGAGAATCTCCACATGGCAGCCGAGCGTGCGGCCAGCCTGGGGTCCCAGCTCGATGCTCATGGTACCACATGCTGGGCTGACCATGAGACAGTCAATAAGATTGGGTTCGCTGTCATTGCCCGTGCTGGCTGTCAGCGCCGGCTTGGCAGTGCTGGTGCGCTCCACCTCCACGTGGACCTCGCTGGAGGCCACGACCACCGACTTGAGCCGTGGCTCAGACAACGTGGCTTCCTGAGACACCAGGTCCGGACTGGGGTGCAGCAGACGCAGAGGTAAGGTGGGCTTCCGGTCGCATGGCTGCTGGCAGCCGTTCCGGATCTCTTTCAGGCTCGGGGAGTTGTCGCGGCTGGAGGGGGAGGAGAGAAACAGCAAGTGTGGGTGGGGGGGTCAGCTTTGGCAGCCGGGAAGGGCGGCGCTGATCAGAGATTAATGAGTCGCTCTAACTTGGGATGCTGAGGTAGGGGGATGCTTGCCGAGTTTCAGGCTAGTCTGAGCTACCTAGTGGGTCTCTGTCTCAGAAAAGCAAATTGAAAACACACAACAATAGCAGCAGCAGCAGCAACAGAACCAACCAAACAACAAACCAGAAGGTCATTGGTGACACAAGTCCCGACCTCCTGAGCCCTCATATATCGGCTTGGCCTGTTTCCCTAAAACCTCTGTAACAGAGCCACAATAAGGTGGAGCTGTCGTGAAGTCCATGAGGAACAAAGAAGGAGGCTTGGTTTGGGGTACGCAGCTCAGTATGAGGAGCACTCGACCTGGAGTCCAGACCCAGTTGCCTGTCTCCATAACCTACAGTCCAGCACAATAGACACTCTACAGATAGCTGCTCCATGAGAAAACACAGACCTACCCATAGCAAGGTCACTCCTCTCTGTGACAGCCACCTAGTACCTGGCGTAGCCATACCAACACCAACCCGGGATCCTTTCTGATATACCTGTGACACCTGAGAAGTCCAGCCCTGCTCACTTGTTTCCTGAAGTGAAGCTGTCCCTCCTACCTTGATGCCACCATGTCCCTCAGGTGACATTTCCCATTTTATTGTCTGCCCTCACCAGTGAGAGAGCATAGAGTTATAGAATCTTCCCGGGAGCCACAGGCCACTTCTATGGCTCCCAAGACCCACATCCTGGCAAGCCTGGAATCTCCAGGGGTCTTTTCAGGACTGACCTCTACACTCTGGCCTCTTGATTGCCTGGAGGTACACTGCTTGTGCTTGGTGTCATGAGGCGTCAAAGGTGGTGACTGAGGAACTGGCTTTTGGGTCACAGTTGCTTAGAAAATGTGAAGCCAAACACTCATGCATCGAGTTTTTTTGCAGTAGGACTTGCAGAGCCTTGACCCGAGAAAGCCCCTCTCAAATTACCCATAATTCCCAGGGATAGCATCCTCAGCATGGTACAAGACCAATAAGTTCTAGGGCTGGTGTCCGTGCCTCTCAGCCAGGTTCCACAAAGGTGCTTACAGATACCACCTCCTAGGAACATGTGACACAGACTCCACAGGGTTAGGGGATCTCCTGGATGTCACAGCTCATGAATCCAAGTAGCTGGATCTGAAGCTAGCTCTCTGCTCTTGGGACTAAGTATTATCAACCAAGCTGTCTTTTAAGGTCCCAAGACTCTGTAGGTTTCTCCTCCAGGAAGCCCCCTTTGGTTTCCTCTTCCTGCCATGGACACATTCCTGCCTGAACTCCCAAACCATAGTTTTCCTATCCAGTGGACACTAGGACGTTCCCCCCTCCCCCCGAATCAGGGAACTTTCAAAACACTCCCCAAACTCAAGGAGCTCATCGGCTCTAGGGCAGGCTGATGGAAGCAATTGTCAGGGCTTCCCTAAGACTGAGCACGGCACCAGGAGTGACCAGAGACAGCTGCTCACTGGGCTGGCAAGATGGTTCAATAGGTAGGAAGACTGCATCTAAGCAGGACAACCTGAGTTCGATCCTCAGGCCGTACATGGTAAAGATTAGAATGACTCTTTTAAAGTCGTTCTCTGACCACGTGAGCTTCTCCATAATAAATAAGTCAAATAAATAAGCAAATGAAAAGCGCTTTTAAAAAAAGAAAAAAGAAAGAGCTACTGCTCAGATCCCTCTCAAACCTGTCACGCGTGCCGTGTCCCCAGAGAGAAGCAAGCACGTGCACTGTGTTCTGGTGTGTAGGCACTGGTGGTCCATGAGGCAGTTCTGGAGCCATGTGCAAAACCTCAGGGAAGGCCTGAATCCATTTTGCACCTGCCGTGAGCCAGGGCTGAGCACAGCCCACTGAGGGCGCTCAATCAACACATTTTGGCTTCGCTGGGGAAAAGCAATCACTCGCTTCTAGAAACCTATGAACTCCATAGTGGGTGGAAGCCGCATGTGGTCTGAGAGGCAGGGCCTGTGGAGCTCCATGGGCTCAGACCTCATTTGCTCCCCTGTGCTCTACACTCCAGCTCCCTGTTTGCCTCTGCTGGGGTCGAGGAGTGGATTTTCAAGGCCTCTTGGACCTGCTCGGTGCTTTTTCCAGACAGCCACGTTAACCTGGGTCAGGCTGTCTGTTCTTTCAAGTGTGGGAACATCGTGTGCTCACTGGAGTGGTGTAGGGGCCTGGAGGACACTGGGAGAGACTGACCAATGGGCCAAAAGGAAACAACTTGGCAGAACCAGGCATGGAGGAAGGGGGAGCCATGCCATCAGCTGGGACCCCCCAACTCGCTCCCAGGGGCTCAGCTGTACACTGCTGGGGCCAAGGCCAATGTGTGTGGGAGGAAGGACGATCTATCTTATCCTCCTTGTGCCTTCATCTTGACAGTCTCTCATGACTGAAGCCCTAAAGCCCATCTCTCGCCCTGTGGCAGTAGCAGGGTGGTGGCTGAAAGGGCAATCCCACGACAACCCTCCCCTACTTAAATTGTCTGTTGGCTCGCCCATGTTCTCAGAAAACATAACCCAGGCCAGCATCCTCTAAAATTGTGCCCCCCCCCCTCTGCTTAGCATCTGTCTGGGTCCCACACCCACATGCCGAAACCTACATTTACTTCTTATTCATATTATTAGTGCGTGCGTGCGGTATTGTGTGGGCATGTCTGTTTATAGGCATGGGGTGCATGCATGTAGTGGCCAGAGGTTGGTGGTGGATGTCTTCCTTGATTGCTCTTCACCTTAGCTCTGGAAGCAGTCTCTCAGTCAAACAGAACTTGTCCATTTCCCTAGGCTAGCTAGGAAATCTACCACACTGTAAGTGGCTACCAAGCCTAGTCACAAAAGCCTAGCTTTTATGTGAGTTCTGGGGATCTGAACGCTGGTCCTCACACTTGTGTGGCAAGCTCTTTACCTGCTGAGCTCAATTTGCTATCCACACTGGCCCTGGAGAGTCCCTTCATCTTCATCTTCTCTGTCTCTAGTCTTGGCTACACTAACTTCCCTGGGCTCCTGTGCCTCTGTCCATGAGTAGACCCTGGGCAGTTTAGGCAAGCAGACTCCTGAATCCCCAGCCAAAGACTGCAGCAAAAACTTCAGCAGGCTAAGTGACAGCAGCAGGTGTTTTTAGGGAACACGGATGCAAAACACTGTGATCACTAGCAACCCTGGGCCATTGCATACTCTGTTCCCTCTGCCTGGATGGGTCTCTTCCTCTTTCCTGCCTCCCTAAGTCTGGTGGTCTGGTCTTCAATAGCATCTCCCTGAAGGGTCCTTCTAACTTATTATTGGCAAGATTTCTTAGCTCTAGCCCATGGATTCCAAAGACCACACCAATTAATTCAGAATGGCACTGGGGTGCCTGGGTATTCGGTCCTCTTTTCTTTTTTTCTAAGCTGAATAGACCCTGTATCGTGCTGGCAAAAGTCCAGCAGCCACATCTCCAGGACAAAGGCGCTCTGATCAGTGATGTCACCAGCAACTGTGGGATGGGAAGGGATGTACATCTCAAGACAGACAGAACTGTTTTCCTATGGGAAGGAGCAGCTCAGTCTTTGAGCAGACCCTGGGGATCCAGTCACTTTCAAAAACAATGACATGGTTGGTCATCGCATTAAGAGGTTTCTCAATGTCAGGACCAGGACCGAGGGGTGGAAGACCAACCCTCCTCTCTCATGCCCTGCTTCCTAGAAACATCCCTTATCTGCCTTTCTCTGCCTGCTGGTTTTAGTAGCTCCATCTTCCCAAGGTCAGAGATCTCCAAAGGCACTGGGGCTTTTCTGTTGGGAGAATACTTCATTCAGTCCATGCTGTAACCCCTCCCTACCCCCACAGCTCTACTAGTACATAGACAGCAGGGGTCCCTCAGAGCTGTGTAGTGTTTCAAATGAACAACTGGGCAGCCGCAGCACCATGCCCTGCGTGATCTACAATACTACAGGAAGTAGCTCACAGATCAATGACATTTGTGCCCTCTGGTATCCCCCAAACAGCCTTAACAAGGACAGATGGGTCTGGATCAAACCTTGGAGGACGGGTAAAGAGACACACAACTGAGTGAGTCACACCTAGTTTCCTGAGTCAGGGGTCTCAGCTACACACAGTAGTCACCCGCTTCCACCTAAATCCTAGGCTCTGAGGCTCCCCCCACCCCAGGCAAACACCCACAGTAACTCCCTTCCGGTCCCCTCACTGTCTGGGTTTACCATGTGCATGGCCTGTCTCCCACCTGACAGGCTCTGGTGTAAGTCGGGGATCTATGAGTCCCCTAAGAACATTTGTCTCAGGAGGGGAGGTGACCACAAGCACAATACCAACACTTGCTGGAAGATGCCGTAACACCCCCTTAACCCATGCACACATAAGTACACACATGTACACACTCTACATGGCCCCTGTCCCTCAAGTTCTTACTATGTAGTCTTAAACCTGTCATCCTCCTGCCTTAGCCTAAAATGATAGGTGTTCACCCAAACACTTAGGAGTCATATGCATGCATGCAGCACGCACGCACGCACGCACGCACGACACACGCACACACGTGCTTGCTTACCTCACCCCCTCATAGTGTCGCCCCACCCCACAGTGAGCAGAGCCCAGGTGCCTGTGTCCTTTGAGCTTCTGATACAGGGTATCATGCCCTCTCCTCAGCTCTAAGCCAGGGCTGGGTCCACACCCACGGCCATTTGCAGAGAGGGGTAACAATCTATCGTCTTCAGTGACACATTACCAGGGCAGGGTGGCACTGTGCTCCCACCTAGACCCACCTAGCACACTAGCGCTCACCTGTTGATAAACTCTTCATAGCAGGAGTATATGGCAGCCAGGCACACAGCCACGAGGTTGGGCAGGACCCGGGGATGTGGGCAGTGCCCTGTGGGGCCATGCATGCTGAAAGAGAGGAGAGGGAAGGTGAGGAGGCTGTAGAGCATCTGTTGGCCTGAGGCAGAGCTGGGGAGGTGGAGAGCCTGTGCCCTGTGACTGGTAACTCAGGCCTGAGGTCCTAGCCAAGAGGGGTGCCAGTTCAGCGGCTTAGCCAACTGCTTAGACTTACTCCACTCTTGAGCCGTGCGGACGACAGACTCTCCTCAGTTAGTGACAGAGGATCAAACCTAGTTCAGACTATGCAGCACGTGGTGGCTCTGTCCTGAGACAGCCCCGTTTGAACAGGTGTTTCTGAAATGACTATTCACAATGGTTTTACTCTTAGACGTGTGCTTTGTTAAAAACAATGTCATTTCAGGTCACCTTAGCTGAGCCCGGGGCTAAGCAACATCACAGAGCCCTTAGTACATGTTACCGTACTGTTTGTTATGGAGGCCTCTGTGACATGGTCGTTTATCTGTAAAATGGGCTGACCTGTGTGTCTAGGATGACATACAGAACCTCTCTAGGAAACTGCCACTATGGCTGCTGTCACTGAGACAGGCCTGACCTGTTCTTGACCCCACAGACCAGAGTCGGGGTTAGAAGTGTGTATGTGTGTGTAGGGTGGTGATGTTTGACACCAGGTCCTGTGTTGTGGGAGTATATTGGGCACAGGTCACAAATCCGAGTTTTGTAATTGGCTCAGGCTGGATTTGAACTTGCGATGTAGCCAAAGATGACTTTGGACCTCTGATTCTCCTGCCTCCATTTACCAAGTGCAGGGACCACAGGACTGCATCATGATGCATGGGTTCCATTGTACTGGGGATGGATCCCAGGCTCCAGCCATGTCAGGCAATCCGCCTGCTGCCACATCCCCAGCTCCCAAGTCAGGTTTTCTTCAAACACAGGAGGAATTTGTACACTTTAGCTCACTGGGCTTGCCACAGTCACTGGATCAAATGGGCACCGGAGATCTCATTTCACAGATAAGGAAACTGAGGCATGAGGAGAACATTTAAAAAAGAAACCTCACAGAACACAGACCAAGGTGAGAAGGCCACACTGCTCTTGTCCCTGGGTCCTTGCTCCACCCTAAAGACCCACAGTCCCCCGAGGGCGGGGTCACAGAGACAAGAACAGGGATCAGGAATTCCCCTTCACCTTCATGTGTTAGCTAGGCGAGACACAGTTCTTCCCTGAGTGTCATAAACCAGGTAGTGTGGGGAAGGGAGAGGAGGGTGGCTGGGTGGGTAGGTGAGACACACCTTTGAATAAACTTCTTTACCACCTCCATGCCTGCGTTGAGCTCATTCAGGGCAAGAATGTACTCCTGGGTGAAGAGCCTCAGCCTTGGGCATTTCCCGAAGTCCTGGAGAGAGAGCAAAGGCAGAGCTATGGAGACATGGCCATAAGGAGCTGGAGAAGGGACGAACTCAACACCTCTAATGATTCCCACGGTGAGGAGGGGTCCTGGTGCAGGCTGCATGTTCCCACCTCATGGATCTGCCGGCAGGCAGAGGTCATCCAGTCTTAGGTCTGTCCTCTGCAGGACCTTGAAGGGCAAATGCTATGTTTGACCTCTGGTCTTCCCCGGGAAACTACAAGCTCTTTTGAGGTAGTTATCTGAATTGAATCTCTGAGCTGGTGTCTAAGGTAGCCAGCAGTCAGAGAGACGCCACTGTAGAATTATATAGTGAGAAGAGAAACTCATCTCTCTGGGCTGGGAACAGGTTAAGGTGGCTCTGGGCCAAGCATAGCTCCGAGTACCCTGCCACAGACATCGAGGAGACACCAGCTTCCTCCTGAATTGGGATGAGCCCAGACACAGTTCCTCAGGAGCTTCTTTTGGTTTGGGAGACCCCAGACACACCTAGTCTCCAGCACAAGTTTGAAAAAGTGTCTGAAGATGATGATGACAAACCATCCTTAAAGGCATAGCAGGGAGCCAAGAATGCTGGCACACATCCATCCTTAGCTCTTGAGAGGCCGAGGCAGGAAATTCGTCAGTCTGTGGCTAGCTAACCTTGGGTTACACAGTGGGGCCTACATTCGAAGGAGGATGCTAGTGCGAACTGGAAGGCGATGCGGGTGTCAGGCGTGGGTGTGCAGGAGGCAGCCAGTGTGTAAGAACACAGCCAGGGAAGGGCAGTGTGGTTGCGTCATTGAAGACAGGGAAATGGGGGGGGAGGCGGCTGCAGTAATGAAGAGGAAGATGGCCACTCAAAATAGGTAGTGCTCTCAGCCTGGGGGACAGCGGCATCTAGAGCTCATAGGCATCCATTTGCGGCTGCACTTGAGGCTTCATTATGGGCCCTGAGCGAGGACAAAGGGATTCTTCCTGCTCTAGCTGAGTGGCGGTCTCTGAGACTGACATCAGCAGGTGTGGGCAAACAGAGCCTGGACGAGGAGTTTCAAGCCAAGTACCTAGAGTAGTCCAGGGTCTTCTCCTGGCCTTGTCTAAAGAAATGGGCAACGAAGGAAGGGGAAGCGATTTTAGGACAGGCCCAAAGTGCTATCGAACTGTGGCCATTCCCATGCTCGGCGAGGGATGCAATACTGAGGGCTGTCAGGTACCAGTCCCCACTGGTCTGCCTGCCACTGCAGAGTCTGGTCAGCGAGCGGAAGACACACTGGTGCTCCAGCTCTGGAAAATGTATCTGGCCAGCAAGATGTCTCACAGGTGACCCTTGAACTCATCCTGCCCCCATTCAATGGGACCCCCTTGCAGGCTCAGTGGCAGAGCTCGGGATTTGATCCCAGCATTAGGAGTAGCGGTGGGTCGTTAGGTCTTTGTTTACCAGTGTACGGAGAAGGAGTTAAGAAGTGTCAACAGCCGGCGTTGCACCTTAACAGCAGGTGAGGCAGCGATTCTGAGTTAAGCACCTCAGGAGTCGACAGCCCAGGCTAAGCGTTAAAAAGAAGTGTGCCACACCCCCTCGTTCACGGGCACCATGTGGGCATACACACATACAACTCTCAGCTAGGCACAGAGTCCTGGCAGGACGGAAGGCTCTGAAACATTTCATCTTGCCTTCCTATCTAGGGAGATCTCCACAGTGCCTCATTCTGGCTACTGTTCCCTGGCTCCTGCCCTTCACCCTGCCTCCTGCCTGTGCTCCGTCGTCAACCTGTCTGTGGTCAAGATCCTCCCAGAGCGACACAGGGAGTGCAAGGTTATCGTCGTCAGACTGTCAGACAGGCAGCATATAGCCAGTGCTAAGAACACTGCAAGGTCCTGAGGTTTTCGTGTTCCTAACCCCCTTGAAGGTGTGAAGTGACCTCTCTTTCAGTGTGCTACCCCCAAGCCATCTTTAGGTATACTTCTTCTGGCGAGAAAATGTCTCTTTGAATTCGTAAATGACACCAATGATATTGGTTCCAAAAAGGTGCCCAGTCAATCTCCAGAAACAAATTTGTTATTCTTAGGCAGTGTCCTGTGGTAGGCCTATGGCCAGCCAGCAGGTCTTGCTCGGTAAAGTTTCTACATGTAGTACTGAGAAATTTTGCCACTGTCCCATTAAGTTCCACAGATGTGGAATGCCAGGTCCTTAAAGGGGACGATTAAGTTCTGTCTTTATGTTTTCAAACATGAACTAACCTTGGCTCCATTAGATTTCTATCACTTCCCCCTATGTGTGTGTGTGCCCGTCACCTTTGTTTTTACATGACAGGGTCTCGTTAGAACCAGCTGATCTTTAATTCATTATGTAGTTGAGGGTGACCTTGAATTTGCCTGCCTCCCCAGGGCTAGGATTCTAGGGTCCACTGACAACCTTGGTTTACGTAGTGCTGGAGACAGAACCCTGGGTCTCATGCATGTTGGACAAGCATACTACTAACTGAGCAGACCTGAACTGTCCTTTGTCTGTTTTAGGGTCCTATTCAGGTAGAGTTGCAGATATGTTATTTCCTAAGGTTGGACTGAGGTGACAAGCTACAGGGAGAAAGATCCCCAGGGCAAGGTTCCAGAAGTCACCACTCGGAGGTTGACTTTTATGGCCAGCTGAGGCCACAACTGCCCAAGGCCTTCAGACCTTGAAGCTGCTCTCACCCCCTACACCACACCCTTCAGAAGGAAGTCACTGAGCCCAGGCTATCCTCCAAGAGTGAAGAGTCCCACTCCACAACCTGGAGAGCAGAGTACTGCCTTTATCCCATAGTTGGGACCACTCAGTGGAAGCCATGTGTCTCCAGTAGCCACATCTATTCTGACCTACTGGGAAGAGAGAGACTTTGCTGTCTGCTTGACTGGAGTGAAACAGTCCTGAAGGCAAACTCCCAGCTTCTGAACCCGGTCACTGGCCACACCCACCCACCGAGGCCAACCAGGTACTCACCATATTATGCTTAAGGATCCTCTGAACCACCGGTGTGAACACCTCGATGACAACCATAGACCGGGGCCGCTCTCTGCAGTGCTGGGGAAAGAGGGATGCAGTCAGTGCAGGCTGCGGGAGAGGGGGAGCCCCACCCACAGCCGATGCTTCCAGTGGCCACAGGATGATATCAAGCCCAATAAGGATATGGTTTTCTTTGTTGAATGATGCAGCGTGCTTAGGAAGACCTCATGCTTTAGGACAGGTTTAGGTTCAGGGCAAAACTGCCAAGCAGGGCAATATGTTCAGCCTCCCCAGCTGTCCACTGCTCACAGTCCCACAGGACACTTGTTTGTAGATATTTGCTAGCTCATTCCAACATGTCACAGGGTCCTTAGTCTGAAGTCTACACTAGGGTGGCCTCTGGATGCCCCTTCTAGAGGTCTGGACCCAAGGTTAAAAGTTCAAATCACCATGACAGTAGTATACAGTAGTTTTGCCTCAAGCTGTTTCACCCTGTGTCTCCCCGAGCCTTGGCAACCACTGAGCTCAGAACCTTCCTAGCGGCTTGGCCCTCTCAGGGCTGTGTACTCAGGTTACAGGCCCTGACTGAAATGCAGAGCCCAGAAGTAATACGTTCTTTTTTAGACTGAAGATAACTTTATGCAATGTTTTTAGGGTGCCTATTCTGACACCTATTTCCTATTTATGGTGTCAGGCTAGCAATCAAAAGTTTGGGGTTTTGGAGCAGTTTGGATTTCAGGATGTGGGGACTATAGGTCTTCCTGCCTCAGTCTCTACACTGCTGGGATTACAGATGTGCACTACCACAGCTGGCTGCTCATTTCTTTGTAATGCTAAATAAGAGTCTCCGGATGGGACCTTAGGAGAGGACTCAGAAAAGTGCTTGCTGGGTTTCATCCCTAGACCCCTGTTCAAACAAACAAACAAACACACAGGCATGGCTTGGAGAGAGGGCTCAGCGGTTAAGAGCACTGACTGTTCTTCCAGAGGTCCTGAGTTCAATTCCCAGCAACCACATGACGGCTCACAACCATCTGGAATGGGATCTGATGCCCTCTTCTGGTGTGTCTGACAGCTAAGTGTATTCATATACATAAACATAAAAATAAATAAATAAATAGAATGTATCTTAAAACAAAACAAACAAGCCAGGTATAAGTGGGGAGGGATCATTCCATGGTTAAATGGGCTTGCTGTTCTTGCAAAGAGCAGAATTTGGTTCCCAGGACCCATACAAAGCAGTTTATAACTACCTGTAACTCCAACTCAGGACATCTAATGCCTTTTTCTGGCCTCCATGGGAACCCACATAAATGTAGCATGCGATATACATTTACAATAGATAAAAATTAAAATCAACATGCTTGCAATCCCAACACTGGGGAGACAGAGTGACAGGAGGGGGCTCGCTGGCCAGCCAGCCTAGCCAGTTGGCAAGCCCAGGCCAGTGAAGAAACCCTATGTCAAAATACAAAATCTGCCTGAGGAAAGGCATCTGAGGTTGTCCTCTAAATCCTGCATACATGTGCACGTGTGTGCATGTATAGTCACGTACACGCATACACACACAGATTCCATCAGATAACTGAGGAACGTCTTCACTGCTTCGAAATTCTGGCAACTGACAAAATCTGCTATACACATCTGTAGATGGATTTCAGTTTCTAACTCAACTGTATGAAAACCACAGTCTTTAAAATCAGAATAAGGTTAAAAAAAAAAAAAAAGGACGAGATAGAATCTTTTGTTGGTTTTTGTTTGACCTTGAATGTTTAGGACCATTTCAGAAAGATATGTTCTACCTCCCATCTCATACCTAATGTAAGACTCAGCAGGCCTATCTGATAAGCTGGAGAACATTCTAGACGTGGGACAGCCTTTGACTTCTCAGAGGCTGCTGTCAACATCCTGCAGGAGTCCACAGGCCAAGCTTGGCTCTTCCTTCACACTCAATTTTTTTTTAGGACAGGGACTCATGTAGCCCAGGCTGTCCTGGAATTCAATGTATGGCCAAGGATGACCTCGACACCCGGATTCTCCTGTCTTTCATCTCCTGAGTGCTGGGAATTACGGCGTGAGCCGTCATACATAGTTTTAAGCAGTGGTGGGGATCAAATGCAAAGCCTCAGTGGGTCTGAGCTAAGTACTTATTCTATAAGTACGTCTTGCTTTGAAATTAAATTAGGCCTTCCTGGGGCAGACAAGCTCTCTTGGACCAGTAACTCTGCCCCACTGACCTGCTTGTACCTATGAGCCCCTCGGCCCAGAAGGAGTTCCGTTTGCAATTCTTAGTGAGGTCAGTGGACCTGGGGAGAAAGAGCTCAAGGCTTTTCTAGGAAACTGGAGCAGCAAAATTTCCTCAAACCTTTGTGTCTGAGATCTGGAAGTCCAGCAGGAAGGGCTGTCTGGAGACTCCTCAGGCAGGCTCAGCGAGGCCCCGGGGAACTGGTGAGGAGGGCTTTGTAGCAATGAAGCTCCTCTTCCAGGATTTAGCCACCAGAGCGAAGACAGCCTGAAGCCCCATGGCCCTGGCCAGGTTCTTATCTCTCCCATTTAGATCCCAGCAGGGACTGCCCAGGGTCCATTTTTTCTACTTTGCTTTATGCTAGCAGGGACCCCAGAGAAAGACTTACTTGGGGGTGGGAGACACTAGTGAGGTTGCTCAGTAAGTAAAGGTGTTTCTATGAAGCCTGATCCCCCAAACCCACAAGATTAAAGGAGTGCAGGAGCCTAACACGTTATCCTGTGATCTCCATACACCATGACATACATGTGCACGAGGTACGGAGGAATAAATAAATGTTTATAAGACTTTAACAAAGGTCAGTTTTCTGTAATAAACATTTGTTAACTATGAAACCGGAGAGAGGCTGGAACTCCTTTACTTCATCTGCCCAGGAGCTGACACTGAGGCCTGGGGCAGAGGCTCCTCTCCTGTGTGGGCTTGCCATGCTGGTAGTTGTTTGCCTGCTTGGACCAAGGGTCCATCACCTATACCACTCGAAGGAAGGGGCTTCTGTGCTGGATCCTAAACTGCCTCCCCGGGTGCCATGGCCTGGCCAATGTGTGAGTTACTAGGAAACATCTCCTTACAGGAGAAGCAGAGCCAAACAGAAGACAGTCTTGCTACATTTTCTAATGTCTCCAACAGGCAGCATGGGGTTGTAGATGGGGGGCAGAGATCCCACATGGTACCCAAGGAAACCAAGGAAGGAGAGAGCACAAAGGAAATTAGTCTGCAGAGCTATGGCATGGCAATACCACAGGTGAAAAATACAAGCCTGTGTCTTTCTATGGATATCAAGTTATTAGAGTAAACACACGTGCTCGCGCGCACAGCACACACACACACACACACACACACACACACACACACACACACAACGACACAGAGAAAGAGAGGGTGGGGAGAATGCAAGAACGCAAAGGACAGACAGATCTGCATGCCAGTCCAGACCCCAAGCTGCTAAGCTGTGCTTTCTGGGAAGGCCCTGTCCCCTGGTGTGCCTGGGTATGTTGCAGACAAACTCTGCTGGGAGGTTGGCATCAAGTCCCTGGGCACGCTGCCCTGCTCTGTGGCTCCTCCAAGCTGACCTGGCACATGCTGACAGTTCCCCTTGTCCAGGGAAAGCCCTGCAGCCGGCCCCTACCCTGGGCCAGTCAGTGCTCAGAGGAGCCTCAGCTAAGAATAACCCAGCTCTGACGTCAGGAATCTAGAAGACTGGCTGCAAGCTGCCTCCCAAGACAGCCAGGAATAGTCCACAGAAAAGCCTGTCTGGCAGAGGGCAGCAGCCCCAAGCACGGGCACCTGTACGCCTTCTGCCTGCATCTGGGACCCTGACCAGGCTGGCTGGTAGGCTTGGCATTGAGCCAGTGCATTCAGACCCACCTAGCTGGCACACCGTGGTGGCAGCGGCCTCTGATAGCCCGCAGCAGTGATACCATACCTTGCAGAAGAATTCGCAGAGATCTGGTGGTGGGTGGTTGTTTTCCAGCAGAGGCGCAATTGCCTACAAGAAAATGAATAGCCATCAGTCAGCAGGATCTGGTGGGCGTGGGGGAGGGGTAGGAGGAGGGGCGTAGTCGCAGAAGAGAGCCACTCGCAGAGAGATGAAAATATTTTCTATTCTCTGCTGGGTAGAGCGCCTTTTCTAATGTCAGACCAGAGCTCCAGAGTGCAGGAAGGTTCCAGGCTAGACCCATAAATGTGACATCTAACTTTAGGGGCTTCATGCCCAGCTGGCATTTATCCATACCGCCTTTAAGCCCACAACTTCTGACTAAGCAACGGGGCATCTGATTGGGTGAACAGGATGCTATTTACAATAATGCATCTTGGCACCTTTTCTATGTTTCTAGCTCTGTGGGGAGCTGCGCTCCTGGCAGCAACCTAAGGGATGAGCATCCAGGCTGGGCAGAGCCCTGGCTGACATTCTGATCTTGTCCCTTCCTAGTTCCAAGACCATTGGAACAGGTGACTTTGTCTCAAATGATCCTTAAACCTACCCTCTGAAAGGTAAGGTCCAAAAAGGTCTCTGCAATCATCCAAGGTGCAGGCATCAGCAAGTAGAGTTCCTTAACCATCAGGCTGATTGTGCTTTGTGTGTGGGGTGCCAGTCCTGTGCACCACAGAAGGCCCAGCATAGGATAGCCCTGCCTTGCTAAATATAAGCAGCAGCCCCCTTGCACGCGACAACCCAATGGCCTCTAAACACACTCCAGTTCATATTAAAGAAGGGTGGGGTAACCCCCTCACTCCTTGAGCAACTGCTTAGAAAGTCTCCTTGGGGCCTGCCCTGTAATGCTAGGGGCTTGTTGGTTTAGGGGTGTCACGGAAAAGACTGTATAAAGGAAATAAGCCAAGTCCAGGAATCATCTTAGCTGCTCCGGAAGCCGAGACAGGGGAACTGGAATTGGAGGGTTGGCCTGCGTCACAGAGTGAGTTCTAGGACAGCCTGGGCAGCTGAGACTTTATCTTCAAATAATGAGTTACAACAGAAAAGTGCTTCATGAAGCATGGTGATGGGGTGTTTATGCAGTATTGTGAGACCCTGGTTCAATGCCAAGTACCAGAGAGGGGTGTAGGCAAGGGACCAAAACATGGAGATTGTGAGTGACCAGATACTCAAGTGGGTGGTCCTTTGTGATGAAGTCATTTTAACAGATGGCCACAGTGACACCTTCAATTTCAACCAACACAAAACTAACGATTTTTGGAAGAAGAAGAAGAAGGAAAAAAAAGACGTCACCTTGTCATTCTGGTCCCATTTCTATTGCTGGGCCATCCCAAACAACTTAGGTCAGGGGTTTGCAGCCCAATGCAAGGCAAGTTCTCACTTCTCACCATCCCACCCCGATAAAATGACAGCATTTGCAATGGTGGTCCTTGGTGGCCTGTACCAGCCCGCGTGGCTAGACCACGTGCAGGGAGTTCCTACTCAACCACTGAGAACGGGAATCTGAGCTTGGAGAGGCGGGGAAAGCACCAGCCCAGGGTGCACAGCGAGCCTGCAGCAGAACCGGGATTCAAAGCCACTTTGGTGACCTCATGCTTGGGTTACTGTTCTTCTGCGTATTACCAAGGAACGGAAGAGTGTCTGGGGACAATGACTACGTTGAAGGAGAGACTGGGTAATGAGGGACAGCACGAAATGGAAAGACAGAGTGGTAAGCCTTCCAGTGACCTGAGCAGCCAGGACATCCTTTCTTCTGCCTCCTGGAAGCAGACCATGCCCAGTTCTCTACTCCAGGGCCAGACGACCCAGCTTGGCCCTGCTCGTTAAACAAAGGAAGGCTTCAGGCCACAGTGGCAGCAACAGGATGGGAGGCCCCCTTCTCTGTTCATGAGGCACTTCCCTGGCACTCCTCGGGTACCAATGCAGGGCAGGGTGTGGTCCCCTTGGGTTGGGTCCCTCTAGTTCCTACCAGGCCTCCTTCCTAATGGATGTGAATTATATCGTGGAGTGGGGTTGGGGGGGGGAGCTAGTTTAACAATGACAGCAGCTGTCAAGTACCATATCCAAGTCATTCCCTCACTGATCCTTAGGCCCACAGGGACAGATAAGAGACAGTGGGTCAGGAATCCTCCAGGCCTCTGCTGGTCATAAAATGATGACTGGATTCAAACATGTTGATATAAGCCAATAAGCGAGCTCCCCTTACTGTGGACTCTTTCTGGAAGCCATTGCCCTTTGCTTGGTGTGTTAGACAGGATGGCTCATGGAGAATTCTGAGCAGCCCATGAGAAAAGAACCAAACTGACATTTTACAGAGCCCGGAGCATTGAAGCCACCAGACCGGAAAGAACAGCAGTTAAAGAAAAACAACAAGCATGTCCAACCAGAAGCCCTTGGATTGCTATGAATGACATTCGTGAAATTGTGAACTTAAAAAAAATACACGACCAGACCTGGTGAGATGCTTGCAGAGTTAAGGGATTGCTGTATCAGCTTGGTGAGTTTGGTCCCAGGAACCCACACAGAAGGGACAACTGAATTGGCTCCGCAAGGTTGTCTGTTGATCTCCACACATACACCACGGCACACATGCTCCCGGACCCCACCACTGCACACCCCCCCATGCACACACAAAGTAAGTAAATAAACTTAAGACACTGAGGGGTTTTGGTAATTATTTTGGTAACTCGGCACACACCACGTCTCCTGAGCCTGAATTCTGAAGATGACAGAGCTGTGTCATGATTGTCAAAAGGTATCTTTATAAAGTAGGTCTCGTGAGGGTGAAGTGGCCCTAAGGGAGTACTCGGTACACGTCAAGATATTTCTGTCCCAAAGGCCTCTAGGGAGTAAAGGAAGGATGTCACACTCTGACAATGCCCAAGGTACCTTCAAAATGAGAAACCACCTCTTCGCTATGAAGGAGAGGCACCTGAGCAAGGATTTCACAGAAAGCTCTGGAAGGTTCTCCGGGCTACACTGACAGGTGGGGTGACAGATGTGGAACACGTCCTTTGTCACCCTGCTCCCATGAAGAGCAAGACCCATGGCAGAAGCTGTTGCTGAAATGAACACTTTCTGTGGAAGGTAGAGGGAGAAGGCAAGTTCACCTTCCTTCCTTTTATCAGTTCTAAGGCTAGACAATCCAGGTGTCACCCACACTAGCCGGAGGTAATGCTCTACCACCGAGCCACATCCCCGGCCCCTCACTAGGGGATTGTAGGTAGGGGATCTCCCACTGAACCGATCTTGCAGCGGCCCCCCCTCCCCTGTCCGTGTTATTTCCAGAAAAGGTCTCGTTACGTTGGCTGGGGCTGGACTTGAACTCATTCTGTAGCCTGGTAGGCTCTGAAGTTGTGATCCTACTAAGTACCTAGGAAAACGCACCTGTGCCAGTAGGCTTGGCTCAAGACCTCAACCACCACCACCACCACCACCACCACAATGAAATATCAGCAATGTTAAAGCTAAGTCATGGCTTAGCTCTCTCCATGGATTCCTCACCTGTGTATTCAACAACCACAGCTCAAAATTATTTGGAAAACAAAACAAACACAAAACAACAACAACAACAAAAACCTGTCTCTAGACAGAAAGTAGAGACTTCTCCTGCTAATATTCCTGAGGCTTTCCCACCTGACAGCTGGCACCTGTTCACATTGTACCAGATGACCTACACTCTAAAGATGAGGTAATACACACGGGAGAATGCGCAGGAGGCTATGGGTCAATACGTCCTGTCTTCCAGAGACTTAGACACTTGTAGAGTCAGACACCCTCAGGGGTCCTCAAATCACCCCCCAGGTCCTGAGGGTTTTTTTTGTTTTGTTTTTTTGTTTGGTTTTGCTGGAAACTGAACCCAGGAGCTTGCCAGCTAGGTGTCCCAGATAGCAGACATTGTCTTGTATATGTATGACCATGCACCATGTGAGTGTCTGGATGTCTGGAGTGAGGGACAGTTGTTAATTGCCATGGGTGCTCTGCAAGAGTAATAAGCTCTTAGCTGCTGAACCATCTCTCCGGCCCAGGGACAACTGTTCTTAATAACACTACAATTTCTTCAGGTGGGCTGAAGAGGCGGCTCAGCTGTTAAGAGCACTGGCTGCTCTTGCAGAGAGGGCTTGGTGCAGTTCCCAGCACCAACATGGCGGCTCAACCATCGCTATCTCCAGTTCTAGAGGATCCAGTGGGCTCCTCTGCCTTTGAATAGTACTTCTGGCACATGGTACACAGGCGTACGTCCAGGCAAAACACCCACATACATAAAAAGACAACTAATTTTTTTTCTTCAGTTCTTCTAGTAATTGGCATAGCCAGGTCTAGATTCTCTGGGCTTGAACCTGTGTTAGCATTAAGTCTGCTTATGCTACCATCTACCTCATGGGAAGCGGGCCTGTCCTGGGTGTGTTTGCCAGCCCATGTGCCTCTGCTGATACCCAAATAGTACCCACTGATGGTTTCTATGGCTTGGGGATCTGGCTGGAGGAATGAGTTCCGGTAAAAAAGTAGGTACAGAGAGAAGGACCAAGCGCTGCTACAAGGGACTGACTGTCAACAGGTTAACTATGAGGACACACTGCAGGCTGGAGGGGAGGCTCCAGCAAATGTATTAAGGATGTGATCCCCTAATGATAATAGTAATGGCAGTGACAGGATGCATGGGGGATGGGGAGACTAGAGCGGGGGAGGGGAGGGGGCAAGGACAGGCCTTAATGTGGCCACTTTAGTCAGGTTCCTCAGAACAAACTTCTCCCCAAAGCTTGTATGTATGAATGCCAGAGCTTCTTCCTTCCTCTAGGCCATGGTGTCCAGTAGGACCTGGGGACACAACATCCTCTGTAATTCTCAGACTGGCACTGACCCAGAGGGTCTCACTGATGCCTTGTGCATACTGGTCCACTCTCTAACCATCTTTCCTCAGGTGACACGCACACACAACCAGGTCCTGGAAGCACCCTGCTGTCAATTCCTCTTAGCCCCACTCCTACCCCAGCAGAAGAGACCAGCTGCCTCTCCCCTGTGCTCTTCCACCACCCAGAACTACCCCTGCCCCTGACTGAGATGTGAGATCATGACTCATCTGCTGGGGCCTTGGAATCGACTAAGCAAGTCCTCAATGGCAGGGCTGGCCTCTGGTGGGACAGAGCTGGGGTTCAGCACACTCACTGCTCGGGCAGTGATGGTTTGCTTACACAAGCTAACTCACTGACAGGATACCGGGAGAAGGCGCTGGAAAATGAACTGGGGCACCCATGTTGGCTTACTTCATCCTGTCAAGAGCAGTCTAAGGCAGCTGCTGTTGTAGGTGAACCAACCGTGCGCCGGGTGCCAGACTAAGGGAGGAGGCTCTATTGACTCCACCGAGCTTTGAAAGGCCAGCAGCTCACCTCCTGGTGTAGACACAGGGGCCTAGCTCAGCGGGATGAGCCCCAGGGACACTGGAACTGGCATGTTACTCCCAAAACCACAGCCCCTCCTCACAGGTTCACCCCGTTCTTTCCAGAACAGGGTCCTACTTCACCCCCCCCCCCCCCCGCGTGCTTTAGGCTCTGGCATCACTGAAGCCTCCAAGTACACACCATGTGGCTTTAACCTCTCTGCGCATTTGAATAAATGGTCTGCTCTTCCCTGGGTGCCTTGACTAATCTGGCAAACTCCTATTGATCCTTCAAAGCCCAGCTCAGATGTCATGGCCCTGGGAAGCTCTCTGGCCCTGTCTCCCTGGTTCTGGCCCTGCACACTAACGCACCTCTCTTCTGTAGTGACTGCATTTGTCTTCCTACACAGATGAGCTCATGGCACCGGGGCCGTTTCTACCATGTGTGGATTCAGGTAACAACAGCTGGACATACAATACATGTCATCAGTTGTCGCCCTGCTAATTAAGGTCGAAGTCTACCATTGTCCAGAGAGCCTTCTGGACTCTGTGAAAAATGGAGGACACCCTTTACCAGCAGGGCTTCTCTGACTTTGTCTGGGAGTTCAGAAACCCTCACACACCTTGCCTGCTTTGGAATGTCATGTAGCCTTAGTTAAATTACAGGTTCAACTTCTTTTCTCCCAGTAAGAACTCATTCAGCTAGCGCCTGGGATTCTTGGAATGCCTCCCCATAGCATCTCGGTACCTGAGCCTTCAGCCAGCGACCTTTGCCCAACCTGGATATTTCTTATCCCTTTCCCCAAACTACATTACCCTTGATTCACCTGAGTACAGTTGATCTGTCTCGCCAAAGCTAGTCCCAGTGTGTTGTTATTACAGCTTGTACTCATGGGCCGTCGGAAACCCTGTTCATGAACTGAACCCTTCATCCTCGTGGGCCAGTGGCTAACGACCCCCAGGGAGAAGGGAGACCCACAATCGCTCCAATCCCATGTCTCTCTTTCCCATTAGGTGTCTCAGAGCGTTAAAATTGCCCAGGAAAAATATTTTACACCCAAATGTGCTTAGAACACTGCTGAATTCTGAGGAAGACAAGCCTAATCTATGTACCAGAGAGGTTTCATCCTGGTTTTAGGTAGTGGATTAATTAGGGGACATATCTAGGGCAAGAAAGAGCAGGTTTACCTGCCCAGTGACAGGGTGATGGCTTGACTTAAGTCAAAGTGGAGACTTAGAAATGAGAGAGCAACTGAGACCTGCTCGCAGTGAACCCAAAGATTGACCATCACGGCCACCACCAGGCAGCTAAGATCTGCAGTGAGGGTTGGGGGTGGTGGGCAGTCAAGTGACTCAAGACCTGTGGCTTGTGGCGCACCTGTGCTCTGGGAAGAGGATAGCGGGTATCAGGCAACTTACCACAATGATATTCTCGTGCTCCTGAGTGGTCAGGTTTGTGTTCTAGAGAATTGGTGGAGAAAGAAGGAAAACACAATCAACAGAAACGGACATTTGATCCCAAGGGTCCACAGCACTGCAGACTGTTTCCAGTGCTCCCAGCCCTCACCCCCAACCACATACAGCGATCACGTTCTTGACAACATACCAAGGCAACTCTGGGAGGGGGCAGGAAAGTCGTTACTTCCTAGTTATCGTTAACGCTCAACACAGCCCAGATTGGTATGTGGGCATTGTCCGTAAGGGACTATCAAGATTTGATGGTGATTGATGCAGGAGGGCACAGCCCACTATGAGCGGACCATGCCCTACTCAGCTAGCTTGAGCTGTATAAGAAAGCTTGCTGAGCATGAGCCCAAGTGAGCAAGCAAACAGCATTCCTCCATGGTGTCTGCTTCAAGTTCCTGCCCTGACTTCCCTCAGTGACCGTTGTCT
Source organism: Mastomys natalensis (assembly GCA_021653895.1). NCBI lineage: Eukaryota > Metazoa > Chordata > Mammalia > Rodentia > Muridae > Mastomys > Mastomys natalensis. The sequence goes on from JAJTUV010000468.1 coordinate 1,037,805, forward strand.
TGTAAGTGGAAATAAACTCTTTCATTTCCTAAGTTACTTTTGGTCAGGGTGTTTTTTTTTTCTTTCTCCTCCACAACAACCAGAACAGAGAGGATAAAAGGAAAACTGAGCTTCCCACCCACGTCTTATAGCTCTGAAGCCTGGGGTGACTCACTTCTTGTTGAGACTCTGTTACTACTTTGGCAAATGGGGGTTCTGATACCGGCATCTCATGGACTATGGTCGGTGGATTCTGACTGAATTTTAACAACACCCCTTAGAACTGGAGTGCAGGCTCATAACGCAGAAGAAATCAGACCTTTTGTACGTTCACACTTGGTGCTGGGTAAACCTTTTATTTTAGATCAATGCTATTTCAGCGGTTCTCAAGGTAGACTCGAGTACACTGATGTACCACGGAGTGCCTCTCAGATGTTCCGGCTAAATGCGCATCTGAGCAATAGACCTCTAAAACAAAACTAGGTTAATAAACTTGTTTTGTTTTTTTTTGTTCTCCTCCTGGATCTGGAATCTGTTAAACTGACTGTATTATTGCCTTCCTGTGAGTGTGTGAAGAAATGGCAAGAATCATGGGAAATTTCAAAGCACTTGCTGTTCTCTTTGACGCCCGTCTACTGTGTCTCTTCTGATGGAGCCAGGCTGTCACCAGAGTCTACTTGCATTTCATAAAAGCCACATTTGGAGCTGAGAGCAACTCCTGATTTGATCAGAGTTGGCACCATGCAAGGACCTTGCCCCTACTGATACAACAGGCTGATGGAGAGTAGGGACATTTAGCAATTCTGCACTAGCAAAGGCCAAAGGAAAAGTACTATGCTGGACATCTGTCTTTGTCCCACCGATGTTGGTTGGGTACAGGAAATGGAGACAGAGGCTCTAAGCACCAAGCAGGGGCCGCCCACCATCTTGAAGGTAAAGTACAAACAGAGAGTGCTTCTTTGACAATAATACTGTTTTTTCCTTCTGTGGGGGCCTGTTTCTAGAGGACTCTTAACAACGCTAGTCACTTTGAGTCACAGCAGATGAAAGGCAGCTCTGCTCTTCTCTTACGGTAGCAATGAGCTTTTAGAACTTCAAACAATTTGCTTTCCACTCCATACACTGATTCTGTTTCCTTTTTACACTTTGAAAACTTCCTCTGCTCCGTCCATCCATCCATCCAAGCTTTTAGAGCTTCAAACAATTTGCTTTCCACTTGATGAACTGATTCATTCATTTTTTTTTTTTACTTTGAAAACTTTTACTGCTCCATCCATCCATCTGTCCGTCCATCTCCATCCATCCATCCATCCATCCATCCATCCGGTACATGGGATACACCCATGTCAAAGCCAATCAGGTGGAAGTCAGAACAATTCACAGGATTGGTTTTCTCTTTCTGCCTTGGAGATTCTGGGGATTTAACTTGGGTCATCAGGCTTGGTAACAAAAGCCTTTATTCCTCTGCGCTGTGTCACCAGCCCCTACTTTATGACGACAGGTTTGTTTGTTTTGTTTTATTTTGACTACCTTCTACTGACTGACTGACTGATCACAGAGCAGCCACTGACCCTGGTGTACAAGGAAACAGTGTTGGAGTGGGGACCTGAACCTCTGCCTGGCCTGAGTCCAAAGCTTTTATTTCTGCAAGGAGATATAGCTTTCAACCCTGGGGCAGTGTGGGTACCCATATATCTCTCTGAGAAGCCCCTGTAGTGAACATCTTTTTTGTTGAATAGGGAGACTTCTCTCCTACATAGGATTTTATTGGTTTGGGGTTTTAAAAAGATGTATTTATTTTATGTGTATCAGTGTTCTGTCTGCGTGTTGTGTGTGTGTGGTGTAGGTACATGTTTTGTACCCACATAGTTGTGAGCTGCTGCTTAGGGACTGGGAACTGAACCTGGGTCCTCTGCAAGAGGAGCTCTTAACCACAGAGGCATCCTGAGTCATCTCTCTTGTTTAATTTTTTTTTTTTTTTTCAGACATGGTCTCATGTACCCCAGACTGACTTGGAACTCACTATGTCACCAAGGATAATACTGAATTCTTAATCTTTGGCCTCTCCACCTCTCATGTGCTGGGATTACAGGTGTGCCCTACCTCAGCCAGCTGTCTCTCTAATCTAGGCTTATAAAGCATCAATGTATCAGAATGTGAGCCTAGCTAACGGGTAAACCTGGGGCTGTCCCTAGCCAGCTATGTAGCTCAATGTTTTTTACAAAACTACTAACTGCTTATGATAGCTCATCTTCACTAGCAACTTCAGAATCTAAAATCACCATGGGAACACAAACCTGGTCTTCTCTGTGAGAGATTTTCTAAATTTGGGTTCATTGAGGTAGGAGGACCCACCACTCAATGGGCAGCCATCTCTGGGATGGGTAAGAGGGCCTACCACAGGCCAATACTGGAGATCTTCTACCTTCCCGGGGATAGCCCACTGTGCTGGAACTGAAGGGTTGAACAATGTCACATCCAGGTGCAAGAGTCAGGTGGCCCTGGAGTAAAGGTTCTAGGCCTGTATGGACTTGTCTTTTGTGTCCCTGGGTTGTTGCTCTATGAATGAGGACAGCAAGGTCTCATATCGGGAACCTCAAAACGAAGTTCCTGCTGCTACAACTGCCCCACTGTGGGCGCACCTTCTAACTGTGAGCCAAAATAAACACTTCCTGAAGTCCAGCCAACGGTAAAATACGTGATTGGAAATCTATCTGCCTGGCTTCTCAGGGTGAGCCTCCTTTCTCACTCTGGAAAAAGCCTGAAGTCAGGGCTGGACACTGGGCAGGAGGCCCCAAGATTCTGACCTTGACTACGATTCACACCAGCACACGGTCCTCTACAGAGCTTAGCTCTCCCCCAGCTATGTATCCACCCCACTTGTCTGTCTGACACCCAGCTCTTCCAGGGGAGGGGCCCCCCAGCATTCTGCATCAAAGAGGACCCGAGTTCTGGGGCTACAAGGTGGTAGCCAGACTCGGACGGCAGAGAAGGGACGAGGGGACCATGCAGGCGCTTGAGGGAAGGAACACTCACAGGAGTGCACTGAGACACAGGGATGAAACTCTCCAGAGAGGGGACAGAGACATCACTTGGGTGGTGACTGTGACTATTTTAAATAGGGAGCCGACAACCCTAGCATCCCCAGCGGCCAGCCAGGCACATAAACGAGACCAGGGTGGTTATTTAGGGTGCAAGACACCGTGCTGAGGGCAGTGTACAGATCCCAGGGGGTGACAGTGAGGTTTGGGAGTATCCCTCCTCCCTCACCCTTCCCCACCAACTCACTTGGGGCTGACTCTTGATTCCTCTCCGTTTTTGCTGTAGCCCCTGATGGCACATGGGCTACAGGAGGGCAGGGGAAAGGTGTTACTCTCCCGCCCGTAAACCGTTAGCAGCTGGCACACAGTCCAGTACAGGATGCTAAGTAACGGTAGCTCCCCAATGTAGCCAGATTTTTCCGTCTTTAAAGAGAACCTGGAAATGGCCATTGTGCTGAAGTCCAAATACTTTTTTTTTTTAAAAACCCTTTTGCCTTGTTCTATTGTTTGGCAATTTCATATATGCGTGACAATTTCCTGTTGCCACCTGCATCACGCACACGAAGTCCGGTTGTTAAACCTCGAGCAAGGCAAACAACACCTACAGGTGAACAGCTAAGGGTACTTGGGACAGAAAACTGACAAGGACTGAACAAAAGCAGAGTGAGATGCTGCCCCAGTGGGACAGAGCAGAACATAAGGTTTCAGCTAGGGCAGGGGTTCTCAACTTGTGGGTCTTGACCCTGGGGGGGGGTCACCAAACAACCCTTTTACAGGGGTCGCCTAAGACCGCTGGAAAACATAATTTACATTGTGATTCCGAACAGTGGCAAAACTACAGTGAAGAAGTAAACAAAAATAACTTAATGGCTGACAGGGTGGGGTGGGGGGGACGGTGTCACCATACATGAGGGACTATTAAAGGGTTGAAGCATCAAGAAGGGCGTGACCCACTGCTTTGGGGCTTGAGAGGTCCACAGAGTTGGCACTTGATCCAGGGAGCTGCAGTGGCTGCTATCAGAGCCACTATCCAAAACCTGGGTTTGCCTTAGGGCTTAGCAGAGGTGACAGTCCCCTATGCCTCCAGACAAGTTGGAGGCAACTAGAACCGGCAAGCCCCAGTCTCAATGCCCTCAATGGTTTGGTGAGAAACACTGTCTTCCTTAGCACCCACTGCAGGATGACATACCACGGTAGATCTTTCTTGCTCGTTCAGATGGGGCTAAGTACAAGACAGAGGTAAAAACAGACAACCTAGAGGAGAGAAGGACCTCATCCAGCGGGGGTGCATCTTACCTCCGAGAGCAGTTTTGAGACGATTTCCAGTGGGGCCTGGTTAATGGAGTCATCCTGCAGCGGGGATGTGAGAGCCATGTCCACCAGCGTCCGTATCTCCTTCAAGACTACCTCCCAGCGGCTCGGGTTACTCAGGACTTTCTTGTATTTGTAAATCTTTTTCTGGGTGGAGAGAAGGGGGGTTGGGGGGGAGAGAGAGACGGGAATACATCACCGATTTAGCAAACCACTCAAGATGACTAAAGAACTTCTCTGGCTGGGGTGAAAAGGCCCTGGGAAGTTGTCAACCTGGCCTGAATTTTCCCCAAAAGGAAATGGATGCATGAAGAAAGAAACAGGCTCCATCCAAGGTCAAGGGTGCGTCTGCAGACAGGCAGGCTCCGAACGCCCGCCCGGAACGACAGTTTCCCACCCTGTTCCCAATGACACATAAAGAGGAATTAGGAAACTGCTCTTTACTCGGGAGTCCCCTGCCAAACTCAGTCCCCAAGTCACCAAGCACAGTTAAGAATGGGAATGTTCCCGGACCACAGAAGGCTCTCTATGAGCTGAGTTTCTGCCTAGGCAGATCCTATGAGGTCCCTTGGCAAGTGGCTTTCAAAGAGGTGGATGGTCAGGATGAAGGCTCAGCTGCAGCCAGGTGGGGACCAAATCCAGGACGGCTGGAGGAAACAGGGCAAGGAAAACAGAGGCACGCTCACCCTCGCTCAGTGCTGCCTCCAAACCCGAATGGAGGGCAGGGTTGTGGCCTCCTGGATTTGAGGCACCCTTAGTTCCGCCTCTCTGACATCATGGAAACAGAGGCCATGGAGGGCGGCGGTCCAAGTCAAGCGCTCCCCTCCCGTCTCTGGTCTCTGTGGCTGCCTGCTTGGCCCTGTGCCGCCCGCTTGCTGGACTCTCAACAGAATGAGCTTCAGCACTTATTGCTAAACTCCTTGCTCCTCCAGGAAAGCCTAATCTTAGAGTCACAGCACCCCATACCAGCAGCCAGCGGGGTGCGGTGGGGGCCTGACATACCACAACCTCTGAGCCAAACACTGAAGGAGGAGAGGGAAAAGAGAAAGGGAGGGGCCCTTGCTGATAACCCAGGCTCAACTTGAAGGCCATGGGGTCTTCCTGGGCCATTTCTAAATGAAGAATTATTCAACCGTCTTACGACCTGGGCTCAAAAGGAAGTATTTAGAGGGCATATCCCAACCCAAATGGATAGGGATGGAACCAGGGTAAGAACGACTCCTTTAAGAAATCATTTCACTTTTAGAGCCCTAGGTCTCACATCTCTGGGCAGAGAAATTCCGTCCCAGGCTCAGCGGGACCCATGTCCACTTGTCTTGGGTCCACACAATTCACTTCCTCTATGAGTTCATACCAAAAATCACAGTCCAGAGAGCGGAGCCAACGTGAATGAAGCTCTGACACGTAATTTCTCTCTTTGGACACAAACAGCATACCCATCTCTTATCACACACTCCCTGCTTTCCTGGTGCTAGCTGCTTGCGGCTGATTCCCTGCGGCGGCCTGCATCGCACGCCTGTATAATAACTCGGATCTGTAAGGTGTTTTTCTGTTTTGTTGAGGTGGGGGGGGGGGGTGTCAAGCAACCCAGGGTGGTGTGGGTCCCATGTGCTTTCACCTCCCAAGTGCTGGGATTATAGGTGAGTGCCAGGTACTCAGGTCCCGGTGGTGCTTTTAAATTATTCCCTCTCATCCCGTTCTTCTCCTGTCTTTACTCTAGTTCCTTCATTGGCCTACCTGCCCCCCCCCTCCTCTCCACCTCATGGTTTTGTGCTGTTCTCCACAGCGCTCCTGCTCCTGGATCCTCCGAGGCTGACACTGGCTACCTCGCAGGGGGTGGAAGAGAACCAGATCTGGTACAGACTTGCACATTCTGAGGACAAAAGAATCATGGCAGGTTCTGCTGGGGCCGAGCACCCCCCTCACCCCCAAACAATTAAATTGGCTGTGCTGATGAAGAGCGTGTCCAGGAGCATGTCCCTAACTTTATTACTTTAATGACAAGATACACCCTGATGCAAACAGGCTGCACTGAACCCAATTCATCACAATGAGGATTGCCAGGGCAAGCCATCCTCGGGGCAATCCCACAGCAGACTCTACTCGTGCACAGTGGAAGCTCTCGACGTGGAACCGTTTTGGTGGCCAGCTGCAAGCTATTATGTTTGCAAGAATTACTTATTTCTATAAAGATGATAGGCATTCATTTTAAAGAAAATTGAAACCATACTGAAAAGCATAAAGAGGAGGAGAAAGAAAAAAAAAAAAAAAACCTCGAAAAATCCTATAATCCAGAAATAGTCATCATTAATGTGGCACACATGGGCCTGGCTACCCCTCATGTAAACTCTGCAAACATGGCTGTGGTGGCACATGCCCGCAACCCGATACTCATCTGGACACCAGAAACCACGGCCATGAGGTGGCTCAGCCAGGAAAATGCCTTCAGGGCAAGCATGAAGACCTGAGTTCAATCCCCAGCACCCACGTAGAAAAGTGAAGCGTGTGTGCCTATGATCCCAGCACTGAGGAGGTGGAGACAGGGAGAGATCCCGCCTCAAACACATGGAAAGTAACTAAGAGAGACACCAAACTCTGACACTCACTCCATTACACACACACACACACACACACACACACACACACACACACACTCAAAGCCATCATGGGCTACAACAAGAGATGCTATTTTAAACAAGAACTCTACAAAACATAACCAGCCTTCTAGGTGGGCGGCCATGACAGTTCTTAAGAATTAGATGCCATAGGGCATTATTGATTCTCAACCTGTGGGTCACGACCCCCTTGGGAGTCAAACAACCCTCTCACAGACGATCATATATCAGGCATCCTGCTCATCAGATATTTACATGACGACTCATGGTAGTAGCAAAATTACAACTAAGGAAGTAGCAACAAAATAAGTCTATGATGGGGCTCGGGGGTCACAACATGGGAACTGGCATTAAAGGGGTGCAGCATTAGGAAGGTTGAGAACTACTACCACTGAGACAGGAAGGGAGTTAGAGGCAAGCAGGACCTATCTTCAGTGCCTGAGCAAACTAGCTTCAGAGATCAATTCCTTGCCTTCAGTGACCTGGCCTTGGTACTGACTGACAGTCCCTCCTTGTTACTGAGGGATGACTACTGTATAATCAGGACACCTGCTTCGGAGACAGTGTTCAGACACGATGCCACGGCTGGGACAAGGGCTTAACATTCACTTAACACCAGATAGGAGCAGTCACATCGTTAGCTAGGTTCTGATGAGCACTGTTGTAAAGCCCTGGGAGCTGGAGTCTTAGCCCAAGGTTAGACCACCCTGAGAGCAGCCTCTCAGCCACAGGACTGAGTTCAAAGAACTTCTGATGGGCAGATCGATGAAAAGAAACAGCGGAGAGTGAGAAAGAGACGGGAGACCTTTCTCCTCGTTGGCCATCTGAACGCAAGATGGCTCTCCGGCAGCTCTACTGGAGTTGCGGGGACGTTTGGCCAGGGCTCTCACGCTTGCTTCATCTGCGTTAATGGCCACAGTCTGATCTAGAAATATGGGCGGAACGAGAGGCACCCATGTTCCCACCGGCACGCAAAGGACACAGGCTTTGCTAAGTGACCTTAAAAAAAAATTATTCCAGACCGTCGATCTATCCAGTGAAACGGGTCACGCTTATCTGTCTACATTAATGAAAAAAAAAAAACTTCAAAAACCCCAACTTTAAGACCTGTTTGATGTCTTAAAGTTTGGGTTTTTATCCTACCCCGATGATAGGAAACCAGACAATGTCATCTATGTGGGCAGCAGAAAGTGAATCCTACTTTGGGCTCTCAGTCACAGGCAGACTCACCTGGAACACAGGACCATAGGCCTGCAGGCTCCCTGTATTCTAACACTTCTGTCTGCCCAAGCCGAGATGTTCTCAAGGCCATAAGCATCCAGGACACTACTCCAGGGTGCCCATGCTGAGCAGCCTGCATAAGCAGATGGTACTGGGAGTGGGGCAGAGAGGCCGTAGCATCTGCTGTGGGCGGGGCTATTGGAATGCTGATTTACAACACGGTCCCTGCCAGGAGCGGGAGTAACAAGGCTAAAGCCAGGTAGCCATGAAGAATCAAACTGACACACGAGTCAAAACGGAGCCTCTAAAGGTCTCACCCTTTCTATCATGTCCCTCAGGACTAGTGTGTCAAGGGGACAGGCAAGATGGTCAGCCAAGAGACACTGAAGGTGTCAAGGACGCTTGGTGGCAGGTAAGAGCCAGGAATTAGCCCCAGGTTAGACATCAATGACTAGCGGGTGAGATACATGAGAGGGGCTCGGAAGAGCAGAACATCCAGGATCCAGGTCCTTAGCCACACCCCAGGTGACACGTTAGCATCATCCCAGGAACTCTGATGAGCTCAGCAGGCAATGAATCATAGTGGGGCTAAGATGAGGCCACTTCAAGAATCTTAGCTCTCTGGAGACAACACGGACTTCCCACTGAGCCTGCTTTGCCAGAAGTCATGAGTGGCTCATGTCCAGTGTCCTCATGGCCACTGGAGTCCTTGACCTGAGTAGGGGAAGAAGGGCAGGGGTCTTGGAGTTGTCGGGTGACGGGCACATGACTGGTGTTATAACACATGACTAAGTGTGGGGCTGGCAACATGCAGTCTGTGTTCAAACCCAGCCTTGGTTGTTTGTACACAATGACAACCCCCCCCCCGAAAAATGATCTTATGGGTTTTCTAAGAGTTGTAAAATTCAAAGCAAACAGAATATGCAACAGAAACCGAGTGAGTGTGGCTCTCAGAGCCCCAAAGAGCTGCCATCTGGCCCTTCATCAACAGACCTTTGCCAAACCATGGTTCATGACTCAGATCCCAGTTTGGGAGAAGACCCGTGAAAAGATGCTCACAGCTGGCCACGGTGGCACACACCTGTCATGTCGACCTGGGAAAGGGGGGGGGGAGGTGCGGGGTGGAGAGCAGAACCTCAAGGTCATCCTCAGCTATGGAAGAGTTCAAGCCTGGCCTGGACTACCTGAGTCTGTGTTTCAAAAAAACAAAACAAAACAAAAAAACAACCAACAAGCAAAACAAATAAAAATGGGGGGCGGGAGTGATAATTTGCCACTACGAACTACCCGGGAAACACACGCTTCAGTGGTACAGAAATATCTGCTGGGATGGCTGTGATGGAAAAGACGGACAATACCAAGTGTCGGCGAGGGTGTGGTCGAACCAATCCTAGTGCACTGCTCTTGGGGGCAGGGGATGTGAAAATGGATGTCACATGGCAAAACCATTCAACAGTCCCTCCTTCCCATCCTCTAGTCCTGGGGATCAAACCCAGCATGGGCTCCTACCGCTGATAAGCTTTGTCCCTGCCTGTCTGACAGTCTGAACATGCTAAGCATATAATCATTATATAGTTCAGTAATTATTTTTAACACCCCCCACATCCTCCCCCCCAAAAAAAGGAAAAGCCAAGTCTCACAAAGGCAAATATGTGAGTATCAACCAAGAAGAGATCAATCTCCTTCAAGGAAGGAACTCATGGCTGAACAAGATGCGGTGAGCCATGTACCAGACCCTCCCCCCCCCCCCCCCGCAAAAAAAAGAGTGAATGTATCATGTGACAGCCCGGGTCACTTCATGGCCACTGTGCTCGAGACAGAAGTCAGATATAAGGCATACATTGTACAATTCCTTTTAAGGAATTGAAATTCCTAAAGGAAAAAGTCCATTTACAGGCAGAAAGTGAACCAACCAGTGTTGGGACTGCGGAGGGGCAGGGGGATTCGCACAGGGCATCTTTAGGGTAGTAGCCATATCCTGAAAGCAGATTGGGGTAACAATTGGTCAAGTCGTAAGTTTACTAAAATCACAAGTAGTATACTTATACGGCTACATTTAATGACAGAACTTATACCTCAAAGAAGCTATTTTAAAATATATAAAATGCTATCCTAGGAAGACAGAGGTGGGCGGGCAGGGCCAAAAGCATCATGGCCTGCTAGGAGTATGGCTTTTACAATAAGCAGACTTCAGCTCCAATCTCAGCTGTTTCTACCATCTACCCATTCATCTGACCAGTAGCTCTTTAAAAAAAAAAATATTTATTTTATGTACCATGGTGTTCTGCATGCTTACATATGTGTGTGTATGAGGGTGTCCCCTGGAACTGGAGCTACTACAGACAGTTGTAAGCCGCCATGTGAGTGCTGGGATTTGAACCCAGGTCCTTTGGAAGAGCAGCCAGTGCTCTTAACCACTGAGCCATCTTTCCAGCCCCTGACCATCAGCTGTTCATGCACCTATCCTTCTCCCACCCATCCACCCATTCACGTATTCATCCATCCACTCACCCATTCACCTTCCTATCTTCCATCTACTTAACCCACTTACCATCCATTTATCTACCCATTCCTCTACTTATCCATCCATATCCATCTATCCATTTCCCTACTCACTCAACAATCCATCTCCCACCCACTTATCTATCCATCTTTGATCCAAGAGTTTCTCCACTCATCTATCTGATCCTCACCCGTCTATTCACTGCCCTACTCACCCCCCACCCACCCACTCATTACACACCCGACTAAGATCATGGGATGCCTTTTTCTACTATAACGTGCCCAGGTATTGTGCTAAGCCCTAAGGAAACTGGGGTAAGAGGAACTGACAGGCCCTGGGATTTACAGTCTATTGTTTGTAGTCCCTCAACTGCCCAGCAATAAAAGAATAACTACTTCCAAAGGTTTGCTGTGCCTGCCCATGAAACAACAGGTACAATGCACCTCATCTACTTCCTGGCTACACGACAACTGTAGATAATATCACCTACCAAATCCTAGGAGGGAGTGGTCCAGAGCAGGCAAGACTAAGAAAGGCTGCCAGTATCTGTGGCAGAGCCGCACCAGCCAACAATAAACAGAGCCAGCAGGCAGAGCCTCCAGTTTCCCCTCAGGCTGAGCCAGTCACTCCATGGCTGTCCTCACCCTCTCTGCTTGTCAGGGAAGGGACGTTACCTGGGCAACACCAGCCATCTCTCTGGAAACTGTTCCTGAGGTAGAAGCAGGAACAAGACACTGGGGTTCTCGAGCCCGAGAGAGTGGTGCCTCTTAGCTCTTCCACAGGAGACTAGCTGTCATCAGGTGGGTGTCCCTCACCAGGAGGTGGGGCTCGGAATGTACTGGAAATGCTCTTCCCGAGGATTGGGAGGGGGCCTCACGGCTTTGCTGCTTGCTGCAGCCTCTAAGGCTCGCGTGCACACAAATACGCATGCTCCTCGTCACTTGTCACGGGTACTCTGAGGAGCTGCGGAGGGGAGGACGTCCCTGAGGAGATGGAACCAAGAGAGCTAGGGGGGATGGCTTTGACACTTTATTTCTAGATCTGGCATGGAGCTGCCTGGCCTGTCTGAAAGCTACTGGACCCAGGGGGCTTCTGACCATCAACTTAATTAGAAGAAAATTTAAGTGGAAACCCAGCTCCTCAGTCAAACCAGTCACAAAGTGTCTCTGCAGCTGCTAGTGGCTGCCAGACAGGGGACACTCACTGTTGTCACCACAGAAGGAGCTATGGGGCACTGCTATGCCCCCATTGCCATACCTAAGGTCCAGTTCATCTGCTGCTCTACAGAGCAGACCACTCTGTGCTCAGTAAAAGGACAGCCTCTACCTGCCTCCTTCCATAGGGCACACGAGGTTCTTTATTAAGCCCCCAGCTGGTGGGTGTGTCCAACCTTTTGACACTGCCACCTACAAAGTTCACATGAGAACCTACACACACGCACGCACACGCACACGCACAGGCACACACACACACACACACACACACACACGCTAGCATGGATACTCCTTATAATGTCAAATCATTGGGACACATTCTAAGTAATCCTCTTGCATATGAGTTATGGGGTACAAGTTTAACAGGCCTGAACAGGGACCCTACCTTGGGCTTTTCCTCCAAGATGTGGTTTCACAGTGAAATATCCCCTACCTGGTCTCCAGCTGATGGTGCAGGTTTGGGAGGTGGTGGGACCTTCTCCATGTGGAGCCTAGTTGTTGGAAGCAGGTTGTAAGGATGAGGGATGAAGGCTGTAGGCAGGCTGTGCTCCTGGCTCCACCTCTTTACCCCCTAGTTGCTATCATATAATAAGCAGCTACCTACCACCTGTCCGCTGTCATGCTTGCTTCCCCACGATGAGCTGCAAGCATGAACAAACTTTCTCCCCCTGTGGCTGTTTCCATCAGCCACTCTTATCACAATGACAAGAAAAGTTACTAATTAATGTTTTGTCCCCCCAGAGTCTCTTGTACACCCAGCAAGAAAGACAGGCAGACTGACTATGCCCAATGAGACTCTACACTCTCTATGGGCTGCAGATGTTGGTGCGGGCAATCGGCCTTCTAAAGGTGTCATATACATCTATGAAAATGTCGCCACGAAGCCCACCGTTGTGCATAATTAGCACGTGAATAAAACCATCAAAACACTGCAAATGAAGGCTGCCTTTGTCACAGGGTGGGCCCGTGTCATCTAGAAATAGTCAGAGATTAAGGCGAATGCCAAGGCTCTGTTACGAGAATCCTGCCTTTGTCACGGCTCCGAAGAGACCCTTCATCCCCCCACTCGCTGAAACTGTCACAGCTTTAGCTGTCAACCTGACAAAGCCCTAGAGCCATCAGGAAGAGGGAACCTCTTTAATGTGGCCCAATGTAAAAGCGTTAAGTTACTCAATTATAAAGGGCATGCATGCTTGGTGTGTGTATATATATTGTGTGTGTATATATGTGTGTTTGTGTGTGCATGTGTGTATATCTGTAGATGTGTTTGTGTGTGTGTGTGTGTGTGTGTGTTGGTGTGTAGGGGGGTGTGGGTTCTCATGTAGGTTCCTGTGGACAAGTCATGTCTGTGAGAATACAAGTAGAGGTCAGAGGTCAGCCTCAAGTGTCATTCTTCAGGAGTTCTCCATCTTATTATTTGAGACAGGGTCTCTCACTGGCCTGGAACTTGCCGGTAAGCAATTAGGAACCCACCTGTCTCCATCTCTCAGTGCTGGGATTTCAAGAGGACACCACCATGCCTGGCTTTTTCACTTGGGTTCTGGGGTCTCCAAGCTTGCAAGGCAAGCTTTACTAAGCTATCTCCCCCAGGCCTGCACATTAACTTCTGTAATCTCAACAGTACCTTGGGAAGGTGAACCCCACTTTATAGATGAGAAAACAGGATGAGCGATTAAGCCACATAGCTTGCGATAGCCAGAGAGAACTGGGGTAGCCATGTTTGTAACCTGACCTCGCATCACCAAGTAGGGTGAACCTGGGGCTGGGGGGATGGCTCAGCAGTTAAGAGATGCTCTTCTAGAGGACCTAGCTCCCAGTACTGACATGGCAGCTCACAATCATCTATACCTACAATCCTATTGTAGAAGGCTTACTGGTGCCTTCTATTGGCTTATGTGAGCACCTAGCAAAGACATACATGGAGTCAATGCCCAAACACATAAATATAACTTTTAAAACCTGTGCCTTCCATTCCTCAGTGTTTGTGGTCCCTTCCTGTCAGTTGGAGAGCCCAGCTGATGTGAGCCTGAGAAGCTAGTTCCTGGGGAGATAGGTACTCTGTCTGAAAAAAAAGGACAGAGCTCAGACACTCAGCCTCCTAAGTGACCATCATAGGCAGCCTCCCTGTAGCTATTACCGCTACCATGGAAACAGCAGGACTCAGGTGGGTGTCCTGCTCTACTGGCTCTGGGCATCAGCTGGTTGCCTGGGTAACCATGAGTCTGGCTGGTGAGTGGATGACCCACCGAGGTGTCAGGCTCACAGCTGGGTCCCACATCCCACTTGTACTGAATCCCAGGCACAAACCGATCATCACACAGGTGAACCGTGGGCTTCCCACCGAGTTCACGTTCCTTGTAGGCAGGGATGAGCCTTCCGCTCTCTCCGCAGTTTGTGCAAGGTATCTGAGCCGCTTGGAGTAATGCGATCGCGATCGCTGCTGGCAGCTTGTTTAGGCAAGGAAGGGGAGACTCACCAACTTCAGCATCAACATCAGAGACACATCCTTCCAACCCCTGCCATGGACAGGGAACCCTGGGGTGGGGGAGTCTGGGATAAATGAAGACTTAGCCTTGCAGAGCTGGGTAGGGCCTGGTAGTCTACACCAAGGGCTTTCGGGAAACCCCGGAGACTCCAGAGTCCTAGAAGAAGCAAGATTCAATTCACATGCCTGCTGGCTGGCTGTAGGGTAGACAGATCCCAACCTGGGGCATACATCAGGGAGTGACAGAAGGGACCACTCCCTCATCTAGGGACACCCTGTTGGCAGTGTGGGCTGAACTGTGTCTCCCCAGAAGTTATATCCCAGTTCGAACTCTGGGTATCTGACTCTGTTCTTATTAGGAAACAGGGTCATGCTGGTCTAGGCGGGATTCTGAACTGGTATCCTTGCAAAAATGCCACATGGAAGCTGACACTTGTACACATGCACACCATTCAACATGTGTACCCTTGCAAAAAATGCCACATGGAAACACACACACACACACACACACACACACACACACACCCCATACAACACGTGCAGGCACAAGCAGGAAGCTGAGTTGCATAGCCAGAAGTAGGAAGGGCCAAGAGTTGCCTGCAGTCCTTTAGAAGCTGGCCGAAGTCAAAGATACACTCAGAAAACTCCAAGGGAGCAAGATCCTGCCCACAACCTTGACTTTGGACTTCTCTCCCCAGAGCTATGAGACAGTGAATTCTGGTTGTTCTAAGACAGTTGGACTTGGCTGCGTGGTCTTGGGAAACCCACAAGCCTGGGGAGCAGTCGGTGAGGGTTGGCCTGGGGCCCTGGCCCCTCACACCCGGCATGAGCCAGGCTGATCTATCTAGCCCTACCATTTCACCAAAGGGCCACAGTGAGAGAGACCCTCAGCTCATCCTCCATTGGTATATGCTGAGTTTTCTTTTCCTTCGTCATCTTAGCGGTCTGTTCCCCGATTCCTCAGCGGACCATGAGGCCTGCATTACCACCCCAAAGCCTGCTTTGGCCCTTGCCACAGTGCCTAAGCTCCAGCCCCGTGTGGCCTCGAGCAGGCTGGGCGCTGGGCCCAGCCACCTGTAACCTGTACAACTGCATCATCCATGATGTCAGAGAGAACTACCTGGGGACCTGGCAGGCTGCAGGAAGAACTTCCAGGAGAATTCAGACAGGGACGTCAGCCACAGCTGACGTACGGTCCTTGGCAAAGAGGAACCACGGGGGAGGACTCTCTACCCAGCATCTTCCTTTCACAACAGCGGACACCGTCAAACCACCCACACATCAAGTCCTCTTCCCACAAGCTTCCCCGGTACTAACGCCCACCCTGACAACCGTGCTAAGACGCTCAATCCTGAGTACACATCAGAAGTAACCTAAGGCTTAAGAGACTCCGTGCTCAGGTGGACCCAACCCCAACCCCAACCCCCTAGCCTGGTGTATTGTAGATGGGTGGTACCCAGACATTGGTATTTTTGTGGTTATCAGTATATCGAAGGTATCTATGTGCACACCCCTGTTCACATAGCACTGTTCACAACAGCCAAGAGATGGAAACAACCCAAGTTCACAAGCTTAGGAACCAACTGTAGCGCATGCGTGCACACACACACACACACTGGAATATTACACAGCCTTCAAAAGGAAAGAACTGCTGATGTGTGGTTAAGCCTCACGTGATGCCACTTGTGTTAAGGTACTGAGAGTAGTCAGCTCTATAGGTACAGCTTGTAGAATGACAGTTGTTGGGGTTGTGACTGGGAAATGGGGCATTATCTTTTAACGGGGACAGAATCCTAGTCTGGGGAAACGAGGGTGGTTGGTGGTCCTGGCAACATGCTGGTTAGAGTGTGCTCTTAGACGAGCAGGTGGCAGGTGGGCTGGGCTAACTGCCTCTATGGGCGTCACTTCCCACCCTGGTCACACTACTGAGCCATCATGCTCAGGGGACACTGAGGAGATCTGGGATCCTGTGTCAGCTACAGCATTAGTGTCCCGTCATATGTAGGTCTGAGCGCCTAGCTCTCCCTTCTCAACACCTGCTGGGAACTACTCCAAACCAGTTCCTATTTCTTGCCCTCCTGCCTGCTTCTGCAAGCAGGTACACACTGCAAGAGGCACTGCTGTGAAAGGAAGATGCCAGGTGGAATCCTCCCCCGCCCCCCATTGCTCCTCTAGAACTTCTAAAAGAAGTCAACATGAGGCCCACTGAGGTTCTGCCTCCCAACTTAAGGATCACTTAAGGATCACTCTGGCAAGCCAGGCAGTGGTGGTGCACGCCTTTAATCCCAGCACTTGGGAGGCAGAGGCAGGTAGATTTCTGAGTTCGAGGCCAGCCTGGTCTACAGAGTGAGTTCTAGGACTGCCAGGGCTATACAGAGAAACCCTGTCTCAACCCCCCCCCACCCCCCACTCCCCAAAAAAAGGATCACTCTGGCGGTGCTTTGGGCTTGGTGACCTCTGTGGCGGGCCTTCTCAACTGACCAGGACCCTACCCATGACAAATTCGTGTACGCCGACAGTAAAGGCTGCAGCAGGGCCTGGTACTAAGCATCAAAGCCAGGCAGAGCTATTTGGTGCAAATACGTGTGATGGTTTGTCTTCACTGTCAGTTTGGCGGAATTTGGAGCCACGTGGGAGACACGCTTCAAGCATGTCTGCGAAGCTGTGACTGGAATAGGAAGACTCGCCTTCACTGTGGTGGCACCAACTTCCGGCTAGAGCGCAGGGTTGATTAAGCTGAAGCTTCCTGACTGGGAATACCACGTGACCTCGTTCGTGTTCCTTCTACCAACACCACCCCGGCATCGTGGACTGTTTGCTCAAGCTATGAGTTGCTTTTTTAAAAAATGAAGATTTACTTCTTTCATGTGCATGAGTGTTTTGCCTGCATGCATGTATGTGTACCATGTGTAAATCTAGGGCAGAAGACGGTATCTATTGGATCCTTGGAACTGAAGCTACAGACAGCTATGAGCCACGGGACCATATGGGTGCTGGGCAGCCTGCACTAAGCTGCAGGCATGAGGCCCTATCACAGGAAGGAACCAGGATGACACAGTCTGACTCTCTTAAACAGCCATGAGACACAGGCCCATGAGCCTCTCTTTGGGAACTAATAAGACATGGATTCAAAATCCTCTGAATTGGTTGGGAGGCTTGGGACAGAGGGGACTCAGACTCTGACAAGAGCTCTTTGTAAGGCAGCAGCTACGGATGCCTGCTGCTATCTTGGCCAGTGTGAAGAGACCCTGACCTTCTGGGTACCCTTTATTATCATGGTACTGGAAACCTATCCCATGTAATGACAGATACAGTCAGTCCCCTTGCAAAGAGTCTGACACAAGCGTTGGTAGATCTGCACTGGTTTTTCTACCACTCCAAGAACAACACATTTACCTGACACAACCCTACTACCACAGAGCAGCTTGGTTAGGAGCTGACTTGTGTCCCCATGAGGACCTCTACCTGTCTGTGGGTCTTGGTATGTGCTAGAGCCACCCTGCAAACTCAAAGCACCTGATGTCACAAGGGCCTCAGGCTTCTGACACCAACTCTGACCAATTAGCCTCTCCCCAAGCTCCTCCTTCTTCAGACCTGTGCCACCACCCCACTGGGCAAGTTCAATCACCTCTGGAAGAGTTAGGGTGAATTCCTGTGTGGACGGCTGTGGCTGTTCTTTTAAGTCTCTTGTTGAGCCAAGCCAGTGAGCAGCAGGAGACACTGAGGGCCAACCCAGAACTGTGGGCCACCGTCCTCTCCTCTAGTGGCTACTCAATCACCATGCCACCCTGAAAGCATGACAGCACCCCCGCTGCCCACCACAGCCTCCTGAGAGACAGAGGTCATGCCAAATGACAACGCTGCCTCCTGGTTATGTCTGGAAAACTCATCCACAAGGAGAAGGAGGGGGTTAAAAAAAAAAAAAAATCAAACAGAATTCTGCTTTAAAGGGCAGAAAGAGGGCTTACCCACAAACCATGTACGTGAAAACCCTCCCTGTGCGGCTCGGTGACTCATCGGTCCCATCAAAGCGTGTGCTCATGACACATGGAAGTTCTTGTCCCTTCCTTGCTTGGAAGGAGAAAAAAAAAACAACCCACAGATGCCACTTCTTTCCAGAATGCTGGGAGAGCCACCATGCTGCTCCAGAGACCCAGGCTGGGAGAGCCACTGTACTGCACCAGAGGTGCAGACAGGCCTTCACATCAAAAGGGAAGGGAGGATCTCAGCGCTCAATGCCAGGTCTCTAGGAGGACTGGAGAAGAACAGGAAGGTTCGAGAATAGTCTTGGTGCCCCGAGAACAAGATAAAGACTCAGCTCTTCGGTCGTCTATCAAATACATGTGTGTGTGGTGCATGGAAACTTGGGAATTAACACCTGGATACACTCTCTCTTTGTTTGCTCTCCCTCTCTCTGTCTCTCCCTTCCCCTCCCTCTTTCTTCTTTCTTCTATTCTGAACAAGTTCTCTCATTAGGATGTGACGCTGGCTGATTAGGTGAGGCTGGATAATCACTGAGGCCCAGGAATCTATCTTCTTTGCCCTGTCAGTGCTGAGGTAACAAGCATGTGCCACCATATCTGACTAAGAAAAAAAAGCGGGGGCTCCTGAGGGCCCTCTTTCCTACCCATCTTCCCCTCCTCTCCCCCACTCTCTAGCCTTGCTGCTTGGGGTACGTCACTGTCTCTAGTGTGGGTTCCAGATATTTGCTCTGTGGAATAGGGAGGCCAGTTCCCTAGGGTGAGATCTGGTTAGCAGAGCCCCTTGTGCTATTTGGAGACAGCTCAAATCCTCTTTCTCGGTCCTTTCGGGAACCCTGTTGCCTAATATGGATGGCAGAGAATTAGTGAAGATCTGAAGCCCCCCATCTGGCCGCTTTGAGCTGAACCAGCCTGCCCCTGTTCACATGTGTCCCGATCCCTGTTACATGGGCTCCACAGGACCGGCCAGTGGCCTTCCCACTGGACAAATGCCCGAGAGAAACAGCTCCAAGAAGGAAGTTCTTGTTTGGCTCACAGCTTCAAAGGTTGCCGTTCAGACCTGTCAGACTCCATTGTTTCTGGGCTTGAGGTAGGACAGGGTGACTGAGGGGGTACGCTGTAAGCTGAGGAGGCCTCTCAACTCACTGCAGCCAAGAAGCAAAGAGAAGGACAGAGAATAAGGCTAGGGATAAAATATGTCTTTCAAAGGGATACCTCTAGGGACTTATTCCTCCAGAGAGGTCCCCAACTCCTAAAGTGTCCATCAATAACCAATTCTTAGTAATGTTATTAAATCTTGTTTGGGTCTGTCAAAGTACTGATCCACTCAGGATTGCCCCAGGAATCACTCACTTCCAAAAAGCCCATCAGCTGGCAACCAACCCTTCCTTCCCCTTAGCACAATGGTATAAAAATATTAAATGGAAAGTTCCAGAATTACATTGCTCAGAAGTTTACCATTTTGGCACTGTTTCAAGCAGTATAACGAAGGCTAGTAAACAGCCCGCTCTCGCTTCCGGTCAGATGTGGTATGTCCATGTTGTATATGCCACTAGCCTGTCAGTAGTATGTCTTTAGCCAATGAGCTGCTGTGGTGCCAGGGTTTGCATTTACTTTGTCCTCCCTTGACTTAATAATAGTCTCTGGATACAAAAGGAACAGCTTGAGGGCATCAAACAAGGGCATACGGACGGACCCTGGGACTAGGTGGTCTGGAACTTGGCAGAACACAAGCCAAGTCACAGAGACACAGAGCTCAGAACCAGCTGGGCTTTGGGTGCCCTTTGGAAGGGCTGAAGCAAGGGATAAGGTAGACCTCTCCCTGAATTTATCGACACCCCACCATATCTAAGAGGAACAAAGTCCTGAAAGGTGAATGGAGGAGAATCCTGAGGTGTTTTAAAAGGAAAACAGTCAGAGCAGCCCGTTAGACCACCGGCAGGGACAGCCACGGGGAAGGCAGGCTTGAGAAGGGAGACACACTTTTCCAGTCTTACAATTTTCTGTGATTTTAAAGGACGGTCGTGGACCTGTGCACGGCTCTGTTTTTGTAATTTAATTTTTGATTAAGAGCATTTCAAACACGAGTTCTGGATCTGCATCACCCCTCCCCCTGCCAACTCCATGTCCACCCTTACTCCTCAAACTATAACGCCTTCCTTAGTTACTATTGGTACACACACATGCATAACTTATTACAAGGATAAACTTTATATACATATAACAGAACCTACTGAGTCCATTTAGCATCGGTCTTATGGCGATGTGCTTAGGGTGACCATCGGGGATTGGATGATCCATCAGGTAGCTCGTTCCTGAATGACATCGACTCTCGCTCTTTCAGTGGCTACTGATAGCCTGCAGTAGGATTTCTTCTGTCCACATCGTTATGACAGCTGGTCCCATTATGTAGGTCTGGTTTAGACAACTCTATCGCTGAAACTGTGCCGGTACGGCACCCCTGTCACACTTACATCCATGCTATCTAACATGTAGACAATCTTTCTCTTCCCTCTACCAAAATTTTCTCCGAGTCTGGTGAAGATGACAGTCAACTAACCCTGCACGCTCGGCAATAAGAGCATGGATGCTTTGTTTACATGTGACCGTTAGGGCATGCGTGCTTTGTTACATGTTCAGTCTTTTAAGATCATAAGAAGTGTGAACAGGTTCAGAGCAAGCAGGAATTCTTGTGAAGTCCTTTTTCCTTTTCAGTATTTACAAACAAGCAAGCAAACAAACAAACAAACAACAGGAAATGCCCTTTGTAGTACTCCTGTCCTAGGGCATTCATTCCCACTTCAGAAGCGGGGATATTTACAGGCATTCCCGAAAAAGAGTGGTCAGCTCTTGCTCAAGGTGACCGTAAGTGTGTCCCACAGCCTTGTGCTGTAACTCCCACACACCCACAAGGGGAATGTGGGCACAGACACCACAGTGTTCCCAATGGTCTTGTCTGTACCCGGCTGGATTAAAAAAACCAAGATGCACACACCCAGAGCAGAACAAACACACCACCCAGCACTGACAGAATACAGCGTCCCTACACGAAGAACACATCTAAGTCTTACAAACCTAATTTTCAGCGTACAAGCCCGAGGCACAAACGAGTCCATTCACACTTCTGAGTTGAAGTAGGAGTGTGGGCACTGGAGAGCCAGTGCCTGTGGTCACACCCCAGGGAATCTGGGGAGAAGTCGGTGGGCCGCCTCTTTTGATCTGTATGTTTCTCTTTGGAGAAACAGAAAACTGATCAAAAGGACAAGAAGAGCCTGTAGCAAGCCAAGTGTGGGGTCCCTAATCTCATCGTATCTCAGCGAGCGGGGAGGCCTTGGCAGGGGGATTGAAGTAGCTTACCTAGGGGTGGGGAATATAGCTCAGTAGTCCAGTACTTAATCCCCAGCACTGGAGAGAAAAAAAGGAGAATCTGAGAAGGAGGAAAGGTGGGAGGAAGAGGGCAAAGTATCACGTGGGGAAATGGAGGGACTGTAGGTTTGGGGTGAGGGTCTTGACCCTCACCTCCATGCCCTTCCGTGTCTATAACTTGGTCAAATTCTGGTGGAAGAAGCTGGAGGGATGGGTCGGAGCTAACTCAGAGGCCAGCTGTCTTGGTTTGCATGCCAGCCCTGCCAGTCAGTGTCCAGCAGAAAGACACTCAACCAACCCCTGTGGTCCTTCAGCTAGTCCTTGGAAATGGGCCTCATTAAAACTTGCGGTTCCATGACATGGTCCCATCAAGTCTCCCAAGATCAGAAGGTGACTAATAATTGTTTTCTTTCCTCTACCACAAAGGAAGCCTTGAGAGAGTGACTCTCATCCCCAAGGTCACCAAGCCTCAGCCATTTGTTAGTTTCAATCCCAGGGGCTCTCTTTGTTGTTAGTTACGGGGACCCCAGTGACTCTCCGAGGGGCCGCACTGAGGCTGGAAGACACCGGAGACTGGTAGCCTGGGCCACCAAAGGCCTCCACACTTGGGTCCCCAGAGTCAGCCACCTTTGTTCTCTGGGTCATCACAGGGCCTTCCTGAGGTGCTGGAGTAGGGCGGCCTCTTGCAGGGTGAGGACAGCTCAACGTTTACAGTGCTTCAAGAGTCGCTCTGATCTAACCTGCATGGGCAAGGCAGGTATACAGCTGGACTATAAAAAGGACCAAGGCCCTGCCCTGCAAGAGTGCTGAGCCAGCGACTGGGAAGTGAGGGGCCAGGCCAGGTCCAGGCGCCAAATAAAAGGGAGTGGTGTAGTATATTTGGGCAGGTGTGAGAGTCAGGTATGACTGGCTATCCCAGCAGGCAGTCAAGGACAGGTAACTAGCCCACCTTCACCCCATCTGTGAGTCCTTCCAGGCCTCAAAGGATGTAAAGCTCTCTCTCGTGTGTTATAGGCATGCAGGACTGAGGACTTGGACCGGGATCTGTGAAAGCTAACAGTCTGGGGAGGGCAGGAGATACCCTCGGGCCCTCTCCCTCTGGCCATCAGACTATTGAAACAATGGGCCCCCCAAGCAACTAGAATTTCTGTCACGGAATTAATGCTGAAAGAAAAGGTTGGAGCCCAAGTGCTAGTCAGAGGAGGAACCCGGATCCCTCAAAGAGAATACACACAGTTCGGACTGCTCCTGAGACCACCTCACCAGAGGGTCTGGAGTTAAGAGACTAATGGGTCAGTGTCAGGGACAGATGGGGTCACCACTCAACAAGGGCTGCTAAGTTGCATAGTTGTAGTCTCTGTATCTATGCCTCACGTCATAGAATACAGACTCTGGGAGACAGGGTCGGGGTGTGGTTGCTGGGACTTTTGGTCCTTTCTATTTTTCCATATTACTTGTCTGTTTGATTGGCATACAGGGGGTCTGGGGGAAGTCTGGGCTGTTGCTGTCCGTGCCCAGGATCTGAGCCTAAAATCTCCAGTAACGATCTATCAGAAATATCTGTGTTGAGTGTAGCTGACTATGTGCCTGTGTCTGTGCTCTATACTCAAATGTCTACAGACATGCTCCAAACCAATGGGGGACAGGGGTGGTGGTGGTGGGGAACAATGGAATGTTGGGTTCTGGAGTCAAGTCAGGCCTTTGTTCAAAGGCTACGTGACTGGGTGAACTCAGGTGTGACTTCTCAGCCCCACTGTCCACATCTGAAAGAGGAACCCGGGAGAAGCAGCCCCTTCCTTGCAGCTGTGATGTAGCCACGCTCAGTTCAGAGTTGAGTGCACGGTGCGCTCTGTGACTGGGGACGTGTCTATCCGGATACCCCAGGAGAGGTTCTACAGATCAGAGCGGAAAGAAGAGCCAGAGCCACAGCATAGGATCCAGGAGGGGCCCTGGGGGCCCTTGAAAGTGTGACTTCCTGACCAGAGAGAGACGGAGCCAGGGTGAGAGAGTCACTGGGGCATCCTGTACTCCCGAGCCCAGAGTGCTCTAGCTTGGCCTTCAGCAAGAGGTGCAGGATGGGAGAGGGGATCAACTTGTGGCCTCTGTCATTCTGACCTGGTCCTCCAGTAATTCTGGCACAGGCCAGGCCCCTCCCTGTGGAGAAGGTAGGATAAGAGTCCTGTACTCTGACAGTATGAGCAGCAAAGAGCTTGTGCAGGGACCCTGACCGTGGCTATCGTACACGTCATGGGTCGATTCTCACTACATGGCAACTGCCTAGTGTACTTCTAAGAAGTCATTTGTCCTTGCAATGTATCATTCTCTTGGGCTCTGGCCCCCTCTTCTATTAGGCGCGAGTGACAAAGGCTTCAAAAAACTCTCCTGAGGTTCAAGGCAAGAAATATGTGTAAAATGTGCACATAAGGTATCGTGAGCCTGGGAGACACTGTATGGTAACATTGGCAGGAGAATCCTCTTTGTGAGGATTCCTTGGTCTGACAGACACGCAGCTGAGGCCAGAAGAGAATGGAGGGTGGTGGGAAATTGGCTCCTACCAGGACTCATTCACTTCCCTCAGAAACAACAGGCTCTGCAATCTCCACAAAGCACAGTAGGTGAGGCGCTACTGCCATCCCGTTTCACAGAGAAGAAAACTGAGGTGTCAAGTCACTCTCCGCCACCAACACATGAAGACAATGGCCTCCCTCATACTCCATAGTACGTTTTCTGTTTTATCCTCTTCCAAAACACAGAGGAAGGACAGTGGTCCGAAGACGGGTGGTGTGAGGTCATACCACCTGCCAGGGACACGGGGAAAGCCTGCCGGGGAGAAGTAAGCAGCTGCGGCCAGGTCTATCCAAACGCACTCGTGGCTGGCCAGCCTCTGTCACACCCTGCCTGTCCTGTCCCCTGGGGCCTGTTGTGTTTTCAATGACCCACTTTCCCTGGAGAATGCAATCACTGTGGATTTTACGACTTCTGTGCAGTGGCCTCCAACCGCACCAGGAAGCGAAGGCTGAGCCTCAGGTCCCAGCTGTTTAGGGGAGCGCAACAGACCCGGCTAAGGGCTCACCATCATTATCCTTCTCCACCACCCTTCCCCTCCCCTCCCCACCCCACCCCGCCTTAGCTACTTCTCGAGGTGTCCAGGCAGGCCTGCCTCTCACAACTATGTACTTTGGAGCCTCTCGTCTCCAGAGCCCAGAGAGAAAATCAGGCCAGTTTCTCCCATAAGCACACGTCATGCCCTCGCAGCTAGGAACACGGTCAGTGTCACACAACCTAGGCTGTCCCTTCATAGCTTTGTTCCACACGTGGCTTAGAGCCCACAATGGACCTGCCCTTTCACAGTAACATAAATTTGGATGGGTCATTCTCTTTTTTGGCCTTGAACATGAGCTACGCCTTTCCTTTTATGGCCTTGTACAACACAACACAACAGGCCTCTTGTCTCCTCAGAGTTTTGTACACAGAAGGATCTATCCTCTCAGACTTGTCCCCCTCAGAGTCTTCCACACACAGAAGGGCCTGTCTCCCTATATACGGAACGGACCGTGCACTGGTGGCCTTATACATGTGACGGGCTGTTCCCTCGAAGCCTCAGGCACACGTAGGCTATCTCTGCAGACCCTGGCCTCTGAGGGCCTGGGCAGGAGCAAAGAGGAGTATCTGAGTCAGAACGGAGGCCTCATTAACTCTGTATGACTGTTTATGTTCCACACCCAAGGGAACTGGCCTCAAGGGCCTACTGCCTAAACCAAACAGACAGCTTCCCCAGGGAGCCCTTGGGACTGCAGGCTGGGCTCCCGGGGGATTTAAGTAGGGCAGAACATCTCTTTCCCATCCCTGTCCTAGTATAGAAGGTACTGGTCCTCCACCTCGTCATGGAATCAGGAGTATCCCTGACTCCCCGAACCGAGGCTGCTGTGGGCAAGAGCAGAGCTCTTTCCAGGGAGAGAGGGAAAGAGAAGGGAGACAGAAAGAACTCCGGGTGCATGGACTTACTATGCTAGCTTCATGGTCTCCTCAGAGCAACTGCTGGCTCAAGAGAATCTATTCAGGCGGAGAAAATGGTGGTGAGAAAAACCCTCAGCCAAGAAGGCAAAGATGGCAGCGAGGTGGGGTGGGGGGCCACACACAAGGAAACTCCAGTCGAAACTCCCTGACTTTAAAAAAATGACAAGAATCCTACAAAGGGCCTTCAGTCACACCCGGCTGTGCTCCTCAGAACAGCCTTAAGTGGACTCAGTAGCATCCTTTGGCAGAGGACCCCTGCCACTCTGAGGGTCACATGCTGTGGGTGACAACTAAGTTTTTTTTAAGATCCAACTTTGCCCTCCTGAGGAAAGACACTGCCCTGGGCAAGTCCAGGCAAGGTAAACCAGGAGACACAGTATCCGAGAGGCGTGCGTCACACTGCAAAAAGAGCACGCTCTATATATACTTCCTGTTGTAGGCTGCACGCAGAAAACTCACAAATCCAAACTGTGGTTCTGGGGTTGCTAAATGTCCTACATTCTGACGTTCTGCTGTCAACTTTTTTTTTTTTTCTGTTAAAAATGAAAATGGAAAATAGAAGCAAGTAAATTAAACAGATCTGCCGTGGTTGCATTCACCTGTGGAGAGTAAGAACGGCTGTCTTAGCCCTGAGGTGGCGGAGCATGCCTCGTAAAACAAACAGAGTAGCTGTCTCAGGAGAAGCAGAGAGGGGACCATACAGGATGGGCTGCTGAATCTAAATCTCAGGCAGTTAGACAGAGGAGGCAGGATGGACCCACAGACCTAGCCTGAAGTTGCTGTACATTTCTGGGAAAACTGGCCCCTCTTAGCTCTGGTGCCCATATTGGTTAAAGGACAGCAAACAGAAGTATTTAAGCCAGGCCTTACACACTTACAGGCTTCAGTAACTGTACTTAGTCAAATGAACAAACACCCAGATCTATCTGGACCAGATCAGGAAAAAATAAGGATTCGAATTCAAGACTTCCAGCTGACACTGCTCGCTGAAGGATTCCCCCCAAACATTTTATGATTCTTGGTCATTTTGCAAGGATGGACAGTCCTTAAGGGAGGTCTTAACTCTCACATCTAAATCTCCAAGAGCCATAACTAAATCAAGTTGCTACAGTGAGAGACCACTGCCACCTGGTGGCTACATACCCAAATCATCAGGGGGCCAACTGCCCCAGGGGAAGGACACTAACATCTCACACAAGCTTGTATGGTAGGAATGAAGGACACCATTCTGGAAGGTCACCCTGGAGGAAGGGACAACGCCTGAGGAGGCCACTGCCATCCATGGATATTTCTGGCTTAGGTTTCCCGGGTGCTTTTAAAGACAGTTTCCACTGACTGAATTCCGTGATCATAAAGACACGAGATGCCATCAGAATCGAGATCAGATATCCAGGTCCTCAGAGCTGCTAGAAATCCAAGGATATCCTGGCTAGCTCTGGGTTAATTTTATCAACCCACACGTAATCCCAGTCTAGAACTCTGAAATCATCTTTCTACCCAAGTCTCTTGAAACTTCACTTCCTTGTAAGCCTCAAACTGGCAGCAATCCTCCTGCCTCAGACTCCTAAGTGCTAGAAATAGGGCATGTGCTTAAAATGAAAACTCCATGTCATTCCTCTATCTTGGTTACCTCTTGAAATGTCATGAGCACGGCCTTGCAGGGGTGTCTGGAGTTCATTCACCTCAAGAGGTGAATCAGGATCCCTAAACCCTCCTTGATCCTCACAGCTGAGGAATGAGCATTTTGTCACACTGAGTCTCATTGTAATGACTCAGGGGACCAGGGACATAAAGAAAGAATGACCACCATGCCCTGTGACCACATCATCACCTGGGCCACTAGACATCAGAGAAACTTCAGCAGACAGAGCTGGCCCAGGCCTAAGAAGTCACAGCAGAAGTCTGCTCTCTTCACGTGCCAGAAGCTCGACACTTCTGTAAGGAGTGCTAACAGGAGTGAGGTCAGAGAGCTAGTCCATCAAAAGGAAGCAAGGCTGGTGAACACAGCCAGTATTTTCAACCCCTGCTAAATACTGTGCAGCTTTCAAGGAATTTTTCTAGAACCTGGAGTCCAGCCTCCCTGGAACCTCGGCTTTGCCCTCTCTCTGATGGAAGCAGGTCTAGGAGCTTCCTGGAAGCAAGAGAACAGGTGGATGGTTCCAAGCTGAGCAGCCACCTACCAGGGACCTGCTCCTATCACAAGGCACAGCCCTTTGGGAGAGCACAGAAGGTTCCAGCAAGAGCAGGACTCTCACTGAGCCACCCAAGAGGGAGCAGTCCCCACCTCCAGGTCTGTGTCCTGCTTGGCTCTCAGCCATCACTCTCAAAGTCTCATGCAGACACTTCAAACCAGCAGCAGGGGCCTGACTCACCTTCCACTGCAGAGAATGGAACCACTGATCTCGCAGGTAGCTGTTGGCAGCCTGTAACAATAAGAACAGAAGACATGGCTGTTGGTGTGGGATAGTTTTGCTGGGTATAAGAGTCCCCACCCAGCCGACTGGGGATAGTTTTGCTGGGTATAAGAGTCCCCACCCAGCCGACTGGAGTACTTTCCCTGTGGTTATGCATACTGAATGACCATGGATGGATTGTGGGAATTGGCTGAAGGTGATATAGTTGAGTGGACTAGTACCTCTGTTCTGTCCGGACTGCTCAGGAATCCTGTCACACCTGGGGTTCCCTCAATGATTCCCTACAACAAGCTTCCAACTCCTTGCCTATATCTACCAGAACTCAGTCTCAGAAAGACCCAGGCTCAAGTACTGGCCTTGATCACAGCCTAGATGTGAGCCAGTCACCCAGGAGACAAGGCCTTCTGAGGCCTGTGAAGAGAAGCACTCCCTGACTGTCTGGGGCTCTGGTCAGCACTGACCCAGTATCTGGTCTCATGACACTGAGCCATGGGGTTTGCAACAGTGGATGGTGCAAGTACCATGCAGATGTTCAAAAAAAAAAAGCTCTCTGGAGTAAAAAAAAGCCCCAGCTTTGGCATGCGTTGCTGTCTCTGGTGTAAATAATCTCTACAGTT
Organism: Mastomys natalensis; assembly: GCA_021653895.1. Taxonomy (NCBI): domain Eukaryota; kingdom Metazoa; phylum Chordata; class Mammalia; order Rodentia; family Muridae; genus Mastomys; species Mastomys natalensis. The sequence continues at coordinate 1,066,568 of JAJTUV010000468.1, forward strand.
AGCTCTTATGAGTAAGTGTGAACCAGGCTGGGCCAGCTCCAGCACAGTCCTGATCTACAGCCTTGTCTATGCTTTTAACTTATCACAATACTGGGGAGGAGTGATGGGAGGGAGGCTCCAAAGACATGCATAGGCCAAACACCTATGGTGGTAAAGGGACACTGCAGATGGTACCATCAAGGCTCTTGTGACGGCAAGATCACCTTGGACTATATAGGTGGCCTGGCAGGATCACATAGTCCATGTATGAAGGAGGCAGGAGGGCCAATCAGACTGAAGCACGGAGATGGTTGAGGCCACAGTCTCCAAGGAACATCCAGAATCTAAGATAGGAGACAGACTCTTTCCTCGGGAGCAAAGCCCTGGCTACATCCTGTCACTGACATGTGGCACTTCTGATCCCAGCAGTCAACTTCAGAAGATCCAACTGATCGTGGGATGAGAGTCAAGCCCAGCCTACCCTGGGCTCTGCTGCCACCTTCCTGATACTAACCTGGGGCCTACCTGTCTCACCAGCTAGAAGCTTCGATTTTAAGAGGCAGTGCATGCCGGGCAGTGGTGGCGCACGCCTTTAATCCTAGCACTTGGGAGGCAGAGGCAGGCGGATATCTGAGTTCGAGGCTAACCTGGTCTACAGAGTGAGTTCCAGGACAGCCAGGGCTACACAGAGAAACCCTGTCTCGAAAAACAAAACAAAAAAAGAGTCAGTGCATGATTTAGTCCTGTCCCACGCAGGCGCAGCAGAAATATCTCAGATGATGTGTATCCAGAGGAGAGGCCCAGCAGACTCAGGGAACTGAGCAGTGTGAACTATTCGGAATCCTTAGCTGTTTTGAGCTACACAGGACTGGGGTTGTTTCCTCGGTGCAGGAGACTCTAGCTTGCCTAATCTGTCTGATTCTAGCATGGCCTAGCACTGCACTGGGAACTCCTCACCTTCACCTGCTCCTTCCAGGGCCTGCGCAACTCCTAGCCACCCGGGTCACAGCCAGAATGCCACTTGAAGATGACTGTCTCAAGGCTGGCTTCCTCTGCCCGTGCTCATCTACTGAGACTCTGTCCTGTTCAGCTGTCCTTCTTCCTGCAGGCTACAGATCTGTGAGATTGTAAACTACGTGTATGTGAGCATCACTGTGTTTGTGAAACCCAGAGCAACGGAAGACTGGCTGGCATGTTGAATAAATGAGACAGGACTGGCTGAGTGGACGCATGCGTTCATGAATATAGGGCAAGGAGGCATGGATGAGTACATGGGGAGTAAGCAGGGGATGGTTGGACAGACAGGTGGATGGATGGGTGGGTACAGAGGTGGGGATGGATGAGTAAGGACATAGGTGGATGAGGGAGTGGGTAGGTAGACGGATATATATGTAGATACATGAGCAAGTGGGCAGAGGGTGAGAGGAGTGGGTAAACGGATACACAGATGCATGGAGGGGTAAGTGGTTAGATGGTTAGGTGTCTAGTGGCAAGTGGGTGAATGGGTGGGTGTGCGTGCAGATGGATGGATACGTAGACGTGTGGACAAGAAGGTGAGTGTGTAGACTAATGGAAGAAGTAGGTAAGTAGACAGATGGGAGAGTGGGTAGGTGGATGGATGGGTGGGTGGGTGTGTATGTAGATGGATGGATGGGTAGGTGTGTATGTATGTACATGGATGGGTAGGTATGTAAGTAGATGGATGGATGGGTAGGTGTGTATGTATGTACATGGATGGATGGGTAGGTGTGTATGTATGTACATGGATGGGTAGGTGTGTAAGTGGATGGATGGATGGGTAGGTGTGTATGTAGATGGATGGATGGGTAGGTGTGTATGTATGTACATGGATGGGTAGGTGTGTAAGTAGATGGATGGATGGGTAGGTGTGTATGTAGATGGATGGATGGTTAGGTGTGTATGTATGTAGATGGATGGGTAGGTGTGTATGTATGTAGACGGATGGATGGGTAGGTGTGTTTGTATGTAGATGGATGGGTAGGTGTGTATGTATGTAGATGGATGGATGGGTAGGTGTGTATGTATGTAGATGGATGGATGGGTAGGTGTGTTTGTATGTAGATGGATGGGTAGGTGTGTATGTATGCAGATGGATGGATGGGTAGGTGTGTATGTATGTAGATGGATGGATGGGTAGGTGTGTATGTATGTACATGGATGGATGGGTAGGTGTGTATGTATGTAGATGGATGGATGGTTAGGTGTGTATGTATGTAGATGGATGGGTAGGTGTGTATGTATGTAGATGGATGGATGGGTAGGTGTGTTTGTATGTAGATGGATGGATAGGTGTGTATGTAGATGGATGGATGGGTAGGTGTGTTTGTATGTAGATGGATGGGTAGGTGTGTATGTATGTAGATGGATGGATGGGTAGGTGTGTATGTACATGGATGGATGGGTAGATGTGTATGTATGTAGATGGATGGATGGGTAGGTGTGTATGTACATGGATGGATGGGTAGGTGTGCATGCACATGGATGGATGGGGTATGTATATTCACAGATAATTGTATAAGCAGACAGGTTCATTCAGACAGATTGATGCACAGGCATAGGAGAGGAAAGAAAGGAGGAAGGGAGGAAGATCTTAGGGCTGATTCACAGTAAGTAGAGCATTCCATGTACCCATTCCACGGAACTTCAGAACAATCCCTTAGCTGTCGTGCTTTTGCTGAGACAAACATGCGTGAACATGTCTTCAGAAGCATGCATGGTGCTACGTTCCCAGACACCTGTGTACCACGCTTGTGACTCCATAGTAACCAAGGCGATAATACTGCTGTCTGGTTACAGGTGAAGAAAGGAGACCCAGAAGCTTCTTCCCACTGCTCTGGGCAGTGGGCTAGCACAGCAGACTTGGATCACGCCTCAGGCCCATCTCCCTCCTAGCCTGCTTGCCCCAGTACCCCCTTGGGAGCAGGTAAGCCAATGTACCTGGCTCCCTGGAATGTTCTTCCCTTGACAGTCAGTGAGAAACATGGCACCTGTTGGCCAGCATGGAAAGCAAAGTGGGCCAGGCAGTGTGTGACAAAGGTGCGATCCCCCTCAGCAGAGGATGCCAGGCGTCACTCTTGATTCCCAGTTCAGGCCTCCCCAGGTGGCCTCTTGGCAGATAAGTTTGCCTGGCAGTGCTGCAGCCAGGAGAGCCTGTCTGTGAAGTTCCCTTGCAGCCATGGTGGCGACATAGAGGAGCCAGGACAACCCAGATCCCAGGGAACACTAGGTACAGTGAGTGGCCGGAGGGTGACTCGGAGGAGAATCCCCTGAAACCCCAGAGGGAGTCCACAGTCTACCTTGCCCCCATGGCCCCAGGCTGGCTCTTGGTGGCTCTTTGCCTGAGCCTGGCGATAACCTTCCCACAGGGCTGGCTCCAGGCGAGCCTGCCCAACTTCCTCAGCAGAGGCTGCCAAATTCTAGATCATTGTTGCGTTGTCCGCGAGGTGAGAAAAACAGCCTGGAGCCTGCAGGGACTGTTCCCAAGTTCAGCTTCCTGGCCCAATCTCCAGGAAAAACAGCAAAGAGCAGCCGGGAAAGCTCACTTGCTGTCTGCTGTCTGCTCTCTCCCTCTGTCTCTCTCTCCTCCTCTCTCTTCCAGTAAGAAGGGAACCCATCCTGTCCCTATCAGCTACTTGTATGTGGAGTGAACAGTTGTCCATCTCCCATGGGGCTTTTGAGACCCGATAATGAGAAGTGAGGGCGGAGGATGGTGGGAGGTGGGGGGAGGCACTGTCAGGAAGGAGGGCCCACTTTCCCTCCTTATTTAAGCCACCTTGAGCTCTGTCTGCTCTTCCTTAAGGGTTAGATAGACCTTCTGCCTCCAGGAGATTAGTACTGCATCGTCCTTAGTGCTTAGCACTTAACCAGAAGCCACCAGCAAGGTGACTCAAATAGGGCACACACAGTGTAGGTGCTTAGAAGCTGGTCTCCTCACACTAGAGCTCACGAGAGGACAGTAGGTAAGGGAAAAACAAGATTAGCAGGCCTCTGTTGCTGCTGGAATGTCTAATGTGTGCTTAGGAAGTTCACACTGAAAACACAGAAAGCCCAGGAACACTGACTGGCCCCCAATGCTGGACACTGGCACCTTGTCCTCTGCACCTACAGGAGGCTTACACTCTGCGACTTACGAGGCATGCTGTAGGGAAGGTTCACTCAGTCTTTCTGGAACCCCTAAGTTAGGTCCCTGCAGGGGCTGGATTTCCAGTAAGACAGGCTATCAGTCTAAGTAAGCCAGAATGCAAACTGGGAGGACTCTAGGATCGGAGGAGGAATCCAGGGGTGTGTTATAGAGGAAGACAGAAGATGGATGTTCTAAGGCAAGGAGACATCAAAGAAGCAAACAGTAAAAGCTAGAGAGGGAGGGAGGGAGGGAAGAAAGATGGACAGAGACAGAGGGGGATGATGGGAAGGCGAGAAAACACAGAGAGAGCAGAGCCCTGGCACTCAATGTGGCTCAGGATGGGGAAAGCACAGTTTCCAATCAATAGCATCGATTAAACCCAAACTCACGTCACCTCAGAGGCTGGTGTCTACAGTGCCCACATTCACTGCAAAACACCCAGACCTCTGTCACTCTGCAACAGGCCCTTGGCACTTCCACTGGACCACAACCCCTGGGCTGTGACCCTTTAGCCTACCTGGCTGTTCCCCAGGTCCTTTCCCACCCAGGGGCAAGGAAGATCTGTCCCTAGCCACTAAGGATGTTCTTGGGTCCTAACATAGTATGCCATTCAAGAAGTAAGACAAAGCTGAGGCTGGACTTCCGTGACACACAGCATGACACACACAATGAGAACCAGAATGCCCAGCAGGGATGCTAACCAACAGCTCTGGCCTGGCCCTGGGGAACAGAGGAGCCATACACAATTACGGAGACTAGGGAGGAGGCAGGGACAGGCAGCCAACCTAATGTACCTCCCTTGGCCTGATGGAGGTACAAACAGGAGAGAGACCCAAGGGGTGGGCAGGGGCAACGCTGCACCCACCTAGCTCTCTGAAGGGAGACTGCGCTGCTTCCCTGAGTTAGGCTCCGGATCACAGCGGTAGCCGGTGAGGCCTCCTCGCCTGTCTTCTCCTTCTTTCTTCTCGCCTCCTCTGCTGCTCCTGCCTCTGGCTGAGCAGCCACCAAGCATGGGCGGCAAGCGTGGAGGACGCTGGGGCAGCCTGGTTTGTCAGCCCGCAGGGGGAGCTCTGACGCGTCGCTCAGCCCACTGCAGCCTGGGAGAGTCATCACTACTACCAGTCAAGGGCCATGGCCAGGTTAAAGGGACATGCCCAGAGCTGGCCAGCGTGCCTCACTCCTCTGACCTGGGACAGATGCTCTAGCCCCAGAAACAAAAGGCCCTCCTGCTAGTGGGGACCAGCATCAACAGAGAAAACAGGGCACCCTGGCTATTTCCTACCATGTCCAGCCATCTGCCCCTCAGCAGATCTGTTGTCTAGTGTCCCCTCTGTCCCTTAAGAGCTTTCTATGGCTCCCCAACGCCCCCAGTATATAATCGGAGGCTGACAAGACCGTATCATCTAGACGCAGTCATGGGCATCAACCTCACTCCTACCAGAGACCCCCCCTCCCACCGTCACACTAGGTGTGTCCCCTCCAGGGCACCCTCCTACTCATCCCCCCTGCACCCCCACATCAACGCATATCCCTGGGGCGCAGCTGTCTCCTGAGGCCTGGTGAGTCACCCTCCCCTCCCCCTTCCCTCCCAGTCCTCTGGGACACGGCTGTGTCTGAGTTGCAGCTTCTTCGGTAATCATGTGTTTATGGCTCAGTCTCCCCAGAGACTGACGGTGTGGATGAGGTTGTACGGCCAGAGAGAGGGGTAGGCTGCATAACTGAGCAGTAAAGACATTCCAGAAGGCTGCCCTGCTGCCCTTCAGGGTCCTCAATGTCTTAGCCATTGTTACTCATGAGGTCAACCAGCCCCACAGGGCCTGGCAAAGACAGGCCTTGCAAAGACCCAGTACTATAGTCACCAGAGCAAGGGAAACAGAAGAGAGGCAGAGAGGCCAAGGAAGGCATGGCAGAGGCCGGTTAGTATGTCCCTACAGAGGAGACAACAGAGGGAACTGGGGAGCTCTGTTGGCCAGAAGGGGCATGATGAGGACAGGGGGTGGTAGGTCACAGAGTGCAGAGCATGGTAGCTGAGGTCCAAGATGGGCTACAGCAGACATGGCTTTTGGTGTCCTCCAAGAGAAGACGATACGAACAGGGATGTGTCACATAGTGTCCCTCACATGGCTGTAGCCAACTGCTTCTAGCTGCTACGTGTCCCCTTTCTAGGGTGCCTATCTCTCCTGCCTCTGGGTAGTACCAGACGGGGCATCAGCTGCTATGGTCAAAAGCCAGATTACAGCATACTCCCAGAGACCAGCAGGGCTAACGTGGATCCTCCATGAAGTTCAAGGGGGAAGGAAAGGCCTCTTACTTTGAATAGAATTAGGAATTACAAGCCGTTCCTTAGGGTGGCCACCCTCCTTTCCCATCACACACTGACAGTGTACCTCACCATGGAGGGAGGGGCAAAAACTAAGTCTTGATGACATCATCCGCCATCTGACCCTGGATCCAGCTGTTCTTTGCAGTTCTCTCCTGGACTTCTCAGCAATTTTAATAGCACGATCAATTTCTGTTCACCCTCTGGTCCAAATGACGTTTGTATCATTTCCAACCCATGTGTGCACAGACACACAGAGCCAGTATTCCCATTGTTTGCAAAAACAAAACAAAACAAAACAAAAACAAAAACTAAACTAACCAAAAAGATAACAGGACACATCCTCACTTCATTCTAGCAAAGAGATACATAATGAGGCAAGCCTCACAAGTTCTGAGGCCTGACAACTGGCCTGTGGACTCAGTTTCCCCATTTTCAAAACAGAGGCTACAGAATTCATTTTTCAAGCCCAGGACAACTAGCAAGCTACTAGACGGCAGCATGCAAACAGGTGCATAATCCATGCACAGCCCTCCCGAGAGTCTTTTACACTTTCGTGATTTTTCTAAGTTGACCAAAGCTAATGTCTAGAGAGGGAGCAGGTAAGAAGGAGAGGGCCGAAAAAAAAAAAAAAAAATTAACCCAGCACTTGGGAGGCAGAGGCAGGCGGATTTCTTAGTTCGAGGCCAGCCTGGTCTACAGAGTGAGTTCCAGGACAGCCAGGGCTATATAGAGAAACCCTGCCTCAAAAAACCAAAAAAAAAAAAAAAAAAAAAAAAAAAAAGGAGAGGGCCGGGAGGAGAGAAACTGCTGGCTCATGCTTACTCTTCCTACCTGCAGCAGGACGGTCCCTCCAGGGATCGTGAGCTGTAAACAGTACTTCGGGGCGTTCTCCCAGGACAGCGGCTGAACGTCTTCAATGGCACTGTAGGAGACCGAGTTTTCCATGTACCCAGACGGCTGTACCGAAGAGAGAGAAAAACAAGAGCTGGTGAGCAGACGGTGTGAACACAGAAATGAAGCTACCCAGGGACCAAAGGAAGGGCAGCTCTTGGCTGCCAGCATCCCACTGTGGGGAGGGGCTGTGGAGAGAATTCATTCCACACCTAGGGGCCAAAATGAAGAGCAGGAAAGGGAACCCTCAGGTCAAGGGTGAGAGATCATGCCCTGGCGACTACAGACCCCAGCACAGGGCAGAGCTTGAATCTCAGCATCCTTCCTCAGAGCATCCTTCTTCAAAGGCTCCGAGGGGGTGTCCATCTCATGGAGGTCACTCCCTACAACAGCCTCCTGACAGGACCTCTGACCCATCCTGCTTCCTCACTTCCAAAGTCCACAGAGCGCAGGCCGTCTTTCTTCGGCGCCTGGACCACCACATGGCTCAATAGTGTGTGTTGAAAGTGTGAGAAAGGCAAGCATCCATCAGTGATGGGGGAAGGCAAGACAGGCCCTAAAGCCATCCATCCACATTGCCTCTAGAAGAGTCCCAGTGTCTCAGAGGAACATCAGGGGAACCACGGCCCTGCCAGGGTCTTTAACACCTCACCTCTAAAATGCCAGAGGTCAGGAAAGTCAGTCAAGAGGTATGGCAACCTCCCACAGACCCTTCTCATGCACACACTGCCCCAGAAACTCCAGGAGTGGGATTTCACAATGACTTTAGTGAGGAGGTGGCAGGGCCAACCGTGGAGCACATGGGTCTTGTGACCTTCCCATAGCTACAACTAAACGAATGTGTACACTATGCTATGCTGCAACACAAAGGCCCTGGGAGTATTTTACCACAGACACTTAGGCCTCTGATCGTTTTTTTTTTTTTTTCCCCAACTGACATGTAGTGGCAGTGGGGAGAGCTGACAGCTAAACTGACTCAGCCTCCCTGGTGTGGGTGGTCATCATCCTGAAGTAAAGTGAATGACCAACGTAGGTTGGTTCAACAGGTATCCACTGAGCTTCTAGCATATTCTAGGGGTCGTGGTGGGTATTGCATAAAATTGGAGTTCAATGGGGTGAACAGACAACAAACAGAACATCCAAAAAAAAGTAAGTATGGGGAAGGGGCTAGAGAGGACAAGTATTGAATGGGGCATGGTGATAGAACCATAGCATGAACTCAAGGCTAATACAAAGGCCTGGGGTGGGGGAGATGGAGGGCAGGAAGATAGAGATCGAGGAAAGAGGTCAGGTGCAGCTTTGATAGCAGGTAGCACTTCTAGGGAGCATATCCCCAAGGGGAAGGAGCTGCAGGAAATTCTAGCAGCATCACCAAAGCCACCAAGAACAGAGCCAGGAGGACAGTGTTGGTGGGAGGTGGCGGGCCACAAGCCCTTCACTCCCGTGCACCGTTCCTCTCGGCAAGACCCGCAGAGCACAGTGTCCACCTGTGCAGGCGCCCCTGTACATGGAGGTTGCTGCAGGCCATTTCCATCCTATAACCTGGCCTGGCTGTCCAAAAGCAGCTTGTAGCTGAAGCTGTGAGCAAGGCTTTCTGGGAAAAGGCTGGGTATAAATAAATAAGCACCCGTTGTTTTTTTAAAAAACCAGATTGATCGCTTTTCCACTGTCTGACTCAGCACTTGGCCCAAAGCAGTCTTCAGAGCCATTAAGACCTATGTTTGAATCCCTTACTGTGTGTCATTAAGACAGTTACAGCACCTCTCTGAACCTGGTTCCTCTGACGGTAATCTCATAAACAGAACTGTGGAAAATATTCCAGGGGATCTAATTTGCCAAGGGCATCATCTTAGCTCAGCATCTGGAACATACTGAAGAGACCGATGGAATGACTATAGTTTATCTCCAGCATTCTCTATCCCAAACTCCAAAACCCAAGTGAAGACAAAGTGTTCCTCCAAGACACTTGCCCAAGCCAGACATCCTGAGATTCACCTGTCCTCCCAGCACTCAAAAGGTAGAAGCAAGAGGGACGAGCATATGGGGCCAGCCTGGGGTACAAGCCTATCAAGTTTGTATGTCCAAAGCCAAAAGGGTGCCCAGCACTTATGGAGGATGAGGAATACCTAAGCCCAGCTGAAGAGGATTTAGGGGACAGGATAAGCAATTCTACTATGGAATCTGGGGACACAACGGGGTCACTGGGAAACCAAGATGACTGACGAGGGCCTGGACCACAATAGTAACACAGAAGCATTGGGTGTCACGTTGGCACACTAGTGTAGAACACAACAGACGGGTAAAGTGGTGTGGTACAAAGGATTCTGGTCTCATCTTCTCTGGTCTCCTCTGCATACAAGGTTCCTCTGTGACCACTGCAGGTTAAGCTACATTGATGCCTCGGCGCCTAGAGGGTCCTCACCAGGACAGGAAATTCGAAGACATGCAGGGACAGACGTGTCACATCCACTGAGACTATGCTACCCACAGCAATAGTGACACAGGAGCCAGAGTCACCAGCAGACAAGAGGTGAATCAGAAAGTAGGACAACCAAGACTTCCACCACCAAGGGGAAATGGGAGACGCGCCTCTCAGTCACAACTAAGAGATTACAGGCTTTCTAGAATCAGGCTCACAGCGCAAGGTCCCGGGGTACCCTGGTATCCACAAAATCCCTGGTGGAATCAGGTGGGCGGCTATCACATCCTGGGTCTGTATCGAGTCAGACAGGGTGGACTGGGCTCATGGGAGGCAGGGCATACTTGCTGGGGTGATTTGGAACCAGCTCACCCCAAACGGCTGTCCCTCATGGTGGTAGCACCATCCATCAGCTCTCCTGGGGCTGCACGCTAATGGGTGGATGTCACTGCATGTAAATGACAACTCACACTTGACTAACAAATGCAGCGTGGAAGGTGAGGGACAGAATCTAAGCCTGTGGATAAAATTAAATCAAGATCACTCAGGAATGAAGCCTGAAGGTTCAAGCCTATAAACCCAGGGGGCTGAGGCCAGATCACCAATTCAAGACCTGCCAGGACTACAGGGTGAGTTCAAGGCCAGCCTAGGCAGGTGAGATGGTCACAATATAAAATTTAAGGAGCCAGGGATGTAGCACAGAGGAAGACAGCTTGGCTAGCGTGTTTGAGAACCGAGGTTCAATTCCCCTCCCTCCCTCCCTCCCTCCCTCCTCTCCTCCCTCCTCCTCCCCCCTCCCTCTCTCTCTTACACACACACATTCATTAATACTCCAATATATATTTTTTCATTTTAATGTTTAGTACATGAAACTCTGCATCTGTGTATGTGTGCTGTGTACATGTGCCACGCACAGGTTTATACAGAGGCCAGAGGACACCAGGTGCCCCATGATAAAGTTATCACTTTCTGCTCACCCCCCCCCCCTTGAGTCAGGGTCTCACTAAATCTGCAGCTGGCCTGCCTTTGTCTAGACCGATTTGACTTCTGCACTACGGAGCTCAACCTGTCTCTTCTGCGACACTGGAGTCACAGGTGTGTGTTGCCATGCCTGGCCTTCACATCAAAGTTGGGGGGTTCAAACTCCTGTCCTTATGCTTATAAAACAAGGTCTCTTATCCACTGAACCATCCCTCAGGCTCTCCTGACAAATCTTAAATGCTAACTGGTATTACTCTTTATCTATTGTGCACATGCATATGTGTACATGGCATACACACACACACACACACACACACACACACACGGTTTATATGTGGCATGTGGCAATCAACTTAAAGGAGTCAGTTCTCTTCTTCCACCGAGGGATCACGCTCAGGTCATCAAGCCTGCCACCTTTACCCAAGGAGTCATCTCGCTGGCCCTAAACATACAAACATAACATACATACATATATGTATATTTTTTTGCTGAGTCCCAAATCAAAGACTTTGCTTGTGCTGTACCTATGAGCATCCACTCTGAGTTTCTCTTGCTCCTGCCCTTTCTGCCGTTGACAGAACCGCCGTTCTGCTTTGCATGAGTGATAAACAACTCCGAAGTGAACACCCTCGTGAAGCCTGTTTTTCTAGCCTATATTTAGGATTATTTCTTTAGGCCAGATTCCCAGAAATGGAATTACTGGGACAAAGGGTTAGAGCGTGTTTTCTGCTGTTGCCAAATTACTCTCATTAGAGAGATATTAAGGAGTCCTGGGAGCCCTGGCCAGGAATGAGGGACCCACTGCTGTCTCGGCTGGGTGCTACTCTCCGGCCACGTTCTAACAAGGTGGGTTTGGCATTAGAGTTTCTGGACTGAGCACCGTGTTAGGTCAGCATGGGCTGGGTGCTGAGAACACAGACATCCACCACCCAAGGTCCTGGCTCTTGGGGTGCAGCCTTCTGGGACACTGTGAGTTGTACATTGGGGACACTGCCTTCTTGTGGGGACAATTCTCTGATCTGTGGCAGTGTTCTGCTATGGGACTAATATGGACTCGTGTAAGGGGGCCTGTGTTTTCCAGAAAACGCCCTCTAGAATTCTGGGATAAGCCTGGCTCAAAAGCACCCTGAATGGGAGACAGAGCAGGTGGCTGGAGGGTCCCTCACCAGTTTTCCCCCTCCCCAAACCCCAAGATCTTCAGGGTTAATGTTTACATTAATCATCTGCTTTCACGGGCTTCTCATCCGGTGGGCTGCTCATCCGACAGCCTTCACCACCCTGTCAGCTCTGCCACCCCAGCCTATCGCCGGTTTCCATGGTGATGAGCACATGACTCATGAATCTTCAGCCCCCAAGACGAGGCTTTAGGCTGACTCAAGACGCGCGTTCCAGCAGGATGGGGGGCTCCCACACCCTAAAAGGAAAAGCCTATCTGGAAAGTCCCTCTTATCAGCCACTCCAGACTGGAGCCGCTAAGTGCTACTGAAGCCCCATCCTGGCCTGGGTTGTAAGCAGCGGGCTGGTTGGCAGCCGGCTGAGTGGGACTTGAGTCATCCCTCAGGGGAAGCCGAGTCGAAGAGCAGGGTCCTTTGGTGCCATCATGCTGGTATGACAGTAGGAAGCTCTGCTCTGGTCTCCAGGAGCGACGCCACAAGACACGGCAGGAAGCCCTTTCCAGCGAAGGTGGCCAGGCAACACTGAGAAGGTCAAGGACAGTACTGCATCTGTGTTGTCAATGGTCATTCTGCCAGGACTAGTAAAGAGCCCTCTGAGATGCAGGGGACACCCATCATGCCAAGAAGCCAACATTTGACAGGAAAACACCATCACTTGCCCATCACATTCTGCCTGTGTGAATCTGCCTGTTCAGAACACTGCTTCACAGGCTCAGAGCTGAGGCCCTGCCTCACCTGTTTGTGGCTGAATACGCCCCACTGTGTGGACCACCTACATGCTCTACTCATGGCCACTTGGACCTCCTGTTTCTCCCATTACTGTGAGAAGCCTTTGTCCTACTATCTTTCCAATGGGTGACAGGAAGATACCAACATCACAAACACATCTCCATCCATCGGATCCAATCTATCAGGCCTTATGCCCCAAGCCCCACTCACCCCACCACCCCAAACCCCACCCACACTAAGCATAGTACCTCCCCTGTACCACTCTAGCCCCAGCTGAGAGCTTGACTTCATTCAACCACACTACAATGCCAGGAGCTGTAGTCACCCTGAGGAAGTGGAGAGAGAGGCTATGATACGTCACAGGCTTCCTGCTTTCCACCATGATCCAATCTTGCAACCACCAACATAGAGACCCCCAGTCCTGGGCAGTTTAGCAACTCCAGGGCAATACGCATCACGCAGAATGGGGCAAAGGCCAGCAGGTTCAGGGGTCTGGTCTTCCACTGCCAAAACAGCTGTGGCGTCCCTGCACACCTATAACAGCAGCAGCATTACAGCTGGACCCCTGTCCTAAAAAAAACCTGCAGCTGGGCTTGAAGGGCAGGGCCATTCCAGGGCTCCATGGGGACAGTGAGGAGGCATACAGGGGGCTCATTAATCAAGAAGCCAGCCCCGGCAGCTGCCCCCTTTTATGGCTAAATGCCTCAAGAAGTTTAGTAACAGAGCCAAGGCTGGCTATTTCCATATCACGGCCCTCCCATGCCCCATCTTCTCTGCGGCATGGGGAACAGTGGGAATTTGGTCCCCAGGCCTGGCACTTTGGATCTGTCCCAACATGTGCCTTTGCCACTGAAACGGTTGATGAGTGACTAAAGATGTCCCCAAGTCAGCCCCATTCTACCCAGAGTCCATGGTCACGATCTAAGAACAGTAACAACCAGGCAGGTGGGACCTGAACTGTCTACAGGTGGCACGGTTCCAAGGGACCCTGGAGTAGGTCCCACTGGGTCCTCTTCAGAAGGAAAAAGAGAACGAGGAAGGTTTGGGGCTGAGGGCATATAGTGTGCACAGCAAAGTAAGCTCTCAACAGTACAGGAACAGAGAACCCTGCCTGGACTTTCATGAACTTGGGGTTAGACCTCTACACTGTTACAGGCTGGCAATGGAGCCTATAAGAAGAAAGTTAGAGGGCACTGGGTGTTTGCTCTTGTCCTTGTCCCCCTGCTTCCTGGCCACCATGAAGTGAGCAGATTTGCTTCTTCAGATACTCCTGCATGGTAATGCCTCATCCGAGGCCCAAAGCAACATGGCTGCATAAACCGTGAACTGAAGTCCACAGACACACGGACTCATTCTCCTTTAAGTTGATCTGTCCCAGCAAAGGAACTCTCTGATGGGCACAAGGGTTTCTGGGGGTGCACGAATCAAGCTGCTCTCCTCGGTGGCATCTGCCAGCGCTTGGTCCCGCTGAGAGGTGCGGAGCCCTTCTGCTTTGTCTCCGGCACCACCCTTTCTACGAATGCCTAAGCGTTGCCCTTGTCTGTAACCCTAAATTCAATGGAAACAACTCACAAGTTCTGGAGAAATCTCCCAGAGGACATATCTGGGGGAAAGTCCCCAGGCCCATTCTTAAACGAAGCCATATGACTCAGCCTCCAAGAGATAAGAGGTTTCTCCCAGAGCTATCTTCGTCTCCTTGGAAAAGCAGGGATGCTGGGATGACACAGATGTGCGATCTGTGACCCCAGGGGCAGGTCCACATCCCTCACTCTCCCCGCATGGCAGAACTACCCAGTGTGACTGTAGCCTGTCCACAGTTCCCAAGTCACAGAAGGGATGGGGGTGGAGCAATGCCTTCCAGCAAGACAGCCTGCTAGAAAATAGGGTGGGGTGGGGGCTGGGGGAGCATACGGATGACATTCTAGACCTCGAAGGCTCTGGCAGGTGTGGGGACTCCAGGGTTCACCAAGTGGTGGAAGCTGGGGCTCTGGAGGCTGCGGTCCCTCAGTTCAGCCTGAGGACTGAGCAGACAAGAGAGCACTTTGCAATGACCTCTCCTACCCTCAAGGTTCACAGCTTACCCTCACTTGATAGCAATTTACAAGGAAGACCCAGGCAGGAGTCAGCCTATGGTCACCCATGTCATCATGGCCAAACTGACTTCCCACTTTGAAATTTTCAGTGTGCACGTGGTGGATGGCATGTACACGCATGTGGCTATGTGTGGCGGCCACAGGACGACTTCAGTTTCCTCTTCAGGACCACTACTTTGCTTTCTGAGACAGGGTCTCTCCTGGGTCACCTAGGAGGTAGGCAAAGGCTGGTTGGCCAGCGAGCCACCGAGTCTTTCCCTCCCTACCATGCCTAGCTTTTTACATAGGTGCTGGGGATGGAACCCAGGTCTTCCAACAAACTGCCCACTGAATCATCTCTCTGGCTCCTTGCTGACTGGGGAAAGGGCCCTGGGCTAGTTTTTGATGACTCCAAAGATCGATGCGCTCTTTTCGTGATTTCATCAAGCTGTTCAACTGCTCTGGATGGCAGTTTATAGACACGGAACTTGACCAGAAGCAGAGCCTCTCGGTCTTGCTGTGTTTTTCCCATGTGCATGCTAAGACCAGTTTACCCAGAGCCTCTGTGTGCCAGGCAGGGCAGATGAACTGACAACCTGTCCCTGTCCACAGGAAGCACACGTAGAACGGCAATAAATACGCATGTTCATGACTGTCTCTGTTGCTTTCAAAACACGGAAACTGCCGGTCGCCCGTGCCTACATACATGTCTGCGGCAACACAAGCCAACATTCTGACAGCCGACGATCTGTCTGTCCTCCTCTGCATCTGCTTGGACTGTAAAGGCAACAGGCACACACTTGCAAGGCAAAAACCCAGCCTGCCACCTTACTCCTGCCTCTCTCTGCCTGGGGCCTGGCTAGCCTGGTCTTCAGGAACTTCAGTTTCCGTATTGTGGTGGGATTTCCCCTAGAATGGTGGTGACGGAGAGTTTAGTATGCAAAGCATGTGGGACATTCAAAAACTGTGACAAATGTGAGGGAGAAAAGGAGTAAGGTGACAGATAGAGGCAGGAAGCTGTGCTAGCAGGTTAAGGAGGAACTCTTCAGTTCTTAGGAAAGGGAGCCGCCAGGGGCTCTCCCAGGAGTGCTAAGGAAGACAGGAACCATCTTTGTGTGTTGGTTCACTTCCTGCCAGCTCTTCTACAGAGCTCTTTGGGATGAGGGAATTGTCTCTCATCAGACTGGCCTGTAGACAAGTCTACAGAGCATCTTATTTGATTAGTGATTGGTGGGGGAGGGCCTAGCATACCATAGGTGGTCCTGGTGTGTACAAGAAATCAGGCTGAGCAAGCCATGGGAGCAAGCCAGTAAGCAGCACTCCTCCATGCCTCAGCATCAGCTCCTGCCTCCAGGATTCTGCTGTGAGTATCTGCCCTGATTTCCTTCAGTGACTAGAGTGTGGTCTGAGAGTTGTAAGCAGAAATAAACCCTTTCCTCTCCAAGTTTTATTTCTGGGTCATGGTGTTTTATCACAGCAACAGGAGGGCTGACAGCTAGTTAGTTCTGATGCATGTTCAGTTAGCCACCAGCACAGGGCAAGACTGGCCCATACATGGGCTGAAATCAAATAGAACTTCACACACCACTTAAAGCAAGAATTTATTCTGGTTTGGTAAGAGAGGAAGGGGAGGCAGATCTCTGAGTTCGAGGCCAGCTGGTCTACAGAGTGAGTTCCAGGACAGCCAGGGCCACATGGAGAAACCCTGTCTTGAGAAAAAAACAAAAGCAAGCAAACAAACAAAGGCAGAGTCTCAAGTAGCCTAGGCTAGTCTTGAACTCATCAAGGAAGAGCTTGAACAACTTCTGATCCTCCCACCTCCACCTCTGGAACCTTGAGGTGACAAGGATGGAAAGACTGAAGAGAAACCTTTGACCTCAGAGAGCAGCTTGCCACCCTCATGTCCACTCCAAAGAATCTTAAGATTTAATCCCACTAGGGCGAAACTGGCTGAGAGAGGAGAGGCATCCAAAAAGGGTGGTTTGTGGGCTTTTCCTAGCTGAAATAAAAAGAAACAGGGCTGAGGAGATAGCCAGTGAGTAGAATACTCCACTAGCATGCATGGAGCCCTGGTCTGTGTGCTCAGAACCACATAAACTGCACACGGTACACCGTGTGTGGTTGTAATATGGCTCTCAGGAAGAGACCAGAGAATCAGAAGTTCAAGGTCAGCGTAGGCTACGTAAGATGTCGCCTAGAAGAGACAAAATAGTGTGGTTGCTTCCTCTTCTGCCACCTGGACAGCAGCCCTGGGGTTGTCAGCTCTCACAGCCCACTAACACCACCGGTCCCTTCTCATGTTCTCAAGGGCCTCCCTTTGTCTGACCCTGGTGGCCTTCTGTCTCACGGGACCTCCGTTCTACAAAGCTGGGTTCTCCGGAAGCCAAGGCCAGCAGGGCAGACTCTTAAGACAAATAAACTCAATGTTTCCTCCAGTTCTTGGCAAAGCCGAGCTGGATTCAGGAGCCCATGTGTGTTTTAAGCATGGGAAGTCCCTGGCGGGTCTTTCCTCGAGCTGTAGGCTTCAAGCCAGGCTTCCAGGATGGGTGACAATGGGTGCTGAGGGAACGGAGCCCATGTACACACTGTTAGGTGCTCCTGCACAGACAGTGGGATTATCTCCAAGAAAACTCGTGGCAAGCAAGGCACGTAGAAATATGCGGGGGTATGTTAAGAAGCCGGCGGGGGTGGGGGTGGGAGGGGGGGGGCTTGAGAAAAGTTCTAGAATGTGAATGCACACTGCTTAGATCTTCAGCAACCTTTGACAGTTCTCCCTGACTTCTGGACTCTCTGGATTCTGAAACTAGTAAAATGGGGAAAAGAACAGTGTCCACATCAAGGGACCACTGTAACCTAGAAGGACCGGTCACAACTTGAAAGGGAAAGGACTTTGAAGGTGGCAGGTCAGGGGATCCAAGGCCAGGCACTTTGAGAGGGAGTAGCTATGTGACCAAGACTCAGATCAGTCATCTCCTCCATTTATCTGCATGCCTTCTATCCATAGAAACACAGCCTAACACACTCGAAAACTACCCAGTGGCTGAAAGGACACAAGAAGGTACCAATTAGAACCACGGCAGTGTGCCCAGCCCCTGTACGGTTACACGGTTTCCTTTTCATATACAAAACCCTTCTACCCAGCCCCAGTCATAACTGGTATTATTCAGTCTAATGGAAGACATCAAAAAAAAATTTTTTTTTAAAAAAAGGCAAACCCCAAGCCAATCACACATACTATCTCGTATGACCTGCCCTGTACATCTTGCCAGTGGTTGGTAACTCCCAGATCCCAACAGGCCAAAATGGACACAGAGAATTCCAGGACACCAGGGATTTAAACCCAGCCATCTCTCCTGCATCCTCCGCCTCCTAGCTTCCTCTATCCACCCCTATGAAACCACCCTTCTGAAACTTGAACTTTGAACATCACAGAAGACGACAGGTGTGGGGTCCAGACCCAGCAGGCCCTGCGGGCAGCTGCCAACGCCTCTTGAGTGACAGAAGAAGAGAACCAAGGTCTCTGGATGTGTCTTCAAAGACCACTTCCTGTGAGTCCTTAGATGACGAGAAGCTCTAGGAGGAGTCTCCACAGGGTGACACAAAATGAATTTCAAAGACGTGGGCTCTGGGAGGCCTGTGTCATCACATCAGGTGGATCTGTCATCAGCTCACTGTGACTCTACTTCTGCTGGTGTCCCCAGGAACCTCTGCGGCCACTCTATCCAGAGCCCTCTCGATGACAGAGAAGGGTAGCTAACTATGTGAAGGCTGGCGCACACTTGGCTTGACATCAGTCACCCACTTGCTGACTTGAGAGCTCGCTTCCCTCTCTTCGTGAGCGGTTGGCTAGATTGCCAAATATTTATTGAGTACTTCCCGTGGGGCACAGCTGGTGTGACCCAGGCACCGGGGACACATCCAGACACATCCAGATAGAACTCCCTACTTCCAACACATGAGCCGAACCCCAAATCTCCCCCCACCCACCCATGTTGTCTCCCTGCATTTCCCTAACCTTCTGCACTGCTATATCTGCTGGCTGCTCATTCAATGTCCCTCATTTGATGCCCCAGTGCCAGGGTCCTGCTGGTCCCCAGGATTAAGGTCATTCGGCTGGGATCGAACTCAGATCTTCGCATTTGCGCACTAAACACTTTGGCAATGGAGTCATCTCCCCAGCCTGCCCCTCAGCCCATGGTTTAGTTTTAAAAACCAAACTGGATGCTGATGGAGAACTCAGCTGCTGCTCAGGGACTGGTGGCTAATCAATCCTAAACTGAGTAAGAACATCAGAACAGGACTCCTTTTTGCTCCATAGGGTCTACAGCTTGAGGAATGGCCCAGAGCCCAACCTGAGGGATTAGGGGACAATCACACAGGTCTGAGGATTTCCCAAGGCTGCCACCATCAAGGTGAAGACAAAAGAACACAGCATTAGGAACAATCCCCTCTGTCACTGCCTGATCAGATGGCCAAGGTCACAGGCTATGATAGCCAGCACTTACGCTCCTAGGGGCAGAGCCTGTTAGAAATTTTCAAATCAGTTCCGACCCAAACACCTCTTCCTTCTGACCACATGAGCGGACGAGGGAAGAAAAGCCTTGGCTCTTTCTTAGCTGTCACTAGAGCGAGGACTGCTTGCTGTACACTGCCACCGTCAGGAGTTCTCTAGCAGTGGAGAGCTGCTGTCCCCAGCATGCTGCTCCGAGTTTTCATTGGGTCACCTTCCAGCTGTCATGCACTCTTATCCCGCACCTGTCCTAGCTCTGCTGTCTGGGATACTCAAACCATGTAGGACAGTGCTCAGCACAGGAGAAGGGAGCTCCCACGGGGCCACCTAGCATGGGGCAGATTCCTCCTGGGACACATTCTATCTGCAGCCCTGGGCCATGTTTAGGAGTAAGCTTGCTAGAAAGTAGTAACCTTGGAGGATTTCTGTTCATGAACAAGGCCCCAGGGTGCAGCTGTGACCCGGGAAGCAGGTGCTTTTCGGGCAGGCTTTGAATGTGGAGGAGGGCTTCTGGGTGCCCACTCCTCCAGCCTGACTGACTTAAAAGGCTCTTACAAGCACCGCCTTCACTCCGCTGGTCAGGTCTGGCTTTGTTGGGAGGACCTGGCCGGCTGCAAGCAAACACCCTGGGAGAAATTACAACCAGGAGATAGATTTAGGGCTGCAAATATGGAAGGGGCCCCTGAGGAGAAAAGCAAAGGTCAGGAACGGAAGGACTCTGGGGACTAGATTTCCTGGGGTCCAGCCTCGACTCTGGGCAGTTTGATGTGAGGAGGTTTTTACCCATCAGTGCCTCAGTTTCCCTATCAGGGTCTACCATAGGTATCAAAGGGATAGATACAGACTCTGAGTCCCCTTTCAAAAGGCAGAACCCAGAGGCCGGACACTGACCCTATCACCCCTACCTTCACAGTTGGTGACAGCTGACACCCACCCCCCAGAGACCTTCCCATGGGAGCAGCAGCACCAACTTCATTTCCTGTGTGGAAACCAGAGTTGGTTGTTTGTTTCTTGAGGCAAGGTCTCACGTAGCCAAGGAAGGTCTGAGACTGTGTAGGTGAGGGTAATTTTTAACTCCTGATCCTCCTGCCTCCACCTCCGGAGCACAGGGACCATAAGCATGCACCGTCACTGACGCTCTGGTTCTCATCTGAACTCTCATCTCATGGATATCGGTCTAAGGAGAAGCGGGGAGCCAGAACTCGCTGTACTAAGCTTGTGGGACCCACACCTCTGATTTCCCCACCCAGGTCCTGCCAACTCTCTCTATCACCTCAGGCAGAGAAGACAATGCAGGTGGGGTCAGATAGACCTCAGAGGTGAGGTAGGAGGCTGTGGTTCTAGGATAAGATGGCTCAGCAGGCAAAGGCACCTGCCACCAAACCTCATGATTTGAGTTCCAGTTCTTGGGATCTGCAAAGAAAAATGACCCCTCAAAAGCTGTTGTCCTTTGACTTCCCATGTGTGATATGGCACACACACAAACTAAGTAAAATGCAAAAAAAAAAAAAAAAAGCCCACAAATTTTTAAAAGGCACTAGGCTCTGAGGACAGACACACATGTACACATGTACACATGCACACATGTACACATGCACACATGCACACGTTCAAATCCTCCTGGCCAAGTCTCTCTCCGGCTGTTTCACCCTTGAGCAACTCACTGTCGTGAGCAACGTCCAGTACATTTAATTGCATTTCATCATTCTGTAGACGCAGCTCGACTTCCCTTGAAAGCGGGTGTCTTCCCACAGTCTTCGCTGACGGCAGATACGAGCATGTGACACCGCCATAGGTCAGAGGAGATGCTTGCTACATGCTGGCACTCGGCACGGCACCACAGGGAATTGGCTTAGTGAAAAATGCATCCTTTCTCAACTGAACAGCTGTACAACCTACCTAAGTATATATGGAACAACATTATATACTTAGGTAGGTAGGAACCTCCCCTCCCACCTACCCTGAAGACCAGCATTGCTCCAGCCCCCACGGCTCCTTCAGACCTGAAGCCCACACTCTGGACAGGACCAATCGCACACAGCTTGACCCTAGACCAGATCCTGCTCCATACATGACAGAGGTGCCTGTGGTCTGGCTCAGTATGTCAGGCTTAATAAACACACCCATGGGACCATGTGCAAGAGAGTGGGGTGGGATGAGCAGCTGACCCTGGCTGCAGCCCCAAGGGCTCCACCTGTTTACTGTGGCTCAGATGAAGTCAGTCTTGGGGGATCGTCGCCTCTGGGGTTGACATCACCGCTCTAGAGACCTATGTGCTCTTCTGGGGCCTGATCTCTCCCCGCCCCCCGAATTTGTTACTATCCCTGGTGTGGAACCTGTACCTGCATAGTACAGAGATGGAAACACGGAGCTTGAGGAAGCTTGCTGAAGGTCACTTAGTCCCACCCGCTCACAATGCTTGGGCCTGGCAGAACTCCTAGAGAGCCCTCAGCCTCCCAGGCTGTGCTGTGTGATACCGGCCTGACGGCTTGCCTCAGTTTCCCTCTCCTGAACAGGGACGGTCATGGTGGGGAAGGTGCAATGGGGGGAAAGAGTCAGGCATGTGTCCAACTCAGAGTTAAGTGCTCGGCTAATCTTAGCTCTCAATCAGGTGGTAACTCTGAGAACATTCCAGAAGCAGCAGGCATTTTTACCATCTCAATCAAAAAGTAGCAAACAGTGCCCTTCTCAAAGAAACAGGAATGAGCAGGACTCATTATATGACGATGCCCTGCAGCTGGTGCCAGTAACCACTTCACAGGCACCACCGTGGAGGTCCTAAAGGGATAACGTGAGCCCTCTCTTGGCTGGTCCTAGCACTCTGTGTCACCAGCTAGACCATGGCCTCTTTGTGCATCTGTGAGCCCAAAGAGCAGGGACAGGACCTGACTTAGAGTCCACAGTGTCCCTGTTTTAGCATCTGGCATAGAAGAGACGGGCAGGGGACAGCCAGAGGGGGGGGCCTTGGCCAACATCAATGCCATGTTCTTAGAGAGTCTCCACCACCTCCCTCCTCTTTCACCTGACGAACAACTAAGAATTTCCAGCCATCCAGTAAAGCCTCCTCCAGCTTCCTAGTTCCCGCTAAGCCGCTGTCTTTCTCTGAAGTACAGCCGACATCCTGAGCTGTCAGGGCGGGGCCGGAACAATCTCAGGCTTTGCCGGTCTTGCTTAGTGACATGCCAGGGTGCCAGGCCTGGAATCCCTGCCACAGCCTCCTGCCAGCTAGCGGGAGTCCTGGGGCTGTGAAGACTGTCGGTGCCAAGCCAGGGCAGTCCCAGGACGGGCTGGCAGTCTGGACCAAGGGGGCCACACGGTCACCAGCAGACCTGATAACAAGACTACACAGCCACCAGGAGAAAATAAAGGTCACTGTTCTCGGCTGGTGCAAGAGTGGAGTGGGATCTACAGACCAGCGCTGCCCAGGAACTTTCTAGAACAGTGGGAAAGTCCTACCTGGGTTTACCAGGGTAACTCACTACATAGTTAAGGATGACCATTAAATCCTCATACTTGACCCCCCTGCCTCCCCCTCTCATACTTTTATAGACATGCTCAATGTATACACAGTGCTGGAATGAGACCCAGGGACCCATGCGTGCCAGGCGCATACCCACCAACTTGCCACATTCCGGTCCAAGTCCGAGCACTCAGAATGTGACCATTTGTCACTAGCGGAACGGAACCCCTCAGTTTAGCTGATTTTAACTGAAAGGCCACACTCAGCAGCTTGGATCACTGTCTCGGGCCAAGCCCAGATTTGGGGTTACTATACTGCATCCTAGGAAGTTGACAGACTGGGAAGGGAAGAGGAGCATCAAAGCCAGAGGTTCTGCTGACTGAGGTGGCGCTCAACCTAAATCCCAGGACAGATGCTACACGGAAGGCTGGATGACACCAACCGACTTCACTGTTAAAGCCACCAGGAACAACACACATCTTACAAACCAGGAGACTGGAGTTGGGGAAGCTGGAGTCACTGTCACTTGCCTGAGGGACAGGGCACTGAGCACTGAGTCACCTGCAATGCTAATCTTTCTCTGTCTGCCAAAGGAGTCTCTGAAGGAGTATATCCACTCTGCTCCCAGCAAGGGTGGTAGGTTACTTACTCCCTGAGTGGAGAACAGAGCAGGAGCTTCTGAGGAAGCGGGTGGGCTGGCTTGAGGTCTGTATGACCAGCTTGCCAAAACAGTTCTGGAACTTACCATTCAACCAGCCCCACTTCTCCAACTTCTCCCCTCTAGCTCCTCCCCTCTGTCCCTCCCCCATAAGATTGTTCCCAAAGAGAAACAAGACCACCCACTGAGGGCGTGGGTCTGCTTCTCCTTACCTTCAGCCTATTCCACAGTGGGTGGGCACTGCCACGCCTGCCTGTCATCTGGCCTACTCCACCCCAACCAATCCACAGAGCTGTTTTCTGTAAAAATTATCAACAGGTAGCTTTGCACTGGTTTTCAAAACTACAAACATGCCTTCTTTCCAACTATGAAATGTGGAGACTAGATGCCCTCAATCTGACCCCAACTGAAGGTCGAGTTCCTCTCCACCTCTGGAGGATTGGCGCATGCCTGTAATCTTAGCACTCTAGAGGCGCGGACGCAGGAGGATCAGGAGTTCGAGGCCAGCCCTGGCTATGGAACAAGCTGAAGGCCAGCCTGAGCTACAGGAGACCCTGACCACCTTAAAAGGGACCCTGCTGACCCCATGGCTTCGTTTCAAAAGCAAGCAGTTCCAATTTCATTACTTTTTAAATGTGCTTTTCCCCACACCATTACAGCCTTGATAACGAGGGCCAGAGAAGCCACTGGATTCTATGTTGTGTATTTATATGTCCCTCCCATTCCCTCAGAGAAACTTGGACATGAGAGAGACTGACACATCAATACGTGGGGAACTGAGGGGTTCCCCAAAGCCGGACTCTGCATATTAACACAGGGAAGTCCCAGACAAGCTGGGTTGGGCTGGTCACGCACTTTATACAAGAGCTGCTGTTACCCTTTATTAATTGTTGCCCATTTTTACTATCAGGGACCTTGGCTTCCGCTAAACTCTGGAATCCTAAAAGCCATGAGGCAAACAGCCAACAGAAAAGGAGTACGCACTGGGAATAAGACTCATGAGGGGCAAATTCCGCTTGGTCTGGGCAGGTGGGGCACCCCAAGCCAGGGTACACCCAGGCTCAGCTCCAGTAAGAGAAGACCCACTGCCCAGGAATGTTGTTGACAAAAGAGAGAGGGAGAGGGGGGGGAAGGGGAAAGGGGGAAGGGGAAGGGAGGGGGGGGGGAGGGGGGGGAGGGGGAGGGGGAGGGGGAGGGGTGAGAGGGAGGATTGTACTGTGTTCAAGGACCCTGGTTCCCATTTGCTTTGGGGCTGGCTGCAGCTAGAAGCCAGCTAGCAGAGATTCTGATACCCTAAGTAGCACATAGGACCAGCTCAGGAGACCCCTGGGAAGAGGAGCTTTTTCCAAAGCAGACTCCATTCCTACACAACATGGAGATCTTGTTTACTCCAGGCAAGACCTGGGAACCCGAGCCCCGTTCTGGAGATCCAAGGAAAACAATGTCTACCTAGGGACAAACAGCACTTAGGTCCCCTGGAGCCGAGGAAACAGTGTGTCGAGAATCCAGAAAGAGAAAGTGAATCTGCCCGAGGTAGGCGGAATAAAACCTCAAAGTCAATGAGAGGAGGCTAGACAGTCAAGAATGCTGTGTGAGTGACTCCACAGAGATCCAGGAGTGTGACTTCTTCCCAAAGGAAGACGGAAAGCCAAGGCAATGAGTGGGAACCATGGGAGTTTTGGGCCAGGGCCAGGCAACCCTAAAGGATTGGTTATACACAGATCCACACCTTGCTAAATAAGAGGCTAGGGATACCTTTCCATGAATGCAGAGATCCTGCTTGAGAGTCAAGGATGCTAAGACACAGTGAGCCAGGTCTCTGAATGGGACACAACACAAGCCACCACCCCCTCCGCTGGGTGGGCTAAGGGTAGCATGGGACAAATGGGAATATGGGGCAGGTGTATGTCACTATTTTCCTGGACCGAAACTCCCCCTCCTAGATGAGGGAAAAGTAGGTAGTTCATAAGCCCAGGAAGTAATCCATACTTACAAGGAAGGCTCAGGAAGTTCCTGAAAGCTATGACTTTGCAAGTAATCATTCTTGGAAAAAAGAAACTCCCCAGTTAGCCCAGCTGCCTCCAAGTTCTAAGAGAGCTCCAGGGGTACAGCTATCATGAGTAGCCTGCAGGGGCTTCTTCTCATGCACGAGTAGTCATAGTTAGGCTTTTCAGTGACATAGATGCCTTTGAATCCAGGTTTTCCATAAAGGACCCCAATAAACTCACTAGTTCACTAAGAGTCTGAGACCAGGGCGCCCTACTTAGAATGAAAATTGGTACCCTAACTGGGATGGATGTGCATGCCTCCCACAGGAAGTCACACAACTGGACTTTGTGCATCCAATGCAAAGCAAGCCTCTAGCCACAGCAAAAGTGCAGGCAATACAGAGAGCTCCTAGCCACAGCCCCCATGCCCAGGTTGCTCTGTTTCATGAACACAGACAGAATGACTTAAACTTTACCACTTGGGTCTAATTCCCTGCTCTTTCTCTAAGGTGCTTTTCCTAATCCAGACATCAGGTGTTACCACCCCCCTCAGATTCCTCTGAGCCATGACTGTTTTGCTCAGACTTCCTTTGTTTTTGGGGGTGACCCTGACTGGGTTTGGCGGTTTGGCAGTGCTGGTCACAATATGTTCTATACTGAACACCCCCCGCATTTCCCCCACAGGGTTCTGACCTGGTCAGGGGTTTACTGGGTGGGAGATCCCAGAAGACAAGTGCTCTCTCACCACATCCTCTCAAGGACACAAGCTCCCAGTCTGGCTAAGGTCATGCCCAGCAGGAATTTGACTGGAAGTTCTTCCTCCCCTACCCTTCCTCCTATTTCTTGGAAGGCAAGCCTCATTGAAGGGCCTGGCGTTAGGAGTGGGCCAATACTATTCCTGTTTACCAAACAGGTCCAAGGCTGTGTGGTCAGGCTCCCTAGAGTGGTCCAGGGACACAAATCACTCTGTTCCTTTGCTTGGGGACATCAGCACCTACAGATCTCCGATAAAGGATCACGGGGTCATCCTGAAAGGCTCCTGGGGATATGATGGGGGGCAAGGTATAAGGCAACAGATTTCTGCTTGCTGGGAGCCCGGGCAGGACAGATAGCCTGAAGGTGTGATGGTGGGAAAGGGTCTGGAGATAAGGAGGGTCGCTCTGCCCAGCCATGCTTCTGAGAAGCCCACTGGACAGGACACTGTTTGCACAAAGCACTGCCCTCCCCCCCATGTGCCTCCTTCCAGGGCCCAGTAGGGCCTGAAGGACTGGGTCAACATGGAAACGTATGTCTCAGTTGTGGGGTGGCTACTAGCCCTGGTTATTTAGGGAAATGTAGCTGAATCACAGAGAACCCTACCAGCCAATGCAGCCTAGGGCTCTCCTCCATGTCTTCTAAAGGAGGCTATCGACAGCACATGGCACAGATGAGGATGGGCTCTACAGGGTCCACACAGTGCCCATGATGACCCATCACGAGGTGGCCTAGTCAGGTTCAACCCAGGACCCTATCACCCGCACAACATCGAACCCACCCGCAGGCCATTTCCTCCAGGCTGACAGCATGGGGCCATAGAATAGGTCACCAACACACCACACAGCTTGTCACACTCCAGTTATCAAGTGTGGGACTTGTCCACTCATGGCCTCACAGAGCCAGGCAGCCACCCAAGTAAAACTTCCTAACCAGGTGAAGGGGCATAAGCATCCTTGGTATAAAATGGAGGAGCAAATGACGGCCCAGCTGAGCCCCCTTAAGGAGTGTGTGATACACACAAGGATGCTGGGAACAACCCGCTACCCTAAAAACCCTAAATGCATGGATGCAGAGGCCCTGAATGAGTGGGAAGGGGAGGAAGGGACTCAACCCACACTTATGAACATTCACTGTGGAGACACACACACACACACACACACACACACACACACCACACTCTCATGTTCCCGCCCTACAGACAACAAAAATCCTCATGAGACTACGTTCATTGACCGTGGTGATGCCTGCCTGAGAAGGGGGACACGGCTACAGTGTGCACGAAGCTCTCACGGACCATCTGACCCCTCTCAACCAACCTCGCATTCAAAGACTTAGCCCTGGATATAGGTTACAGCTCTACCACCCACAGCAGACATCACTCAAGTCACTGGACCACTCTGAGCCTCAGTTTCCTCATCTATAAAGTGGAGCCACAGGGTACCAGGGAGGAGACAACATTATAGAACCCCAGGGCACAGCAGGTGCTCACGAACAGTGCTGCTCCATTCTCAGGGGCCGAGTAGGAGAAAGAGATAACATGAGGCGGGACCCGGAGGGTGTGAGGACATCAACTTGCTATAACCTAGTACCACCTGAGATGAGAGCCTGGACTGAGGACCGCCTGCAGGGCATGTCTGTGGAAGTTTACCGTAATTACTGATGTAGAAAGACCCAGTCCACTGTGGGCAGGACCATTCCCTAGGCAGGGGTTTTCTGAGCTATCTGAGACATGAATCAGCCAGATGAAAGCTGGCAAACAGTCAATGTGGGTTCATCATTTCTCTTGGTCCTCTCTGTTCTGCTGACATGACCCCCTTCGCTGTCCCTTGATGAGGGCTATATCTAGAATTGTAAGCCCCAAGCCCCACTTCCCTATGTTGTTTCTAGTCAAAGTGTTTTATCAAAGCAACAAACGAAAAGACAGAACAGGAGATGAGGTTAAGGGGGGGAAAACGTCTACAGGAGTACTGTGGGAGCCCCTTCCTGGCTAAGCTCATTGTCACACTGAGTCTCTGCAGTTTCCTCAGAGAGCTGTACCTCCTGTTTGCTTTACCTGTGTCATTGCTATCAGGAAGCTGAATGGTTTTTCACCCTGGCAAGGCCTGTAGACCCTTGTCTTCCTGTTCTGTGTGTGTTCCCCCCTGAGGTGGTCACAGCTTCTTATTGACTCCCCCTTGCTCTTTCCAATATGAAGGCCACTTAATCTGTCCCTTGCCAGCTATGCTGAATCTCACTGGTAGCATCATGGGCCTTCCAGTCTAACTGATGGAAAGGCCAGTTTGTTTGTCCATTTTCCTGTGCTCAAGGTTGCTTTGTTAATTATAGCCAAAAATCCAGCCCTGCCTTACTTGCGGCTTTTATCTCCTCACATAGGAGAGAGAGAGCCACGGTTTGGGCTGTTGTTTGATCTGGGAGCTGATCACCACTAACTTGGCTGGGAAAGCCAGGAACGAATGTAAAAGTTTCCGCTCTCCCCCCTCTTCCCCGGCCAGCCAAGGGCCAATGCCTTCCTCTGGGCCTTCCCCTCGGTGGGGATCACCCCCTCCCCTGGGGCTTCTGCCTGGCACACAGAGAGGGTACTCACTGCTGAGGCATGGTGCCCCTTGTCCTGGGCCCTTGCCATATGGCGATAGGACACAGTCCACGAGTAGATGGCAGGGCCCGTGCTGAAGAGCCTGTTGCTCAGGGTGGGGGATCAAGGTAGTCCCAGTGCCCCCTGCAGAGGGCAGGCATGCAGCCAGAGGCAGTGGGGGAGGAGCCAGGAGTGTGGGGAAAGTCAAAACCCTGACCACAGCCGGGAACCCATGGGCAGAGCCACGGTGAGGTAGAACCCCCTCCCCCCCACACTCTCTGCAGTTGCCAAGAACTTTCCAGACTCTGCAGGAACTCTGCCATCAGAAGGGGCCGACCTCTGATGGACTTCAGTCTTCATATCTGAAAAAAAGGACCTCTTTGTAACATTCCAACTTTTTAAAGCCATCTAGCACGAATAAATTATAGCTGCACCAAGGCCAGCTCCCAGTATCCCTGGGTTGAGTACAGAACATATTCTGGTTCTCTGCTCTGCCCGCGAGAATATTTAGAAGGTTGTTGGTCCCATGAAAACAAGGGGGACCGGCCAGGCCCTGGGGGAGCCAAGCAAGAAGAGGCTTGTGGGGTTCAATCAGGGAGCAAGGGGGTTAGGAGGGAGTTGCCGATTGCTCTGGGTTGGGCAAGGCTACACTTCATCTGACCTGCACATACACACGTATTCCTGCAGGGAGTGGAAAAATGAGGCATCACATGCTACCCTGTCCAAAGCTGTCCATTGTGGGAGGCACAACAGACACACAACCCTGCCTGACCCTCATTGTCTGGGGCCCCGGCTTTACCATCCACATAACTTAATGCTACCTAGCAAGACATGGGTTTTTGTCCATGGCAAGGGTATTTCTTAAACAGGCATGGCCCTCTAGGGGTCGTAGCAATGGAGCTGAAGCCCAGGGCCATGTAGGCAAACCCCAGACAAGTTAGGCCTGGAATTTCACTTCAGACGCCACCACCCTCCAGCTAGGTGCCGACTTCTAAGGACCCTGTGAGCAGACAAGGGGGTTTTCAGCTGGAGGACACAAGGCCTCAGAGTCATCTGTGACGCTCCCATTGTATGCACAAGTGGGACACCAGCGAACATTCCAGAAGGTTCCCCGCCTGGTGTCTCCCCTGTGATCTAGCACCGAAAGTAGCTTTGCCTGATCTTGATTTCACGGGATGGGCTAACGCCTTTTGGTCTAACTTTCCTTGACAATGCTGTTTTGTGAGAGGCAGCTAGGCTGTGGTGGAAGGCGGTACACGGCCCTATAGTACTTCGCTCTGTGACTCTTACTTAATTTGCTCCTTGGGTTCTCCTGAGGATAGCCCCATGCATTCTTTCTGATTTGGGGCTGCTCCGTAACAACTTTTTTTTTTTTTTTTTTTTTTTTTTTTTTGGTTTTTTTGAGACAGGGTTTCTCTGTATAGCCCTGGTTGTCCTGGAATCACTCTGTAGACCAGGCTGGCCTTGAACTCAGAAATCCGCCTGCCTCTGCCTCCCAAGTGCTGGATTAAAGGCTTGGCCACCAACGCCCGGCTCTGTAACAACTTTTGACAGACCAAAGCACCTAGGGAATATATCCAGCAACAGGGTTGTACTGGAAGGAACGTATTAAATAGACCCTTGCTTTGACCTAAGAAGCAGACAATGGAAGACTCCTGCTATCTGAGGAAAACAGAGAGGCCTAGTGGACATGCCCAGAGCACACAGCAAGGCCAAGGTACTGAATATATGTGTGCACGGGCCCCAGCGTCATGGAGTGGACACTGTGAATAGGAAGAGACAGAAGAGCTGCTGTGGGGGAAGACTGTACCATCACTCCTTGGAAGAACAGCAAGGCCCCAACCTGTCCCAGGAGACTGGAGACAAGGTACAGGGCTGGCTGACTGAGCAAACAGAAGTACATGAAAGAGGCCTAAGTCCGACCAACCCCAAGCGCATTTAAATTTTATCTGGAAGACAGCGAGTCCAGCCACCCCCGCGCGCCTCCTCCTCAAGGCAACGACAGCCTCTGCTCAGAAGCGCCTTTGTCTGTCCCCGGATGGTCCGAGACAGGGTGGCAGAGGACTAGCTTGTGCAAAAAGTGACAGGTCACACCATGGTCTCCCTGGTCCCCCGCTGATCACTACAACTCAAAGAACCAACTATTTGCCCAGGTCTCCTGAGTTTCTCACTAACATTTCCCCGCTGGTTGTGTGAGGCCAGGGAGAGCTCTTCTGGCCTTGGCCCAGAAACCAATGGGACAAGTGACATGCCTACCCTTTGTGACCTGAGAGTACCCACTCCCTGACAGAGCTGGAAGAAGATGGGTGGGGGACCGTGAGTCCTGAAGGAGGTCACTCTGTAGCTCCAGGTAGGACCTAGGTGGGAAGAGATGAATGGGGGAGGGAGGGGTCTGAGAGTTGATCAAGCAGGCTACCAGGTTCTTTCTGGGTGGGGCAGATGAATACTTACTGCCTGGGTGGGTCACCCCCCAACACCGCTGGCTGAAGGCTGCCTGTCACCACGGTAGACTAACGGATTTCGCTTTGGCCCTCAAGGTGGAAGGTGGATGGGCCAGCCCCTCCTCTAGGCTGCGAGGTAACCACTGAGGTAAAATGAAGCTAGAATGCTACAGGAGGGACAAAACGGTTAGATGAGTGGGGTGTCAGTTCCTGCCTGTGGGCACTCCTGTGGACCTCTTGTTTGGTACTCCCCCAGAGTTTCAATGTCTGGCAGTGCACTCGGTTTCAAAGGGCTGTGCAGGAGTTCAGCCATGTTCGAACCCCACCAGAACCTCTGGAAGGTGTCTGTTTTTCCATGTTGTTTCCCTGCCGGCTCCAAGAGGTAGTTGTCATGGAAACGGTGGTGCCTTGCTGACGTGTGTTTTGTGTCCACAGGCTCTGACACAGCGGAGCTGAAAACCGGTAGTAAACGTTACGCGGTTTCATAGGTTCAGACCCCTTCAAGAACCCAAGGTGCTGGTGCTGATGCTGACGGCGATGATGACGGTGATGATGACGGTGACAACGGTGACCTGCTATCCTCTCCCGAAGCTGTTCATCCAGCCAGTGAGGGGCTATAGTTGGCTATCAGCCAGACCTTCCTCACATGGCATTCACAGAAGGCAAATTCTCTCTGGTGGCCTCTATCCAGGCATGCCAGAGAGCAGAAGGTCCCGTATACAAGAAGGTAGCCCTGGTCCTTGGGCACAGGTTACCAGATAACTATTTCCCTGTCATTTACCAACACAGTGGGGAGACCCTCTGTTTACTGGGCCTCCTTATCTGCTGGGCTCAGGGGTCTATGTTTATAAGGCCTCACTTTCAAAAGGGCAAAGGACCTTAAGTAACAAATAGAGGACAACAGAATCAGGAATAGACAGGCTGACTTTGTATAGTCCCTCCATTAGCATCTTCTGCCAGTCTTGAGGTGTGGTGGGTTTCAAAGATTAAACAAGAAAGGCACTTTGGAGATGCCCACTCCAAGCATGGCACGGCATACTGCTGGCTATGGGCAGCTCCACTCTGTGACCCTAGCCTATGCCCTCTGGTCTGTACTTCAATTACTCAAATTAGGGGACTGGCATGTATGCAGGCACTGTGGACACGAGGGGTTTCATGGCAGTGGGAGGTGGCCTGGCTATCCCGCAGGGATTTATCTGCAGGTGATGCAAAGTGCCTCCATCTGCAGTCAGAGGGAATCTAAAGTGGCAAAGTGGCTACCTAGGCCAGGGGAGAGGTGCCTCCCGGAAGTGAGGGCAAAATTACACGTGATCCTTAACCCTACTTCCAAGCGCCAGGGGCAAGAATGGAGGACAGATCTCAAGAAACATCTACTGTTTCGCCGCAACATCCACGTTAAAAAGTGACTCGTGGAAGGCAACATAAATGTCACTGATGATGAAATGGACACAGCCACCCTGACATTACACCCAATAGAATAGTACCAAGCCACAAGATCGAAAAAGCGTGGCACGTGCACGCTCTGAGATTGGTTAGACACCATGGACGTTGTGTTTAGTAAGACCAACCAACCACCAAGGACAAACGTCCTTTGACTCTCCACAGAATATCTGGAGCGGGTCAATTCACAGAGACAGAGGGTAAAGAACCCGAGAGGCAAGCAAGAGGGAAACAGGGCGTTCCTATTTAGTGGCAGAGGCTCTTGCCCGGCCTCAGTGGGAACTGAATGCCACAGAGCCAGGTACCCTTAGGAGTAGTGGATCCTTTATGTCTTTTACCACAACTCTGTTTAAACTACCCCTAATTCTTACAAAATGTCTTCAGGAGGATGGTTAGGCAGGCCTAGTGGAGACCCAAAGCCTGTAACACCCTGTCTTCTCCACAATCCTGAGTCCTTTTTAGGTTGGGAGGCTCTCCTCTCCCTAATCACATTGGCCCTTCTTCCATTTCCCGGGGCAGTTTCTCCTTAGCATATCAGCAGAGGCCACACCCCCAACCCTAACCTCCATAAAAGTCTCTGGATTTTGACATAGTGGAAACCCTTCAAGAAAAAAGAGAAGATTCCAGTGGCTAGAAGGGGAGAAGCTGTTTCAACAGGTTGCAGGTATCCACACCCCTCTCTGAGCTCTAGCTCCAGGAAAAGTCACCCTCACTCAGGCGTCTAGTGTGCCACACTATCCCTTTCCCTTTCCCGGACACTGGCACGTTCCCAAGAACCCCTCCCTCTATTTAGGATTCTCCTGTGGAAACCCCTCTTCACAAGCGTGAGGGAAACACACAATGAACCATTCTTTATTTTAAACTCTGGTTTGTGTTTTGTGTGTGTGTGTGTGTGTGTGTGTGTGGGAATGGCTGGGGAAGGGAGTAGTTCAGGTATTCCTTAAACCCCTACATAGCAAGGATGTCCTGAATTCCTGTTCTGCTGCCTCCATTCCTCCACCCTTTCCCCGCCCCTATGCAACACAATGCTTGTTTAAAAGTGATGTAAAGATGGAATCCACGGTAGTGCTAGAAAAGTACTCTGTCACCAGGCTCATAACCCAGACCTCCACTTCAACCTTTTCAGTGCCAAGTTCAGTGGCCATAAGCCACACTCACGATCAATGTGTAACCACCACTGTCCCTTGAGAGAACTATTTCACCTTTGAATGGGGGTCTTTTTGCCATGGCTGCATCTTGTTCCCGTTCCCCTTTCCATCACCCCCAAGGTGTGTAAAACCCAATGAGTATCGGGGCAACCATTAGGGGGGCCAACCCAACCCCAAAGCCCCAGTACTATCAGCAAAGTACAGAGCCCGTTGGGACAGCTTTATAGAGATGGCAAGCAGTGGTGGTCTGAGAAAGACAGTTGATGGGGATACCCTGGGCACCCTCACAATTCCTCCCCCCCCCCCCCCCAGTTAACACTAAAACAGGAATTTAAAATAATTGTGGGTTTCTATTCACAACCCCCCAAAAGGGCCAAAAAAAAGCATTTTCAAGGGTCCACTCTATCGCAGTGTGCACAGATGACCTTGTGATGTAGGAGACAGGACGGTCCGTTAACATCCACCCTGGGATGGCACCACAGAGGAAAAACCCCGTTTCTGGGTTTTCCCCTGAACAAGTCTCTTTTTCTTTAGGGATGGCTTTTGGGAAAGGGGGGGGAGAAAAACCATGACGGCAACAAAAAACTGTACTGATGTATTTTGGTTTATGGAAAACACTTTTTCCTCCTATGTCATGTCTCGCTTTCTTTTCCCACGGAGGTGTCACCCTGACTTTTAGACTTTGGGGGGGCTGAGGTCCCAAGAGAACTCAGCAGGACAAGATGGGAACATTTTGGCATGGAGGTAGGCAGGCCAGAGGAGCTCCTTGGACATGGAGTATTCTACTAGAAATATCTGACAGAAAAACTCATGAGCCTGATGTGTCAATAGACATGGTCCTTCATGGTAGGCAAGACATGGCAGAGACTGTGGGTGGGAGTGGGGTAGTGGGGGTGGAAGATCTGAGAATCTTGTAGACCAGGAAGGAGAGAAAGAGGCCAGAACCAGCGGTGAGCCATCCACTTCAAAGGCCTGCCCCTATGACCAACTTGCACTGGTGAGGCCTCAGACCATAAGGGTCCCACAGACTCTGAAAAGAGCGCCACCAGCCAGAAAACAAGTATTCAAGCTATGTCCCCGTAGGGACTTTTCATCTCCAAACCACAACCCTGCCATAGAGCCACAAGGCTGGAAGGCCCTCTCCCCAGGGGAACCCACAACACAAACCACCTCCTCCTAGATTTTACATTTCCGGCCTTGCTTCATGGTTCCTCCCCTACCGCTAGATGCATTTAACTCGTCCATGGAAGGTTCTAGTAAACATCCAACACATGTCCAAATGAGTCGTGGCACAGTCTCTCAGCTGGAATCAGAGTGGTTCTGTCCCCGGGAAGCTGTCGAACCCTGGGCAGATGGCGATATACCCAGGGGATCGATTCTCCACAAGTGAGATGACCTTAAGTCACTCACTTAAGCACCCACTGCTGGCTGCTTTAAAAGTCATGACCGTGTGCATACTCAACTGGAGACTGGGCATGCGCAGAACCCATGAACAGAGCACAGGAGACACACTATAAACCCACCTGCCCAGTGACAACAGCCCAGCCTTCCATGAGCCAAGGTAGATCAGACAACTTCTCCTCCACCTTGGTGCCTGATCCATCTACTGCCTACAGAGCAGGCCCTTACTTAACCATTCTGATGGTCTGAGCCTGCAGGGTATCTTGTGGCTGGAATTCTATGCCTGGAATTCTTTGGGGCTATGTACCAGGTAGCAGGTCACCATCTCTGTCTCCTCATCCCCCCGTCCACATCAAAAAAAAGAAAGGAAGAGGAAGAGGAGGAAGAGAAGGAGGAGAAAGAGGAGGAGGAAGAAGAGGAGGAGGAGGAAGAGAAGGAAGAAGAAGAGA
The DNA here is from genome assembly GCA_021653895.1 of Mastomys natalensis. Taxonomy (NCBI): domain Eukaryota; kingdom Metazoa; phylum Chordata; class Mammalia; order Rodentia; family Muridae; genus Mastomys; species Mastomys natalensis. Next base: position 1,102,104 of record JAJTUV010000468.1, read on the forward strand.
GGAAGAAGAAGAGAGAGGAGGAGGAGGAGGAAAAAATCCCCTTAGCTGGGTTGGGAGGATCCTGTGTAATCTGTGATCCCCTGGGGCAAAGGTACAGAACAACAACTTTCCAGGTATCTGGTCCCAATTCTGTTCCTTGTCGCTCGTTACAACAGGACAGCATCAGAAACACTTTTACGGCTTTGCACCAAGGAAAAAGGATAGGCCTCCTTTCCCCCCTCCGCCTCACCTCCCCCGCCCCTTTGGCTTTTCATAGATGCTGTGACCTGAGATGAGATCTTGTGGGGTCACAATCCACTGATTGCAGAGGTGAGGACCCAGGAAAGGTAGGGTACCCACCCCACCAGGAGTATGCAGAGAGCCTGCCATTACAGTGGTCTCTCTTGACTGTCAATCTGACAAGCTTAGAATCACTGCAGAAACAAATCTCTGGGCATGTCTGTGAGTGAGTTTCTAGATTAAGTTCACTGAGGTGGGAAGATCCAACCTAAATGTAGATGGAGTTCCATGATCTGGGGTCTTGCTAAATAAAAAGGAGAATGTGAGCTTAGGACAAATGTCTACCACTCTCTGCTTCCGGATTGGGGGAGATTAAAGAATGACCAACTGCCTCAGGCTCCAGCCACCATGACGTCACTACCAGGGCCCGTTGGTCTCGGCAACTACCAGACCTAATGATGCTCCCGGTTCCAGCTGGGTTGGTGACGCCATGATTAGCTTTGCCCACTCAGTCAGGTTATCTCTACCCTACATACAGGATCTGAGGCCTAGAGAAAACTGAAGCAGCGTACCCAGGCTCACATGGCCAGGAAAGTAACCACAAGAAAGTATCTACTGAAGCAGATGAGTAAGGAAAAGAGAAGCAAAGTGACAGTCCTGGGCCAGAAGGCAGACTTTTGAAAATCAAAATAAATGCAATCAGACAGATTCATGCCTTTGGTGTGTTCAAACTGCTGAGATGCCTTTGTAGTGGCCTTCGTAAAGAGGTGTGTTATGAAGAACTCAGCAGTTGCATCTGGGAGCTATAGGAAAGAGCGGCAATTGATTATTGATGTCTGCCCTGGGTACAACAGTGGAGAACGTGGCAGTACCCACTGTGTGCACTTATCATGGCACCTCTCTGAATATGTTAGCTTCCCCTTTACATTCAATATGTTCAGACTGAATGCAAGAGTGCCTTTCGGAGGGAATGTTTGCCCTAATGCTAAATCACACAACTAGTAACTTGTTATTCAAAGACAAAACTAAATTCTCCCAAAGGAAAATCCACTTCAACTTTTTCTCATGGATTCTGGGGATCAAACTTGAGTCCTCAGACACACCAAACAATTTCCCAACCTCTGATGTAAACTTTTTAGGCTCTGATTTTATGCAAGCAAGGGTCACTGTTCTCATTTACCTTAGCAAAAGAGGACAATTAAGATAATCTAGCCATCAGGGTGTGTGACATGCCTTAACACATGGAGTCACGAGGCAGCAGGATCTGATCGAGCAGCTGTCTACAGAGTGAGTCCAGGCCACCCAGCTAACTAGAACCCTGTTCGAAAAACCAAAAAAAAAAAAAAAAAAAAGATAATTAGCCTCAAGTTCATTTCAATGCTTACGGATCACGGGCCGGGATACTAGTAGTGGTGTGGCCTGCTCCATTGGATGATGAACTCTGATGATGAAATACATGGCTCACAGTCAGCAAGCTGGCACTGCCCTGATGCCTAGAAGGGTTTGACGCTAGCAGTGAGCACATGATCAAAGGGCCCAGACCCCCTGCTCCAGCGACCTGGGGCGTCTCTCATGACGTTTAATTAGAAGCTCATGCCTCATTCTTTGATTTCTTTTTCCACTCCAAAGAAGAATCTTGGCCATGCTGCCTACAGCTCTTGGCCAGGAGTAAGGTATGTGGTGTGTGCAGCAAACCTGGTAGCCCCCCACCCCCCCCACAGGATAGTAAGGACATGTGTGTCGTCTGTCTGTCGTCTGTCTGTCTGTCTGAGGCTGGAGTACATGACCAATTCCGTTGTCTAGGTTGTAGTTACAAGTCTGGCCCAAGTAACCTCACCCACCACTGGGCCAGAGGGAGCCACAGTGGCTCAGTCGCCTGCCCTGCTTGAGGCCGGCACCAGCCAGGGCAGTAAGGAAATGCATAGTGTTCATCAGAAAAGTCTAAAACAATCGCCCTTTCTGGCTGAGCAGAAAGAAGGCATGTTGAGCCAGGGCTTCCTCCGTGCAAACAGCTGCCCAGTGGCCAGAGGCCTGTTTCCCACATCATTGCGGGCCAAGGCCAGCAAGTCTCCCAGAGTCCTAACCTTCTCTGGTGCCCGGAGATCGTCAAACCCCCGCCTTCCAAAAAAAAAAAAAGAGTTGGGTGAAAAAGTTACGATCAGGAAAGATAGAGAATAGCTTCCATTAACAAAAAGATCGAGGTCCAGGCTCAGGGTCCCGGGTCCCTAGAAGCCAAGCAAGTGACCTTGGCAATTCCTACTTGCCAGCCCACTTTGCGTGCCCAACACCTCCTCATTCCCCAGCTAACAGTAGATGGATCACCGTCTAAAGAGGATCCTCCCTGCCCCTCCTGGTGACTGGGCCACCCAAAGAAACACATCCAACACTCTGCCTGCCCTTCCACACCTCTCCCAGGTCTCACCTCCTGCTCTGGCCTAGAGGAGGTAAATAGAAAGAAGCCTGCCTCTGTTAGCTCTAGCAAGTCACGACACAAGCCTAACCTGCAACAGAGACGGGTGGTGAAGACCAGGAGAACAGTTTGCTTGGCTCTTCTTGTTGAGGACCAATGGCCCCCGGAACGGGGCAGAAGATCTACCCTCTAATGATGTTCTTGCTTAACTAACCCCCAGAATCTAATGTGGCAAGGGGGGGGCCTCTGTGGGTGTGAAACAAGGAAGGGAGAAGCCAGATTATCACGGTGATCTCAGGGTCCCTGAGAGAAAGAGCCAGGAGCCATGTGAAGTCACAGATAAAAGAATTAAAAGAATCAGAGACCACTCTTCCTGTAGAGAAGGGGCCACAACCCTACCTCCCTGCCCTCTACCACACAATTGGCACTGCCTGCAGCTAGTAAGTGCCAGTACAGGGCCATCTTGCTTCAGCTTATGACACTCATTTTGGACTTGTCCCATCTGGGGCTATATGAGAGATATGCTTGGGAGAATTTTGTGACATCAGCCTTAAAGACACCAATGCTCAGAATTTTCTGTGGGCTTTCACCACAGACCAGGATTTTGCCTGAGCCACAGAATAGTCACAAATAACGTCACTTCTTCCACACACTGTGGAAGGGAAGGCAGTAAAAGCAGCTCGCCATGCACACGGCCCATGTGTGTCTCAGAGGCATATACCTGAAGCTGCTACCCAACAGGCCCCGCTCAACTTGCACCTCTGGATGTTTGTCCCCACGACCAAAGGTCTTCATTTCTTTGCTTTTCGGCCAGACCCAATCTGCCGTATGGCCAGGACTCTAGATGGTTGATGGTATTTTCAGAGCTTTACTGTCCCATTTGTCACTGGCTAATTAGCCAGGAGTGACTAATCAGAAAACAGTGGCATGGAGCAAACACTTGGGTGTTCTTGGCTTTCTGTTGCCCGTGGTTACTCAGAACCCTCTGGATGTCACTGGTGGAGCTGGGGGGAGAGGGGGGGAGGTGCGAACCAAATAAAGCTCAGGTTTTCTTTGTCTTCTTCTGGTAAAATTTGGAGAGTCTTGGGGCTGTCCCCAGGGAAAGGTGTTGGACACCTGCTTTGTGTCAGTACAGTGTGTGGGCAAACGCCAGGGTTCTCGAAGCCCCTGCCTGCAGCTTTCTAGTCAAGTCATTGCTAACTCACAGGCTGAGCTGTGGAAACACGAACAGCTCCTCTCCTGGCAACGGCAGTCACGTGACATTGCTGCAGGCAGAGGCCAGGTAGACATTCACTGAATCAATAAGACCCTCAAAGCTGTCCCGTCCAGTGCTGTCATGGACACAGAACCAAAGCAGAGATAGATAAACAGAGGGAAGCTACTAACTCCCTGCTGCCCTCCCAGAAGGCAGGGGACAGGGTACACAAACTCAGTTATCCACCATGAGCTCCAGGCCCCCAGACGCAAGTATAGTACACCTTCTGTTCTCGTCAACGCTGTATACAGCAGCTGTCTGGAAGCTTCCACGTCACAAACAAGGACATTAAAGCTTCGGTATTGTGCAAGTATGAATGGCTTCAGGTCATACAACAAAGCAGTCGGGGACGGTGGCACCTAACCAAAGTACAGGGACAGAGCAAAGAGGGCTAACATGGCGTGTGCTGACACTTGCTTGTGTTCAATGGGGAAGCCCAGACTCGGTGCACACTCATATGCACACCCTTGTAACAAGTATGTGTGCGTGTATACCAATGAGCATAAGTGAGCATCTAAACACATGGACAACAAATGTGTACAAGTGCATAAACACACAGAATGTGTGCAGCACACACACACACACACACACACACACACACACGTGCGCACACACAGGGCTTCTTGACATAAAAGGGGATACCCACTGACCTTCAAGGAAGCTGGCAGTACCCCCTGCCTTGCTAAGCAGCCAAACCATACCCTTGCTCTGACACCCCACTCCTCTCCTCACCCACTAGGTTTAGCCGAGGTCATCACTGTGACTGCTGGCCTTTGTCCACAGAAGACAGGAGGTCTCAACAGAGTCCCTGGGGACCAGTGGGGTATACTTAGAAGTATCTCTACAGCATCCCTCACACACCACACCACAGACTCATCCCTGAAGGGATACTCTATATAGGTTGGTTCTCCTGGGGGAGGGGGAGGGGGAGGTCACATGGCTAACTGACTGATGCTGGCAAGGAAAAGTGGGAGAAGTCAGCTGTCGAGTTTCCTAACGGCTCTCCGCCTCGCCGGCTCCTGGCCTGGTAATAAAAGGGAGATGAAGAAACAACAGATGGAAGGGAACACCCACATTGGCAGGGTTGCCATTCTCCAGGGTAAAGGTCTGCTGCAGAGAGCTCAACTGGCTCAGCAGGGTTAATCATTGCCTTAGGAGGGCCCAAGGAATCAGCAACCAGCTTGTGGTCAGTGACTGAGCCCTTGCACTCCCCCAAAGCCTTGCACTTTAGGGTCTGGATGACTTGTGATTAAGTAATGGCCAGATTGTCAAAGAATCTCTTTTCCCTGGAGCTGGAGAGATGACTCAGTGGTTAAGAATCCTACGTCCCTGACCACCTTTCCTAGGCTTGTTTTGTTTTATATATTATTATTTAGATTTATTTACTTACTTTATGAGTACACTGTTGTGAGCCACCATGTGGTTGCTGGGAATTGAACTCAGGACCACTGGAAGAGCAAGCAGTGCCGAGCCATCTCTCCAGCCCAAGGCTTTTTTGTTTTTGAGACAGGACCTCACTAAGTAGCCCTACCTGACCTTGAACTCACAGAGATCTGCCTGCCTCAGTCACCCTACTGCTGACAGGCATCCAACCTTGACCTTGACCTTTCCCATCCAAGCCAAGGGTAAATCGGTTAGCAGCTGAGCCTACAGACCCAAGCCACAGGCCTGGATTCAAATCCCACCAAAGACTGGCTAAGCTCAGACACCAGCTGGATCCTGGAGGGCTCTTTCAGTTAAGATCTGTTATGCAAGCATGAGGACCCAAGTTCAAATCTCGCTCCCAGCCAGATGTGGTAGTATGCTCTTAGCATCCAGCACTGGGGAAAGCAGGAACAGATAAGATCCCTAGGACTTACAGGGAAATCGGGCTGGCCAACTCAGCAAGCTCCAGGACCAAAAAAATAAGACCACCCCCCCCAAAAAAGAAAACCCAAACCCTGTAGGCACCTCATACATGCACACTCGGGTAAACTCATATCCACACACAACACCCATGCTCTCACAAATCAATATATGCACACATAGACACACATACACAAGGGGGCAGGGGACTGAGAGAATAAACGGATTGATTTGCATGAAAACAAGTCCTCAGAGGAGTATCTGGTGACATCTTTGGTGGTTGTCACACTATGGGAAAAACAGTATCAGTATCAAAGGTCAGGACGCTGCCCAACATCCTACAACACACAGGACGAAGGACAGACACAGCCTCCAACACCACTAACACAGCACTAAGACCTCTCAGTATGGAGGGTGCCATGCAAGACACGGGTCAAGGTAAATCCCTTCGCCCAATCAATCAAGAATGTTGCTGGGGCCATGTCACAATGTCAGGGCTGCAGAAGAGGCTGGGATCAGAGTCACAACACTCAGGTGACAGCGAGGGCACAGCAGAGCTCCGAGTTTGCTCCTTCCTCTCAGGACACTTGGCCTTGATGCACAAGAGGGCCTGGGATCTAAAGCCCCATGTAGCCACGATGTCCCCGAGTTCTACAACCTGTCTCTGCCTGCCATCCATGGCAGGAGATGGATGTCCTTGGTTGGCTTCTTGGGCCTCTAATGGACAGACTTGAGGCTCTAGGCCCTGGAGACAAACTCCTTTTTCTTTATTCTTCTTCTGCTCCAAAAGATGTGTTCCCAAGGCCCAACTTTTTCTTCTTAGAGGGATGTCCAGCCTTGTCATTCTATAAGCTACTGTCCCTGGCCATGGGGACCCTCTACCTAACAAACCAGAGCGCTTAGAGATAGCCAAAGACCATTAGGCCAGGATTCAGCAGGAGCAGGGGAGGCAGGTGTCTTTCTCTTTCAAAATTTGCAGTTCCTTCTACGTCATTCGTTCCAAGCTACGTATAGCCCATACTGTCTGCCCCAGAACTGCAATCCAACCACACAGCCCCTACCTGTCTCTCCAGATCTTTCCAGAGCTTAGGTCTTACCACACGGTTTTTCACTGGGCCCAGGAAGCTGTCCACCTACCTGACACAATCATTCTGCATCCTCTCTGCCTCTCAAGGCCCGGCACTGGCCTTGGCCCTCCTATATCATGAAGGGACACGTGCTAGACTTGACCCAAACCCACATGACCACAAGTGCCCTACCAAACAGGGCCTTTGCAGCCCGGTACCAGGCCAGCACTGTAAAGCAGAACTCTGCCACAGTGGGGTGCTTGGTGCCACATGGCGCAATCTGACTTCCAGCAGCTACAGGGAACTCAGAGCCCTGGAATGGAGGCTTATAAGTCTGAACTGCACCTCCAACTTCTGTTTTTCTTTAATTACACAGACAGACTTATTGTGTGCCCCACCTTGCTCCGCCCCATGGTTACTGGAACTGGGCAGGGCAGGTGGGTACATGACAACAGAACTTGTGCTTGACAACCTACTGGCCGTCCTGGATTGATGGTGATGGTCACGGTCTCCATCTCTTTTGGTCCGAAAACACTCCGAGGACTGGATGCACAGGGCTTTTATTCCGTTCTGTGCTCTCCTGTAAATATCAGCTGAAGAAAGGAAGACAGGAACCAACGAACAAATTGTGACTCAGACACTGTCTCTTCCTCACCAAGCCTCAAGAACCCAACCATCCTTGGCCACATCCTCTCTTCCCCCTTGCTAAGGGGACAGTATACCCTGCAACCAATTATCACCACCTGCACCAATGTGAGCTAAGCACCCTGTCCTGTGGTCCTCCCCAAACCCGGACACACCACCACCACCACCACCACCACCACCACCACCACCACATCACCAGAGTCACAGAGGAAAAAGAAGGGTAAGTCTGCTTCCCTTCACTCAGAGAACCAGATTTTGGCCCCTTCTTCCTCTGGCTCTGGCTCTGACTCCGTGCCTTTGGCTCAAGCGATAGAGTCCCCTACAGGAGTTTACAAAAATATATGTAACTTGTAAGGATGAACATGGAGTCTTTTATAAACCAAATAAATGCCTTTCATCCCTGGCTGTTGGCCGGGATGTTCTCTGACGCCTTTACTCACCGCAAGCATCACCACGTCCCACCCACCCACTGCCTCATCCCATTTCCTGCCAATGTAGGTCACGCTGGATTCTCCTGCGTTCACTAGATCTGCCTCTGGTGAGGGTGTGACTCCGTCTGAGACAAATTTAGAAGTTCTCTCTCACAGGCATGTAGGGACCCCACTGCACTCTCATTCAAGTGAGACCCAGACTGTAACCACACTTAGAAATCTGTTCAGAGATCTCCCGGCATGTGGGGTTAATAATCATATCCCTTGTGGGTTTAGAAGCAACCTTCACTGATCAGTCAGGTGTACGATAGAGCCCTACCTTCCAACTCTGTTCTGTCTGACTGGAGCCCCAGGTTCATGTCAGAGAGGCGAGCCCTCATTGCTTCACACAGCACAGGAATGATGGGTGTGTGAAGTCAAGCACAGTGGGGACCACTGTCTTCACGGATGAGACAGGGCAGGAGCTGGGTGGGGAGGCCTCAGAGGGGACACAGGAAAAGAAGGAATTGTTGTTTGTGGCCTGTTCCTGCAGCGGTCTAGTAGTGTGCAAGAGGAAGGCTCATCGGGTGCCAGCAAAATGTTGTCTGGGGTCGAGGGAGCCAAGAGGAGTTGGTCGGCGTGGAGGATGAAAAAAGTCTGAGCCAAACTTGGATTTGCTGACTGGAAAACAAGGAGTTGAACTTTGTCTTGCAAAGAATCTAAAGAGTCAAGGACCAGATGGAAACTACCGACTTCAGGGCTAGGGAGTACAGCCTGGTACACACATTCACACATGGTATGCACACATGTACACACATGGTATGCACAGACACTCATATACAGAACACACGCATTCACACGTGACACATATATTCGTACACAGACACATGGCACACACATATTTACACATAGCATGCACTCATATGGCATATGCATGACACACATATTCACCACAGCACATGCATACATACACATACACATTCATATGTTCCTCCATAAACATTCACACATACCCGGTCTACATACACATTCACGCATGAGCATACAAAACCCCTCCACCCACATATCCACAGACTAGCACTCATTCACACGCATACACAGAACACCTTACACACACATATCGATATGCAATACACATGTATCAATGTATATACACACCACACCCCTACAAACACAAAATATGCACATGTTGTATGTCTGTATACACACCTCCAAACATATACATACATGTGTACTCATGCAAACACATCCACACTCTCTGTGTACATGCAGTTTGTATGCACATATACAATGTTCCATATTTAAATATAAGTGTATAATGCACACTCACATGTATATTATAAATGTATGTGTGTATGCACACACACACACATCTGAACTCACATTTACATGTGAGCAGACACTCCTTGCATGGGCCTGGCAGCCTGTACTGCACCCAGAGCAGAAATGGGGACTTCCGGGATCCAAGCCACAACAAAAAAGGAAGTGGTGTGGGGACACTCACAGAGCCTGGAAATGCTTTGCTCATCAACAAGAAGGGCTCACACGCCTGAGGCACACACCCTGAGCTCAAGCAGGACCATGTCATCTCTGAAAGCCCTCCCACCAGCATCACCTCACATGGCGCTGCAGACTCGGCTGTAAAAGTCCCTCCTTCTCCATGTCTATGACTTCCCACCCCTGGTGCCATTTAAGGACCAACTTCCTTCTCTCCGGGAAAAGACACTCACACAGACTCAGGAGGCCATCCTGTGAATCTGGATCGACTGCAGGACAGACCAGACAGGGAGTCCAGAGAATACGATGATTGGGCAGGGGCAGCAGACACTGACCAAGGCCAGTATTTAATTCTACCCTGGACCAATCCAGGGAACCAAGGGCTACATGAAAGGAGAAAGGGATTTCCTAACGGAGGCTTGTTCATGCTGTTCTTGTGATGGGTGGGTGCGATTTAAAAGCTCCTAAAAGTAGCCACATCTGGCTAAGACCTTCCAGTCAGCGTGGGCTATACTAGTGGTAAGAGCCCAGCATGCTTCCTCTTTAGGAAGAAAGCAGAAGCGGATCTGGAATGTCACTGAGGAGACTTGAAGGATCATAACATGGTGGCAGGAGTCAAAGTCGCCCTCCCCCGTCCCCCAAGAATCTTCGCTACGTAGTCTGTAGCTCTGGCTGTCCTAGAACTCACTATATGGACTACACTGCCCCTTGAACTCACAGAGATCCACCTGCCTCTGCCTCCCAAGTGCCTGGATTAAAGGTGGGTGTGTACTCCCAAAACCCAGGGGGTCAATTGCATAAACAATGAGTCAAGGTTACTTATTTCCTGAGAAGGAAAGCCAAGAGCAAAACAGGAACCTATCTTTGTCACCGAGAGGGCCTCCCATCTTGATCCAGCTGCAGGTTTAAGACAGCGGCTTATTTTATCCTCACCTCAACTCTAGGTGAAGAAACTGAGACACTGAGGGAGTGACTGGTCCATCTGAGCTCAAGGTCAGACATTCACCCCAAGATTCTGACCTCCATCTCAGCACATCCAGATGAATTTCAAGCATCAACTGGAAGAAAGTTAGAATCACCAGGGAGATGGACGTCTAGGCATTCGTGTATAGGATTGTCTTTATTCGGTTGAGGTGACAAAACTCAACCAGTGCGGCACCATTCCCTGGGCTGGGACCCTGGACTGTATACAAGAGAAAATGAGCCAGGCACCCAGCTTTCATCTCTCTGCTTCCTGACCCGGAATGCAAAGTGACCACGTTCCTGCCACTATGAATTCTCAAGGACAGCAACCTTGAACCATGGGCCAAAATAAACTCTTTGCTTTCTTCGGTTGCTTTTGTAAGAGAACTTTAATCACAGAAACAGAAAAATAATTAAGGCACATTCCATGAGCCTTAATTCATCCCTGTCTGAATAGAGAGGAGAAAGCCAGCTGAGAATCGGAACTCATCTCCTCTGCTTCCCGGCTGCTGATGCAAATGTGAACAGCTGCCTCAATTTCCCTACCATGACTGACTGTCCCACCCCCACCCCCAACCCGCAGAACATGGACCAAAACAAACCCTCTGTCAAGTTGCTTCTGGTCAGGTATTTGTCGTCCACAAGAGAGTCAATAATAGATGTACCAATGGGTGGCGACTTCCTACTCTGTGCAGACGCCGTGCTTAGAGCCAAGGATTGATTCGTAAACATGTGGTCCCAGACCTTGAAACTCAAGAGACAGGACACTCAGACACTTAATGAACGTCAAACGGAACAACCCACGGCGACGACTGCTTATCCCGCTGCCCGACCACTGATGACAGCTCTCACTCAAAGCTAGTCATAAAACTCAGGAGAGAGGGCAAGATTCGATGAGGAAAGCAGGCGCAGGTCAGTGTTAGCAAGAACAGCTTGCTGCTCCATATTGGAGAAGTTCACTCAGCGTGTGAAACAGTGGAAGGGTGGAGGGGAGGGGCCCGACACCCAGGTGTTGTAGCAAGAGGTCAGGGAATCAGGCTCACCCAGGGCTATCCCTGCCCAGAGATCTTATATCAGAATTTTAAAAGGTTTTCCCTAAGCAAGAAGACGACAAACTATACCATTCCTGAGCAAAGAGCAAACCATCTTTTTTGATTTTTTTTTTCCTTGTCTACTAATGACTTAACAACCCAGATTTCCAAAACAACCCTAGAAAACAACATCCTTCCCCGAGGGCCCCACAAACATCACCAACCCCAAGGCTAACTGTTGGCAAAGCTTCTCACCATAGGGTACAGACCCTGCTGGGCTTGAGAAAATAACCTCACAGGGTTTCTCTAACACCATGGCTCCTGCCTATAGAATCTGGCTACAGCAAGGACTTTCTCCTGGTGGCTGCCCACCCACCCCCCCACCCCCGACCCCGTGCTACTGTGAATAAGACTGCATTATCATCAGCAGAAGGGGGATCCCCACCTGATGCGGTATTCGGAGGTTCCAGGCTGCATGAACCCGGGGTAGTCACGTCCCACCAGTGTGTGTTCTTTCCCAGCTGTCTAATCGAATTTCCTGTGTGTATGAATATAAACACTGATGTCTGACCCACAATGAACTTGTAAACAACGTGATGGTATCAGCTGTAATAGACAGGGCTTCCAAGAGCGGAAGGCCACTGTTACTTTTACTTCAATTGGAAGCGGACTCAATTTCCACGGGATAGAGATAAAATTAATGGCCGTAGAAGGAATCAACTTGACTGCGAGAGGAGGAATAGCCGTGTTATTATTGCCCAAGACCGCTGCAGTCTGGGTTCCTAATGTCACGTGTGGGCTGTGACCTTAATGCTGTCTTGTGGTTTCTTGGAATGAGGCCACTCTCCTACATTCTTTGGGGAATGGACAGAACACCAGTGTGACCTGGCTGCACTGTCACAGGGACACCACCACCACAAAGCTTAAAGAAACACACGAAAACATTATCTTATCACCTCTCTTCCCAAACTAGGCTCTGTATGTGTGTGTATGTGCACACTCGCGTGTGCATTTATTTGTGCAGATGTATGAGTACACCTGTGTGCAAGCATGTATCAATATATGTGGAGTTGAGAGCCATCTATCTTGTTTTGTTTGTCCTTCTTGGGGACTTGGGGTTTACTGGGAGTTCATGTATGCCCAACTTTGTTTTCCGTGAGTACCAGGTTTAGAACTCAGGTCCCCTGCCAGCACCTCACCATTCCAACACCAAGCTCTTCTCAAGTTGTAAGTATCAACTTCCTGAGCTTCTGAGGTAACAATAAGGGGAATATGGCAGCCAGAACAGAGCAGACTCACCAAGGAGAACAGACAACAGGAAGCGCACAGCACGCAGACCAATATGGACTCACCCCCGGTAAACACCCTGCCTTACCTCAGCGCACATACGTGTAAGCCACCATTGCTAGTTCCCTGTGTCCGTCTCCAGTGTCTCTGCTTCTTCACCGGCCATACGTAAGATAGAGCATGGTAGCTCTGGGTACCCTCTGAGAGCCAGACACCCACCCCTCAGCCTTAGCTCAGCACCATTTCCTCCTGATACCTGGTCAAGAGCAACACTCCAGCTACCCAAAAATCTGTTTTCCCAAAATAAAATGTGTACAAAGAGAGCATCCACCTAACTGCGTAATGTTTTAGGATGCAAGGAGATTGGGGGGTGGGGCGCAGTTGACCAATCCAGGACAAGACACTGATCGGGCATCACTGTTCAGAAGACTTGCTCTCTTGCACCCGCTCGGAGGTCTCAATGCATGCCACTTAAGAACACCACAAGAGCCAGCATGGTGGCACATATTTTTGATTCCAGCACTTGGGAGGCAGAGGCAGGTAGGTCTCTGAATTCTATGCTAGCCTGGCCAACAGAGTGAGTTTCTGGGATAGCCAGGGCTACACAGAGAAGCCCTGTCTTGGGAAGAATAAAAAGAAAAAGAACACCACAAGAGATGGCTCATCACGTCTAATGCCTCGGCTAAACTTCGCTAAAACCCCCTATATCCATCACTTCTGACTAACCTGATGTCTGCAAATTCATCCTCTGACTGTCTCTGTCTGAGTGTGTGTGTGTATGTGTGTGTGTGTGTGTGTGTGTGCACGCGCGTGTGTGTGTGTGTGTGTGTGTCTGAGTATGTATGTGTGTGTCTTTCTGTTTCTCTCTCTGAGTATGTGTGTGTATTTCTCTCCCTCCCCCATCTCTCTCTCTTTTTCTGAGTGTATATGTCTGTCTCTCGGTCTCTGTGCATTTCTCTCTTCTGAGTGTATGTTTCTGTCTCTCTGTGCGTGTGTGTGTGTGTGTGTGTGTGTGTGTGCACCCACGTGTGTCTGTATTTCCCTCCTCCTCCCTCCCTCCCTCCCTCCCTCTCTCTCTGAGTGTGTGTCTGTCTCTCTGTGTGTGTCTGTATTTCTCTCCCTCCCTCCCACACACACGCACGCACGCACACACACGCTCAGCATATCTCAGCATTATGGATTGCTCCGAGGTTCTTGCCAATGCTAAGCAATCCCTGGTGCCTTCAGCTCCAGACTCACGCTCTCAAGAGCACACAGAACTGAGATGGTGGGCAGGTTAGACCAAGTCCCACCCCATCTGCTCTGAGGTCTCTGGCACGATCCTTTTAAAGAATCAGTTACTCCAGAACCTCGTGATGCCTAAGGTTCAAAGAGAACCAACAGGCCGTGTGACCATACTACGAGGCAGGTCAAAAAGGACAGAACTTGGGCCAGTGACAGCAGCCTACTGTGAGGGCATGGGTGCTAGATACACTCTCCTGGGGATCTGCCCTAAGCAAGTGCTGGTTATCACTGGTGAGAACTTGCTGAGGCAGACCTCCTGTGCCCTACGCATGCTGCTGGATGTTAACGCCAGACCTCCTGTGCATGCTGCTGGATACATTATGTCAGACCTCCCATGCATGCTGTTGGATACATTATGCAGACCTCCTGTGCGTGCTGCTGGATACATTAACGTGCTGCTGGATACATTAACGTATACAACATTTGCTTTCTATACAGTGTAGGTCTGCTAGGTTTTCTCATTTGTAAAATGGAGGTTGGTGGCCTGTTGAAAGGCTCCTGCTATATCTCATGGCCTCTGCTCTGGTAGGTTCCACCCACTTCACCCAAAGGCCATGAGCTCAGAGCTCATCCTGGCAGTAGCCCTGGGCTGTGCTAATGACAACTTGAAGTTCCAGAGGTCAGGACTACAGTGACACAAACAGAACTAGTGATTGACCTACACACTTAGAGAGACTTGAGGAAGAAATCCTAGCCAGGTGTGGCGGGCACACCTATAATCTGAGCACTGAGGCAGGGTGATCCTGAATTCAAGGCCAGCCTGCACAGTGAAGCTGTCTCAGAGAAAGGCTGAGAGAGCTATCAATTCTACTAGTACATGTATTTTACCACCATTTTACAAAAGTAATAAACATAAAATCGAAAGGAACATTCAACTCTCAGACCCCAGTTCACAAACAGCATGGACTGAGGAGAAGATGGTGGCGGGTACCAGTGGGCCAAGACATCTAACCTCCACAGTGAGTGACAAAAGACCCACTTCCCAGCTTCCACTCAGGCCTTTCCTTGCCTAGTTTGTAGGTAATTAACGCTTACCTGATTCCAGGTCTTTGCAGGAAAATTGATCCTAGGGGCTACCATCAGCTGCTTTGCAGGTTCGGGAACATACTGCCCAGAAGTCCCTACTTTACAAGCTCACACTGGAGACAGGATCAAGTCAGAACCCAGGAACCAATAAGCCTGGACTCTCATCTCTGAGGTCTGGGACCCTTGGAAAGGCAGTCCCTGGTAGTCTTGCTTCAATGTCAAAGCAGACAAATTCCTCCAAGGTTTTCGGGACATGTGAACCGGTTCATGAACCGGCCTGACGGTTTAGAGGAACAAGCACGTGCTATGTCCAGAAGCTATGAGAGCTCCTTAGCCTGCTTCATTTGCATTTCATATCACACAGGAGAGATACAGTGAGTTACGGTAAAATACTTGTAAAAACCAAGTATCAATTACAAGACACAATTACTGAAAGTGACATAGAGAATATAACAACTACGTTAGTACTGGCCGGTTTTGAGTTTTAGGTTGCCAGCATGGTATTCGTGAGGTGTGTGCGTGTGTGCCCAATCTCTTCTTGCTGGTGGCTCTACCATGGCTCCTACTCATACCTAGCTCTTCTTAGAGATAGAACTTATTGCAAGTATTTCTTTTTCAAATAGAAATAGCATCCCATAAGAAGCGAGAAACACCAAGAAGTAGCTCAGGGACTCGCTAGCTTGGTCAGGAGGCACAGCCAACAGGGAGAGTCACTACACAGTGGTTCTCCATCTAGCTGTGTGACCTCAGGCAGGTAACTTGACCTCTCTATCCCTTCATCCTTCATATGAAAGAATTCAACTTGAAAATACTGTGAATGCAGAATTAAAAAAAATAGCACAGTGTCAAAGCAAGGCCAGCGAGTCCCAAGCATTAAGTCCCCAGGAGTCCTGGAAGAAGTGTGTAGCGCAGACAGTAGCGACGGATGAAAGCCGCAGAGAGGCAGGAAACAGGAGTGACTCCTCTAACTGGGGGTCCCTCACCCCTTCCAGGAAAACAACTCTAGATTAACAGTGGTCGAATCCCTTTTTTATGAACAAGGAATGTTTGCTTGGCCTTGAAATTTGGAGCAGTTGGGGCTGGAGAGACTGGCTCTTGAAAAAAGATCTGGGTTCAGTACCCAGGGCCTATACAACCGTCTTTAACTCCAGTTCCCGGGGATCTGACACCCTCTTCTGGTCTCTGCAGGTACTAAATGTACATGGTGCGTGTACATACACTCAGGCACACATATATACACAATTTCTAATTGGAACAATTTTCTAAGCCACTAATTAACTAATTAAGACACACGAGTCTGACAACTGGAAAATATGTAAAACTTCTACATATAAATAAATATTTTTAAACAAAAATTAAGATGCTTAAAACAAACAAACAAAAAAAAAAAAAAAAAACAGGGCTGGAGAGGTGGCTCAGTGGTTAAGAGCACTGACTGCTCTTCCAGAGGTCCTGAGTTCAATTCCCAGCAACCACATGGTGGCTCACAACCATCTGTAATGGGATCTGCTGCCCTCTTCTGGTGTCTGAAGACAGCGACAGTGTGCTCACATACATGAAATAAATAAATCTTTAAAAAAAAAAAAACAAACCATAGATAAATATTTAAAAGAACAAAAATGAAACAAAACAAAAGACATTGCTTGATGGGAAGGAGAGCTGAAAGGGATCAGCAGGGCAGGTGGCTCAGTCAATAAAGTATCTGCCACCAAAGCATGAGGACACAGGTTCAAATCCCCAGCAACCACCTAAAAAGCTGGCAGGGCGGTGCATGCCTGCATCCTGGTGCTGGAAACAGTAAATAGGAGTCTTGGGGCTTGCTGAGCAGCTGGCCAAATTGATGGGCTCCAGGCTCAAGGAAAGACCCTGTCTAGAAATGAAATCAAAGTAGAGACACACGGACGCACGCACCAACAGGTTCTCTATTTTAAAAGACAGCCTTACCAACTGCTTTTCAACAAAGGCACCCATACCATTAAAAAAAAAACTGGCAAAAATAAAAAAAAAATAAAAATAAAAAACCAAAACGAAACACCACAAAGAATTGCAGAGAACCGACAGGTGGGACACTGCTGAGGACCACCAAGGACCGTCCCACACTCGTCAGAATGACCAAGCAGGCACAGCCTTGTTCTCATGGCCAGGCTGGCAAGGGTACATTCCTGAAAGGCCTGGCCAGGAGACACAGCCTGGCCACAGACTGCCTGGGACGTGCCCAGGTGCAGGAAGCCAGACTCAGACATGTGGCCGCAGACTAGAGGAACGCCCCTTTCTTATCCACAAAGGGGACAGTGGCAGCTAACTGCCATGGGACACCTCTCCTACTCTGCCCAGTGGGGGGGTGAGCAGGAGGCAAGATAAAAAGATGCCACCCCACCCCATGTCCCAGTCTCCCAGTGACAGGCAGAGAAGGGACGGGAAGGCCTCTGCCCTCTGCCTCCTTCAGACTAACCCCTTGCTACCTTGCACAGACATGCCCCCTCTGTGTGCTCTGGAGCCTTTTGGTGTAAGCTCTCGACACAGAAAGTGCAGGATGACATCAGTAAAAGCAGGCATTCAGTGGCCGGCGCCTGTACTCAGCAGGCGGACTTCAACAAGCACAGCCCGCAGAGCTCTGTGGATTCAGTTGTTCAAAGCACAACCATTCAACGAGCACCTAACGTGTGTCATCTGGGGTGGGGGTGGGGAGGACACGGATGACAAGCAAAAACCCCAGCTCTCCTAGTGGGAGGAGACAGGGACAAAATAAAAACACCAGGCCTGTTCACTTCCGATAAGTGCTAAGACAGGAAGTGAGAAATAAATGGAGCTGGGGGGAGGGCCAACCTTTTAGATGGTTGGGATGGTAACAGCTAAGAAGATGACTTCTAAGAAGAGATAGGTAGGGAGCAAAGGAGGCTCAGAAGGGGCAGAAGCTTTGGGGCCCGGAGATGGGGTGGGGGGAGGGCAGCGTGTTTGGAATCATTACTGCAAGCAAGAGAGGTGAGCTCTGCTCATTACTGGGAGGCGACACACGGGACCAAGGTCTCACGGTTAATCATTGAGAGACTGGCTAGGCAGTGGAGGATGAAAAAGGGTACAGAAAAGTGCATGGGATGACATACCCAATGCCTCATCCACAGTGCCACTGTGGGGATGCCTCCATCCTGTCTGGAGGACAGTTGCCAGCCACTGTCCCCCAAGACACCTGGTTGGAAGCCCCCATTGGCACACTGCCCAGCACAGAGCTTTCTCTGCTGGTTTCCCCTCCCTAGCTTCACAGAGCCACGGGACAGAGAGGAGGGCAGGCGGGCCCCAGTCCCTGGGGAGGCTCACAGCTATTAGCAGGACTTAAAAGAGACTTAAGAGCTTGTTACAAACAAGCTAGTCATCTATTGGTTGGGGTCAATTCTCAAAATTTATTGGCGTGGCAGGAGAGGTCATTCAGGAAATGTTTTCAAATCGGTGATCACCAGCATTCTAGGAGACAGCGCTCTCTCTCTCTCTCCTCTCTCTCTCTCTCTCTGTGTGTGTGTGTGTGTGTAAAAGCCTTATGTTGACACAAAAGCACACATGAGCATGGCTTTCTACCCAAGTCCAAAGGTGAATTGTTTTACTGGCATCTAATAATTAGGAAGTTTTTACAGTCAGCATAAATTTAGATAAGCCAGTGAGTGCAGACCTCTGAGCCTCCTCTTTGAAGCCCAGCTCAAACAGGTGTGAGCTGTGACCTTGGGCGTATCTAAGCCTCCCTGTCTCGATTTCCTTGTTTTTGGATTACTGTGAACACCCCAGAGAATGGACAGGAAGCACGGGGCTTCACACACACACCAGAGCCACCCCCAAGGCTGAGGCTTCACTGGGGATGGTGGGCCAGACCTGTGTAAGCAAAATGCAAAAGGCCCCCAAGTAGTAATTTGCAACCGACTATGGCTTTCCTCGGCTAGGCAGCCCTTTTTGGCTTTCCGGCCAAGGGCAAGGTTGGAACCAGCCAGCCTGAGAGAAGCCCTGGTACACTCAGACCTTGAGACCTGGGAGGGGGATGGAGAGTCTCTGAACCCAGTGAACCAGGATCCCGAGGCAGAGGTCAGACGGCTGGCTGAACGAGCTATTGCAAGGCCGCCGCCTCCCAACCGGCTTTGAGCCATAACCAAGCAAACAGACACAGCACTACCTGGGGAGGAAAGATCAAGCATGGGAGGTGGCAGAACCAGGGCTGAGTGAACAGTCAGAGCTGTCCCAGAAAAATTCACAGGCCAGGTAACACAAGTAGCTGGGCCTGGTTGTGTAGGCCTGTCATCCAGGCTACTTGGAAGACCAAGTTTAAGGCTGGCCTCCGAAACTTAGTAAGACCTCTATCCAAAATAAATAGTCACGAGACATCTGGGGTGATAGCTCAGTGGTATAGCTCAAGCCACATTATTGAAGGAAACAGTAAAACAACCCGTTCTCTCCTGAGGCTGTATGCACCAGCGAGGCTGGCCTCTTCTGGGTGTTCTCAGGACCGGGGTGTTGCTCTGTGTGTTTCTCCAGCCCTTACATCTCAATCTCACAGGCTCTGTCTCAACTCGTGACACTGCCAAGACCCAAGCCTCCTACAAGGTCACCTGCCAGGCACACAAGGTCACACTCAGACCTTTAGGGGATACCATTCAGCTCGTACAGTGACTGGCTCATGACGGGTTGAGATCATGACTGTCTCACAAAAGACCTGTGTGCTTAAAAAGACAGGCCCCTCAGTAGGTGCTGGAGCCTTAACGACGCAAACCTAGTGGAAGGTCATGGGTTACTTAAGGGGACAACAGAACCCCAATGTCTCCTCTTCCTACCAATCCCCATTGGCTGTAACATAAAGTTACTTCCTCTAGCCCCTACTCCAGACATAAAGTACCGATCTACCAGAGGACCAAAGCAATAGTGTCAAAGGTCAGAGATTAAAAACCTTCAAACCAGGGAGCAGAGAGATAGCCCGCGTTCCTTTTAAGCCGATATGTCTCAGGTCGTTGTTACAGTAGCAGACAGCTGACTCACACGCTCATGGACAACCAAGCTGCCGCTGGTCAGTGCCCAGTGGCCCATGCTAGGCAACAGCGGGAAGGACTGGGGGACCTGGGATCCACAAGGACCCGGATGCCCTAGAAGGACGTGGATGCAAAAGATGGGTACATGTAGTTTGGCACGCACCAGTATTTCGGTGGCTAGCATGTGAAGGAGGCTTCCAGTTCAGATGATCTGTGATATATCTCCTTCCTGGAGACACAGGAGTCTGGGAGGCCCCATGAGGAGAGGCGTGGGAGGGGGGCGGAGGCTTCGGTAGAGGCTGAGTAAAGGATCGAGCTGTCGTGAGCGGGAGGCGACAGATCGCAGGCGCTGTCAGGAGCATCAGTGGAGGGTGTGGGTGAGTCACCCAGGCAGAGACGGGCCACGCGCCGATCCCACAAAAGACAGATCCTCCCACCCAAGAGATGTGTTTGACTTCTGCAAAGTACAGGTTGCATGATACTCCCGACACACCCCACCTTCCTGTTCTACACGGGAGGTAGGAGACGAGTCCCAAGGGACCCGGCACCATTTCTAGGACTTCCCCCAAAGCAGGTTCCTACTCCTATTCCGCTCACATCAACAGAGAGAATCAGAAGGCCTGGAAAAAGGTTCCGACCTCACAGGACCCCACCAAGGGTCAATCTGTGATTTTCCTGGGTCCTAAAAGAAACCTTGACTCTCTTGACAGTCATCTTCAAAGAACCCAGGCTGGTTGTGAGGTGAATCCTTTAGGGGGTTCTCGAGTCAAAGAGAACAGGTCCTATAGTCTATGCACAACCCGTTAGGTGTCCCTGCCCAATACTCAGGGGCCCTGGTCCCAGTTTTCTAGAAAGCCTCACACATGCCCACCTAACAGGTTCCCACAGCGGTGGAAAAAATTGCCACCAACCCAGTGGTTTGTCCTCTCAGTGGTCTAGGGTGAGCCCAATGGGTTGCACTGAGGGCAGTGAATAGGGCAGGGCTGGCTCCTTCCCCTTGGGGTCCAAGGGAGACTTTTGTCTTCCCAGAGATCACTGCATCTCTAAGCATGTAGCCCCATCACTTCTGCCACAGCAGAAACTTCATGACTCCTCTCTCTGCTTGGACCCTCCTGCCCTACCTTCACACCCAATACTCAAGATTCCGGCCACAAAACCCTTGTGTGACATTCACCTTCTGGAGACTAGGTCGATGACATCTTCAGGACACATCACCCCACCTGTCCCCTACCACACTCCGTGGAATGCCAAGAGGCCTGGGTAAGGGGTCCTACTGAACCGCATAGACATAACATCCACTTGCCCCAGACACCCCCATCATACAGTGTGGCCAAGGATCCCTTAGTGGCCTGGGCAACTGCCCACCTCACAGTCAGTGCTGTCTGTCTGTCTTCCTGTCTTCTGTCTCTCTCTCTCTCTCTCTCCTCTCCATCATATATCTACAGTCTACTAGCCTCTCACAAGGGCCCATCTTAAGACAATGTTAAACTACAGTACCCAAGTGCAGACTTTCCCTCATCAGGTCCAGACATCTCTCCTTTGTCCCTTTCCCCACTCCATCATCTGTGCCACCCCGTATCATAGACGTCTACTGCAACGGTTGCCAACTTGATAGGCTCTAGAATCATCAAGAAAGCAAACCTATGGGCAAGCTTTGAGAAAGCTCGTAGCTAGGAACCACAGGGAGAAGATCCATCTTAACTAGACTGCATTTTCCATAGGCCAGGAGGTCAGGAGTAAAAAGGAGAAAGTGAAGCCGGGCGGTGGTGGCGCACGCCTTTAATCCCAGCACTTGGGAGGCAGAGGCAGGTGGATTTCTGAGTTCGAGGCCAGCCTGGTCTACAGAGTGAGTTCCAGGACAACCAGGGCTACACCGAGAAACCCTGTCTCGAGAAAAAAAAAAAAAAAAGGAGAAAGTGAGCCGAACACTTCTGCTCTCTCTGCTTCCCAACTGCCGATGCAAACTGTCTCACGCTCCTGCTATCCTGACTACCCTGCCACATTCCTACCTCAACCACGAACCGATATTCCTTCCTTAAACTGTTCTTGTCAGATACTCTGTCACATCAACAGCACTGACTGGTGCATCTACTTATTCATTTGTCTTCTCCAAGGGTGAACTGGGTAGAGGACCTTAAAGGTGAGGACCACCATTCACCCATCTGTGTCTAACTCAAGGTTTGACTCACAAAGAGTATTGTGGGGGAAGGGGTGGGTGGGTAGGTGGGTGAGGAATGGATGGATAGTGGGTAGATGGGTGGATGGATAGATGGATGGATAGATGGATGGATAGGTGGATGGATGAGTGGATGGATGGATGGATAGTGGGTAGATGGGTGGGTGGACAGATGGATGGGTAGGTGGATGGATAGATGGACAGATGATGGGAAAGTGCATGCGTAGGTAAATGAACAGATAAATTGGCAGATGGGTTGGGTGGGTGAATAGGTGGTCAGATGGACAGATGAGTAGGTGAGTGGATGTCTGTAAATGAATGGAGAGATATATACATTGGTGGATGGGTGGAAGGGGCAAACAGGTGGGTGGACTGATAGGCATACAAGTAGAAGGAAGGAAGGGAGGAAGGAAGGAAAGAAGGAAGGAAGGAGGGAAGGAGGGAGGGAGGGAGGGCGGGCCAGCCAAAACAGAAGGAAGGGACTAGGGAGGAAAAAATGGCCAAGTGCCTGACAAAATTTTCAAGCTCCCTAAATATATGCTGAGTCTAAGAAAAGAAAAGAGGGGAGAGTACTGGATTAAGCCCACCATCTGTGTGGAGAGAACTCAGCTAAGCAGGAACCAGCCATGAGAAAGGAGCTCGAAGAATCCAGGGGAAGCCCAGCAGTCCGTCAGCTGTGACCCCAGGCCGGGAACCAGGAGGTTTCCAGGAATGGGTCACAACCAACCATAATTAGCAAGAAGTACAACTGTTTCGATTGCCTAGACTATCTCAAAAACACATTTCTGTGTGTGCCACTACACCCATAACCCCAGCAGCCAAGGAGAAGTGAGGGGATCAGAGTTTGAAACCAGTCTGGGTTACTAACGAGATATCTGTGTGTGTGTGTGTGTGTGTGTGGTGTGTGTGTGGTATTATGTTATATATCTATAATATATATTATATTAAGTCTTCTCTGTGAACAAGCAGGAAATAAACACCAGCACTACTTTTGGCCAGACACCAGCTGTGAGGACCACACTGTCTTTCTTGTGTCTTGTTGACCAAAGCTAAGCATGGGCTAAGGAATTCCCAGCTTCACAAAGACCCAGTTTCTATATACGGCAAGCTTTATAAAGGCTCTCCGGGATTCCTTGCATCTGGTTAGTCCTAGGATCTACGGCAGACAGAGGCCCTGCACAGAGGGACGAGTCTGTCTCCCAACATCAGAAAAGTATTGGTTTCAAGTATCTCTGGCTTAACAATAACACCGCCATCACCCGAGGATGAATGACGTTTTTCCCAGCATTTTGTCATAAAGGATTTGAACCACCCAGGAACGTTGAATACTGTTAAACAACTACCAAAATGGCTAAAGCAGATGATAGACAATGACAAATGTTGGCACAGATGTGAAGCAGCCAGACACCACACTTGTTTCTGGAGGAGGGGGTGTATAAACGGGTGAAAACAATGTATCTAACTGCTGGCATCAGCCCACCGCTCAAGCTGCATCTGTACACAGCCAGAAGCCAGTGGGGGTCATTCCTAGCCCTGAGTCAACAAAACCTCACATGCGCTCCTGGAAGGTTCCACACAGTTGAGTTCCCCCAGAAATATCACTCCCTCAAAGCCTAAGAAATGGACGTCTTAGGGAATTAGCACCCTGCCTCGGTGTGCTAGACCTAAGAAAGCTGTCTCCTTTCTTAGGCTTTTGAGACAGCTTAAATGCTGACGTGGGTAAACATGTGTGGTCAGTACTCTCCTTCCACCACGCAGATCCTAGGGATTGAACTCAAGCTACCAGGCTTGGCAGCAAGCGCTTTTTGTACTGAGTCATCTCACTGATTGCCCAAATGGTAAATTAAGAGAGTTACATAGTAACAAAGATTTAAAAAAAAAACTAGCTAGGAGCAGAACACGGTGAGGCTCGCAAACATCATGCTGAGCCAAAGAAGCCATTAGGAAATAACGCACAGTCAATGTCTCTGTGAAACTGAACCTGGAAGAAAACCACACAGATACCGGCCGTGGTCAGGAGAAATTAAGGGAGAAGAAGAAAGGTAGTAATTGGAAGGGGACCCCAGAGGGCTTCTGGGTTGTGGGTTGAGGTGGCAGATACAGGGAGTATGCTCTCACCAAGGTCAATTTCAGTTGTGTCCCTTTTATAATAAACACAAGGGTCTGAGGAGGTGGTCCAGTCAGCAAAGGGGTAGGTCTGGGAGCACTGAGGACCCGAGTTCAATTTTCAGAATCCAAAGGGGGATGGGGAAAAAAAAGCCAAATATGTCTGTGGAGGCCTGTAACCCCAGTGCTGGGCAGACAGAGACAAGAGGGTCCCTGGAGTTCACCGGCCTGCCCATGTGGCCCACTTAAGGAGGCCCAAGTCAGTGAGAAAGTCTTTCACATTTAAAACACTAATACTAATGATAATAATAACAACATATGGATGGAGGAATAACACCGGAGGCTGACCTCTGGCCTCCACACATACCCACACAGAATACACAAGCTTGTACACCAACACACACACACACACACACACACACCAAAAAAATAAAATTTAATAGCTGGGGGAACTGCTCACTGGTAGAACACTTCACTGGTAGAAATTTCACTTACAGCTGAGTGGTAAGTGCTAGCAGACAGATGGACAGACACACACACATACACACAAGAGAAATATACACACACACACACACACACACACACACTCATTCATTCACAATGGATTATTCCTTAGCAGGAATGAGGTTCTGACTCTGATCATGGCACCACAGAAAAGATAAATATTAATGCTACCATAGCGAAGCCAGGTGACTGAATATGCTCACCTCCTGGATTCCACAATGAACACGTTACAAGTCTCAACACCTTGTCTTTCTATTCAACCGGTTATCGCTTGCTCCTTTAGGACCACTAATTCCTAACACGAAGGCCACAAAACTAGAGATTCCCACAGCTCAGCCTGCTCCCGTCCCAGGGCTCTCTGCTAACACAGGGCATACCGCCCGCCCCCCCACGACCACTGGCTGCTGTCCTCTCTTCCCGGTACACTCAGAGCAGGCCAGCTGGGTACAAGGGTGCTCTCTAATGACGAGAGAAGCAAGCAAACACATTCCTCTTCAGGTTCAGACCTGCCTGGGCTGCACGTGCTGTCTGAGCTAAACCAGCAGTGTACCTACACCTCACAGTTTCCCCCTGGAAGCCAACTGCTGGGCTCACACCCTGCTTGCTCACTGCGGGGAGTCCCGACAGCTCCCGACAAGTCCAGAGCCGTCCCAGAATTCAGAGTCCAAGTGGTTATGAAGGAACGATGAAGTCGGGCAGAGACCAGCACAGGAAGAGCCCTTTGCCTCTGTGATGCCACCTACACACAGCAGGATCAACCTATCCCTGAGTGGACTTCTCCCAGCGCTGGGATTACAGACATGTAGTATCACACCAAGTTAGAACAGTATTTTTTTTTCTTCTTTTTTTAGAAAAACAACATAGAAAACCCACTCAGAGGAAGTTACACAAAGGGTGGACCACATAGAAATATGCTTACCAGAATTTATCTTAGAATTTTGTCATGAGTACTAGATGTCCTTTCTATAAACCCACTAAATGACACAATCCAGCATGGGTCAGAAGACTATGACTTCAGGGCAGTGGTGAGGGTAATGGTGTCCCCAGCATCCATGATATCGTAAGCAGGTCACACCACCTACAAATGTCTTCCAAAGGAAATTTCATTTACAGCTGAGTGGCTGCCAGGCACCTGAATTCTACACAAGAACCCAAGACTGCCAACCTCAGAAGCTGGAGTTTTCTTTCTGTTACCCTTATTTATTCCTGATAATAAAATTCTCTTGCATCTAAACATAGGGAGTTTAAGGGGCAGGTTTACATCACAGTCCTTGTCAGTACTGACCCAACATCCAGAAGGTAGAGACAACCCAAATGCTAACAGATAGATGGACAGACACACACACACACACACACACACTCATTCACAATGGAGTATTAGCCTTAAAAAGGACGGAAAACACAATCAGGTATGGTGGCTGTGATGGTTTGTATACAGCCGGCCCAGGGGGTGGCACTATTAGAAGGTGTGGCCTTGTTGGAGTAGGTGTGTCACTGTGAGCGTAGGCTTTAAGACCCTCATCCAAGATGCCTGGAAGCCAGTCTTCCCCTAGTAGCCTTCAGATGAAGATGTAGAACTCTCAGCTCCTCCTGCACCATGCCTGCCTGGATGCTGTCATGCTCCCGCCTTGATGATAATGGACTGAACCTCTGAACTGTAAGCCAGCCCCAATTAAATGTTGTCCTTATAAGACCTGCCTTGGTCATGGTGTCTGTTCACAGCAGTAAAACCCTAACTAAGACAGTGGCACTTGAGGCAAGAATATCAAGAGTTCAAGGCCAAGCTACAGGACTCTGTGAGACCCTGTTTCAAACATAAACAAAAGGAAGAAAACCAGCACCCATGGTACAAAATAGATGAACCTTGAGACCATTTTGTTGAGAGAAATAAGCTAGTTACAAGAGGCCAAATCTCACTTTAAAGGCCTCACATTCAAAAACCAAAAGAGGATGCATGGAGGGCCTTGGCTGCAAATGGCAAATGGGGAGCTGGCGTTTAGTGGGACAGAGACATGGCTGGGATGAGGTGGGGTAAAAGTGCTTGCTGCCAGCTGGGTGGGCAGTGTTGGCATAGCCTTCAATCCCTGTGCTCAGGAGGCGAGAGGCAGGCAGATCTCTGAATTTGGGCAGAAATCCTGTCATGAAAAACCAAAGCCAAACCAAAGTAAAAGGAAGGAGGAGGAAGAGAAGAAGAAGAAAAAAAAAAGTGGTGGAGGGAGAGGAGGAAGAGGAAAAGGAGGAGCAGGAAGAAGAGGAAGAGGAAGAAGAGGAGGAAGAGGAGGAAAAGGAGGAGGAAGAAGAAGAGGAAGAGGAGGAGGAGGAAGAGGAGGACGAGGAGCTTGCTGCTAAGCCTGACAACCCAAATTCATCTCCAGGACCCCACATGGTGGAAGAATGTGGATACCTACAAGCTGTCCTCTAACCTCTGAGTTCTGAGTGAAACACAGGCCACTCCTAAAACTAAGTCATTTTAATTTTAAAACACATTGTCCTGGTGGAACAGTTTCAGATGGAAGCTGCCGGGCCCTGTGGATGAGTATGAATAAGGCCCAACGGTGATAAGAAGCCCAAGGGGTTGTGGACACTAGTAACAGTTCAAACAGCCGTCTCTGGGCTGTGCACATCTGACTACGGTCCTGATGAGACCTGATGAGACCACCTGAGGGCAGAGAGGGTCCCGAACCCCAGTTAGACAGGGCTCCTCAGAGCTGCCATACCATTTTCAGCTTGGGCCACCTTAAGCAAGTCACTTCTCTCTGACCTCAATTTCCACATCTGTGAAATAAGGGCAACAGTCATGGCTGTGGCTGTCGTGTGCTGGCGCACTGACCCAAGACGTCCTGGCAACCCGAGAAGTTGGTTTGGTTGAATCATAGTTAGTATGACAGATGATACGGCTTCGTTAACTTACCCAAGACCACTGGCTGGGACGTGGGCACAGTCCAGCTGGCCAAGGAACTCAGACTCGAAATTCTCTCTGAGCCTGTCTGTCCCAAGGTATGACAGGCTAACCACAACCGGGGTTTCTAGCTTCATGTCTCCCCCAGAACCACCAGTGGGTAGGTCCACCATATAGTTTGCCAGGCAACTAATTCAAGTGTATGGGGCTGATGCTAGCTAGCATCTATGTAGGTGAGGATCATTGCAGCTTCTCCAGGGGGCTACTGCAGGTCCTCAGGCTTGGCCTGTGGCAGACCATTGCTCCCCTGGTATCCTAACAGCTGAGGGGGACAAAGGAAGCCACCGTAAAGACAGGCAAACTCACTAGGATGTTTGTGCCTAAGGTCTTAGGCACATGCATACACACTTGGGACACACCTATGTATGATTCGAGGGCAGTGGGTGTGAGAGGCTCACCATACCACAGGAGCACATGTGTTCACTATGGACAAAGAGAGAGGCAAGAGTCTTTGTGGGTTCCAGCCACATTCAGCTTCCCCTTGGGCATTCCCCCATAAAAGCCGAGGGTCAGCCAGGACAATAGGCACAGCAGTCCCCCAAACCAGAAACATGTCCTCACAATTCTAGATAGCTCAGCCTTGAGGCCACTGTGCCCTCTGAGGGAGGGGCTTAGCAGTAGCCTACGTGAGGCAAACATAGTTGGGATCTTAAATTTGTCAGTCTAGCTTTGTGAACCTCCTGGCCAGAGCCCAAGAAGGCTGGAGACGCTGGAGGGGAAGCCTTGAATTTGAAGTCAACCAGAGTGGAGACAGGAAGGCTGCCACACCCACCCAGTGGCCACTGCTGTGGCTCCAGGTGGGTCTAAAGGGGGCTGTTCCCGCAATGGATGGAGATGGTGAAGATCCAGTGGCTGAGGGTACAGCTCTGTGGTAGAGTCCCTGACTGGCATGCATGAGGCCTTGGGTTAGACCCTGAAAAGAGCTAGATCCCTAAGAACTGACAATCTTCAACATCTGCACAGAGGCAAGCTGAGCATAACACCTAAAGAGCAGAGCTCAGTTCTTCTTTTCTAGATAAAACAACACTCAAGAGTCCAACGGTAAAATTTATACTATACAGTGAGCTCAGGGTCAACCTGGGCTACATGACAAATCTCTCTCAAAAAGCTTTCATACATAGAAATACAAAGTCGTAGTCTTCCCCCCTTTGTGTGGTGTGTGTGAAAGAGAGAGAGAAAAGAGAGAGAGAGAAAGTGAGAGAGAGAAACAAAGAGAGACAGAGAGAGAGAGAGAAGAGAGAGAGAGAGAGAGAGAGAGCAAGCACGCACGATGGACCCTGGAGAGGCAGTGAACCAGAGCTGTACACTGAGCTAACATTATTTTTTCCATGGATACTTTATTTATTTTTAAAGAAATCAAAGATAGCAGGATATTATCAATATTCGGGTTCAGAGGTGGAAACAGGAGCTGGTTCTTTAGTAAACACAGAAACACCACAACTATGGTTGAACAGCACAAATAATGGGTGTGGTGTGTGTTTTTAACTTCCAGAATTCATGAAGGTGGGGAAGCCTAACCCCGCCCCTCCTGCTGAGAACCAGGACCCATCCCTGCTACAACATAATCCCCAGCTTCTCCTTCCTCTAGGCCAAGGAAAAACCTCACCAGGACAGAGCAACTTCCACATTCCCTGCCCAGACTGGCCTCATCCATGATGGGCACTTGAGGGAGGTTCAACCCCTTCAATGGAGGGACCAGCACACAGCATCCAGAGGGCTCTGCTTTCAGAGTCCATCTAGATGAGGTGCTGAGGACAGGGTCCAACCCACCAACCACACTCCAGGAGACAAGTGACATCATCAATCACCAATCAGAGCGGCTGATGGGCCAGGGAGAAGTCCTGTTGCCACATGGGACTGATAAGATTCCAGCTCGAGGCTGAAACACACAGGCACATGGGACCAGCTGGTACTAAATCCACCACCCTCCACCCCTCCACTACAAACTGACCCTGGAACCCACTGAACCCCACAACTTGCAGTGCCTCCTCCTTCCTCGCAGATAAAAGCAGCTTTATCTCCCTGGACCTTGTCCCATTCTATGCCAGACACTCCCACCCTTCCACAGAGATGCCCATCTGTCTATTGATTAAGCAATTAAGGAGCATGTAA
This sequence comes from Mastomys natalensis, assembly GCA_021653895.1. Taxonomy (NCBI): domain Eukaryota; kingdom Metazoa; phylum Chordata; class Mammalia; order Rodentia; family Muridae; genus Mastomys; species Mastomys natalensis. The sequence continues at coordinate 1,131,900 of JAJTUV010000468.1, forward strand.
ACTGGCTAGACTCGGCTGTTTGTCTGATCTCAGTAAGTTCCTGAAAAAGAAAAAAAACGATCCTGGGAAGACCTACCCACCCCTAACTGCAGCCATTTTGAAATCGCAGTGCAACAATGTAGGGCTTAAAGACCATTTACTTCTGCTAACCTGTTGCCTCACCCACTTGCAAGTTAACAATATAGAGGTCAGAAAAGCCTTCCCTTCAGAAAGGGACATTTGGAGCGGGTTCCCACAGACTCAGCCTGCTAGGCTCCACCATGAGCCACCTATCCCCACCCAGGATGAATTGTTCACGCAGTCAGTCCCCCTTCACTATGGAAGAAGAATCCATCCTGTGGGACCTATCCTTCCAAGAACAGGCAGTAAAATTTCTGGGAGGCAGCTGGCTTCTGCACTCACCCCTATACACAGTAACAGTGGAGACAGCTCCAATTTGCTGCCGGGAGATGGTTGGGGGGATGGGGGGGGAAGAGAAGCCACCAGATAACTGAAACCTCTGCTGTCTTCCTGCCACTGCGGACCATCACCATAGAAACCACATCCTGCTGCTACCATGGCAACCATGCAGTACCAGCCGCTTCGCAGGCAATGATGCAGAGGCCACTCAGGAAGGCTGCTGCAAGGCCTTGGTGCTGAGTGTCCTGCGGTCCCCCCGTCACGGGGCCAGGAAGTGGCAGTGAAGAGCCTTCCAAGTGATGCAGTTTAGAGTTTAAAGCTTACTTCCTGCTTGGTAAGGACTCACCCTGAATCAAATATTTCCCTGTTCCCAAGCAAAAGCATCAGTTAGGAGTCCAGGAGTTGGGACAGGACACGGGGCTTCTTCTGACCTTGGCTGTGATGCCAGAGGAGATGGTGGGAGAGGTTCACCTCAGTAAAAGTGCACGCTAGCTTCAGCCATTCTAAAAGACCAGACACTGCAGAGTTAGGCCCTTCCAGAAAGAGCATCTGACTTCATCCTCCTGGTCCTCCTCATAACTGACTTCCCACCTTCTAACAACATTCCAAAGGTAGATTTCAAAGACCCTGAATGATTTGAGCCAGGTCACACAACATAAAAGGCTGGGCTGGTTTTCTCTCCAACCATCAGGCCCTGAAAAATTCAAGTTAGCTTAGTTACACCCAATACAAAGTCTACAGAGAAGCCAGGCTTACTTAAAACAGCCAGTGCCAACTTTTATTTATTTATTTATTTAATGTATGCGAGTACACTGTTGCTCTCTTCAGAGACTCCAGAAGAGGGCATCAGATCCCATTACAGATGGCTGTGAGCCACTATGTGGTTGCTGAGAATTGAACTCAGGACCTCTGGAAGAGCAGTCAGTGCTCTTAACCACTGAGCCATCTCTCCAGCTCCAGTGCCAAATTCTTAATAAGTCTTATTTCAACTAAGCATCCATGGCTGCGGCTCCACTGAGATGACTGGCAACTGCTACAAGCAACAGCTTTGGTGCACGCGTGCACATGCACACATGTGCGCACACACAAACACATTCTCTCACACGTTCTCTCTTACACACACATTCTGGCACATGCTCAGACACAAGCTCACACACCACTTTCTCGCACACTCACTCTCATACGCACTCTACCACACACTCACACACACACACATATACACACTCAGACATAGTTTTCCTCCCTCCCTTCCCCTCCCCTCTCCCCTCCCTCCCTCCTCCCTCTCTCTCTCTCTCTCTCTCTCTCCCTCCCTCCTCCCTCTCTCCCTCCCCCCTACACACACACACACACACACACACACACACACACACACACACACACAAGTACCTGAGCACAGTCCTCCAAAACTGCAGCCGTATTACCCCAGTGCTGCGGTCCAAGCCACAAGGCCAGCTTAATGCCAGCTTTAGTCACGTCCGCTCTGGAAATGGCCCTTCGATGTGGCTGTGGCTGTGGGCAGACCTTCCTGTCCCACCTCATCGCACTGAGGGCTGAAGGAGGCATGAACGTCTCTGAGAGGCTCTTCCAGCACTTCACGAAGGCTCGCCCATGGTCCATGTGCTGTGCTGAGCCATGGGAAAGCTTCCTGTTTCACAACTTGCAGGGGTTGGTGTTCCTCTTCCACCACCGAGGTCATGGAGATTTAACTCAGGCCATTATGCATGGCAACAGAGGCCATGACCTACTGAGCCATCTTGCTAGCCACACATTGTTGTTGTTGCTGCTGTTGATGATGGTGGTGGTGAAGGTTGCGGCAGTGGTGGTGGCATCATTATACAGGGTAAGATGCTGGCAGATTCTGGTTTATCCTAATGTCTACACTTCTTAACAACCTCCAGTTAACAGACAGTAAGTGGGGCTTGGGGAAGTTCAAAAATCCCCATGATAAGAGAAGAAGAGAAGACTGAGAGGATTCAAGCTCTGAGAGGATTCTGCCTGGCTTCAGGGCCCCAAGGTCCTCTCCTTCCCCTCACCCCGCAGATTCTCACCTCTGCAGGGCTCTGGAGGCCAGGGTTGGTGCAAATGGATGGGCATACAAATCTGAGAACCTGCTTCCTCTGCTGCCCGAGACAGTGAGAGAGAGAGGTCGGAGCTGTGTGGGAGCATTCCAACTTCCGCCCCCAAACTGAGAGGGGAATCATGGGGGATTTAAGGGTTTCAATCATACCAACAGATGTGCACACAACTGGACCATCATCGAATCTGCCTTAGCCTTGTTGGTCAACGCTTGCTAGGGAGAGAGTACGGGATTTCACACAACCGTGCAGGTGGAGTTAGTAGCAAGCACACCTATACGGCCAAGCAGCCAGCGACCTAGGTGGTTTTCCATTCCCATTCCTTTCCTTGTTTGCACAGTTCTTTCACCAAGATGAAGTCCGGCCTGGGTCCCAGAGGAACTTTGAAAGCCAGCTCCTTCCAAATCTATGGTCTGTTCGAAGGTCAGGGTGCAGCTCAGAACATCCAATAATTCCCCCACCAGAAGGCCCTGGTCATTAGCCACCATACTGCCATTTCCTAGTTCCCAGTTCTGCACATTAGCCAGCCCTCTGGGACAGGTAAACTGACCCTTAGCAAATGGTGGGTCACGATTTCAAAATGATGATAGACAGACCTGCTGCTGCTCCGCTGTCTTCAGATCTGAGAGAGCTGAAGAGGAAATGCATGAGGTGATCCCTGGGCTTTGCCAGTAGACAGTTCAAAGCAGACTCAAGAAATAGCACCCTCCTGACTCCAGCCTTTCAAAGGGGGGTGGGGGGGGGGGGGGCCTTCCAACAGCCACACGCCCCACCCCTTCCACTTCCAAACACAGCATGTGTGCACACAATCAACCATGCTGGCACGTGGGGACCCCTGGCATTCACTTTGCCTTACGAAGAAATTCCACACCTCCTCCCCACATTCATTTTCCTAGAAAATCCTCTACCAATAAAAGGTTCCCGTGGCCAGGGCGGGAGGTCAGCCCTTGAAATAGATGTCTCACGCCACTGCCAACTCTGTGCCATGGTTACATGTTTTTCCAAGCCTCTGGGGAGACTTGGAACTCCAAAACTGCCATTCCCAAGGGATGGGATCATTTCCGACCAATTCCCCAGAGAGTCACCACTGCCCTAGAGTTCCGGGGAAAATCCTCTCTGTCTCCCTAAGGTGGCCAAGGAGACTCCAAGGTCTTTCTCTTCCCCCAAGCAGCTTATAATTTATTTGGCAATTACGGCAAATGTGGCGGCTGTCGGTAAAATTCAAGTAGTACAGAGAACAGGAAGAGGTGAAAAGCCCAAAGTGCCCTGTTCTCTCCCCAACTCCTCTCTCAGCCCCAGGGATCATCCCTCTTGACAGCACAAGGTGTTCTTGGCTGATAAAAAAAGGCATTTATACACCTGTCCAATATCTTTGCTCAACACTTTTGTATAATAGGGAGTCTTGAAGAATGGCAGTTTGGGGACCTATCCACAGACCGGCATGTTAGATGTGTGGCAACGTTTGTCATGGCTACATCCTATTCCACTGGGTATGCACGCTATAATGTACCTACCTGTACTTTCAATAGTAAGAACCTTAACTGCTATTTTCTTTCCTATTGTGTTTCAAATGTTCTATGTATGACATATATGATATATATGACATATATATATATAATCATATAAAACTTACATATGTGTGTATGTATGTTGGTTGGTTGGTTTTAGCTGTGTGCATGATTGAATGAGTGTATGTATGTGCGCCATGTGCCTGTAGGAACACTCAGAGGTCAGAAGGAGCATCGGCTCCCCTGGAACTGGAGTTACAGGTGGTTGTGAGCCACCATGTGGGTGCTGGGAACTAAATCCAGGCTTCTGTAAAAGTAGCAGATGCTCTCATCTATTCCTTCACTGTTCTATAAGCATTCTTGGGCATGCCTCTCTGGCCACACAGAGGGATTCTTTTAGTAAGTCACTCAGAAGCTCAAATACCTAAAGCCAGACATCAGTCACAGCTGTGACATCAATAAACAAGCCTGGCCTGCCTCTGCCCCCATGGAGCCTATAGCATACTTGAAGACAACTCAAGAAGCCATCAAGCCAGAAAGAGACACATCATAGCTGGGACCCAAGAGGAACCAGGACACAGATGAAAGGCCCTAGCCGAGAGAGGACAGAGTATTAGCGTGTTGGGGAGAACATCAGGGTGAGGGATTCCAGGCCTGTGATACAAATGCCCTCCAGAGAACAACAGGTGAACAGAGTGGTTCATCTGGACACAGAAAGTTCCAGCACCCTGGGGAGGGCGCTGCCAGCCACAGCCAGAGGGTAGGAAGGTGAGGAGATATGAGCTTGATCTGTATGTATCTCTGAGGAGTCTGAAAGAGTCAAGAAAAAGCCACCACCTGAGACGCAAACCCAGGTTGCAAAGACAGGCTGCAAGGGAAGGCCACGTCAGCAGTTCAGCAAGAACTTTCGGGAGCCTCCATGCGTGGCAAACGGGAAAGGTTTAAAGAACAGCTGGTCTAGCTGGAGTCAGGTGACAATGAACTTCGGAAAAGTCGCATGGAATCTTCGCTGGCTGGGTCAGCCAGGGTCTAACCAGCCACTTAGGTATCCAAACTGTTGAACATTAACTCTGAGAAGTGGTTACATGGGTGGCAGAAGTCCTAACTAAGACACAGAAAAAAGGAGGCATTGAGAAACCCAGGGATGGAGGGCAAGTGGAGGAGGCTGCCCACACTTCTGTATTGGAAGGACTGAGGTGTGTTACTGAGGGTGGGGGCGAAGGGTGGGAGATACAGGGGCTAGGGCCGGGGAAACCAGTGAAGCCAGGCCTCGGAGAGGGAGCCCAGAGGAGGCTGAGCTACTGCTGAGGTTTACTGAGACTCTTCAAACTTCCTTGCTTAAAGCACAAGTGTGCATGGACCCACACTTCACTGGCCAGCCTGGGCCACAAGCGGTAATCAGAAGAACATGAAACAGACCCAAGGGTAGCTTCCTACTGATCTCCAGGACTACAATAGTGCCTGGTGGAGCACACACAATGGAGAATAAACAATATTGGTGGACTTCATTTCAACACACACCACCACACACACACACCACACACACAACACACCTCTAGAATCTTCTGAGACTAGCATTCAGACTGATGAACCATTCAACTTATAGACCCTACACCCGCAAACATTCAACGGTACACAATAGTTCTTCTCTGAAACAGATGCTCACTGGAGCCAATGCAAATCCTGTGTTGACACCAAACAGGACTCTCGATGAAGAAATTTAGCTTATCATGAGGCCTCCCAGCTCAGAGGAAGAATAAGGGTTCCCTTTATCCATCCAGCTTCATCCCACACGCAGCCCAATGGCTGGGTTCAAGGAAGACACGGTTCCTCTAGGTTTCTTTGTTTCTGGCCTCGCTGGCAGGAGGCACATGGGCCCAAAGGAAAAGGCATATGGGATGTCAAGCCCTGCCAAGGAATCAGCCAGGAGACCCTGGGGAACTCCTCGATCTGGGGTCACAGCTGGAAGACAGAAGGCTGTGATCTGCCCATGGCTGTTGGGACACACAGCAGATCCTCAGCCATAATGTCCCAGGATGTTTATCCCTGGAAAAGGGGCCTGTGGTACCTATCCTGACAGGTGTGAGCATCAATGACACCGAGACTAGCATCAGTGATATCAAGACCAACCGTAGCCATCATCCATAGAGGGCACCTTCCTAAGGACTTTGTTACATTGATCCTTGATCTTCTCAAGACCCTTGAAGGCAGGAATATATTATGTATAATAGATGTATATAATAGTACTACAGCTTATCCCTAGAAACACACACGTGAAGCATGCCTGGTTGGCTACAATCCTCCAGTCACTTCTCCTGGTGTGCAGGCTGTGGGCGGAGCCATGCCAGAGCTCCCGTGCTGTCCTCTCAACTTTTGTGGTTCAAGAAAGGAGCCTTCATCCAGGCCCAGTCAACTGTCCAAGGTAGCAGGCCAATGAGTAGCACCTGCTATGAATAACATGCTTCCAGGACTCCATGCCCTCCCCCATGTCAACCTGCTTTGCCCACTTGCTACTCAAGCTGAGTGGACCCTTACGGTCCAAAAGCTCAACGCATCCTGATCCTCTGGAAGTGGGCATGAACACTCCTCCATGCCAGCCTCAGCCTCAAACACACAATGCAGAACACCTGCTAGCCTACCACAGCATCAAGCATAAATCCGTTCCTCAAATAGAGCGGAAGTGTCACCACATTCTAACCTCGTCTCTAGTGAAACCGGTCTCCATAAACACAGTTATTTTGGAGGTGGACATTCTCAGGACACTGGGCGGGGCTGGCTGCGGGGACTTTGGTGTTTGTTTCTTGCCGTTTTTAAACTAGCAGCAGTAGCTACAACAGAAATGTCTCGTCCGTTTTGGGACCAGAAGACAAAGCCTTCCTCCAGTCCCAAGATGGTGCTAGCCAGTGAAGCAGAGAATAGCTAGCCAATTCGAAGGATTGAAAAGTAAAAGCTGTTACCAATACAGCACGGGGTTACAGGCCACCAAACCCCCAAGAGGATTAGGATGCTTGGATCACACCAGGAAGTCCTCCAGTAGTCATAAAAAGACTATAGCCCTGCCTGCAATGCAAAACATCTCAGCCTGGAAATGGGATTCTGCTCCTCTCTGAGTAATAGCCAATGGGACCCTTGGAGCCTCGGAGCAGCAATCAGGTGGGAAGTTCTATTCCCTAGTCGGAGTGCTGTGTGTGACCCCAGAGAGGTGTTCCAGTTACTGCTGCAGAGGATCAAAGGCCAGCCCTGTGTGGAGCTAGCCTCCTGGAGAGTCTCCGGGTGGAGAGGCATCCAATCTGGCCAGGTGGTGGGACAGATCATCTTTCGGGAGACAGCTGTTTCCGGAACACCTACTAGTTGTAGGGCTTGAGCCAGCAGATCTGGCCTGCCTCCTCTACAGGAGCCTCTCCCTGGGAACTGGCCGTGAGACTAGAGGGAGGAGTTGCCTACAATTACCCTGCTGGAAAGAAGCCCCCACATCCTGGGTCCTATGGACCATGATGAATGCAGACAGTCCCCTCACACCAAGGATTTTGCTTACCCCTAAGAAGCTGTAAATGGTAAAGGGAATGGGTGTGCCAATTACCCTGGCTTGATCGTTACACCTATATTTGCTCGAGAGCTTCACAGTGTGCCCCTTAAGTATGCAGTTACTATGCACCAACCGAAAACAAAGCAAAGGAACTCCAAAGAATCCCATCCAGCTAGCTAAGCAGAGAAAAGAACCCAGAAACAGAATCAAAAGGAAACAGTAAAGCCTCACTGGCCCAAAACAAGGAGATTCCGAAGCAATATACCTGAAACAGACCAGAACTCAATATACACACATCCCCAAGCTCATTCTGATAGCAGAGACATGAAAACATGAGCAGGCCTCTGGAAGGCCCTACCAACTCAGCTGCTGAGGCTACAATTTGACGTTCAAGGGTCTCCTTGATATCTTTCCTGTCTGTGCTGAGACGTGAGAGCACCCAAGGATGCAGACAAGGGAAGCCGTGTTAGGATCAATCTATCTAATCCTAAAGCAGGCTTCCGGTATCTACCATGTTCTGTAATTGCTAAGGAAAAAAGCTTTACCAACGTGTTGGTAATGACCGATAAAACATTAGCAGAAGCCCCGATGGGAAAGCTGGCAACAGATGGGTCACCAGTCACATTCAGAGGACTGCCAGACACAAGTGTCCGTGGAGGGGGGGGCTGCGGGGAGGAGGGCCAACAGGAAAGTCTCCCACAAAAATTCAAGAATAGCCTTTTCAAAGCAAATTGAGCAATGCTCTGGATGAACAATCTCCAATGGAGATGCAGTCCGAGCTGTCAAGAAGTGAGTTTGAAATTCTATGTGGTGGCAACATTCTTTTTAGTGTGTTGTGTGTGTGTGTGTGTGTGTGTGCACCGCGCGTGTGGTGTGGGGGTGAGTGTTCATGTATAAACACATATGTGCACACATGTAGAGGCCAGAGGTAAATAACCTGTGTCTTCCTCTATCGCTATCAACTTTTGAGACAAGATCTCTCACTGAACCAGTACATCATTTAACAGAAGTAAATGGCCAGGAAGCTCTAAGGATACCATTCCTGTATCCCTGTAAAATTCAAGTCCTCAACTCCTCAGACTCTATTGTCTCCTCAGCCCCTAGTAGCTACCTTCTTAACAAAGTGAAGCTAGTTATAACAACACATTTTTTTTTATCCCAATATAGCCAACAGGTTATCATTCCAACATGCAACTTACTTTTAAAAAATCTGTAAGTCAGTTTAAGTTATTTTTTTTCTACACAAAATCTATAAAATCCGATGTCTATTTGATGTGTTGATACATTTCCGTTAGGACCACCCACACTTCCAGAGCTCACAGGCCACATGGGCCTGGGGACTGTGGGACAGCACAACAATGGTTGAGAACCAGAAATTCACAGGAACTATAAGGCTCAGAGGGAACCCTTAATGACACCGTGAAGAAGGGATCAGCCAAGCCTCCATATGGAAAACCATGCAGGATGGATGCCTGCTTTGAAAAAAATATTTGAAAGTCCTCTAGAGACTTAATAAGCAGACACGCAGGGACAACCATGTCTGGACTCTTATCTGAACAACTCATGGTGAAAATAACTTAGGGGACAATTAGAGGAATGAAAATATTGCCTGGGCTTTTTATGAAAGAAAATGACTATGTGTTTGGTAGGTGTGACCTTATGTCTTTTAAGAACCCGGGCCAGATGCCGTGGCGCAAGCCTTTAATTCCAGCACAAGGGAAGCAAGAAGAGGAGACCAGGCCAGCCTCGTCTGTCTATATAATGAGTTCCAAGACAGGGCTACATGAGACACTGTCTCAAAGATGGATGGATGGATGGATGGATGGATGGATGGATGAAGATGGATAAACAAATGACCCCTACCCCATATACAACATTCAGATAGATAGATAAAAACTCAGATACATGGATACATAGAAACATAAATGACCCCTACTCCATTTACAACATTCAGATGGATGGATGGATGGATGGATGGATGGATGGACGGACGGATGGACAGACAGACAAACAGGAAAGAACCTGGGCTCATTCAGTTAAGTGCTAGCCACACAAGCATAAGGAACTGAGTTCAGATCCCCACACTCATGTAAAAGGCCAGCTGTGGTAGTCAGTGCTGGTCAGCTCCAGCACTGGAGAGGTGGAGATAGGAAGATGCCTGGGGGCCCCTGCCGGCTGGTATAGCCAAATAGGTTAGCTCCAGATGCAGCAAGAGACCCTGTCTCAAAAACTAAAGTGGAGGGGGTTGGTGAAATGGCTTAGCCAAGAAGAAGAGCTTTACCACTAAGTCTGAGGACCTGAGTTCAGCCCTCAGAATCCACACAGTGGAAAGAGAACTCCTTTCAGTTGGGTGCACACCTGCACAAACACATGCACAGTGCAAACACACACACACACACGACACGCACGCACGCACACACACACCTACTCTTTTTTGGAGATCCCTTAAACAACATCAAATAGTTCAGTGGCTGGGGCAGAAGGGTGTCCACACGTTAGCTCTGCCACAAAACAGGTCATGAGTGGGTTAACTGCTGGTACAGCTGACTGGTAGGTGGGTGAAGGGGCTACTTTTACTCTTGTGAATCTCGGCACATGCTTTCCCCAAATGAAGAGTTGCGTTTCTTTTGATTAAGGAGAACCCTCTGGAACAGCTGCCTGGACAAAAGCACCCAAAAGGGGCAGTGGTGGTAGGATTCTGGAATGCTGCCTTAGAGGTTTAAATCCTGGTTCTTTCTGTGGCTCCTTCGTGACCTCAAGAATCTCCTGCTGGATTACAATGTCTCTGTTTACCACTAAGCAGGACTGAAATTCCGCCCCCACCCCACCTCCAAGGGACTGTCGTAAGGGTTAAGTAAAACCATCCAAGCAGACTGGATTAAGCTTAGCTGCAGACACCTAACAGTCAAGTGACGTTATTGGCATCACCATCTTCAGTAAAGAAGGTGTCAATCATACGGCCCACCTGGGCAATGGCACAAAGGATCCCTCTGTGGAGCCCTTGGACGGATGCAAGGAGCTTCTGTCTCCATCAGACCTTGAGAACCGGAAGTCATAGCTTGAAGGAGAGGCCATGAGGTAAAGCAATGCTGAAGACACTGGTCAATGCCCCATTAAGGCACTTAGCCTATAGGCAAAGCCAAAGTCAATGGGGCTTTTGCCAAACGCTCTGTCCGAGATAGAAGCAAAGCACCTTCGTCTCAAACTCTAACGCCAATGATCTCAAAACGAGGCTCCATTTGGCAAGCAAACTGATTCAGGCTGGAAGCCTTATTCCTTCTGCTTCCTGCTCCAGCTCTCCGGGGCATTTAGCTGTCACCTCCTAAACGCTCAGGAAAACAGCACAGTGGGCCAGGCATGTACAGCTGGGACAGAGGGTTTCCCAAGGGACAAGGCCAAGCCTTGGGTGGTCCAGGCAGAATTCTGAGTCCCCAGGCCATTGTGAAGCAGACTCTCAGGACAAACGGAAGCTGTAGGAAGAAGGTCAGGAGAGGGAGAACCCCAGAGCATGGCTCTCGCGAACGCGGCCAGCTACCACCAGGCACAGGTAAGACAGTTGTGTTTTTATCAGTGAAAAATCCTAAATTCCAGAGCGTCAGAGGTGATAAAGAAAGGACAAAGGACCCTCTTCGTGGAGTCCAAGTTAACATGCCCGTGTCATGTCCACAACCAAGGGCACCCTACCTGAATGGCACAAACCAGCATCAGTCCTTGAGGTGGGGGTGTAAGGGGGCAGGAGGAGGGAGAGCTCCAGAAGACTGCCCTGTGCAAAACCTTCCTTTCGCCCATCGGGCCAGCTATGGAGAAGGGCTAGTGAAAGCCCACTACAGGGCAGGTGACAGTGTTGAAGATGAGATAGGAAGACTAGTGTTAGCATCACTACCCATAAACCCTTCATGGGGACTGGTACCAACCCGTTCTTTCCTTGAAGAATGCACCATTCCTAAAAAGTGACACACACATGAGCCCTCCCTGTCACTCTCCACTTCGGAGGCAGAGTGAAACGGGGCCTGAACTGCACTCAGGGAATTCTTCGGAGACTACCGCCAGGCACGAAGCGGGGGGACCCACACTCCACACACCCAAACACCAAGTCCCGCGCTTAAGTGAGGTAATTTGGCTCAAATCGCTCGCCTCAGCATATCCTATCCCAGGGCGCCAGTTTGACTAAGCACATTCTAGAAATGGCCCTGGGATGGGAGACAGATCTCCACCCTGGCACCTGCTCAGGTCCCTGTAGCAAAATCTGACCATTCTGCAGCATTCCAAGGATCAGGCCAGAGCAGTCAACTGGTACCAAAGGTCACTGGGGCTTTGAAACACACCTCTTTGACCAGGCTGTCCTACTCTGAGACAAAGACGGTCGTGCATTTGTCTCAAAGATGGACAGAGGACAACCACTTGAAAGAGCCAAAGACTGGAAACACAACCATCTGCAGGAAGATGTTTAGATAAATTCCTAAGAAGGAAGAGTCCGTAGCCACAGAGAAGCCGGCAACAACCCGTTGTTATTGTTTAGACTGAAAACGGCCTGGGACATGTGTATACAATTCTGTCATCTGTTTAAACAAGCATGAAAAAGAAATAGAATTTGTATGTGTTCGCTCCTGTGTACTAAGACTAGACTATCTTGGAAAGGGAGGCCCAAGAACGTGTGCTTCTGTCCTCTGTGAGGAGGGGACGGATGGCTTGGTCACAGAGTAAGAAAAAGGCCTGTCCCGCCGTGTGCTTCAGTTACTAAAGTGTATGGTGTGCAGACATGAGGACCTGGGTCCAGATGCCCAGCGCCCACATAAAAAGCCAGGTACGTCAGCACATGCTTGTTTCTGAAAGCAGAAGGTACGTGCTCTAGATCCAGGGAGAGACCCTGCCTCAAAAAAGTAAGGTAGAGAGAGAGAGAGAGATAAAGATATCCAACCTCAACCTCCAACCTACACACGATCATATGTAAGCATGCATGCTCCCACACGGACACACACACACACAATCAATCATCAATAGAAGAATCTAGCCTCACAGTCTGGACCAATACCCCCCAGCAGCTCCACAACTGAGCGCCACCCCCACCCCCCACCCCAAAACCTCAACACAGAGCAAAGTACTGCACAGCCACCCAACCAAGAATTCCATTCAGGCCTCATGTTTAATCTCATAAGCCTTGTAAATTTCACATTCCACTCCAAATCCGTGCCTACTTTAATAGCAAAATAATATTTTTAAACGGCTCCCTGGTTTAAATGGCTTAACCTCTGCCCCCTCGGCCAAATCTTCTAAAGTGAACACGGCCAGAAAAGCGCTTCGAGTTTTCAATCGAGCACCAGTTAAACTCAGTCACCTTTCCACCTCACAGGAAACAAAAACCCTCCCCTGCCAGGTCTCTGGGCCACGTTTTTAAATTACATATTAGTTAAAGCACTCAACCTCTCTCCTCTTGGGTGGGCAGGTCAAATGAACACGGGAATCAGACAGAGCAGACACAACCTGGCTTTCGCCGGCTCTCATCTCCTCACAGGCAGCAACACCTCAGTTTAGAAGGAGTTTCGGGTCCTCTTTGAAGTCTGCAGGGAAAGAGTGTACAGGACCCCCCAGAAATCTGGGGTGGGACAGACATCCTTTCTTCAGGAGAACATTCAGGAAAAGGACCAATCCACATCAGAGTCAGAGACTACACTTTATTGTACTCTTTCCATAGAGAAGACCTTTGCCCATACCTTACTGCCCCTCTTAAGCTATCCCTGGCACTGCTTACAGTTTCCAATGACCCTTCCAGGATACAAGGCCATATCTCTTTTGCTGCCTTTTTTTTTTTTTTTTTTAAAGACCAATAAACTGCAGTTAAAGGATCAGATCTTGTTTATAGCATGAAACGGCCGATTGTAAGTAACCGAGCCAAGTTTCACTTCTCAAGAAACCAGGGTCAAGATCTCCCTGAGCTTTCTCTGAAGGGGGTGGGGGGTGGGGAGATGTTTTTCGAATCCCTTTTTTCCTGATGGCTGTCTCAGAGCCCAATTCAGTAAGTGGTTCCACTTGCCAGCCCAGAACGTCACAAACCTAGATCTAATCCCAGATAGGTCACCCGTAGTTACTGCGCAGCCTAGAGGAGGTCCCTTAACCTCCCTCGGCCTTGTTCTGAGCCTCACACAAATTAAAGCTATTCTGAGTTTCTTCCATAAATGGGGCTAAAAACAGCCCCACCTGCTCAAGTTGTCAGAGGATGAAGAGGAGACAGTGCAGTGACCAACACTTCTTACTAAGCATCCCATCAACAACAGGCTTACCCCTGACTCAAACTAGACATGTTTCAGCAAAGGGAGACCAGAAGAGCAGGAGGGAAAACCTTACAGTTTTCTGATGCTATCCTCAAAGCCTCCCAGGGCCTGATGGGAAGGGAATCCAGACAAGTATTAACTCCACCAGTGTCGCCAGGCGGTGGTGGCACACGCCTTTAATCCCAGCACTTGGGAGGCAGAGGCAGGCGGATTTCTGAGTTCGAGGCCAGCCTGATCTACAGAGTGAGTTCCAGGACAGCCAGGGCTACACAGAGAAACCCTGTCTCGAAAAACCAGAAACAAAAACAAAAAAAACTCCACCAGTGTGGGGAGCAGAGGCCCAGTTCCACAGCCCCAGCCAAGGAAGCCTGCAGCCTGGGCTCTGCCCCCTTCTAAAACCAGAAAGGAAATGGCAAATGGAACCAGCAGCTGTCCAGATATCGGAAAACCCATCCTGGCCCAGAGGTCTAGGAACCTCATTGAAAAATTACAACAGTCCAGCTGCCCCTCCAAACAGGCTCACCCTTCCCGTTGCCGCCTCCCTACAGCGCTCTCTGAATTACAGGTACAGACACATTGCCAGGTCTCGGCCAAAGCAGGTGAAGAGTGGTAAGGTGGCTAGCAGACCGGAGGCCGGTGGCCCGGGATGTGCACAGGCATGTGTAATAACAATTTTGGAGTTTTGGGTTTATTTTTAAAAACGAGAGAGAGAGGAGAGAGAGAGAGAGAGAGAGAGAGAGAGAGAGAGAGAGAGCGCACACGTGGGGGGGGGGGGTAATTGTGTGACATTTGGAATTCTGGGGACTTTTCCGGCATGCTCAAAGAAAGCCTACAATGTGTCCCTTGGAGAACAGGTCAATAAAGCCCTCTGCGGTGTACCCTGGACTATCTGGCACGGTGTCAAAGAATTGACAGAGGGGGCTGTCTGTCATGAAGCAGGACCTAGCTTAACTTGCTGGAATCAGGGGATTCAAGAGCCTGGTCAAAGGTATCGCTTCTCACAACTCTTGACAGGGAGAGCCAGGTTTTCCTGCTATTTCTAATCCACTGTAGAAAACATCACTGTGATGTCACATTGCTAGAAGGTTCTATACCATTCCTCCTGCTTCCTGGACTTGCTTCTTCACAGACTAACAACAAGCGGTTTGCAAGTCTAGTGGGGATGCAAGCCAGGAGCTGCCGGGTCAGGAGGGCAACTGAGGCGGGGGTTCAGGCTTCTGGCACCTCTCTTCAGACACTGAGGAAACAACCAGGCTTCACTACCAGTTTGTCAAACGAGGGGTTTCCAGTGAGGATTTAAATATATACCACATAATGCCAGCCAGGGTCTGGAGCCATGCTCATCATTTCATGACAGACGCTTACTCTCACTCTGTAATGGTGACATCTATGTCATAGGCAGGCCTAGTGCCTGGTTTGGGTATCTGGGCTATGATCACAGCCGTCAGACAACCTCAGAGAACGAGAGAGAAGACTGAGATTAAGAATTCATTTCCACACACCCAGTTGGAGATCCGATGGCCAGAGCCGCACAGGCCACTGAGGCAGAAGGGATAATAACTCTGATTGTCTAGTACCACAGGAGAAAAATCTCAACACATCGTTTTATCACCACTGTAGGAAAAACCAAGTGAGTCTTTTCTACCAAAGACTACGAAATGTGTGTTTAGAGCCAGATGTAGTGCTTGAATCTAAGCACTTGGGAGGCAGAGACAAGTGAATCTCTGTGAGTTTGAGAATAGTCAGGCCTACACAGTGAGCTCCAGAATAGCCAGAACTACTTCATTACATAGTGAAAACGTGGGGGGAGGGAGGGAGAGATGGGAACCACGCGTTTAGGAAAACGAATTAAAATTGTTTTTAATCTCCCTCACCTAGTAGGGCTTTTATGCAAGTACTTTAATCCTCCCCAGCAAATAAACTCTTTGTTTATACAAAGGCCCCCTGCTCTGTCTCAGAAACTCAGGGCCAGAAGCACTGATGCAGGAACCTCTTTCTTTCCCCTTCCAGCAAGCCAGCTCTTTCAGATTAGCCAATTGAATAAGACTGTGAAGTCAGACCCCAGCCAATGGGGGAAAGACATAGCCACCACAGGAGCTAGAAGAAAAACCCGGGGCACTTCCTGTCTCTGTACACTGGCTTTTTCCCTCAAGCACACCAACTTCTGGATCAAGAGTAAAGTTTGTCTTGTCCGGACACTTTGGTTGGAATAGTGGTCTCTTTCTTTGTGACCTCAAAGTCATCCCTAACAGCATTACGAAGTCATAGTCAATGCCACTTGCAAAAGGCCTGAGGCTGGGCCCTTTTAATAAAATTAGGAATGCTTCACCATGAGATGGGTACTTTGCAAAACAAAACAAAAACCCAAAAACCAAAAATCAGGAGAGTTTGGTCTGGCTAAGTAAGACACTTACAGCCATCCAGTGACCCAGAGATAGGTTCTTTTCAGAACAGGTGGCTCAACTACCCTGCTTTTTTTTTTTTTCCCTAAGGCTCAAAAATTTTGTAGAGTGTGAGACGACAATTTTACGAAGGGGACAGACACTCTTTAATAACGGGGATATCTCAGCCACCTTCTGCAACCACTGTACTCAGCAGGTCTGTAGATAGAAGAACAGGGGGACAGTGGGGGGCTCAGAGGCACTCCCCCTTGCTTGTCACTGCCAGGAAAAAGTGGGATACTGCACAAGCATGCAAGGCCAGAGACACGGTGCTGTAGACATATAATAGAGACAAATGAACAGGGACTTGGGAACAGAAATGGCTGCAGAGCCTGGAGACAGCTCTGCCTTGAGGCCTGTTCAGGACTCAACATAGTAAAAAAAAAAAAAAAAAAAAAGTTCTCACACACAAGAAAGGAAAAAAAAAACATTCCCCCACCCCCTCTCTCTCCAATTCAAACAAGAAGTCATCAATGGCCACACTGTGGTGATTTGCCAAACAAAGCAAAAAAAAAAAAAAAAACCATGCTTCAAATTTCTTAGAAGGGCGGGTCTCGGGTGCGACTTCTTCCCAGAGCTGTTGGCTCAGTCTGCTGTCTCCCCGCAAATGCCTGGTGTGGGTGAGATGCTCAAGGACCTCCCAAGACTGACTGAATGAAGACATCACCTCCGTTCTAAAAGAATAACTGAGCCACGAAGACCATGTCACCCTTCCCTCTGTGGCTCAAAGACATCCAGTGCCATGATGTCCCCTGAGGTCATTCTAAACAGAGCCTGTGTGTACTGAAGATGGGACCCACTGAAGATGGAAGCAGATGTGACTTGGTTGGCCATTTAACCAAGATGGCAGCGACCAGAAACTGGGACTGCCATAGTCAAAGCAGAAGCCGGGATCATCGATCTCCCTGATGGGCCTCCTGAAGAAGGCAACTTGGCGAGCACAGACCAGACTATGGCCAACTTCCTAGGTCTGAACTCCAGCCTGGCCACCTGCAAGCAAGACAAGTGATGACTCATAGTCCTGGACCTTAGCTTCCCCATCTGCACAGTGGACATAGGTAACAGCTGCCTCACAGGCCTGGAGCTCAGAACAAGACCTATCGAGAAGAAGATGTCCCATGGGTATTTGCTCAATAAGTCAAGTTGTTCAGTCAGGACAGGCCCTGCAGTCATCTTACTTCACAGGTAAAGAAACATTAACATTGATGACAACCGTACCCCCCCCCCCGCCAGCCCCTCCATCAGGATCTCAAGACCAGGGTCTCACCCCTGCACAGCTGCCCCACGACTTCACACACACACACACACACACACACACACACACACACACCCCTTTCATACTGACAGCCAGCTCCAGGCTTCTCTGTCCCCTTCAGGAATGCAAGACACATGTCAAGCAAGAGAAGCAAGGAGGCCAGAGCAACATGTGGACAGGGCACTGCCAATGTTCCCCCTAGGGCCAAGAGCGGCTGACTCAAAGGAGAACAAGAGTCCCCTGAGGCTTCCTGCTGCAAACAAAATCAGAGGAACAGGCCCTAAAATAGGAAGGGCATCGCCTGCCCCGCGTCACAGCGCAGCGTTCTTTGTTTTGCTTCCTGCCAAGTGACTGGATCTCAGAAAAGTCCTTTGCAAGATGAGACTGAAACGCAACCCCTCCCCAGCCCACCCCCCAGCCCAGCCACTGGCCCGGTGGGCTTCACCAGCACTGACGGCCTGTTCTCCAGGAAAGCTGGGGGTGCCCACCTAGAGCCCTGGGTTCTTGGTAGTCCAGGCGTGGGGCTCCAGGAAGCCGCGGGAAGTGGTCAGCCTTTGTGTATTTTTCAAAGATTTGCTCAGAAGGGGAAAAAAAAAAAACTTTAAACATTTTTGGCAGAGGACACCTACGCAAGCTGGCAATATCCCATCTCCTTGGGGTCTTCTTCTGTCAGTTCAAGTCATGGTGCCTTCGAAAGAAGCAGGTGCTTTGGGCACACGGAAAGCGGGGGAGGAGGAAAGAGAGGGAGTAGGAGCGGCTCAAATTCTCACTCTCGGGAACGCAAAGCAATCCCATCACCTATATTCAACGGATGCAAGATCGGGCCCTGAGCAACACTGAGCTTGTCAATAAGCCATCACGGGATCCCGTTCCTCCTGCTGAACTTCTGACAAGAAATGGGTGCTGGGAGAGGCAGAGAAAATTTCTTCAGTAATGCAGTTACTAGTAAGTTGTCCACCTACTCGATAATCCCATGCTACGCTTATGCAAACAGTGTGCACACACACACACATACACACAAACACATACATACACACACAGACATACACATATACACGCACGCACACACATACACACACATACACACAAGCACATACATACACACATACACACAGACATAGACATATACACACACAGACATATACACACACAGACACATATACACATACATGCACACACAGACACATATACACACACACAGCACACACACACATACATGCATGCACACACACCACCACCACCACCACCACTAAAGCAGAAGGGTAACATGGTAGAATGAAGGTGAATCAGATGGGGGCAGGGAATAAGAGGGTAACAAGGAATAAATATGACCAAAATACATTATGTATAAAGTTATCAACAAACAACAAAAATTTCAAATAATAGCCCAAATCCACCAAAAGAAAAAAAAAAAAAAAACCCACAACTTAAATCATAGTCATGGCCTCATGTAGGAAATGCAAGGTGGAGAGTTGGTATGACCCAGTCATACGGAGAGCATGGATCTGAAGCAGGGTGAAAGGCCAACTTCTCCTTGGAGGCTAGAAGAAGTACCCACCCTACCTCCAAAGACACAGGGATGGGTAGGACGCAGAGTATGCTGGGGTTGTAGCCAGGCCAGAGCAGAGGAATCTAGATGCTTCCAACATGGGGCCAAAATAGGAGCACCTCAGCAGCTGACAAGCCCAGACTTGAATCTGAGAGTTCAGAACAACAACTGCAGGCCCTGGGTTGGGCAGAGTCGGGCCAGGCCAGGCTGCCACACATCGAAGTAATCACAGGCTCTGCTTAGGGCATCTGGTAACCAACAGTTGGAAGAGGGGCGATCATCAGGTCCCTGCTACGGCCTCGTAGGAAGCCTTCAGGCCCTATCCGATGTAGATCTACCTGGATTCCAGATGTGAAGTCTTGAGCCATCTACAAAGTCAAGTAGGTGTTCTGAATGGACATAGGTGCTGGGCAGACAAATCAAAGATGCAGACGCAAGGTCGGGACTGCCTCCAGAAGTGAGGGGAAAGGCTCGAAGAGGGTGTGCAGTGAGATGGGAGAATCTGGACCTGCTGGAGTCACTTCCCAACCTTTGAATGAGACAGCAAAGGGCAATCCAGCTCTGAGGTGCACATAAAGTGCAGAAACATGGAGACAGGTGTACACTCGAGTCTACGCACAAGTCCTCCGGTGCACAGGTCTGAGGCCTGCACATCCACAGCCTGGGGAAGAAAGGCCCCACTGTCACATATGTGCACTGGTAAATATGCACAGCTGTGCATGCAGGTGTTACAACACGGATGGGCTTGAGAGCGAGCACGACCACGCACGCACGCACGCACGCACGCACGCACAGCACCACGGAAGAACAGCACTGTGCTAGACTTTGAAGCCCTTGCTGGATCAAAACTAGAATGGAATCTTGGCCTTGCTCCACGCAAGTCAGTGACCTAACCTCTCTGGTCTCGGTTTCTTTATCTGCAAAATGGGCTAGTAATAGTGTCAACCTCCTACTGTTGTTGGTCAGGGCCCTACATACATGTGCTAAAAGAATAATGCTAAGCTAAGGCAGTAGCTCGGGGTGGTGCTTATATAATGTGCCTGAAGCCCTGGGGTTGGTTTTCCTCCCTCCCCACCCTCCAAAAAAGTGAGAAAGTCAGTCTTAAATACATAAAGGGAGGCTGCTAAAGACTGGGCTTCAAAATAAATAAAAGTGTGTGTGGACACACACTTGCACTATTCGATACACAACTTCTTACACTCCTAAAGAGATATGCAGCAAAGGGCAGAGTGTGCACCCCCACGGAGGGGGGGTGGCTCGAAGTTCCAGGGTATGCAAGAACAAACGGGAGCTGTTTGCGTCCACACTCGAGGGAAGGTTTACCCTCGTCCCCAGAATACTTGTCCTGTAGAAGCTGACCAGAAGGAGAAGAGGTTGTGACAAATCAAGGGACACAGGGGAACTATGTGACAAAGCCCGTGCACGAGACACACTCTGTGCTGGCGTCTGCTGCCTGATTTTTATCAACCTCCTCCCCCACTGTCATCACAAGACCGAGTTGTGAATGAAGCAAGTCCCCACAGAGGCCAACAGCAGTGATCATGGGGTTCCAGGCCCATGTGTACAACCCCGGAATCTCCTCCTGCCGTGCATCCACTCTGAGAACAAAGGAATGGATGAACACTGGCGCACGGGGAGGAGTGAGCCGGGCACAGTCTAAAGGAAATTGAAACCCAGTGCCCATCAACTTGGGACGTAACAAAGGGGTAGAAATGCTGCCATGGGAGTAGAAGGTGGGAATGGAGCTACCTTCTCCATCCCCTGGAGCAGAGCAGGACACCAGGCAAGCAAAGGAAGTCAGCCATATGGCTGTCAGTCTACAGCAGCTGAGGGACCAGTGATGCCCTATATGGAGGGAGTTTCCAGGGTCCAAGCCCAGTGGCTTCACATAGGTCAGGACACCAGGGAGTCTTCTGTCAAAATCCAGAAGGCTGGTATCCTGAGCTCCAAATCCCATGGGGTCAGATGCCAAAGGCCCAATACCCTCTCGGAACTAGCCTAGCCAGGATGTCAGCAGTATGATGACTTATGGCCGGGGCTTCTCAGAGAGAGCTGTATCGTCAGGTCCTGATGGAACAATGAGAGAGTCCCACAGACCCTTCTAGAAACTACCAGCTAGGCTCAGGGTCCCTCTGGAAAGAGCTTGCTAGGAGTCTACCTGGCCAAGCTAAGCAGCTCAAGGTGTCAGCTCACAGCTCTGGGAGGCCTGGAACAGCAGCCCAGCCTGGGCTCATGCAGCTAGGGGTAGATCATCTGCTGAGAACTATACTTCAAGGAATCTAGGCTAGGCCAAGGTCTATGAAACATACTCAAGACATAGAGTGTCCCATAGAAGGCCCTTCCTTAAAATGGTAGGCCCTTAGGGCTTGGCTTTGCCTGGCAAATGCTACCAGACCCTGCAGGCTTTACCACTGCAGGAAGGGACCTCCAAATAGAACTCACCACCTCCACCTGCCCCCAAAGCCCTCTCTGGGGAGCCAGGGATCTCAGCTATCTCCTCAATGAGCTCTCCCACAGTCCAGACACCTAGGCCATCTCTGCCACCCTTTTCCAAATGCTGAGTTCATTGGCCAGAAGAGGCTACCAGGTCTGTGTGCCAGGCTGTGGAAGATGTCCCAGGCATCATCTTCAGGTTGCTTCCTCCCTCCGGAATCTGCCCTCTGGCCCTCCTCCTCTATTCTGTTAAGCAGAGCATCCTTCTCACCGTCTGATGACACTTATCCAAGAAGTAGCCCAAAGGTGGAATAGCTTTCAAGCTGGGATACCCTGGGCTCTGACCCTGGCCCCAAATGTACTCTGGGGTCTCTGGGACCTGACACCTAGTTCACTTGGAATAGTGTGCCTTTAAAGGGCCTCATCTCCATGGAGTCAGCTAAAGAGACACAGGACACCAAGTTCGCTGGAAACCTACGGACAAAGTCCGTCCAATTTAAAACCGAGACTCCGCCCATGCTGGCGCCTGAGCAGCCGGGCAGCCACCACCCCAGTGTGCACAGGCTTCATGAAAGAAAAGCACAGGTAGGATTACCCAACCCGAAGCTTGTTCAGCATACATCAAACACCAGCTTAATATTTATTTAAGGCCTGGAGGATGGCTCAGTGGGTGAACTCAATTCTTGGGACCCGCATGGTGGAAGGAAAGAACAGATTCTCACAAGCCGTCTTCTGAACTCTCACACGCACATCCTG
The DNA here is from genome assembly GCA_021653895.1 of Mastomys natalensis. Classification (NCBI taxonomy): domain Eukaryota; kingdom Metazoa; phylum Chordata; class Mammalia; order Rodentia; family Muridae; genus Mastomys; species Mastomys natalensis. Next base: position 1,154,111 of record JAJTUV010000468.1, read on the forward strand.
GTGCGTGCACTGCATGTACACAAACACCTTACAACAAATAAATGTAACAAAACGTTTGAGAGATGTCTACTTTAGGTGAGGGAACGCAATAAGTAACCACTGTGTTCCCTGTGGGTAGGTCCTGCTCTTACTGGTCTCAGCAACCCTTACGTGGGCTCATTACTACCCCATGATACAGACGAGAAAACTGAGGCAGCAATGAATGAGCTCACTGCCCTGGATTTGAAAGAGGGACAGGGCACATCCTCAGCTTGTCTGACCCAATGCATGATTTCACCCACTTCCTTTATCCTACCCTCTCCCCAGTTCCCTCATTTAAGAGACTGGAGGACAATTATCACACAAATGTACATAGTTGCGGCAATGGATCTGAGAAATAGCAGCTCGCTGTCTCCTATAGACAGGAAGCCGAGAGGAAACTGACAGTCAGTAGTACCCTAACAGACAAGGGGACTCCAAAAGGGAGGGTCCGGGTTTCCAAGAGGAAGTGACAGATCTCACTGGTTGGTGTCTTGGACCTCTAGTCACTTTGCTACTTGTCCAGCACAAAGGAGAAGAGATCCAAGTTGTGCCAGATACAGGGACACCCGCCTCCTGGGGGAAGCAGCTCGGAGAACTCCAGGCAAGGGCTGACAGCAGAAAGACTCTGCTCTGGGTACAGAGCCACTCCAGCCAGACCCATTAACCTCCCCACATGGGTCACACCCTAAGCAGGCTGTCCCATCCCTCTCTGGACGCCAGGGAGGAAATCTGCAACTTCCTTCTTCACAGGAAATGGAGTGGCCACCAGCAGGACTCTTTTGTTTTTCTCTACACGTCCACCTGGGCACACCAGAGCTTATCCGAACTGCACCCCTTGGCTTCTCACTCCCATTCACCACCCTCGCTGGGCCCCGTCCTCCTTCCCTTTCTACAAGCCAGAAGTCCCTCTTGGACCATGGAAGTCCATTCCCTGTGTGATGACAATAATCCTGGCGAGAACAAGTACAGGTGACTCTTGATGAGAGTCTACCATGAGCAAGGGCCAAGCACTACCTAGAGGCCCAGACAGCTTACAGACCAGCTTCTTAAAGCCTTAAAGTTCTGAACATCGTGTAGTCTGGGTCCCTGTGTGGTCCTGGGCATGTGTGGCTACTTACATCATCACGTCAGTGGTAAGGGGGCACGATGAGTCCCTAGGCTGCCGACACACCGCACACCGCCTCCAAAGTCAGCTCCTCCGAAGTCCTCTTTCCTAATGCCCTACCTCCTCCAGGCAGTGTGTCCCTCCCTCCCAGAGGTAAGGGGTCACCCAGACTCCGCAGTTCTGAGTGAGGAGGAAGGGGCCCTGGCTCTGCAGCCAGAGCAGCCACGCGGTTGCTTTCTCAGCTGCTAGGTCAACAGAGGCTAATTCTGGGACAGGATCCCGGCTCGCACATCTGCTCAATTCTCAGCACGTGTGTGGAAACCACTGACGGGCCCTGATCTGAGTCCCCCGCACTGGGCTCAGGACACAAGAATGATAAAGACATATCTGAAATTAAACTTGACCTGGGCTACAAGGGGTGGGGTGTCTCCAACACCCCACCCAACTAACCCTTTTCCTTTACTCAGGAAACTCTTCAGAGAGCCAGGAGGTAACCGGCATGGAAGCTTCTGGAACATTCTTCATCCAGGTAGATGAGAACTGTTACGTGTTTGACCTGGTATCTCCTATTATGTGCTAAATCATTGTCTTTTTGGGGTTTCTACTGCTGTGATAAAACGCCATGATCGAAACAGCTTGGGGAGGAAAGGGTTTATTTTATTTGGCTTATTCTTCTATCATTGTTATCACTGAAGGAAATCAAGACAGGAACTCAAACAGGAGAGGAACCTGAAGGCAGGAGCTGATGCAGAGGCCGTGGAAGAGGGCTGTTTACTGGCTTGCTCCTCATGGATTGCTCTGGGGCTGTCCTTTTGCTACTTTCTAGGTTCTTCTTTCTTCCACTTTTCTTCACCCCCTTTTTTTTGTCCAACCCCCTAACACTAGATAGGAGAGAAAAAAAAGGATGGAGGGGAAAGGAGAGAGATGCCTGAATAAAGTCAGGGGTCAGAAAGGGGGCGACATTATCGTTAGACGACTTCCTGCTGACTAGGGCATCAGAGTTCCTTGGGAGCAAGTTTGATATTTGCCAGCAGGATGTCTACTTTCTTCTTCTTCTTCTAGCTGTTTCTTCTTTGCACACAGCTTCTTAATAAACCACAACCAACAAAACCAACAGCCGGCCAACCCCCATCAACAACCAATAACCACCAACCCCCACCTCTCATTCATATACATATCCTCTGAAAAGTTCCAGAATTCCAAACGCCACACAATTACAAAGCTATCTGCTGCTGGCAAAACTAGCAATACCCCTGGTAGAGCACAAGGCAAATCATAGTCAGTTGCAAGGGCATTATCCCCACACCTGAGATTGAAATGAAAATATATTCACGTATATCTGGGTGGTTTTGTTTTGAAGAAACAAAAATTCAAGGATCCTCACTACATTGCTCAGCTTGCTTTCTTATAGAACCCAGGACCTCCAGCCCAGAGATGACCCCAGTCACAATGGGCTGCCCCTGCCCCCATCCGTCACTAAAAAATGTCCTGTATGTTCGCCTGAAACCTGATCTTACGGAGGCATGCTCTCAATTGAGGTCTCCTCTCTGATGACTCTCTAGCTTGTGTCAAGTTGACATAAAAACAGCCAGGACAATCTTTTCTTTTTCTTTTGCACACTCATGTTTGTTTGCTTGAAAGATATATATATTATAAAAAAAAAAATCAGCTAATAAATAAGTCATCTTTCCTAAAACAATCTAAGAGGACCCACCAGTCCATAGGCTACACCTGAAACTGAACCAGGTTAGACTGGCTCTGGTCAACCCTGGAGCCATCAGTCAGAACTGGGGCAGGGACTTGTCCTCCTGAAGTTTGGTTTCCTGTTGGATGTCCCATGTGGAGGGTCAAAGTGGCACGCTCTTGGTGCGTGCCACTCACAGAAACATTACCACCATTATACTAAACCCCTGCCTCAGTTTCCCAACGTGAAACAAATAATTGAATGTTATCTATAGGGGCTACTGGAGCTCACCTCACACTGCAGCCAACATCCAAGGTCCCCGTCTCCAGTCGCTCTTTGTATAATCCACACCAAGGACCAAGCCATGGGCAGGAAATCTCATTCCACTCAGTCCTCTGCAGGTCAGGGAGGCAGACAACATAGACACCTCCCCCTACGTTACATGCAGAAGACCACTAAAGAGAAGTCAACTGCCTCCCCAAACTGCTTTTAAAGCTTCTACGGCCATGGGAAAGTGTGGGCGGGGCAGCTCCGTAATGCTGACAGGCCAGGGACATCTGTGTGCCAGGACTGTGCTCATGACTCTGGGTCACCTGCAAGGGACAGCTGGGGAAAGATTGCTGCCAGGTAAGAGAGCCCGGGCCTAGTCCCAGACCCAAGTGTGACTCCTCTTCTGTGACAATGACTCTTGGATGTCAACGTGATGAGATTCACAATCACCATGGAAACAAACCTCTGGGCGTGTCCATAAGGGATTATTTAAATTGCTTATTAATAGAGAAAGGAAGAACTTTAGCTGATAGCGACACACACCTTTTGGTCTCAGCACTTTGGAGCTAGAGGCAGGCTGATCTCTGTGAATTTCAGGCCGAGCATTATCTACAGAGCTAGCTCTAGGACAGCCAGGGCTACACAGGGAAACCCTGTCTCAAAAAGAAAAAGAAAAACAAGAGAGAAAGGCAGACACACCTAAAAGTGAATGGGCTTCCCATCCTGAGCTGAATGTAAAGAAGAAAGCTAGCCGAGCATATACCTCTCTGCTTTCTGACTACAGGTGCCACGTGACCGGCCGCCTCATGCTCCTGCCGCTGCAGCTTCCCCACCACAGTACACTACTTCCTTCAGCTGCTCTTGTGAAGCAAGCATTTTGCCACAGCAACTAGGGCAGTAACTAATACAACTTCCCACTCAAGTTTCCAAGGAAGATCATGGCAGGGTGTGAGTCGGACTTCCCTTCCCTCACAATCTTATTTCATTCAAAGTCTCAGCTACACACACACACACACACACACACACAGTGGACTCAGCTACACACACACACACAGACACACACAAACACACACAGAATGATCTCAGCTATACACACAACACACACAAACACACAGAGTGGTCTCAGCTACACATACAGACACACACAAACACACAGAGTGGTCTCAGCTACACACACACACACAGACACACACAGAAACACACACTGAGTGGTCTCAGCTATACACACACACACACACAGAACACACACACAGAGTGGTCTCAGCTACACACACACACACACACACACACACACACACACACACACACAGATGTGCCACTGTCCCAGATCATCCTGTAATCTCTGCTCTGACCCCAGCCATGTTTTCCCTGTTTTCCTCATCTACATCTGACCAAGTCTGTTGAGGCCAGCCTTTGTTCTGGTTTCTTCTTCCCTCTGGATTCTCCTGTCTCTCCCCGTCAGCCTCTTCCTCAGAAGTATACATCCCAAACCCAACAAAGGTGACTGTGAGGTCCCGTCTCCCTGTCCTGACCACTGCCACCAAGCCTTCCTTTCTGCTCTTTGCCCCAAGAACTGCAGTCAGTAGGAAGGAGGTCCCATGAGCATCTCTGTTGCGAACAGGAGTCCTAATGACTGAGCCACAGGGACAGAGGGCAGAGGCCACACCAAGACCTAAGAAACTGGTGTCTCGTGTCAACTGTTGACTGACACTAAAGGCAGGAACATTTCCAATGAAAGTGAAGTTGAAGCCGGGCAGTGGTGGCACACACCTTTAATCCCAGCACTTGGGAGGCAGAAGCAGGTGGATTTCTGAGTTGGAGGCCAGCCTGGTCTACAGAGTGAGTTCCAGGACAGCCAGGGCTACACAGAGAAACCCTGTCTCGAAAAACCAAAAAAAGAAAGAAAGAAGGAAGGAAGGAAGGAAGGAAGGAAGGAAGGAAGGAAGGAAGGAAGGAAGGAAAGAGAGAGAAGTTGAAAGAGTAAAAGGGAAAGAAAGAGGGGTACCTTCCAGACTGGACTGGAAGGAGACCAGCATCCATCACAGATAGGCTGGCTCCTCTAAGGGGCAGCTCTACCACATCCTTACTCAAAGCAAAACATAACAACAACAAAAACAGTCCAGATCCAGGCTCAGCCAGTCTCCCTCCTGGAAACTTCCCAAGTAATCACTGGTCTTCATTGAGAATGAAAAGCAAACAGCATGCAGACATTCACAGTGCACTGTCTGCAGGCATTTGAAAAAAGAAAAAAAGAAAAAGAAAAAAAAAAAAAAGCAGGAAGCAAGGCTTAGCAGGGGTAGCTTCCTAGAGCATGGCTGATCCAGAACCGGTCACAGGATGACCAATCGGGAAGACGACAAACAAGCTCTGGGTGGCAGATGGTGGTGGGGGGGGGGTTGGGGGGACACTGTGGGGGGGGGGGTACACAGTAAGAAAGAACCGGTGTGCTGTGAATGTTCAAAATGACACTAAAATATTAAAATACGCATACGGATGGGTGGAGACCCGAAGAGCACAAAGTCAGTAGAAAGCATCTTCAGCCAGATCCAAGAGGCACAGGAGCTCCAACAAGGACGGAGGCCAAATGGCCAAGACCTGCTGCTCGGTTCTAGGCTTTGGGACAGCAAGAAATCCAAAAGTGGAGCATCCAACAGTTAGTTTATCGGAAACCATCCCAGCTGGCTGGTCTGACTGTGAGGTGCAGGTTGGCTGTGGTCATGTTAAGGAGAGGGAGTTGTAAGTACGTAGATATCTCCTTCTTTTCGACTCCCTTTAGCGTGCCTCTCATACTGTGCTGGCATCGAAATAAAGGGAAGGGAAATGAGAATTCTCGTGTACAGGGCTTTGGAGCTGACACAGGCTTTTCTCATACGGAAGCTTACTTGATCCTCATGAAAGAAAGGAAGGCAGGGCAGGGAGGGTGGCCCATATTTTTCCACCAAGAAGAAAAGTTAGTGGCTCGGGATGCCTAGCAGTCGTAAAAGCGCCGAGCGAGCCCCATCCCAACGACGGCGTCAACTAGGCGTGCTGGCACAAGCTTGTAACATCGGTACTTTGGCATGTGGACACGAGAGGATCCGAAGGGACCTCAAGGTCAGTCTGGGTTCCGTAGACAGTTCAAGGCCAGCCCGGTTTACATGAGACCCTGTTCAAAGATGACCTTAAATTCCTAATCCCACCTGACACGTGGACCTGATGTCGTACAGGTAAGCGCTATCACACCCGGTTTCCGAGACACTGCGAATTGAGGTCAGAGCATCCTGCATCCTCAGCAAATGCTCTAACCGTCTGCAGCCTCCGCTCCAAATTAGTGGCTTTCACTTTGTCTCTGCAGCCAAGGAGGCTGCTACTCCATTGTAAAGGCCCCTGTGGGGGCTGGGGTACAGACACTACCTACCCTCCTCCCTGGTCCATTTCAACCCCCGCCTTGGGGGTCCATGAAGATGCTGCCTGCTGAGGCGGGGGCTTCCAGAGCCTGACGGTCTCAGCAGGACCTCAGGCAGGAAGCTTGGTAGCTCCTACTGTAACAGATGAAAAGCCCCAGGCCTGGAACCAGATGGGCCTTAACTTCATGGTCCGTGACCCTAAATTCCACCCCGCCTGATTGGGATCCAGACAAGTAGAGTCCCAAAAATATATACATCATTCTATTATAGATTGTATTTATATTACATGTAAAATTCTCCACTCTGGTGAGCCTCCCATCCACCGAGAACGTCCTACGAGATAAGTAAAAACCCACCAGCAGTTTCACCAAAGCAGGAAGGAATCAAGGGAAACTGAGGCCCACCCCACAGGGAATCGGCATGTCATCCTCATAACAGTCCCAGAAAACGTCCCCAGAAAAACCAGCATTGCCCAGCCGTGGTAGAGGCTACAAAGATTCCCTGGTCAGGATGAGAGGCAGATTTGCGGTAACCATGGCAACGCCACACTCCCTCTGTGCAGCCTTATTCTGAGTGATTTACATATCTGGCCTCACAGGCCTCTTAGATAAAAAGGATCCAGGACCACTGTAACAGGCACCAACTCCACGTCAGAGACTGGAGGACTGGTCACACAGGTACGGTAGAAGGAGAAGAACCTAAACTCAACCAGATTTCTCTTGGCAACTACAATCACTGCCTCTCAGCTTTAGTGTGAAGCCAGAAACAACAACACATTTTCCCGCAAGTTTATTTCTATATTATCATTTATACCATGAGGCTAGAGTCAGTCAATCAAAGGTAGCAACAGGCCTGAGGGGATGGCTCGATAGGTAAAGTGCTGGCGGTGTAGGCATGAGAAACTAGGTTCAAATCCACCCCCCCCCACACGCCCCCATACAAAAAGCTAGGCATGAAATCACAAGCCTGGTATCCCAGTGCTGAGGAAGTAAGAAAGGATCTCTCAGGCTCGCTGGCTAATCTGTCTACCTAAACTGGGAAGTTCTAGGTTGAGGAAGAGACTCTGTTTGAAACAGTGAGGTATGAAGTGAAAGAGAAAGACATCAGAGGCTGACCTCTGGTACGTGAGAGAGGGCACGCATGGGGTGGGGGGGGTGGCACATAGAGAGAGGGAAGGGGAGAGAGGAGAGAGAGAGAGAGAGAGAGAGAGAGAGAGAGAGAAAGAGAGTTGTCTGTGTGTCTGTGTGTGTGTGAGAGAGAGAGAGAAGAGAGAGAGCGAGAGCGAGCGTGCGCACAATACTCCTAGCTTAATATGTCAAGGTCGCATGACCAAAACTCACATGACTGACGGGGCACCCCCACAGTGTCTCCTAAACCAAACCGAAACCATCACAACGTGCAGGCTGCCTGGTGTTGGTGTTGAGACCATTTCACCATACTGAGGGCTCCAGAGCTAAGTCCTAAAGCTGATCTGAGGCCCGCCTCGTGCCAGGCACCAAACCAAACGCTTCCGATGACTCCCTCCTCCAACACTCACCAGGACGGAACCCCTTGAAAGTTCACGCATAAATCAAGCTGGGGCTCTGAGGAGTGGAGTGGTGTGTTCAATGTCACAGAGCTACAAAGTGTCATCAGAACCAGCCTGCTATGATCCCAGTTAAGCTGCTGTGGCTCTGGCATCCTCTTCAGAGAGGAGGAGCTGCCTGGAAACCCAGCAGACAAGCTGCCCGGCCTGCCCATTCCCGCCAAGCCGGCTCCCGGAGCCCACCACAGGTCCGGAACCCCTCACTTCAAAGTGGTTCACCGGGCAGGGCTGCGTGGTTGAGGCTGAGGCCTTGGGCAGTGCTGTCACAGAGCAATGCTTGCCCCTGACCACCCAGGTTTGAACTGGGTTTCCCGGGACCTCAGGAATTCTGGTGCCAGTTTGTGGAGGCTGTCTGGCTGAGGCCATCCTCGTTTGTAGGAGGTTGCCATTTCTAAGGAAGTTACATCTTAGCTCCCTGACAGTTCAGAGAGGCACTGTGGGGATAAGGGTGGCTAGAGCCAGCCCCTGCCCCTCACTAATCATTAATTCATCTCATTAATCACCTATTCCCAGCCATACCAGGGTCCGTTCTCAGGACCACAGATCCTGGTCCAGCAGGCAGAAAGTTCTCTCTGCCTCTCCAAGGACTGGTGTCCAAACAAATATTACCACCTCAGATGTCTCTACCCCAAATCCCTCGCTCTGAGTGTAGCCTGTCCCCTGTCCTGCTCAGGGCCCCCGGCACCTCTGAACCCCAGGAGTCTGGGGTTATGGAATGTGTAATGACTGAGGTCAGAGCTCGCTGATGTGAGCCCAGCTGAGGGAAGATGGCCAAGAACAACTCACTCATTTGCTTCATTTCCAGATTCTGCTGCTGCCGGAGCCGAGCTTCCAAACCAAGCTGGCTTTGGCCAGGACATCTGCAGCTGCGCCGGCCACAAGGCGCATCTGGATTCGCTTAGGGAGTTAAACGCCATAAAGTTCTCTTAAGAAATTAGTTCCTGGGGACCCTGTGTCTCTCTGGGGATTGGGTGAGGGACTGACCTGCTCCAGCCGTACCCCCTTGGGCCAAGGACACCCAGAAACTGTCTGCCTGGGGAAAAGGCACTTTGTGATCTACTTGAAGAATCATCGTGTCCCATTCAAGATGGCTTGGGAGGACGCCCAGGCAGGGCCATGTACACGGAAGGCACTTCCTAATTGCTGTGTGTGACAGCACCCAAGAACAAACCAATGGCCTCCATTAACTCATCTGCTGAATGGGGACGCATCACGAGGACCTGGCAGAGCGTGGGCACACCTGTATTCTAATTTACTTTCCTAGCGACACCTGGTAACTGCATATAAGAATGAGGTGTAATGTCATTGACACATGCACACATTATGTCACAGGCAAATAAAAAAGAATTCTCCCTCAGGCTGGGGAAACGGCTCACTCAGCGTATACTTGCTACAAAGGCATGAAGGCCCAGAGTTCAAGTCTAGAACTCACATTAAGAAAATGCTTTCTTTAAAAAAAAATAGTCAGGCACAGTATAATGTTCTAGTAGTCCCAGTGCTGGAGAGATAGACGCCCACTGGCTCTGGTGCACCTAGCCCACTTGGTGAGCTCTAAGCCAGTGAGAGACCCTGTCTCAAAAAAAAAGAAAGGGAAGTGGTGAAAGTCAGTACATGAAGAACAAGAACAAGAAAGGAGGTTGTCCTTTGGCCTCCTCCACCACACACAGACACACACAGGCACACACAGACACATACACAGACACACACACACATAGACGGGGTGGGGGGAGTGTCCGTCTCTTTCTCGATTTTGAAGTCCTCTTATTCCAAATCTCCCAGCTAGCCACCCCAAAGAAACCGCACATCTGAGGAAGAACTGGAAGAGAAAGTGCCCTCCTCCCTCATCCCCTCCCCATCCCCAGCCTTGCACGCTGGGTTGGTCTGAACACAGGCAACAATCCTAAAGTGACAGCCATGACCGAGGCCTTCCCCAGCCCCTCTCAGCCGGCCAGGCACAGAGACAACCTCCCAGCTCTGAAGGGTAGATCTGGGAGTCACCATCCCCAGCCGCCGAAACAAACTCAGAATCAGCAGCTGAGAAACAGCACCAGGAGGAGGCAAAACCCAAAGAGATTTGTGGAAGCCACAGTCCGGTCCCACAGATCAGTCACGGATGGATGAGTCAGTAGCCACGCCTCCTGCCTCCACTCTATCATCCACTTTGGGCCTGGGAAGTAGATCTGTAGCAGGAATTCTCCCAGAATGCATGACGTTCTCTGTTCCATCTCTAGCACTACTGAAAGAGGGTGAAAAAGTATCACCAATGGTGAAATGTGCCTGCAATTGCAACATTGTGGAAGCTGAGGCAGGAGGATGCTGCATTCAAGTTCAAAGCCAACCTGGGCCATAGAGACCAATTCTGTCTCAAAGAAAAGTCAAAACCAAAAACCACCATATTAAAAATAAATAAAAAATAAAATAAAGGTCTCAGAAACTGGAGATGGTTCCGTGGTTAAAAGCACTGACTGCTTTTCCAGAGGACCCAGGTTCAATTCCCAGCACCCACAAGGCAGCTCACAACCACCTGTGTAACTCCAGTTCCAGGTGATCTGACACCCTCACACAGACATACACACAGGCAAACACTGATGCATAGAAAATAAAAGCAAATTTTTTTAAAAAGTCTCTTTTGTCCTCTGCAACTTGTCACAGTAAATGTTCCTACCTTATTCCCACTGGTTAGGTCTCAAAAGAGCCAAATAAACCGGTATGGGCCCCCACCCAGTCTAGAGGGATGTCTTACTTAGGGTTTACTGCTGTGAACAGACACCATGACTAAGGCAAGTCTAGAGACAGGGTTTCTCTGTGTAGCCCTGGCTGTCCTGGAACTCACTCTGTAGACCAGGCTGGCCTCGAACTCAGAAATCCGCCTGCCTCTGCCTTCCAAGTGCTGGGATTAAAGGCGTGAGCCACCACTGCCCGGCTTAAGGCAAGTTCTATAAAGAACAACATTTAATTGGGGCTGGCTTACAGGTTCAGAGGTTCAATCTATTATCATCAAGGTGGGAGCATGGCAGCATCCAGGCAGGCATGGTGCAGGAGGAGCTGAGAGTTCTATATCTTCATCTGAAGGCTGGTAGAAGAATACTGACTTCCAGCTAGGATGAGGGTCTTATAGCCCACACCCACAGTGACATACCCACTCCAACAAGGCCACACCTACTCCAATAGGGCCACACTTTCTAATAGTGCCTCTCCCTGGGCCAACCATATTCAAACCATCACAAGGGGCAACAGAAAGCTGGCGACACAGAAATCAACTCAGATCTTCCACACCCAGGTCCCACCCAGGCTTCACCCCACAGGGGCCTAACTTGGGCTCAAGGAGCTATCCAGCAGCAACTGCTGCACTGCCACCAAGGGGCTAGCGCATTACGGTGGCCAACACTACTGACCAGCCACTTCCTGCAGCTGAGTCTAAGCATCCCAAACTTAACTAAGAACGGATCATTTGCACGGGCGGACTAGGCCGACCCTTCAGTCACCTCCCTTTCTGTTCAGTCACCCTGACTTGACAGGAACCGAACATATTTTATTGGGGCTGGAAGCTAAGAAAGGACTTTGATGACCCTCAAGAGGGAAGTTGCTTATTAAACCCACTGCCAAGCAGCAAGAGGAGACTGGTCAGTGAGTGGCTCAACCAGAGTGATGTCAGAATATAAGGCAAGATTCTTCATCTCAGGTGAGGCCTAGGCTCCGGGTTTGTCAACTACGTGGTCATTTTGGCGTACAACTCCAAGTGGGGAACTGTTGTTGGTGGAAGCCCCCAAGAAAGTCTGGGGCAGAAAACAAAGAGGTCTTCTGGCTAGGAGGAGGTGGAATGTTCGAGAGAAGAGGTTGACAGTAGCATGTCCTAGGAAAGCCATGAGAACAGGGAACGGGAAACCAAGAGTCACGCTAGAAGGCTGAAGAATAAACTCTGGTGTCTTCTGGTCCTTTCTAGAGACTCCTTCGCACAGAGTATCACTAATATTTCCAATGTCTCCATCACTTGCCAGTCTACCCAAGATCCTATCAGGGCTTTTAATCCACAGCTCACAACAGAGATCTAGAGCCTACCATCACCACCGTTCCCACGGTCCAAGGAGGAGGGAGCCTGCTTCCCCCTTAGTTTCCAACCAGGGACCCTCGCTCCATCAGAGACAAGATGGAGTTCAACTCACAAGTCAGTCTATGCCAGGGGGAGGGGGAGAGATGATGGTTAGCTGCTGCTTCCTGGCTCCCTGAACTGGTCCTGAGGCCAGCCAGCAAAACCAAAGCCAATTTTGCTAGAACTTGACCAGGAGAAAACCACTGAGGGGTCGTGAGTAAAATTAGCCTGTTGGTGAGCCCCAGGCAACCATGGGATCAGGGTAGAAGAAAGTGAAAGCCTGGTACACCTTATCAACTCACTGACTTGAGGCAGGGGGATGTCCGTTCTGGCTGCCACAAAACCCTATGGCTAGCAGAAGACCCAACACACAGTAGCTGCTCAAGAAATATTGACTGGTTGATTCTCCTCGCAATGGCTAAATATAGAATGGAGATACAGGCAGGGACCAGAATTCAGGATGTCATCAGTTTAAAGAGAGATACCTGGGTAGAAAGAAGCAAGCCAATGATTCTATCTATTCCCTTCGAGTTTGCATCACCATCTCCACTTACGGGACAAGCTGGACAAACCTAGAAACCATTTGCAAGCCGCTGTGTCCAGTCAACAACAAAAGTCATAGTGACACCTCCCCACCCCCTGAGACCAGAGCTGGGGGACTGGATTTGAGGATGGTCCCCAGTCTATACATGTGAGGTCTTTAAAGACCCTAGACCACCTGGCCAAAGCAAAGCTAATGCACCAAACCTCCAGCCACTCCCCTCAAGGCTCCTACCATCACATCAGCCTGCCATTCCTGGGAACGGCTAGTGAACTCCTGCCCAGGAATCCAAATGATGCGTCTCACCAGCAGAGAAGCCAGAACCCCATCACAGTGAGAAACTGAATGAGGCTCTTCCCCCTCCCAGCTTGTACACCTGATGTTTTTCTTAGGGTTGCACCAAAATATGCACAGGGAAAGGACGTGTCCCAATCCCCTCATATAGTAACCTTTAATGGATTCCAGTTTTGCTTCATTAGATTGTAATCCCATATTAAGCATCTGCAGAGCCACCCCATAATCTCACTTATCAACAGAGGGGAAGTGGGGAAGGCTGGAGATTCGGCACAGTAGCTCTTGCAGAGGACTCCAGTTTGGTTCTTTGCACTCATACTGGGTGGAGTGCCCGAACTTCGGCTCCAGGGTATCTGACCCTCTTTTGGACTCACAGGGCTCCTGTACTCACGACCACGCATCTGCATACATATAATTTAAAAATAAGGGCTGGAGAGGTGGTGCGGCAGTTAAGAGCAGTTGCTGCTGTCCCAGGGACTGAGGTCTGACTCCCAGCATCTACAGCAGGCAGCTCACAATCATCAGTAACTCCAGCTCTGGGGAATCTGCCACCCTCTTCTGGCCTCTGTGGGAACTGCACAGATGTGGTGCACATACACAGATACAAGCAAAATACCATATATGTACAACAAAAATAAATAAATCCTGGGCGGTGGTGGCGCACGCCTTTAATCTTAGCACTTGAGAGGCAGAGGCAGGTGGATTTCTGAGCTCGAGGCCAGCCTGGTCTACAGAGTGAGTTCCAGGACAGCCAGAGCTACACAGAGAAACCCTGTCTCGAAAAACCAAATAAATAAATAAATAAATAAATAAATAAATGTTTTTTTAAGAGGGAATTAAAAAAAGATTTAATGGCCCTCTGAGATGTAATCTGGTATTTATAACAAACTGTATCTATACGGGTAAGGCTGACATGGTTGTGACTCTCCCTTGAGAAGCTTGTATCCATGATCTCGGGTGTATTTTCTTTCTGAGCAAGCTCTCTCTCTCTCTCCTGACCCCTGTGCTTAAAGTCTAAATTAAATATATTAAAACGTCTTCAATAATCTCCAACTCTGCCTGTCCTGAAATTCTTTTCTGCATCCAAGCCTTAAATCCCAGTTTTGCCTGAGGTGAGATTCCTAAAAGATTCCCTAAAAGATTCCCTCAGACTTCTGGGGATGACAGTATGAAGCTTTGTCCCCGTCCCCCACCAGTGGCTGGACGGCCAGTGGGGGCTTGCTTGAGGCACCGCCCCCAGCTTACGTGTGGCTTTATATACTGCTCTGAGTGGCTGGAGAGTTCATCGTTTTTAAAAAGGGAAATAGAGAACAAGCTTTATTAATGCCAATCACACCTCAAAGTGACTCCAGTGTACCCAGAGAGAGAGAAATGAGTCAGAACGTGTGGAGGCAGAGTGGGGGGTGGCGGAGTGGGCTCAGTCCTCCCACCAAGCTCCCCTCACCTTGGCTGACACTCCTAGATTCAACCAACCATGCCAATCATGGCAAACCATCCTTGAAGCCACATGTCCTCCAGAAGGGAGGAGAGTCCTCCTCTTCGACGTAATCAAAGCTTCCTTAAGTGAAATGACGTCAGAGATCCTAAAATGATTCACCCTAAAGCTGGGCCACCCCCAGAGGCACAACCACCCACCACAGTGCCACAGAAACAGACAGAGACAGCAGCCATCCCCTCCTCTTCTGAACTGCCTAGAGGCAACCTGGTTGGCCTTCTAATACCCAGAAGGGCAGCAGAGAGGGTATGCTGGTAGGATCAGGGAACAGATGATGGAAAGTCCTAAGAAAGTGCCCAGGTTCCCATGAGACCTTCATGGGTAAGCATAGAAGGCTCTGCCTCAAATCACCCAATGTCTGCATATGCTAGCACAAGACCAGACAGGTGTCTTAGCGATCACGTGGGAAGTCCAGGACTCTGACTCTGTGGCTGATTCCAAGACCTTTAAGCAACAGGACTCTGGTCTGGATGTAGGGAGCAACCTCAAAATTCCATATGGGATTCTCCAGTTATCATCTGGATGGGGATGGAGAAGAGAACAGAGAAAGAGAAGAAACAAGCAGAGGTGAGGCTGGAATGTATCTCGGGTATACTGATAAAAGCCCTTATCCCAGAGACAGGGCGTAGGGTGACCGGGAACTGGGACCACGGTAAGGATGAGGAGGGCAGGTGGTCCAGCTGGAGGCCGTCAGTCTCCACTTTGTCTCAGAGTGGGGACACCCT
The DNA here is from genome assembly GCA_021653895.1 of Mastomys natalensis. Taxonomy (NCBI): domain Eukaryota; kingdom Metazoa; phylum Chordata; class Mammalia; order Rodentia; family Muridae; genus Mastomys; species Mastomys natalensis. Next base: position 1,169,307 of record JAJTUV010000468.1, read on the forward strand.
ACCCATTGCCACCAAGAGCTGCTAGATTCAAGAAACAAAGGACACAAGCTTTAAAGAGACCAAGCTCACAAGTGGCACACAAATTCTGGCTTTTTTCATTATTATTCAAAAATAACAGAAACACAGAATTTCTTTTAAGGGAATGCTCCCCATTTTTAATGCAGCCAACTTAATGAGACTTTTCCAAAAAGAAAAGAAAAAGATACACATCACAGACTGGACCTAGCCAGTGGGTCACTGGCTCACCAAGTCCCTGTCTCACACTGAAGCATACCAATCCCTCTATAGAACTCCCGCAAAGTCCTGTGGGACCAAGAATCACCCCACATCAATACCAGCCTCCAAGCCCAGGTCTCCTAAAAGGAAATAACTGTTTCGGTCGCCTAGTACTGATGCCCACACCAAATCGGGAACCACCGACTCTAAGCCACCACACCCAAGTTGCTAGCTTAATTTCCTAGGAAGGGGGAAAAAACTATTTCAAAAAGAAGAAAGGAGAGAGCCAGTCAGAGGTGACGCGCTCACAAACATGGCTACGGACTTGGGCGGCAGGCTCTCCTGGTTACAGAGGAAAAGCGGCCGCCACTGAAACCAGCCCAGACTCCAAAATTACAGAGCAGCAGAGCCCACACCCCTACCCTGTCTCACCTGTCACTCACGACTCAGGAATGCAATTACCCCCACAAGAGCATGAGGACAGTCAGTGACTGGATGGCCATGTCTGTCCAGACAGACACATTCAGCTAGACCACAAGCACTCACAGCAGTAGAACCTAGGGAAGGCAGGCACCGTGGGGCAGGCTGAGGGGACTCAGAAGGCCAGCCATTTCTCTAACTCCAGGTTCTCAGATGCAGAGTAGCAGTCCAGCAAATCTAACCCCCAACACTGTGTGGAAGAGAGCCTGAGGAAAGACCAAATGACAAAGCCGGGTGATGGGTACAGCCTCTGTCTGCTCGGGTGGCCTGGGTGTCATGCTAAGTCCTACCTCTCTCTGGGCCTTTGCATTTGCTGTGCCACTGTTGGGGCCGTCTTCCTAGATGTTCGCAGGACTGGCCCCTGCATGGATATCACCTGATAAGACCCTGCTTGTTCTTTGCGGATTCTCAGTGCCCAGCACTGGGCCAGCACATACGACCTCTGAGGTGTCCCTGGTGATCCACTCATTAATTTACACAATGTCACTGAGAGAAGGGGCACCTCAGAGTACTCAATGACTGGCTAAACTCACCACCTGCTAACCCCAACCTATAGTCACCTAAACTGAGTAGGCACCACAGGGAGTGGGGATCCAGGGAGACACTCTGAGGAGTTCAGGGTGCCGGACCTGGGACACTACAGTCTCTCGGAACATTCTAAATCACAGATGAGGAAATTGAAGCACAGAGGCCCAAACCTTGTCCAAAGCCCCACTAGCATCTAACTAATATGAATGCAGAGAAATACCAATTACAGCCTCGGAAGATGTAAGCGCAAGTGTGTGTGTATGTGTGTGAGATTCGTGTGTAAACATGGGTATATGTGTAAATGCATATGTATATCCACCGTGTGTACAAAGCACATGCCCAGGTTGTGTTAAGTATGCACATGTGCCTGATCACATGTTTGCATACACACATACCTGCATCGTTATATACGAGCGTACATGTGTGCATATGGGCTTACACATGTGTATATACCTAGTATACACCATGTGTGTGCACATCTGTATACACCTTTATGTATTAGTGTGTATATACATGTGTGCAGGGATGTAGAAATGTACATGTGTGCACACACACACACACACACACACACACACATGTGAGCATGTGCTATTACGTGTAAAGGAGCATACACATGTGCACAGAGGTGCACGTCTATACAAATGACTACGTTCCCTTGGTTACCATCTGAGATGACTCAGACGACGACTCCAGTCTTGGCAGAACTGACACCCGGAAGTCAAGAACTGTATTTACTTACAAACCATCAGAACAGACTAGTAAAGGAGCTAAGTCTTTTCTAGCTTGCAAAACTGACATTTTAATCTACTCCAGCCCACATTCACCTACTGTGGCAAGCCAACTTCAGAGAGCCAGGGTCTACCTAGCCACCAGGTGGTCTGGTGTCCATGAACACTCCCGGAAGCCCGCTCTTTTGTCCTTTGTGCTGGTTATGAGAGGAAATATAAGGCAGTGTGGGTGGGTGGGGCTTCTGAACACCCCCCCCCAGGTGCCTGGAACTCAGGCCACCTGGCTACAAGTCTAGGGTGTGTGAGAACCACCCTGAGGCGACTCTGGAGCCGCCCAAGCACCAGAAGTGGAAGTGCAGAGAAAGAGGCCAGAGGGCAGGGGCCGCCTCACTATCTGATACTTTCAGCATCTCTCTTTTGTTCCTTTAAACTGAAACCAAGAGCTCTGTCTGATTGATGTCAAGGCTACAGAGGAAGTGGCCTGACCTTCCACACCCAGTCCCTGCAAAAGCTAACACCCCAGGGCTGAAGAGTTGGCTCAGCCGTTAGGAACACTTCGGGGCCTTGCGTGGGACCCAGGTTTGATTCCTAACACCGACATGGCGTCTCCCACCTCCTTATGGGGATGTTTGTGGTAAAACACTCAAACACAAAAAAACAATAATCAATCTTTTAAAACTATTTAAAAAGAAAACAGCAGCTAACAGCCCCTGTGTTCTGTGTGCTGACCAAACGACATCCACCATCTACCACTCCCCTGACTTGCCATGTTCTTCCTTACTAGTCAAGAATACCCAGAAGTCCTCTCTCTGGCCCTTCCGATACCTGCAGACTACCATAAAGCCATTCACACAGAGAGACTAACCCCCAAAGCTCCATCCCACAAAGCCTGTGGGTTAGAGCATTATTGGTCCACCATCCAGGCAGAGTAAATAGTTAAGCACTAAGTAAATAACATACTCAGCTCGCTGCCAATTCTCCGTCTGGTGTCAACACCACACAGAAACTGGTAGAGCCTGAACTGGGGACGTGGGAGCTCCAGAGCTGGATGCGCCTACTTCGGGAAGCCCTGACCCACCTGTCCCGCTCTCGAGTGCAACTTTCCCCTGCACTCTTTACTTCTTGGTGCTGTTTCTGGGACAAACTCTGGGCAAGCATTCTCACTCAATCCTTTTTAGAAGCCTGTGGGATCCATCCCACAAAGTCTATTCTGACGTACTGCTGAGAAAAAAAATGTCTCAGAGAGGTGAAGTTCCTCGGCAAAAGTTACACAACAAACAAAAGGCAGAGCCTGGCCTTCCTTCCAGTGTTGGGTGCTCAGCCATGATGCCGGATCACAACTCCTAGCCCAGTCACTTCCGGGTTTCCAGTACCAACCCAGAGTGAAGGGCGAGCGGCCAGCTTTCTGTTGGCCCACTTGCTTATCACTGGCTTTTCCTAGTCCCCAGGCCTGGGACAGACACACCAACGTGAAGAACCTGGTCTGTCCCAGGCCAAACAGGAAAAACATGTCAAGGAAGCAAATCCCAGGATTCTGCTTCCCTGCTCACATCCAAAGTCCCGCAAGCCAGCACACAGGACAGCTCTCAGGCCTGCGCTGTGGCTACTTCACTCAATACCCACTCAATACAGCAGGGCTGTGGGGGTGCTGCCCCACCCCACCCCAAGGCCCAACATCCCACACCTCCCAGGCCTGCCTTCTCTGTCTGGCCTAGCTGCCCTGTTTTGATACAGAGCCTTCCCTAGAGGGACCTTGGTGCTTCCTGCAAGCTCCCATTGAGTCATCTTTGTGTTGGAGACACAGAAGGCTCTAGAACCTACTCTCCACCGCACCCTCCTCCCAGACTCCAATGCCTGTATCCAGCAGGTGCTCCATGGGTGCAAAGTTCAATGCTAAAGCCAGAAAATACACACAGGTAGTCAGGAAGATGAAGTGTAAGTAAGATTTCCCAAGAGGCCCGGAGGGCCTGTCAGTTTACTGTCCCCATCTTACAGGAGGGCTCCACCCTGGACCTCTGTAGGGAAACCGCAAAGGTTATGCAGATGAGTGTGACGGGGCTGTGACTAGGGATATAGACACCCAGGCAGGCAGGGAGAAGATGGGGTGGGTAAGAGTGAGTGAGTCCACTTGTTGTGGTTTGGATCTGAAATACCCTCCCACAAACACACACACAAACACACACACACACACAGAGAGAGAGAGAGAGAGAGAGAGAGAGAGAGAGAGAGAGAGAGAGAGAGAGAACGCACCTTGTGTTTCCAAATGCTTCGTTCCCAGCTCAGGGCACTAGTTGTGAAGCCATAGGACATTCCTGACATAAGGCCTTCTGTCAGAAGTAGGTCACTGGGGCTCTTGAGTGATATAACCCAGTGTTGTAACTCACCTCCTCTGCTTCCTGGTGGCCTGCCATACATAGCCCCCACAATGAGCTCCTACTGCCACACACAAGGCCGGTCCACCAAGCCTTCTCTGCTGAGGTGAGCTAACGAGCCCCTGACTGTAAGCCCAGATACCCTTCTCATCCCTTAAGCTGTTTCTGTCGGGTGTTTTGTCACAGTGAAGACAAAGGGACTAACAAGACAGCCTCACACTTTATTCTGAGAGAGCCTCGCCAACACCTGGACAAGGACGACAAGGGGCCCGCCCCCTGCATCCCAGCCCTGTGATGCCAACTTTGCCATCTCAAGATGCAAAGGACCGTGGCGCCCTCTCCTACACTGAGTTATCTCCCAGGACCTCCAATTAGAGAAAAAGGCACAGCAGTCAGCTTGTGGAGAGGGCAGACTAAATCTTTCCTTCCCGGATCTTAACTGCGCGGGTGCTCACGACACTGATGGTGGATACCCCAATCCTCCCATCTCCCCCAAAAGACGGAGACTTAGGTGACCATCAAGCCCACACTGTCACCACACTCCCCAGCCCCATCTGGCATACAGAGACAAATGAACAGAGACCTCTCAAAGGCTGCAGCTAAACTGGTAAAGGCCTTGCCTGGCATGTATGGAGCCCTGTACTCCATCTCCAACATGACAGAAATTTGGCATGGTGGCACACTCTGGTAAGTCCAGCACTCGTTGGGGGGTTGGGGAGGGCGGGGTGCGTAGAGGCAGGAGGATCAAAAGTTCTCCCTGGCTATACAGTGAGCTCAAGGCCAACTGAACCTACATAAGACTACCTTTAAACGTAAAATAAAACAGAAGGAAACCTCTCAGAGCCCAAGAAGACCCAGTTCCTTTCATGCCAGACCATGCGCGTGTCAAATGGTGGTTTTGCCCTTCCGTCTAACGCCTGCCCATGTTCTGTTCATTTCAACCCTCTATCCAGAAGATCTGGCCCAAAATGAGGCTGAAAAAGAGGAAAAGGCCTGGCCAGTCACCACAAACCCCAGCTGAGCTTTCCCTAATGGAAGAACAACGGCCTCTTTCAAAGAGGGGCCCTTTTGTTCTGGTTCCCAGGGAGGAGACAGACTCTAACCCAGGGACGGCATGGCTGCACAGCTTTAGTTCAGCCAAGATATCCTGGGGAAAAGACACTGCTCTACCAAACCTACTCCATGAACCTGAGGTACACCACGCCACTGGTGCAGAGCCGGGTGACATAAGAGTAAAACCATTCACTCTATGTCAAGGCCCGGTGACAATGGCATCCACCCGCAGAGAACAGGGAACACAAGGCCAAGGGAGATTGACATGAACGAGTTCTCTGCCAGCCTTGCCGGTGACCCAGAAAGCGAACACAGGCAACATACACCACAAAGACAAGCCAGCCCCGGAGCTGTGCTCATACACGGGACAAGTCCTTTAATCAACAATTGAAAGAAAAATCAGAGTAGCAGACGAGGCTAACTCTGTCAGAAAAACTCTCACCAAGGGCCTGAGGACGATCCCAGAATCCAAGAGAACACCCCCCTACAGGCTCACACACATCCCACATACACCAAAACTGAATTTAATGTGGTTTGAATGGGACACCCAATACATGCTACATGCTAAGAAGGGAACCTGGAAACATCATGCTATGTAGCATACATAGAACAGGGCGGATTCTGTTAAGTCTTCTGGTCTGACCCAGGTACCTATAAACCAAGGCTCCGAGAGCAGCGTTCTCAAGGTAAGCAGTTGTGAGGCTGGGCAATGTTTATTATGTGTGGTGCTGAAGAGGATAAAAGGTGTGTGGGAGGTGGAGACAAGCTACAGCACACTGGAGAGAAAGAAACAGCACAGCAGACCCAACCCCGACCCCAACGGCAGTTCACGCCCTCCCCTGAACAAGTGCATCTAGGATCAGCATTCTGGTGCGTGTACGTCACCACAATGAAAAGCAAATAAAAGTGCACATACACCTTTAATCTCAGCACTTCAGAGGCAGAGGCAGGCAGCTCCCCTTGAGTACAAGGCCACCCTAGGATATGTATCAAATTCCAGGCCAACCAGGGCTACACACTGAGATCCTGCCTCTAAAACCAAATGTGGAGTTGACTGTTAGTGTGAAAGCAGGAGTGAGTGGGTGTAAGGCCCTCCCCTCCTTCCTGGTCAGCTACCTGGTTTTTTGATAGAGGTTTGGGTGGGGGTGGTACTTGTGTCAATCTCTTCCAGATCTCTACCTAGAAACCAGATCAGATCCAAGCCAGCTCTGAAGGCCTCTAGAGCATGCCTCAGGTCATGAGGTCAGAAACCAACTTCTAAAACAGTCCAGGCTGGCCTCAGACAGCTGGTGCATGCACTCAAGCCCTGCTCACTACAGTGGAGGGTGCTGGCTCTACAGCCTCCTTTCTGCATCCAGACCCCTAGCCCCAAACCCCTGCAAGGTCACCAGACAGAGGGAGACAGAGGCAAGAGCACGCCAAGCCAGAGGTCAATCCCTGGGACCAGCCTGGTGGAAGACGGAATAGACTCTCAAGGGTTCTCCTCTTTACCTCTGATCTCCATACACACATTGTGCCATACACACACTCACAGAAGCGAAACACACACACACATAAAGAGTATATCTCTTTAAAAAGCCATCCTGCTGGGCGATGGAGGTGCGTGCCTTTAACCCAGCACTCGTGAGGCAGAGGCAGGCAGATCTCTGAGTTCTGGGCTACACAGAGAACCGCTATCTTGGGGGGAAAAAAAAGCATAGATAGATCGATAGATAGATGGCAGATAGACAAACAGACCATCCTAGCAAGTTGAAGGACTGTACCTGCCACAGCCCCTGGAACTTTGACCCTGCAGTTATTCCGTCCTTTAAAGATCAGGGTCCACCTGATCAGAAGAGGGACAGCTAATAGGCAACTCAGCAGCTGGGGCATTTTATGTGGCAGAAATGTCCCTGTCCAGGCTATTTGCAGTGGGAGGCCTGTGATTGGATAGGGAAAAGGAAGGCAGAGCTAAGGGTGGCAGAGATAGGCACACAGGGAGAAAGGCGGTGGGGAGAGGATGGTGAATATGGAGGCAGACATGAACCCAAGTGGCTTTAGTATCTCAGGTAGTTATGCATATTAAAAAGTTAGGATAATTGGGATAACTTGTCTAAATGGTGTGGGCATCTTGTGTCTTGAGATTTTATGGATATATAAATCTGTTTGGTTAACTCTAAGCTTTAAGAGTTTTGATTTTGTCAGGTAATGTGGTAGCTGATTACGGGGTGGATGGTCGTTGCGTGGGGCTGGTGTGGCCATGAAGGGAACTCGGGAGCTCTGGCGCGGCAGAGGGCCTGCCAAGATGAGGACACCTGGCTGGGGCCAGGTGGCCCAACAGTACTGGCATTAGTGTGGGAACATGGTGGCTAAGCCGGGAGCCAGCCGGATGCTTCTTTTCTAATACCTCCCACTGTCTATGGCAGTGTCTTAGATAGGGTTTTACTGCTGTGAACAGACACCATGACCAAGGCAAGTCTTATAAAGGACAACATTTAATTGGGGCTGACTTACAGGTTCAGAGGTTCAGTCCATTATCATCAAGGTGGGAGCATGGCACATCCAGGCAGATATGATGCAGGAGGAGCTAAGACTTCTACATCTTCATCTGAAGGCTGGTAGGGAAGACTGACTTCCAGGCAGCTAGGATGAGGGTCTTATAGCCCACACCCACAGTGACACATCTACTCCTAGTTCCACTCCCTGAGCCAAGCTTATACAAACCACCACAGGCAGCAAAGGCCATGTAGTAGTCCTCCCTGCTAGTTTGATATGTTGGGAGACCCCAGAGGAAGAAATGCATTACAATCGAACGTGCAGGGAGCTCGCTGGCTTCCACTGACTCCGCCAGGCTGGAACCAATTGAACAGGACAGCCAATCTTTCCCAGTTCATGTAACCCACCCCAGAGTCAAAGCCAAAGTGTTCAAACACAAACCCCACTGTGGCCTACTGAGTTTTCTGGACATGACTGTGTTGGTTGTGGTTTTGGTTTGGTTTTTGCTTTTGTTTTTTGTTGTTGTTGTTGCTTTTTGTTTTGTTTTGTTGGGGTGGGGGGGACGAGACAGGGCTGTATATAGTCCTAGCTGTCCTAGAACTCTCTCTGTAGACTAGGCTGGCCTCAGAGATCAGCCTGCCTCTGTTTCCCAAGCGCTAAGATTAAAGGCATGAGCCACCACCACCAAGTCTGAATGTAAGTTCTCAATGCTCAGTAGAATATAATCCTTGGCCATTGGGGTTTCTCTGACAGCCTGTCACTTTGCTTTCAGTTTACAGATGTGAGGTAGCCCAAGGTCATTCATTGGGATAGCTGGGTAGGGGCCACCTTAGCCAGGAGCCTCACCTCTCTGACTGCAGATAAGCCCCTGTGCCATAGCGCTTCCTTGATGCTCTCTGCTTATCAGACACTGCTAAGATGCCTTGGGAAAGGAGAAAAAAAAACACTTGAGGGCAAGGAGCACCAACCTTGAAACTCCAGACTCGAAGTATTTCACCACAGCCCAGAAGACTAAACAGGGCTCCGCAAGCCCAGAAAGCTACACAGATAAAGTGTGGCTTCCCTGACCACAGAACTCCAAAGGGGAACCTTGAGTTTCTACTCTGAATGGACAGGATCTGAGATGTCCCTGTCGTTCCCGTGTTCACCTCCGATCACCGATCTGTCATGGAAGCAGCACTATCAGGAAAAGGGCACACTTGTCTGCCCACCTGTCATCTTACCACTTGGCCAATAGAAGAATTCAGATATCTCAACTTGGGATGCCCCAGAACCCCCTTCTGTCGGGCAGGTATGACTCTGCCTTTTGCTGCAACTGACAGACTCGGGGCTCCTGGGCCCCAGATGAAGAAGGACTCGGAACAGAAAGAAGGAACACGCCACACCACTGCACGCTGCAAGTCACGGGAAAGGTGAGTAGGACAAAGCTTAATGGGGGGGGGGGGGGTTCAGGACAGAGGCTAAAGCACAGTAAGTCAGCCAGCATCCTGGTCTCCAGGAAGGGAGGGGTGTGGGGGGGGGGTCATTCCCAATTGGGCAGAAACTCAGGGAAGTCATGTCATTTGACCCTAGTTAGAACCAGGAAATGATGTAACTAGGATTTAAACGCGGATCTGTCCAGTGCTGCCTACTGTGCAAGCTTGCATCCAGACCTCCACAACCACCCTCCCTTAGACATCAGACTTAAAACCATTTGCGTGTATACAGATATCCAAGTATTGTGTGGATGTACATGCATGTAGGTGTATGTGTGTCTACATGCCTGTGGAGGCCAGAGGTCAATACCAGGTGTATTCTATAAGACTTTCTCCACCTTATTTTTTGAAGCAGGGTCTCTCATAGAACTAATCTGGTAGACTAGCTGGCCAAGAGAGCCTCAAAGATCCTCCTGTCCCACTCCCGTCTCATTCCTGGTGCCGGGATTACCGGCATAAGGCTCAGATTTTTTCACATAGGTCCCAGGGCCCCAACTCAGGTCCTCATCCCTGCACAACAGACACAGTGCCAACTGGAGCTATCTCCCCTGCCCCAGGACATCAAACTTAACTCCAAGGAGTATCTTAGCAACCAGCACCCTGGCAGGGAGAAGTCTGAGCAACCCTGTGGGTCATTTGGCTACTCTGAGTAGTGGGTTCTTAGTCCAACGGTAAGAGGCTAGACACTGTACCTATACTGAGTAGTAGTGGCTATCTCTGGGCTCCCTGGGAAGACTATGGATGCATCAGAATTGATTAGTAATGTCTACGGAAGGCCAAGGGACAAGTAGCAGCATGTGTCCTATGTGTATCACTCCAGAGTTCTCTTCCAATATTGACCAGTTCTGATTCTGATCATACAAATAAGGGGTGCGGGTCGGGGGGACAGAAAACAGATGAGCACTTTCCAACAGAAGATGTCCGTGCACACCTGCTGTTCTCATACCCAGCAAGACAACCAGACACGGCAAACAGACATGGATGGCCTGATGTGGCCCTGGCTATCCGACCACCCCATCAGTAACTGCACAAACCTTTCAGGAAAGATCTCTGGGTCTGCGGTGACCAGACATCTTGCCCAACCTGAATCTCTGCTTCCCACAGCCCAGAAAGTCCTGCCAGGATGATCACAGTCTTCTTGATGCAACAGGACATCAATGTCCCAACAAACGAGGGCTATTGTTCCCGTCAATGCCACCAACACTACCATTTTCCTTTGGAGAGGTGATGTTAGAATGAGCCAAGGACACAACATATCTGCAACAACATATTCTGTCATATTCTGCAAGCTCCTGGTGTCCCCAGGGTCCTAGGACCAAACAGTGTGTAGACACCAAATGATGTCATTTAAAGATGTTTAAACAAAAGGACAGGAGACCTGAATGTGTGAGTGGAAGAGCAGGGGGAGTGGGGGGGGGGCAGAGATGTCTTCCTGCCTTGGTGGATGAGCCAAGGACAGAGTTTCCTCGGACGTAAGACACACAGTGGGAAAACCCAGAGTGGTCCCAGAATCTAGAAGCCAATGATAGAAGGTCTCAGAGCCACTCCTGGGAGGGAAGACAGGGAGAACGGAGGATGTGGTGTCAGGGGCAAATGAGGCCAGGGTCTCACCTGTGAGAGGCTCCTCAGCAAGGCTTGGAAGGGACTCAGCCCTCAGCACTCATTCAACAGGAAGAAGAAGAAAATCTTCCCTCCCTGAAGGAAGAGGCCACCAGATGAGACTGGTGCGCTAGACTCGAGAGTTGGAGTCCACCAAGGCCATTGAGTTGGGACTGTAGGGTTGACGGGTTAACAAAGCAGTCACTTGTACCTGGCAGTGACACCTCCAACACTAAGTAAGGCTGAGATGACCCACCCAGTGAACATACACACACACACACACACACACACACACACACACACACACACACACAGAGGGTTGGCGGGGGAATAGCTTCCCAGGAGCCCCTGTTGGATAGAGGCAGGTGTCTGGACGCAGCAGCTCCAGATGAGTCACCCAAAGCAGAGTGCTGTCCTGTAGGGGCAGTCAGCCCATCAGAGAGACCCAGGTGCATGATGGGGCCTTGAGCAGCCTTCTCTTGCCCATATGCTCCGACTGAGGCCAGTGCTGTGGTCCAACACAGGTGTCACAAGCAATACCATTTAGAAAATAAAAACAACTTTCAATTCTGCTCTTAAATCATATTTCCTGAGATCAAAATCTTATTTACCAAGCACTGCCGCTGAAAGCTAAGGTGGAAGGAGTCCATGGAAATGCCGTAATGCCCCGACTACATGCTGCTCCTGCTGGAGACTTGGTGGGGAGAGATCAGAACTTGGAACAGGGGTGCTCAAGACCAGATTCTAGGAGCCTGGGTCCCAGTACAGTCACGTGCATACTCTACAGGAGTCTTTTGGCCCCGAAGCCACCAGACAGGGCGGGACCCTCTAAGAAAACTGGAGTTTCTCTTTCCCTTCACAACCTGAACCCCAACAAATGACTACATTTGTTCAAAGGTGTGGACTGTCCCTGGCATCCACGGAGGAAAGGACCCCAAAACTCCCTTCAAGTTCACCAACCCACAGAACATGGCAGAAGAGACCGGTCATGGCACAGGCAGAAGGGACGGTGGTATATCTTTATATATACCATGGACCCTTACTCTTCCAATCCTGGGAGGTGACTCCACCCTCCTCCACTGCAGGGGGTAGGAGAAATGAGAGCTAGTTCCTCTATAGTGAGATGGGCTAATAACGCAAAGGCAGGAAGATAAGGAAAGCACTAGAACTCTTACCCCACCCTAGTTTGAGTGGACAGTGTGTCCAACACTTCACAGGACATTCCAGGCTCCTGGACCACAGGTTAGGCTACCAATGGACAGACCAAAGTAACGAAAACCTTCCAAGTCTAGATTGTTAAGGCAATGAGTTATTGTCCTTCCTTTCGAGGTGGTACAGGTGACCCTCCCCCAACCACCACCACCAAAAAAATTTAAAAAAAACAAAACAAAAACAAAAAACTGCTGCATCACCATAAAGTCCCACCCCAGGTATAACTTCTGGAGTCTCCTTACAGTTAATGTCCCACAGGCTATACACTCTACCACCTCCAGAGACCCTGTGCAGTCAAGGAACGGGAAGAGTGATGACCAGACTCACATGAGGAGTGGTGACATCCCCAACTTCCTCCATAGGGGACCGTTAATAAGCAGATCTTCAGAATCCCCTTCAGGTAACCACACCTTCCCTGATAAGACGGGAAGGGCCATGCCATATCCAGAGGACAGAGGTCCAGAGATATCTTCATTCAAGGCTGTTCTGAAGGGGCAGGATAGACCCTACCCAGTGGCAATAAGGAAGCAGAAGTGGGTGGTAGTTCTCCTGGACACGCCCTGAGAATCTCGGCAGCCCAGAGGACTACACCAGAAGAGTCCTAACATGGCTCCCCTGGACTAAGACGCCTTCATCCTATACGGAGCCTGCTTATAGGACCATCCCACCACTCCAGAATCTTTCTTTTTCTGTCTTTTCTCCATGTAGTTTAATTATCCTTCAAAGATATAAGGACTCTCTGCCGCCTTGGTGGGGCTTAGATCAAACAGCTGCACTAAGGATACAATCCAGGGCCCCCAACGAGCTAGGCTCGTGCTCAACCACTGAGCCTCCCTCCCTGACTGCTACGCATTTTGTGGAAGCAGGTCTCCTCTGGCCAGGATTGACCTCCAGCTTGCTATGTAGTAGAGAATGAATGACCTTAACTCCTGAGCCTCATGCCTCTGCCTCCCAAGCTCCAGGACTGTGGCTATATATCATACATAGCTCCTTATGTTTACAAGGTGCTAAGGATGAGCCCAAGGCCTCAGGCATGGGTGGCAAAGGCTCCACCAACTGAGCCCTAGCCCAGGCCTTTGTTTTGCATTGTTCTATTGAGACAGGGTTTCACTAAGTTGACAGGGCTAGCCTTGTCCCCAGCCTCTAGAGTAGCTAGGAAGAGTAGCCTACACCATCACATCCTGACTTAAGATGCTTTTAGAAGAGGAGAGAAGCTAGGCCACCTACCCTGTCTACTCCTTCTCCTCCTTATTCCTCTACCAGCCCCAGTTCCCATTGGTATACACGTAACAGACACACAAAACACATACACAGAAAGCACATACACAAAATACACACTGCACATACCACACACTCGTATTCATACATAGGAGCATACACACGAACACTAACCTGATTCAGAAGGCAGAAAAAGATCAAGACATTTTCCTTATAGTAAATTTTTTCTTTTTTTTTTTTTTTTTTTTTTTTTTTGGTTTTTCGAGACAGAGTTTCTCTGTGTAGCTCGGGCTGTCCTGGAACTCACTCTGTAGACCAGGCTGGCCTCGAACTCAGAAATCCGCCTGCCTCTGCCTCCCAAGTGCTGGGATTAAAGGCGTGCGCCACCAACGCCCGGCTCTATAGTAAACTTTTGAATGATGGTTTTTATTTTTTAATTTTATGTGTATGGGTGTTTTGCCTACATATATGTCTGTGTACCATATGTATGTCTGGTGCCTGTGGAGCCCAGAAGAGAGTGTCAGATCCCTAGGAGTTGCAGATAGTCGTGAACCACTGTGTATATGCCCCCAAAATCAAACCCAGGTCCTCCAGAAGAGCAGCAAGTGTCCCTAACCACTGAACCATCCCTCCAGCCCCTCTAACATCAATTCTTCTCAGTCGCCTTTTTAGTGGCAAAAAATGAAACTCTCTTTTCCAATTATCCATCTCTAAAAAGTTCTGAGTCGTCAGTCAAGGTAGGGGTTACCCTCCTAACATCCTGGCCAGCCTGGATTCCATCCTGGGCTCTTGGCTCCGTATTCTATGAGCTATGACAAAGGAGGCTGTCTCTCCTGTACCCACACCTCCCTTGACTCCTTGTAGACAATACTGAAGAAGCCTGGTGACTGTGGTGGGGATCGTGGTGCCCAGCTCTGCCATGGGTAGCTGGCTACTTCTCCAGAATATGGGAATTCGTATGGATGGAGGTGGTGATGATCTGGGTGTAAACCAAATGACTCTCAATCAGGGGCGCTGTGGCTCCCTGACTGAGGGAGCTCTAGTCTGACGAGCATGACGGCATCTAGTCAGTCAAGGCCAGAGATGCTACTCGACTCGGTACGGTACACAGGACGGGTCTTACACCACAAGTGACTGGGCTCCTCCAAAAAGAATGACCAAGTGAAACTCCTTAAGCCAGTGTGTGTGACCACTGCTAAGTGGACAGTAAGCACTCCAAGGGCTTCACCTTAGAGACAAGTCACCAAGATACACAGGGACCAGGGCTGTGCTCTGTATGGCTGCCAGGCCAGTGGATGCAGAAAGGAGAAAATGTGATTCTTTGCTACACAGAGCAGAGGTGGCGCCCCCCAAAAGAGTGTCATGGCTCCCCGCAGGGTGGTTAGGATTTTCTTTCTTTATTTCCTAAGACTGTCCTCAACCATGTGGTATCATTATAAGTAAGCGACTAGCTGATAGAGAGAGTGGACTGAGACAGGCTCCCCAAGACCACCCATAGGTAGGAGTCACAAAGGAGCCAGCCCCACTGCAAGCAGACAAGGTGACCCTTGAAGGCTATCAAAGTGGCCAACAAATGTTCCCAGCAAAAAATGCCAAAGCTTAGAACCACGGGATCCCTGAGGGTAAAGACAGCAGCCGGGTGGGTAGGGTACCACTCCACAGCCACCGGACTTCATGCTGGTTGTGGCTAAGATATGTAGGGGTCAGGTGCGATGGGGCAACTGACCAATTCAGTTGGTAAACTGAGGCTCCAAGAGGCTGAGTAGCTGTCCCAAGAGCAATGAGAGACAGTTAAGATGCAAGCTTCCTCTATGACTCTACTGAGATGGTTTGCAGAAAGATGTCTGGGTGACAGATGCTGTCTCTGAGGTCCCAGGTGTCCTTCTCCACCCCGGCTAAGACTCCTGTTCTACCCACCTAATCCTCTTGGCAGCATGAAGCCCAAGAGTCCACCTGACATCCCGTTCTTAACCTACAGAGCAGCCGTTCTCCACTCCACCATCCTGATGCTGTGACCTTTGAATACAGCTCCTCCTATGTGAACCCCTCCCCACCACAAAACACTTTGTTACTACTTCGTAATATGTAATTCTGCTACTGTAACTATCTGATATGCAGGATATCTGAGATACGCAACCCCAAAAAGGTCCCAACCCACAGCAGTTCCCGTGTAGAACTGCCGTTGTGCCCTGCTTACCAGTCACGTATGGTGACGCTCATGAGACGGTCACCTGTAAAATGGGCACCGCCTCACAGGGGTCAGGAAGATGGCGGGGCTCCTTCCTTTATGCCAAAGACTCAGAGTGATGAGCCACATGGTAAGCAGTGTGCAAGGGAAGCCGCCGTTATCAGTACCTTGCCGGTGACTCAGACCTTGCTGTCAGACTCCATTTGGAGGCCACCGGTTTTGAAGCCATGTCACCCGACTATAACCTTAGTCTCTCAAGAGATAGACACTCTGTGAGCACAGAACTTGGAGTGCTCACAGTGACCAGAGTGCCTGAGGTACTCACTGAAGTTTCTCCTACTGCCTTCAGGACGGATCCAAAATTAAAAGCTCAAACAGGACCAAGAGACACGGTGATAGTTAAAGGAAGTCTCCATACCTAGGTCACTGATATCTTGAGGTTGCTCTTGGGCTCTGGGGATCTGCCTGGCTTACTGGATTCCCCCCAACCCAGCAGCCAATTACCATTTAGCCACCGCTGAAGAGACTCTCCGTGGCATGGCGGACTGGTGGTGAATCCTGATGAACCAAGAACCAGAAAGAGCAAAACAAGTCCTTGTTCCCCTTTGTGACAGGCAGCCCTGCCCCCCACCTCCAGCCACCCCTGGAACTTCCTCCACTATAGACCCAAAGCAAAGACGCCCTTAGTCACCTGCAAAATGCCCATCCATCCTCTGGCTTTGGATATGACCCAACAGGGCTGGCCTGGGCCTCGCCTTCTTCCAGGCCTCAAAGCAGGACAGGAATGGGTGTTTGGGAGCTATATGTGGTGCCTCACACTGTGACAGGGACTCTTCAAGCCCACTTTAGGAAGTAGGCTGTGATCTCCCAGAACTGCCCAGCTGCTTCCTGTAGGCCCACAGAGACATGAGAACTGCAAGGCTGTGGAGAGCTAGAGGTGCAAACACATTCCTCAGTGTGTGGCCACCCTCTTTCAACAGGAGAGGACTCCCAGCTAGGGAGTAAGCAGCTTCATTCATTCATTCATTCATCCATCCACCCACCCACCAATTCATCCATTCACCCATCCATAGGAAGGAAGTCAGCTGGGAAGTGCTGCCTTGGTCACCCCAGCTGTAAAATGCAGACAGCGATTGTAACTGACAGAGCTGTGAGAGTCCTTAAGGACTGGCCATGTTGAGTGGCCTCTGCCCTGTCACTGCTGTGACTAACTTCCTGACCCTGGTGACTCAGACACGCCTGGAGTCCTCAACCTCTCTTTGGAGAAACCCATGTCCCATAAAACGGCCACCCGGACTCCCCTGCTCTAACACACGCACGGACTACCTGTCCTGGTGGACTTAGCCCAGACCGCAGCATTGCTTCTGTCCGTCCGTATGTCCATCTCTCTCACATTTGTACTCATGGTGGTACAGTGGTACTCACAACCACACAGCCTCCTAAAATACCACTGCCCCTCAAACCTTTGCCCTCGGTGCGTCTGTCCTTCCGCCCGCTCGCACCCATAACCCACCATCCTTTCTCTACCATTTCTAATCCACCACAAAGGCCTTCTTCCTAAGGGCTGGCAAGGTGGCTCGGTGAGTAAAACCCCTAGGCTCATGAACCTGACAACCTGACTTTGATCCCCAGAACCTTCATAAAGAAAGCTGGACACAGTGGGCAGCGGGCAGCAGGCAGCGGGCATCTGTGATCCCTGGAGAACCACCTGGAAGTTTGCAGGCCAGCCACGCTGAGTGTGCAGACCCTGCCTCAGAAACAAGGTCAAAGAGCAAACCAACCCACAAAAAAGATTGTCCCCTGACCACACACATGCCATGGTACATGTGCACCCACACTCACACACACACACAGGCAGACATGATAATCATTATTAATAAATTTTAGAGCCGGGCAATAGTGGCGCACGCCTTTAATCCCAGCACTCGGGAGGCAGAGGAAGGCGAATCTCTGAGGCCAGCCTGGTCTAAAGAGTGAGTCCCCAGGGCAGCCAAGGCTACACAGAGAAACTCTTATCTCAAAAATGCATGAATGTGCCGGGCGGTGGTGGGCACGCCTTTAATCCCAGCACTTGGGAGGCAGAGGCAGGCGGATTTCTGAGTTCGAGGCCAGCCTGGTCTACCAAGTGAGTTCCAGGACAGCCAGGGCTATACAGAGAAACCCTGTCTCGGAAAAAAAAAAAAAAAAGGAATGCATGAATGAATGAATGAAATGAATGAACAAATAAATAAATAATTGCAGGAAAGATGGGGGCTGGAGAGATGGCTCAGCAGTTAAGAGCACTGTCTGCTCTTCCAGAGGTCCTGAGTTCAATTCCCAGCAACCACATGGTGGCTCACAACCATTTGTAATGAAGATCTGGTGCCCTCTTCTGGTGTTTCTTAAGACAGTGACAGTGTGCTCACACACATGAAATAAATAAATCTTTTTAAAAAAAAAAAAAAAAAAGGCAGGAAAGATTGTATTAACTAAACAAAGTGCTTCCCTAAAGCCACCTACTTGTAGGACAGCAACAGCAACACTATCCCCCAAATAGCAAGAGGTGGCACAAACCTGAGACCATGTACTCTGCTCACTACAGTTTATGGCCCCTGCAGCCCTCCTGGAGAGGCCTTCTCTGGCGTACCCACCGCCAGCACCATACCTAGGGTACCTCCTCCCTGTGAGCATGGTCCCTTGAGCACCCACTCTCAATTGAGTGTCTCAAGTACTCATGCCGAATACAGTACGCAGTACCTGGCAATCGGTTAACGAAATCACACCTGACTTTGCCTCTTGCCCGTCTTCCCATCTCTGATGATAACCGCCTCCACGGGATCACTCTGAAAACCAGGGGAGGACCATGCCTGCACACACTAGGGAAATGACAACTGTCCCCACTTCCTGAGCAGGCTTCTTCCCCTCCTTCCCAAAGAAGAGCAATCCAGCCTACAGCAGCCTCCTGAGCGATCACTACCCTTCCACTCTAAGTGGCTGGGCTGTCACTGCCTTTGGGACCTCAACGCCACTGCTGCTTGCCAAGGTAGGTGAGCCACAGATCCTCTAGGGCTCCCCTCTTCCTGAGTGTCATCTATTTTAATTTACTTGTTTATCTGAGTTAGATCTCTCTGTAGCTCAGGCTAGCCCAGAACTTTCTGTGTAGCCTAGGCTAGCCTCAAACTGGTGATCCTCCTGCCTCAAACTCCCAAGTGCTGGAACTACAGGTGCACTCCACCACAGCAGCTCCAAGACACACCTCTAACACGTTTCCCAGCCTCACCCGGGCTCAGGTGTGGTCCTTGACTCTTGTTCCATGATCCCCACAGAGGACCTAGAGGATGCCCAAGTTGGAACAAAATACAAAGGAGGCCAGGTACCTAAAAGATAAATGGGACAGTACCCAACAAAGATTCCTCTGGAACCGTGATGGGCAAACGGAAGAAAGAAAAAAAAAAAAAAAAAAAAAACCACTGCCTGATGCCAACAGGCCTCAGGGTGGGGTTGGGGGGCTGTTTGTTACACAGCTAGTCAGCACTAGCTGGAACATGCTCCAGCTGGGCCTGGACCAAATAAGTCTATTCATTCAGCCTCGCCAGGGAGCTAGCTAGATTGAGAAGCAGAAAACCCAGGCCTGCAATCTTCAGCTATTCTCGATCTCTCAATAGTCCAGGACAGCCTCAGGACACCCAAGAAAACCAACAGAAGTCCAGGTGTTTGTTCCCCACAGGTGACCTCTCCTGAGCTGGACCCAGTGAGCCCAGCCCCAAGGAGCACCTGCTTCCTCGCCTGATTCCTGCAGGCCCGCCCATCAGCAGACTGGAGGAGCCAACTCACCTGCCTAGTTCCACCACCTAATTCACATTGCTGATAACAACCTGGAAAACAACAGGGACGAAGGCCACGGTGGGAGGCAACTGTGTGGGGAACCCCCAGTACTGAATCATTTTAAGGGTCTTTGGGCCACCACGCTCATCAGCCCCTCCCCACCTGTAAAGCCAGTGGTGAATCAGAGGATTCTAGAACCTGGGATCTTTGGAACCTGGTAGTCACCAACGGAGTTGGCTTTAAAAGCATTCTGCCAGAGGGCTGGAGAGGTGGCTCAGGGATTAAGAGCACCACTGCCTGCTCTTCCAGAGGTCCTGAGTTCAATTCCCAGCAACCACATGGTGGCTCACAACCATCTCTAATGGGATCTGATGCCCTCTTCTGGTGTGTCTGAGGACAGTGACAGTGTACTCATATACATCAAATAAATCTTAAATTAAAAAAAAAAAACCATTCTGCCAGGCTGGGTAATTTAAGACCCTTTCAACACAAATACTACAAAGCTGTTCTTCACTCTTTATTGAGAAGGAGCCAAGTTCTCAAAGAGGAAACAGAGAAGTGGGGAGGAAAAGGAGAGAGAAAAACTAAACTGAAAGAAACTTCCTGCGACAAGCAGCAGCCTATACACTAGAATATTCTAGATGCTTGCTGAAAAATGGGGAAGAAAGGGGAATAGGGTCTCACCCAGGTTAACCTAAAAACTGGTGTCAATCCTCCTGCCTCAACCTTTTGAGTGCTAAGATTACAAGATTTTAAAAAAAAAAAAAAAAAAAAAGATAGTCAGACATGGTACACATACCTTTAAACCCATCACTGAGGAGACAGAAGCAGGAAGATCTCTTGTGAGTTCGAGGCCAGCCTGGTCTACAAAGTGAGTTCCAGGACAGCCAGGGCTACACAGAGAAACCCTGTTTTTAAAAAAATAAATAAATAAATAGCAGGCCCCAGGAGAAGAGGGGAAAGTGAACACTGAGTGTTTATTAAATGCCAGCCGAGTGATCTCTAAATTCCCTCTGTCCTCGGGCCTTTTGCATTTGTCCAGTCCCTTTGCCTGAAAAGCCCTTCCCCCAGACAGCGATGCCACACCTTCTCTGACATACAGCCTCCCTTAAGCCACCAGCTTACTGGCCTTAGTAGCCTGCTGTTTGCTGTCTCCCAAGTACCCAGAACAGTGGCATTTATCTGTTGAATGAATACCTTGCCTCTCTTAACCCCAACATCAAGGCTGAGAGGAAGTCCTCACAATCCTCCCTCTACAGATAAGGCAGTCTGGGAAGCTGCAGAGGCAGGATTCCAGATCACCTGTCTGATGTCAAGTCTGTGTCACACACACATACACAGAGTCTGATCTCTCTAGCTCTCTTACCCAGGGAGAGGTGAGGAGGTGGACCCTTAAGACAGGAACAACTTCAACCCCAGAAACCTCTGCTTCGCCACCCACCTCGGTCTGGAGATACACAGGCATGCACGCGCGCGCGCCTCTGACACCCTCCTCAGCCCCCTCTGGTTTGGGCTCTGCTGGGAGGGAATGGAGTGACCTTTTCAAAGGTGTGCCCAGCCCTAGACCACCTGGTGATATACCAGCTACCTGATCTCCAGAGAGAGAAAAGAGAAGAGAAATTCATTCTCCCTCCCCCTTTCTCCCTTGTGGAGGTTAGCCACCTGGCTTTCATCCTGAGGATAAAATGGGGCTCTCGGTTTGAACAACCCAGACCCTGATCCTCAGAATAAAAATACAAGTAGCTACCAAGAGTATCTTCTTCCCTCAGCTCCTGGTGGCAGGGCTGGCAGACAGACCCCGTGGGAACTCACTTCCTGGTGACATTCTGCCAGACTGAAGCATGGCCCCCACCTCCCCCACCCCCGAGAAAGTAGACAAACATTTAAACTGTTAAAACAGATACAAATTCCACTGATAAAAATGGGGAGTTGCCAACAACTAAGAGGAAGCTAAATGCCCAACGACAGGGGAACAGGTCTGCCACGACGTTAGTACAGTACACTTCAAGATGGGAAAAATAATAGCAGGGAGAAGAGAACAGGGCAGTCACACGTGTGCGGATCTAAAGCGAACTCCAAAGACAGCGTCTAGTAACAATGCAGAATTGTGTACCCATGTCCAGAGCGCCCAGCTGGGAAACCCCAAGAAAACAGACAACAGGGTTGTTTCTTGGTGCTGGGGAAGAAGGAGAGACAAGTTTATGCGTGTGGAGGTCAGGACAACTCGCAGGAGTCTCTCCTCCCACCTCGTGGTCCCAAGGATCGTACTTGGGTAGTAGGGTTTGGCAGCAACCAGACTTTAAGTGCTGAGCCATCTTGGCTGCCCGTAATAATAATCCTTCCATTTCTACAGAGCTCATTCAGGGGGCTGTCTCTCATCATGAAAACTGTTCCTAACTGTGTGCTAGCTGTCCTACTACCAGAACCCGTGTCAACATCTGAATCCATGAACACCGTCATCAATGAGGTGACCTTGCACGTGGCGACAAATCCAAGGCACCTCAGGAAAAGCAAGGTGCCCAAAGTTACACAGGCAGGAAGTTGCTACCTCAGGCTCCAGCCCTGCTCCACGTGACTACAGTAAAACCCAAGTTTGTTCTGCCGCCGCCCCACCACCGCCACCACCGTGGGGCCAATGCAAGGCTATCCTGGCCTGCAATAGCTTTATTTAATCCTTTAATCAAGGGTGTAACTAGACCATCTCAAATATCCATTCCGATGAAATGCCAGGCTGGTCCCCCTGGAAAGATGTGAGGGGAAAGTGGCTGGTAGTGGGTACCCTGGGCACTTTGCCTTAGGAATAATTCAGCTCTGTGTTCCCCTACAAAATGCCCAGAAAGTCCTAAGCCACCCCAGGGTCCCAAAAGCACAAGGCTCCCTTGTGGCCCCATAGAGAAAGCACCCAGCAAAACACCTTCAACCAGGAAGAGCACCGGTGGCCAGCTTTGAGCAGCTCTCCTTAAAATGCACTGCTTTCCTATAGACTGTGGAAGGCAGGCCATGCCGCCTGGCCACAGAGAACTCACATGCTCGCTCTGGTCCTCTCCATCCCTGGCCCCCCATCTCTTAACACACAACTACCTACGAAACAAATTCGATGTACTCCGATATCTACTCGTGACGTTTTTAAAAAAAAAAAAAAAAGGGCTTACTAAATGGTAGAATTATAAAAGGAGGAGAGGATGGGCGGACAGAGGAGGGACCTACGTGGCAAAACAGAAAAAAAAACCTTAGCTCATATTCCGGCATTCGTGTGTACATAGACGGATCCCTGGGGACTGGAGGGTTTCATTCTCAAGGAAAAAAAAAACCAGCACCTGGAGGTGACGCTTAGCTGGAAAAAAAAAAAAGGGCCACACAGTAGATCTCGGAAGCATTTTGCTGAAACTAAATCCAAGTTCATAGGATGGATGCTCAGACACCCCGGAGGGAAAAGAGCCTCGGACGACAAGAACAACCAGATTCCCAGAGATGTCAGAGCCGAGCAGCAGTGCAGACAAAGTGAACGGCAGCCCTGGAGGAACGAGGCTGGAGAATAAAGACTCCTCCTGTCCCTCGTGTCCCAATCCGGGCTCAGCGAGCAAACCAAGAAAGGTCTTTGCGGATCAGACCTGCCGTTCTGAAACCATTTGTTTGGTCTTTGTTTTGTTCTGGTTTGTTTTCAACGGTGAGATGAATGAAAGGCAGGGGTGGCTTTTTTTTTTTTTTTTTTTTGTACTTCTTTGGTGCAGAGGAAACAAAGGCTAGAGACAAAAGACAAACACGTCTAGCAGGTGATCAAATTTAGCCAAGCAACCAACGGCAAGATGGATGCCTGTCTCTCCAAGGAGGACACTTCTACAAAAATCCGGGCTCATTATAGGTTCCAACCTATAACAAGGTAGGTGGCCACGCTGAGCCCAGGAAGGCCCAGGGATAGGCATGTACAAGTTTGGACTAAGAGGCTACACGGGTGGACAGGCCCTTCCTCAAGAAGGTCCAGCCTCTGTCCCTCAGGAGGGACCCCCATGATCCCTCCTCCTACAGACGCTAAGGACCTCCTCTTTGTTGACAAGCATTCTGGTTCCAAAGAATCCAAAGTCTCCTAAGTTCATCAAACCTGGCCTTGCTTCTTCAAGGGTTTAATCAGTAACCGGACCAGTAGACAGCACAGGGCAAGCTCTGACCTGACCCCACGGAGGGCAAAGTTTACAGCCAGGTCAGGGAGTAGCACCAGACTCCCTTTTAGTTCTCCTGCCCAGGAACCAAGAGACTTCCATACTAAGTGTCACCAGCTGGAAAGCCTTGCCAGAAGGGACTGAGAGACCCCAGAAACTTGGCTTACACCCAGCACAGGGCAGCTGGGGTCCAGGAAGCCTCTCTATCCCTCACGATTCGGTGTAGACAGCCAACTCAGGGATGGTTTGGGCAAACAAGTGGATTGTTTGTTGACAGATTTAAATCCTCCTGATCAGCCTCTCTGGTCCTGTTCCGGAAGTCCACACAATTAACTGATAACCCCCAGACAGTTCTAAACTGAGCTTCTTATGGGCAACGTACACATCACCCCTCTGGAGACACACTTCTACATGGGCAACTCAAGACTGGGCCAGGGCTACAAATGGTTCTCTGGGAACGAACTGCACTCAAACTCACCTTTGTTTAATTGAGCAAATATTTCTCAATACAGTGGTTGGGCCGCACCATAAATGCAGACAGGTTACATAATGCCCAGCCTAAGGGAACCCCAAGGAGGCTCCTCCACTTCCCAGAGAGTGGACACAAAGCAAATATCTCCACATGGGACAAGATCTCTAACAGCAAACCCCAACCCCACCTCTGGCCTGGAGGCTACTGCTCCAGGCCCTGGTGGCCACACCTCCATCCACACAGGCCCTGGGGGGGGGGAGCCACACACCTCCACTAGAGGCCTCCACTGGAGGCCCCTGTTGACGCCCCCACAAAGCACGAGCTACACTGACGGGCTACACTGACGGAATTCCCTCATGCCAGGTGAAGAAAAGGAAGGGCAGGATTACACCAGCCTGGGCCGTGTTTCCAGTTCCTTTTTCCCTATTTTCTGACACACAAGGCTTGCGCCTCAGATAACCTGGGGCCACACATAGGACTCAGGTGTTCCTCCGAGGTAGCCTATACACACACCTCAGCCGCCATGGGTGGGCAGGGGGTCCTAGCTGCTGGAGACTCTCGGATCTGATTCCTTTCCACTCTCTCAACAGACAGAGATCTCTTGAGTAGCCAGGGAAAGTCGGGGGGGCCTTTAGCCTGAGATAGCCAAAGATTAGCTAGCCACACAGTGGTTGTGCCCCAGAGGCCCAGGGAATGTCCTTCCTATAGCGGGTCATTGTCCCTCTCAACTGCTGTCCTTTGCTGACAACTCCTTGGCATTTTGAGGGATGGCAGGAAAAAGAAGAGAACCTAAAATGACACCCCTACCCCCAACTCAGCCAAATACTAAAGCTAAAGTCAAACTTGGGGTCTCCAGCACCCAGGGAAGGTTACCAGGCACCTCTGGACCTGAAACCCTCGGTACTGGCCAATCAAATGGAGATCAAGGCCGAGGCCTATGACTCAAGGCAGGTTTAAGAACACACTGGGACCGGCAACCCTCAATCCTCCTGGGGACAAAGTCTGCAGTTACTGCACCAACATGCCCACAGCCTAGAAAAAAAAAAAAAAAGGTGCTCTGAGTACATCAGAGCCAAAATTCAGAATAAACATCTTCGTGTACCACAAAGGGGTAGGGGAGGCAGACTCAAGGAGTAGGGTGTCTAGGCTAACTTCCCCCCCCCCCCATTCCTCGGAGCATGTGTCACAGTTTGTGACACACCACCACCAAGGGAACATGGATGCCAAGGCAATGTCTACACACGCTACACGTTTGTGGCATGCATGTAAGCAACACCCTGTTTCCTGCCTGGGCTTTCTTGGCACAGGTGTGAGCAAGGCGGCCCATTCTGCCCTGCCCATGATGTTTAGTAAACACCACGGAGCCTGCCACAGGGGTACGGTACGTTCTAGACAAGAAGGGGCCCCTACAAAGATAAGTCCCCAAGCGCCAGGCTAAGGCCCAACCAGAGCCTGTATTTGAAACTGCCCTTGTTGGAAAACACAAAGCATCCTGTTTAGGCCCTGCCCACCGCCCCCACTCCCCCTCCTCGACCCCACCACAGCTGTCTGTCCCCAGGAGGAAGAAGGCCACCATTTGCAGATTCGATTTCCGAAAGCAACTAGTAAGATCCTCCTTTCTCCATCTCATCCAGCTGACCTGGCCCTGGCCACACAGCAGAAAAAAAAAAAAACTGTAACAAAACAGGACGCAGCCACAAAACATGCTTACACACGCTCCACAGACAACGCAAGGGCAGGCTGGGCAGCCCAGCTTCTACCCAGAGAACTTGCCTATCCCAGGGTCTGAGCGGGTCCAGGACCTCGACCCCCTCCCCCTCTCCAACCTCCTAACGTACTTAGGAGATTTTTTAGAAAGGGCAGGCACCCGGTTTTGCCTTGCCAGGCCCGGAAGAAAAAAAAAGAATAAAGGCAAGCTAAAGCAAGCGCAGGAGTTGCTTTCTGGAAATTGTTGGCGCTGGGGGTTACGGATTTTATGGAGGAGAGGGTTGCGTTTTGTTTTCTCCTGTAGCTCAGATCCAGATGGGCAACGAGTTCAGAAAAGGAACAACACACCACTATCCTCAGGGCCCAGTCTAGGGTTCACCAGGGTCCCAGCCATCGGAAACGCAGGCGCTTAGGCAAAAGTGGCCAAGCACTCAGTCCGGGTGGGCTAAGTGTCCACGACACGAAGGAGGGCTCCCATAGCCTGCCTTGGAGGATCAAGTCTAGAGATTCCAGCCCAGCTCCGTGCGCAGGCCAGGACTAGGGGGCCGCGCGCTCGGGGACAACCAGAGGGGCGCCTCGGTCCCGGGGGACCCCAGCTTGGGGAGCCCCACGGCCACGCAGGGCCACTCACCGTGGCGGATGCCAAGCTGTTGTCGGCCAGCGTTAGGTGGTGCGGCTCCCAGCGTCTCAGGAATTTGGAGGTGAGGATCTTGCTGAGAAAGGTCCGAGGGTGCCGGATGACACAGACCTGAATGTCGCCCTCCTGCAGCAGCTTGTACCTCATCCCGTTGCAAAGCAGCAGGGCCCGGCGGCAAGGCACGGCGCCCATCACCTTGGTGCCCTCGGGGCCCGACACGTCGCTCCCTAGCAGCGGCTTGGTCTCCTCGATCTGCCGGGGGTCGCCGCCGCCCGAGCTGCTCGTCACATCCATGGCCGCGCCGGGGCGGGGGCCGCGCGCGCGATCGCGGCTGGCGTGGGGCCGGGCCGGCGGGGCCCCCGCGGAGGGCCCGCACCCCCCCACCGCCGGGAAGGTGGGGGGGCGTGGGCTGGGGGGCGCCCCGCGGGGACGAACGGGAGCGCGCGGGGGCGGGCGGGGGCGCGCGGGGCGCTTCCTGGGCTGCTTCCTTCTAGCTGCTGGGGCGCATGCCGGCGCGAACGGGTTGGCGACTGCGGCGAGGGCGGCGGACGATCGCGGGGCGCAGAGAGGATCGGGTCCTCGGGGGGCGGGGGCGGCGCCGGGGACGGCGGGCGCGGGCGTGTCTCGGCCTCGCGCGGGCGCGCTGTGCGGTGCGTGTGTCCGCGTCCGTCCGCGAGTGTGTGCTGCGGGCGGGGCCGCGCCGGCTGCCGGGGAGATTGCGGGAGGCTGGCGCGCGCGATTGGTCCCGCGGGGTCATGTGCCCGCCCTCTGACGTCAATGGCGGCAACAGCGGCTTCGGCCTCCCCGGGGCGGGCGGAGTCCGGGATGGGCCGGGCCCCGGGCGGGGACTTGGTGGAGGCGGGCGCGGCCCGACGGGAGGGGCGGCCTCTGGGGAGGGGGCCGGGGTTGGGCAAGCGTCGACAGTCCCCGCGCCGCGCCCGGAATGTGGTAGTGTTCGAGGGGACGTCACGCGGGCCGCGCCCCCGAGGGTGCACAGCTGAGCCCTAGCCCTGCGCCCCTAGCCACCACGCCATCCTGGGCCGGGCTTGGGAAATAAAGTCTGCCCCATGACCAAGAGGATGCCGACCAGTACTTCCCCTTCCTAGTGTAAGGCTTGGCTGAAAGCCGGGGTTCTGCCCGCTGCACCCCTGACACCGCCTCTCCAACCCAAGCTGCTTCCCCATGGATAGCCAGATTGGTCAGTAAAACAATTTCTTGGGATTGAAATTGTCCAACACACAAACACACACACACAGAGTTATGCCTGGTCGCTCACCACTACAAGCCTCAGAGGCTGAGGCACTCAGGGGCTGAGGCAGGAGGATTACTGTGAGCGCGAGGCCAGTTTGAGCTACACAGTGAATTTCAGGCCAGTCAAGACAGAAGGCCCTGTTTTTAAAAACAAAATAATATAAATAAATAGGACTGGGGGGTTGTATCTCAGTTGTCAGTAGAGTGTTTGTCTAGCATGCACAAAACCCTAGATTGGTTCTCAGGCACTACGTCACTACCTAACTCCACAAGATGGCATGTGCCTGTTACCCCAGCACTAAGGAAGTGGAGGCAAGCGACTTGAATTCAACGTCATCGTTGGCTGTGCGTTGCAATGTCTGAAAAAAAAAAAAAAAACTTAAATTTTTAAGAAATATCCCTTCCCTCTTCTGAAATAGCCCCACTGAAGGCCTCTCCTGTGGTCTTTGATACTTCCTGGCCTTTGCTTGGGGTTGGGGGGCAATACTGGGAGAGGACACAACCCCTCAGCATCCTGAGAGAGCCCCTCCAAGGATCTCAGGAAGCAAATCTCCCCCAGAGTGATCCAGCTGCCTCGGGTTCTACCCACACCACAGGCCACTCCAGAGTCTCAGACTAAACCTGGTCAACCCTGGTCTTCAGTTCCCACACCTACCTAGGAGAGACTCACATGGGCCAGTGTGACACTTGGAGACAAAAAAAAAAAAAAAATCCCTCTGTCATTGCTGGGAGGAGCTCTTCCACAGAGCTTCCTCGTCTCCAGTCCCCTGCAAGTCAAACCTCTAATATTTGCAACTGGGCTCGGGAGATGGTAAAATGGCTTTGAACATGAGTTCAAATCCCCAGAATTCAAACACCAACTCAGTAGCCTGTGACTATAATCCCAGCGCTCCTGCTGCAAAATAGGAGCAGAGGAAAAAATTTCCCCATAAGACTATGGGCCAGCTAGCATGGCATACACAGTGGCAATACAAGAGACCCTGTGTCAACAAAGCAAGGTAGAAAACAAAACCACCCAAGACTGTGCTCTGACCTCTATACAATTGCTGTGGCATGCGCATGGTGCATTCACTCAGGAACGTACACATATATACCACGAGCACACACAAGTCGCATCAACTCTTTCTGCCTCCTGTTGAGTAGTGAATGTCCCAGTAGTGAGTGCAAGTGTGTTTGACCTATGTTGAACTGTATAGTGAATGACACAGAAAGTTCTTAGAATCCCTAAGACGGAACTATTTGTGCCATACCAGCTCTTTTTTTTTTTTTTGGTTTTTTTGAGACAGGGTTTCTCTGTGTAGCCTGGCTGTCCTGAACTCACTCTGTAGACCAGGCTGGCCTTGAACTCAGAAATCTGCCTGCCTCTGCCTCCCAAGTGCTGGGATTAAAGGCGTGTGCCACCACCGCCCAGCCATACCGGCTCTTGAATGCACACTAAGGACAACCATCAAGGGCTGGGAAGAGGAGGAGACAGGTTTCAGCCTGCCTCCCTCACTAAGTAAAACACTTAGCCAGCTGTGGTGACACAAGCTACTAAGCACAGCACTTAAGAAGGCTGAGGCTGGAGGACCATGAGTTAGAAGACAGACTAAGCTACATGCCTTCTTGTTTTGTTTTGTTTTGTTTTGTTTTTTCCAGACAAGGTTTCTCTGTGTGTTACATATCTTCTTAAAAAAACTCCCATTCCGTCTGTGCTGAAGATACGCAAAAGTTTTCTCTGTGCCCCAGGGGAGACCCTATTAGGCTGGAAACTGGAAAGTCATTACCTTCCCGAAATTTACTAACATTTTATTCAAGTGCCAAACGTCAACAGGCTTGTAGAAACCATTGACCAAGAAGAGAAAAACCCCAGCCCCAAACCCCTGATACGAATATGGGTGTAGAGGGTTGTGGTGATCAGGAACCACCTTCCAGTCTTTTTAGGAATTGGGACTAGATCCAGGCAAACCTTTGCTGAGTTCCTGCTATCTGTGGGCTTAAGCCAGGTAATGGGTTATTAGTAGCTGTTATTGTCAGTCACAGTGGCCCCTAACCTCCTGAGATCTGCAAGGATGCCCTCAGCGTACATCCCTGCAGATAAGGACACAGAGCAATTGAATGGCCTCTCCAGGCCCCAGCTAGTCAGGATGGGCTCAGAGCCCAGGAGCCGTGCAAAAATCAGACAGTGACCACATTGTGCTTGGGACTAAATGGAAGAGGAGCACCTAACCCAGGTAGATAGGGGAAGCATGACACTGGGGCATGTGTCCCTGCTCCAAGAGGGCTTTAGAAATCAGATAGAGACTTGAGAGGTGCTCACTAGTTAAGAATGCTTTCTAGTCGGGCGGTGGTGGCGCACGCCTTTAATCCCAGCACTTGGGAGGCAGAGGCAGGCGGATTTCTGAGTTCGAGGCCAGCCTGGTCTACAGAGCGAGTTCCAGGACAGCCAAGACTACAAAGAGAAACCCTGTCTTGCCCGCGGCGGTGGTGGCGCACGCCTTTAATCCCAGCACTTGGGAGGCAGAGGCAGGCGGATTTCTGAGTTCGAGGCCAGCCTGGTCTACAGAGTGAGTTCCAGGACAGCCAGGGATACACAGAGAAACCCTGTCTCGAAAAAAAAAAAAACCAAAAAAAAAACAAAAAAAAAAAAAAAAAAAAAAAAAAGAACCCTTCTAGAACAACAACAACAAAACAAACGAAGAATACTTTCTGTTCTTGCAGAAGGCCTGAGTTTAGTTCCCTGAACCCACCATAAGGCAGCTCAAAAACCACCTGTCACTCCAGCTTTGGGTGATCTACTGCCCTCTACTGGGCTCGAAGAGCACCTGCACTCATATGCACAGCATAAACACAGACACATACCCACATCATTGAAAAGAATACATTTTCTTAAAAAAGGAGGGGATGGTGGTGTGTGGAGGGATCAGATAAGGGGCCAGAAACTCCAGGGAAGGTAAATTACCCACAAAAAGGGTTAGAAAGGCTGTTTGGCTCATCCAGAAAACTATAGACATCTGTCAGGATGCAGAGACAGTAGGCAGAGGCCTGTGAGGTGTGTCGCCAGTGCCCTGAAATGCCAGCCCAGAAATGGAGTAGTGGTGATGATCTCATGGAGTAGGCACAGTGTGAACTGCACATGGCATTTTCAGAAAGTCAGTGGCTAGAGCATGGTGTGACAGAGGGTGGCAGTCCACATGACCTGGCCCGGAGGAGGCCAGCAATGAGTCTGTCCAGGGCACCCTGGTGGGAAGGCAGGATGGTCCAACTCTAAATCACTGGGTGGGTTAGTCTGTGTAAACAGAACTGCTCTTTGTGTCTGGGACAGCTGTAGACTTCCTCTCCTGATTCAGGGTCCAGGCTCCAGCAGAAAGGTGACTAAGCTGAATTTAGCCTAGACATGCTCAGTGCAGTCACTGGCTTGATACCTTTAAACATTAAGCAGAAGTGTCATGACAGCAGCAGCCAGTGCCCAGCAGCAGGTCCTGTATTTAGACATTCTGTTGGTTTCAGTTTGTTCTCCCAGCCAGCCCAGAAAACCATCATCTTTAGAGAGAGGAAGTTAAGGCTCACGGTGGTCAGTTGATGAACTCAAGAGAACCAGCCAAGATTCAAACCTAAAACTGAATCCTGGAGCTATATGGCTCAGATGAGTGTTTCCCTGGCTTCTACAAGGCCCTGGATCTCGTTCCCAGCATCACACAAACTGCATGTGGTGGTAGTGTCTGTAATCCCCACAAGAAGCGGAGGCAGGAGGATCAGAAATCAAGGCCATCCTCATGTACATAATAAGTTCAAGGCCAGCTTGGGCTACATGAGACTGGGAGAGAGTAGAGAGATGGCTCAGCAGTTACGAGAACTTCCTATTCTTACAGAGAACCTAGGTTCGGTTCCCGTCACCCACTTGGAAGCTCACAAGCATCTGTAACTCCAAGCTAGGGGATGGGGGCAGTTCCTTTTCTGGTCTCCATGGACACCGGGCACATATGTGCTGCACAGACATACATACAGGCAAAATGCTCACATACATAAAATAAAATAAGTATTAAAAGAAAAATGAAAAGCAAAGGCTAATTCAAGATTGACTTGCTCTGCCCTTCTGCATTATTCCTCAGTCCTCTGTGAGTGCTGGGAGCCATCACAGATACTCTTTATGTTTTCCAGAGACAGTGCTCAGAAAACTCCGAGCCCTATCTCTGTCATCTTTAGGTAATATTACCTTTTGGCTTTCGTTTAGAACCAGTGAAGCAGAGACTCAAGGCATCACAAGAAAGCCAAACATGGTAGTGCATGCCTGCGATCCTAGCTCTTGGGAGGCAGAGCCAGGAGGATCATCTTGACTTCCAAGTCACCCTTGGCTAGATAGTGAGTTCCAGTGTGGCTTGAATTACATGAGACCTTGTCTCAAAATTAATTTTAAAAAGGCCGGGCGCGATGGCTCACACCTTTGTCCCAGCACTCAGGAGGCAGAGGCAGGCAGATCTCTGTGAGTTCTAGGCCAGCCTGGTCT
Organism: Mastomys natalensis; assembly: GCA_021653895.1. Lineage (NCBI taxonomy): Eukaryota > Metazoa > Chordata > Mammalia > Rodentia > Muridae > Mastomys > Mastomys natalensis. Next base: position 1,201,365 of record JAJTUV010000468.1, read on the forward strand.
ACAGAGTGAGCTCCAGAACAGTCAGAGCTATTACACAGAGAAACCCTGTCTCGAAAAAAACAAAACATTAAAAATAAATAAATAAAAAGATTCCAGAGTTTCCTTACATGGGACAGACACCCCAAAGAATTTCCTTCCACACTGACTGTGAGAGCTGTATGGATAACAAAAGAAAGAGAAGAGTGTATGTTTCTCCACTCTACTAAGGACTTTGATGAAGTGGTAAAGTCCCTGCCAGGGAAGGGCACAGGAAGTGTAGGGCCATGTCAGTGGCCATCTCTTTTGCATAGCTCATGAAATGACATGCAAATCCTGACCAGGCAGGCCGACCAGGCAGGCAGGGTTCCTTCTGGGGAAGCATCCCTTTGCATCCAGGGTAAGTATTTAAACAAGTTAGCTTGCTAAAATAAAAGCAAGCCCTGGTTCACAGCTTGCCAACTCCCTTGGTGTAAATACTCCCACTGAGACTCATTAGGAGCTATTGAGTTCATTGCAGAACAGGAAGTTCAGAAGAGATGCACCCCACAGCGGGGCATGATGGGACGGATCTGTAATCTCAGCTAAGAGAAAGGCAGAGTCTGGAAGACTAGGAGTTTGAGACCTGTGTGGACAACAGCAAGAGTTCAAGCTTGCTCAGACTGTGCAGCATGGCCCTGTTTCAAAATAAAGAGAGCTGGGGTGTAGGTCCTGGTAGAACCTTTGCATGGCACACATAATCCCCAGTACCAACAAAGCAATGAATAGTGATGTACCTACTCTAAGGTATACGGTGGACCAGAGGTCACCCAAACATACCAAGCCCAGCATCTGGACTACCACACCTGGAGTATTTCCCTCCTGGCCATTCTACAGAGAATTTGGTAAGTTCTACAACAGACACAAATAATTCAAGATGAATTCAGTCATCTGAATCAGAAACAAAGATTATAACAAGGTACGTTCTTTAATCCCAGCCCTCAGGAGGCAGAGGTAGGAAGGTCTCTGTGATTTCAAGTCTAACCTGGTCTACTTAGCAAGTTCCGGCAGCCAGGACTATATAGAGAAACCTTCTTCCAAAACAAACAAGAATATAACATTTGAGGCTGGGGGAGGGGGGAGGCTTGATAGTTCAGAGCGCCTGTTACTCTTGCTGAGGTTAAGAGTTCTATTCCCACCGGGCGGTGGTGGCGCACGCCTTTAATCCCAGCACTTGGGAGGCAGAGGCAGCGGATTTCTGAGTTCGAGGCCAGCCTGGTCTACAGAGTGAGTTCCAGGACAGCTTGGGCTACACAGAGAAACCCTGTCTCGAACAAAACAAAAAAAAAAAAAAACAAAAAAAAAAAGAGTTCTATTCCCAGCACCTACATCAGAAGGTTCACAGTCACCCATAACTCCAGCTTCAAAGGTATCTGCTGCCTCTGGTCTCTGAGGATACCTGCACCAATATGCTCATATACCCCACACAGATACACACGCATAGACATAATTTAAAAAAAAAAAATAAGAATACATCTAAAAAAGACTATAACATTTATTATTGGATCTATAGATCACAATCTCTTATTGTATGTATTTTTGTGTGTGTGTGTGTGTGTGTGTGTGTGTGCATGCGCATGTGTGCGTGCTCGTGCACATGCGTATGTGCCACGGTACACCTGTAGAAGTCAAGAATAAATTGTGGGAGACATTTCTCTCTTCTTATCATGTGGATTCTAGGGTAGATTCTGGAATGAACTGGAGTTATCAGGCTTGGCAGCAAGCGCTGAGCCATCTTGGTAATCCAACATAATCTTTTATTTAAAAAAAAAAAAAATAGTTCTGTACTTAGTATGTGTATGGATATTTCTCAGGCATGTGTGTCAGTGCACCATCTGCATGTAGTACCTATGAGAGCCAGAAAACATATGTGATCCTTTTAGAGTAGTTACAGACAGTTGTGAGATACAATGTGGGTGCTGGGAATCAAACTCAGGTCCTCGGGAGAAACTGTAAGTTTTCTTAACAGCGAATCCCTCTCTCCAGTTCCCAACACAATCTTTTTAGATAGCTGTTTGACAGACAGCTTGTAGAGTGTCTGCAGAGTTAGTAGTCAACCCTCATGACTCGTTGAGGTCAGCTTGCACGTGTTGCATACTTCTTTAAGGCCTGACCTAAAGCAAGTGTTAGGTTGATCTCATTCATTCATTCCTTCCTTTGATTTCGTTAGATTCCTATTCTTGTTGGGTGTTGCTTTTTGAGAGGAGGTCTCATTTCCTAGCCTGACATGTCATCTCCATGTAGCTGAGTATGACACTGAGCTGCTAGCCCTTTCTCCACCTCCTGAGTTCTGTGATTACAGTTCTGTGTGTCTCCATGCTAGCTTCCATGATGCTGGGAATCAAACCTGTGGCTCTGTGAATGCTGAGCGAGCGCTTCGCCACCTGTGCTATATGCCGATCCCTAGACCTATTTCCTAGCGCTCACTTGAATAGCAGGGACTCTGTCAGGTACCAGAAATGCAACTCATCACACCGCTCCCCATCAAATTCACCCGTTCTCTGAGGAAACTAGACCCAGAGCACCATTCCTTGGAAAGAGCCTTCCAAGAAGAAAACAAATCTGTGCCCTTCGGGGCCCCTGCTGAGGGTGTCCTTGGTTGATAAACCAAAAAGTGAGAGGATAGTCGAAGCACCTTTGTCCTGGGTTACAGAAACTCCGTGGAACCCCATGTTGAGTTCATTGGCATTCCCAAAAAGAACTAGCCTTTTCTCTTTCCCCCTTGTTGGTCTGTTCTTTTTTTTTTTTTTTTTTTACATACTTGTTTATTTGTATACCTCTGTATAGGGACATATGGATGCTACCATGTGGGTTCTGGCGACCAAACTCAAGCTCAGTGGCACGTGCCTCTACTCAGTGAGTCATCTGACTGCCCACCCCCACCCCCTGCCCCATTTTTTGTTTTAAAAGCTATATTGACACAGTCCTTGAAATGTCCTTGTCATCGAACCCAACTAACTTCCTGAATGCCATCCATCTACTTTCACCTGGGGTGCAGAACCTGTCGGCACAGCGTCCTGTAGAACTGGTACAGATTCCGATCACTCTGAACACTCAGGACAGATCTTTCTTTGTGACAGGCAGGCACACTCCTACTTCACTCCGCTCATAGCCTCTGCCTCTTTATTTTTTTTTTTATTTTTTGTTTTTTCGAGACAGTCTCTCTGTGTAGTCCGGCTGACCTGGAACTGCTCAAGGTAGACCAGCTGGCTCGAACGTCAGAAATCCGCCTGCCTCTGCCTCCCAAGTGGGGATTAGGCCGTTGCCACATCGCCGGCTTAGCTCTCCTCTTGATGTTACCAGCACCCCAAGTCTGACAAACAAGATGCCAGACATTTCTAAGGTTCACCACTGTTAGGGAGGTCCGTGCTCGGTGAATCTCATGGTGCTAACCCTTGTGCACCACTCCCTGTTAGGAACCATTGGGGCCGAGGCTGAGAAATTCATGTAACAGCTGTGGTACTCTCATGGGATGCACACAGAAGTGGGACGAAATGTCTTACACAATCTCTCGGTGGACAATGTGGGGACCAGATGTTTATCACGCAGGTGAATAGCCTGTTGGTGCTTTTAACAGCAGCAGACCCTGTGCATACAGGAAGATCAGACACGGAATGCGGGCAATGAGATGGGTGTTCCAACGTGGTTCCAGTTTCTAGATTTCTGTAGTGGTCTGGGTTTGGTGGAATTCTCTGGAAGCCTTGTCTGAAAACTTTCCCGCTGAAGTTGCATCAGCCTGCAGTGCGTGCATCAACCTCGTTTCTCACAAGCATCAGACACTCGCTTAACAGAACATACACTCGGTGTCCATGGCATTTAATCTACTTATCAGATAATAAAACACACCTATTTGCTCTCTCAGTATAGTGGGGGTCCATTTGCTTCCTGGAACCTGGATCTCCTCCTCCCTGCTTCTCCTGAGCTGCTGGGAGGCCCATGTCACTTTCAAGGTGACATCAGTGGACAGAGAGGACAGGAAGGGTGGGAACATGATTTCATATGTATCGACCTGTGCCGGGGACTGTGAACAGAATGTTGACTCCACTGTGTCCCTTTCTTCTTCTCAGGTTTCAGGGACCAAAAGGCCAAGAAGAGAACATGGCGTGCCATCCCTTCCCCACATAATGACGTCTGAGGACTTAAAGAAAAAAACATTACAGATGATTGAGCCTTGCTTTGGAATTCACATTGCTTACAGTCAACAGATTGAGTGATTGATCACACACACACACACACACACACACACACACGCACACACACACACACACACACACACACACGTGCGCACACAGCTTACTTTGTTTGGCTCTAACGTTTGTTGATTTGACAGTCTCTATATATAACCAAGGCTGCTGTCCTTGGTCTCACTATGTATCCTAGGATGTCCTCAAATTCAATAAATCCCCAATTCTCATGCCTCAGCCTCCTCAATGTTGGGATTATAGGCATGTGACACTATAGCAAGCTACAAAGTGTTGTGTATTTTTTTTTTTCTCCTTTTAAATCAGTGTTATTTCGCCCAGACCTGGTGGCACAGACCTATAATCTCAATCCTCTGGAGGCCGGAGAGGGAGAATTTTAAGTACAAGGCTAGTTTGGGCTACATAGTGAGATTGTAGTCCCAAACAAAGGAATGAATAAAATAGAAGATAAGGTGGCTGAAGAGATGGGTCAGGGGTCAGGAGCACGTAGTGCTCTTACAGAAGACCTGAGTTCAAATCCCAGGACCCACATCAGTGGCTCAGACCTGCCTGCAACTTCAGCTCCTAGGGGATCTGATGCCTGTGGGCTCTGAGAGCACCTGAATCATGTACACACACACACACACACACACACAGTTAAAAATAAAATTCAGAACAGTAGAAATATAAATGTTACTGAAGTGTTTTTGTTTGTTTCTTTTGCTCTTGGTGCTGGAGAGTGAACCCAGGGCTTTACACACGCTGAAAACTAAGCCTCCACCCACAGCCCTTGAAACATAATTTCACGTGGATTAAACCACACTCATTTGAAAGAGCAGGTTAAGTTGGGTGACTCCTCAGCCATGTGACCGTGACCTCAGTTGAGATACAGATATGGAGTACCCCACACCCCAGGTAAGTGTCTCTGCCTCCTGCACAGCTGACCCCAAACACCCCTTCCTGGCACAAGCAGAGCCTGGTCTACCTTCGATCATTACGGCTGGGATCCCCTGTTTCTCAAAGGTACTACAGACAGAACCATCAGGTACATCCTCTTTGGGCTTTGACTTTTGTCTCAGAATAGTGACTGAGACAAGTGTGCTGGCTCCTGTGTTGTCTGTCCTTCTGGATACTTGGGAGTCTATTTGTAGATGGCTCTCCCCCCCTCCCTCCCTCCCTCCTTTTCCCATCTCTCACTCTCTCCCTCCTTTTCTTTTCCTTCTCTCATTTCTTCCTTCCCTCTCTTCCCCATTTTAACTCTTCAGGTATTGCTTGAACATGGAGTGCAAACACCAGGCACTGATGATTTTTTTTTTTTTTTTTCTGAGACAGGGTTTCTCTGTGTAGCTCTGCCTGTCTGGAACTTGCTCTGTAGACCAGGCTGGCCTTAAACTCAGAGATCTGCCTATCTCTGCCTCCTGATTGCTTGCTTCACTGTCACCCAGCCTCCTCAACACATGCAATATCTGTCTGTCTGTCTGTCTGCTCTGCTACTATCTATCTATCTATCATTATTATCTATCTATCTATTCTATCATACTATTTTTCACAAGACAGGGTTTCACTGTGTAGCCTTGGCTGTCTTGGAACTCTTTTTGTAGATGAAGCTGGGTTTAAACTCACAGAGATCTCCTGTCTCTGCCTCCCAAGTGCTGGGATTAAAGGTGTGTGCCACCACTGCCAGCTTGCTTATTTTATTTTTTAAAAAAACACGCCGGGCGGTGTGCGCACCCTTAATCCAGCACTTGAGGCAGAGGCAGTGATTTCTGAGTTCGAGCCACCTGGTCTACAGAGTGAGTTCAGGACAGCAGGGTGCTCAAAACCTGTTCAAAAACTAAAAAAAAAACTAAAAAAAAAAAAAAAAAAAAAAAAAAAACACTGTGTGCCTCACATTAATGGTCTCTCTCTCTCTCTCTCTCTCTCTCTCTCTCTCTTTCTTCTCTGTGTGTGTGTGTGTGTCACAGCAGCCTTCTCTGTGGGTGCTACTCATGTTGACCATTCACACATGACCTCTTCCCGCCGCTCCATTCACTCTGAGTCAGTGGCTAAGAGGTAAGGAAAGGAAGGTTTGAAGGGTAAGCGTGTTTTGAGCGTGCTGTTCTTCCAAACTCACCCCACTCCTTCACTGAGCCCTCTAGACAATCTTTAGCTGAGCAACGGTAACAATACTAATTCATTTTGCGTATTAAGAAGCTGAAGCACCTGGAAGTCACCTTTAAATCCCAGTACTGGGGAGGCAGCGGCAGGCAAATCTCTAGTTTGAGGCCAGCCTGGTCTATAGAGCAAGTTCCAGAACAGCCAGGGTACACAGAGAAACCCTGTCTCAGGAAAAAACAAACCAATAAAAAACAAAACAAACTACTACTAATAATAATAGTGAGGAAGAGGAGGGGAGGGAAGGGAAGAGAAGAAAAAGAAGGAGAAGGAAAAGAAGGAGGAGGGGAGGAGGAGGAGGAGAAGGAGAAGGAGGAGAAGGAGAAGGAGAAGGAGAAGGAGAGAAGCAGCAGCTGAGGTAAGGTCTGGAGATTGCCCCCCATACAGGAACCTTAGACTTGATTCCAAGTATTTTGTAAACCTCGTATAGAGGCATGTCTATAGTCTAAGCGCTCAGGAAGTGAACATAGTTGGATGAGAAATTCAACCTCACCATTCGAACAACCTTCACTCAAACAACAAACACCCACAAACTTAGTTACATAGGAAGTTTGAGGCCGAGAGTAGAGGAAGTCCATCCAGGAGACAAGGGTAACAAGAACTTCGGAAGGAGGTGAAGTTCTCTCTCCACGCTCCTTAGCTGGATAGAACCAACAAGTCTTTCTATGTCTCTGAAACCAGGCTCTTGTGACAAGAGACAATGTGTTCAGGCGCTCAAGCTAAGGCTTAGGTGTTAGTTGGTGCTTAATAAATGTGCAAAGTGTATGGGATTCACACCTTCATAAACCTGTGTCCACATACCCAGTGGGGTGGGGAGGGGAGAGGGAATATTTCTTGTAGCTCCGAGGAGTCTTGCCTCTAGATGCAGGAAGATGTCCAGAGCCACAGAGAAGGCAAGACCAAGAGGTAGTGACACATAGTACAACAGAAACCAATCCGAGCAGCTTTAACAAAGGGAAGGCGTGGCTTACACAGCCTGAGGTGTCTCACAGAGCCTCAGTGGCCAGAATCACAGATCCAGGGGCCTTCCTTCTGTCTCCCTGTCAGACTGGCCTTCCCTGCAGCGTGGCCTTGGCATTCTACAGAGGAGTTCAAAATGACCTAGGGTACTTTTGGCTCAGTTCCAAGGAAAGGATTTGCTTGGCCCAGCTTGGAGCAAATGCCCACTCCAGCCAGCCAGTGTCTGAACTTCATTGTGCAAGCATGGCTGGTGGTGACTGTCCTCTGGAGGTGAGTCACCGTGAGCTGGGTAAACCCGAGCTCTGAAACCCCCAAAGAGGTATACCAATACATACAGTAGCTACTTCCTCCTTCCTGCAGTCCAGTCTTGTCATGCTCTTATTTTATTTCTTTGTCACTTTTCTTAATTTTATAATGCTGGGGACTGAATGCAGGGCCTTGCCCATCCTAGGCAAGTATTCTACCCTAAGATACATCCCCACCTGGTCTACAGAGTGAGTTCCAGGACAGCCAGGGCTATACAGAGAAACTCTGTCTCGAAAAAAAAAAAAAAAAAAAAGATACATCCCCACATCTGGCTTTCCCTACGTGAGCTATGACATCATGAGAACAGACCAATAAAATTGCTGACAAGGACAGAGAAGGGGAGGAAGATACCTGCCCAACTCTGTGTGTGTGTGTGTGTGTGTGTGTGTGTGTGTGTGTGTGTGTGTATGATGGTTAATCTTTTTTTTTTTTTTTGGTTTTTCGAGACAGGATTTCTCTGTGTAGCCCTGGCTGTCTTGGAACTCACTCTGTAGACCAGGCTGGCCTTGAACTCAGAAATCTGCCTGCCTCTGCCTCCCAAGTGCTGGGATTAAAGGCGTGCCCACCACCGCCCGGCATGATGGTTAATCTTGATTGCCATCTTTGAGCATCTAGAATCATCTAGGAGGTAGATCTCCTGGTATGTCCCGTGATGGGGGTTCTAGATTCAGTTATCTAAGCCGGGATGACGTGTCATGAATGTGAGAGCACCATCCCACAGGCTAAGATGCTGGTCTGAATAAAAAGGAAAAAGGAAACTGAGCCCACGCACTTCCCCCCCCCCCCCTGTGTCTGTATGTCCTTATGTGTGTGTGTGTGTCTGTCTCTCTCTGTCTTTCTTTATCTCTCTTTGTATCTCTGTATCTCTTTCTGTATCTCTGTATCTCTGACTCTGTCCTCTCTGTCTCTCTGTCTCTCTCTGTGTCTGTGTCCCTCTCTGTCTCCCTGTCTCTGTGTCTCTGTGTCTGACTCTGTGTCTGTCTCTCTGTCTCTATCTCTCTGTCTCTCTCTCCTCCCTGACCATGGATACAATGTGAGCAGGGCCGCACACTTGTCTTGCCACGCCCTCCCTGCCTTGGCTGACTCTCCTCTCCAACTGTGTGCCTTGATAACTTTTCCCTCCTTAGCTTCTTTGGTTACTTTGTCTCGGCAACAGGAAGCAAGAGGAAAAGTGGCTAATGCACAGGGCCCCCAGGGTGGCACCAAACTCGAGATCTACCTTCTCCTTCTCAAGTGCTGAGATTACAGAAGTAGGCCACCACCTTCGCCATGTTGTTAATAGAACTCACACTGGCATAGTGATATACCATGTACTGGGAAGGTTTGTAAATGACTTGTATATATTTGCTTCTTAATTAAATAAGTAATCCCTACAAACTCAATGAAAAATATGACCATTGTACAGATGAGGAAACTGAGGCAAAAAGAAGCTAAACAGCTTAAATTGGACCAAACTGGTTTCAGACTCGCTCTCATAACGACATCAGCTTGCTTTATTTTAACTTCAGTCTTTCATTTCTAATTTGCTTTTCTTTTATTAAAAAAAAGTTCATTTCTTTTAATGTATCATGTTTTTATTTTTATGTGCATTGAATTTTTTTTTGGTTTTTGGGGGTTTTTTTTTTTTTTGGTTTTTTTCGAGACAGGGTTTCTCTGTGTAGCCCGGCTGTCCTGGAACTCACTCTGTAGACAGGCTGGCCTCGAACTCAGAAATCTGCCTGCCTCTGCCTCCCAAGTACTGGAGATTAAAGGCGTGTGCCACCACCACCCAGCAGTGCATTGATGTTTTGCCTTTACATATATCTGTGCCAGGGTGCCAGAAGACCTAGAAGTCGAATTATAGAGTGTTTCGAGCTCTCATGTGGATGCTGGAAATTGAACCCAGGTTTTCTGGAAGAGCAGCCAGGGAGTGCTCTCAACCGCTGAGCCATCTCTCCAGCCCTGTAATTTTTCTTTCAAAACGAGAAAAGTGATTGCCTTGGGACGAAGCTCGGTTGGGAGAGTACTGGAGGTTTGGGACTCTGCCCCTAGTACAGAATAAACACGGCACGGAGAAAGGCTTAGACCTCCGTCATTTTAGCACTTGGGAGGCAGAGACAGGATGATCAGGAGTTCAAGTTCATCCTTTGTTTCCATAGTGAGATTGAGGTCACACTGGATGACAATGAGTCCTTGTCTCAAAAAATTAAAATAAAAACGATTAAAATAAAAAAAAATTTTTTTTAATCGTGAGGATGGTGGAAGAATTTGAGATCTGACGTTTTTCACAGCCAAGAATGGAAAAAGCCTGGGATTTTGCTACCCATCCTTGCTCTGTTTTCATTTAGACCAGGAATCGAGGAGGAAGCTAGGTTACTCACAGGACACTTGGTCACACACAAGTTGGCTTCAGACCACTGAGAGAACCACAGCCCAAGACCACCTGAAGTCAACGTACATCAAGAGACAAATAAAGAGGTCACAGCACATGGATAGCTGAGCTTGGAGCATATGGTAGGGGCTTGCTTACCTTGCATGCACAAAGCCCTGGGTTCAAGCCCCAACACTAGTAATCCCAGCACTCAGGAAGCAGAGCACAAGGTCAGGGGTTCAAGGTTATCCTGGAAACAAGTGAGATCCAGCATCAAGAAGAAGAGAGGGGAGAGTTGGGGTGGGTAGGGTGCGGGGGGGGGCAGGGAATTAGGGCTGCACACGTGATACTTAGAGATAGAGAGATACCAGGATGTAGACAATGAGAAGAATTCCAAAACTCCAAGCTTTGAGGAGCATTCTGCCTTGGGCAGGACCACACACCCATCTTCTCTCTGTCCCTGGCCCATCCTCTTCAAGTCCTGGGCTGGCAGCTTGCTTTGGTCAAACTCAGGCCTGCTTCCCCAGACAAAGCGGTCCCCACCTCCAAGCATCCAGGGAAGACGGATGCACCTGCTCACATCCATCCACTCAGACTCCTGAGAGTTAGGTCAACCAGGCTAAAAAGACGGCCAAGTCTCTGCCCCTCCCACCTATCCTCATTCTGGCCACCCCTGACCCAGAAGCTTCCTGGTGTTCCTTTAACAGAGAACTTTGCACTCGGATGTGAGGGTACCCTACACAAGAGAAACCCCTTCTTACAGAGACTACAAGCTTGACATCGAGGTGTCTGTGGCATAATTCCTTGCCTGGAAGGGCCTGTTCCAGGCCTCTGCTGCCAATGCTTGGCGTGGCTTGGCTTGTACAGGGAAGCTTCACCCCATCTCTGCCTTCACAGTCAAAGGCATCCTCCCTGGGTGTCCATGTCCCAGCTTCCCCTTTTTATAACGATTCCTCCCCACCCAGCATGATTTCATCTTGACTTACGACATCTACAGCAACCTACTTCCAAATAAGATCACATTCAGAGGTGCTGGGGGTTATTATTTATGTCTTCTAGGGATGGACACGGTTCAATGGGAGGTAGAGTCCAATCTCCTCAGCTATTTCCCAGCCTGAGGTACCTTGCTCCTGGATGTTCTCTATGGACACAAGTCTTCCCTACTCTCCACAGTCTCATTGTAGAGCACTCATGGGACATACACATGATTTCCTAGACTCATGAGTGAGCCCCTGGTGGAAGGTGACTCAATTCCTGATTCAGTACTGGAAGGCTTTATCCCGATGGACAGCCATTGACTGTAGTCTTTACTATGCTCTGGCTTCAGAGGACAGCAGGACAGTTTGTGTGCGTGTGTGTTTGTGTGTGTGTGTGTGTGTGTGTGTGTGTTTTCTGAGACAAGGTTTCTCTGTGTAGCCCTGGCTGTCCTGGAACTTGCTCTGTAGATGAGGCTGGCTTCAAACTCAGAGATCTGACAGACTTTGCCTCCCAAGTGCTGGGCTTAAAGGTATGTGCCACCACTGCCTTGTTTCACAGGACCATTTTAAAGGCACCAAACCTGAACAGCTCACAATGGACTAATAAATTGCACTCAGCTTGGGCAATAGTGACACTACAAATTTAAATAGCAGTGGTGGCTGACAGCTTAGCTCGGGTCTGGACCAGATAGTCATATTGTAGTTAAAGATGTAAAGACTTGTGGGAGTGAGGGAAAAGGGAAAGAGGGAGGAAGAGAGAGAGAGAGAGAGAGAGAGAGAGAGAGACACAGATAAGTCTCTTGGGTTTGGAGTTATAGGCTCTTGTAAGCCACCCACCATGGATGCTGGGATCCAAATCTGGTCCTCATGTGAAAGCATCAAGCACTATTAACCACTGAGCCATCCCTTCAGCCCTAGTTTATTTTTTTATATCTGTTTTTTTGTTTTGTTTTGTTTTTCAAGACAGGGTTTCTCTGTATAGCCCTGGCTGTCCTCGAACGCACTCTGTAGACCAGGCTGGCCTCGAACTCAGAAATCTGCCTGCCTCCCCTCCCAAGTGATGGGATTAAAGGCGTGGCCACCACTGCCCGGCTAATATCTGTTTTTCAAAAAGTATGTGTATGTGTGATTATCTATGTATGAGAATATATTCATGTGAGTGCAGTTACTCACAAAGGCCAGGAGAGGGCGTGGATCCCACAGAGCTGGAGTTATGGGCAGTTGTGAATCACCTGACTTGGATGAGAATATGTTCATAGGAGTGCAGTACTCTCAAAGGCCAGGAGAGGGCGTGGATCCCACAGAGCTGGAGTTATTGGCCATTGCAAGTCACCTGACTTGGATGCTGGGAACCCACCTTAGGTTCTCTGAAGAGCATCGAATGCTTTTAACCAGTGAGCCACCTCTCTGGCCCCGCTTTCTTCCTAGATTTATTCATTTTTCTCTTTCCTTTTGGCTAAAAAACTTCAAGCAAATCTTACCCAAAGGCTAATTAGACAAATCTACCACAAGTCTTGGTTAAGGTGTGGGGAAGCTAACTCAGCCAGAGCAGACATCACCAATCAATCACGGTCACTATCGATACGTCTAAATCTAGTAGCCATGCTGCCTTCATCTCCCTCTCAGAGAGTAAGTAGCCACTGATATGCAACATTAGCTTTTCTGAGGAGGGAACACACGGGCAGGGCTCTCTGGTTCATCCCTTCTACTTTGCAGATGGAGAGATTAAGTCTCACCAGTGAGAAGAAGAAAACTTAACAACACCCCCCCCCAGTAATGGGTAGTGACGGGAGGCTCAGAGTGGCTGGCATTCTGACTCAGAACACCCCATACCCCATAACCCCTGTCTTTTCCTCCGCTTCATGGGGTATGCCAGCAACCTGTGTACTTCTCACCTGTCTGCTTGCTGTCTGAGTCAGTAATGACAGTCCCCGGGGAGGCTCACCTTGTCCTGGCTCCATCTGCCTCAGACCCTGGAGGCCATCTTCTGTTTCCGTCTCTCTCTCTCCTCTCCTCTCTCTTTTTTCTCTCTCTCTCTCTCTCTGATGTTGGTGTTGGAGGTTCTCTATCTTGACTTGTATTTTGGGGTTCTCTCTGATGGTCTCACCATCTGGAGCCCAAGAGAAGTCTAAGGGTCTTGCTCTCTGCTGTGACCAGTACCCCTGGTGCTTGGGTTCTCGCTGCAACAACTCTGCTTTGCCTCCTTCGAATAAATGCTCAGGGTTGCCGGGCCCCTCTGATAACTAACTGGACAGGTAGGCCTCAGCAAGCAGCAAAGATTGACTCCTTGGTCCCTGGCTGGCTGACTAATAACCAATGTCCTTAGGAAATACTCATTTTGTGGAGTCAGGAAAATAGGTCAGAGCATAAAGGTACCCAATGCCAAATCTCATAGCCTGGATTTAATCCTTGGGACTGGCATGATGGATGGAGAGAACCGACTCCCACAAGTTGTCCTCTGTCCTCTGATCTCTGCACATGGGCTAACACACACACACACACACACACACACACACACCCATCTCAAGTGAATAAATGAATTGAAAAAGTAAAAAGGAAACTTTTTTTTGAAACAGTGTCTCACTTAGCCCAAGCTGGCTCCAAACTTCATACTTAATATGTAGCAAAAGATAACCTGAACTTCTGATCCTCCATACTTCCCAAGGCTGTGATTATAGGCATGTGGCACGGTGCCCGGTTTTATGTTAGAGTAGAGCCGAGAGCGCACGAAAGCCCGCCAAGCACACTACCAACCGAGCACATCCCAGGCACCAGGAAGCCTTTTGATGCTGCCATGTTTTGTTATTTTGATGGCCACATCTGGGGCCCAGAAGGCAGGGTGTCATCTCCAGTGGGGACTGCCCTCTTCTGGAGACATCCTCCTTGTGTGTGCCAGTGACTCCTGTTTCAGGGACTCAGCAGCAGGATCTCTTGCCTGACAGGCTTGGGCTTGGCTAACACCTGAGCTTTCCCTCCTTGTTCATCTATGCTACCTGACTTGGGTCACTGTGGGCATTGAACATCCCCCTTCCTGGGGCAAACAGCAGCTTCTGCCTTTTGCTTCTTCCTTCCAGCTTTTCAGTAAGATTTTCCAACTACGTGTAATTAAGTAACTGCCTCCTCTCCTGAGGGTCTCCTCCAGGAAGCATCAACGAAGGAGAGAGTTTCCCTCTCCCACTGTGAAGATGAATGGCTTTCTTAGGACACATTTCTAGGAGTGGGATAACTCATGGCTGGATTTGGAAATTTAGAGATTAAGGAAAAAAAAAAAAACGGTGGGTGCCGGTGCCATCGCAGGACAAAATGGCCAGGAGGCACATGCTGTCTGGGTCATATGATGCTTTCCTTAGCCCTGGAAACCTTTTATCCTTTCACAGGTGGTCCCTGGCTGGATGTGTCCTGTCCACCTTCCCCTAAGAAGACCCTGGCCCCACAACCACCCAGAATCCACGAATGTGGCCTTATTTGGGAAAAGGGGGTCTTGACAATGGCAGCTAAATTCAGGATCTCAAAATGAGGTCATCCTAGATCGGAGGGGCTGAGAATCCAATGTCAAGAGCAGAGAAAGAGCAACGGCATAGTGTTACGGAGATGCTCAGAAGTCGGGGACAGAGATAGGAGCCATGCCTGTGCAAGCCAAGGAAGCTGGGTGGCAGGTCCCCCAGGAGGAAATCCCAGATTTATTTCCCCCCCCCCCGAACTTCCCAAAGGATCAAGCTTCCAGCCACTCAATTCTGACAATCTAGCTCCCTGCATTGGGAGAAAATTGTTTTGTTTTGTTTTTTTGTTTTTTGGGGGTTTGTTTTGTTTGTTTGTTTTTGTGAGACAGGGTCATACTATGTAGCCAAGGCTGACCCAGCACTCACTATGTAGTTGAGGCTAGCCCAGAATTGATGTGGATGCTCTTTCCTCATTTTCCTGAGTGCTGGATTGCCCAGCTAAGGCATCAAGAAGCATCTAAGAGGGTAGAGCACAGGCATGCCTCAGCTCTTGCAGGACGGAGAGGGTCTATGGAGTTCAAGGTCCTCCTGTCCTCCATGGGAAGTTTGAGATCAGCCTGGGCTATGTGAGTGATAATGTGGTGGTTTGAATAGGAATGGCCCCCTAGACTCATGTGTTTGAATGCTTGGCCCATAGGGAGTGGCTCTATTGGGAGGTGTGGCCTTGTTGGAGTGGGTGTGGCCTTGTTAGAGGAAGTATGTCAGGGGGGTGGGGGGGGGATTTGAGGTCTCCGACTATGTACAGTGTGGCACACAGTCTCTCCCTGCTGCCTTCAGATGAAGATGTAGAACTCTCACCTCCTCCAGCATCATGTCTGCCTGGATGCCGCCATGCTTTCCACCATGATGATACTGGACTGAACCTCTGAACCTGTAAGCCAGGCCCCAATTAAATGTTGTCCTTTAAAAGAGTTGCCTTGGCCATGGTGTCTGTCGACAGCAGTAAAACCCTAACTATGACAGAGACCCAATTTCAGAAAAACAAAGGGTAGTAGCTGGTAAGACAGCCCAGTTGGTAAAGGGCTTGCCGTGCAGCGTGGAGACCTTAGGTTGGTCCTCAGCACCCTGTGCTAAGCCAGCCAGCTTGTAACGCTGGTGCTTAGAAGTAAGTGTAGGCCGATCCCTAGAGCTCACAAACCAACAGTCTAGTCAGTGAGTGGACTCTAAGCGTGGGTAGAAAACTTATCTCGGAAAAACAAAAAATCAAGCGAAGAGAGCTAGAGGCACCTCTGGCCTCCACACACAAGAGCTCAAGCATGCACACACATGCAGCTGCACAGGAATGTCCTCCACATGGGGACATTCCATCCTGAGGGAAGGCATCATGAGACTCAGGAAGTAAGCAGGCTTCACACGGGGTGGTGGGGGGAAGCTGAAACAGAGAAGATTCACCATAGTCCCTCCCCAGGGTAGAGAAGCAGTAATCGGCTGCTGGGAGGCCAGCAGTTGCCTAGAGAGAGGTTAGCAGCCTGCCCATCACACACAGAGCTCCAGGGTCCTCACCTTTGTTGGCTATGGTAGGGTGCACTATTGGAGATGCAAGCCACCTTTGATTTGCCCATACTCCTGTAGGTGACCCCAATAAACAGGCTCTCCGTCTTGGGCTTTGGTGTGATCGTTACTTTGATTTGAAATGGGTTCCTTAACTGGGTGATGTAGTGTGTGTGTGTGTGTGTGTGTGTGTGTACATTGTCACTCCAGGAAGAGTCTCACACAACCTGTTTTACATGTGTATGCACACACAAACACACATTCAAATGCACATTACACACAAATACCAGATAAGTACACACACACACACACACATACACAACACAGATTGTAGAATGTACTATAGTAGACACAGGAATCTAACATCCATCCCTTTGACCCCTTCTAGAAGGTCATAGCCACAATGGTCAGCTGGACTCATCACTGGAGCAAGCAGAGGTGTCATTGTGTTGGATGACCCACCCTCAGAGAGAACCTCTGGGGAAATAGGCAGTGCGTGTTCTGCCCAATAGGAAAAGAGCAACATGAAGTGGGGTGGGGGCAGCCACTGGCTACTGGGGTTGGGAAACTAAAATTCTTTTCATGCATGGCACACACAAACAAACGCCAGATGGCCTGAGGCCAGCGTGTACGAAACAAAACTTGAAAATATTTAGTTGCGAATATAAGACAGTATTTTCATAACCTTGGGGTAGGACAGGGTAGCTTTTACAAGATAAGCCTTGCATCTTAAAACATTTGACTATACCCAAGCTAAAAAAACAGAAAAGCCTCTGGGGCTCACAGGAGTCCATAAACAAGTAGGCAGATGAATGGGGACCAGCAGAAGATCCTGCTGTGTGGGTGAGACCCCAGGATTTACCTGAAGTGGATAATAAGGTCGGCTGTCAACTCCACCTGTGAAATGGACAAATACGTTAGCAAGGGATTTCCCAGAGCAGAAACTGATCATAGAGACGGTCCTCAGTCACTCACTTGTACACACATCATATGCGTGCATAGCCAGATATGCACAGGCACGCACACATGTTCACATCACACGTGCACACACTGCCACGAATGCAGATTCGTGCCCCACACAAATGTTGGGGAGGTGGATACAAATCAAGCAGGGGTGTGGCAGTGTGTGCTCCTCCATCAGACTAGCAGAAAGGGACAGAATGATATACGTAAGGCAAAGCCGGCGGGAGAGAGGAGTACAGGACTCTCTCGGCTGGTCTATATTGGGAAAGCCAGGTTGGGAAGCATTGATTGATGCCTGGTTTTGTTTGCTTTCTTTTTCCATGGCTATTGCTGTTATTGTTTTGAAACAGGGTCTCATGTTGCCCATTGGTCTTGACCTCTTATGTAGCAAACAATGATCTTAAACTTCTGAGCCTTCGCCTCCACCTCCCAAGTGTCGCGATTGCAGTCGGGAGCCACCAACCACATTAGTGTGCAGAGCTAGGCTGGAACCCAATGCTTGGTGTGTGCTAGGCACCACACTGAGTTACATCTCCAACCTCGGGGCTATTCTTTTCTAACAAGCTCTCAGCTGGTGGTGCTGATGCTGACCGAGGTCCATGTTTTAAGAGCTGCTGTACTAGAAGGGCTGTTGAGCGCAGCCAGAGGAGCACCCTCTCGGGTGGTGAGGAACCAGAAACCATCCAACTGTCTTGGTAGGGGCTAAATTATGTTCCCTGTAGGATGTTGTAATCTTAACCCTGAATCTCTGTGGTTACAACTTTATGGAGAAGTAGGTCTTTGCCGACAGTTAAGTTGGAGTGACTGGTGGGGCTCCTGTACAAGATTGGTGTCCTTTTGATGTTTTATTTTGGGGGTTGTTTGTTTGTTGACACAAGGTTTCCCTGCATAGCCCTGGCTGTCCTGGAATTGGCTTTGTAGACCAGGCTGGCCTCGAACTCACAGATCCACCTGTCTCTGCCTCCCAACTAGTGTCCTTATAAGAGGGACAAATCCTTGGATGCTCTTACCTAAGTTCGGAGACATGCACATCGCATCCAGGTTTTGCAAACACCAAGCAGTAGCCCAAGGTGAGCGGCATCAATGCTAAATCCAAATGCTCCAAACCGGGCAACCTCCACGCATGACGTTATACCGTGTTGTGAATCTTTCAAGCACAGTTATTAATATACTGGCTGAGGTTATCTTCAGGAGGGGTGCCTGAGGTGCATAAGAGGTCTGGCAGATGGCATTGTCTTGGCTCCCCTCCTATTGTGGTTTGAATCTGAACTGTCCCCACAAGCTCATGTGTTCAAAACTTGGTCCCTAGCTAGGGGTGATGTTTGGAGATGCTGTGGATATCTGGGAAGGAAAACTCAGACATTGGCCACCAGGGGCAGCCTTGAGAGGTGTAGCCTGCCCTTCCCTCCTCCTCCTCTTTCTCTTTTTTTCCCCTCCTGTATCTTTTATGTATCCTTTGACAATTTCATATATGTATATAAGGGCTGGAGAGATGACTCAGAGGTTAAGAGCACTGGCTGCTCTTCCAGTGGTCCTGTGTTCAACTCCTAGCAACCACATGGTGGTTCACAACCATCTGTAATGGGATTAGATGCCCTCTTCTGGTGTGTCTGAAGACAGCTACAGTGTACTCATACAAATAAAATAAATCTTTAAAAAAAAAAAAAAAGACGTGTGCCACTCATATATGTATATAATGTAACTTGATCCTATGTACCCCCAACCCTGCCTCTTATTCCCCCTGGACATTCCCACTATCCTTTCCTATAGTTATGTCTTTGTCTCCTCTCTCTCTCTCTCTCTCTCTCTCTCTCTCTCTCTCTCTTTCTCTCTCTTTCTCGCTCTCTCTCTCTCTCTTCCTCACTCACTCTCTCCCTTGCTCCCCCTCCCCCTTCTCTCTCTCTCTCTCTGTGTCCTTGAGACAGGGTCTAACTTTGTAGACCAGGCTGGACTGGAACTCACAGAGATCTGCCTACCTCTGCTTCTTAAGTGTTGGGATTAAAGGCCACACCCAGGTCTTTGGTTTTGTTTTATGACCCACTGAGTCTCCCCAGCGCTGCATGCTGGAACGCTGGCTGATCTTGTTGGCTAGCTCTTTTTCAGATCTTGTGCAGGGCACAGTGACTGCCAGAGTCGCGCCTGCATTGCTGTCATGTCTGATTATCTCCTCTCTGCTTCCTGATGAGCCAAGCTCTGAGGGGTAGACTCACTCGCACTCACAGTCAGTCCTCTCCCACCAACATGGGCCCAAACTGTGAGTCAAAAAAATCTTTTCCTCCCTAAAGTGGCTTCTGTCAGGCCAGTTGTCATAGCGATGAGACTAGTAGCAAGTGTAAATTGTAAAATTTCTCATTAGGCTTATGCAAATTTTATAATCCTATGGGTTGGAGAGATAGACAGCCTCAAGCTGGCTAAGGAGACTTGCTGAGGGCCAGGCACGACATCTTTAATCCCAGCACTCAAGAGACAGAGGCAGCTGGATATCTATGAGATCTAGGACAGCCTGGTCTACATAGTGAGTTTCAGACCAGCCAATGCTACCTGCTGAGGCTCTGTAGAGGCAGGGCTATCCATTCAAAGCCAGTCATGGATTCAGAGTTAGAGGCTAGCCTGGGCTATATAAGTCTTGTCTCAAATAACAATAATAAGTAGAAGGGCCCTGGTTCAAGACCTAGCACCACATATACACACAAAAGGTAAAATCTATTCAACCAGAAAATATTTAGTGCCTACTGGGTAGGGGTAGAGCCTGCAACATTGACTCTAAGAGAATCTGGTTAATACATCTTTCTTTTCTTTCTTCCTCCTCCTCCTCCTCCTCCTCTTTTTGTGGGGGAAGAGGTTAAGAGGAATTTGAAACTGGGTTTCACGCAGTGCAGCCCAGGCTGCTTTGAATTCTCTACCCAGCTAAGGATGACCCTAACACCCTGATCCTCCAGCCTCCACTTCCCAAGTAATGGGATTCTAAAATCCATTTATATGCTGATGAGGACTGAAGCCAGGATTTCTTCATGCATGCTAGAGAAGCACCTTACCAGTTGAGCCATCTCTCCATCCTGGTCACTGTTTTTTAAACCTTATCCACCTTGGAGTGTATAGCATCCTCCTCCCTCGAGAAAATATCATGTGATTTCTCTGTGCACAGGAAGGCAGAAAGCAATTTGTCAGTGTTTTCCAGAAAGTGCACACAAAGCGAGTGCGCGCGCACACACACACACACACCCTAGACTTCAAAGAGAACACGACATAGCAATTTTCTCTCCCTATTTTCTATTTCATAAAGAACCAGAGAATTCAGATCCATCTTCCATGTCATAGCAACAGAAAAGAACAAAAAAGCCCCAGAAAGAAGCTGACAGTTAAACTACGTGGATCTGCAGAAAGGTGTGTAGAGCCCAGCACCAAGAAACAAACAACAGCCAGGAAGAGTAAACAAACTGTTGTCCTACCTCCCACGGCCCAACACATCAGAAAGAACTGCGTGGGGCTCCCACTTGAGCCCCCCCCCCCCGAGCCTGCCACTGAGATAGGGGAGTCTCATGAGCGAGAGGGAACCAGATACACTTATAGAGGCCCAGGAGCCAAGGGCATTAGTGTGAGACCAGACCAAAGAGGGCTAGGCTCAGGAACACGAGAACACCAGGAGTTCCTGGTTATGGTCTCAAAGATTAGCCTTGAGTGCTTAAAGGGACAAATGATTGAAGAATCATTTTATACTATTTCCAATTTTTGTATGTTTGTTTGTTTGTTGTTGTTTTTCAAGATAAGGTTTCTGTTCTGTCTGTCCTGGAATTCCCTGTGGAGACCAGGCTGGCCTCTAATTCACAGGCTGGCCTCTAGGTCCTGAGTTCTGGGATTAAGGTGTGCCACCACCATGAGGCTATTTCCAGTTTTTTTTTTTACACATTTCTACCAAACGCTAAAATGATGCGTTGGAATCTCATTTGCTTTGCCCTTTTTTTTAATAGTTTTGTTATTGTTTGCTTACTTGTTTGTTTCAGTATCTAGCCTAGGCTGGCTTCAAAGTTAAGATGGTCCCACTTTTGCTGGGATTCTGGCCCTGAACCATCAGCCTCCACTGTGGGATTGAGCGGTGAGAATTTAGAGACAAAAAGGAGCTGAGTCACCCATTAATCCAGTGAAAACTATTTAGTGAGCACATACCATAAAGAAGGCCCAAACCTAGGCACTGGGGAGCCCCTAGTTCTAGGATATGTGAAAGGCCAAGATCCTTGATTGACAGTTCCCCTTGACAGTCATGGCCGTGGTTCAAGACCTGTAGCAGTCTGCAGAAACACAACCGGAGGGCTGAGGGTGTGGCTCAGTAGGTAGAGCGTTTGCCTACCACACAGGAAGTCCCCTAGTTAGACTACCAGCACTGCATAAACCAGCACGGTGGTAGCCCATGCCTGTAGTTCCAGTACTCAGTTCAGTAATCAGACAGGTGGATTAGAAGTTCAAAGCCATCCTTGGTTACACAGAGAGTTTCAGGCCAGCCTTGGGTCTCAAAAGATGGGAGCAGTTGGAGAGATCATAAAGTGGTGTAGAGAAATTGTGTTTCTTGCAGAGGACCTGGGTTCAATCCCTGGCACTGACAAGATGGCTCCCAACCATCTGTAACTCCAGCTCTAGGGGATCTGATGCCCTTTTCTGACCTCTGCAGGCAAACAGGTACATGTGGTGCACAGACAAGCTGGCAAAACATTTGTTGATAAATAAATGCATCTAAAAGGTAAAAGCAATAACAACTACTACCACAGGCTAGCATGACTACCACAGGCTAGACATGGTTACTACCACAGACTAGATATAGTTTGGATGCCTTTAATCCTTGCACTCAGGAGGCAGAGGCTAGCCTGGTCTACAGAATGAGTTCCAGGATAGCCAGGGCTACATAGAAAAACCCTTCTCGCCAGGCAGTGGTGGCACATGCCTTTAATCCCAGCACTTGGGAGGCAGAGGCAGGCAGATTTCTGAGTTTGAGGCCAGCCTGATCTACAAGAGTGAGTTCCAGGACAGCCAGGGCTACACAGAGAAACCCTGTCTCGAAAAACCAAAAAAAAAAAAAAAAAAAAAAAAAAAGAAGGAAAAGAAAAACCCTTCTCAAAGAAAGAGAGAGAGAGAGAGAGAGAGAGAGAGAGAGAGAGAGAGAGAGAGAGAGAGAGTTATGTGAACCAGTGCCAGGCTTGGAGTGCCGCAGCCACAAGGTAAGGGACACTTGAAACCATGCTGAAGTGGGAGCAGTAAGCCCCTCTCCCAAAACCTTAGAGAGAGTAGAGAGAATGCATGGCCCTCTGCCACCTTGATCCTGGGCTCCTGATCTGCAGGATGAGGAGACGATTGGTTGTTATAGCTATAGATCATCTAGTTTGTGAAGACGTGTTGGAATCACTCTAGGAGACTTGGTGTCGTTGGTACAATATGACTTTACTATCTCTGCTAGGTATATTTAATACCCACCAGGACACTCAGAGTAGCTTTGTCATAATCTCCCTATGTTGGAAATAGCCTAGACACTTCTATCATGTGCAGAATAGAGTAGATCAACGGTCACACAAGCAACGGGACGGATAATCCCCCTCAGCAATATAGACAAGCAAACTAGCCCAGTGGTGGTAGTGCGTGCCTTTAATCCTAGCGGTTGGGAGGCAGGCAAATCTCTGAGTTTGAGGACAGCCAGGGCTATACAGAGAAACCCTGCCTCGAAAAAAATAATAAATAAATAAGCAAACTAGCCAGTTGTGGTGGCACATGCCTACCACATCAGCACTGGGGAAACTGAGGCAGGAAGGGCTCAAGTTCTAGGCCATCTAGGGCTATTTAATATGACCATATTCCAACATGAGTAAAAATCAAACTGAACAGACATGGATACGTTGGCATGGGCAGTTTTTTTTTGTTATTTTTGGTTTTTGAGACAGGGTTTCTCTGTGTAGCCCTGGCTGTCCTGGAACTCACTCTGTAGACCAGGCTGGCCTCAAACTCACAAAGACCCATCTTCCTCTGCCTCCAAGGCATTAAAGATAGGCACCACCACTGCCCAGCTCAGCAGCGACAGTTTTTACAGCAGAGGCTTGGTTGTCAAGGGGAGGATGGCAGACCTCAGAGACACGCAGTGTGATTCCCTTTGCCTGAAGTCCAAGACAGGCTTTAGCACTGGAGGTCAGACCAGAGGCACTGACCAGCACAGGGTGACGGTGGGCTAAACCAGCTCCTTCCTTTGTCTTTCTTTCTTCCTTTTCCTCTGTTCCTTTATTCCTTTTTCCTCCATTCACCCACCACCACCACCACTTTTATACAAAGTTTCACTGACTTTCATTTTCTGTGTATGAATGCTTGCTTGCACCATTTTGTCCCCAGTGTCCTTGAAAACCAGAGGATGGTGCCAGATCCCCTGGAACTGGAGTTACAGTGGACTATAAGCTGGGTGTGGGATATTTGCAAGGACAGCTGGTGCTCTAACCACTAGGCCATCCTTCTAGCTCCCCTTCTATTTTTTTATGAGACAAGTCTCAATGGAACCCCAGCTTGGTTCATCATAGAGCAGAGGGTGGTTTTGAACTCCTGATTCCTTTACCATTACCTCACAGATATACTCCTTCAGGCTCAGTTTTGGGAATGAAGTTCTCTGACTGCATGTGAATGCTTGATTCTCAAAGTAAACACATGCAGTAGTTCACAGATGGCTCCTTGGCACTGTAGTCTATATGTTATCTATGTTATAGCTTGTTTGTTTTTTTTTTTTTTAAAGAAAAGATAAAAATTAAGCAATAATTCTGAACAAGAATTTCCAACTGTGCTGGCTTGTTTTATGTCGACTTGACACAAGGTGTAGTCACCTGAGAGGAGTGAACCTCTATCGGGAAAATGTCTCCCTAAGATTGGGCTGTAGCCAATCCTGTAGAGCATTTTCTTAATTAGTGATTGATGGGGGAGGGCCTCCACCTTGTGGGTGGGGTCACCCGTGGGCTGATGGTCCTGGGTTCTAGAAGAAAGCAGGTTGAGCAAGCCAGTAAGCACCGGTCCTCCATAACCACGGCATCAGCTCCTGCCTCTAGGTTCTTGCTCGAGAACTAGAGACTTGATGCTTAAACGTTCTGATGCCAGTAACCAAATGCTAATCTTTTGTGCGCAGTGCACAAAGGTTGGGACACAGGAATTCCAGCAACTTTCCAGATCGGAGGTCATCGGCCATTACAATGTTGCCTGCCTATGGTGGAGGGGAGTCTGCCCCGGGATATCAGCACATGGCCATAAACTTGACTCACTTCAGCCTCTGAGACAGTGAACTTGCTGTGGCCTCAGGAGACTGAACCAGCTAGATGCCCAAGTACAGTTCCGTCCTGCAGGCTATTCAACCGGGGCCCAGTGGGCAGGTCCCCAGCAGTCACTTATGTGACATGGCAAACAAGAATGCACCAAAACCTAGGGAAAGAGGAAACAGCCCACTGGAAACTAAGAAAGAGAACACTGTGTGTAGACCTCAGGAAGACCGGGGCTGGAAATGTGCTGACCCAGTAATCCCTTGTCATCCTGGGGGCAAGATCCTCCCACCGGCACTGAAAATGTATCCCAACCATGAACAAGTGTAGGAGCTACTGGCATCTGGTGGGATCAGTGGGCAGGAAGGCCAGACATTCTGGGCCATGTAGGACAGTCCTCTAGGACAATGACGTCCGTCCCTTCAAGTGGGCGCAGGTCCTGCTAGAAAGGAGTCATCTAAAACCCAACCTCATTTTATATACAAATGTGCTTTCTTTTTCCTGATCCTTTGTAAGAGTGACAGCCCATTTTACAGTACAGTCACCATGTACCACAGAGGGAACGTGACTGTGAGAATTTGGATATGACCTTTTTTAGAAAATTGATGTCACCAATGGCCTCTCAGCTTTTGCTGTCTGAATCACACACAGGGAACACCTGTGGCTGCACCTGCCCCCAGCTTCAAAAAGGGTGAGGTCTGAGTCCTGCTTATGTGTGGGAGGATCCTGATGCCTTATGTGAGATTTTACGGCGACCCACCTTCCGTTTAGCGCTCTTTGGCAGATCACGTGACAATGCTTCTGAAATGACGGGATTAGGTAGATGAATTATATACTGGAGAATTCAGCCTGCAACAGAAAGGCAACATGCCGGGTCAAGGGACCAGGGAATGGTTTCTGCACTAAGTTGAACCAGGGCTGAATGGAGAGACTACTAAGCCCAGCCACCGTGGGGAATGGCGATAGGAAACGTAACCAGGGCATAGGATAAGCAGAGAAGGTCCCGAGTCATCTCACACCGTTCCAGGTGGGCACTTAGTGGGCACCTTTGTCCGTGAGAAGCCATCTATGCTGACCTGTGAATGCTGAATGAAAAAAATCCAGGCTGAGGAGTTGCAAGCCAGGGCCAGAGGGGAGGGAAACATTATGAGCGATCAGACTTTGAGCTTGAATGGACCCAAGTCACTCTGCAGGAGCGTGAGTGACTAACTCCTCCAGAACCTCCACTGCCTAGTGCTTGTGGAAGCATGGCTGACCTGTTCCCCTCAGCTCCACCCAGAGAGGTCGTATCTGCCGCACTGCTTGGGTTGGACTTCTTACAATAGTGGGACTCTCGGGTCTTAGCTGCTCTGCCTCTACTTTATTTATTTATTTATTATTATTTTGGTTTTTTGAGACAGGGTTTCTCTGTATAGCCCTGGCTGTCCTGGAACTCACTCTGTAGACCAGGCTGGCCTCGAACTCAGAAATTTGCCTGCCTCTGCCTCCCAAGTGCTGGGATTAAAGGTATGCGCCACCACCACCCGGCTCTGCCTCTACTTTAGATTCAAATCTGAGGATGTTTTGAGTCAAACACAGGTGATATTGACCGGATGGGCACAGTCAAGAATGTTCACCGAGGGGGAGGGGCACCGTGATTAAGATCACTTGCTCTTGCAGAGGACCCGTATTTACTCCTTTACATGGTAGCTTGTAACCATCCATAACACCAGTTCCAGGGGATCCACCACCCTCTTCTGATCTCCATGGGTACAACTCACACACGCAGTGCACATCTATACACTTAGTGAGACACTCATATACTTTTTCTTTTTTAAGATTTATTTATTTTATGTAGTCCTCTCAGAGACCCATTCTAGACGGTTGTGAGCCACCATGTGGTTGCTGGGAACTGAACTCTGGACATCTGGAAAGAGCAACCAGTGCTCTTAATGGCTGAGCCCTCTCTCCACTCCAGCCAGACACTCGGCATACTTAAAATAAAATAAATCTGTTTTTTAAAAGAACATCTATTGTGTAGTGTCTACACCAAATGTACGGTTTCCACCTTAAGAGGAATGAAAGACTCTTTATTTCTGGGGAAAAAAAAATTGAGTAACGGTGCATTGCAGATTCAGGGTACCAAATTCCATTTTCCAGTGTAATAACTGTTTCATGAAAGCTATTATGACAGGACAAAAGAATCATAGATCAATGTATTTCAAATACTTTGATGGAGACACCAGGTTGAGTGAGTCCCAGCAGTGCAGGAACATGTCTATAAGAGGCAACAGATGTTATCTGCCCACATCCTTGGCTTTGGGGTTGTCAGGAGTGAGGGATCTCTTCATCCATTCTAAATGACTGAACTAATAACCAGAAAGATGTCAGGTCACGAACGGAGGAAGGCAATAAATGGCTATGACAGGCTAAAGATGGCCCAAGATAATCTGGCTCTGGACCTGCAACATCCCAATCTCTCCTATCACAGAAATCCTTATCAATCAATCACTAATATTTATAGACACAGCTCCCTTCCAGCAATTTTCCTTCACAGTGGTCATGGCTGCCCTGAGGCAGGGTATGAGCCAATCAGATCTCCAGAAGTCAGGGACCACCTTGGGTCAGATCAGGAAAGGTGCAGGGGCTTCCACTTCCTCTGCAACACCATAAGGTCCCCAGGGCACTAGGGTTCTGTATTGGACTTGGCTAGGAGGGCACACAGGTGACAGGCAGCTAGCTCTCTTCCTGCTTCCGGGTTCCAGGCTATCGCCCGGAGAGCCTAAAGCTCGAATCCTCGTGGGTTTCAACGCCCTCTGCTGCCCAATTCTACACTGCACTTAGATGCCGGAGGACTGAACCAGGAATGAGAAGGTATTTGGGAGTTTGTAGCCCAACGAAACAAAGTCGAGGAAAAGCTGGTCACGGAAAGGAGATGTGAAGGAGGACACATTTCCAGACACAGTTCCTGGGTCTCTATGTGTTGGAAAGATTAGTATCTTCAGTACTCTAGTCTCCCCCAGACAGTTCTGTGGCTCCTCTTGGACTCAGGATTCACACTACCCCACAGAATCTCCAAATATGAAAGCATTTTAGGGAAAAAAATAGTGGTTTTGGTCTGGGAATGTAGCTCAGTCAGTAAAGGGCTCACCTTGCATGCGCAAGTTTCCATCTGAAGCACTGTCTGGACTGCAATGGGCACATATACCTGAAGGCCCAACACGGAGGCGGTGAATGCAGAAGGAGCCTAAGTTCAAGGTTGAGGCCAATAATTAGCAAGTTTGAAGAGTCAACCTGGGCTAAGTGAGACTCAGTCTCAAAGCAAATAAAAACTAAAGAGCTCTCAAGGGTTCTCTTGATCTTGTTTACATGAATGGAGTAACACCCAACAGCTGTCACTCATCAAGGGTTACAATGTATTCTGGGAACTAGATTATTATCAAGCCCATCATTCAGATAAGAAAACTGAGGCCAGCCCTCAGCCAGAGACTAAGTCTTATGTCCTGAGCCCACAGTTGCCGTTATAGATGTCAGGTGATTTGAAGGACAGCAGTAACTACAAGTCCTTGGAGCTTTTAGCCTGGCCACGTTACACTCGGAAGCTGTAGGTCTGTGGTCCTGACTACTCAGGCCCTGACTAGTGTTCAGGGGCTATCTGGAAATAGAGGAAAAGTTCTATCTGGGCTCTGGTGCTTGGGAATCTGAGCAGAGAACAGAGCAGCCTCTTCTACCTGCCAGGGTCACCCAAGCTGGTTGCGCTTTATACGACAGGCGCTAACAAAGGGCTGGTGCACAAGGCAGAGGGTCTAACACACCCACACTCCAAGTTCCCAAAGGCTGCCAGTGCTGTGGGATGCAGATGTGTAGGTGACGTCCCCTTGTTTCCTGGGATGGACCAGGTGACACATGGGCTGGAAGGGACTGAGAGAGTCTGCCTGTGTGCTCAGAGAGGCCGGATGCAGCTCGGAAGATGCTCCATTACTAATGCATTTTCCTTGAAAACAGGAGGGCCTGGGTCCTATCTTTAGAACCCACGTTACGAAAGGCCAACACTAGGAATCCTAGCGCTGGGGAGGCAAAGACAGAGGACTCAATTAGTGAGCTACCCCAAGCTGCTTGGCAAGTTCAGGGCCAGAGAGAAACACTGTATCAATAACACCGCCACCACCATGGACAGCAACAACAACGCAGATGGTGATATCGGAGGGTCTTCCCACACCGTAGTACACCCTCAAACACAAAAGAGTCAAGGAGAGGCGGATCAATGGTTAAGAGCACTGGCTGCTCTTGCACAGGATCCAGATTCAGTTTCCAGCACCCACATGGCGACTTGGAACTGCAGTTCCAGGGGATACGATGCCCTCTACCGGCTTCTGTGGGTCCCATGCCTACACATGGTGCACAGACATCATGCAGGCAAAACACTCATATACATAAAATAAAAGTAAATAAATCACTGAGAAAAGAGCCCACTAGGGACTCGGAGTGTAGCTCAGTGGTAGAGCAACACCAGAGAGGGCTAGTTCTTGGCTAGAGGACACACAGCCCCTTCTGTAGCATCTTTTAAAAGCAAGACCCTCTGGGCTGGGAAGATGGCTCAGAGGTAAAGCACTTACTACACAAGTCTGACAACCTGAGTAATGTCCTTAGTAACAACCTGAGTAACACTAACAAGCCCATGGCCTTTCTACTAAAATACTTGGTTTGCGGTCCACTCTGGTTTCTAGATCTTTTTTTTTCCCTATGTTTGCACATCTTACTCAGACACAAGGACTGGGTCCTCAGCAGCTCTTTCTCAGTATCGGCTGACTGACTTCACGGCCTTGTGCCTTAGTCCTTCTCATCTATAAACCAGAGGTCATGGTGATAATGCTAACCGTAGAAGGATCACGGGACGTAGTGAAGGAACCGGTATTTGTATGTACGAGTTTGCAGAACCGGGCACAGATAAATCTCAAAATAACTGATGGTGTTTGGTAGTTGTGAGTGGAGGATCCCCGGCATAGGACTCTCACTTCAGAAAATGCCAAAGCTTCGGCGGCAGCTTGGAGGTTTGATTTAATTGGTCTCAGGTGGAGCCCGAGTGTAGGTACTTCCCAGGTGATCCTGGTAATAGAAGGTAGGAAGTCTGGGTCACAGCTTGGCTGGCATCCTGGGTCTCTTAAGGGGAGGTATCGGCACCCAGCAGGGTGGCACCCAGCAGCTGTCAGGAAGTCTTAGTTGGCTACTAGAGTAGCCTTTGTGTTTTTATATGCTTGACTCAGTAGCGAGCAAGCGAGCAAGCGCCTGGTGAGTTTGGCTCCTGCTCTCCTCAGCCTCAGCGGGAAGGATGGGCATCACCCACTCAGAGCAGGGTCAGCTTGCTGGTATAAAGCTCTGTTTTGTCCTTGCCAAGAGTCCTTAATCCATGTGAAGTCATCAGACCCCTCCCTCTCTTTGCCTGGGGCTCTGCTCACGCCTGTGGTAGGAAGGGACCCACCCAGATTCTTCTAGTCACACCTCAGTTGCTAGTTTTCCAGCAAGGGCCAGAGAACCTCAGATCTCACGCTGGAGGAGGTTGAGGCTCCCAGGAACGCAGTAGCCTGGGTCTGGGCCTGCCCAGTGCTAAGCGGCTGCTTTGGGCCTTTGATGCCTTGTTTGCTGAGTGAGACCTTCCTGGATACTTTGAGTGTGAACAGTGGCTGTGGCTGGAACTGCCCTGAAGGGGTCCAGCATCGCCCAGGGGTGACATCCTCAAGCATTTATGATTGGCTCACTGACAGCAGGTGGGGTGGTGGTGGTGGGGTGGTGTTTGCCTGGCAAATAATCCCACCTCCTTCAGAAGGGACCCACTTGGATTCTGTTTGTAGGCCCAGAGCCTGAGCATCTTCACATCACCTCTTCAGGCCCCAGAGCCGTGAGGACCGATGGGAATAAGGAAGACAGTGTCTCCTTACTGACAAGCATTTTTGCCCACGCCTATACAAGGACTCACAGTTCTTGAATTCCTGTACTCAAGAGGTATGGAAGCAGATACACACAGGTAAATGTGTGAGGATGATTCCATGGGCCTCGCAGCAGCCTCTGGGTATGACCTCTGACCTGGAAGTGCTCCAGACCCCCTAGTATGGCATTCGCTTTTACTGTTTTATATGCCCCTCAACCTATAGCTTGGTGTCTTTTGACAGAACTGGCACTGCAAATGTTGGTTGACTCTTTGCTGTTGTTTGTTTTTCGGTTTTTCAAGACAAAGGTTTCTCTGTGTAGCCCTGGCCATCCTGGAACTGGCTCTGTACACTAAGTTAGCCTTTATCCTAGAGATCTGCCTGCCTCTGCCTCCCTAGTGCTGGGATTAGAGACATTTGTCCCCACTGTCCGTTTTTTGTTTTGTCTTTTGTTGTTGTTGTCTGTTTTGTTTTTTAGGTTTTTCAAGACAGGGTTTCTCTGTGTAGCCCTGGCTGTCCTGGAACTCACTCTGTAGACCAGGCTGGCCTTAAACTCAGAAATCACCTGCTCTCTGCCTCCCAAGTGCTGGGATTAAAGGTGTGCGCCACCACTCCCTGGCGATGTAGACATTCTTTTCCTCCAACATTTATCAAGTACCTGCTGGGTATCATTTGGAGTACTGGCAACTGGACACAGTCCACAGCTGGTGGAGCTGATATTCCAGGGAACAAGTGGGCGTAGGTGAGTAGGTGGGTGGGGAAGAGATATAACAAAAGAGTAAACAGAGATACCAAGGGTTAAGTGTGGGTCACCCCCACCCCCCTGTGTTTCCGGAATCGTCACTTGTTTCTTCCCAGTATGGCATGTGGGCTGAGCTCAGCTGAGGCCTGCTGTTGTGGCTCTGGCTAAGGTCCCTTGTGGCCTTAGCTGGCATTCCTGGCTGGGAGGCTGCTATGACCTTGCTCACCATAGTTGATGTAGCTGACATGTGATTGTCTATATAGGGTCTTGTGACCCAAATGGTCTAACCCGTTTGGTCTAGGTTTTCCTGGTCTAGCCTGCGGGGTTCCTTGTCAGGGTAGCCTGAGAGTTTCAGGAAGCCAAGGAAAAGATACAAGACCAATTCAGGCCCAGGGCAGGGACTGGCATGATGTCACTGCACTGTCCTATGGACCAACACAGAAGTAGGAACAGTAATTTCTATAATCTGAATAATGAGAGAGAGAGCCAGAGTCAGAAATTGGTCCTCTAGACTTTTTGCTTAGTTTCAAGTGTTAGGCTCTTTCTTCTTTCCTTCCTTCCTTCCTTCCTTCCTTCCTTCCTTCCTTCCTTCCTTCCTTCCTTCCTTCCTTCCTTCTTCCTTCTTCCCTTTCATCCTTCCTTCCTCCCTTCCTCCCCTCTCTCTTTCTCTCGCTCTCTCTCTCTCTCTCTCTCTCTCTTTCTTTCTTTCTTTCTTTCTTTCCTTCCTTCTCAAAAAACCACAGGGCCTTACATAGCCAAGGGTGAACTTGAACAAGCATGTGATTATTAAAGATAACCTTGAACTCTGGATCCTCCTGCCCCTATCTCCTGAATCATAAGTTTAAAAGTACTCCCGGCTACACAACCATGACCAGGACAGCCTGAGGCACATATCAAAAGCCTAAACACAATAAAATTCAAAAAAGTATTTTTGCAAATGTTGAAACAGCTGGTGTCAGCTGACACTGGTCAGGCCAACACCTCTGCCAGCAACACTGGGCAACAGGATGCATGGCCACTGCTCCCAGGACACTACGCTGTCCCTACTATCTCTTTTCTGGCCACCAATGAGATGTACATCCTGTGGCATAGAAATATATCCACCCTTACAGTGAGAGCCGAGGCTGGGATTCTGAGCGCTTCTTCTCCACAGTTTAGGCGTGGGCAGCAGAGAGGACAAAGAGTTCCCCACCTTCACCACAGGCTGCGAGTTGCTGGGAAAGAGTAGGCGGGGCTCATTAGGGCCAGTTCGCAAGTGTTGATTTGGGCATGTGAAAAGGTCTGAGAAAAGGTCTCGCAGGCTGATCTTGAACCCCGATACATCTGAGGATGGCCTTGAAACCCCTGACCTCCTGGCCCCTACAAGTGCTAGGGTTACTTTTATCTATGCTGTCACACCAGTCCTTGTGGGGTTGGGGGCTGAAGGGAAGACTTTGTGTACTCTCCACAAGCACTCAACAAGCTCAGTCACGTCCTCAACCCCTTCTACTCAGAGTGAGAAGTCTCCTTTTTAAAGATGCATTTTTATAGCCATGTGGTGGCAGTGGTGATGCCTGACTTTGATCCCAGCACTCAGGAGGCAGAAGCAGGTCAATCTTTGTAAGTTCAAGTCCAGCCTGGTCTACAGAGTGAGTTCTGGGACAGCTGGGGCTACACAGAGAAACCCTGTCTTGAAAAATCAAAAAACAACAATTAAACGATGTCTTTTTGTGTATATCTGAGTGTGTGCAGGTGTTACAGGCAGGGTCTCTCACGAAACCCGTGTTCATGTTTTCTCTGCTAGGCTGGAGCTTCGTAAGCTTCAGCAATTCTCTTGTCTCTGGCTTCCTCAGTGTTGGGTTCTAGGGTGCCTGGTTTGTTCCGTGGGTGCTAGAACCTGAGCTGTGGTCCTCATGGTTGTACAAGTGTTCAAAACCACTGAGCCATCGCTCTAGCTCTAAATGAGAAGTTTTAAATTGCAGCCATGGTAAGAGTGTCTGTTATCCACCCTTCACTTTTAAAAGTAGTACTGTGTTGGAGGGATGGCCCAGTGGTTAAGAGCACTGGCTGCTCTTCCAGAGGTCCTGCGTTCCAATTTGCTGAAACCATGTGGTGGCTCAGAACCATCTGTAATGGGATCTGATGCCCTCTTCTGGCATGCAGGTGTATATGCAGGTAGAGCATTCATATACATAAAATAAATAAATGAATAAATCTTTTTTAAAAAAAGTAGTGCTGTCAGGCCATGCGGCTCCATGGCCATCAGGCCCAACAAATTAACTGGTCCCTTGGATTCTGTGGCCAGATAGAGTGCTGTCCTTGGGTAGAGGCAGATGGTCTTGTACTCAATGGTCCAGTCTTCTTTTGATCTTTGGTCCAGTGGTGATGGAGACGGCAAAGGGCAGAGCTATTCACCATCTAGTTCCAGGGGCTGCCCTGACACTGGATAGCCCGAGTTCACATTTATAAGCTCTTATGTTTTTCAGTGAAGCTGGCTTCTTTTCTTTTGTTGTTGTTTTGTTTGTTTTGTTTTTGAGTAAGGCGTTTACTATGTAGCTCTGGCTGGCCTGGAATTTACTATGCCTTAAATTCAGAGATCTGCCCTCCCTGTCTCAAGTGATGGGATCAAAGGCATGCGCTGAGACACGGGCTTCTTAAAAAAACCAAAACCTTAAAAGAGAGAGAGAGAGAGAGAGAGAGAAGAGAGAGAGAGAAAAGAAAAAGAAGAAGAAGCACTGACTGCCCTTCCAGAGGTCCTGAGTTCAATTTCCAGCAACTACATGGTGGCTCACAACATCTATAATGGGATCTGATGCCCTCTTCTGTTGTGTCTGAAGACAGCTACAGTGTACTCATATATATAAAAATCCTATAAAAGAAAGAAGGGAAGAAGGAAGGAAGGAAGGAAGGAAGGAAGGAAGGAAGGAAGGAAGAAAGAAAGAGAAAGAAAGAAAGAAAAAGAAAGAAGAAAGAAAGAAAGAAAGAAAGAAAGAAAGAAAGAAAGAGAAAAGCCAAAACCGTGGCTTTGGTAGAGTACTTGCCCAGCATGAACAAGGTCCTGGGTTCAGTTAAAAGAAAAAGAATAATTAGAGCTGGGTGTGGCAGTACACAGGGGCAAGCCCAGTACTCAGGAGATGGAAGCATGAGGATCAGATGTTTAAGGCCATCCTGAGCTACACAGATAGTTTGAGGCTAGCCTGGGTTACATGAGATCCTGTCTCTAAACAAAATCAAAGGCCTCATTCAGTGGGCACGGTGGTTCCCACCTGTAACCCTGGCCTGGTCTCCTCTGTGGGGGCAGCTCCTAGAGAAACCGGCATGCCATTAGTACACAGGAGGAGAGCCCTGTCTTGGAAGGTAGAGATAAGAGGATGGAAGGCTCTAAGTCAGCCTGGACAGCACAGCAAGACCCAGTCTCTAGACAGACAGACAGACAGACAGACAACAGACTGACGACTGACTGACTGAAACTTGGTCAATAGTTGAAAAAACATTTTGGTGGTCTCAGTTCTGTTTCAGCGGAGAGTGGTTGAGCTTACCCGGCTCCTGTCCAGGAAAGTTTTCTTGTCTCTAGTGCTCCACAATCCTGTCTGTTGTCTCATCCTTGGCCACCAAGTCCCCAGAAAGGTCTGTCCCTTTTCAGAGAGCCATGACACGGTTGTGACTGTGGATGCTGGAAGTGGCCTTAGATCCCAGCTCTGTGTTGGGTTGGACAAAGTGATTTGTTGGTGCCCTGTGGATAAAGTGGGTTGCTTGGGTCTCTGTCACAGTGTAAGATCCTGTTGGAAGCAGTCAGCACTGAGGACAGTGGCCTTTGGCCCAAGCATTATGACCCAGTGCTTACTGGGCTGATACTAGCAGCGTGTCCTCCTTGCTTATGAAAGGTGACATGGAACATACCTATGGAGACCTGGCTTCCTCTATGGGGCAGCTTATATATGTGTAATAGCAGGCCAGGTCCTATCAGTTGGCCCAGGAGTTTCTCGAAGGTTCTGCTATGGCTTTGGCTCACATGATTACATGTGTCCTAGTCAGGGTTTCTATCACTGTGATGAGACACCATGACCAAAGCAAGTTGGAGCAGAAAGGGTTTATTCGGCTTACACTTCTACAGTACTGTTCATCACTGAAAGAGCCAGGACAGGACCTCAAGCAGGTCAGGAGCATGGAGGTAGGAGCTGACACAGAGGTCATGGAGGAGGGCTGCTTACTGGTTTGCTCCTCATGGCTTGCTCAACTTTCTGTCTTGTAGAACCCAGGCCAGCCCACAATAGACTGGGTCCATCCCAGTCAATCACTAATTAAGACAACACTTTGTAAGTCTGCCTACAGCCCTATCAAACAGAAGTAATTTTTTTTTGAGGTTCCCTCCTCTCAGGTGACATTAGATTATGTCAAGTTCAGATGAGATTTTCCAGCACAGCATACAACTCCGGGATACAACTCCAGGGTCTGAGTTGAGAGGCTCACAGAAGACTTTGAAAGTCTCCTGTTGAGTCAGTGGGCACAGCCAGGACGAGGACACAGGTTTCAAACACATTGAGGGGATCCTTCCATGATACCTGGGCATTGAAGGTGAATCTTCAAGCAGCTCTCAACTGCATTCTGTGTAGCCCTGGCTATCTTGGAACTCACTCTGTAGACCAGGCTGGCCTCTGACCCAGAGAGCCACCTGCCTCTGCCTCCTGAGTGCTGGGATCAAAGGGGTGCCCCATTATGGCCAGACTCCAGTGTTGGGAGCCAACTCCTAGCCAAAAAGAGGCTATCATCTTTGCAGCCACTTGGGCCATACATATATCTGAAGGTTGATACTTTTCCACCTGACAAGAGACTTGTTTTTCTAGCATGATGTTTTTTGCAAGCAGCCTACAACAGCAGAGCACACTCTGATAAACATCTTGTTTTTCTCAGACATATCTTGTTTTGTTGTTTAGTGCCCACAGCTGCAAGGCACACCTGGTAAAGTGTCTCCAGCTGCACTCCTCTGCTTGAGCTTATATACCCACAATTGCCTTTCAATAAACGAGACTTGAGCCCTGATTAGACACCCTGTCATGTCTCCAATCTTTACGTCTCTTGCCCCTCCATCCCCATTCTCTCTCTGCAGACCCCGTTGACTGACCCGCAGGCTGGGTCACTCCAGCACTGGTTTTAAGGACTTTATTCAAAGACTGTTAAACAGCTACCCTCCCCAGGATAAAGGGAGGTGCCCACAGCATCAAAGTGCTCTACTACTACATGACTCTGTGGTACCAAAGGCAAATGACTCTACTTCCCACGATCAGGGTGAGTCTGCAAAATGTGTGTACAAACTCAATCCGCTTGACTTGGCTTTCTGAAAGATCCTCTGAGTTCTTTGTCCTGTGACATCAGGGGAGATCTGATTTTGAATTACACTTGTTTTTGGTGAGTGACATTCATTTATTGTGTGTGCATGTGGGTGCACATGTGTGTAGGTGTGCTTGTGAGTGCATGTGCAGTGTGTGTATGTGTCAAGCATTCATGCGAGTGCGTGTGTGTGTGTGTGTGTGTGTGAGAGAGAGAGAGAGAGAGAGACAGAGAGAGAGAGACAGAGAGAACAACTTTCGGGAGTGGGTTCTCTCCTTCCATCACTTGGGTCTTGGGATCTAACTCAGGTCACCAGGCTTGGATGTTTTGTTGTTAATGTTAAAAGTCTCTGAGCTATAGGATAACTCTGTGGCCATGGTTAGACTCCTATATAGCATGTAATGAATCCCTTGATCTCAACGTTTACCACCTGTTCAGGCTCTGGGGAAAAAGCCCTCTTTCCAAGACTGGTCCATGCTGTGTCTACAATGCTGACTCAGCAGAATCTACTAACTTTAAAAAAGAAAAAAAAGGATGAAGCGAGGGGCGGTGGCACTGGCTCAGTTGTTACAATGCTTGCCTGGAAAGGATGAGAACCTGCATTGGATCCTCAAGTCACACATTAAGACAAACAAGAGCACTAGGTGCGGTGACACAGATTTATAATCCTACCGTGGAGAAGGCAGAGATTCTGGAGTTTACTGGCCAGGGTGGGCAGAAGGTGTTTAGGAACGAAAGACACCCATGATCTCTGGCCTCCACATACTTGTATGCCACACACACACACACACACACACTCACACACAAAACACAAGGGATTCAAATGTCTTCCCCATCACATGATTTTATTAATGAAACAGCTTAAAGACAATTCATTTTGTCGCACAGTCTTCTAGAAAATAGTTCAAGTTGTAAACGGCCTTCCAATACACAAAACAGAATGACTTGACCATACACAAATTTCAGCTCAAAATACTACATTCTGTTTTCTTACCATTATAAAATCCAGTCCATACAAACTACGTAAAAAAGATAAAACACTTTCACTGATCCTTGGGACGAGGGAACAGCACAAAGGCCTTCCTTCTTCCTTCCCCAGGACTGACGTCTAGTGCTAAGGATGAGGGACTGGACCCCACAGTCATCTACAATACCCAAGCCCTGTAAACAAAATGCTGCTACTTAGTTTAAGAAAACCAACATATCCTTCTGCATCAGCATTGCTTGTAAACCATCAAGTAACTTTGTAAGAAACGTTACAAATTAAGAAAAAAAAAAAAAAAAGATTTCTGACTTTGCTATAGACACCAGCAAAGGGATAGAAAAATCGGTCACTCCACCCAACAGATACATTTGGCCCACAAGGCAGGAGACGGGGGACAGTGCAAGGAAATTCTCTGGACAGTTTTGTACTTTGTGACCTTCTGGCCCCTCAAATATTTTACACTCTTTAGACAATGACTTTCATTCTGTTTATGTGTGCCCATTGCAAATGCGTTTCCCAGTGCGAGCATTGTGTGAAGGGCGCTCAGCTCTTCCAGCCTCACCTGAGCGTAGCTGTCTTCTGTCTGGGGACGTCACTAAATAGTGAGAACCTTAGGATTTAAATGAAAAGCCACTTCACAGGTACCACACCATGGAATACAGATATGTTAATGACACAGATTTGTGTTTTGACAGGATGGGGTTTACTTATCTATTTTTCCTACAGACAGTGTTTCTTTGTGAGGTCTTGGCTGTCCTAGAACTAGCTGTGTAGACCAGGCTGGCCTTGAACTCGCAGAGATCTGCTTGCTTCTGCCTCCTGGGTGCTAGGATTAAAGGCGTGCGCCACCACTTCCCAGCTTGGTATGATATTTGAAACCTGGTATGTATGTGGTTTTGTGGAGTCGTCTTTATGAGAGGCATCACAGGGTACGTCAGCAATGTGCTAGGACCTAGCTCTGTGCAGGGCCTAGCTCTGTGCAGGGGAGATTACTATCAGGTGCTCAGCACAATGCACACAGTAGGAGTACTTACAAGGCTGGGGATCACCCTTTCCTGGGGATGGACAGTCTTATTTAACTCAATTTACGTTCTCTTTTCAATGGCTTTGATAGTTTTCTGTCCTAGCAGAAGACAGACAGATGCTAAGCGACAGGAAACCAACAAATCGCCATGTTCCTTGTGCACTGTGGGTGGCTCTCATTCTGACCGCTGCAGACTGAGTCCTGCCTGGGCTGTGTTTGCAGCCTGTATACTGACAAGGAGCGAGTGTGGGGTGATCTCTATGCTGGGGGTGGGGGCTGGGCATGAACTATGGGACTCACCGTGAAGAGTGGTCGGCACTTCCACGGAAGCCACCGTCTTTGTTTATGGCTGTTGCGATTTACAAATGGGACAGCATGGTCCAAGGAAGTATGACCATATGCTACTGTTGACATGGAAGCTTGCAGGAAGGAGGATACAAACGGAAGCAAGGTTTTCAGTGGGTTCAAAACGAAAGGACCCCACGGGCGGAAAAAGTCACTGGCTACTGAATTAAGCAATAAGCAGTTTGTGCTTTCTTTTCTATTTAATTAATTGTTAGCTTTTTTCTTTTTTCTTTTTTTTTTTGAGACAGGGTTTCGGTGTAGCCCTGTCTGTCCTAGAACTTGCTCTGTAGACCAGGCTAGCCTGGACTTACAAGATCTGCCTGGCTCTCCCTTCGGAGTGCTGGGATTAAAGGTATTCACTACCATGCTTGACTTCTCTCTCCACGGAAGGTCACTTGGTATAGTTCCTACATAAAGTTCTTCAGCCCGTAGGATTTAGGTGACCTCTAAATGACGAAGCTGAACTCTAAGGTGTCACCTAGAAGTTGTTACACGACAGAGTGAAGGCTTAGTTACTTTTTTAAGTTTGAGGATGCTTTTGCCCTGGGTATCAGTTTCCACATTATTTATTATTTACCTGCTCTTATTTATGTGTGTGCGCTTGAGGAGGTAAGAAGGAGGGTATCCCATCCCCTGGAGCTGGAGCTGTCGGCAGCTGTGAGCTCACATGTGGGTGCTGAGCTGTCTCTCCAGCCCTCTACTCTATTATTGTTTTTACAAGCCTGCAGTCGCATTCTGTGAGTTATTCTAGGCATCTACAGTCCTCACCACCCTGGTCATCAGCATCATATACACAGTTTCTAGAGCGTCCCTTGAAGCAAAAACCCCTGTGATGAAAATACGAAAAAGCGGTCCCTTTCTCACTGCACACAGGCTATTCCCACTTCTGACTCTACTCACAGTTTGGGGTTTAAGGTGTATTGCAGTTCAGAGCTAAACAAGGCAGGAGGAGATGAAAGCCTGGCTTGCTCCCTGGAGCATGCCACAGCATGTAGGAAGGACTCCCATAGCGGTTTGTGGGGCCAGTGCAGAGGGAGGGTGTCAGCCAGCCTCTGTGAGGTGCCGGGCTCTGAGCACATCTTGATGGACAATCTGCGACCACACAATGCTGAGACAGATGCTAGATGCTGAGGTAGTATGTGCCGCCTGGTGCTGGCCCCCCGACTCTGAGAGAGCCTGTGGTGGCTTCTGCTCTAGTTTCCAGTTGCTCCAGGCTGGAGATGGGTTTGGCTATGCTGGGTGCTGCTGACCCGGAAGTTGCCAGGGCTGGCTGGTGGGAAGTGCCAGCACAGAGGCATGGTCAGGGGCTGAGAAGGCACAGTCTGGGTAGGCTGCTGCTCCCAGGCTCTGGCCCCAGGGAGCAGGAGTTTCAGCTCTCTCTTTTTTTTCTAGTTTTCTTTTTGTTTTTTCAAGACAAAGTTTCTCTGGGTGGACCTGCCTGTCCTAGTTCTGTAGACCAGGCTGGCCTCGAACTCAAGAGATCTGCCTGTTTTTGCTTCCAGGGTGCTGGGATTAAAGGCATGTGTCACCACCACCTGGCTTAATTTTCCTTTCACATTTACTTACTAATGTGTGCATGAGAGTGTGTGTAGGGGACAACTTGTGGGAATCAGTCCTCTCTGTCTACCACATGGGATTTGGGAATTAAGCTCAGGTCACCAGGCTTTATCTGTTAAGCCACTTGACTGGCTCTCCTTTCCTTGTGTCTTTTTGACACAGTTCAAACAATTAGAAAGCCAGGTGTGGGGTGGGGGCTTGAAAACCAGCAGAGTATACCAGGGATGCTCAGATGAACGGGTCCAGATCCCTCCCTCCAGAGGACTGTGGGAAGGACCCTGTTCTCAGTCTCCTCCCAGAAGCATGCAGGCCCCAGGAAAACAGCCCAGCACGCTGAGGGTGGGGAGGGGAGCTGGGAGCTGTTCTCACCAGCCGAGGCTGTTTTCCCATGACCACAGGGCTCCTTCCCATTTCTAGGCAGGGTTGAAGTGCACCGCTCACTTTTTGCTTTCACCAGAGGAGATGGAATAGGAACAAAAGGACAGGTTCCCTAGAAATGTTTCACAAGAGGTAACACAGAACCATGCCAGCTCTCAGGGGAAGTTGGCTGTGCTCGCCAGGCACCTCCCTGGGCAGCCAGCCCAGCCTGGGAGACAGAAGTGTCATTTCCCAGCATAAGGCAGAGTAGGCAGCAACGAGCTTAAAACAAAACGCGTGTCAACCAAGCATGATGCTTCTGGTGGGCATTAGGGCTTAAAGAAATCCCTGGAAATAAAAGACTATTAGGGAAAGTCGAACCATGAGGCACCCTGGGAAGGGACTACCATGGTGGCTGGTGGCCAGTGGCCACAGTCAAGGGACTAAAGTGATGACAAGCAGTGGAGGGCATACGGCAAAGCCTAGATGGGACACAGGACTACCTCACAGGACCCATGGAATGACACCTTTTTACTAACTAAACAGTCCCCAGAGCTCCTGGTTCGAGAGAGCTCTGGATGTGGGCAGAGCACCACACAGATGGTCCTGAGCGCAGTGGGTCCCCTGGTAGTGTTGGCAGACACAATCAGTCAGAACTGCAGAAGGCACCCTGTTACCCTAATGTCATTCCACTTGATGGGAGCAGAGGCAGAAGGCTTAAGACCTTATCTCAAAAAACTCAAGAAAAAAAAGCACAAAATAAATCAGCAAGACAATGAAGTTCTGTAGTTCTGGCTACTGGCCTGAAATGCTCTTTTATATGCCTCCCACCGGGCCAGAGCCTAAAGGCCTTTGCAGGGCCTGGTCACCTGGTAAGAGGCTACATGGCTCCAGGTTCTCAGGCCTTACACCCACACCTGCCTAGAACTGCTAGGCTTGGAAGCCTTCACCACAGGATACTGACTGTAGCAGTTTCACATTCAACATCCAAGCTAAGGAAGAAAAAGTCTAAGGCTTCAATCAGCATTTCAGAAAACACCCAGTTTAGTTGGTCAATCTAGAAGACAAATGATATTCTGGGAAAACAGAACGTTCCACCCTGGTAGAGGACTTAGGGTTCCTTAGAGGACTCCCTTAGGCAAGCTCTGAGAAGAGGCGCTCACCACATTCTTTTGCTTCCATTTTTGTTTTTTTGAGACAAGGTTTCTCTATGTAGTTTTAGTTGTCCTGGTGCTTGCTATGTAGATCAGGCTGGACTCAAACTCACGGAGGTCCACCTGCCTCTGTCTCCTACTTGCTGGGTCTAATGGTATGCACCACCATGCATGGCTTGACTGTAACTCTTGAACACTAAAGCACATGTCTTGGGGTGTTTCTGACACACTAATGTCGGAGATGAGAGGTGGGATGTGTCCAGAACGGAAAGGATTTTCTAAGCACAAACAGATGTCAGCTGCTTTCTAAAGTAGTGGCGGATACTGGCCTGAGCAGTGACAAGGAGTCAGGGACACTCAGCTCCCGAACAGTGCCCTGCTGGCCCGGTGTTTTACAGCACTGTCTGTGTGGACAGTAGACATGACCAAAGAGGCAACGGTGCCACTGTTACTCAGGGGTAACACAGCAACCCAGCCCCACAGTCACCCTGACATATAACACAGCGGCCCCACAGTCACCCGACATGTAACACAGTGGCCCACAGTCACCCTGACGTGTAACACAGCGGCCCACAGTCACCCTGACGTGTAACACAGCAGTCCACTATCACCGACGTGTAACACAGTGGCCCACAGTCACCCTGACATGTAACACAGCAGTCCACTACCACCCTGACGTGTAACACAGCGGCCCACAGTCACCCGACATGTAACACAGCGGCCCACAGTCACCCTGACGTGTAACACAGCAGTCCACTATCACCCTGACGTGTAACACAGCGGCCCACAGTCACCCTGACGTGTAACACAGCAGTCCACTATCACCCTGAAGTGTAACACAGCGGCCCACAGTCACCCTGACATGTAACACAGCGCCCACAGTCACCCTGACGTGTAACACAGCAGTCCACTATCACCCAGACGTGTAACACAGTGGCCCACAGTCACCCTGACATGTAACACAGCAGTCCACTATCACCCTGAAGTGTAACACAGCGGCCCACAGTCACCCTGACGTGTAACACAGCAGTCCACTATCACCCTGAAGTGTAAACACAGGCCACAGTCACCCTGACATGTACACAGCGCCAGTCACCCTGACATGTAACACAGGGCCCACAGTCACCCTGACTGTAACACAGCAGTCCACTATCACCCTGATGTGTAACACAGCGGCCCACAGTCACCCTGACATGTAACACAGCAGTTCACTATCACCCTGACGTGTAACACAGCGGCCCACAGTCACCCTGACATGTAACACAGCGGCCCACAGTCACCCTGACGTGTAACACAGCAGTCCACTATCACCCTGAAGTGTAAACACAGTCACTATCACCCGATGTGAACACAGCGCCAGTCACCCTGACGTGTAACACAGCGGCCCACAGTCACCCTGACGTGTAACACAGCAGTTCACTATCACCCTGAGTGTAACACAGCGCCACTATCACCCAGACGTGTAACACAGGGCCCACAGTCACCCTGACATGTAACACAGCAGTTCACTATCACCCTGACGTGTAACACAGCGGCCCACAGTCACCCTGACGTGTAACACAGCGGCCCACAGTCACCCTGACGTGTAACACAGCGGCCCACAGTCACCGTGATGTGTAGCACAGGGCCCAGGCCCCACAAGCACCCTATTTTTAGAGCCCACAGAGGCCAGAACGCATACTGCCCTTCCTACAAAGACAAACTGAACTGAACATTGAGACCAGAAGACAGGTGATACAAGTCTGCAGCCCCGGGTTCCCCAGCTCCAGAGCCCATGCTCCTGACCCCTGGACCTGTTCAAGTGCCAGGTAATTTCCTAGGAACAACTGAAACCATGGATCTGGGGCCAGAGCAGGAAGGGAAGATTTGTTCTCTCGGATGCTGCTCACCAACATCATGGGCTCCTGTCGGTAGCTCAGCTGGGCTGAGACGCTGCTATATAATGCCGCCTGAGGGAAGCTTTGCCATTTTCTAGTCTCTGGGCCAACTGTGAAAGGCATCGGCACATAAATTTAATGTCTACTGCATGATGTAGTCTAGTTAATCTAAGCATGCAAGCCTGTGAGGAGAGCTCGGACCTGTGAGGAACTCGCAGGTCTCTGAGGGGAGGGCTGGGGTCTTAAGGAGAGTCCGGGATCTGAACGTGAGTGCTCTGCGCAGGACTGAGGAGAGGGTCAGGCTCTGAGAAGACACAGGGTTCTTCTGACTATTGACTACCCAAGTCTTCCATTTAAGTAGGCCAGGTCCACCTGTGACCTGAGAGATGGCCAATTCTTATGGGAGCTAACTCCTGGGAGAGAGTCTCCAGTGGCAGAGCGCTCTCAGCAACTTCACCCTGACTTGGGGACCAGCAGAGACCAGAGGCTGGGACATTGAGCATCTGTTACTGGTGGTATGGAGAACAGATACACAGGGTGAAGTGTAGGAGAGTCCCCTGTCATGTGTGACAAGTCACATCAGTCATGATTCGAGGTAGCTGGGTCAACCTCGGTCTTGAACCTGGAACATATTTGCTTCATTCTGACATCTGGTCTATCAGGACTGAAGGAGAGAGAATGCAGTAAGGGGCCAGTAAAAAGGAAAAACTCCCAAGAAACAATAGCACCTTTCAAGAACCATAACAGCAGCCTCAGGCATCTAAGTTGCAAACTGTGTCAAATCAGACACTCGTTCTCTTCTCTGATCCTAACAAGGACAGAAACTAAGCCCTCTCTCTATTCTGTGCAGCCCTGCTGTGTGCATACGCTACTTTTCTGCTACGGGAAAATACAGCCTTTGAAATGACTCTTTCAAGTTCAAGTTGTGTTTCAAGTAATCACCTTGCAGTAGCCCCAGAAGAATTACCGCTCCTCCAGGTTTAAAGTGCCTAGTAAAAAACAGAGGGGGCGGGGGATGGAAAACCAGCCTGAGAGGCTCTGACTCCTCAGGCTGCTCACGACTTGCTTCCGGGCTTTTGTTACAGGACAGAACACTGACGACTTCTCACCTGTCAGGGAACCAAGTCCAACTCTCCATCGTGAGGTAACTGACCACAGACACTAAGAATGGGAGTGGATATAAGTAAGCACTACCCATCCAATGAACCAGGGAAGGCCACAAAGCAGGCAGCGGAGACTTCTCTGGTGCTGCTGGAACAAACTCAGCACCAGAGTCTAAGGTGTATCTTCTCCGTACCTGAGGAGGAAGCACAGCGGAACAGGCCTAAATCTACTGTCATTGCTAAAATGCTTACAAGTAAAAGAAGGAACAGAACTCACCAGGCAGA
Source organism: Mastomys natalensis (assembly GCA_021653895.1). NCBI lineage: Eukaryota > Metazoa > Chordata > Mammalia > Rodentia > Muridae > Mastomys > Mastomys natalensis. The sequence continues at coordinate 1,246,163 of JAJTUV010000468.1, forward strand.
AGGCAAAGCTACTCATAGCTGCGAAAAATGAAGCTGAGCCTACAGTCCAGCTCCGCCATGGCTTCACAGGCAGGAGAGACATCCTCCTGAGCAGAGGCTCCTCTCCGCTCTGGGCCAATGGGCTCGCTCTCCTGCCTACCCCATAACTGTGTATGTATAGCTAACGGGGCTGGAAGGAGTCTTTGGGGATTATTCAAAAGGCAGAAGGACCCTGCAGTGTGCCAAGACAGTTTTCCTCCCCTTCTGACTGCATGGGGCAAATTCAAGGAAGTGTTAGCTTTAGTCTTTATGGGCAAACCCCTGCCTTGCTTCTAGAAGACACTCAGTAAAGCCCGAGACTTCCAACAGCTAACTGACAGGAAGAAGCAAAGGTTATCCAGTTTCTTCAGCTGGAAAGGCTTGGCTCCGGAAGCTGAAACCATACTACAAGTGATGCATACGTTTTAGAGATAAAGACACCTGTGTGCCAAGAAAAAAAAAAAAAATCAAGTTCCTGTGAATCGGCTGGACTACCCTCAGGAAGCCCAGGGCCTCGCTTCCGCATCTGGCCGGTGCTCACATCTGAATGTCCCTTGTAGGAAGAGGAGAGCATCCGCAACCACCTCAGACACAAAAGGATCAAAGCAGAAAGTTCTGGAAAAGATTCTAAGTTCATATAAGATGCAGTAAATCAACCTAATGCTAATCTGATGAATATTATGAGATGTGTGTGCACAGGGCTTCACCTGTCCTACAGAAGCACTTGGAGACACAGGCATGGGCTGGGTACATGAGGCACTTGGCATCTTTGATTCTGTCCTAGTTTCCTGCTCCATAGGCCAGTCCACCAATGCACATAGCTTTTCATTTAAAATCTAGCAGAGCTGATGAGAACATTCTCTGCTTAGTGCAAAGCGCCACAACGAAGGCTGGGGTGCTGTGACTCAGTACCTGCTTACAAACCCAGATCAACTCACACAGAGGTCCTCACTCAAGCTCCAGTGACTTCATAAGCCAGACAGGGAGGGCTGAGTCCCACCTGCTTCCTTGGGAGGTTCCCAGAAACACAAGCGCAGCTCTTGGGAGTAGGTCAGTATTTGCCGAGTGATGCAGGCACTGCCATGCCTCACCAGTCACTGGCTTCCTCAGGGCTCTCAGGTCAAGGGGAGTCACCGTCACAAAGAAGCCTTGCTTTCCCTTCGGCAGGTATTTTCCAGGCAGTTCTGGGCCTCGAGGTGCATACAGTGAAAGCCACCTCACCCATTCCCAGAGCATCCATGTCTTCACTGGCCACAGGAGGGCTGTGCAATCAGGAAAGCCAGCCTCCTAGAAGACAGCACTGCAGGGCTTGTCACACCCCTTGGAGAACTTCTGGATCCCCAGGTGTAGTATACGGGTAGGGGATATTAAGTGGAGCCCTCAAGAAGTGCTGTTTCCCCAGACACGTGACTGGTAGGCCTTCAGACCCCGAGGTCCAACAGCAAGGACAGCTCTACTCTCACCCCCTCCTCTTAGGGTTGGCCTCTGCCCACTTATAAAGAATAAAATGACACCTTCAAGTCCTTGGCCATCAGAGTACCTCAGCAGCAGTGCTCAGAGCGACGTAACAGAATACCTGGTCCAGCACAAATAAGGCTCAGACACAACCCCCAGGTCTTTTGGTTGCTGGATCGTATGAAAAGTCCAACCGGAGCCATGACTCCTCTGAGCAGTCATGCTCAGCCCTAGACTGGCCCTTTCCAGAACCAACCACTAGCTGGTAAATACATTTTAAAAAATCCTACTAAGGAAGAGAGATGCAACCTAGCAAAACTGACTGTCTACAAAGAGTTCCACATTTACACGAAACGTGTGTTTGACACAGCCGTGTAACTGAAGGTCGGGGGATTCAAGGGCTTATCTGAAGCACCAGGAGACAGTAGTGCATGTAGCTTGTGACTACAATTCAAAAGTAAACATATACAGACGGACTTTCCAGTCACGTGGCACAGCCTGCCACACACCCCTCACTCACCCTACACACTCTTTCTTCTCACAGGACGCACTCACTCTTGAGATAAACAAAACAAAACAAACAAACAAACAAACTTCATTTCAAATTAAGCACTTAAATCTTTGAAAGAAATCTGTGTTTGATATGTTAGAAAAAAAAGGAAGCAAACAAACAAGCAACAAGCCTACTTTAGACCCTGGCTTAGGAGAGTGCCTTGATTTGCCTACTATAGTTTAAGAGATGACCTTCCAGTAAAAAGAAATTGCACTTCCCCCAAAGATGTTTGTGTTTCAAATTTTAAGATCTAGCCTCAGTTGCCAAATGCAATAGCATGCATCTGGTCAGAGTGCCTTACAGAGGAGGGAAGGATCACTCAGATGCTGAGACACAAGTGGGGTAAAAAACAAGCCTGCGTCGGAGGAGCCACAAGCTATTCCACAGTGCTGAAAGAGGAGTTATGAAGAGGTCTGCCTGACTTTGAAACATCAAAATAAAATTCAATACAGCCCTATGTGTCTACAAGATGGTTTTATACACATAACACACACACACACACACACACACACACACACACACACACACACACAAAATAATAGTTTGGCACTTAGCAGCTTTTGTTGATATTGCATCCCATATTAACTTGCAAATTTATTTTATAAAATATTAATTTTTGCAGCTACTGTGTCAATAAACTGAACTGAAAACCTGTTTTGTTTTTTGTTTGTTTGTGGTTTTTTTGTTTTTTTAAGTGAACTGATCAAGTCAACAGGCACTGGTGACATTGCTGTCACCTGCTGCTCTAAACAAGGAACTGTCTCTCCTTGGAGAGGCCTGAAGCAGACTGAGAAGAATTTTAAATTGCAAGAGTTAAAAACAAACAAACAAAAATCAACCAAAACAGAGCGGTTACCACAGCTGTCCTGATATCCGTTTCCTCTGCTCTGGCTGGCCATGGCTCTGTCCTGTGCAGATATTTCACCAAAGTCAACGTGCTCTTTTTGGCAGTCTCTCTCCTCTGAAGCCGCCATCTCAGCAGCACCAGAAAGTGCTTCTCTGCAGCAGCTTCTTTGATGGAAAGCTTCCCGATGGGGGAACATGCCAACAACGTGGCTGAAACGCATCACACAACCCAAGGCCGACATCGACGTCACTGGATGGCATGAATGTGTGGCACATCTGGCCTACTGCAAAGGATAAAACCTTAGACTTTCTCTTGCCAAGTTGCTTCTGGCCATAGTAGTTAGGAAGCCGGTCCCAGCCTCTCTTACACTCCCCCCCACACACCCACTCCCGGCCTCTTTTTAGTAACTTCTTAGTGCTCATGGCTCCCAGCAAGTGTAAGAAAATCCTGCAGAGAGGCCGCCCTTTTAGGAAAAGAGGACTGGTGTCTTATATGCACTTTAACTGCATTTAAACATCTCATGTAGAAGACATTCCTGTTCTCCAATATAACCAAAGGATGTACTTCGACATTTAGCAATCACTAAGATACAATGTTGCCTCTTACACTCATACTTTAAGAAAGATAGAAATGTGAAGAAAAGTTAGAAATGAGGAACTCTCTATCAAGCTGACTAGAAACTTGACATTGCACACCATGAAATAATCCAGTGTGTCAAGCCTCTTGTTTCACACCAAGGTGCCATAGTCTAAATGGAAAACAAAATATCTTCGAGAGAACTCCCACTAACTAAAGAATTCTTTTGACTAAGGGGAAGGGAACGGGAGGGTGAAAGTGGAGGTGACTGATGGGGAAGGGTACTAATGGGGAGAGAATAAAATTAAGTTGAGGTAGTTTATTCTACCAGGCAAACATTGCTGGGAGCGAAATTCATCTAAACTCCTACGATTTGGGAGTGACTTGTTATGAAGACACAATTCTACACACACCTGCATTCAAAGACAAGCTTGTAGCTCTAAGCAGCAGTAAACAGGACTGAGTGTGCTTTCAGACAGATCAAATGCAGACCTTTTGATCCCTATACACGGTACCCGGACAGCTTTTTTTTTTCTTTCCCATGTTTCTCTGTTTTTAATGGTATCGGAACTCTCCTTTGCCCGACTCTGTCTGAAGCCTCCTCTGCACTAGCAGCCTGGAGCATAGAAAATGGTTCTGCTTTTCCAGGTGGACAGCAAGAATGTATGACGAGCTCCCACCCATCTCACAGCGCCACCCCAGAACTCTCTCAGCCTGGCGCAGGATCTTTTATGGTGAGCGATTCCTTTAAGCTCACACAAAGGCTTCAGACCCGAGCTTCTCGGGTGACTGAATCTTTACTAAGGTAGACTGTTGCCAGAGAGGAGTTTATCTTAGTTTCAATTCATCAGAATATAGTTTTTAAGAGTCTTAAGACAGAGCACTAGGATTAAGTGGGAACTAACTGCACAAACCTCAATTACTGGGCGGGGGCCAGGCACTCTACCCTCCCATGCAGCACAAGGACAGCCGTGTGCGCCGGGTATGTTGGCTTGCATATATGGATTCTGTTGTTTGTTTACCACAGCCACACACACTGGAACGCAGCAGTCAGTCAGGTAAGAGTTCCCTTCTGGGAAAATGCACCTTAGGGCTTTAACTTTGATATTTCACACGACACCAACCCCCACACCCTTCTCCGAGGACACTCGCTAGCCTTGGTTACGCACCAGGCTGGAGGAGCTGACTCCTCCCAGGTAGTTTTTCAACAGTACACGGTCTCCAGACAAGGGCAGAAGCCTGCACTTCTAAGCATTAAAAAACCACCAGAGAGTAACCACACTGAAGGCCAGCACACAGCAAGATGGCGCTGCTTCTCTGTGCTTGCTGCCGTCCAGCCACGTGATACACTTGGGGTAGGATCTCACTTTGGGCTCCTCTTCCTCCTCAAGGGGAATGGACCCGGATGCGGAACAAGCCTTGTTGCAGCTGCAGGCGGAAGAGCTTGCAGTTGGCTATCGAAGGGCTGCACAGCCTGTGCGCCGAAGGTCGGACGGCAGGAGTGGCTTCGTGTGGTGCCAGGTGCCTGTGCTTCTCTTAAACTCCCGCACGTAGTCATAGTTGGTACCTAAACCACAGAGGGTGCAGAGCTGAGCTGATGCCCCTGAGCCACAGCAAGCAGCTCCTGGGAGAGCATCGCAGCTTTCTCACCTGTGTCAAGGTCTCCGATAACATAAATACTGGCTCCTATGGGGACGGCTCCATAGACAAAGGAGGAACTGGCTGGGATGCATAGGTTCTGATCGTTAAGGTAGATCCACCTGTAAGCAAAACCAACAGACACAATTCAGAAAATCAGAAGCACGGCTGACACGATGAGGAAGACAGACAACGCAGCTCGGCAAGGCATCAGCGCACCACACCAGCCTCTGGCTGTGGTGACTCAAGACAGACAGCAGAGGCTCAGACAGTGCCTCTCACAGAGGGGGACTGTCTCCACTGCACACTGCAGCTCCTGGCACTCAGTCATGTGTCCTCTTTCTCTCTCTCTCTCTCTCTTTCTCTCTCTCTCCTTCCTTCTTCCTTCTTCTCTTCCTTCCTTCCTTCCTTCCTTCCTCCCTCCCTTCCTTCCTCTCCTTTTTTAATTGTATGTGTCTCTGTGTGTGTGTGTGTCTGTGTGTGTCTGTGTGTAGGGATATGTGTATGAGTGCAGTGCCCACAGAGGGCAGCAGACAACATCAAAACCCTGGAGCTGGAGTTCCAGGTAACTGAGCCCACTGGTGTGAGCGCTGGAAACTGAATCCGGCCCTCTGCAAGTGCAGCAAGCGGTCTTCCTAATGGAGCATCTCTACAGTTCAGGAGTATGCTTCTCATTGCTAAAGTTCCACCACACTGGCTAGCATTCATCTGGATGCTAGCATTCCGACTCGGGCTGCTGTCACTACAACAGTCAGCAACCTTAGGTGAGCCTGCCTTGGTTCTGTTTTTTGGTGAACTTATGGAACTTCTGGATTTGGTGGATAGCCCATGTGCCCCAGAAGTGATGAAAAAAATGCCCTCTTCCCAAAGCACAGTGCTGCTTTGTTTTCTAGCGGGCAAGGCTTGGGGATCCCAGCGGCCTGTGCTCACCAGGCCCGTGCTCTCAGTCCTTTGAGGACTTATTTCCTTAAAGTCTAACTATGCTGGGTATTTTTGACAAGAGCTTACTGGCCACTTTATGTACCTTCTTTTGCAAATTATCTATTCGAAAATTCACTCATTTTAGAAAACATACACACAAATAAAATAAGATAAATAATTTTTTTTTTTTTTTTAAAAGGCATTCTAGAAAATACCTGACCAATCTTCAAGTGTCAAGGTCAGGAAAGACAGGCTATCACAGGCTAATGGACAGCAGGAAGCATAACATCTCTTGGCCACTAGAATTCAGCTGAACTGAGGCAAGGGGACATGCTGGTGGGAAGTAGGGACATTGCAGGCATTCTGTACTTAGCTAGTACTTCAGAGCTAACATGTGTGTATGATCAAGGGGGACACTAACACCAGAGCTAAGTGAATGGTTTATGGGGACACCTTGGCTTTTGGAAACGTTTCTACAAGTCTAAATTTATGCGGGGCTGGAGAGTGGCTCAGGGGCTTAGAGCACTGTGTTGCTTTTTCAGAAGACACAGGTTCAATTCCTAGCACCCACATGGCTGCTCATAGGCATCTGAAGCTCAGTTCTAGGGAATCTGATGCTCCTTCCGACCTCCACAGGCACACACGGTACACATATACTGAAGGAAAACACTCATAAACATAAGTCAATGTAAAATCATGACTGCAAACAGATACGGCTCGGTTGGTATGGCGTCTGCGGTGGCGCCTGCCGACCCGAGTTTGAGCCTTAGGATCCACATCACAGAATCAACTCCTGCAAAGGTTGTTCTCTAACCTCATATGACATAAATAAATTCTAGGCTTTGCCATGCAGTAATGTTCACTCAGGAAACTGACCCATTTCCCACAAACACCTTACGGCTACGCCAGGTAATAGCCAATGCCTAAGCAACCTTGAGGCTCTGCCGTCCAGAGGACACTTTGGCCTCTCCACTCGGCTGCACAGCAGCCAAGAGGACCAGCGTAGTAGGTGAGTGGCCTCTGATGTCGACTAGCAACAAAGCAACACCTCGTAAAGAACATCATTCACTTCAACAAACTCTTCACGGACTGTCACAAACACACAGCTTCCTTATTTTAAGTTCCAAGAAACAAGGAAACACGATAATTTGTCCAAGATTATAAAACAAGGCTAAGGCACTACATTTCTCCCCCTCTCTCCTTCCTGTCTCTCCCCTCCCTCTTCCTTTCCCTTTCTGAGACAGTGTCCAGGCTAAGCTGCCAAGGGTGACCTTTAACCTCTGCTCTTCTGCTTTCACATGAGTGCTGGGTAACATGCCCAGGTTATGGGGTACAGAGGATGGGCCCCAGGGCTCCATCATGCACTCTCCTGAGCCACATGCTCAGCCTATTATCAGGTGGCTTACTGGGCTAGAAATATGGAACTTGGCCCCACACATGATCACAAAGTATTCTACCTAGTCATATCCCCACCCGATGTCCACCGTCCTCAGAGTCCTTTTCATCCCATGTCATGGCTGGGCAGTGGTTACACATACTGCTGCACTTTCTGTGTAGGTCACTGGTGTGGGGGTCTTTCCCGGGGGGTCTGCTCCCCGGGACTCATGGCTTCACAAGTTTTACTAAGGCAATAAAAACACTCCCTTCTTCTAACCATCAGATCCAAATGGTGTGACATTCACAAGGCCATGCAGTGTGGTGTCTCTGCAGAGTGTCAGGATGAGCCACTTTTATACACGGCTAACTCAGCCCTGAGCGCACTGCGCAGGTGAACTGCTGGTCCTGCCGACAAGACTAAGATATAGAAACTTCCTTTGCACATCCTTGCAAATAGGAAGGATGAAGAGAAAAAAGAGAAAACATCAGCCAGATCAACAGCTGCAGAGCAAGGCCTGGGATGGAGAGACGCAGCCTGTCAAAGACACACGTCATCTGGACAGTAATGGCAGTCAGCCTGGTCACAGCAGGACTGAGGACACGGCACACTGCTTTTCAAGACTGATCGGACATGTCCTCCCCATCTCTCCCTCCTGAGTTCTCAGTTTGATTGAAGTTGGTCTGAACTAGCAATTCTCCTGTTTTGGTCTTTTAAGTACTAGGGTTACAGGTATGTCCCAGCACGCCCAGCCATTTCTCCTCTCTAAGCGACCTGTGTGGAGGGACCTCACATGGATGTCTGCTGCCACTGCCCTGGGATGTGGTAGCCTTCTTGACTTTGGAGGGCAGGAGTATTCGGGGATTTACTTAGCCCTTCCTGGGTCACTCGCATTTATCCAGGTGTCAATAAGGCATGGTGTGACATTCGCATGCTTGTGTATACTCAATGATAGAAAAGTGGCACCAGCAACACAATGTCAAAGTTAACACAAAGGCTGTGTGTCAAGGCAGGAAACAGAGAGTAAGAGGATGGATTCAGAAAGGGAAGATGTCGAAGGAGCTCAGGACAGGGAGGACACTCAGCAGATGCTGAGCACAACTCACAGTCCTGAGCTGGGCGCTGGGAGGACCTCGGTGTCTGCTCCACTCTGCAGAAGAGTGGGAGGGACAGTACATACTACAGCTCTGAGACAGGAAAGTCACAGCAGGGAGCAGCAGGAGAGAAGGGGGCTGGAGACCCCTACTGAGGGAGAAAGGTAAAGCTGGCAGAGTCATCAGAGACACTGTGCGGACAGCTGAGGACACCACAGGCGCTCAGGGATGGAGGGAAGGCCCTGCTCTCTGTGTGTCTTTACCATGACTTGGGAGTAATTTGTGGCCTTTCTTCTTTTTAACAGCTTTTTTAAAAAAATTCAAAAACCACAGAAAATAGTAAGATATGGCATTTTCCCAGGAAAGTTTTAATCTAAAAATAAGGAACAAAGACAGGAAAGACAAGAGATTACACACAATCTGAATGGTCTCCCATCTAACCCAGACTGTTCATCTGACAGCAGTTTGTAGTGTGCAAAGAGCGCACATCCAGGAGGGAGCACTGCCCCACTGCTGGGTGGGATTTTCTGGCCAGTATTTATGGGAACATAATCAGGCCAGTGCGTGGATGCAGAGGGGCACTCTGCAGCCCGAAAGCCTGAGTGTGGGCTCTGAGTCTGACTGCTCAGCACCTGGGCTCTTCTCACTTTGAGAGCGGCTGGCAGTGCCTGAGCCTCGGAGGCTGCAGGAGACCACATGAGCCAGGCAGCGACTGGGCAGCATCTGGTTTTGCTCAGGCTCAGTGTTTTACAAATGTGCAAATGTCCTGTGTGTCACTGACAAGAGGTCCTGGCAGCTGCTCTCTGTTTACGCCTGGGAACACAAAGGCTAGAGATGCATGGATTTTATTAGGAATTAAAAAAGTTTTTAAGATCAGGGGCATTTATTTATTTTTTTGTGTGTTTTTGTGTGTGTGTGTGTGTGTTTGTGTATGTATTTACAGTGTTCGTTCGTGTATGTATTCATGTGTGAAGGTGTATGTATTCAAGTATGTTTATGTATATATTTGTGTGTGCTGGTGTGCCTGCACATGGGTCTAGGCCAATGTCATGCCTGGATTTCTTGAGGGTGCTAAGGACAGAATGGTTTGAGCAGCAAGTACTTACTGACTGATCTCCCCTCCCCAACCTCCTTAAACACAAGAATGGGGCTGGAGACATGGGCAGTGGTCAAGAGTGCTGGCTGCTTTTCAACAGGATCTGAGTTCAGTTCCTAGCACCCATGTCTGGTGTTTATAACTCCAGCTCCTGGGATCTCACACCCTCTTTGACCCCCCTTGACCACCCCCACACAGAAATACACAAATAGGTAATAAAAGATAAATGTAAAGCCAGCCATGGCGGGGACTCAGAGGCAGGCAGGTCTCTGTGATTCCAGGCCAGTCACAGCTACAGAGTAAGACTTCAAGTCAGGAAAAGAAAGAGTTACAGTAGACAAACAGAAACAAAGCATACCCTCCTTCCCACTCAGCGCTGCAGTCTCCTGCTCAGAACAGACTCCGAGCAGGCTGACTCCAGTACCAAGGTTCTGACCATACAACAAGTCCTGGGATGCCTGGAAGCCTTACAGTCAGACCTGATCCCACCCAAGGCAACAGACAAAAGGAACAGAGACGTAAGCAAATGACTTCTGACACAGTGCAGCTCACGCTGACTACGCACGGAGTCAGTCATCACATAAAAAGGTTTGTGTCGTATTTTATCAAAAGCCAAACACACTGCTACTGCTTGTTAATCAAGCGGGACAGACTGTCTCCCGCTCATCTGCGCAGGAGATTAATACACTATTTCCTACGGAGGCAGCACTCCCCCCACTGGGGCTTATCAAAGGAGAAAAGCCTGACATCCCTGCCCACCCCCACACAGCAAATGCCTTCCAAGCTGCCTCCTCGTTTTCTGTCTAGTGAATTCCCCTGGCAGTCTGCCTCTAATGACGGGAAGTAGAGACATGTCTGAAGTACCCGAGATGGAGAACATGTGACAGACCAGGTGACATTCATACGCATGTCTAACACTGTGTCTGTTTAGTATTCACCCCATCTCAAAGACAGGAAACGAGGCATTATCTTATGGCACCCCCATCTGGTAAAAGGATCTAAGTGCATGGGATCACACTGTGAAGCAGGTTCCCCTTGGGATCTGAACAGGTCACTGCAGTGAGAACACTGTGTACTTACTGTGAGAGGAGTGGCTGGACAGCACCCACCACAGGCTCACACCTCAGTCTGTCAGGCGTTTTAAAAAAGGGTTTTCTTTTTACATTTATTCATTTACTCTGTGTGTGTGTGTGTGTGTGGTGCCTCTCTCTGTGTGCATATCTGTGTGTCTGTGTCTCCCTGTGTGTATGTATCTGTGTGTGTGTGTTTGTGTCTATGTTGTGTGTCTGTGTCTCTGTGTGTCTGTGTGTCTATGTTGTATGCTTGTGTCTCCATGTCTCTGTGTGTGTTTGTGTCTGTGTGTCTATGTTGTATGCTTGTGTCTCCATGTCTCTGTGTGTGTTTGTGTCTGTGTGTCTATGCTGTATGCTTGTGTCTCCACGTCTCTGTGTGTGTTTGTGTCTGTGTGTCTATGCTGTATGCTTGTGTCTCCATGTCTCTGTATGTGTTTGTGTCTGTGTGTCTGTGTTGTGTGCTTGTGTCTCCGTGTGTTTGTGTGTCTGTGTACACACACTGACAAGCTGTGTGGAAGTCTGAGGATAGGCTGTGGGACTCTGCTTTCTGTTTCTCTTTTGGGGGTCCTGGCAATTGAATCCTGTCAGTGTTTTAACTGACACACGCCGAAGCATCTGATGCCTGTCAGGTTTGATGCTGGAGGACCACATGGGACTGTGCCTTGCATACATTCAGTTAGCAGTTATGAAGCCAGACATGTGCAGAGGATAAGGGATCAGGGACTGAGGAGTGTGCCTGAGCTTGGAAGAAGACAGCAAACGCTTTCTCTGGAGAGTGACAGTTACGTGTCGTTTAGGAAAGGCCAAGTTAACTAGCCGGCAATGAGGGACATTTCAGGCAGAAGCATCCCAGAGCTGAGCCAGCTAAGGGCTCAGCATGGAGCCTCTGAGCAGACAGCAGCAGGAAAAGCAGATAAAGGCCCTGTCATAAAAGACCACATATGGTGCTGGGTGGTGGTGGCGCACGCCTTTAATCTCAGCACTTGGGAGGCAGAGGCAGGTGGATTTCTGAGTTCGAGGCCAGCCTGGTCTACAGAGTGAGTTCCAGGACAGCCAGGGCTACACAGAGAAACCCTGTCTCAAAAACCAAAAAAAAAAAAAAAAAAGACTACATATGGCCAGGTATGGTGATGTACACCTTTAACCCCAGCACATGGGAAGCAGAAGCGGGTGGATCTCTGAGTTTCTATGTCAGCCTGGTCTATGTAGCAAGTTCCAAGACAGCCTAGAATACATAGAGAGCCTGTACCCCCAAAATTAAAAGAAGCCATATATACTAACAGGACAATGTTAAATATGTGCTAAGTTCCAGGTTCCATACTGTTTCTTTAAGTCACTTTGGTGGTTTGAATGAGAATAAACTCCATTAACCATATATTTGAACATGTGGTCCCTAGATGGCGGAACTGTTTGGGAAGGGTTAGGAGCTGTAGGCTTGTTGGAGGAGTACCAGTGGTAGTGGGCTTTGTGCTTTCAAGAGACTCACCATTACCGGTACACACACACAAACACTCACTCTGTCACTCTGTCTCTCTCTCTGTCTGTCTCTCTGCCTCCAACTTTTGGACGAAGACGTAACCCCTCAGTTTTTCCTACAACCATGCCTTTGCTCCACTCTCATGGACTCTAACCCTCTGAAACCATAAGCTCAATGCCATGCGCTCTTCTCTAAGCTGTCTTAGTCATCGTGTCTTACCACAGCAACAGACAGTAACTCAGACACCAACTTCTCAAGTCACTGAAAAAATATCCAGCATGCAGTGGACACACCCCTTAAGTAGAGAGCTCAATGATGTCACTGGGAACCGAAGCTAAGACACATCTCTGAAGCATGGAGGGAGGGCACAGGAGGGAGAGCCTCCAGACTGCTTACCTCTTAAACTCGTCATGATAGAACTCCGACTTGCAGGTGACCATTTCGCTGCCCTGGATGTCCTCTCGACTTCGGACGCCTCCAAATACATAGAGCTCCATGGCAACCCCGCAGGCCACCGCTCCAAACCTGCAGGGCCACGGAACACAGGTGCTGGCTTAGAACACAGGACCTCAGCTCTAATTCCTTCACTGCTGTTGTCTGTGAGACCTCAGGGTAGGCTGGGACTCACCATGCACATCAGACTCTCCTTGAACTCACAGCAATCCTCTTGCCTCAGCAGTCTCCCAGTGCTGTGAGACAGGCATATGCCACCATGCCCAACCCAATTCTTGTTTGTCTTTATGTGTATAGGCACGTGTATGTGTGTGTGAGGCCCAACGTTGATGGCATTAGTGATTCCTTATTCATTACAGCAAGGTCTCTCAGTTGAATCCAGAGTGTGCCAATAGAGTAGTCCAGCTAGCCAGCTTTCTTATGGACCCCTTGTCTTTATCTTTCCAGTGCTGGAACCAGCTGCCTGACATTTACTTGGATATTGGGGATCTGGGTGCTGGCCCCATGTTTGTGCAGCACACCACACACTTTAACACTGAGCCATGTCCCCAGCATTTGTTGCTTGGTGTACCTGCAATGCTCTGCGTTCTATGTGCGTATGGGCCTCTGTCTTAGGGGCTGCTAGGTTCTGAGGCCTCATACGTCAACAGTAGCATACTGATGGGCACTCTGCCTCACCTCCTCTCTTTCAGCGGGCAGATGGCAGTCCATTGCTGGGTCCGTGGATCGTAACATTCCACAGACTCAAACAGTTTTCCATACGAGCCTCCACCCATGGCATAGATTTTCTTTTTCATAGCTGCATAGCAGCCAATCTGAAAGGAAAGAACAATGGTGGGGGAGGAACCGTTTGCCATGAGAACTGGATGGACAGACAGCAACTGGCCCAGAGCATGGTCACACATGTAGGACAAGCTCCGACTCCTAACAGCAAGACCATGATGCCTTCTAACATGACCCACGGGACCCCAGACGTGGAAAGAAAGAGCTGGTGACATGCACTGGAAATCGCCAGAAAAGGAGTCTTCATCCATCTTCAGTAACAGAAGCCAGTAACTCTACATTCCTTTACTTCTTGGGGCCATGCTGGGCATGGAACCCAGAACCTCAAAAATGCCAGGCCAGGGTTCCTCCACTATATTGGATCACAGCCCAAATCCTATATAATATGGGTGGTTTTTTTTTTGGACCTAGCTCCCTTTGTCCACCATGTGAACTCTGATATATCAGGTCAGTTAGATGGTGAAGCTTGCAGCAAGCACCTTTACCCACGGAGCCATCTTTATGTTCCCATCATCTAACTTTTTACTGGCATTGTAGGCAGTGGGGCGGCACTTGCCTGGTACCACACTGGGTGACACGGGGAACGGAAGGGTCTTCCAGCATCTATCTCCTTACTCCAGTGTTTACATTCCCAGGAGTTAGGATTTTGGAAAAATAAGTTGCTCAGCTGCTGTCACAACTGTTTGGATGGTGTGGCGTTTGAATAAAACGGCCCCATAGGCCCACAGGGAGTGGCACTATTAGGAGGTGTGGCCTTGTTGGAGTTGGTGTGGTCTTGCTGGAGGAAGTGTGTCACTGAGGGGTGGGCTTTGAGGTTTCATGGGCTTAAGCTTTGTGTAGTGTGACAGTCTTTCCCATGCTGCCTGTGAATCAAGATGTACAATTCTCAGCTCCTTCTCCAGCATCTTGTCTGCCTGGATGCTGCCATGCTTCCTGCCTTGACGATAATGGACTAAACCCTAGAAACTGCAAGCCAGCCCCAGTTAAATGTTGTCCTTATGAGAATTGCTGTGGTCATGGTGTCTGTTCACAGCAGTAAATCCTAAGACAGAAGTGCACAGTAAGAGAAGACAGGATATCCACAGCATGGACCAGAGCCATGGCCAGGACTGGTGGGAGCTCTGCCTGTAACCTGAGTCTAAATGACAGAGGCTCACAGAAGCTATCACAGCCTTTCACTTGTAGAGTAAGTTAGGAAAGGGGGAGAGATCCAGCTATTCCCAAGTATCTACTCCAGACAACACAGTGCTGCAGCTCAGAGCCAGACGAATGCTCACATGGGCTCTTTCCTGCTGTGATGTGTGACTGCTGACATGAAGGCAAGCTGCCAACAGAGACAGAATTCTAGGGCCTGGATCCTCGGAGCATTTTCTGTTGTGCCAAAGGCACACTTAAGAAATGAGAGGATGTGTGCTGAGGACTCTGCTCAGCACTAGAGTACTAAGCGAGGCCCTGAGGGTGAGCTTTTCTACTGCACCAAACAAGCCCGGAAGGAGACACCGACTCTGAAGCCAGCTGAGGAGACTGAGGCACTCACCTTCCTAACCATGGTCAAGTCAGGCTGCTTGGTCCAGGTTTTGGAATAGATATCGTAACACTCCATGGAAATCAGCTCGCGGTCCCCATCCTCCCCTCCGAGGACGTACAGCATCCCGTCTATCTCCACGATCCCAAAGTTGTGTCTCGCCTGGAAAGACATGGCAAACCTTGGATAGTCCACGTTTCTTTATTCCAGTGTTCCAGCAACGAGGAGACTTGTTGACACTGTTTCTTCTTGGAATGTCTCCTCGCTGTGTATGGCTTCCTTAGCACAACAGACAGAGCCAGTCGCTCCTCAGGACCAGGGACAAAAGATGCAGGCTCATCAGCAGAGATGCTGTGCTTAACCTACAGAACTGAGAAGAGCGCTACAAGGACAACTGCCTCTCCATGGTATTACTTCTGTGCAGGCAGGTTTCTGAGGTGACTGTGAAAGGTAGCAAATGCCATGTTGTGTAGACTACCTGTGGCCAGGAGAGGCAGCAGAGAGGACAGGTGTGCCGAGCATCAGGAACTCCAGAAGCTGAGGTGCTTATCATTTACCCACAGCAAACAGAACACAGAAAATCCCTGGCCTGTGGAGTCTCGGAGGAACATGAAAAGCCAGGGTGTGCAGAGGTGGGCACAGCAAGAGGGAAGGTGGTGGAAGTCAGCTAGAGACCGAGCAAGCAGTAAGGTGGTGAGGAACAGGTCTCTGCAGGGAGGTGTGCTAGGCAGAGGCAGGGAGATGGCAGGAGGAGACGGAGATCGGGAGAACAGGCTCCAGTAGGGTGAGGCCAGTTACCCCTTCTGTCCCCACATGGGAACCCACACCCGCTAAAACTGCAGAGAGAAAAGAAACACACCCGGAGACAAACTGCACCATACCTCATTCATGGGTGGGAGTGCGGTCCACGTGTTGGCGTCTGGGTCATACTTCTCTCCCGAGCTCAGCGTCTGCTTATTTTCATCTTGGCCCCCCAACACGAACAGAAATCCTTCTGTAAGAAGCACAGGGCACACACAGGACACTCCAGCAGATGCCATGGTGCAGTGGCCTGGAATTTAGAGCTCCCCTCCCCAACCCCGGCAGTCTTCTTGCTCCTTGACGACATCGTCAAGCTTGTCAGTCACTCTGGTCTACAGGAGGAGGAGAAAGGTGATCCACCCTCCAGTCACCAGGCAGCTCAGGGCTACCTCAGGCAGCTCAGGGCTACCTCGGGTCCTCACTTCATCCCCTAGCTGAGTCTCAATGGCATCTGACCTACAGTCCACATCTACTCTCAAGGTCATAGGAAACTCCGCACAGGACACTGGACATGCAGCAAGATTAACTGTGGCGCTTGCTGCTGGGGTAGTGATGTGGATAAGAGAGGTTAGTAAGGGGCACACGATGAGCACAGACAAGGTCCCAAGTTTTATCCCCAACACTGTACAAATGAGGAAATGGTAAGTAAGGGGGCCAGCTGGAACCAGCACTCAACTTCCTTCTTTAAAATCACATCTGACACCATACACACTCTCTCTGGGTAAGCGCAGCTCTTAGCCTCATCAAAGAAGCTTCTGTCTGCGGCAGATGGAGCCTAGCGCAGAGAGCACAACTGGCCAAAACGCAGGAAACAAATGACCCTCACTGGGACATCTACAACACAAGCCCTACACCCAAGGCTCAGGGGACATCATGGACGAGAGGGTGGGGAAGACTTATGAGTTGGAAGGTGTCTTTTAGACGTGACAGGGAAGCTGCATCCATGAACTCTCAACAGTTGACTGTACGATTAGTCCTCATGCCAACATGGACGGGGGAATTGCATAAGGCCCCACATGCTTCTAGGTGAAGCACCAGAGATGGTCAATGGATACTGAGAGTCAGTTTTCTTCAGGGATGAGTCCCTGATAGGTTTCCCAATCCTAAATGGTCAACCCTAGACACATGCACATACAGTCAACACTGACTGACTCAGGAGATTTTATGTGCATATCTATCTATCTATCTATCTATCTATCTATCTATCTATCTACCCATCCATCCATCCATCCACCCACCCACCCACCCATCCATCCACCATCCATCCATCCATCTACCCATCCATCATCCATCCATCCACCCATCATCAATCCATCCATCCATCCACCCATCCATCCATCCACCCATCATCCATCCATCCATCCTCCATCCACCCATCCATCCATCCATCTACCCATTCATCATCCATCCATCACCCATCATCAATCCATCCATCCATCCATCCATCTATCCACCATCCATCCATCTATCCCTATATATTTATATATATAAACATAATTTTAAAACATATTATATAGGTATTCTTTTATAATATATTTACATATTTTATATATTTATATATAGGCATATATATATATATATACATACACACACACATACACATATACATATATATAAATTGTAGAAGAGGAGGTCACTAATTGAGAGGGGATAAG
This sequence comes from Mastomys natalensis, assembly GCA_021653895.1. NCBI lineage: Eukaryota > Metazoa > Chordata > Mammalia > Rodentia > Muridae > Mastomys > Mastomys natalensis. The sequence goes on from JAJTUV010000468.1 coordinate 1,263,503, forward strand.
GGATATGGGAAGAGGCGGAGAAAACAGAGGGAGGGATAGGAATAATATAAATACAATGTTCTCATGTATGACATTCTCAAAAGATTAAAATAAAAAAAATGTAAGTGTTGTACATATGTGCACATGCCATGGATCATGTATGAAGTTAGAGGACACTTGCAGGAGTTGTTTTCTCTCCTTCCACCCTGTGAGTCCCAGGGATTGAACTCGGGTTGTCAGGCGTGGTGGGATGTGCCTTTTCACACCTTGGCCAGCTCAACTGATTTAAACCTTCTGCTTGTCTAGGAAATTATTCCTACAAGTAAGAGCACCCAGCAAGGGCTCTCGGGCACACCAAGAGCTCTGGGCCTATGGAATAAGAGCAGAAGCAAACACTGGACACAGAGCTGCAAAGACCTGAAGTACTGGGTGACCAGGAAGACAAAGCAGCAAAAGTCACCACAACCCCAAGAAACACACAGCTACTGAATGAGGCACAGGGAGCCACTGACAGAGGAACACAGCTACTGAATGACTGACTGCATATGGAACCACTCACAGAGACACAGAAATAAAACCCATGGGTGGCCTAACAGGCTCTCAGAGCTGAAAAGTCCCCGGACAGATCAAAAGCAACCATCAACCCCATGTCAGAGAGGCAAAAAGACAGAAGCTGCCGGGCAGTGATAGCACACACCTTTAATCCCAGCACTCAGGAGGCAGAGGCAGGAGGATGTGTCTGAGTTCAAGGCCAGCCTGATCTACAGAGTGAGCTCCAGGACAGCCAGGGCTACACAGAGAACCCCCACACCCAGGAAAAAGAACAGAGCTGACGGAGACAAGCAGAGAATGTGGAGAAAGGTCTGACATGCTCGACGAGATGCCCAAGAGCTGAGGAACATGGGAAACTAAGTGGATGAGGAAGACAAGAGGGCAGGCAATATGGCTCTGCAGGTAAGAGAGCTTGCTGCAAAGGCTGACGGCCCGAGTTTGATCCCTAGAACCATCTGTCACCACCATACTGGGTGTTGCTAGAGCTTAATCCCAGGCCACTCAACCATCTGGGCCACACCCCTAGCATTAACTGTTTTGTGAGACAGTGCGCAGCTACATACCCTAGCTGGCCTGAACTCACTGTACAGACCAGGCTGGTCTCAAACTCACAGATCCTCCTGCCTGTGCCTCCTGAGTACCATCAGGCAAAAATCATTCCTGTGTATCTGTGCAACCCTGAAATAAGGTATTACTTGGCCAGGGTGCTGCTAAAATTGAACAGAGAGTACCTGCTGAAAGAACTCCATGGTTAATTCTTGGCATGCTCAGAGGAGCCAGTTCAATCCACAGCTGCCGGTTGGGGTCGTAGAGAGGGCACATACATCGCATGGCGGCTGTGGGTTTCCGTGACCTAGGGAAACACATAACTGATGCTTTCCAGTTCCTCTCATGACAACCACTGTCTATCTCAGCACTCTACAGATGGTTAAACATTAACAACAGTCATTACCGTTACACTTCAGACACAGAAACTATCCCGCATTTTCTGTTGTCACTCCCCCTCCCCCTCCCCAGAAGTTCCCTTCCCCCACCACACTCACACTCTTTCCTCCCCTCCAATGGTCACGATGCACTCTGAGTAGCCCCTGGGCTTGAAGCTGGCCAGCATGGCCTCCCCCTGCTGCGGCTGGCTGAGCGGGATATTGCTACACTCTTTGACAATTTCTCGCACCAAGGGTTCATTCAGCATCTGCTCGCGCAGGTAGCTGGAATCCAGCCCTGAAACCCACAGCGCTGACATGACGTCCTTCATGTGGACCTGCGGATGGAGGAGAAGGGACGGGGATGACACAGGTCTTCTAAAACACTCTGGTTCACAGCCGATGGCGTCTGTTAACAGTCTGTCAGCCGACACCATCGTGTCTGTCAGTCCTGTCCGAGTATGCACGACAGCCCCTCCTCTCCTCTCCACACTCCTCTGTGTGTGTGTGTACACGTGTGTGTATACGTGTGTGTGCAGGTACCTATGGGTCAGAAGAGGGCGTCTGATTTTCCAGAGCTGGGGTTACTGGCTGTTGTGAGTGGCTAGGTGTGGGTGCTAGGAACTCAAGTTGGGTCCTCTGCAAAGGCAGCAGATGTTCCTAACTGCTTAGCTATGTCTCTAGCCCCCTTTTGAGACATGGTCTTGCTGTAATCTAGGCTGCCTTCAAGCCCACCTTTCCTGCCTCCAAGTCCTGGGATGACAGGATGTGCCACTCTGCTCTGCGACCCTTCTCTACTTCTCTGGCTGTCCACAGGCTCTGGGAAGAAAGGTTTGAATGTTTCAAGAGCATTTCTCACACTGCAGATCCTACCTCAGTGGGTTAAGTGAGCGATGCTGTGTTGTCTCACACGCCTGAATGAACTGTGACTTAAGCCACACACTTACAGAAGCCCTAGGATAGTGACAGCAAGTCCAATGTGGTAAACTCAGGCGACAGGTCAACATTAATATTGTAAGACAAGTAGCAAAGCTAAAGATTAAAAAAAAAAAATCCCAGAAGTGTGTAGTAATTCCTGCAATGTTCATGGCTCAAAACTGTCTCACAGCTTTGGTAGTTTTGATCTCAGTGGCTAGCGCTGACACTTGGGCAGGCTCTGGGTGATTTGGCCACAGATTTGATCAATTAATCATCAAGTATGGCCTCCGTGGGTAAGGGGAAACCCTTGAGTAACTTCAAACATACATTTCCATGCTCTGAGAAGTCAGATTAACCAAAGGACAAAGAATTGTCACATTCCCTAGTAACCAGGCCAACCCAAACCTCTGAGGCAAGAGATGGTCCAGTAGGCCGAGGAGGAGCAGGGTCTCCCAGCAGCCCCCGTGAGTGTCACCCTTCCTAGTTACCTAATGTGTATCAGTTAGGTGGTCTAACTGCAGCTAAGACCACAGCGTGGTTTCTGAGTGTATGTCCTCACAGGCTTACAGGATTTGCAAACTACAAGATAATCACTAAGAAGGGAATCTGTATTGACAGGAACAATAAAACAGTACAATTACATATTCCAAATCTCTTCTCCGAAACCAGCGCAGTACACTTATTTTGAACCAGGTGACTGGAGAGAATTGAAAACAAGCTCCATCTCCTGTTGGATTTCAATGGGGACCAAAAGGCTAACCTTCTCTGAGGCCTGTCACCAGCGGTCACTCCTAGACTTCCTCCACCCAGTTTTTATTAAATTTCAGATAGAATCTCATATAGCTCTGGCTGTCCTTGACCTCAGAGATTCACCTGCTTCTGGGATCAAGGCATCTGCCTTTGCCTGGCTAAGCATCCCTTTGTAATTTTAATTTTTTCTCCAAATCACCTAAGATGCTGGGGGCTGGGACCACCTGACAATGGTTAGACCCTTACCAGGTACCTTGGCTCTTTGAGTAAAGGACTGTCAGCTAAGCAGTTAGCTAGCCCTCCTTCATGCCAGCCCACTGCTTTAACTAGTCTGTAGATGCGTTTGGGAGGCAACACCACTGCTTGCTGCTGAAGCAAACTCTGGCTCCAGCAAGCGCAGTCTCCGCCACAAACAGCTCAAACAGTCTGCTGGACCTTTGTCCATTCCAGCCTCACTAACCTTCAGCAGCCATTTTCCCTCAGACCAGGGTGGAAACATGTCCCCGCTGGCCAGCCTGAGGTAAGTACACACAGTCTGCGGTGACTGGCACAATTATAGCCATCTCCTCTCTGACACAAACATGAAGGACTGTACCTTACCAACAGTCCTGAAGGATGGCTATCATTATCCCAAACACTATTGCCATCCCTCCTTTCTGGCTGTACAGGAAACCTTTCCGCAGCTCCCGGGAGCTGCTCTCCTGTGCCCCCACAGAAGGTTGTCTTTCAGTGTCCTTCATTCCCAGTTTGGATCTTAACTGTTAGACCCCATGAACTGTGACACAGGAGAAAGAATGGAAGAAAATGAACTGGTGGTGGCCGGGCAGCGAGAGCAGCAGTAAGACACTTGAAGATGTCCATCGAGTGACGAGGACTGGGGCGCAGGAGACAAGGAAGGCTGTGAAGAGCTGAGAAGGAGGAACTACGGCCCCTGTTACTGGAGGAGTTCCAGAGAGCCGCTAAGATGTAAAACCAAGCGTCTCAGACATCCTAGGCCTGACAGACATACATTCAACCCTGTAGGAACTGAGGGTCTCAACACCTGAGGCCCTCAGGAGTGGTAACAGCTGTAGGTAGAACCCTGCCACTCACTGCTGCTAGAGGTCCAGGATTATAACAGCTGTCAAATGCCAGGGCCACTCGCAATTAAAGCCCCAGCAAGAAGCCTCCAACTTGAGCATCTACAGCTACAAGTCTGACTAAACAGCCTGGGCAGATGGGCTCCTGGCTCTCAGGGCTGGAGTGTGAGCCTTTGAGTCTGTTCAGAACCTAGACCTTGGAGTACCTGAGGACCCGGGTCTGCCAGCATTGGGAGTGTTCCTCCTTGCCATCTGGGTAGACCAGAAGGACCCTTGCTAACAGTCTGAGACCAGCAGCTTTAGTGATGGACCACATCCCTACCATCCCGGGAAGTAAACAAACATGCATGAGAAGGAAACTGAAGGCCATGTCCTGAGGGGAAGCCACCTTTCTCATCTCGACATCATGTGCTATCCACCGGATCACCGCCTCGAACACGTATCTCTCGTTGCCCACGTTCAGCTTCTCGAGGGAGATCACTTCCTTGAGCTTCTGAGGACTCAGTTCCAGGAACTCCTCGGTGCTGCTGACGTCCCGGAAGTGGGTCTCCAGGTACTCGGTGGCCAGGTAGTGCACGTGGTGCAGACAGTAGTGCAGAGCAAAGTCCCGGATACCGATGCAGTTCTCCGCCGCTATGCAGCCCTCCAGGAACTCGCAGCACAGGGTTTTAAGGTCCGTCAGCAGCAGCAGGTCGGCTGCCTGCACAACATCCTGGATTGTATTTTCATTTAACCTGATCTGTAAGATTACCACAAGCATTTTATAGCTGCGTCCAGACAAAACCAACCCAAACCAATCCCCCAACCACTAATCGAGTATTCTGGCCCACAGGAAGTCCCCAGTTTACTTCTTTTATTTTTAAAGATTTAGTTTTAATTGTGTGTATGAGCACACGGATGCAGGTGTCTGCAGAGGTCAGAGGCCCTGGATCCCCCTGGAGCTGGAGTTAAGGCAGTTGTGAGATGCCAACATGGTGTCATAACTGAACTCAGGTCCTGTGCAAGAGTAGGAAAGCACTCTTAACCACTGAGCCATCTCTCCAGTTCCCTAATCCCCAGGGATGTAGGGCAAAGATGACTAAGTATTGTTGACCACACAGTGCACATCTTTCAATACTCTGAGGCATCAAGGGGCCTTAAACTTTTTTTTAAAGCTTTCTTTTCTCCTTCCTTCCTTTCTTCCTTCCTCCCTCCCTCTCTCTTTCTTTCTGTATACAGTGTTCTGCCTGCATGTATGCCTGTTCGCCAGAAGAGGGCACCAGATCTCATTACAGATGGTTGTGAGCCACCATGTGGTTGCTAGGAATTGAACTCAGGACCACTGGAAAGAAAGTGTCTTAAATTCTGAGCCATCTCTCCAACAAGGGTCCTTATCTTACAGCAGATATGTCTAACCTGTTTGTTTATTTGTTTGTCTTTTTGAGACAAGGTTTCTCTGGGTACCCTGGGCTGTCCTAGAACTTGCTCTGTATAGCAGGCTGGCCCAAACTCAGAGATCCACCTGCCTCTGCCTCTTGAGTGCTGGGATTAAAGGCGTGTGCCACCAACCCCTGCTGATGCGTCTGATTTTGATTCCACCTGTCCAGGCTTTGCCCTCCTGTGCTAGCACGATCACTGTTAAGGGAACCTACCAATGTCCTCACATCTGCAACTCACACAAACACCTGACTGAGCATTTTAGGACAGTTAAGTTCTGCTACTAATGGAAATTGGAGTTATCTGTTCCTGTCTGCCGAGTGGAATGTCAGGTAGGTGCAAGCTTTGGATCTCCTCAGTAGCCCCGCACTCAACACTTGAGCCTCAAACCACCTTCTGGATCAAACCCAGAATGTACAAGTTTCTCTCCTTACTTTCTCTTCTTTACTTCTGATAAACTGTCTCCAGTTTTCTGACTGGTGCTTCTTTCTCTCCCTGCTTCACACTTCTCCGTGCAACAGTAAAGCAACAACACACACACCTCCTCAGGCCTCACCACTTCCAAAACGAGGGAGTTCAGGGTCCAGCAAAAACCATTTTACCAGATTCTATACGTTTTCATACCACAGACTTAAAAATGTGGTACCACTAATTGCCTCAGAAAGTAAGCACAGAACCTTGGAAAATAAATAGGGAAAATTTCCTGTCTCAAAGACATAACTTTTTCTTCTTTTTAAACTTCTTTTTTATTTTACGTGCATTTGTGTTTTGCCTATATCTGTGTCTGTGTGACGGTGTCAGATCACCTGGAACTGGAGTTATAGACAGTTGTGAGCTGCTATGTGGGTGCTGGGAATTGAACCTGGGTCCTCTGGAAAGCAGTCATGAGTGTGCTCTTAAACACTGAGCCGTCTCTCCAGTCCACCTTTTCTTCTTTTTACATTTTTTGATATGTGTGCTGGCTAGTTTTATATCAAATTAACAAATGCTAGAGGCAACTGAGAGGAACAAGCATCAACTGAGAAAATGTCTTTATGATCATGCTACAGGCAGGCCTAGAGGGCTTTTCTTAATTCTGTTTGCTGTGGGAGGTCCCAGTACCTTGTGGGTGGGGCCTCATGCATGCTAGGACTGCTCTAGCATCCAGCCACATCCCAGACCCAGGAACATTAAGTTTAGCCAGCAGAGAGGGAACAATACAGACTATCTAAATAAAACCCATGGAAACACACTAGACCACATCTCGATACCAACAGCTAATTCAGGAGTTTGCCATCTCTTAAGTTGCCACCTGGGTTCTCCCTTTAGGCTGGGACAAATCCCAACAGTCAGTCTGCAGATAGTCCCTGCACAGCAGTCAAGCTTGCACAGAGCATGCCCTCAGTGGCCTGTCACTGGCTATGCTCACAACTGCAGTGACCTCACCCTGCCAGTGAGAGCAGGCGGCCTGGTTCCTCCTGCTGTGCAGGGTCTCTAGGATTTTAGGGGCCTAAGTTCATTCATTTTAACAAATGCACACGTGCACACCCACTGCCTTATGTTTAGGGGAGAGTTTCCCTACACTGTGTTCGCAATGCTATGAAATCACACTGTACACTGCAACAGGACTGGAATCCCTGAGTGTGTGGACAGAACGGATGCATTCAGAAAAGACGAGCGATACACTCCAAACACTTAACAACTCGTGGGAAAACAGGCCTTTCAAAAAGAGGAGGCAGAAAACAACAGTGACGATGGCTCCGATGGGCAGGGCGAAGGAGGAGATCTTGGAGAAAGTGAGGCAGAACACAGTTTCACACACCTTATCGGACAACACACTACTCTGTTCTCTGGCCAATATACCTACCCGACTTGTCTTTTCTGTTTGTTTTTAAAAGATTTATTCCTATTTGTACGTATGTGTGTGTGCACTTGTGAGTGTGTCACACATGCATGTGCACACATGGAGGCCAGAAGATCCCCTGGAGCTGGAGTCACAGGTGGTTGTGGGCCACCTGCTGTGGGTGCTGGGGACCAGAGGCCTAGCCAGCTCTCAGCCACTTACTGAACCATCTGTGTCCTTGCTAAGAGTCTTAAGAGTCCTGTGCTAGAACCCAAGAACATAAAGAAGACAAGGCTGGGAGGCAGGAAAAGAAAGTGGTCTAGTGGCTTCCCATTTCCTGCCTGCCTATTATCACATCTCCAGAAACAACGTCACAGAGAGGGAAAGCAGGAGGCATGGCAGGGGTGGGTGAAGCACGTGACCACCAGTGAATACTATGCTAAGGGTAGCTTTCAATGGGAGCTGCCTTTCATTGCTGTGTCCTGCAAGAAACTGTTTCTATACAAGTCCCAGTGACAGATGCGTCTATTTCCATGGAGACAGAGAAGGGACAGACAGAGTGGATGCTGTGCAAGACCAGAGTCAAGATGAGGTGGCAAGAGTCGGTGGTGAAGGGTGCACCTGTTCTTCTAACCTCAGCCTGGAGGGTGGAGCTCAGAAGAGCACAACCTGGGATTTGGTCTATGATCTGGGTTGCTCCTTTAGGGACAGAGTCTGGAAGAGCGTGTACGTGGGGCCATCCCCAGGGAGATGCCAATAGATGCCCCCGACGGCAGAAGATGACATGGCAGTGCCACTCTGAAAGCTGCTAAGTCTCTGCCAGGTCTTGCCCCTGGGTCTCGCCATACCTGCCCACTGAAGATGTAATCCAGGATCTCTCTCATAACCATTACCGATATCCCTTCAAGTTCAATCTTATAAGTGGATCCGTCATCTTTTGGAGGGTTATAGTTTAACTTTGTCCTAAGAAAGGGAAAAAAATGTAAAATTTCTATGAAGCAACAGAAACTATAAATATATATGCACTGAGCACTACGATACAACACAGACTGAGTAGCAAATACACTTCCACTCAGAGGACTTAGCTTCAGATCAGTATACACAGCGTTTAGCTAAAACCCATTGGTCTAGTACACAAATGCTACTTCATCTTTTTTAAAGATTTATTTTTAATTATGTGCATGTGTGTCCTGATGTGTGCAGGGGCTCATGGAGGCCAGAGACATCAGATTCCCACAGGAGCTGGAGTTAGGAGCCAACTGACGTGGGTTCCAGAAACCTGAACTGAGGCCCTCACAAGAGAAGAAAGCCAAGGATACAACACAATGAGACAGTCTTTAATTAAAAGAATAAATAAATAAATAAAAAAGGTGCTGGAGACCCAGCTCCGTGGATAAGGGCACTGGCTGCTCTTTCAGAGGACTTAGGTTTGATGGCCACATAGTAGCTCATAAGCTCCTGGAACTCCACTCGCAAGAGATCAGACGCCCCCTTCTGGTCTCTGTGGGTACTGCATGCATATGGTACACAGGCACATTTAGGTAAACATTTATACGCATAAGAACAAAATAAATAAAATCTTTTTTAAAAAGTTAGAAAATAGGAGAGATACAGTCAGAAAACTGGAAAATAAATCCAGGAGGCTGGATTTAAGGTAGTATTGTCTCCTAAGTCACAGAGAAAAATACCTACTAAGTACTTGTGAGTGGAGAAAGACAGACTCACCCTGAGGTGGATCGCTATGCTGCCTGAGGATGCTGGATGTGGGGATGGATTCTCACAAGCCCTCAGAAGAGAACAGGCCATAAAGGAAGGGGTGAAGGTCAGAATAGCTGCCTACTTTACATATAGGAAGACAGGATGCCTGGGAGAAAGAGAAGGCTTCACAATGTGAGGATAAGCCAGGTGTCGGACAAACTTTAAATCCCAGTACTTGGTAGAGGAGGCAAGCATTCCTTTATAAGTTCCAGGCCAGGGGGGTAGTACAGTGAGTCACCAAACAGCCTGTCAGCCTTTCAGAGAATGTGGTCAGGCTACGAAGGCAAAGCCAGAAAGAAGGCATGCACACAGAGCAGACATGACTGTCAGTGTGCTGAAGACACTGCCACTCAGCCCGGGAGAGCAGAGGAGGCAAAGGCGGAGGGTCGAAGAGCATCTCAGGGGGCCAGCAGCTGGGTACCAGCACAGGATGCAGATGTCTCTGGAATCTATAAAGCAGGTAGTCGGACGGCATTGTTCCTCTTGGTATTTAAATCTCTTGACTCCTTACTAACTCCAGATTTTTCTGAGCTGATGTCTACTGGGCCTCCACTTGGACACTCTTGGGTCTATCTATATACCTAAAGGGAAAGTGCCAGGCGACCTTCAGTCAAGAGACGGTATGAACAACACCAAAGCCTCCCAAATGCACCTTGTGCAAGCAAGTGTGTCTCCCAGCAACCTTTACCACTGACATCTGTCTGTCTGTCAGAGTCAGGGTGCTGGTGGCATGGCCATTCCACTCCCAATTCATCCTCTCTGCCCGCTCTGTCAAATTGGGTCAGGTCTTTAAAATCATTTTCCCCCTCAGGTGAGGTAATGCTAACCACGCCAGGAGAGGTCAGTGAAGACAAAAGAAAGAAAACTGCAAGACAAGACAGCCATGCTTCCTGGTTCTGAGGGATTGCCTGGAGGCTCCCACGGTTCAGGCTCTCTTGGCTCAGGCTCCTGCACTGTCCAGCTATCCGGAGGCCACCTTCCGTCACCTCCCCCCTTTCCCAAGCACCTTAGAAAATCAATTTCCAGCAAGTTCTCCCAGTGTGGCTATGCAGTGAGCCACAGGCATGTCCGGTGCAAGGTCAGCTCGGAGGCTATGGCTGCCATTACTCCTACATTTTAAAGCTTCCTTTGGGACTAGCCAACCCACTGCTACCCCTGTCTCCTGTTATAATGACTGATTCTTTGTTCAGAGACAGCAGGTAAAGGAGCCTGAAAATCTGGTGGACAGACAAAAATGACTTCTGTAAATTGTCCTCTAATCTCCACATGTTACTGCAGCACACCCACCGGGGGGGCACCTACTTACCCTCTACCCATCCCTAAACAAATGAAATGAAAAAAATTAATAAAGACCAGAGTCAAAACCCAACAGTGGTGGCCATAGCATACACCTTTGATCCCAGGACTCAGGAGGCAGAAGCAGGCAGATCTCTGTGAATGTGAGGCTAGCTTGATCTACAGAGTTTGTTCCAGGACAGCCAGGGCAACACAGAGAATCCCTGACTCAAAACAAAACACCACACCACAATACAGAGAGAGAAGATGCTACAGTTAGAAGCATTTCCTGCTCTGGCAGAGGACCTGGGCTCAGTTACCAGAACCCGTGTGGCAGCTCAGAACCATCTCCTAACTGCTGTTTTAGGGGATTCAATACTCTCCTTCTTCTGGCCTCCTTGGGCACAGCTAGCTACATATACAGTGCACAGACATACAGGAAGGCAAGGTACTCACATATAAAAGAAAAGTAAATAAGCCTTAAAAGCAAAACCAAAAGAGAAAACCCTAAACTTTCATGTTCAAGTTACTGTGTGGTTTCTCTGACCCAGATAGAGAAGCACAAGATGAGCTTGGCTGGGGAAGTTTTCTCACCTTAACACACTGTTCAAGGAAGGCCTGGCTGGGCTGTACGTTGCAGACAACAGGGTGACAGAACTACAACTTACTTTACAATTACTTACTTTAAAACAAGAGGAGATCCATTTTCGATTGTGTCATTTTCTCAGACACAGAGGACTAAGCGGATGTCCATGTGGCCTCTGTGTCCTAGCTTTCCCTTGACAGGGTCTCATGTATTTCTAGCTGGCCTAAGACTCACTCAGAGAGAACCATGGTCTTCTGATCCTCCTGCCGCCACTTGCTGGGTGCTGGGATCCCAGGTGTGCATCACCACATCACCACACCTGGGTGCTGCCACCCAGGGCTTCCTGCATGCTAGGCAGACACTCTGCCAACTGAGTCACAGCCCAGCTCCTCTGCTGAGCTCCCAGGCCCAAGGCAAGAATTCTTCTGACCATGTGAGCCTACCAGGAGACTCAGCAGGTTTGGAAAGAGAAACGATGCTCTTAAATGTCCCCCTAAAACTCAAGTGTTGAAGGGACAGTCCCCATTGCAGTCAGTGTCTAGGGCCTTTGGGAGACGACTGGATCACGAGGGCTCTGGCGTCATGGGTGAGCCAACCCATTTATGGACTCACAGGGTTTGCTGAAGGAGCCTTTCTTGCTTTCTCTGTAAGTGTTTTTTCTAGGATGTTCAGCCTCAACAGACCTAAGCAACCATGGACTGAAGGAGTGAGTCCAAGCACACCTTTCCCACTTGAGTGTTTTGGGACATTTCATCTCAGCAATTGAAATGTAACTAACAGAATGCTCCACTGTTATTTGTAAAGCATTCTGAGCTGTTAGTTACCGTCGAAGGAGGACCAAACAATAAGTGCCACTGGATGACTTCAGGTGCAACGGAGCGAGTGACAATCAGCTATACAGGCAGGACTTTCTGATAACTGGATCTGATGCCCTCTTCTGACCTCTGCACACACATGGTGCACACACATACATGCAAGCAAAACAACTCACATGTAAAAGAGCTACGGAAGAGGCTCCATGGAACAGTGGCAAGCAGGAACGGAGGGCTTTTCTTCTCCGCTGATGCAAACACTCATTTCTAATAAAGGAAACAGACTCAGGCAGGACACAGGGAAAGTGATGTCCACGGAGTTGAGGTGCTACAGTCTGGGTGATTCAGGGCATGGCTCCCACAGCTGCTAAGACTCATATCACCTGGACTCTGTGCTAGGAGGCAGGCCCTCTGAGACGCTCGGAGACAGCCTGTGCCAGCACTCTTTACCTCAAACTGGCAAACTAGTCATTTGTTCTTTTCGAGAATTTGTTTTACAGATGACACTCCTCCTCCCCCACATACACACACTACACTTTTTCTGTTTTTGTGAGCTTCCAGAAAATACACACACACACACACACACACACACACAGAGGTTTACAACAGTAAGAGTCTCTGTGTGACACAGAACTAGCAAACACATGTATTCACACATTTACGTAAGTGTACAAATTACACACGCACCAGAGGGAGTCCGCTGGGAGCCATGCTCTGGGTTATCATGCAGTGACAACACAGGCTTGTTAGATGTAACACATGTCCCACTCTAGTGAGGGTACTGGAGGAGGGGTCTGCATGTGGGGACTCAGGCCTTCTCTGTACCTCCTTCTCAATCCTGTTGTGAGCTTATAATTGTCCTAAGACATATGGTCTGGCTAAAAATAAATTTCTAAAGTTATATCTGAGTTTTTAAAAGTCGTGCTTTGTGCACCTAAGTGCAGTACCTACAGATGTCAGAAGAGGGCCCCAGATTCCCTGCAACTGGAGTTACAGGCTGTGAGCTGCCTCACTTGGGAGTTAGGAACCTAACTCAGATTCTCTGGAATATAACTACAGACTCCTGACCACTGAGTCAACCCTCCAGTCCCTAACGTCTGTTTTGTGGGGTTTTTTTCTCCAAACATCTTTTCTAGTTCCCATTTGAGGTTTATCATTTGTTGCTAACACTTCAACCAACAGATGGTACCGGTACCCTCTGGCACAGGCCTTTGGTGGCACTGTCTCTAATAGGAACACAGCAGCTAGCCTTATAGCCCCTCCCACAGACACGGGAGAAAGAATGTCAGAGCTCTCAGCAGGAAGTCTAAGCAGGAGGGGCTGCTGTACACTGGGAGCTAGAGACCCAGGCCAGCTTCACACACAGTCCCACCAGTTCTAGGTGAACCAGGAAATCTTAAGTGTTTCCTGGCGCCAAGCCACAACAGAGGACTGAACATGAACCACTGGGCCTGTCTGGGAGAAGGAGGGAGAGACTGCGGGACTCTGAATGTCAAGTTTATAAAACACTTATGTATGAGTGTGTGTGCATCTGGGTGGCTAAGTGCATGTATATATGAGGAGGTGCCTGTGGGGTACAGAAGAGAGTGTTGGGTCCCCTAGCCCTGAGTTGCAGGTGGCCGAGAGTCACTAGACATGGGTGTTGAGCATGAATTCAGGTCCTGTGTAAGGGCAGCAAGTGCTCTTCACCGCTGCACTGTCCCTGCAGTTCACAAACATTTTAAGCCGGGCGGTGGTGGCGCACGCCTTTAATCCCAGCACTTGGGAGGCAGAGGCAGGCGGATTTCTGAGTTCGAGGCCAGCCTGGTCTACAGAGTGAGTTCAGGACAGCTCAGGACAGCCCAGGCTATATAGAGAAACCCTGTCTCGAAAAAAGCCAAAAAAAAAAAAAAAAAAAAAAACCCAAAAACAATGTTTTAAAGGATGGTGTCCCAACAGTCTGTGTGCTGTCCCCCTCACTCCTCCTCCATCTGATTTTTTTTTTTAAACTCAAGAAGCATAATGTTTATTTGCTTTCAAAGATTTCTCTCACACAGATCCTGTGAGTCACAACAGTTCCCTGGGCTGACCTCACAGAACCTTTTGGAGCGCCACTATAGAGAACCAGATATCTGGGTCTTATCCTAGACCAACTAGGTCAGCCTTAGATTGCATAATAAGTGTAAGACATACCTTGGCTCTGGCCTGTTCCTGCTGCCCAGAATGCTCCTTGGCCTGTCCCCCACATCTGCATGCTCTGCTTCTCCCCAGCTAAGTGTGCCCCAACACCCACAATGGCAGCCTGCACACCTGTCCTCACTGTCTCTTCCCTGCATTTATTTTCCTTCACAGGACTGTTCGTTTCCTAATGACCACACCTGCTTATGCCGACTGCCATGAACACGGACTGTTCGCAACTCCCTGTGATGATAATACAGCCAACCCCACAGGATCGAAAATTAGACTATGATAGCCCCAGGGAATGGCTGTGAGGGATCATTCAGGTTAGGTTAACTGAGGTGGAAGCCCCTAACTCTGGGTGGCACCACCCCACGGTCTGGAGTCCTGCTCTGAATAAAAGGAGAAGGTGAGCCGAGAACCAACATATATCTCTGCTTCCTGACGGTGGACACCACAAGACCAGCTGCCTCTGGGTCTGTGCCCTCCCTGCCATGATTGACGGTAACTTCAAACTGGTAAAGCCTTGGCAAACATTTCTTTCCTTAAGCTGCTTTGCCAGGGACTTACATTACGGCAGCAGGAAAAGTAACTAACACACTGCCCTACCCGGCACCAACATTCATGCTATTTCACACATAGAAACTTGCCCTGAAGCACACAACAAGAGTGGGTACCCATGGCTCCCAACCCCACAGAACCAGTGGCTGAAATGAAGTGAGCACAGCTGTTGGGACAAGGCATGAGCGGCCAGCAGAGCAGCTGAGAGCATTCGCCATCATGTGTTGGCATGCTCAAAAGGCGATGTCCTCCCGCTGCAGGCAGGCACACTGTCATCTAATGTGCAAACACTTAGCTACCTGCTGGGCTGATGCCCTCACATGGGAGCTGCAGTGGAGGGCTGGGTGAGAAGGAAGCTTCCTTCATGTGTGGGTTGGCTAGCCATACCTCATCCTTCTGTGCTTCAGTGTCTCATGGTCACCGTCACCAGGGACCTTCTGGGAAACCTAGACTTACAATGCAATACAGACTCCAAAAGGTTTCTAGAGCTCTGGCCTGAGTTCGGATGCTGTCCTGAAGACGAAGAGGCCACTGGGTCCTGTAGAGGTTCAGAAGTAGCTCCTGTCACAGCTGTGGTCCCACCTCCCCCAACATCCTCCCCAGGCTGTGTGATGCTGGCCCAGGCACAGGGCGCTTTTTACTTTCCTCAGGGAATCTGGTCTCCACTGCGAAGAAGGAAACACAGCCCTGATGCTACACAAGAAGATAAATGTTTATCTTTGAGAGTCAGTGACTTGAAGGAAAATGGAATTTACCTTAAGGAGGCCATGTTTTCTGAAAAGAGACTATGGGAACTCAGCATGTAGTACAACTTAGTTGAGGGTTGGGGAAAGGGCGGTTGGTAAAGCGTCTACCAGGGAAGGGTAGAGGACTGGGTCTCAGCACCTACGCAAAAGCCATGTGTGGTCATGCGTCTGTGTCCCAGCGATGGGGGTTGAGGGTGGAGACAGCTAACAGGTGGGACTGAGAGACTTTGTCTTTTTTTTTTTTTTTTTTTTTTTTTTTTTGGTTTTTTCGAGACAGGGTTTCTCTGTATAGCCCGGGCTGTCCTGGAACTCACTCTGGAGACCAGGCTGGCCTCGAACTCAGAAATCCGCCTGTCTCTGCCTCCCAAGTGCTGGGATTAAAGGCGTGCGCCGCCACCGCCCGGCTGAGACTTTGTCTTAAAAATATTAAATACTTAAAGAAAATGTATGTAAGTATATTGGTGTTTTGCCTGCTCACTTCCCACAGAGACCAGAAGAGGGTGAAGAGTCGCCTAGAACTAGAGATGGTTGTGAGCTGCCATATGGGTGCTGGAGATTGAACCTGGGTACTGTGGAGAGTGGTCCACGCTCTCAACAGCTGAGGCATCTCTCCAGTCCCTATACAATGTATCTTGGACCAAACCCGCCCTCCAATTCCTCTAGATCCAGTCCCTATACAATGTATCATGACCAAACCCGCCCTCCAATTCCTCTAGATCCAGTCCCTATACAATGTATCATGACCAAACCCGCCCTCCAATCCTCTAGATCCAGTCCCTATACAATGTATCATGACCAAACCCGCCCTCCAATTCCTCTAGATCCAGTCCCTATACAATGTATCATGACCAAACCCGCCCTCCAACCCTCTAGATCCAGTCCCTATACAATGTATCATGACCAAACCCGCCCTCCAATTCCTCTAGATCCAGTCCCTATACAATGTATCATGACCAAACCCGCCCTCCAATTCCTCTAGATCCAGTCCCTATACAATGTATCATGACCAAACCCGCCCTCCAATTCCTCTAGATCCAGTCCCTATACAATGTATCATGACCAAACCCGCCCTCCAATTCCTCTAGATCCAGTCCCTATACAATGTATCATGACCAAACCCGCCCTCCAATTCCTCTAGTCCAGTCCCTATACAATGATCATGACCAAACCCGCCCTCCAAGCCCTCTAGATCCAGTCCCTATACAATGTATCATGACCAAACCCGCCCTCCAAGCCTCTAGATCCAGTCCCTATACAATGTATCATGACCAAACCCGCCCTCCATTCCTCTAGATCCAGTCCTATACAATGTATCATGACCAAACCCGCCCTCCAATTCCTCTAGATCCAGTCCCTATACAATGTTCATGACCAAACCCGCCTCCAAGCCCTCTAGATCCAGTCCCTATACAATGTATCATGACCAAACCCGCCCTCCAATTCCTCTAGATCCAGTCCCTATACAATGTATCATGACCAAACCCGCCTCCAAGCCTCTAGATCCAGTCCCTATACAATGTATCATGACCAAACCCGCCCTCCAATTCCTCTAGTCAGTCCCTATACAATGTATCATGACCAAACCGCCTCCAATTCCTCTAGATCCAGTCCCTATACAATGTATCATGACCAAACCCGCCCTCCAGCCCTCTGACCCACAGTAATGCTCCCCTACATCACACTTCTAAAAGTCCAGTAACCACTAGCCATGTGCTGCTGCCTCCAGCAACACCAGGTCACACCTTAAAGCAGGCCTCTTTCCAGGAACATCAATGGCCAACAGCTCCTTGGCTTGGTGAAGCCCCTCTCATTACTCTAGGATTGTTGACAGCTTGGTCCTGTACAGTTCCAGAGCTGCTGTGAAGTCATGAGTGGACCACAAGAACATTCCATAGCACTCCTCCAACCTCCACTCTCTGTCTCTTCTGGCCTCGCAACGGCCTGACCTTGTGGGAGGGAACGCAGGCAGAGAGGTCTGTCGGAAATGTAGCTGGGCCGTAGGCATTATCCTGCGTGGCCTGGCCTAGAAGCATATGTGCACACAAGCCACAACTAAACTACACGGTGACACACAAAAGGATGCTATGGAACACAGGAGTTGGGGACAGGAGGCAGTCAGCAAACATGGCATCACAGGAAGCACAGATGAAGATCAGAGTGATATGATTCCAAGCAGAGACACCCACCCCCACTGAGAGAGACAGCCTGTGACCCAGCAGTACAAATGCTCAATTAGTCTTATGCAACTAGCCTCCTTGTCTCAGAGAGGTACTGACAGAACTTGAGAGGCCAGCGGGTGCTTCCACTCTAGCACTATGCAAGGCGTGCTTCTAAACAAGTGTCGACAAGATCAACGTGTTTTGACTCTAGGAGTTGCATTTTAACTCCCTTGTGTCATCTGGTACAGTCCGACTCCCTTCCTTCCAGCTTGCTCGAGTCTATTCCTCCTCTTAGTGAACTACTCTTTCTGCCCAGCTGTGTACGAAGACAAACCAATAAATACCAGGGGGGAAAAGGTGTTACAGACTGTAGGTGGATGCTGAAACCAGCAAGACAGTGGGTAAGTATCAACTCCCAGATCTACTTCCTGGTTACCAAGAGAAAGCTGCGTAGGCCAGGAGATGTCTGTGACCCAAGTCTGCTAGTGCCGGGACACCACTGACAGCATGCGGTTTTTGATCTGAAACACCCAGGCGGGCACACTCATACTGTGGCCGCTGTTGAAGACTAACGTCAGCCCAAGCTGAGGGGCACTGTATGAAGCAACTGACTAGTTCTTACCCGCATCAAATCATGACACATAAGAAAAGTTGAGGAACCACCACAGGTGGACACTCCTCTGTGTCGCTCTCTGTCTTTTCATGGTGTACGTATGTATGTATGTGTGTGTGTGCGCGCACACACACGAATGTATGTGCATGTGTGTGTGGGTTTATGGGCACCACCTGAGTGCAGGCATCCACAGAGGCTAGAAGAGGGTGTTAGATCCTCTGGACCCAGATTTACAGGCCACTGAGTGCTGGGAACTGAACTTGGGTCTTCTGCAGTAAGTGCTCTTGATAGTTTAGGGGTCTCTCCAGTCCCCTTTCCTTGTCTTTCTTGATTCTGACTGCTGAGCTGGCCAGGTACCTTGGACAGTATCCTTCACATCAGGGTTAGCTAATCCCTGAAGGGCAGCAGGGATGCTCCAGAAGTGCCTAGGTGCCCTCATCTATAGGGGAGACTCTGTCTCCTAGTTGTTAGGTAAATGGCTCGACAGGGTTCTCCACTGCAACCACCAGCTTTCATTTCATAGGTAATAAACACATGGGAGACCATTTGGGAAAATATAAAAATCCATTGATTTCTCTCAGACTCTTGCCCAGTGAGTGACCTCAGTCCCTACCAGCGGATCTGCCTGCACCAACTACCACCATTGGCAAAGATGACGTCCACCCCCACCTATGTCTCTGCCTACCTTCCCATCTCCCCTACAACATACACATTGGGGTCTCTTTTAGGTTGCCTAGCCTGGCTTTGACCTCGTGACTCTCTTGTTTCAGCCTCCTGAGTGCTTAGTTTCAAGGACTTTCTATTTCAGTTCCCTTTACAGATGTTAACTGAGATTCTTTTGTAAGAGGCACACTGCATCTCCTCTCCCATTTGTAAATATATGTTTGTTTGTTCATTTGTTCATTCATTCATTCACAGACACACGGTGTTTACTTTGTTCTGACTATAATTCAGCACGGTTCTTTGTTGCTCCAGTTCTGTAACTCAGTCACTATTTTTTTGAGGCTGGCTTTTTTGGTCCCCCCCTACTTTCTGGCACAAAGCACTTCAGGCTTATGGAGTAGTTTTCCTGCCTTGGCACTATGCCAACTAGGTCTCTGGAGACAGAGTTTTAAATGTTATCGGATTCTACTCTGGAAACCTCCCTCTGGCGGCCACAGCATGGAGGACAGCTGGGGACTGTGCGTGGAGGGAGACAGGCCAATGGGAGCCCGACACAGCTTAGGGCCAATAGTAGCTGGAGGCTGAGTGGCCAGCTATGGCCCGGAGGAGATAGACTCCAGAAACCAGAGAGCAGAAGGTATGCTTTGGCATTGATTGGATGCTGAGGGAAAGCGGGGAAGAGGCCTCTTTGCCAACAGCTCTCAGCTCTCTCCTGGGGAGCCTGGTGGTATATTGAAGGTAATGGAAGGGGACAGCAAGGTGGCTCAATGGGTAAAGTCCTTGTCCTGCAAGCCTAATGACCTGATTTCATCCCTGGAACCCATATAAAGGTAGAAGGAGAGAATCAACTCCACAAAATTGTCCCGACCCCCACACCCTTGCTGTGGCATGTGTACCACCCCATCATCAATACAATATTATTTATATATATATTTGTGTATATATAAATTTAAAAAAAAAAAAAAGAAGGGAAATAAGGATCGGGGAGGCGGCTCAGTGGGTAAGAGTATTGTTCTTAAGGTGGGAAAACCTGAGCTCAAATCCTGAGCCACTCACAGGGCTCCATGTGCTGGAAGCCCAGAGCTGGAGCAGAGGTCTTGTCTCAAAAGTACACAGACAACACCAGATACCTGACACACGGGTCCACGGTGTGTACGCACACAGCTGTGTCCCACCTTTACCCAAAACACAGAGGGGAAGGAAGGACAGCTTACTGGGAGGAGCAGTGTGACCGCCAGGGGTGAAGGCGGCCATGTACTAGGTAAGTGACCTTTGGGCCTGGGACAGAGAGAGGGCAGCAAGTGTCTTGGCACAGCTAGTGCTGTTGTGGGGGGAGGTGGCAGAGGAAGGTCAGAACTGTATGCCTGACCACAGTTCAGGGACAGGAAGGAGGAAAGCCAGAAAGTCGACTGTGGGGGAAAACAAGACATAAGATGTCACCGGAGCGAGGAGAGACGGAATGTCAACAACGTGATGGACAGTGATAAACAGGCAAAGGAAGAGAAATGTCTTAGTTCACACTGTGTCTGGAGATTACACTTCACAGCTCTTCAGAGAACAGGTTCAGGGGAGCCATGAAGTGCACGTTTAATTGCAGAGTGAAGGCAACAGGGGACTGACACCGAGAGAGCCGGCTCCCCAAGCCGTAGCTAAGACATCGAGGCCAGACACCGTCTGAAGGGACAGCCACTCCGCTTCTCACTGAGGCACATGTGAGGTCACACAGGCTTTCCAGCAGGGACAGGGACTCAGCAGAGATTAAAATGACAGGACAAGGAGACAGAACACAGAACGGAAGCTTGCAGAAACAGGGTCCATGTAAGTGAAGGGGTGGCGGCCTCCACCCTGAATGCAGAAGACAGTAAGAATCCACAAAACAGTCAACAGAGACCTCAGGCCGCGTGACAGTGAAGCCAAGTACGTCCCACACGAGCAGAAGGACCGGAGTCTGGATCCACAGAATCCATGTAAAAAGCTGAGTTTGGGGTGTTGAGTACCTGCTATCCTAGCTCTAGGAAGGTGGAGACAGGAGGATCCCTGGGGCTCACTGGAAGCCAGTCTAGCTGAATTGGGGGCTCCAGTTCAGGCAGAGACCCTGTGTCAAAAGATAAGGGAAGAGTAATAGATACCCAAAGTCAGCCTCTGGCCTTGGCACGGTACATCGCTTATAGACACACACACACACACACACACACACACACACACAACACACACACACCCCTCAGATAAATAAGTAAAGGAAGGAGGGGGGAAGGAAGACAGACAGACAGAAGAGGGTGATGGAGGAAGACACTGATGCTGGCCTCTGACTTCCACACGCATGCTGACACACGTGCAGGGACACTATACATGGGAGTGTGCATAGAACAGATAAACAGAGAACCATGCTTATGTTTCTGTCCAAACACCTAAGGCTCTAACCCTGGAACAGAAAGGGTAAAACATTCTATCTTGCTGCCTGTGTCTGTAAGGTCTTTGAGTGAAGCAATTTAAATGTTTTCAAAGTGTGTTAGGACAGACAGGCAAGGATACTTAACAGAAAAAAATCACAGGACACTTCCAAGCCAACATTTTCTGACCCTAAAGAAAGAGCCATGATTTAAAAATTCTATCGACTAGAGAGGCAAATAATGGTTTTTGCAAACCCACTTCCAAAAGTGCTAAATAACCATGACAGGTCTTAGAAAATGAACCCATGGATAATAGACTTCATACAGCAAGAACCAGTCCGGCTCAGTCCTCCACCAAGAACACAGGTCCTCACTGTCAGTTCACTGACACCCACCAGACACAAAGCAAAGGGAACCCTTCTGATGGGTTCACAGGGTCACTACTCAGGGGTAAAAGCAGAAAGGGGAGCACTGACCAAGAGAATGCTGTAGGATGTAGCAATAGACAGCACGAGAAAGGATGGTTAATGTGAGTTGGCTATGGTGGCTCATGCCTGCAAGGAGAAGGAGGCAGGATTGCTATGGTATGAGACCCCCCCACCACACCACACACTGCCCCCAACATGGCATGGCTACGGGCATTTTTATTGAGACAGAAAGATTGATGTGAAGTAAGTCCAGGGAAAGCATGAAACATAAACAGTAAGGACACAGATATGACTCCAGTGTCACACTCGCTCACCACTCACAATCAGAAATAAGCTGAGCTAGACTCTCATGACATCTTTTTACACATGGGAAACGTTTTCTAAATTTAAGTACAGTTTTTGTAGTTTCCTAGTCAGTCAGTAACATTTACATTTTCAAAGGCCAAGCTGGAAAGTGCATGTTAAATTTCAGGATGAGCTCAAAGGCAGAATGGTGACCCAGCAACTTCTGAAGCAAATTCTTCTAGAATGAAACAAGCCAGTGTCTTGCTCTGGTCACACCCCAATCTTTTGAAAACACAGAAGAGAGATGCATTCATGATGAGACATGCTAACACTTTCAGATTCTCTCCTTGGGAATTATTTCTCAAGATATCACTGAAAAGTGGCTCCTTCAATGACCTTGAGACCTCATGCAAAATGTTATGTCAGAAGTATAGCTCTTTGGTTTGGCTACTGTGTATGACATTTATTTTTTGTAGTTCTGGCGTCCAAAAGGCTGAAGACAGGTGCCAGGATGCTCAGGCCCCTCTTGGCTCATCCATGCAGTCTTTCTTACTCGCCTTTATATAGCAGAGACGGAGAACTGGAACGGGGGTTGGGAGCAATGTGGCTTGACTGTTCCCTCCCTCATTAACAAAGAGCTGCTTGGGTTCTTTGCGATAGTACACAAATGGCACTGAATACCACAGACACTCCACATTCCGGCAGGGGGGTCAAATTTCTCTCACTTTCCACAAGGAGCAGTGAGAGGTAGGAGGAGGAAGAAGAGGAGGAAGAGGAGGGGGAATAGAAGGGTTTATGGCTTTTCAAACACAGCAAGTCTCCTGAATAAACATAAGGGGACAGCAGAAGTTTATGCTTTCAAAGGAGTTCAAACCAGAGCGCCCCGTGAGCTTTAAGGGCTGTCTGTTTTGCCTGAGGAGGATCAACAGAAGCTAGCAGCTCACATACTGGAGGTGGCTCCAGGATCAGCTTCTATTTAGCAGCATTACGCTCCAGCTCCAAGCCTGTTCTTTGTTTCTGGCAGCTTCTTAATTTATAACCCGCTGCTACAACTGTCTCCAAACAACTTGAGGCTGCACAAGGCTTTCCAGAGTGTTGTCAAGGGAACGGATGCTTCTCCATGAAGACCCCGGCCCTGCTGGGACAGCGAGCGGCTCTCTCTCACTGCTGCTACTGTTTCGGAATACAGAGTTTGGTTTCTTCTCCCGGGCCTCTTGGCACAAGAGCTGACCATAGCGTTGAAGACAGCACATCAGGCTCCCCTCATCAGTTACTCTTTGTGGTACGATGGCTACTCTGTCCTCCTTCCGCACCAATATATACTCAGCCACGGAGAGAAATGCTTTGGCCAAAAGTTTCATCTTACAGGGTGGTACCCAGAGCATCCTGAAGGCCAGCATCAGCACTTACAGGTTCCACCTACCCACCTCTCATACGTTCAAGGTCCACTGCTGCCTCTAGCAGCTCTGGTCTCGAAGTACAAAACAATCGGCTTTCAAAGCAGCTTGTCTGTTCCCTCTGCTAGACAAAGGACTGATGGAGGGCAAGCCAAAGCACTCTGCTACACACTAAAGGGGCCTGTGTGAGGGAGGAAATGAGTTGGCAGTGCTGGAAAAAAGTTGTCCACAGAGGCATATTTGAAGCAGGCCTCTTGTGTGTGTGTGTGTGTGGTGTTGTGTGTACATGCACGTAAGTGTAGACCAAATGGATATTTGAAGCAGATCTGTATGTGTGGTGTGTATGTGCACCTACACACACATGTGCTCATGCACGTGGAGGGCAGAGACTTATGGGGTCTTTGTTTGAAGGATGAAGTACCTCACTGAACCTGGAGTTTACCAGTTCAGTGACAGTGATGGGCCAGGGGGCTCTGGTAGTCATCTGTCTCCACCTTCCCGTACTAGGATCTGAACTCAGGTCCTCATGTGCAAACTCTTTGCTCTGAGCCATCTGAAGCAGGTCTTGAAGGATGGACATGAGTTTACCCGCCTGAAAGTAGCAGGAGGTCCAGAAAGGCAGACAGCAGC
The DNA here is from genome assembly GCA_021653895.1 of Mastomys natalensis. Classification (NCBI taxonomy): domain Eukaryota; kingdom Metazoa; phylum Chordata; class Mammalia; order Rodentia; family Muridae; genus Mastomys; species Mastomys natalensis. Next base: position 1,287,402 of record JAJTUV010000468.1, read on the forward strand.
CACAAGCCTGGTCAGGAGCCACATATGCAGAAGGGTGAGGCTCCAGTGGACGGTTATCTCCTGGCCCCACAACTGTGCTCTTCCCATTTTGTCATATGGTTAGGTCCCCCACCCCTGCACCGAAACAGGAGCCAGCTCATTTCTCCTCAACCCTGACATCAGCCAAGCTTGTGGGGCCTCACCCTTGCCAGGCCACACAGCAGACGTCTCTCCACCACATTCCAGGAGATGTTCTGTAATGACAACAGCTTAGGACTGAATAAGGACCTATGCCAATGAGACCTGGCCTTCTAGAACACTGTGCCTCCCTTCCCTCCTATGTACCCTCACAGTACTGGGGTCCAGCACACGGCTACTCGCTCCTCCCGTCCTGCATGGCCACACTCCTGTTCGCCCTGAGCACCCCACAGCCCAGCTCCGCACTTGCCACACCTTGCTCACAGACAGCTTTCTTCATCTGTGACCCCAGGGACGAAGTCCTTAAACCTCCTGGTGCTGGAAGCGCCTGCATGTTAAACAGCCTCTGCTCCACATCAGGCAGGTTCTACCTTATAGGAAAGTTTTATAGAGAGCCCTACACTCAACCTCAGCATCAGTGATGTGAGCAATACGAAAGCCCAGTAGAGGGCCCTAACCTCATTTCCAAGACCAGTGATGTGAGCACTTTCCATAGACATGCAGACATCCGCAGCAAGGCAGGGGACCATCTCGGTGTCTCCTTTTCCTCTCCACCAAGTCCCAATGCAAACAGCACCGATCCAGCCCCCTTGCTCCTCCCACAGCCCAGTCGTGGTCCAGGGCATCTACTTTCTGCCAGAAAAACTACAACAGCCTCACAAAGGGCTCCTGCTTCTACCCAGCCTCCTCTAACCTGTTGTCAAGTGACCTTCAAAGAAATGTACAAACAAGACTATAGATTCTCTTTCCAAGAAGCTGCCAGTGCCATTTCCAACCCGTCAGCTCTACCATAAGCTGAGCGATATCATGAATGTGCTCTTTTGTCCCTCCAGCTACTCCGCCACCTCCTAATACAGGGAAAGCACAACCTTATCTAGGAGTAGTGTGACACCAGCGTGCCTCCGGGACCACAGCCACGCGTGTCCCTCCGCTCTGCAGACATCCTGCCCAGCTGCTGGTTCTGACCCGGCACCACTTGCCCCTGCTCTTCGGCTTGGATGTCTCCTCCCTCACAGGGTCTTCTAACAGAACAAGTTCCTTGAAGCAGTTCCCACAGCTCCCCCCGCCCCTTCTGCCATTACAGGACTGTGTGCTGTGGCTTCCCAGTGTACACTTCGCAGGTGCCAGAATGCTGCCTGCCTGGCTCAGGGCAGGGCTGCATAGGAACACAAAAGAAAAGCTAAGCAAGCCTGTTGCAGCACAGCAGTCAGGAGTCTCTCCTGTCACTTAGGGACAGGTGCTTCCACTGTGCAGTGGGCCTCACAGAGACTGGTCAGTGTTTACACTGAGATTTCAGAAGTGTCTACCTCAGTAAACAGAAGTTTCCTGCATCATTCCTGACCTTCTGACCTTTCTCCTAGATGCTGAGACCACACTGTGAGGAAAAAAATGAATACCCAAAATAGTTTTGAAGTCTTAGATATGTGTTTATTTTCTCACTAGCTCCACGGAGGTAGCAAAATAAAAAGGCAGCCTAGAGTTCCAGGTACCCAGTCTTAGCTTTGGCCCTGTTTGGTGGAGGGCAGTGAATACCCACTCAAATAGCAGGAAGGGCAACCCTGTGTGCCCTAGGAGGTCAGGGACCAGCACTCTGTAGCTGCCAAGACTTGGGATCACCTCTGGATGTATCTGCTGATGGTTGACTAGCCCTGTCTTCAGCCTCCTGAACGACTGACCCGGATACCATCAAGGCCCCTCCCCATTAACTGTACCAGACAAACAGTGCACAGGGCATTTCAGCAGCCTTAGGCAACACTCCCTCCCTGATTATAACTGGCAGGAACAGCCCATGAGCACATGTGTGAAGGCTATGATGACGTTTGTAAAGAATGTTCTGACCATGATGGTGGAGAATACTGTCCTCGGCACCCTTTATCCACAGGAGACAGAAGGAAGCATTTGTCTTCTTGCTCCTGGGCTCCACGGCAGGAGGAGACAGCATTTTAAACCTCCGTGCCAATAGCATGTGCTGTAAGTTTTATGCAGGGGACAGCGTTGGTATCTCTGCACGACTAAGACAATAGCTGCTGAGGAGGCAGGAGAGCACAGTGATGAACCACACAACAAAGAGAAGTCTGGAAGCTGCTGCTGGAGGTCAAAGAATCCACACGAGGAGGGTGTGGTTACACACCTGTAATCCTGACACCTGAGACATGGAGGCCAAGGAAGTCTAAATTTGAGGCTATTCTGGACTACAAAACTGAGATCCTGCCTAAAGGCAGATAACCAGGGGCTGGAAAGACGGTTCGGTGTTGAAAATGTTAGTTTTTCTTCCAGAGGACAGTTCTAAGTTGTTACCAAGTTGGGTGGCTTGAAACCACCTGTAATCTAGCTCCAGAGGCTCCAAAGATGTGTGCTGTGCATGCATGTGCATACACACACGCACACACACACACACAGAGGGAGGGAGGGAGGGAAGGGAGGAGGGGGAGATAGAGAGAGATATCTTTGAAAATTACATCAAACAGTAAAACATCATATCAGCTCCCCTGAAGGAAAGGCTGGAGTACAGTTATTTTCCCTTTACTAAGAAACAGAAGCCTGTGTAGTGAGCCAGGGGTTCCTGCAGCCTCAGATTCTGTCTCTGAAGATGCTGGTGGACCCCAGGCTGCAGAAGACAGGGCAGACACGAGTATCAGCATCAGTGACTCTCCTCAGGATTCTCACTGTTGTTTGAAACCCCACTGTTAAACTTCTGACCTCACTTGTCATTCTCCATGGGTCAGAAGAGAGGCACACCCAACTGCATGTCCCTCAAGGTTAGGGTCCAGTGCAGAGACTGCCTGACAAACAATTCAAGTGGCAGATGTTTGGGGATACCTTGAGTCCCACAGTACACTCTGGCAGGTGCTTATGATGAATGCTAATATGACTAGACAAACTCGTTTCAGGTGTACCAGTTTTTTTAGCACTGAATCCTCTTTCAGATGTACGTAATAAGACAGGGCGATGCTTCTGGGCAGAGAAGAACCAGAATAAAAAGGGCACAGTGGAGAGTCGGCCTCCATCAGTACACAGCTCCAAACAGAAAGAAACCATGGTTCCCCTCAGTGCTTCTTACTTCAGCAGAGATGTTAAAACCGGGCTATTCATCTTCCACTTCGGCTGCACACTGACCACCAAGGCTCTGTAGAACTGTAGGGGTTTGTGAAGGAGAGTCCCACCGCGAGTGCCTGTAGTTCACCGTTTTAGCTTGCGTGGCTTGCCAGCTAGCTCTGGGCATCCACCTGCCTCCACCAACTCCAGCAAGGGTGATGAACATGTGCTGCCACACCCAGATCTTAAGTGGATGCTGGGGAATCTGAAGCCAGGTCCTCAGACTGGCACAGCAAACACTCATACCCACTGCACCACCTCCCCTAGCCCTTGGAGCTTGCTTGCTCACTTGCTGTCTGTCTGTCTTTCCTTCCATCTTTCTCATAAAGGCTTTATTAAACTCTTTACACAACCACACATTGACTGGGCAAAATGTATTCTTTTTCTAGCATCTTTAACCAGAGGAAACACAAGAATTCTTGTCGACAACGGAGTGTGGAGATCGAGAAATGAGGAGAGTCTGCATTTTCTTCACTCACGACCAGAAGTGATCTTCCAGATTTACAACATTTGTGTCTGCATTTAACTCTGACCCTTATGAAATAAGGCCAGGGTCAGGCTTTGGAGATTTCTGAGTTCTAGCCTGTAGGTTTCCTACTGTCACTCTGTGACAACGTTGGATTTTTGTCACTGACTTCCATGGGCGATGGGAGGTAAACATCAGCCCATCATCATGTGGCTCTGTCGAGCTGGCAGTAAGGGCCCTGGAATCAGCCCAGCTCTGTTCTGCAAGCATGAGGGCCAAGGGCTCTGCTGGACCCGAGCAGCCTTTCTCGGCTGCTGAGCCTGCCCGTTAGTTCACCCGACTTCCCATCCTTCCTTTTCAGGCTTCCCATGGCTTAGGAGGCACAGAAGCCTGGGAATCACTGAAGTTCACGCTGTAACTGGAGCCTGCCATTTGTCACACCCCACGCCCCCGCATCTCCACCCTTAACCTAGAATCCTAACTTGCAAATTATTCACTTATATTATAGCTTCAGTACACAAAATGATAGCCTTCTCCTTGGGAAGGATGAGGCGGCTCCCTAAGACTTGCTGCCTGCTACTCAAACCAAATGCCTCCTCATTTGTCTTAATTATGTTTTCTTTATGGATTATAAAGAGCTTGCAGGTCCTCTTTGACAGCATGAGAAGAACTGATTAGCACTCCACACAATAGGTAATGTGGTTTTTCACTCCTAAGGCTTCAGAGTCCCTATGTGGGAAAGTGCTTTACTTGAATCCTAACTATAAAATGAGAATTACTGTAAAAATGATGAAGGAGACTGATGGGAAAATCCAAAATATAAGTAAAAGTCAAAGGAGTTGGGGGTGGGGTGGGTGGAGGAGATGGACCAATCAGAAGAGCAGCACCAATTACCTCTGGGCTTCACCTCCAGACTCTAAATAACACCGGAACTCTGGACAACCACACCTCCCCCTGTCCCAGCAACAATCTTACAAGAACTGTATCGATTTGTTTCTGCATTTGAAACCTGCCTCTCTAATCAGGGCATTCGTGGCTACTGGGACATTCACTGTTGTATACAAGTATGTTTAAGCTGCAGGAAAGGAACTTAAAAGATGGCACCAGCTTAGGAATGTATGGCTTCCATAGAAGGCCAGACCACAGCACTCTGGGGATCTGAAAGGGATCACAACTTTTTTCTTTTGAATTTTCCTTTTGAAAAACTCACAAATGTATGGGGTTTAACCCAATAAGACAAAGAAAGAACACACAGCATCTTTAAAAATTAAATGTGTTCATTTTTCTATTCATGTGTGTGTACATGGTCTTGTCCACGTAGCAGAGTATGTGTGTCAATATCAGGCTCCAATTTTTAGCAGTCAGGTCTCTTGTCCTACCATGTGTAGGTCCCAGAGATCAAACTCAGGTCATCAGGTTTGGCAGCAAGTGCCTTTACCTGCTGGGTATTTTAAAAGACTTAACTCTAAGATCTTCAGGACAGTTGTGCTCTTTCAAGCAGTTGCTAGGAAGGCCTTATGGTAGGAAGATAAAAACAAACAAGACCCAGATCCATTAGAAGATATAGACTCAATTTATTTCCCATCACTGCAAGATCCTGACAAGAGATGGGTACCATGAGCCTCAAAGAGTGGTGCAGATTCACACAGAGCCTCAGAACCCAGGACACTGGAAGAATCCTAAGAAATGCAATAGGCAACCCTGGCTCCTTAGAACCTTTTGAGCGACCATTCAGGAGCTGCTACAAACTCAAAGCACAGGGAAAAGATGAAAATATCAAAGGAGTGAAAGACTGTTCAGAGAATATCACTCGGCAATGCCTTGGGTTCATAGCAAGGACCCGAGTGGGCGTGGCTGTCTGAGGGAGTGGCTCAGCTTCAGAATAAAGGCTGCAAAGGTGGGTTAACGTCTACTTAGTTACTTGTGTAAGGGCTTTGGGAGCTAACAACATGTTTTATATATAGTGAGCGACACTGGGGATGATACTTAAGTCTCAATGACATTAAATCTTCAGATATCCCTACAATGGATGCTCACGATGTCTATGCTACTATGAGACTTGGCTCTCCAATAGAGCTCATGTTAGCTTCCTTCAGTATTTTTCTCCACACTACCCATGAGTAAAATCTTAGATTTAAGTGGTAAAACAGGATTGTCAATAATTAGGTCTGGAATGTACCCAAGTTACCAGCGAGAAACAAATATTCCTTAGGACACAACGCTGCCGGCTGCATTCGTACAGAACACCTGTACAGAACTCCTGCAGGCACTTTGGTAAGGTAAGGGGGCCAGCTCAGCATCTGTGCATATATAATGACATACACAGAACTGGAAAGAGACAACCCCTCCACTACACACATGAAGAGCAAAGGAAAGACCCTTACGGTCATCTATGACATGAACTTTGACCTCATGTGGCACAGGCAACTTCAACCAATAAGGAAAACCGGTCCTACAGAAGTTCAAGATGACCAGACTGCACCGGTGAGCATCTCACTGCACCTTCACTAGACCAACCAGAAAACAAACAGAGCCATCTCCATTGCCAGCTGACTCCTTAAAGGGTTTAAAAAAAAAAATCTCAGGGAACTCTTTACTGCCCAGGACTGAATGCTAAACAGTATCATCACAGTCCCAGAAATGTGTAAATTCGGCAAAGTACACACAGGACCAGGAACCTGAACACAGACACTTGAACGCCACTTCACAAGTACAGAATGATTCTCAATCTCTGCCACCCAACCATCCCCAAGAACAGACTGAGAGGGAAGGGCAGCACTTCCCATCAGATCAATGGGACTGGATCAGACAGAGAGCGAGGCAAACTTGGAATTCCAAAGCGATTTCTCACACGCTCAAGGAGCCCCTCCCTGGGGGAGTCCGAGTTGCTGAGGAAGGAAGGACGGGGAGCATCCCATCATCCACGAGCAAGTCTTGTTGTTTCTAAGGCTCACAGCTGCATTGAGATCTAGTCTCCCCAACAAGCTATAACTGTTAGGCAGGATGGGCCTGGCCAAGCAGCCTGTGCGGAAGGCAGCTTTCCATTTGCAGAGCTGAGTGATGCACAGATCATGGGAGGATCTGCCCATCTCTCCTGAGCACCAGGACATCCAAACTTCAGAACACACAGGCTCAACCCCAGCGCTCCTTCAGCTGGTTATGAGGCATTTATTGCTGAAACTGAGTTTTCTGGTGTTTTGCCCTTTTTACTGAATATTCTTTTTTTAACATGGCATGCTTGAAATTGGCTATTTATTGGGAGGACAAACGGTAGAAGACATGAGAAAAGACAAACCAGTAAGTTATACTGCAAGACCTCTGAATAGTAAGTAGAAAATATGCTGATCATGTTGCCATCTTTCCTAGAGTGACAAAGTTGGGCTGGCTTCCTAGACTAAACACTACTAGACCTCCTGTGACATTTATTCTATCTAGGCTAAAGGCATGGAACAAACCCATACTTTTAGATTTATAGATTAAAAACATCACAGACCTAATTCATTTTGTCTTAATGCCATTTCACAAAACTACATTTTAAAAGTCCAATAGCATTGGGGTCAAAAGTTATAAACTGGGGACTGGAGAGATGGCTCAGTAGTTATGACCATTGGCTGCTCTTCCAGGGAACACAGGTTCAGTTCCCAGCACCCACATGGCAGCTCACAATCATCTGTAACTCCAGAGAATTGAGCGTCCTCTTTGGCCTCTGCACATGTGGTGCATAGACACACATGCAGGCAAAACACTCATACACATAAAATAAAAATAAATAAATCTAAAAAATGTATCAAGATACATTGCGCGGGCGGTGGTGGCGCACGCCTTTAATCCCAGCACTTGGGAGGCAGAGGCAGGCAGATTTCTGAGTTCGAGGCCAGCCTGGTCTACAGAGTGAGTTTCCAGGACAGCCAGGGCTACACAGAGAAAATCCGTCTCAAAAAACCAAAAAAAAAAAAAAAAAACCAAGAAAGATACATTGCATATATGAAATTATCCAAGAATAAAAATATTCTAAAAATAAATAAAAACAAACAAACAAAAAAGCTTCGTTTTAAGTAGTATTCAGATTACTTTGGAATACCCTTGACATTGATAATCTAAAAAAAAAAAAATCACAAGAATGTTCTAGCATTTCAGTAGTCAAACCTAAAACAATCTGTTAATAAAGAAAATTCAATTTATTGATAAAATATTAACATTACTTTTCCTACCAATTGCAAATAATGTTTTAAAATGAAAATCAAAATGGCTCAGTCTATGACCATGTCGATGAGCATTTACGTCAGTGGTTCCCAAGCTCCCCAACGCTGCAATTCTTTAATACAGTTCCTCAGGTTGTGGATAAACCCAAAACAAAACTGTTTTCGTTGTTACTTCAAAATACTAATTTTGCTACCATTATGAATCTCAATGTAAATTTTGGTATTTTCTTATGGTCTTAGGCAACCCCTGTGAAAGGGTCATTTGACACCCAAGGGGTCACAACTCACAAGTTGAGACCACTGATTTAAATGATAAAATACTATAAGCCATCAAGTGTTGGTTTTATCCCAAGTACAACCAGTGTTGTCATCTGAAACAGTGGGAGCAGGGCACTATGCATAATAAACTTGGGAGTCTACTCCTATCTCAACCACTAAGCACCAGAAGACTGGACATCTAAGTTGGTAACATCCTCTGAGACACCATTTTTCTACTTGAAAACTGAAAGACCTGGACCAAAGGAGATCTGTCCTAACTAGTGGACAGACTTACATGGAGAGCTGGAGAGGACCTGAAACTCATTACACATTTTCTTTGTAGGTGCCTCAGAGATTAAATGACACAAAACCACACTGTGCCCATTTTGTCATATTAATGAGCAGAGGCCAAGACTAAGTCATCCCCAACAGCCCACAGCTAGGCAGGTAAGAGCTGAAATGTAAGAGATCTCCAAATGCACAGCCGGGTGCTCTTCTCAACTAGTTACCATGGAAATACAACAGGGCCAACCTCTGATGGCCACTGGAAAGGAAGGTAACCATTCATTCAACACATTTATTCTGGCCCCAGGCACCATTCCCTCTATGAAGGTCTCAGCAAGAAACCCAAGAAAAATCCTTGGCTACTGACTGCATTGTGGCTCAAAGAGATGAGCAAAATGCAGTGTTTACTGCAGTGGTAAGTATCACAGAGAAAGATGGAGACACAAGTGTTCCAGGATGTGTAACTTTAAAGCCAGGTGCCCTTTAAGGATTTGTAACAATACTGCATCCCCTGTAGTTTCCTAAGCATTTCCCAAACGGGGATTACTCTGGATACGGGAAAGGCCTGGCCTGGAAATTCAATTTGATTGATTGTCCTAACCTCTGAACACCCGGCTATGAGCTGTCATATTGGTGATCTACATTTCCTATTAACAAAGACACCAGAGCCTCAAGTCCACAAAGAGCCCAGTGTTATAAGGCCAGGCTAGGAGAGAAGCCAGATGTTTCAGGGGCACTTGGATTGCTTCTGAGTTCGAATGTCTCCAAAAGCAAAGATTTAAGCACAGCGTATGCGTCCAGTTCTGCTGGGACAGAGCTCCAAGAACGGCATACACATGATTTTCCATTTTCTGACCTGCCAATTCTAGTGACATTGTCTACCATTAGTCTATATTTAACTAGCTTACTGGCACTTTCTCCAGCTTTTAGTGCCCCCCCCCCCCGATATTAAAAGGCAACCCAGTTTGCCTGAAGGAAAGTTGCTAAAGAAAAGACAGGAGCCCTTCTCACAGATTCTGATTCGATGCTATAAGCTCGGCCTCAACCTTTTCATTAACCTAGTAAACTGGGCTAAGGTTTGCGTCGCTGAAGTTTTACAGTGCCCTCTTGGTGGTTACAATCTCTGGGTCCTCGATGGGTAACTGTAGCCAAAGAATGACAGTGGGTCTTCTCAAATTCGCAACAGTTTAACCTGTTTGTAACAAGGGAGTGGCAAAGTGACAGTTGGGCTTTGGGGTGGGGGCTTCCCACCGAGTCTTACAGCGTTCTCCTTCTGCCTACGCCGCGGGTGTTTGTTTTGGCTTCCCCGCGCAAAAACCCGGCCGCCACTGTGCGGTGACTCTGGAGGTAAACTTCTGCGGGGCTCCGCGGGCCGGGCGGGCCTGTCGGGGCGAAGGGGCGGCTCTTCCCGGAGGAGCCCGCCCTGCTCGCGGGTGCGGGTCCAGGACCGCCTGTAGACCGTGTATGGGGCTTTGGGACACATCCCGGGACTCTGGGGTCCGGGCGATCTCGAGGGGAAAGGGGTCTCCCGGAGAGGCCCAGGGGCGACCGAGGGGCGCGGCGGCAGAGCTACCGGAGCCGAAGGCGGCCAGGCCAGAGAGAGGGAGGGATGCGGAGGCGATGGGCGGCGGCGCCCGCTCACCTGATGTACGGGCTGGCCGCCGCCAGGATGTTCTTCTGCACCGGGATCTCCTCGCCGTCGAGGACCAGGTGAGCGTCGCAGAAACGCGTCTCCTCCCGGAACGAGCTGAGCGCCCGCAGCAGGCGCGCGGCGTGCTGAGGGTCGGACACAGCGCTGCCCTCGGCCATCGCGCCTCCCGCGCCTCCGCCGCCACCCGGCCGGCCCGCCGGAATGCTGCGCGCGTCCCCACCGGCCACTCGGCGCGTCCACCCGCCCGGACTGAGTGAAGCTCTGGAGGCAGAGCTGGAAGTTCAACAACGCGCCTGCGCCATCGGCAGCGCGTGCGGAACGGCGCCTTTAAGGAGCTGTGGCCTTGCGTCATCTTTCCGCGACGCCCCCGCGCCCCGCCCTACCTCGCAGTAGCCAATCAGAAGGGCTGGGCTGCGAGCGCCGGGCACACCCGGGGTCTGGACTTGGTGCTGGAAGGTTTTAGCGGTTCAGCGGAATTGAATTGCGAGTCTCGGTGATCCGAGTAGTCTGTGTGGAAGACAGTGAGACGCAGAGTGAAGCCCAGGACTTATTACTTTCGCGGGAGTTATGCCTCGCTACGTTCACGTCCATTATTCCCGGGCAGAGCGTGAAGTCCGCCACAAGTATTCGCTCAAGATGTCGCGAGTGAAGCGAGAGTTTTGCAAGGAAGTTGTTTTCCTCTTGCAGGGTCTGCGATTGGGAACCAGGAGCAATGGAAGGGTTTTAAATACCGCTGTAGGGGTAAGGTGTTGCAAGCATTAATAAGATCGGGGTGTTTAAAGCACATCGATGCTAAGATTAGATGGTGGCCTGGATGAAAGGACTCGTGGTATATACCCTCTCCCCTCCCCCGCCCCCGCACAAGACTACAATTGGGAAGAAGGGGTCCAGTTAATTGCATGGTTATCATCCTTACCTTTTAGGAAAGATAAAGTCTGAAAGGCTGGGGGGTATAAAGGCCAGATGTTCAAATGTTGGGGGCTAGATTTCCCACAGAGGCAGATCAAGGCTATGATAGTAAGCACTCTGGGTGTGCTCACTCTGCAGGGCAAGCAAGCCTCTTGTTGTCTGAAGTGTCCCTGGAAGTTGCTGAAAGTGCTTGGGAGTGGAGGAAGTAGCTACCATTTTGTGCAAACATTAGGTGCTCAAGGCTACAGAAGAGCAGGTCTTATGAGGACCAAGGATCAGAACGTTGGGGCAGCATTCGCGGTTAAGGCAGGATGGAGTTTTCAGTGCATCAGCACAGCCTCCCTTAGTCCAAAGGCCCCAAGGAAAGTCTTGCGTTTTCATCCTGGAAGCGGCAAGGCCTTGGAAGTCACTGGTAGGAATCAGAGTATAAACTGTACTCCGGGCAGGAGACCAGGTGAGGCAAGGAAGTTACTAGTAGAAGATCGACACATATTTCCAGTTCCCATTTCAAACACAGCTCAGTGTCTATGGCTGCGGTGATAAAAATATCTAGACTCTAAGCCAGGAGGTAGTGGCACTCCGGAGGCAGAGGTAGGCAGATCTCTGTGAGTTCTTGGCCAGAATGGTCTACCGAGAGAGTTCTAGAACAGCCAGGACTACATAGAGAAACCCTGTTTGAAAAACCAAAGAGACAACACCCCCCCATCCAAGAAAAAAAAAATGTATAAAAAGGTGTGAAAACTAAAGTTTGGGAAAGTAGACTGGAGTAAAGCTAACAAGGGACTGTGAGTTACTAATTAGTAAGGCCTGTAGTGGGCTGTGTTGTTGTATATTAGCCTCTGGATTTGTGTCTGTAGAGAAAACATAGTAATAAAGTAATTCAGGCCTGTCTTCTCCACAAACCCGGCGTAGCGCTTCTGGGTTTGGTCAACACTGTTTGTTTGTTTGTTTGTTTGTTTGTTTAAGCAGTTGCTGTGTTTTGAACATTGCGCTGTAAGATGCTTTTTTATCCATAGCTAATTTCCGTGTATATTGTAGCCTGGCACGATTTCAATGGGGGCAACCACTTGGTATCAGAGTACTTGGTACATAGTGCTACTCACTTAGGGTTGGATGGATAATGGGTGGTATTTTATTTTATCTTTAAATGTGAATATTAAATAAATGTTTCCTGGCTTGTATTTTGTTGTTTTTGTTGTTCTTGTGCATTTTTTTTTCTCTATTGTGCTGTTGTCAAAAGTGGACTATGTGAATGGGGGAGTGTGGTTTGGTCTGTGGAGGGCTTACAGTGCAACCATGAGGACCTGAGCTCCATATCAGCACTCGTGTAAAAGCCAGGCGCAGCAGTATGCACTTGTGATCCTGGCTGGGGTTGGAGAAGGCACTGGGTGAGGGGCAAGAACATCCCTGGGACTTGGTGGCCAGCCAGTTTAGCCAGAATCAGAATCCTAAGGACCTTGTATCAAAAGCAATGTAGACAGGTGGTTGAGGAAAGACACTTGATGTCTTTCAGGTGCTTCCACGCCTGCCCCTCCTCCTCACCCCCACCCAGGAAGTCTGTGACTAGGAGAGCCTTACACAATGCAGGCATTTGATACAAACGTATTAGTTGATTGCAATGGTAGTCTCCTCTTCAAATGCCAGAGGTTCCGAAGTAAACAACTCTGATAACAGAATGTGGTCAGGTATCGGAGGATGGGAGGGCTGTCTCCACAGAAGCAACTGGGAGTGAGTGTGGATCAGACGGACTCTTCCTGGTAGAGATGAACTTGCAATGTTTTCCTTGGAAAGGGACGGCATGAATGGGGCAGACGCTGCTAACAGTCGTTATCAGTCGGGAGGAGGGTGGCTACTGGCTGGTGCACATGCCCAATAGGATACAACAGAACCTCCACTGTTTCCAGTCATCCCCATCACTCCATGTGCTTGCTGAACTCTGAGTCACCCTTGAAACTCAGCTGGAACATGACTGTGCATAAGCCTTCTCCTCGTCCTGCTTCCCAGGACAAGGTGGGCAAGTGCTGTATTCATCACACCGTGTTTTATTAATTGATTATGGTGTTGGGATCCAGCTTGGGGCTTTGTGTATGTTGGGAGATTGCTGCAACATTGAGCCAACTCCCCATCCCAGCCGTTCTGAGCTCCTGGTGTGTGTGCTTTAGTGATACACTTTCTTCTTCCGCTGCGTGATGAGCACTTCGCAGGAAGGGTGGGTGTTGGATGCACCTGTGTTCCTGGGGCTGCCTGGTGCCTAGCAGATGCTGCCACCTCAAGCATTAGTTAGCAAATCAGGTAAGAGTAGAGTGATGTAGGATGCTGAGCTGAAGAACACATCCCCTCAATGCCAGCTGATTGCCATATGTGGTTAAGTTGTAGCAACTCATTCCGCTTAAGGGAAAGAAAAATCCCATGGGTCTGCAGCCAGGATCTGGCTTTAATCCCATCTCAAAGATCATCAGAAAACCATCAGCTCCATTTTGGAGGGAGTTGATCCCACTGACGCTAGGCTCACAGCAAAATGTATCCAGTTGAGGTCAGGTGATCCCGAAGTAGCCTGAATTCTAAGGGTAGGAGGAGTCCTGGGGGCTGGAGGAACAACTCCCTGTCCCCACTGAAGAGCAGTCCTTGCTGTGTCTTGGAATGCTGTGCAGCCATTCTTGATGTTGCTCAAACTGATCTGTCCTTGATATTAGTTACGATCACTGAAGTTGTGTATACAATGTTATTGTTTCCCAGCATTCCATAGGTATCAGATAGCAGATATTGTGAAACATGCAATCTGAGAGAGATCCCATACTGCCTGGCCAATTTCAGTCTCTGTTGGCAACACTGAATTCACAGCTTGGGCTCTCTTTGTCTCTGTCTCTGTCTGTCTCTCTTTCTCTCTCAAAGACTAAAAAGGATGTCCTGTCCAGCAGGGCATTAAACAGGGTCCAGGGAGATCACCTAAGAGAGAATGAGGGAAAAAACGGGCGAATGCAAAGAAACATGGCTTGTCTGTAGGCTGATCAAACCATGATTTTTACTTTTTTACACATGGGTTATATACACAAAAAGGCAAGATGTGGGGAAGGGGATGACGCAGGAGCGTAGGTGTTCAGGGGGAGTACAGATATCTTCCAAAACAGAGTGTCAGCTGGGTGTAGGTTCAGGGGACAGGCTACTATGACTCCGCCTATGATTCACTTGTCCTTATCTAAGTTGGTACTATCCACCAAGACTGCCTATCCATAAGGTCTATGACTATCCAGGCTGGTAAATTTCCACCAATGCTGCCTGTTTACAATATCTTATAGCTATCTGTTTCAGTGTTTTTCCACAGAGACCCAAGACTTTGTGTTAGCAGGCATGTATGTCAGGCCTATTGCTGATTTTAGGCCTATGGCTGATATTAGGCCTTCAGTGTATAAGTAGGGCTGCCCCTGACAAAAGGATGTTTGGAAGATACTAATAATAGTGACTAGATACACTTTTTACAGCTTTGGCTACTTGGTCTCACAGCAGGTGTAGGGGTGCTGAGAACAGACATGTGTTTCTCAGTAGGTGTCTTTAGTCTCTGCACTTCTCTTTGCTTTATTTCTTCACTGACCATGTATCATGTTTACAGTTGAGAAAAGAGAACAATTTCCATTTACAAAAAAAAAAATATTAAAAGCTTTCTTTTGAAAACTGAGCTCTCAGGAGAAGTATCCCCTTGGGAGTTTGGGCTTTTATTTTAAAGTAACTGTTAGCACAAGACAATAAATACTGTAACACAAGTAGTCAGGAGTTTGAAAATCTGGGATTGGATGGGCTCACTTTATTGAAGAGAAGATTGAAATTCAGATGAGTCAAAGGCTCCATCAAGGTCAGTCATGAGACCGAGTGAGGGTAGAAAGGACCAAGGTCAGATTCCTGCCTTCCAGCCCTGTAAGCTTTTCCAGTCTCAAAAGCTGGCTCTTTATAAATACTCGTTTAGTCGAGACGGCCTCTTCTGATTCATTTTAAGGCTGTCTTCAGATATTTTATTGGATAAATCTGTCATTTGTCCAAATCCATAGATAGCTCTTTCTGAGAAGCCTAAGTGCTTCCAAAATTGCTGAGTCAGGGAGCAGGTCGGTGTTTATGGTGCTCGGGAGTTGATTCTATATATTTCACAGAGCTCAGAGAGGTGGCTCAGAAACCAGGGAGCTAATTAAATTGTATCGAAACTCCACGAAGATAGAGGCTGTCCTTGTCTCCCACCCAGGATCCATCACAGTACCTGACATACACTAGATGCTCTGGAGAGATGTGCTGAATGAATAAATATTAATAGGGATGATAGATATTTTTCCATCTCTACCAGATAATTTCAGGGGGCTATTTCCCACAATTCTCCACTGACCTCCAAACTAGCTTATTCAGTAACCTGCCTGACATCTCCATGGTATAGCTTAATGACCGTCTGCAACTTATGCAGGTCACAAAATAAACTCCTGCGGGTTGAAGAGATGGTTCAGCAGCTAAGAGCACTGGTTACTCTTCCAGAGAACCAGGGTTCCATTCCTAGCACCCACATGGTTGCTCACGCCCATCTGTCTGACTCCAGTTCTAATGGATCTGACAGCTCTTCTCAGGCCTCTGATACTTCATGCACGTGGTACACAGACACACAGACAAAAAACAACTCAAAATAAATAACCCTTTTTAAAGTTACAAAAACCTTCTTTGACCCCTCAAACCTATTTATAATTCCTCTCAAGTATGTGGTAGTTCATTGGTAGCATTTGTTTACAGAGTGGCAGAAAATGAGGGGTCTTTTTAAGGAGTGGGGGTGCTGGGGATGGAACCCAGGATCTTGTGCACAGAGGCCATCGATATAGTTGATCTATATCCCCATCTCTATATCCCTAGCTGTGTCTGGGGTCCTACAGCCCACTTCCCAGTAAGCCCCACAAACTCCCAGGTGGACTGTTCTGCCCCCAGCCATTTTCAGCCTCACCGATACCATTGGATCCATCACCACCTAGCCCTTCTGCCTCCCCTCTGCCCTTCTGAGGAATCCTTTCTCCCTGACCAGGTAATCAAATAAAGACACTTCTGATTTCTATAGTCTCCAATGACTTTCCATCAGACTTAGGAAGGAAAAAAAAACCACACACACAAACAGAAAGCCTCTCATGGTGTACAAAGCCCCGAGTGATCTATAGCCTATAACCTGTGTGACCGCATCCTTGAAAATTCCCTCCCAGTGTGTGCTAGCCACGCTAGCTGTCTTGCTCTTCCTGGAACAGGAAGTTGTCCTCCACCCAGTGCCTTTGTATCATCCTCTCTCTCAGACAAGAAGTCCACTGACAGTTCCATTTTGCCTCTTTATTCTTACAGCTCAGAGATAATGGCTCCCTCACCCTGCCTCATCTTTCTTCCGTATACTTAACCCCTGCTCAAGTTATGTACATGTACTTGTGCATCGTGTCCTTGATGCTTATTTGTTATAAAGGCTCTTGTGAGGCTTCACAGGGTTGATTTTGTGTTTGTGTGTGTGTGTGTGTGTGTGTGTGTGTGAGAGAGAGAGAGAGAGAGAGAGGGAGGGAGGGAGGGAGGGAGGGAGGGAGGGAGGGAGGGAGAGACAGAGAGAGAGAGAAGAGAGAGAGAGAGAGAGAGAGAGAGAGAGAGACTAGACGCTAAAAGCCGGAACGACAGCACATTCCCTCTCCTGCTCCCTAACCTGCCTCCACACTTGGAGGATGCTGGGTTATTGAGAGTGATTTAAAGAACTGGAAATGAACCTTGTAAATCTTAGATTGTAACAGCTCTGGGCATAGGTTGCCTTAGTGTTGTCTTTCAAACTAGGTCCTGCTCTAGAACCTTGGTTTTATCCTATTAAGGCATGTACCTCTTTGCAGTTTTGTTTGATTGTTTTTGAGACAAGAGTTTCTCTGTGTAGCTCTGGCTGTCCTGGAACTCACTCTGTAGACCAGGCTACCCTCAAACTCAGAGATCCCCCTGCCTGTGCCTTCTGAGTGCTGGGATGAAAGGTGTGCACCACCTCTCATCTCACATGGCAGTTTTTACCCAATACATTTGCTTTGGTTTATAATTCTGTGAACGATATATAAAAAGGTACTCAAATTTTGCGCTTTAGCAAGAATTCTATCTACCTTGTTGTTGGGTGTATGGTGAGTTGATTCATGCATCAATGTTCCCATGGTATAAATAATTCACTTGCACCTTGGATATGTCTAACAGTCTGTGAACTCGTTTGAATCCTCCAAATGTCTAGCCATTGGGCTGCCTTCTTACTTCCTTACTCCTTACTTCATGGCTGCCCCGATTAAGATGGTAAATTGCAATTCTCAGAGCCGTCTATAACACATCACTGGTTCTGTGAACCTGGGATAACCAGAGTATCTCCTCACCCGGCAATAGTGAAAAGTACGAGTTGGTGCCAGTGAAGGCTGGCAACAGGGTCTGGCACACAGTAGGTCCTCAATACGTGCCGTATTGTTCCTCATATTATTATTATTTCCCCTACCATCCCTGCCTTTGATTTTGGCAGGATCTTGCCCAGCTTGGAAGTTATTAACCTCTAGTTGAATTTTAAGTGAATTCTAGTTTCTCCACCCTTGAAGCCAGTACTGTCTCCATGGCAGAGCTGACATCCATCCCACCTTTATCTTTCTTTGACTCTAATTCTGGGAGCTAGGTGACCTCCATCTGTTTCCCAACTCCACCACATACTTTTGTCTTTCCTACTGGGCCTTTAAACATCCCATTCTGTCTCTTCTATAGCATGCCCCATGCCTTTATTTATGGATTGATGGAATCTCGAGTATCCCAGGCCGTACTTGAAATCATGCAGAAAATCTACCTGCCTCTACCTCCTGATTATTGAGATTAAAGGCATGTGCCACCACACCCCACTTTTTAAATGTACAATTATGTGTGTTTCTGTGTGGCTATGTGCACATGAACACAGATACCCTTGGAGACCAGAGGCATTGGATGGATATCCTGGACCTGGACTTATGGGTAGTTACGAGCCATCCAATATGGTTGCTGGGAACCAAACTTGGGTTCTCTGCAGTGTTCTTAACCACTGAGCCATCCTTTCACCCTCTCACCTTCTGTTTTACTTTTCTTTCTTTTTTGAGTTTTCTGAGGCAGGGTTTCTCTTTCTCTGTGTGTAGCTTTGGCTGTCCTGGAACTCACTCTGTAGACCAGACTGGCCTTTAATTCACAGAGATCCTTCTGCCTCTGCCTTCCAAATGCTGAAATTAAAGGCATGTGCCATACACCACCTGGCTCTGATTTCCTTTTAAACATTTAAATAATTTCAACTATTTTCAGAAATGGACCATATCTCCGGTGCTTCCTCCACGTTCCGCTGGAAGAAGCCATGTTCTCATGATGTCTTCCTGTGCTTTCTCTCAGAGGGTTTTTGTTTCCCATCTTAGATGTGTGATCGACCTTGGATGTGTGTGTTTTCTATTCTATATCTCAGTCCTGCTGAGACGAATACACGTAAATATGAAATCCATTCACACCTTGAACAGCTCCTTCATTCAGCTGAAGTTCTAAGTGCTTACCCTTGTGAGAGACCATAGGCAATTAGGGTCAGCACTGAATCTAAGGAACTAATTGGCTACTAGGGGAAGGAATGTCGAGAGAGCAGTAATTTAGTTGGCAAAGATGATCTGGCCTGCTTATTCAGACTTGTGTGCGCCTCTGGGAACACAGCAGACAAGGGCCACCCCACTGTCAGTCATCCTGTTTCTAACACATGTCTGTCAGTCCCTGAGTACAAGTCCAGGACAACTTGAATGAGTCCATTCTCTCTCTCCTCCTCCTGGAGACCCAACTAATCCATCAGGCTTGGCTGAAAGCATCTTTAGCCACTGAGCCATCTTGCCAGCCCTTTCTCCTTTTACATCTCTACCGTCGTTCATGGTCAATCCTATGGACCATGCTTCCTGAACCTCTAGGTGGATCCAGTGGAGTCTCCTTGCTGACCTCATGTACCTGATTTATTCTCTTTCCTGGTACCTGTCCCCAGGGCCGGACAGTCTCCAGCATCACCTCACAGAATTCTTCCACATAGCTCCTTTAGTCTTGCTGTACTATGAACTCTTCCCTGGAATTTAGCTGCCAGGCTCAAATCTTGCCCTTGTCACATTACAGCTTTCTACCATGGGCATGCTCCTGCATCAGCTTGAGGCTCAGGCTCCTAGCTGGGAACAGCTGTCTCCGTTGGACCCCACCTGTCTCACTGCTGGTCATGTAGTCCACATCTATGTTCAGCCGTGTAACTTGCCTGACATACAGCCACGTCCTGTCACTCTGACTAACACACTTGGCCCTAGCCACACGTAGTATACCTGGTTTTATTGTGGCTGTGGCAAAATGCCTGACACAAACAATGAGGAGTGGTTTACCCGGCTCACAGTCTCAGACTCTTTTGTACAGTTGTGACAGCACCCTGCATGATAGCTGCAGTTATCTGGATGTCACTATGTGTCACCGTGTCTAGCACCTGGTGAGTGACCAGTAAACGGTGACTTTAAAAAGCACAGTCACAGGGCTGGAAAGGGGCTCAGTGATTAGGAGCACATACTGCTCTTGCAGAGGACCCCAGTTCAGTTCCCAGTCTCCATGTCAGACTGTTCATAACGACCTGGAACTCCAGTTCCAGAGGATCAGACACCCCCTACTGGCCTTCTCAGGTACTACACATACACACGCAGGCAGGCATGCCAGTGCGCGCGCGCGCACACACACAAACACACATTCACTCGCACACAGACATGCATACTCAATGCACATGTGCACACACACATACTCCTGCGCATGAACGAGCATACGGACCTGCACCCGCAATTTAAAATAATTTAAGCCAAACAAAAAACTGCAAACACAGAGTCACAGATGGAGAGGGGCCTCACTGGTTAAAAGTGCTTGCTAAGCAAGCATGAGGAACAGAATTTGGATCCCAAGAACACACTTGAGTGCCAGGTGGGCAAGGTGGGGCATGCCTGAAATTCAAGCCTGGAAAGGGAGAGAAGCAAAGGAGCCCAGGGCTAGGTGGCTAGCAAGACTAGCTAGGTCAGCAAACTCTGGGTTTGACATTAAGACTCTGCCTTCATGAACAAGGTAAAGAGTGATAGCGGATAACTCCAACATCAACCTCTGGTCTCCACATGTACTCAGACACGTGTACTGGCAGCCACACATGTTCAAACATGCACACCATATACACATAAGAATGAAAAAAGAAACAAAAAGCAAAACAAAACATAAAATCCCGCAGTCACACCTATGGTATTAGCAGCAGCAGTTTGAACACATCTCTCTTCTCCCTTCCCTGGGGGTTTCTTAAATAAGGGGGCATCAACTCAGTTTCTCTGTAAGGACCACTCTGGTGCCCATTTGTACAGCAGTGGTGTCTCCCTATGCAGAGAACTCAGTATCCATCACACTGACTGATCCTTCTTTTATGCCACCTAAAGTTACATATCAGGCATTCTGTGTCACAGCCTAAAAGACTGTGTCCCAGAGATCCACTGACCCTCAGCTAACTCATAGAGTAGCCAGGGCTTTGAATCCTATTGTTTCGGAAAAGCTTGTAAACTCCCACACTCTGTCACGTGTCACTGCACATCCGTGTATTCCTAGGATCTACATAAAGAGCCTGGTAAAGAGTCAAGCAACGCAATCAAACCTAAGAGACTCAGAACCTATACAAGCGTGCAGAAAGGGGCATGGGTTTAACTGGGCCACCGTGGCTCTGAACACATCCCTTCAGGTCCAGTCAATCAACTCTGCAGATACATCTGGGCGGTGACTGTTTTCAAGGGCTCCCTCTTGGGAAAAGTGGTTTTAACATCGATAATTTGCACGTTGTGGCTCCCAGGTGTGCTCTTTAATCAAGACAGTGCCACCCTTCCAGAGGAATGGGGTTGCCCCTTTTCACAAAATTTTTCCTATTTAGTGAACTGTTTTGTTGGGTGCCTAATGAATTGCTTTCTTTGTTACAATCGTACGCTTTTACAACGATGTACCAAGAGTCTTGGGGAGTTCCCCCATGGGGAGATGCTGAAAGCTCGGCCCCTCCAGCTCCATTCTAAGTGTCTGAAGAGCAGAGACCACGGGCAAACTCTCTGAAAACTCCAATGGCACCTGGCCCTTGGGGCGGCAGGATTTCAAGAAGTCATTACCAAGGCATTATCTGCTGTGGGATGTCTTATGCTGAGTGCTGGGCTAGGCTGTGGGAGGGAAAAAAGCCCAGATCCAGAGTCAAAACCGGAACCCCCGTCCTGGGATAAAACACGAACATAAGCAATGAGAAACTGATGTGGCTACATGGGGTGCACGAGAGGGAGTGTGGCAGGGAGCTTCACTGAGATGCGTCCCCTTCCCTGAGCATTGCTGTACTTAAAAATGGGGGGTCCTTTGATCAAAACATTTAATTTATCAAA